>CM068367.1:87277898-88590398 GCA_034769895.1 Magicicada septendecula
AATTCATTCACGGCAGAAGTGTACGTTAATAACCCTTACCTTCTTGGGCAGGTTATTCAACTTCGTAGTTGGTGAGTCATCTGCTTGAGAAAACACTCATCTTCTCTTATCGACAATATACTGCTGCTGGTTGGAAACGGCTTTCCGTATTTTAGTACCTTTAGCTGGTTAAAGCCTTATTCCTGCTATACAACTGACAACGTGTAGGCAGCTTGCTTTTAAGTAAATAATATACGGCAGTTCGCTTTGTAACTCTGCATTTAATGGGAAAACAGACAATTTATTATCTTACTAACTAATGACTAAAATAAGTGAGCCACCTTTAAATCGCCTTTTCAGGAAATTATTGCACGGCAGGAAATCCTGCATCGTGTTATTTTCAAGTTAACGTTTTGATCGACAATGGGATCAGTTGTATCACTGTTCATCTGTGTGATGTCAAAAGCTTAGTAATGGTTAAAATGGTTCTAAAAACGCAGAAATAACTTCCGCCAAATGTAGTTGTGTTACCCAGTTCTGTCTAGCGGACTCGGAGGGTAAGTAGCGGTACTTTTGTATGTAGTTGTGTTACCCAGTTCTGTCTAGCGGACTCGGAGGGTAAGTTGCGGTACTTTTGTATGTAGTTTTCTTTACGTCTGTTTAACTTTGTAGGTGCTGCTGGTTTATTATTATTTTGTTGACGGTTCACGCTTGCTAATGAATGAATATAGTGTAGGCTTCAGTTTATATTTGGTGTACCAGTGTTACTTCCACGTGAAGACGACCAGCGACTGTTTAGTGGTCGAAACGTTGTGTGATACATTATCCGACCTAACCCTTCTGATAACGCAGGCGGAAGTTTTCATCGTTGAACATTATTTTCGTGATACGGAATTCGACGTTCAAAGAGATCAAGCTGCTACACGTCACAGAAGGAATTTCCTAAACGGTTCCAAAAACCACCGAGCAGTGGCACGGTTATGTTAACAGTTTCTAGAAAATTCCGTTTTACAGGAAGCGACTTCACACAGGTCGAAGCTACCCCGGCCGAATCCAGTAAATGGCAACAAATGCGAATCAAGGATGACTTCTCGAGCAATTGTTACATTCTGTCTCCAAGGAAATGTAAAAATTAAACATCTTCAAAATTAAATCTTAGTCAGTCATTTTTGAAGCTGAATGCTGAAGCAAGTTGATGGTGTTTTGGTACAAGATACAGACCAGGCAACGTCTGAGAAATGGAAAAATGAAGCGAGAATCGTATTCTGCGTTTCGATGTTAACAATGGTTTATCAAGCGACAACCCTGTTTGCTTGGTATAGAAACATTATCATCTTTTTTAGTTTGCCAAACAACTACGTGGAGAAATTTCTCATACCCAGTGTGTAACAATACAGTGTGTGTAGTGTCTGCAAATGGCAAATTAGCCCTTTATTATGTTGAGGATGATCATAGAACTTTCAACCAGTTGCAGTATAGAAAAAGAAATGGAACACATCTCTGAAGGATCTGAGAAGATTCTGCCGTGCAAGAAACCACTGCTTCGTACGTATTCCAGCGCGGTAGGCCCACCATCCAAAATTATCGTTCTGGCCGATAACCAAGACGTCTTACAAAATGTTGGAAAGATTTTACAAAAATACCGACCAGAAATTTACACAATTATTTATCTGAAAAAAATTGGCGTAAACCGGAGGAACGGTGACGATAAATTATTCCATTTACAACACTTCGTATCCACGAGATTTCGAGAACACTGGTTAAATAAATATACATCGGAATTGCTCTGACAAGAAACGTCTCAATAATATTCTTTTGTTTTCTGACAATCGATTAATAACCCAGCACTAGGAAATAAATTATAGCTAGCAGTCAGTCTATATTGAACCTGTATAGAATATCGACTGAATGACAATTACTGGAGTTCACGAAAGAGTACATTAACAAACACAATCGATTTTCCAACAACAAAACACACGGGTGTCGACACGATCTTTACCTAAATCCACGAAGGGACTTCGACAGACAAATGGGTCAGTGGAACAAACACGTAAATAAAAGACAACACAACAAAATACCAACATAAAAACGGGAAAAACGTTTCCACAAAGGGTGGGGGCGGTATACGGTGCTGCTAGAGAGTTCCGTTTTCAATAACACGCGCTCGGCAGACAAATCATTTTTTTTTTTTTTTTTTATCGCCTGCTTAGCTGCCCGGCGTCGCAGTGTTGTACAAACTTTTGTCGTTGTTCTCAGGCGTTCTCTCTCACACTCGTATCGTATATACACTGAAACAGGCGTGCACACTGTTTTAGTATTCTCGTTCGATTTTCCCTTATCTTCCCTTACGGTATACGCTCTATTTCTCTCTCTCTCTCTCTCTCTCTCTCTCTTTCTTTCTCCCCTCCCCATAGCCGAATATTCTTAGCTAATAGAACGAGTAATAATATATCCATCGAGAAATACTCTTAATATTTAATATGAACTCTGACACAGAGAGATATGTATGCATAAATGAAGGGGTCACTTTGATCGTGTAGCAGATTCGTCAGGTCCTTACTAATTACAAGTAAGGACGAAACTAATGACTGGACGAAACAATAGTTTTTAGATTTAAAATGTTCATTTTCGCTTGAGCCAACTTTAACTCATTACGAGCTTCGCCAGCGGCGGCCGCTTGGAGCGATGCAAACTCCGGTTTGGGTTATCAGATCTTCGGTGCCACACAGTTATCAATTTGTACTCAAGACCTCGGAAGATACAGCTGATATTTATCAAACGTACGTCAGGTGTATATTTATATATATAATACTATGTATACTATTCAATATAGTTTCTTCTGCAGGTAGTGTACTACGTTTTTGTCGTTTCAATTAAACATCAATTACAGAATCACTGATGTTTTACGATGAAACGTACGTCAAGTAACTGAAAACAACAAAAACGTAGCACACTGCCTGCAGAAGAAACTATATTGAATAGTATACATAGTATTATATAATTACTGCAAGAAACTTTCGAGTTACATATATAGAAAATGATGTACGTATATAAATATATAGTGATAAAAAATAAAAAATACACTAGCAGAAGAAATTTATTATTTGGTAATATAATATATACTTAGTTTAGAAAACTCGACACATCACTCGAACAGTCACTTTTAAAAAAAAAACCCTCTCTCTCTCTCTCTCTCTCTCTCTCTCTCTCTCTCTCTCTCTCTCTCTCTCTCTCTCTCTCTCTCTCTCACATCACAATAATATCTCCATTTCATAAATTCACAGTATTTTCTTTTTTACAAATATATTGTTTTTTCTCTTGCACAAATTGTCAGTTTTTTTTTTTGCACAAATGAAATATCGCCGCAAAATGATGACGTCTGAACTGAATACCCCGCTGCCGATCGTAGTTATTAGTATGCTCATCGGTTTTTTGCGAGAACAGATAGACAGACAGGCAGACGAGTCACAAATTGGTTTGACAGATTTATTGCGCGGCTTCACCTCGCCGCTTTAATTTGACAAGTCTATGTACGTAATTCGCCCTTCGCCCGCCCCGCCGGTACCCCACATTGTATTCCCTATTCATAGAGGGGGTCGGCCTCTCTCTAAATAGAAACTGTCAAATTGTCACTGTATCTAGCCGGCTTTGTATTTCATACCGTACATTCGCGACCACGACTCGCTAACATACTCTCGTCATTTTATATTTATGTCTACATGTCCTCTCTCTCTCTCTATCTCTCTCTCTCTCTCTATTTTTTCTCTATGTACCTATCTACCTATCTACATCTTTCTCTCCACCATTTTCTGACAAACATTTTGGTCTTTCGGTACATAATAACCTCTTGTATTTTTGGTTGTTCTTTCATTCCTCAGGAGGTAATGTTTTTTTTTTTAGTTATCTCGTTATGTCGGATTCTCGGTCTTCCCTCTTTCGTTTTTTCGTTTTATCTTGTGCTTACCCATTAACGATAATTTATGTAAATCAGTTGTCTTTTTATTCGTAGGAACTACCCGTATCAGATCAATTGCCTTCTATATTTCAACTACTACGCCATGTTCCATATTCATAATTTCTCGAATTCGTTCGTTTCTCAATCCCTTCTGTTCGGATATTCCAATTGTCTTTCTTAAAAAAAAAAAATCCATTTCAACGTCTTCTTCTTCTTCTTCTTCTTCTTCTTCTTCTTCTTCTTCTTCTTCCCCTGCTCGTTCTCGTACTCCTCATCTTTCTTCTTTTACTCTAGTAGATTTTCCCTGTCTTAACATTATCTGTCCTTCAGGTTTCACGCATATCTACTCAGGAATCCCTAATTATTTACTATCTATCTATTTTTCTGCCGTTCTGAGAACTACTAAATTTTACATAAATATAAAGCTACGCTTTGTACCATCATTTTACAAATAGAAATCCCTTTTGCATCTCCGTTCCCTCAGACTTTTCTGTCTCTCAGACTCTTTTGTTTTCATCTTCTGTGCTTCTTTTTTTCAAATGAAACAAGGAAGAATACCTGTTTCGTTTTCATCCTCGTTGCCCTAACGGCTGAATCATTAGTGGGATAACGCAGTGCTCTCACGAGAGACATATGCAGTTTTCGCAGCATAACTTGAACGGATCAAAAAGTCTTATCAGTTACATTTATCGTTCTCTGAGACGAAAGTGTTGGGTTTATACGGAAGAGACACGGTATGTGCGACGGCGGTGAGGGGGGGGGGCTACAGAATAATTGAACAAATGTCACATTTATTTATTTAATTTTGTATGTGTCTCTTTTCAAGGATAGGGATAATGATAAAAAAACAAATTACGGCGGTTTGCGGCAAAATATACGGAGTATTACGGACTAGAGAAAGAAGAGACATGAAACTGAGATTTTGTGTCGGTACTGAATGTCGGATACCAACGTACAAGATGGACCAAGAATTCAAGCAGATGAAATTAAATTTTCGAGAAGTCTTAAGAGATGCACTAGATGGGGCAGTATACCTAACATTTTTTTATTCTCAGAGTTTACAATACTTAATGCGGCATTACTGTGTTATTTCAAAGTTCAGTTCACTGTTTTAAAACTAGAAAACCCAACTGCAATCCTATGAATGATTGTTTACATCAGAAGGATCATCATCATCATCATCATCATCACTCCAAGGACTAGGCCTTAGACCTGTTTCGAAATCCATCTCCTCCTCGGTCCACCGACATCTCTCTTCCCAATACAGTGATAGATAACCCAAGCCAGCCATAAGTAGACGGATATCAGGCATGCGATTCAACCGTTTACACCATCTCCTTCTGTGGTCTTCAATCTTCTGACGCAATGATACAATGTTTAAATTGCGTCTAATATCCTCGTTCCTTCTCAGAAGGATGGTGAAAAAATTGTTGGAAGGCTGGAATTTTCGTCTTCAGGTGAAGTTTTAAAAGTTCATAAAAATCTGTCCCCTTTTACTTCATCTGAATTCTCAACTACATATATCCTTAAAAACACAATAAGTTGAACCAAAATAAATTTCAACACAATTGTCTAAAGTGACAACCGGACACGGAGAATTTACATAATTTTAAAGTGCAAACGTTTGGTGCCAGAAAACGTACACAATCTTTAGCTTGCGTCAACATCAATAACGGTCTATTCGGTAGTTGGCTTACAATCTCATTCGTAGCCACCAATTTAATGTTTGCACACGGGGTGCGGTGACGTATTATCGTCAAGGTTTGCAGAACCTGTAACGTTAACGACGAATAGCGTGTCTATACACAGACCCTTTTTACTGTGGAGACACAGACACGCTTTCTGGGGAAATTTAATTAAACGACAAGTATTTAACTGGCGCTAGCTGGCGAGCTCTGTATACAGCCATAGTTTGTGTGTTCACAAAGGTTTAATTAAACGACAAGTATTTAACTGGCGCTAGCTGGCGAGCTCTGTATACAGGCATAGTTTGTGTGTTCACAAAGGTTTAATTAAACGACAAGTATTTAACTGGCGCTGGCTGGCGAGCTCTGTATACAGCCATAGTTTGTGTGTTCACAAAGGTTTAATTAAACGACAAGTATTTAACTGGCGCTAGCTGGCGAGCTCTGTATACAGCCATAGTTTGTGTGTTCACAAAGGTTTAATTAAACGACAAGTATTTAACTGGCGCTGGCTGGCGAGCTCTGTATACAGGCATAGTTTGTGTGTTCACAAAGGTTTAATTAAACGACAAGTATTTAACTGGCGCTGGCTGGCGAGCTCTGTATACAGCCATAGTTTGTGTGTTCACAAAGGTTTAATTAAACGACAAGTATTTAACTGGCGCTAGCTGGCGAGCTCTGTATACAGCCATAGTTTGTGTGTTCACAAAGGTTTAATTAAACGACAAGTATTTAACTGGCGCTAGCTGGCGAGCTCTGTATACAGGCATAGTTTGTGTGTTCACAAAGGTTTAATTAAACGACAAGTATTTAACTGGCGCTAGCTGGCGAGCTCTGTATACAGGCATAGTTTGTGTGTTCACAAAGGTTTAATTAATAAGCTTACATAAGCTTGCATTTGCATTTATATTGAATTAAAGCTGTATGTATACGTTTTAATTATACGTGTCATATTAACTTTCAAAGAAAAACAGTATACAACGAACACACACACACACACACATTCTATTTTGATCCAATAAACACGTCAAACACGATGACAAAGGGGGCAACGAAGGGGGATCAGGGGAGCAATCCCCCCTCCCAAAGCTATAGAAATTTGAGCAAAATTCCATAATCATATAACGTAGACCTAACTGTAAGCTGGCTGTGTGTGTTAAAATATGGCTTACAAATGATTATAGAAATTACAATATTTGTCGTCGTCGGCGGCGTCGTCGTCGTCCTCGTCACTTCACGGTGTAGCCTATTCCGTCTACACTGCAGCCATCTCTTCTAGGGCCTACCCACAGATCTTCTGCCAACTGGTTTGTAGTTTACCGCGCGCTCTGGTGGTCCATTCTGTAGACGTGCTCCATCCACTGCTGCTTTCCTTCTCCTGTCTTATCATTGATGGAAAATATACCCAGTTCGGTCCCTATATGTTAATTACGCATTCGATCTCTTAGACGATAACCTTAAAAAATTTATTTAAGCGATTTGTATATGCTGCTTTTCTTTCCCAATTATCGTCCATATTTCACTGGTATATGTAACAATAGGTATCGCCATTAGTTTGTAGAATTTAATTTTAGTAGGCCTATATGTAAGATTATCCCTGGATTGACGTCAACTTTCCACTGTCTGATCATTTCATCCAAGTATATAAGCTATTAAACAATGTAGGGAAAAGACTGCATCCTTGCCTGACACCTCAACAATATTAACACAATATTTGTACATTAGTAAGTGAAAGACAAGTCCAAACTTTAAGCTAGTCACATCCCCCTCCCCAGGACCGGCTCCTAGTTACTCCACTGGTCATACAAACACACAAACACTTCATGGCCAACCACTCTAATTAAGTCCAAGTTAATTTTACTTTAGGATTCAAACAAGTTTGTCAAACAATCAAAAAGAAATAGAGCGGAGGTTGTAGGATTGGCAACACTATCCCCAGCCAAAGTGACATGAATCTGAAAAGATCGCCAAGTTATCACATACTCGAGACACGTTTAGTGCGATCCCTAACGTTATCAGCTGTGTATACGGATTTTAAACTTTGCCCCTCAATCGAAATCAAAACTCTATCGTAACAGTTTGAAAAAATTTTCAACCGATGAAGCAGATACATAGAATACTTTTGTGAACTATATAGACCATAACTATCCAGGAAATATTAATACAATTAACATTTTAATTTATCTTGTTGTTGCATCCTCTTCGTTCATTAAATTAACATTTCTCTGTATAAAAGTACAGCTGAAAAGTGTTTTCTTACTTGAGACACGTTTTAGGCGAAGTCAATGGGGTGTTTTAGGTAGTTACTACAGCCCCCATTGTACAGGTCGTCAACGGAATGTCAGCTAGCTAGTAGCCTGTAATTAAATACATAGTAGGATATCAACTTCTTCTTCAATTTATTATTACGCACAAATTGCCTGTTAAGATACTCATCTCTTCTTTGCCACCGTTAACCTTAATCCATCATTTGTTCCAAGGCAGGGCAGGGTACTAAAATAATTTAAATTTTACGAGAGCTGGCTACTAACCGATCTGCTCAACCCCCTAAGTCTGGTGGACCGAAATTTTCTGACAGGGTTTTCTCCCTTAAGCTCTGGTGATCAGAGACTTAATTGCAAAGTAGCAACTTCGTTATATTCTGGCAGCTGCGTACATACTGGTACTAATCCTAAAGTTGGGTTGCCACTTCCGCAGGATCCGAAGCTCCTCTTCTTCAACGCAACCTCCGTTGTGGTCTTCACCCTTCACCTGGGCAAGAGGACAGCGTTATATCCCGCTGTACTGGGTTCTCGGCACAACTTAGCTACTGACTCGTAGAGTCGGGCCCAAGCACGTGTCATGTTGAGAGTTACCCAAGTAAATTCAGATAAATGTCTTTACCCTCTTCAAACGGATTAATGCTAATGTCTGATGGCACGAGCAAAGGCACGATGTAACCGGCAAATATCTTACTACTCGCAAAACGTATCCGCCGACCATTGTCAGTCATCTGTTATTGTGGAAAATTCTCGTCTACAACGTCCCCATATAACGTCTCTGGTCAATAAGCCCCTCTTGTGCAATGCCTCTGACACCCAAACATGTCTCCAACATTTGTTAAGTAAGAAAATACAGGGAATAGTACATGTACACGTAGTAATAATTTTTCAACATTTTTCACAGTACTTTTTCATTATCGTTAACGCAAAATATTATATTAATTTGATAATATATCAAGCAAATACTTATAGACAGACTGACAGACTATCATGTATCATGTTACAATATAAATTTTGTATATAAACGGAAGGCCGTAACTAACAGATTCACTTTAATGACTCCACTTAATGAGATCCGTAGTAGTGTACGAAGGCTACGAGTCCAGTCCCTCATGCTTGGAGAAGGCTAGGGCTATTCATTATCCAGCACACCACAAATTACAGCGATTTCTTAAACTGCACAGATATTTTTATTGTCGTACTAACTAGTCTCCCAGCTGTTCGCACGCAGTGACAAATGTACTGGTCTGCTGCGAATTGTAAGATATTTACGACTTTCCCAGTAAATCATAAATTATGTGACTCCTTGTCACACAGAGCCCCCCTCTCTCACTCTCTCTCTCACCCTCATACCGCTTTTCCTGCAAGTCTCTTTGTTTACCTCGCACTGACATATCTCGTCATATTAGTTCTACTTAGTTTATCTTTCCATATAAGAACAGATATGACCAGCTGAAAAGTTAGAGTTTGGAATAAAATATATGACATAGACAAGCCAGGTGACAAAAAATAATATTTGTAAACCATATGAATCTTTATAAAATGCATACATGTTGTGCTGTTATTTTTTACAAGTATTGTAATTAAAATATTTAATTACAGATATTACTTTTTGACGTGAAACGTCTTTAAAATCACACCGAAACATACGGGTACCAGAACAGAAATTTGTACCGTAACGAAAAGGTCTATATCGTCTTGCCTTAATAACTCCCTAAATATTAGTCTCAGAGACGTAAGTGCGGTGTCATTTTTAACATATATGGTCAGCTCGCTGATACGACCTTGAGTTCGCGTCGCGGGCGAGCGGGTTGGCGGGGAGGGGGCACAGCGCTGATTGGCCAAAACCGGCGCTCTGGCTCCTTTCCATTCAGTGTAACTCAGGACTCAGACGTGGTAGCGCGGTGATTCGTGTGTTTGTGTATAGAGTTTGTAGAGATCGATCGATTTAAGTAAATAATTAGTGTATTTTGGACAATATTTCTATGTAAAAACTTAAAGTAAGCATGTAAAAAACTGTAGAAATTCAATATGTCAGCCTCAGCCCGCGCAAAAGCCAGCCGAAAATATAAATTACGCATATCGTTGGAAAGAGGAGGCTATGGGCCACGCACAGGTACCCCAATGTCCGGTGCCGAGCGAGCGAGACTGTTTCGGGAGCGTCGCAAAGCTGGCACGGCGCGCTCAGTGAACGATGCCGACGGCGCGAGCATCTCTACCGCTGCTGTCCCCGAACCAATGGACATAACGAGTGAAGATAACACCCATACATCTGTCGAAGACGTCTCCGAGCTGATGGATATCAACATCACTCGAATTGATGCGATGCAGGACCATTGGCGTGCAGCGGACGAACGCTTCAAAACGGTATTCGAAACCAATCCGTTTGGTATATCTTGCAGCGTTTGTGATCGACTTTGGTTCGACAGAGATTTAAAGAAGGCGAAAGCTCGTAACATTCCTCTTCTTCAGACTAAATTCCCCGGCGAAAATGTAGCGGAATTTCGTTTATGCAGTACCTGTAGCAAGTCGATAGATGCCAATAAAATCCCGACGCTGTCGCGCTAGAACGGATTTCGATATCCCCCGAAGCCGGACGGCCTGCCGCCGCTTGACCCGATCAGTGTTCGGTTGATTTCGCCGCGCTTACCCTTTATTCAAATTCGTCGTCTACGCTACGAGTTATCACGGCAAGGCAGCGCGGCGCCAACGGTGAAAGAAATACGCAACGAGTACGAGCGGATGGCCAAACATCGGCTGCCCACGCTGACGATGCGAGCAAGAGACTTCTGTAAGCGAGACGTCGTAGCCGAAGTCGATGAAGACGGGGACGACCTACCTCGACGACGCAACTAGTTTTGATCGTCTCTGCTTTCAATGCTCAAAGTTTGGTGGCTCACGCGGGAGATATTGAAAACGACAGCATACTCAAGCATTCCGACTACATGGCAGTTAGCGAGACTTGGATGGATTGCGCGAACACTGTGCAGCTCAACGACTTCGAACTAAAAGCAAACAATAACACCGCGCTTGAATATCGTAGAGATCGTCCGTCTACCTTGTCCGAACCGCCGCTGGCGCGAGTTTCTGCAGCCGGAGGTTCTGCAATCTACAGAAACCTACAAAGCTTCACGAGCTGCAGAGAAATCATCGTCGATGCCATCAGTCTCTGCGGCAATTCCGTCTTGAGAAACATAATGTCGGCGACATATGCCTGGTGGACGTGAAAGTCGGAGATCGTACGTTGTTTATCCTCGGTGCCGTATATATACATCACAAAGCGTCGGCCGAAGATACTAAGCTATGTCTTTGTCAATCGCTCCTGCCATATTTAGCGAACTTGACAAAAGTATTACCGAGCTCTCGACCAGACTCGGAGACTCTGATCGTTCTCTGTGGCGACTTCAATAACGATCCACGACACAACAGCTACCTCGTTGACTTCATGAAGAATGAATTCGGTCTCAACTACGTGCCCACAGAACCAACAACACTGGGCAATACCACTATCGATTGTACGTTCACCAGACACATTGATGTTGAAATTATGCCTTATGTCTCTTACTTCTCATATCACAGGCCAATGTTAAACAAAATCGTCGTCGAATATTAATCGAAATAAATATCATGTACCATTCAGTGTCTCTTTTATGTCAAAATAAAATTTGGTACGCAGTCAATGTCTCGTTTTCATTTCAATTGAATACGCTAAAAGCGACTCGCTGACATAGACGTTTCACGTTAAACCAACGGCCGTGCGCCCTGACACAGCCCCGCCCGATTTTTTTTTTTTTATCTGCACATGAAAAGAAAACTCTATCTCAGGGTTAACAATTATTAAGTTGATTTATATTATTTAATACTGTGTATGATTTATTCTTTTCTTTAATCCGTACCAAATAACGTTAGTGTATAAATTTTTTAATAAATAACAAGGTAAGAATATCTACCATATAAATGTAAATAGCTTGAATCTGAACTCTTCACAACTGCAACGGGTTCAATTCTAGTTGATGTTTATCATCTTAAAGGTAATGCTAGGCTTCGTGATCTGTTCCTTCTCTGGGATTTATTATTAGATTAAATGTTGAATTATATTTTCTTCTATGATTACTAAATTGATACTTCTTCGGAATATCGAATTTTATTGTATTGACACTCAAACTATCTTCCAGGCTTCTTCTTTTAGTTCGGCGTTCTCTAAATGATATACTCAGACTTCATTGTTGTTTATTAAGTTGTATACAAATTATGATTCTTTCAATGTTATAGATACTCTCGTATATCTATTAAATTCAATATCAATGTTAACTCCCTTCCTTGAAAGGTTTCCTTTATTAAATACAAAATTAAACTCTTTTATAAAAATTAAACTCTTATATGTTTATGTGATTAAAATAAAAATAGAGTCTTTGATGTGGCTCTTCTTAAATATAAAATTAAACTAAACAAATTTTCTTTCATTTGAATACAATTCAAATCTAATAATTTACAATTTGCCATTTAGATACCTAACTACATTCGTCACATCTTTCCATCATATGACTCTTAACAACATATATAATTTTATTAATTACATTTATTTGCTTTTTTACATTATCCATATAATTAGTATATTTTAGATTACTATTCTATTAATCTTTCATTTTATTTGAATGTTTATTTCCAATTTAATATAATAATTGTCAACACATATTTCTTAATGCTGTTCTATATAATATTGGGGTCTACCTCTATGTTGGTCGTGACTAACACTCAGTTGTTTTGTTTACAATCTTAACATATGTTCATAATACTATTAATTTTATACATTGGCTTCTTCTAAAATTATTATTTTACTCTTATGTACTATGGTGTATTTTAACAGCAGTACAATGTTTATGAATCTTTATAAAATGAACCATGATAAATGCAACTCTTAGAGAAAAACGACACGAACATTTTAAATTGTAAAAAATTATGGCACTTCCAGTTATATTATACAGGCTACTATAATGCGAACTGGATTCTAATGAAAAATAGTGCATAGGGCAAAGGAAGTTTCTATTGAGCTGCCATAGACTGCACGAGTGAGTATAGACAGAAAAATGGAAATATTTGTGTGGAGACCGTAATGTTTCCTATTCACGATTAAATCTGTATGAATATAGGTGTAAATAAACAGACCATATCAACAGCATGCTGACGACAATAATCTTAAACTAATTAAAAATCATAGACACAGAGGAAGAAGTGTTGGAATATCAAGGAAGCGGTGGGAATAAGCGGAGTAGGAGAAATCGATAAGCGTGTTATCCTTGATGGATAAGGAAGAAGAAGAAGAAGAAGAAGGAAGACGAGTAGAAGGAGAAGGAGAAGGAGAAGAAGGAGGAGCAGAAGAAGGAGAAGAAGAAGAAGAAGAAGAAGAAGAAGAAGAAGAAGAACATGTTATGTAGTTATTAATCCTAAGCGTCTTCAGTAAACGGCTTTTCCCGCAATGTAGCCTACATCTCGACGAAGAAAACATTCCAGCTAGAGGAACAAAGATTTTCAAGCTATCGTTTCGCATATTGTTGAGTTACTACAAGTTCTGAACGGTAATTTTTTGTCGTCTCATTTAAATTAAGTTTCTCAAATAAACATTTGAACCAACCGTCTAAATAAAACTACCTCTGTACGTAAATCTTCCCTCTTCATTTAGGAGTGTCTCCTGTCTATAACCAACTACATTACTCAATATAAGCGGCCCATCGCATTCGTGGTCGTCCAATTCGTCTTTTGCCTTTCGGATGATTATCCCGGACTCTTTTTATTAATCTGTCATCATCCGTCCTGTCGACATAGTTATTCCAGAGTTGTTTCTTATCCTGTATCCAGTCCACTGAGTCAGTCACAAGGCATTTTTCTCGAATTCCGAAAATTTGCAAATTTTCGTCTTTAAATAAATGTTGACATTTTGCAAATACTGTACTGCCAATTTTTATTTAACTATCCAGAACAATTAAGCCAAATTCAAATGAGAATTTTATTTTTTTAGAAGGACGCAAATTCAAGAAGAAAAACAAAAATACACTAAGAAATGTTATTAATAGTTATCCAAATAGAGGGCGTTGACTGCATAGAAGGATGATTGACCGTCTGTTTCTAATAACCAACCGCGAGTCTAATGTATTACTGCTGTAACCAACCTTCAACAGAAGATCGAACATTATGAAGACAGACATTACTGGGAGGTATTAGTAATTATAATGCTGCTACCTGATTTTTATGCAGCCAAAATATCGCTCTCTCACGTACTCACGTATGTGAGTATCGCTTTCTGTATGTGACTCACGTTTTCTTTTAATATTAAAACAATGCTGTAAGTTAGAACGTCTGTGAGGTGTGTGTGTGTGTGTGTGTGTGTGTGTGTGTGTGTGTGTGTGAGAGAGAGAGAGAGAGAGAGAGAGAGAGAGAGAGAGAGAGAGAGAGAGAGAGAGAGAGAGAGAGAGAGAGAGAGAGAGAGAGAGAGAGAGCGTGCAATAGTAAAACTTTCATCTGCAGTTGTAGACTCTGTATTTGCTGCCTGCGGTAATTCTATCGACCACAGCATCACTAGACAATATCGCCAAAAGCGCGCCTGCAAGGAGACACATGGAAACAACGTACTGTATGACATGGGTTTCCACTTACAACGATAAGACGCTAATCTTGACACCTCCTCATGTGTCAGGAGGACTGATAAATGATGGCTAAGCGGGGGGGGGTTGACATTATTGACATTAATTTGTCTGTTTTCCAAATGAATGTCGTTATCTATATTCAATAAAATTCGTTCTTAAGCATTTGGCACGTCTTATCTTTTATATAACTAAACGAAACCAGCTTCTGTCTACAAAAAATTTCAAGTACGAAACATACACTGTACGGCCACCGCAATCTAAAAAAAATATTAGTTATTTTTATTCTGTACAAAAATTTGAGTTTGTAATTGGCACAATATTAGTAGTAAGATATTTAAAGCTTGTTAATTTGGTAGTGAATTGTTATTTTGCAACCATATGTTGTTTTTAATTCAGCGAACTGTAACCGAATCTATTTGTTGTCTGCATAAGAACGGATAATTTTTGTGAAAATCTCTTACAGGGTTGACGTAATTCCCGGTATAGAACGAATTGCGAGAATGAACTGCAAAACATCTGGAATATGCTACTGAGAACGGATATTTTCCGCTTGATTAAAAAGTTAGTACTTAGATCGGTATTACCCAGAACAGAAAAATGGACTCTCTAAACACAGTTGTTTAATAATATATTTTATAGTGTTTGATTCAGAGCCCATCTAAACTAATCAGATTTTGGGAAAAATGTGTCCTCTTGTGGAGAGAAGGAAAAATAAAGTACGAACGACACAATAAATTGTAGTAATTACACATTATGAGAAGGTATGTCTATGTATAACTTATTTCTAAAGACGCAATATAATCGACCAGAAATATACTTAAACGTGGAAATGATATGAACGATTATCTGCAGATTCTTCGTCGTTACCATTATCAAGGGCGCTACAACGCTGGTCGAATCCTCGCTTTCTAAACTTGAGATGCATCCACAGTGGATGGAGGATCTAGTAAATGGTGTAACAAGTAGCAAAGAAGACCTGCAAGATATCGCTTGGACACTAACATATGGTATATATATTAAATTCTCTCTGTTGTAAAAATATTAAGACAAACACTTGACGCAAGTAAAAAAATGGAAGCCAACAGTCAACACGATCAGTTGGGCAAATTTATGCCCAGCGTGTGGAACAATAGCCACCGAAACCCCACGGCCTCAAAAAGTAAGTGTTCAGAAGGAGTGTAGTGCAAATAAACGATAATGGAAAGTAGAAATTGAATTAAAAAACTAGGAAAGTACAGGCAGTTTGTGAGGAGCTTGGTCTTAGCTCTTAACATTATAATATAAAATCTGATGTGGTTGTTTCTTTGGGTCAAAACTGATGACAGTATGATTAAAAAATACTAGAGGGAGGTATGACACTAATGCTAAGTATCTCTCATGCACACGTCATCGACAGTTGGCCATCATTAGTACTGGCATAAGCAGAGACCATTTACAGATCTCCTTTGTGTCAGTGAAGAAGTCGACAATGACGGGAGAAAGGAGAATAAAAAAAAGAATATAGCGGAAGAAAAATAAAAAGGAGAAGAAGAGAAAGACGAAGAAGGAGAAAGCTAATTACAGAAAGAGGAAGAAGTAGATAAAGAATAAAAGGAGACAAATATAAAAGTACGAGGGACATAATTAGAAAGAAGAAGGAGACGATGAAAAGAAGACAAGAGGAAGGAAACGAATAAGACGAAAGGAAATGAAAAGTAAGGGGAAAAGTAAGAAGGAAAATGATGAAAAGAGAATACTAATTTAATAGAAACATATGTAGAAAGAAAAAATTAGAATAAAACGACGACGAAGACTTGGAAAAGAACGGGAAGAGGAAGATAAAGAGAAAACTGAAGAAGATGAGAAAAAGAGAAACGAGATGTTATCATCTGTCCATTTGCCCTAAAGTTATCGACTTTGCTCGTTCCAACAGAAGTGCAATGCTACGTACCAACTACTACATCTAATAACATAATGCCAATGTGTAACTACATACTGATTAGAAACTCACACTGACTGCAGATGGAGGCATAATGGGTTATAGGAGAACAACAAAGATAATATTAGTCACATTAGTGTCAAGTGGAAAATAAATTAGTAGATGGCTATGGAAATGATTTCTGTGACGCGCTGAAGAAGATTATCTGTAGTGAGAAGACTGATTGGAGAAAAGTCGCTGAGAAGAGTAAAACTCACTCTGGACTGCGAAGAAGCCAACAGAAGAACAAGATGGAGTCTCACAAGTAGTGAACGGAACTCGTTTCTACGACCATAGTGTTTTCGTACGCCGGTACATTTACGTTCTGCTCTGCCTTCATTGTTTATTAATATACAAAGCCTTTATTAACTTACCAAGTAATTCAAAATTTATTATTCTAAATTTACTGCTTATATCCCATGGCAGCACATTCAAAGTTAAAGACTCCACAAAAAAGTTTATTATAATACTGAATTCCTTGGTTTTTACCGAGCTTCAATATTTCATATTATTAGAAAACTTTTCTCCATTAACTTGCTCTCTGCTGGAGATAAAAAATGTAAAAACATCGTAATTTCATTTACGAGAATTTCCCTCCCGATGTAAAACGGTGGAAATGAACGTGAAAAATTACAGCACGCCTTACCATTTTATATAAACATCTTTTATTTTACTCGTCTTAAACGAAAGACATTTTGTTTCTCAAAGTTTATGCAAATCGAACGACTGTTTTTTCGGTGGGCACTTTGGAAACGTAAAGTCAATATTTGAAACAATTACCAGCCAGCCATTTTAATAATTGTATTTTCTCTCTCTCCCGACTAGAAATTTTATTCTCCTTTAACGTTAAAAGTCGTTGTTAGTCTGGCTGTTTTTAAACTTCACGGCATTGTTAATCATCATAGTCTTCTCTCCACCCCTAATTGGCTTGTTCCGAAACCAGCCACCTCCTCGGTCAATCTCCTTATTACATTCATTGTGTACTTTAGTGCCGTCGCTGTAAATACTGGAAACTGAGTTTGGTGTAAGTGGACAGGTTTCCCGCTTACATTCGATGGTTGCTTCGATTCTTTCTGAGAATAAAAACACGTGTTTTAGTTGGTTTTGAAAGAAAAAGACAAACCGAGGGTTTGTAACCCCGCCTGTTAATACATTTCGATTAACCGTTGTCTTCGTTAAAGTGTACGTCCCACGACACTATCTCGAGTGTATGCAGCCAGCCTATATTCACATACCTCACTCGAAGAAAGTATCTGTCAATCTCTTACAGGGGCGTATTTACGGGGGGGGGGGCAAACGGGACCACCGGACCTCCCCCGCAAAGGGTCGAAAAAGTTGACGAATTTTGTTAATCTCCTAATTTTTAGTCTGTTTTATTATTTTTTCAGCTGTGCACGCTATTATATAGTAACTCTTTTAAATGTACAAACAAATTTATTACACACTATTAGAGTATACGTTTGAAATATGAAATATAGGAAAATCAATTCAGTCGATAAGTGCCTTGTAAACAATGTTTCGATAACGCGATTTTTATTGTGTTATTACCGATTACTATAATGGAACTGATTTCAAAGATAGTAATATTGATTATCTTGCTATGTTATATCCTAAATTGTTTTTTATTTTATATGAAACCGACCCGACCCCGGACTCCCCCAAGGCCAAATTCTAGATACGCCACTCATCTGTTTGACCCAAATATTTGAACTTATCGTTAATCTTTTTAAAGTCTAGAGGCCTGAATTAGTTTAACGTTTTCGTTTCTTCTCCTCTATATGAGAGAGTATCCTACAGTACGTCTAAGATATTTTACCTGGGAAATCCAAATATTCCTTTCAATTCATGTCTCACACGAAAGATGGCGCCAGAGCTGCTGTTTGTGTCTCGTCGTTCATTTAGTAAGATTTTGCGGTCGGGTTTTTTGATAGTTTTGCATTCGCTGCTTTCGGTTTCCTTTAACTGGCCATTCCGTGTGTAATACAAAATATTTTTCCATACAAAAACTATTTCATTATACAGTTTTTCTCCAAATGTTTAAGAATACATGAAAATTTGTAAGGACTTTTTCTTTCATTTTAAATTTTAATTTCAGATGTTTGGAGAACCAATAATACAATACGCATGTTTTATTCTTCGTATTGTTTAAATTAGCAGCCATCCTTACTTTTCTTTTATAAAATTGCTAAACTGCTATAATTGTTTTTATTATTTATACAAAGCTTTTCGTCATTACTGACATCTTCAGGTCTTAAACAACCTCGTTGTTTAAGACCTGAAGATGTCAGTAATGACGAAAAGCTTTGTCTAAATAATAAAAACAATTATAGCAGTTTAGCAATTTTATAAAAGAAAAGTAAGGATGGCTGCTAATTTAAACAATACGAAGAATAAAACATGCGAATTGCAAGCAGATAAATATAAAAATGTAAGGGAATTTTTTAAGTATTTAAAAATTAAAGCAAAATTGAAAAAAACGCTAGGGAAAATTTGGTTTAATAAACAGTGTTTAATTAACAAAATTACTCCAAAATACGCAAAAATTAAAATTAATAACAAAAGCAAAGTAGCAAACCAAGTGAAAAATATGGCGGAAAAAATATGGATAAAACTTGAAATTAAGAACTTATACAGTAAAATAAATAAATATAACAAAGAAATGTATCAATTACATCAAAAATTATATGCAAGTTACAATTATATAGAAATAGAAGAAATGAGAAAAGAGTTTGGTGAAAAATACATAGAAAAGAAAATAAGAAAAATGGAAGAGAGATTAAATAAGAAACTTAAGGAATTAATGGAAGGAACAAGAAATAAAAATAAAGAAAAAGATAAAGAAATAAAATTTGCTGAAAAAGTATTAAATTTAACAGAAACAAAGTTTACAGAAAATGAACATAAATTATTAGGGAAAAGTTTAAAATATGCAACAAAAACAAACATAGATAAAGAAAATACAATAATAGAATGTGAAGAAATAATCGATAAAATAAAAAATGAAGAAACTAAAAAACAATTAAGAAGTGAAGTAAAAGAAATAGTAGAAAAAATATGTAAGAAAAACAAAAATGTAAGAAATAAAAACGAAACACAAATAAAAAGAAATATAAGAGAATTAAAAAAGAAAATCACGGAGAACAATTTGATAGTTATAAAAGCCGATAAAGGTAACACAGCAGTGGTAATGAACAAAAGAGATTATATCGAAAAAGCAGAACAATTTATACAAAAAGGACCATATAAAGAAATAAAATATGATTACACAAGTAAATTTCAAGCACAAACAAAGAAATTGATAAAAAAGACAACATATTTAACAGAATGGCAAAAGAAACAAAAAATAGAACATAATCCTGAAGCTCCAAAATTTAGATGCCAAATTAAGTTACATAAAAAAGAAATGCCATTAAGACCTATAGTATCATTTATAAATTCGCCAACATACAAAATATCAAAAGAAATAAGTAAAAGAATCAAAATGGCATATGAAAAAGAAGAAATCCACAGCATAGAAAATAGTAAAAAGGTAATAGAAAGATTAAAAGAAATTACCATAACAAATAAGACAAAATTAATGTCATTAGATATAAAAGATATGTACACCAACATACCAATAGCAAAAACAGTAGAAATAATAAAGAAAAACAAATTAAGTAATGTAGAATGGAAAAACGAAATAATAGAAGGATTAGAATTATGCCTAAACCAGAACTACTTCAGATTTAATAACAAATTTTACATACAAGAAAATGGATTACCAATGGGATCACCGCTTTCACCATTAATGGCAGAGATATTCATGAATAGCTTTGAAATCAAAATTTTAAAAGATATAGATAAAGAAAGAAGAATTAAAAAATGGATCAGGTATGTAGATGACATACTAATAGTTTGGGAAGGTGAAGTAAATGAATTTAAAAAATTTACGGAACAACTAAATAACATAGAAAAAACAATAAAATTTCAAGAAGAAATTGGAGGATTAGAAATTAATTTCCTGGATATCAATATTAAAATTGAAGATAACAAACTCAAATTCGATATATATATAGGAAAGAAACATACTCAGATTTAATAATTCCACAAGAATCATATCATCCAGTAAATTATAAAATGGCAGCATTAAATTCATTTTGCTATAGAGCTATAAATTATCTAGAAAATGAAGAACTCAAACAAAAAGAATTAAAGAAAATACAACAAATAGCAAAAAATAATAATTACAACCCTAATATAATTAATAGAATAGTTAAGAAAATAGAGGAAAATAAAGAAATAGAAAATAACAAAAAAAAAAACAAATGAAGAAAAGAAATATAAAGGAGCAATAACATACATAGGATATCAAACAAAAATGTTACAAAAATGTTTCGAAAAATATGAAATACAGATAGGAATAAAGAAAACGAAAAATGTATTCGAATATATAAAAAATGATAAAACAGAAGAAATTCCATTAACAGAAAAAAGCGGCGTATACAAATTAAAATGTGGGGAATGTAATAAGATATATCTGAAAGAAAAAAAAAAATTAAGGTTGTTTAAGACCTGAAGATGTCAGTAATGACGAAAAGCTTTGTCTAAATAATAAAAACAATTATAGCAGTTTAGCAATTTTATAAAAGAAAAATAATACAATAATTTATTACTTTGTGTATGTGTGTGCATAATCAAGGCGTTTTCTGCTTACGTAAGACACGTTTCGAGCAGCAACCAATATGTTCATCACCTACAACGTCAGTCTGCTGCCTAATTGTATATAAACCAGTCAAAAAACAACAATAAAACACTACTTTAAATATTTAAATACAGGACCTGTCCTGAAAGTATCCAGTCATGTAAAATTTTGAGATAAACGTCTTACTTAGTACAGTAAAAACTTTATTTCCATTCATAGTACCCCCTTGGTACATCACACACTCGTCCTAGTATCTCTACCACGTATCGAAACATTCTTTAAAGTCCTCTTTCAGAATTGTCACATGTCCCTGGTTGCAGTCTTCTGCATCTCGCCCACAGTCTGAAATCATCCAATCAGCTGCCATTTTAGCCACCTTTCGAAGAAGCCAGAAGTCGAAGGGAGTCAAATCAGGACTGTAGTAAATGCGGCTTAGGATGTGATCCCTAGGTAAAGGACCTGAGTGATATGATCTTTTGCTAAGAAATCCTGTAGGCTACCAGGCGCGGAGAATATGCAGATTCACTGTCACGATGAAGCCACCAACCACTTATCCACAATTGCTTTCGATTTTTTCTTGCTACAAAACTCAGCCTATGAATAATTTTTGTGTAGGATTCCTCAGGTACTGTGTCACCTGGAGGAGCAAACTCGTGGTTGACAACACGATTTGTATGGTCAACAGAAAAACAGTCAGAATGGCCTTGGTGTTCCTTCCGGAATGCGGATCGTTGTCTATGGATTCCTGTCTATCTTGAAAACGTCAATATGACACTTTTGTCTGAGCGTCACTAGAGCAATCAACGGCGACGCTGCAATAATCAAAAGTCCACAAACGCTGCACCAGACAACGAACCAACGTACTTCACGGTAAGCAGCATGCTGTTTGATGGTCGACGCGTGTCACAAATAAGTAAAACTCGTGTTGTTTGTACATTTGTAAAACTTTTGTGCGATCCTACATAAAAATTATACAAATAATACTGTATAGGCTATACATAAACAGTTATGTATGTATATGGTTATTTATAGATAAAAAAGGACCCGTAACAAAAATTAAAAAATTAAGCTTCACATAATATGCTCACTCCCCCAAGGCGTATTTAATTTTTGTATGGATATCGTTCAAAATTTCGTTTGAAATGGATATTGTGCCATACCATACGGCTAATGCACAGTTTTGTCATACCCATGATATTTGGGCCTTAATTATAGGCCAACATCCATGACAAAAGGTACATACCGTTGTTTTAATGGTTTCCTACTGGATACAAATCTTGACAGAATCTTTGATCAATTATTTGGTCAGGTAAATCAGATTTGTAACACCTTTACCAATGGAATAACGGCATTACTGATTTAATGTTCATTAACATCGCGGATAACTAAGGTTTATGGACTGCAATCTCCGTTATCTCGGCCAAGACGGAAAGTCCGAGAAGAGGGAAGGCTCTTCGTCTTTTATTCTCCTTTCTTACTGACACAGTGTCTATGGAAAAAACATTATCTAAGAACCAAATCAATTTCCAAACAACGTGGAATCAATTCTACAAGTATTGTTATTATAAAAAAAAAATCTTCTTCAATTGGCAGTCGAAACCTCTTGTGCCTTCACAACAATCATCCTCCATTCTGCCCTTTACTTGGTCATTTCTCTCCAGTTCGTACTCCAATATTCTTCAGATCTTCCTCTCCCTCATCGCTCCACCTCTTTCTTGGTCTACTCTTCATTCTTTTCTGTGAAGGTTTCCACTCAAAAGTCCCTTTACAATTCTATTCAAGCAATTCTCATCCATCGACGCAAGATATCCAATCCATGCGATACGTGATTTAATTTAACCAGTCATCTTGTTGCTCTACTTAATTTCAGTTGCTAAGCAGACGAAAGCATCTTCTTGACTGAATGTATACTTAACTTTACATTCGTGTACTTAACAGTAGTAAAGTCATTATCTTTAATATTCCTTCGGCTAATTTCCATGTATTTAGTTTTACTTTCATTAATACGTAGTGCTCTCTTAGATTTTTTAATGTCTACTTTTTCCTACATATCCTTCAAATCTGAAAATTATTATATTAGCTCCAGCTGAGTAGATTTAGTTCCAATAGTCCACTCAATTATAATTTTCTTATTGCTGTCTCTAATGTAAAATTGAATAAAGAGCATCACCCTGCCTAACACCGGTGTTAATATCAAAACTACAGAACAAAAAATTACTAATTGTTAAAATTAATATCAGGTAGATAGGAAACAGACTCTACAAAAAAGAAAATCATCAAAATATATGATATTCAACTACTAAAATTTCTTTAGTCTCTCCTGTACTGAATGTTGCTAGAAAGTTAAATCTCTATAGAATTAAAGCGTCTGATACTACCTCTATGTTGAATAATTTGTAGGATTACTCTTTGCACAAAGCGTAGGGATTTAAACACGTTTCGTTCAAAAGCGAGCTGTGCCGTACAAACACAGACTACCTACTATATAGGTTCTCGGCGTCTGCTGAAAGCAATTACTTCTGTTTGTTGTAGGTACTTTTCGCCAGCTAAATCGATTAGAGACAGTGCCGTCTTGATTTCAAATTCACTTTAATTTACCGCTTTATGTAAACTGAACGTAACAGCGCCGACGAAGTAGACTCGCTCCAGACAGGCGGTAGTTAAAAGCCCTTTGCTAAAGGGAATATGATAACATTGAACGTGTTTATTTTTGCGGTGTTAAAGAACTTACTAAGATAGTGAGAAACTTTGTCATAAAATTAACGTATTTTTTCTTGTTCATGAAAGGTGAAGAGTTTTCTTTAATTATTAATTATGTTGTCAGTAGCTTTTTACAGTATGCCTAAGTATTTTTAAGTTTTCTTACTTTGCTTTTAGAAATTTAATTTACTTCCAAACAGAGCAAGTGCAAAATTCTATAGATGACATGACTGACGTCGAGCAATTTGTTACTATTTTAATCGTTACCACAGATAACGATAGAAAGAGAAAGACTGAAAGAAAAAGCGGAATGTGACAGGAATGTTTATCGGCATCGCGAGGATTCACAGACTACAATTACATTAATCGAGAAAATATTTACAGTTATTCGCGAGGAAAAATTATATCAGTAAAAATATGTTTTTCGGTGAAGAGTTTGTGAGTATCGGTCAAAAAGTGTAATACAAATTTTAAATTATTTCTGCCGACGTTCCGACAATATTTATTGTCATCATCAGGACGTGTGTATGAACAAAAAAGAAAATGTTAAACAAAACAGATCAATTATTTGAGTGAACGTCTTTGTGTATGTGAGTGCGTGTGTGCGTGAGTATGTGTGTATCCGTGTATATGTGAAGGAGTTGAAACAGTTTGTTTTACATCATCAAAATAATTACATTATTACATATTGTTTTCCTTAAATACAACGAGAAAATTATAATATCCCAGAACATAATTTTTGCAATATTACAATTTTAATTACTCATAATGTAATGTAATGAACACAAACACGTTCACTCAGATAATTGATCTGTAGTGTTTAACATTTTCTTTTGTATTTATACACAGCGCCTGATGATGACAATAAATATTGTCGAAACGTCGACACAAATAATTTAAAATTTGTGTTATACTTTTTGCCGATACTCACAAACCCTTCACTGAAAAATTCATTGATCGACGGTCACTACGAATTTAAGGATTAGTAAAAATAAGGTGGCATACAAGAATGACACGTTCAGAAACACAAACGACTAGAAAATTTGAGTTTGTAAGTGGCAGAGCTATTTTAAACGATTAGCCAAAATTAGACGAATGGAATAGATAGGGCGAGCTTCAAGAAGAACTAAACGATGGTTATGGCTTTTATCATGACAATCATGAACTTCTTGAGAAGCTGGGAAATTGGACAAGCGGAAAATTGTTAGTGTGAGCCTTAAGAATAACAATAATAGGAATATCCCCTAAGTTAGAAGTTACAGGAAGGATTCCCAAAAGTCGACGAACGATTTCTGATGGTACACTGGACGATTTGAAATGTTTACAGTCAAACTGAATTAATACTTTAGAAGTATGAAAAATAGAATAACGTAAAGAATAAGTTACTCGTAACTACTTATATATAATACTAACAGTTGTATTTTTTCCATAGTGGCGCTTTTACAACGTTGTGTCAAGTCTAAGCGCCCAAGTACACGCCTAACATTAAACTCTATATTACTGAAATTTATCAGGAAGAAATAAGGACAAAGAACACGTACTGATGTGAAAGTTGAGTAGAACTTTTTTACCAACATTTCAGAATAATGGCTTCAAAATTTACATTTCAATAAGAACACGAGGCACGGGTCGGCACAGTTATTTCGTTTACAACTCACAACTGCAACGACAGTGCTGCGCGGCCGTGGGATCCAGTCAAGGTCACGACTCGGTCTGCCTGCCCACCCCTTTCGCCGGGGACAAATGATACAGCACTCTTGTCAACTGTCGCTGCAGCAGCTTTACTACCGAGCAAGGAATGCGGTGACGTATGCCATTCGACTGTACGCATCATTGTGATACTACACATTTAAAATACGTTTAACACTCTCTCGGTATCATGAGCATATTTTTCATACGATATTTCTTGTACCGAATAAGAAAACACATTTTAACAAAATATTCAGTAAATTACACTGGCATATAATGTACTAACGCTCAATCTAATACGTACAGAAAATCACAACTGAATACGGTACGTCTTCTGAACAACTGAGCAATGCTAACAGAACCAGCAGTACCCAACCAACACAAGCACTCAATAGACCCCCGCTCCTCAGGCGTCTTCGGAGCAAAGCTGGTGCGCGTACAGTACCAGATAACTAACAAAGGCACACTTACACTACACACACAACTCTCTCCTCACCGTGCGGCTCACCACCACATGTGGTTACAAGATGGTTGATTTCCTTCTGGCGGTGATGGATCGTGAGTTGTACCACGGCGAGGGGGTGCAACAGGCTCCAGGCCTAATGCTTGAAGGGAGAAGAAGATAAAAGCATATACAATCGCGTTGAGTATACTTTTGAATTTAATAAACGTGAATAATATTACGATAAATACTTCATAAACAACTCATACTTTTTTGGACTGATTCCCAGTTAGGAGAGATATTACTAAACATATATTAAAACATGAGGTAAATTTCTGTTTGTTTAGTTAGTGTAGGGT
This sequence comes from Magicicada septendecula, assembly GCA_034769895.1. Taxonomy (NCBI): domain Eukaryota; kingdom Metazoa; phylum Arthropoda; class Insecta; order Hemiptera; family Cicadidae; genus Magicicada; species Magicicada septendecula. The sequence continues at coordinate 87,304,248 of CM068367.1, forward strand.
GTGTTCCAGTTGGTTTTGTTGGCACGTTGAGTTATAGTCTATACTACCTGCAGTAACCACAAAGAAGCCGATCTCTGATGCACAGTAGGAATCATTTGTTGGCCTAGTATTGAACGCCAAAGAATTTAAAAGAAGGCGATAGGGCACATCAAAATTTGTATATCTGAAACGATTAACCTGTAAACGGAAAAGTCAAAGGAAATGCAGAGGTGGATTAGAAGTGCGTGGTGCCCTATGCTGCTTTAGACTGGTGCCGCTCCCCCGATTAAAAATTCAACCTTTTATCCATTATTTACACTGATAAATGGCATACACAGTTTCGAAAGTTAACAATTATTTTATTAAACACTCAAATTACAACAAATATTTAAATAAATAGTGATTACAAGGCGCATAGTTATAGGCTACTTAACCTTAGAAAACACTAGTCGATCTATATTTTGATTTAAGTATCTCGCATTCAACTTTGCTAACGAAGATAATCTCTCATTTCCCAAAGTTGAATTCAACATACATTTAATGCGTTTTAATACAGAAAATGATCTTTCAGTTTCGCAGTTAGCTACTGGAAACGTAAAAAGCAGACGAAAAGCAATATATATATTCGGAAATACATCAATCATTTTACAATCAATAATCCAGGTTTAACACTTTGAGCGGACAAACTGTAGTATCATAGAATCTACCGTCTTCATTCGAACGATTTGAAAAAAAAACTTGCAAATTTACTCGTGGCACAAAGTGCTTCAATTTTACTCGTGGCACAAAATGCTTCAATTCTTTAGAAGATCGTTATTCAAATCATTCGAGTAAATTTCTATAAGAGCTTTCGCTTGGTTTTCCAACTCGACACTTTTCACTATTAATCACTGTGTAAGAAAACCAAACAATTGCGTAATGTGATAATAAGCTTTGCTTTGCTTAGTCAATTCAGCTGGATGGTGCCCCCTCTGACATCTGAGAGCCTGGTGGCCGGTGTTGCAGCATACCCTAGGCGTTATGGATAATCCGCCACTGAGTAAAAGATTAATAACGGTTTCGTGATAATAAACTCATATATTGTTATGCGTAACCAGCGAGAGCGAATGGTGAAATTAAATAATAGAAACGAGACATGACATGGGCGACAGTCAATCAGACGACTGGAATAACAAAACATGGTAGTAGGGAAAACGAGGCGTAAGGACGCGATGCCAGCGTTATGACAACGTGTCAGACACAGTGACGTCTCGTGTAAACAACAGGCGGAGGCTGGCTGACTGTGCACAATACGAATGCGTGTAACGCACCCTGTCAATACCATGCAAATACAATGTCTGCTTTTTTTCATTCTAACGTGAAATTTTTTGTAATATTACAGAATACTCGTATTTTGATAAACAAGATGTGCTGCTGGTAGCGAAGCTCGGTTGTTTACGATGTCATGGCACAATCTATAGACACATTATGGTTGAACAGAAGAGAAGAAACATCGAAAAGACGATGATGGATAGAATGAGAAGAACAATGGTTCGGTCCCACAATCCGTACGGACGATCAAAAATGGACCCTAACCAACTGGAAAGAAAAAATTAATATCACGCGATGAAGCAAAAAATAAGAGACATACATCATGCCTATTAAGGAGGCTATGACGGCAGGAGTCACCATTATGAAAATTCAAAACCATCGCGTTGTTGGCCCATGGTCGATTGCTTAAACCGTCGTTCATACTTTCTTCCAAACGTTTTGGCCATCCACCAACCAAGTAGCAAATGTTGGACCAAGGATGGCAGGTCGAACGCACTTTAGTCACAGGTATAAGCAATTATTGCTTATTTTAACGCATTCAATGTAATCATTCAATATCTCGGCTGTGCAGTAAGCTATGAATCTGAATATGATATAAGAGAGAAGATAAATAAATTAGGAATATTTGTGGTACAATTCAGAAATCTTAAAAATAAAATAAAACACAGCACAAGGATTAAATTTTATAAGACAATTGCAATACCCACGTTGATTTATGCAAGCGAGGCGTGGGTCATGACAAAAAAGAAAGCGGCAAGATTCATAGTACTGAAATGCACTTTTTTTGAAATACTTTAAATTATACATTGCAAGACAGAATAAGGAATGAATTTACTAGAAGTAAATGACATAAATAAAATTATTTCAACTTACAGAAGACAACGGTGGGATCATCTGCAAAGGATGACAGAGGATCGATTGCCGAAAGCGGTATTGAACTACAAAGCCATTAGTAGAAGAGACGTGCGTCGCCCGAGGATGACATGGATACCGGAACAGGTTTATATAACCTAATCCTTGATAAGGAGAAGATTGTATTGTATTTGTATTGTATTATATCTCATTCAAACATGATAAAATCATTCAAAGTAAACTTATATATTGCTAATAATATCAAGAGGTTTGCTTATACCTGTTATTGAGATACGCTCCTTTCCCAACCTCCTGCTTCTGAACAAGGCATCCAGTGCCGAAGCGTTAGAAGAAAGTATGAATGACGCATTAAGCAATCGACCACCGCACAACACCTCAGTGGTTTCAAATTTTTCATAATACAGAACAGCATGGTTACAAGACAACGTTAAGCTGTGGGTCGCGGGACAAATTTGTCCCCTTCACGTTGATTCTAAGCGCCCCCTGTGCACGTTAATCATTTTTGCAGTTTCAAAATGTCGAAAAAAGTTTACCATGACACACGTTTCGATAATAATGCATTCAATTTTTGTGTCTACAGTTTATTGAATAAACGGAAATTCGTTGATATACATACGTACATACATACATACATACCCGGTATTACAGTCCAGGGTACACTTTGGCCTCCCTAATGATCCACATTCACGTAGTCCGATCATGTGCCTTGGTTATCCACGAGCCGACACCCATCCTAGTCAGGTTTTCTTCCACATCGTCTTGCCATCGTTTTCTTGGCCTGCCTCGTCTTCTGCGCCCGTCTATATGCCCATTCATTATCCTTTTGAGGAGTGTTCATTCTTTCTACATGCTCTATCCAACTGATTCTTCTGGACTTTATAAATCGGACGATATATTTTATATCCCTTTTTTAGAATGGAGTCTATTTCTTGATTAGATCTGATCTACATCCTCCATTACAACATACTGGTCCGGAGATTCTTCTAATAATTTTCCTTTCAAAAGTCCTCAGAGCCTTTTCATCAACTGCTCTTATTTGTTTGTCTACAGCTTATTGAATACACGAAAATTCGTTGATATACTGTTCGTAACCTGCCCACCTTGCACGGAGCTGTCAGCACTCAACCATGGATTCATATCAGCGTTGGGACATAACCGTTTCTGTGATAAGACTGTTACAAATAATATCTCAATTACCTCAGGACTGACTGAAGAACATTTGCAAGCGAGTTTGGTGGTAAGTGGTTTGATGGTTTGTACCTCACGTAGGTGAAGTACTATAATTTTCAAATGCATATATTAGTAAAGCCACTGTTTGTTAATGAGAAAAATTACGGGAGTGAGCCGGGCACCATAATTCGTATATGAAGTTCTCACTTCAAAAATTCAATAATCCGTTGAAACCTAGGAGATTATGAAAATGTTCATTTTTCTACATATTATAAACACTTAAGCTCCTCGGCGCTTCAGCTCATTAAGAGCCCTGGCCTCAAGAACGACGTGCCTCCACACCTCTCTTACCTGTGCAAACTCTTCGCAATCTTCTCACCCCCAGTGTTTTCATATATTCATCTATATCGTTCATCCAACTTCTCCTTGGTCTCCCTCTTGCTATTCTTCGTCCTGGTCCTCCAATGAATACTTTTTTCAATGCCCTTTCCTCTGTCATTCTTTGTGTGTGATCTGCCCACCTATTTCTACCTTGTTTTATTACTGAGACGATGTCCGGTTCCTTGTGTAGTTCCTACAATTTGGCATTTGTCCTCATGCGCCACATTCCGGCATCTAGTACACCTCCATATATCCTTTTCAGAATCTCTCTTTCCCATCTTATGATCATGTATTCTTGGGCTGAGGTCATGGTCCAGGCTTCTGAAGCATACAGTACTGTAATACGGTTTTGTAAATCTGGACCTTGGAAGTTCTAGAAATGTTTCTGGACTTTAGGATAGGCGGCAAAGAAAAGTAGCACCTATTTACCATGGCTAGTTTGTCTTGAATTTCCATTTCCATATGATTTTTTGACGACAAGAGGGACCCAAGATAACATATAAACACACGCGCAGTCATAAAATCACACATTACGTTTTGTTCCCCGTATTTCTGTCTCTTATGTAACACGGAGATAAGAGTGTAGAGGCCCGACAGTCGTTCCTGAACAGTAAGGTGCGCCGACCCAATGCATGAATTACTCCCACTTAGAAGTATAGCTAAGTTATCTAGAGATAAGAAAGGGGAGACTATGCTATAACTGTTCACTGTCTCACTTCCATATTATCTCTCTCTCTGTCACACACTTGCATTCAATGTTCTCGTCAGCCTTCTTGCAGCCGATGACATTATTAAACACTGTACAAGACTGTTGTGTGCATGTACGAAATAAATGAAAATTTTGTTAGCCTCACAACGAGGTGTTTGTACACTGCGCATCTCTAAGCCACAGTTCAATTTCTGTCATCAGGTTTTTAGAAGAAAACGAGCCGAGGTAACGCGACAAGCAGTAAAACAACAGATAAGTTCAGAAAGGCGGCTAACTGAGGCAAACCAATACGTTGCCGTAAGGTAAACCAATGAAAACAACTGGCGTGTCAGCTTGTTGTGGACGTTGGTTGTCCGCTGATCAGTTTTTAGACAGACTGCAATTTTTTTTTAAATAACAAACATAAACTTAGAAAATACAAAAAAAGTGTTAATTGGCAAAATTTCGTTAATGATACAAAAATTAAATCGAAAACTACGAACTGCGCGTAGAAACTTTAATTTAATAATCATAAAAGAAAATACTGCAGCTAACAAACATTTGCCTAATATAATTAATTATAAGTTAAGACAAAGTTAGTTTGTTTCAGTTAGTTCGCCTACAGAGAAGTTAGACCTAATCCGCAATGACACGCGTCTGATCAAAGTGAACGCGAATTCCCGAGTCGCAGAGCGTATGAATCACGCATAAATTACGGGTGACAGCACCTGGCATTTTGCCTCCACCCACCCCAGCGGGATACCCGGTAGCTTTGACTCTGCAACTAACTAACGTTAGTTACTCCGTAAGTTTTAGTTTAACCCCGTTGAGACCGACAACTTTGTGAAACCGTTTGACAGAACCAGCGAATCTAACTTGGTATGTATTATTCGTAATAAATCTACAGCCTTTCAAAGTATGGCGTTGGAAGGAATTTTAGCCCCGACAGGAATCCAACATAGAGACAGAGTGTGAAACACGCATGCAAAGTTGTAAACAAGTAAAGACGACTGAGGAATACCGATTCACATTACATGATTAAAAGTGAAACAAAAAAACGTACACTTATGGTATCTCAGTATGCTTAAAAGCGATGAAAGTAGGTTCCTATATTACATTAGAACTGGCAACAAACCGGTAATGTGATCATCAACATCTCCAGCAACGATTAAACCAAAAATGGTTTGTTGGTCACCCTTATTCCGGTGACTAGAGCTGGTCACTCCAACCCTTCTTCAGACGTCCCACACCTCTCCGTCCTTTCGGTTTGAAATTCAATAATTGTTTGGGGACGTGTCAGTCATCCATTTGGTTAAGATGTTCTAACCATTTTAGCTGATGGTGAGAGATCCTATCGAGTAACTCAAATATTATAAATATCGAGTAATATTATAATATTAATTTCTTGTTAATATTAATTACTATTAATTCCTGAACTTTTAATATTAATTTCCTGTCGTACTTCGACATTTATTTTGCGATCTTGAAAAATATATCTTGCCATGTGTCTGAGAAGTATTATTTCAGTCGCTTGGCTATGACTGGCCTGGGATTTCATTAATCTCCAGTTCTTAAACCCGTAGACACGTGTGGGGAGGACCACCACCCTGTAGAACTTCAGGCGTGTTTCATTACACATTGACTTCAGAGTATTCCTGATGGTCCGACACATATGGTTAAACCTGTGTAGCTTCTTCGCTACGAAGCTTGTTTGTAATGTACGACACACTATAGCCCAGATATCCAAAATACTGACCTGCTCCAGAATAACAACAGTTTCTGCTCGAATGTGATCAGCTCCGTGAAAAGCCATAACGTTGGTCTTCAGTGTGGAGATCTGTAATCCAAAATTACAGATTCGACTCTATGGGTTAGTATAAATGTACTATCGTAAACTATTGTATTGATGCATACTTTGTAGTCTATATGTAAGTTGTCACTATCCGTAAACACCATCATCTTCACAATACGACATAGGCAAGGTGCTCCCTGTACCGCATTGAAAGATTCTCCAGCCATCACTTCCATGTTTACCCACACACCTGCATCGTATAGGTCCATATTTCCAGACTAGTTTGGCCAGTCTGGAATCTGACTTTCTTTCTAAGCGTTCTTTTCACCGTTGTTTGTAATCTTTTAATTTTTAATTCAAATTAAAAACTTGTAACTCTTCTCTTATAGCAACATTCTTTACACGGTCAAACTTAGAACACCTTTTAACTACTCTTAACAACACCATTTCCGAAGTCTGTATTTTACTGTTTTTTTCTTATTTGGTGTCCATAATTCACACCCATTGGACAGTACAGGGACTGCTACAACTTTGTAAATTCTAATTTTGTATCTCGACTTACTTTGTTTCTACAACTACGGTTGATTGTCCCACAGATCGTATGGAACTTACCTAACTTAACTTCAATATCATAAGTCTTATCATAGCCAATATCATTTCTCAAATAATTAAAATGGCTCACCTGTTCTAGAATTCGATCACTAATAATTATTTTTGTTTTTATCAGTTCCTTGCCTCGATGTGCCATTACCTTTGTTTTTATGTTTCTGCAAACGTTATTAAAAAAAAAAAACAAAGTTATTTGTAAAGATAAAAACAAAATATGGGCGAGACCATTCAAACAAAATGTAACTAAAACCCGAAAAACTGATTAAAAAAATGAACTAATAATAATAATAATAATACCGTTTTTCAATTTAACACATTCGTTGTATTTCTTTTAAAACCATAACTTTCGCCGATACTACGACGGGGCATGCTCAGTGGCTCGACTGTTTGGTTTACGACCGTTTCGTTTTAAAAGAAATGAAACGACGTGTGTTAAACCGAAAACTGTGTTGTTATTACCAACGAAAACTAGGAAAGTTTACGAGCGAAATAATAGCGACAAATTTAGTACGAGAACTGAGCAGGTTCGCCGACGACGGCAAGGTACTAAACTGTGACAATGTAGAACACAAGTAGAAAGTGACTAAGCTTAACAAGTACTCCTTAGTTATTGCATTTTCCGACAGAACTATGACAAAAGTTTTAATTAAAAACTTTTATCACTATTAATAATACCACGTTTCGCGTAGGGTAAAAGTTTTCTCGGTCATTATTTTGAGGAATGTAAGACTGTAAGTCGCTGACAGACAGTGTCGGTTAATTGGCTCGTCAGACTAGACGTGTTCCACAAAGAACTTACTTGCCTTGCCGTGTTTCACGTCGACTCTCACAGTTGACAAGACGAAACTCATCTGTTTTTGACAACAACTTACTCTATAATTTTCACCACAAAATTCCTATTTCTGACTTAATCATGAAGGTTTATGTTTAGCCTCGATTCAATTTTTCCGCTTACTAGTTGAACGTCCAAACGTAGTTATCTATTTGGCATTTGTCTGTCTATCTATCTGCTCTTCAAGGATGTCTATATGTCTTACGATAACTTTTGAAAGCAACCACAGATTTTGTGTAAAACTTAGAATTCACCCCAATGCTTTTACCCCCACAGACCACTATTGTTTTTCAGATTTACTCTCACCCCAAAGTGGGAGGAGGTGGAAAAATGTGAGCGGCCAAAAATGAGAAAAGTCGCAAAAGCCCATGTTGGGTATCAAATTAAAAAAAAAATTTAATCAAATTTTAACATGCAGTGATCAGTTTTAAAATTTTCAAAATTCTGGAATCGCATGCTTCAAAAAAGTGGATCAAAAGTGTAAAAATTGTACAAATCTATGCCGGACACCAAATTACAGAGAATTTTAACAAAAATCTGAGCACAGTATTACATTTTCGAAATTTAGAAGTTATAACTGATATCCTTAGGCTCTCACGGCCGACGTCAACTCTGTTAAAGTTACGACTCATTGCCGGGCCATTAGACCGTGGTCTAATGCTGTCGAGTGGAACAGACATTTAGGCCCCACCATTAGACCCATCTTCAGTGTAACGATTTAAAAGGTTACTGCCACGGTGTTCACCAGTTTCTGTGTCATAACTGTTACAGTACTGTGAAAACTGGTGAACACCGTGGCAGTAACCTTTTAAATCGTTACACCGAAGACGGGTCTAATGGTGGGGCCGAAACATCTATTACAATCGACAGCATTAGACCACGGCCTAATAGCCTGGCAGTGAGTCAGAACTTCAACAAAGTTTAAAAATTATGGTCATAATCATGAGAAATTTTATTCAAAATATAAAATTAGTATCTTTGGTAATTTGGCAAAATAACACGCCTTCTAAACATTGAACACTTCCAAAACGTTTGTAAGCTATTTTACTTCCATATTCCTTAAGGAAATAAAAAAGGCAAAAAAATCGAGGAAAGTAGGTTCCTATATTACATTAGAACTGGCAACGAACTGGTAATGTGATCATCAACATCTCCAGCAACGATCCTTAAGGTGATGGCAAAAAAAATCGTGTTCGAGATTATTGCAGATTCTGATTGTACTACACTCAAAACATGAAAAAAGTCGTTTTTCGAAAAGTGTCTGTTTGTGTGTCTGTGTGTCTGTCTGTCTGTGTGTCTGTCTGTCTATAGATTTTTTCCTATAGCAAACGATAACAGCCGCAAATTCAAACAGAATCAAATAATTTTTTGCATACAGCCCTGATTTGTAGAGTACTCACGGCCTGTTGTTTTTGGTGAAGATGGGTTGAGGGAAAGGGGTAGTTTACCTGCAACGGTTCTTTTTATCAAGGGAAATTTTTTTTTGGCAAACGATAACAGCCGCAAATTCAAACAGAATCAAATAATGTTTCGCATACAGCCCTGAATTGTAGAGTTCTCAAGATCTATTGTTTTTGGTGAAGATCGGTTAAGGGAAAGGGGTAGTTTACCTGTAACGTCTTATGTTTTAACAAGGGTATTTCCTATGGCAAACGATAACAGCCGCAAATTCGAACAGAATCAAAAGATTATTTGCATACAGCCCTAAATTGTAGAGTTCTCAAGACCTATTGTTTTTGGTGAAGATCGGTTAAGGGGAAGGGGTAGTTTACCTGCAACCTTTTACGTTCTAACAACAGTAAAACACTTGAAAATTCATTTAAACTTTTTCAAACAATGGTAATTGTTAAAAATAAAATAATTTTGTTGCCAGGGAATAAAATTATAATTTTTTCATTTTAATGTAAATTATGTATGAGTTAATATCTTTATATATATAATTCTTCTGTACGTGTGTATGTCACTGAACTCCTCCATGTATAAAATAATATATCGTTCATGGCAGGTAAGCATATCTCAGTTATGTAATGTTTACGTTTCCATTTTATTATTATGCCTACAGCAATAAAAAGGCAGGTAACACACACACACACACACACACACACACACACACACACACACACACACACAATTCACGTTATTTCTGGCCTCACTCATGTTTATTTTCTTACATTTGCACGCTTTTTAAATGGAAAGTGCCGAAACCCACACCAACATAACGCGTGCAAGCCGAAAAAATGGACATCAATTTGCTTCCTGTGGATCGCTGGGCAGTGTAACTGCACGTGTTTACAGAGGAACGATTCATAGACAGACTTTTCGTCTTTAGGGAATGAACCCTCTGCAAGATGCTGAGGGTCCATGAGTGACTTCGGAGCGCTCCTTCTTTTTCGCGTGTTTGTTCTGTGAAACATACACTGTAGATTCGCAGCTTTACTCTAAGCAACGCTCAATAGGAAATGTTGAAAATTTTTGTCCACAGTGTACCCTCATTCACACTAAACCTGCTCTGATGTTTTAATTACGGACATCATAATATTAAAACTTTGGAAACTTGAGCACTACTTAATGGAGATCAATCATTAACTTATACAAGCCATTAATTTTATGCATATTTTTTATATATATGTGTACAACGTTATCGGCAACAAAGAAGTAGTTTTTGTTAAAATTCCTTCCCGGGATATTTGGCCGTAGCCCAATGTTTTCTACAAAACCAGACGTTTCGGCAATGCCATCGACTTCCATCATCAGTGAAAATCGAGTGCGATAACGTGAGGTGGTATACGTTAGTGACCACAGTACTGTGGTTAAGGATGAAGCAGTAAGTAGAAAGAAGTAGTTTCTATGGTAATATTTTATTTCGAAAATGATTTTAAATATAAATCTTAGAATATGGAAGTCATGTATGGTTCTCCATACCGATTTTTTGAAAAGAAACGTTACATATTGTTATTAGTTACAGTTATCTTTGCTAATTAACATATTTAATACAATGTATTGGATACGTTTTGAATATAGTACTGAATATTTAGCGTACTGACACTCTTGATACTTGAATATAATGCTGTCTGCGAATGATTAGGTAATCATACAAAACAATCCATGAAAGCTCAAAGATCGATCTTTGAATTACAACAAATCTGTTCGAATTACAACATGAAAATTTCTGTGCAGAAGACAAACGCTATATCTTTTGTGGGCATATACAACTGCTAACTAAAATCATATTTGGTAATAAGAGTATAAGGCAGGTGTCACATTTCCGATATGACTGTTGTGATGTTATGTGTGATGTAGGTAATGATGATGATCATAAGTTGGCCAAGTTTCAGTCAATATGTGTCACAATTCGTCAAGCGTTATCGAGAAAAAAGGAAAGAAACTCGACTAAAATATTGTAAGGCAATGGTTTTGCCGCTGTTGTTTGGTTCTGAAGCTCGGGTTCCGGTGAAACAACATCTGGATAGGATACGCATCGAAGATGAAATTCTTGCGATCTGTTATTGGTTGCACACGAAGAGATAGACTCTACAAAGAAGACATATGCAAAGCGTTGAATACGTGGTACCCAAGATCGCTGAAAACGAAAAGAGATGGACTGCTCATCTGAATAGGATGCCAGATGGCAAGTTGGCAAAGAAAGGTTGGAAATACAAGTCTAATGGACAAAGGCGTATAGGAAGACCTAGCAAGCCTAGGGAATAGGAAGCCCTGTGGAAAATGAAGATAATTCCCCTATTAACCTAACAGAAGAAGAAAAGAAGAAGACAATACGTAGCTGTTAACAAAAAATTATGTTATTAGTGATTTTGATTTCGACCATAAAAGTCTACAACGCAGAAAAGTCTGATTTTTTTAATTTGCTTACCACTGATAGTTCTGTAGAACGTACAGGGTTCTAAGTTACGTAAATACTTTAATGAACAAATGGGTAACTACTATGTACTGCATGAGATTGAACTCCGTGTCTCTGATGGAGGGAATAAAGTATGATTGAGTGTGTTTATGCTAGAAGCTTTAGTTTCTCAAGGCCAATGACCTGTTCACAGTCAGACTAGCTTCCACTCGTTTAGGATTAGTGTACTTTTAGTTACTTTCAGTTAGTGAGTGAAGTATCCTGTTATTTTTTTTATTTGTAGCTGTTTATTCACAATGTCTCTTCAATGGTCATTGAAAGAAAGAAAATAAAGTTTCGTTGTTGACAGTGAAGGTCGCGAAATAATAATTAGTAATATAATTGAAAAATGTGATTAAGAAAAACAACAAAACTCATTGAGATACCCACTAAACCAAGCAAACAAGTTGAGGTGCGTATTACTGTAATAAATGGGAAGGCGTCGTTGAATACTTGAGAAAGCAAAGAAATGCAGTCCAGAAGGAAAGCTCTCCACACCGGGGTAAAACGTAAAACATATGAGAAAAAGGAAAAAGGAAACTATTTCTTGATGATTCTGATAAGTGTGTAGTAAGAAATACTGTTCAGGACTTTTATAAACATCAAAATGTTGTGGCCATTGTTAAAAAACTCCTGCCTGTCGTGAAATAAGGAATCCATTTCACACGGGGCACTAAATCATTAACGCGAGTGTTTAATAGTGTGGGATTCAAGTGGAAAAATGGAGAAGTAAAAGAAAAGTGTTAATTGGAAAACAAGAAATTGTAATGATGCGTTACAAGTACCTTATGCAAATTAAATTTTTTTGGAAATCTGGAAGATTTTTATTATATGTGAGGAAAGTGAGCGTTGAGTAAGTTCTTATAATGTAATGTGAACGGTATTACTCAGTAGTCGTTGGTTTGTTTACACCACTACGCGACGCACGTCTACGCTCTCTCTCTCTATGCCGCATTCCTTTGAGGGACACAGAGTTCATACTAAACCATTAATAAGCTGTATACAGTACTTGACTCTGTAGCTTGGTTGTGATTTAATTCTGCACTGTAAGGAAGGCAGTGGCTACGATGATAAAGGCAGCGCTGCCGATGGCTGTTTGTACGGTACACTTCGTTAGCGTAATGAAACAACGCCGACATGATTACGTTGCAAAACGCAGTAGATGATAGTAGCCCTGAGATAGAGAGAGTCATTGTCTGCCGACCCGGCCTCTACCCTGTCTGCCACGCGCACTAATAATAATAACGATAATAACGGCCATTTTGTAACCTCACTCCACAACTGGCAATTTAGCCAAAATTATATTCGTAGTAGCCAAGAAACAGGTTTACATTAGAAAACATACACTGAACAATTCATTAACTGTAATTACATAATTCACAATCTGCATTATGTAGATTTTTACAAACTCATCTCCACACACTAACATCTTTTTTATGTAATCATCATCACCACCACCACATCATCATTAGTAACTGTCTCTCTACTGCTGAGGGAATGCATCCCCTTTAATCATTCTTCCTCGTCAGAGACCGCTGGCACTTGGCAGGCAGGTAGCTCCTTATTCCGGGAGTCACTCGGTCTCCACTTACGTCGGCCACCATTGGCGTTGCCCGCTTTCCATCACGAGGGGTAGGTTGGGACTTCCCCTTCATTGAGGATAACCGTATGGCGTTTATCATGTATATAAAAAGAAAAGAAAAAGAAAAGATTATTGTGCGGGTCACTTCACAATACTGGGAAAGAGAATGGTGAAGGGATTTTTTTGGATCGTGCTTCTATACGGAGGAGAAACTTGGACATTGAGGAAAGAAGAGGAGAGGAGGTTACAGTCCTTCGAAACGTAGACATCGAGAAGGATGGAAAGGATTTCATTGAAGGACAGAATGAGAAATGAGGAGGTGTTTGAAAGAGTAGAAGAAGAATGATGTCTCAGATATTGTAAACGGCAGGAAGAGAAATTGGTTGGGACACTGTACGCGGCAAACACGAGGTAACGGTTTGGTAGAAACAGTGAAGGACTTGGTGTACAGGAAGGACGGAGAAGGTACCAGATGGTAGACGATATAAGGACGAGATATCAGAAAACGAAAACACTCGCATAGGATAGAAAAGCATGGAAGGAGCACGCTCTATAAGACCTGGTCTTGGTAAGAAAAATGATGTTTGATGATGTACTCTGTGTGTGTGTGTGTGTGTGTGTGTGTGTGTGTGTGTGTGTGTGTGTGTGTGTGTGTGTGTGTGTGTGTGTGTGTGTGTGTGTGTGTGTGTGTGTGTGTGTGTGTGTGTGTGTGTGTGTGTGTGTGTGTGTGTGTGTGTGTGTGTGTGTGTGTGTGTGTGTGTGTGTGTGTGTGTGTGTGTAGGGGGGAGTTAATTTTCCTGTTTCTTTTACTTCGCTATGAAATTGTATTGTGCCCGACTACAGATACAAAGTGAGTAATCCGTGGCCGGACGACTGAGTTGACTATAATACTGTTACGATATTACAGAACACGGGAATGTTCTCGGCTATTCCAGCGGAGCCCGGCTGTAATGTTGGCTGCGTACGTAATCTCAACATGCGTTAGCCAGACTGTTCCAGCATTCGCTGGTCGCGCGCACTGTGTCAAGGCCGAAAGCAATTACGCTCTAGTGTAGCGGTGACGCGTAGTATGGATGATTCTGGAATTTCAGCTGGGTATAAATATAGGCATTCAGCGGCGCTTAGTTCCAGTTTTAGTGGCGATTTATTCCAGTGCGGTTCGAAGTATTGTGGCGAAGTGTTATGGGTTTTATAATCGTGCGGGACTCTGGTAGTTGACATTTTTATTGCGTGTGAACAATTTTTATTTGATTTGTTGTAAGAGACTGTCTTGTTGATTACAAACTGTTTAATTGTGATAATTAATGCTGGTGATTAGTGATTTTATTGGTGTCTTTATTTTGTTTTCCACGGTACCATACGACGATCAAGTAGACCGTCGTAACAATACAGTAGTAGAAAACTGTCATTAACAAACAGAAATCAGTTTCTCTGGAATAACCAATCAACTAATGAATGCGACTGGTACAAAAGTTTGCTAGTTACCGTAAAAAGTTCCAATAACACGGCTGCTTCCAGCACAACTAAGCTGCAATCGCGTGATTATTATGCTTATAAGCTGCTATAGCGGAGACAATACAATTAGCACGACACGACACAACATATTTACTCCGTATAACGGTAAACATTCTGCATTTGGCACCCGTGTGCTCCCTCTCTAAGCTCTATACACGCCTCTCCTCCCCCCCATCCAACTCATTCTGTGGGTCTATTTCTCCCTCACTTCGATATAACTTCGAAACTCGCTCAGTTTTCCCTATCCCTGTTCCCTTCCCTTCCTATTATCGGCCAAACTAATCAGCTGGTATTTTTCACTCTTGCATGCTCCATTCTTCCTTCATTTTATGCTTCCTTCTGTCAGACGTTTTCGTTTTTCACTAATCGTAATAACATCTGTTCCAATCAACAGCAATAGACCACGGCCTAATAACCCGGCAGTGAGTCAGAACTATAACAGAGTTGAAAGATTATGGTCATCAAATCATGAGAAAGACCATCGTACTTACCAAAATGTTCCCCCACCTAAACCAGTATTTAGGGACAAGCTTGAATTAAGAGAATAATCGTACGGCTGATGAGTATAAGCAAATAATAATGGGAAGAGCAGCACTAAAACTCTGTTCGACAAAAGCCTGTACCCTGAGTCTTGTATTCGTACGCTGCATAGAGACTTACGACGTGTAAGAAACGACATGAACAGAAATGAGGCTTTGGAATTTTGGATCTATCGGAGGCTTCGAAGACTTCGCGAGGCTTCTCAAAGTGTCGTGATTGTAAGATTGCCGAACAGTGAAGTGTTGAAAGTAAATGATAAACAAAAGTAACTCATTTTTAGTATTAATGAAATAAAGTGTTCGGACTAATTCGGACTTGTTTTGCGAGGACCCAAATATGCCGTTCTATAACTTATATTTCGGGTTAACATCGAAAGCAGAAAATCGGTAGTACGGGGGAGAATTTCGTGGATACGAAACTGCCAGAATGGTTTCACTACACGTCACCAGCTGTTGTATCGAAGGTTCGGATAGCCATGATCATTGCCAACCTCAGTCTGGAGTAGAGTGAGCAAAGTAGTTCATCCAAACAAACTTACCATAGCTAGGTCGTTCACATCAGCTAACCAGCACAATGAACTAGGTCAGTAGTTCAATCTTTTTATAGATAACAAAAGTTGACTCTCCCTCTTCCTGTTTATCTTAGATTATAGGTCAGGGATGACCAGCCTCCTCATGCACATGAGATAACATGAAAGTGCATGAAGATTAGCTGAAAAAAGTAACCAATACCCTTTTTAGCGTTTCAACAAAACAGACGCAATAAAATATTATTTAAATACAAAAAAAATTATGAAAATAATTTTATTCATGTCCCTTTCGGCCAGAATCGTAATAAGAGTCGTAGTAAATAAAACACATCTGAAATAACAAAAATAATTTTTTCTATTCAATTATTTAATAACTTTTAATGCAACTCTGCTATTTTATTTTATTCATATTTATGTCTAACTTTGTCGAAATAACAAAAATCAGACAATAGAAAAACTTTTTCAAGCAGTCTATTCTCTCATCACCTTCCAATTAATCGGGACTGATAGACGTTCACTTTTACAAATCCTTGCCTTAAAAAAGAATTATTATATACAAAATGATTATTTCACAGTACAACAAACTAACTGAAATATGGAGTTTGTAGTAGGGTACTATAAAAACTATCAAAATAACCTGCAGTCAAGAACAGTAAACGAATTAAACAACGGCCAACAGCAGGCAGAAGCACTCGGTTCTAACAGTCGGTACTCATTTACGGACGACCTACTGCATGCGAAATACCGAATGCGAACGACCTATCGAACGACTGAACTAACAACGAATTACGGTTGTTTAGTTTTATGAGTGGCCGATAGGAGCGTGGATAACGCGAACTACTTCCCTGCGCCGCGAACGACTGTAGTCAGTAGTTCACTTGACGGAGTAATTCTTTTTGGCTGGGTCGTGAACGACCCACCGTTAATCTGGAGATGTCAGCGTAATAAGAAGACTACAAAAAGACCAGCTCCACTAAAACTTAACGACATTTCAGGAAAAACCTTTTTCAAATTCACGACAAAAGATAAGAAATTAAAGAGACCAGTATAATGTCGGGTTGCGCGTGTAAAAATAAAATAAACTGCGGAATTGTTGTTAACCTTGGCACGATAAAAGTTAAAGAGTGCCGGCAACATTTTACAGAGCGAGACAAACTTGTCATTATCTGGGCGTTGTTCAGAACTTTGTACAAGTACTATTTCGCCAGCCTATCGTTGAATACACAAAACGAATCCGGTTAGATAAGAACTGCAACAAATTTTGTTATTACACGACACTTACACAACTTTGTACGTGATAACAATCACACATTCGCCGGGCTCAAAACTCCTCGGGATTCTCAACAAAACTATTGTCCTCAAACGAGACAATGGGGATTACGGACGACAAAGGCCTAATATTTTGAAACTCTTGCAATCACGACGGATCTAGGCTACAACAGTCTTAACGTTAAATGACGGACATTAGTCGTCATCACAAAATCCATTTCAGGAGCAAAGTTTTATTTTGATTACACAAAGATATGTGTCATCTTTTTCCGGCTAAACTGAAAATGGTATAAGTAATAAGTAATAAAGCCGGAAAAAGTCATGCGGAATTGACGAGATGAATAGGCAACTAGGATGGGAGAAACGATCCTCGAAACGTATCGAAACGTTAAGGGGAGATGGAAAGAAGACAATCTGTCATTGTTTTTAATTCTGGCGTCATGAAAGGGCTCGTAAGTTTCTGAATACATTATTAGACAGTATACATTGTTATAAAAACAAAATTGTAATTCTATGGTCAAATTTGTAGTAAAAAATATTTTTAAAATATCTTGCACCTTCATTCCATACGATAACCAAATTTTTTTCAAAACAGCGTAACTTTACATAAGTACGGTACATTCTTTTTTGTGATTTCTGTTTTTAAAGAGGGGGATATTTCGTGCCGCACAGTTGGCTCACATGCTATTCTGTAGAAAGCTTGTAACGACTATTCTTTGTTTACTTTCTGTACAAGCATTCCATAGAGTGTATTCTCTAAACTCCAGGTATTTTATAGTTTACCGAAAATTCAATTTTCATGTACAGTAGAAACATTTTATCAGGAACTACTGTTTCAAGCTTCCTGAAATTTTTACACAGTTTCCAAATCTGTAGTGTACAAAAGCGTGAAGTTTTTGATAGCTTAAAATGCATTTTTAAAATTAAAATCATATATATTCAACATATTTTTGGTGACCAAAATGAATGACAGGAACAATGTATTTCCTTTTCTAATGAAACGTTATTTAAACCTGCGTAAAAATTTGAAAAAAGAAGCATAATTATTATTGTAAAAAATAAATTTTTCTAAGATTAACAGTGTGTAAGACAGAGACTTCGTCTTTCCTTAAGGAACGGCAAACGAAAGATAAGGGCATTATAAATTTAGTTACATAACCGTGTATAGCCTGTTAAAATGACGCGACACGTAGCGCAAAAGCCTTCGTGATAAACTGGAATGACACTTGCGCAGAAGTACGATAACCGGTGTCGCGCGACATTTTATTTTACATAATAAACACTTACCAAATAAATTCCATGTAAACAATAGCGTCATCTGTCCCTGGCCGTCCAACTTACCTGAAACAGAAAACGAAAAATTACAATACTGGCATCTACAAGGTGGGAAAATAGTCAACTCCATTTAGAATAAACATTTTTCTCCATTTGTTCGCTTCCGATTTGTTTTGGGTGGATGGGAGATGAAACAAGATTCGTCGCACGCTACGAAAGCCGAACGTTTCTGCTACACTTGTGACGTTTTATTTCATTTGTTGACTTCACCGCTGAAGTAACGGTGAACCAGTGTCGCAAACCACGGAAGACGACTATCACAAATCTGGCCGAAACGTCTGACTGAAGGAGGAACTGCGAACCACAGTTGTTCCCACAGTTGTAATCAGGAAGAAACAAAATCCATTATTAATCTCTATCCGAAAAAAACAAGACGTACTTAAGTATGATCAATTTACATGAATAGTATCCAAAATACAAAAAATATTTGTAAGTGAAAACTTGATCTTCTATGCACTGTGAACTATTAAGGTGAATATTACAGTAAAACCCCGTTAATCGCGTAGGATCTTCAAAAGAACCCGTGAAAACCGCAAATATAGCGAGATCGCGTATTAGAAGAGACACGATCAATTAGGACAGACATCATTTTCCTCTTCTCAACCCAGAGGTTTGTGGGGTTGCAATCATCATACGGCTTCTTCCCCCTTTTACTTGATCCGTATACTCACGTCTGCTGGGCCATTACGCTCCTCAATCGTTCCGCCGATCTGGGCGGTGAACCAGTTTGAGTGTCGTAGCAGGTGACCAACCATACAGCTTCTCCTTTTCGCAATGGTTTTGATCAGAATTGTCTTTCATACACTTTTTTCAAAACCTCAGTCTAGTCTATTCTTCTTCATAGTTAGTCTATTTCTTTGCACCTATTATTGTGGAATATCGTCCAATATTATTCCATATCCGTAAGTCTCGGTTTCCGTATCTTTTACGTCTCGTTCCCAGTTTTTCTAATGTTGCTTGGTATTTTTGCTACCTCTGATGTTACCTCATTCTTGATTTACATTATTTCTGACGGCTCTTTGTTATGCAAACTGATTGGCTGAGCTGATACTTGTATCGTATACTTTCAACTCAGGGTAGATGTAATTTAAACGTTTGTGTGGGGCACTGGAGCTCTATGGGTCGCACCACACCCATAGAATGATTTTTAGTGATCATTCTAAAAATCACATTTTCATTTTAATGGGTACTTTAATTTCGCGGTACCTCTTGGAGGCGCGGTCACAATTTCGGAATTACTCTGCTATACTATGAAACTATACAGCCTTAATTCATACTTTCATATTGAGAACTAGAATCATATGGTAAATAAAACCACCACCGTGAAGGCGAAAGACAAGACTGTAATAGTAGACTGTGGTAGTGTGCAGAGTTACAGTTATATTTGATTCAGTTGAAATACCGTTCTATCTCTTCGTATGAGACACTAATGCATCTGTTACTGGATTACTCTTGTACAAAGCAGTGTAGTACGTTTTGGGTATTATATATTGCAACGGAACACAGGATGATAAGCTATGTTTTTTGTATCAGAGCACATGGATGACGAGCATTTTCATGTTTAAATTGGTTTTATGTAATACTTTGTCTTTTAGCCATACGTTTTGTATTTAGAAATGGATAAGCTCGTAGGGTATACCAAATTCTTCATAAAAAGATATTCTTTATTGTCATGTACTTTTTGAGTGAATTTGTGCGCTTGTGCGGGTGTGATAACGTGTGATCGCTATATCTTCCGTGGTAATTAACCGATCGACGTGAAACTTTGACAATGGATTATTTATGTAAATAGCTTCAATTTGTGTATACTCTGAGGTTCATAACGATTTTAGAAATATGTTTTTTTAAGTAGGAAAAACTCAATTTGAAACACTTATCATTAATACGGTCATAAAAATTTGTAGATAATTCAATGCAAGTTAGTGTATATTTATACAAACTGTTTCTGGAAAACTTTATATTTGTTGAAAGCATCAATCATGTGAATTGGGTTTAGCCAATCGGAAAACACTAAATTCAGTAACATTCATTCTCTGTAGAGGTAAGATCGTCACAATTCGTCTATAGCATCTGCAAGGTGAAATTGTGCTCGGCGTTAGAGAGTTTTTCTCGTACGACCATAGCAAAATTTAACGTAAAATAAACCTTGGTATTCTTTACGAAGTTCTGCGTATAGAACCGAGTGGGTTAAGTATTTAAATAAAATTATAGTATATTATAGTGCTTTTTCGTGTTAGTTTAAGATGTCCGCATAGGGAATTAAAGACACTTCAAGATTTCTTGGATGGTGTAAGACTAATACAACGCATTCAAATAATACCCATATTTACCCTGAGATTAATAAAATATTACATATTAATTAAAAATAAACGGTTCGAATAAAAACAATAATCATTGTGAGTTTAATAATTTGTGAAGAGTCTAATTGATGTTAACAGTTAGACTTAAACGCTTACGAGACTGTTCGAGATGTCGCCCCTGGATCAACCCGCTGTAGAAGAGTACGACAAGACGAAGAGGACGTCAGGAAGGAGTGACGCTGAAGAAGAGGACACCAGGACGGGAGCGCCGATAGCAAGAGGAGGATCGCACGTACGGAGGACGTAGCATCAACCAAGTAATATCGATATATTATCGAACAATATAAACTATTATTTCAAATATAAATGCATGACAATTTGTAATACAATATACATCTTAAAACACTGTACGTATTCTTGTGTATAATAAATAATTTTTCATCTCCTCCATAATAGACGTGTTTGTAAATTTTACACACTCACCATATCCTTATTAGTTATAATTAAATTTGAACCGTTGCAAACGATATATATATATATATATTACATTTAATATTTATAATTAAATTTACCTCAAGATGTTATTTTTTTCCTTTTTTGGAACATGTTTCGGGTACTATCTTGTACCCATCCTCAGCCTTCCGGTCTTTTTGTCTGGTGAAGTACATATGTGTTGTTGGTTGACTATTATTATTGTGGCTTCCTGTTGGCTTCTGGTATTTCAAATTGGTTTTATTGTGTGTGATTGTGGTGTATGTGTTAGTTTTTTGTGTATTTTCAATGTTGAGTGCTTTGAATATTGTGTCATGTTTTGAATTGATTTGTATTTGTTAAGGTATTAGTTTGTTTTCTGTTTTATGTTTGTATATTTGTAAATTTTCCCATATGTTCATTATGGTGCCTTTGTGTGGTATATGTTTTATTAGTGTTACATTGGTTATGTCTGGGAATTCATGTCCTGTGTTTATTGCATGTGTGGCTAAATTGGATTTATATATTTCTGGTTTTTTGTATGCATTTAGGTGTTCAAAATAACGTTTTTTCAGCTGTTTCTTTGTTTGTCCTATGTAACATTTATTGCAATCTTGGCATTCAATTTTGTATATGCCGTTAGTTGTTCTATTATCTTTGTTGTGTGAGCTATTTAGATTTTGTAATTTATTGTTATTAGTTTTGTATGCTATTTTTATATCTGTGTTTTTAAATAGTTTTGTTAGTTTTGTCATTTTATTATTTATGTATGTGAATGTGGCCCATTTTTTGTTGTTGTTATTATTTATGTGTTGTTCAGTTGGATTAATTCTTAATTGTTCAGTTTTTATTTTATATTTGATTTTATTTTCTATTTTGTTTACAGTATTTTTATTGTATCCGTTTTCATAACCAATTTGGTATATTATATTTCTTTCTTTGTCAGTTTCTTGTTTGTTTAGGGGAATTTTGTACATTCTGTTAAATAGCGAATAGAATGCTGCCATTTTATGTTGTGGTGGATGGTCAGAATGGTTAGGTATAATGATGTTAGTGGAAGTTGGTTTTCTATATATTGCATATTGTATGTGGTTGTTGTATCTTGTGATGGTTATGTCTAAATAGTTGATTTCGTTATGTTTTTCTTTTTCTTCTGTGAATTGTATTTTGGGATGTATGTTATTGATTTGTTTCAGTATGTTCTCTGCATTTTTGTTTTTGTTATTTGATACATATAGCCCATCATCTACATATCTTATCCATATGCCATTTGGGTCATGTGATTTTATGATATTTTGTATTTTGGTGTCTATGTGTTGTAGGAATATTTCTGCTATTATGCTTGATAATGGTGATCCAATTGCTCATCCTTCTTTCTGCTGATACATTTTGCTATTAAATTCAAAGTAATTTTGTTTTTGTATTAGTTGGAGGCTATTTTTTATTTCGGTTATGTATTGTTTGTTTTCATTTTGTTCTTTAAGTTTGTTTATTATTATGTCAATCGTTTCTTTTACTGGGATGTTGGTGTACATGTTTGTTATGTCATATGCTGTGAAAAATGTATTTTCATTTATATTTATTATTTTTAGTTTGTCTATTAATTCGTATGTATTTTTTATGTTATGATGGTTATTTGTTAGATGGTTATTTTTTAGTTTTTGTGCTATTATTTTTGCTATTTTGTATGTAGGAGCTTTTTTGAAATTGATTAATGGACGTATTGGGTTGTTTAATTTGTGTATTTTTATTAGGCTATTCATTTTAGGTGGTTCTGGATTATTATTTATATATATGTCTGTGTTTTGTTATACATACAAACATAAAACAGAAAACAAACTAATACCTGAACAAATACAAATCAATACAAAACATGACACAATATTCAAAGCACTCAACATTGAAAATACACAAAAAACTAACACATACACCACAATCACACACAATAAAACCAATTTGAAATACCAGAAGCCAACAGGAAGCCACAATAATAATAGTCAACCAACAACACATATGTACAGACAAAAAAAACGGAAGGCTGAGGATGAGTACAAGATAGTACCCGAAACATGTTCCAAAAAAGGAAAAAAATAACATCTTGAGGTAAATTTAATTATAAATATTAAATTTATTATATACATCAAGAAACGGACTGTAGCAGAAAGTGACTAAATATATATATATTGCAATGAAACACAGGATCATGATAAGCAGTGCAGGCTAATCTAAATATACGGACGATGAACGTTCAGGTTTTAAATGGTATTTTGTTAGATTTGGTTTTTTCGCTATAAGTTTTGTATCTTAGAACGGATAAGGAAGTAGGATAAGTCAAACTGTGTATTATTTTATGTTCTATTTATTCATATACTGTATCAATGGAAATGTGCGCGCGTGCGCGAGTGATAAACGTTTTTCCCTGCCGTGCGTGATATAATTATTCGATCGTATTGACACTTGAACTGGACATAAACTATTATATTAGCTACAGTTTCCCTATATTTCCTGATCGTAATATAACGTTAAAATATGATTTCTTTTAAAGTATAAAACTCTTTATAAAACGCAATTCTACTTGAGATAAGACATTCATAGATAACCATCTATGCATGCCCTTGCAAATTCTATGCACTTTCCACCATGAAACCACGCTAGTGCCGTGTGCAAAATAACCATGTGACTTCTTTTCCACCAATAAGAAGCTTCGAAGGCCAGTCGGAATTTTCCTCAGCCGGGTGCTGAACGGGCAGTTTTTCTTGTCTAGCTGTCGCGAAGGGAACGTGCGCTTCTCGTTCAAGATTTTTCGCTTGTGAGAATTCGTTAAGTCCATTCGTCGGTAGTAACAAGTACGAACTCTCAAAACTGTTTACTTAATCCATCTTCAGACACGTTATTGTTCATTGTAACGTAACGGGTATAAAAGTGAACTTAAACTGGGTTTACTGTGTGAGGTATTCTACAGTACCAGAAATATTTAATAGTTTACTGATTGTTATAATATAATCATCAGTGTTTCCGTGTGAGTTGAAGATTTCCGCTTAGGAAGGTCTGCTGACCGTGGTAGATCTAGTGTTACGAGTGAACACTTGAAGATTCCGGATAGGTATAAGTTTAATATACAGTTTTAGTTAAATACCCACTGTTATCTGAGATACTTGTGTTATTCTAAATACTGTGTAAAATTCCATTAACGGTACCACTAGAATCAGTGTTCGAGTCCGAATCGTCAGTGTCAACGTATGAACTTCAGGACACCAGCCGCCCAGCTGTAATCATCGCCAGGGTCAACCATCTGTCATCGTACAGACGGTTGACACTACAGCCGTCAGACCTGACGGCTCCACTACAAAAAACCCATATGTTGTTGGCAAAGTATGTAATCCAGGCATTTTATAGAATACCTAAGCATTTCATACAATGCCTGGAGTTTTTTGGCTAAATATAGAACAGAATACTTTTTAAATGTTTTTTATACTTTTCCCAGGTATTCTATACATTGCCTAGGCATTCTATATAATACCAGTGATTCTTTAGGCAAAGTGTAAAATAATCTTACTAAGTTCAAAATGAAAACATTTTATTACATTATCACACACAATTGTTTGATTTTATACAGAGGAGAACTTTGTATGACATTTCGAGATTATCTATTCTCTATTTAATTATGCTCAGATACTATTTTATTAAAATTATACTGTATAAGAACTTTTTTAACCAATCTGGTTAAAAAAATATATTAGATATTACTGGCGTTTATTAATTCTAAACATATGGAATATACTCTACTTATTACAAGACAGAGAGCTGTGACATTTTGAAGTACACTTTCTTTCATTTTTTACACAATTACATTTTTTTGACATTTAGTCTTGCACACACATTTTATGAACCCCTGTCCGGATCCTGATGATTGAGCAGTAGCAGCAGAACGAAGTGCGGTTACTTATTCAGAAACATATTCAACTCCCATTAGTGGTCTTGGCCATACAGTGAACTGCGATCTTGTGTACAGCTGCTTTAACAATCCGTTAGTGGTTCCCAGTTTGTAAAATCCTTCATCTGTCACACTTACGATGATTGCTAGGATGTTTTGAACATCTGCCTCTTGTCTACTTCAGGAATTGGAACATGAACAGACGCGTCTACAGGAGCTGGAGGAAATTTTTGTCAGAATCACGTTTCATCTTCTTTGCCTGAAGTTCTAGAAATGATTTTGACATTTTTCATTCTTTAGTTGCAATTTTACTTTGATCCAGAGAGTAACACAGCTTCTTGCCATCGTCACACTTATCTCCACTATTGCCACTAGTGTTCCGAAAATGTCCACACGTACTATGCATATCTCTGCAGCACTCCACACACTTTTCAGAACATGAAACCACAGGGCACACATTGTCTTCTATACATTAGGGAGTAGGCCCTATGTCTCACGATAGCTTATGAACGCATCAACCGATTTTCGTAACACTTAGTATGCGTACTTGGTTCATACTTTTACCCCACAGAACACTATTGTTTTTAAAGTTGACCCTCCCACAAATGGGGGGGGGGCGGAAGGTAAAATGTGAGAATGTCTGAATTGCTAGAAAATCGCAAAAGCCTTTGTGGAGTGTCAAATTAAAAGAGATTTTAACCGCAATATAAATGAAGTGTTCATTTTTGAAAATATCAAAATTTGTGAACGTCAGGGCCATAAAATGGGTGAAAATTTCGATAAATCGCAAAGATTCACGTGGGGTGTCAATTTGAAATGAATATTCTCATAACATCTGAATTCTAATTAACATCTGAATATAGTATTCACTTTTGACAATTTAACATTCAGAAATTAAGTTTAAGTTAAAATGATGTTAAGTTTTGGAAATTTCAAAAATTCAGCAGGGTGTCAAACTAAAAGGAATCGTACTCCAAATCCGAATTTTCCCAATTTTTAGCGTTTAATACCTTGTCTAACAACTTTTGCTATCTTAATGTTGAGTCTATCTTGGCTTATGAGAGCTCTCAGTTTCTTGTTAAATTGCAGGATAATTCATCTCTCCTTATAGTCAGCTTAACATCTCTGAGAACTTTGAAAATTATATTCCGTTTCATGTTATTAAATCAATTTTTGATGTCAACAAAGGCTATCATGATTTCTTTGTTCAGTCTCAGAGTTGTCTCCATAATTATTCGCAGCTACAATATGGCTTCCTAATTATCTGAAAACCAAACCATTTTTTTTTTTACTAGTATTAGATATACGGTCCTAACAAATAACCGCTACATTAACAAGTCATATACACGACTGAATCGAAGTCGATGAATAAATCCATGAAGATAAACGAAGATAGATTACCTTTCGAAGGAAAAGAAATATTTTAAATGGATGACGAAGCATCGGCAAACGGACTGCCGAGAAGATAGGTACACTCCAAACAGTAATAACGTAAAATGCAGACAAAGAGTACCGCAATAAGATCTACATTTATTAACCATTAGTTGAAAGCTACAGTGGGCTCGACGGCTCCCCCATACCCCATAGATCTGCCTATGCCATTAGCAGGCAGACGCAAGTAACAGACGCTTGTGGCAAGCACTGCACGCTAAGGAGATTACATACAGTTCAACCACCAATTATACATTGAATCCGATTTAGCAGCGAGGACAGAATGTCTCTGTCTACAAACAGGCTCAGTACAGAACAGTGAGTGTAGACAGCGTATTAACAGTGAAGCTACAACTTAATTCGTTAAGTAACGTTATAACAGCCTCCGTGTGTGTGTGTGTTTTCGTGCGTGCAAACACTGAGTGCTGTTTTGTTAAGCAGCAGTCCCGCCAACTTAATACAGTGAGATTTATTGCCACGAGACACGCGACGATTTAGTCGCATACACTTGTTCGCGAACGATGTCTTTTGTTTTGCAACTAACAAACGACACGTCTTGCGTTAATGCCTTGACGGCGGTACATTGTGAATGAACCACACTGTGTGAGAGGATTTTCATTCACGTCTACTAGTCGTATCCGCGGCGCGTTTAAAAGCGGCAAAACTGAGCATTTGACTAGAGGCATTTCATATCCAAATTACGCGATTAATTTTCCTTAATTGTTTATTCCTTACATTAAGTTAAACCAGAACTTTATAGTTCAAGTAAGCCCGGAGCGTAGGAGTGGATTCTGTAATGACTTTCCATCGGAGAGTTAGGGAGGCGCCCCTTCTTTACCAAAACTGGTACATGAGTTGTTTGGAAGGGCGCAATGTTTGGAGTTTCCCACAAACCACTGACATAAAACTTTATATGTCTGGATGATTAAACGCGTCTGTGTTTTCAAAATCAATAGTAACTTTGTGTAATCAGAATTTTTACATGCGGGGATCGACGAGAGGAACTAAGGGAAATCACCTCCCCAAAAATGCTAAAGTTGAAAAGATTTCCCTAAAACGTTGTTGATAGTAAACCGTTTTATAGCCTGACGACTTTGGAAAAAGCCATCACCGATTTCAGTACGCGCAGGGTGGCGAAGTAAGGCTTCTTCCTCTCCCACTTTCTGTGTTTTACTGCCCGCTTCTATTCCTAATCAACGGCACGCTGTGTAGTTTACGTACGGTGTTCGTCGAGAGAATGATCCCTTCCACACAGTTGCCTTGCGTCACGTGACTTTATCCTAAAAATTTCCCAAGTGTGTCAAAAATGTTTGTTCTGCGCAGGTTGTTTTCAACGTTGTATAGGCCTACCTACAGTTTAATTTTAAAACTAAAATCGTTGTTACACGCGCGCGTACACTCACACACCCACACACAAACAGTGGAGCTGCTCCTGGACTGGGGCACAGTTGAGAATAACTTATTTGCAGCCTTACGTATATTTTATAAAATTTGATTATAAAATTATGTGGGAAGAAGCGTAAATTTCTCATTTGTCCTAAGGTAAATGGGGAGTCCAACCGACAAGCTATTGTCAACCCCTCGCCACAATTTTATTTATAAAACTAGTAAGCGTAGTTTTATTTTTAAAATACTAATAAATCCGTTCATGAACTGCCAGAAAAGGTATTTGAAATTTTTAAAAGAAAAAATTTCTACAAAGAAACATATTCTTTCTGTATTTATAAAATGGATAAGTTTGTTATCTTTGAATGTTTTATTCATTAGCAGATGACAGTCTTTCCATAATTTATATGTTATAAATTATGTTATGTTATGTTATATGTTACCTCCCTAGAAGTTCCTCTTTTTCAAAATCTTTCCAACTGCAATAACCACTGGTTTTGAATCGTGGACAATTCGGAAGAGAGATTAAGTATAATTACACTTTTGCGAGTCACTGCGCTGAACGAGAATGCAGAGATATTAAGGCAGTATAGAGAGTTGGCAGCGAGGAAATTTATATAATGATACACGAGAAAAATTGTGAGAAACTTAATCAGGAGAAAACTTAGATAGATGATTGGGTAACTTAATCAGGCATAGTAGCTATGCGGGTGTCTGAGTGTAGTAAAGGGTCTCAGAACGGATCTGGTTTTATGACGCCCAGACAACAGCAACCCTCTGGGAAAAGCATACTGTTTTCTGAAAAATAACTCAATCAATGGTTCGAAAACAAATCTACGTTCACGTCTCCGAGAACTATAATATAGTTTCGTAGCATGTGGATATAGAACGTGGATATGCGTTATGTAGAAAACAATGGTAGGTAAAGGGCGAATTTCTAGCGCCCACGAGTACCTGTAACAGGCCAGCTATGGTAACTTCGATATAAGTATCTGTTCCTTGACTTCGGAAATGAATTTTCTGAGAAGAACAAAGGATTGCACGAGACAGGATCGTTTGCGCAATGAGGATATTAGGGAAGAGCTACAGGTACTCTCCATAAATGACAAAATCTAGACATTTCGCAGGGAATAGTTACAGCATCTGCACAGAATGGAGGATGGACGACTACCTAAGGTTGCATTTCGATATAGACCCTTTGGTACAAGAGATGTAGAAAGAACAAGAATGAATGGAGAGATACAGAGAAAGTGAGATGGAGTGAAGACGGAACAGGCAAGCTGCCTACTCTGTGAAGTGCAGAAGAAGAAGAAAAAGAAGAAAAAGAAGAAGTTCCTCCTTGTAACGGGGTTGAGCAGCTGCCTAGTACAAACTATCTCATAAAGGTAAACTACTTTAGTACGCAACTTACTTAGTAAAGTAGAAAATGGCTACTGTAAACAGGTCCGTTAATTACCTATAACGTGAAGTGAAAAGGAAACAAAAAAATAATATAGATTATACGACTATGACAACGTGACTTCACAATTTGGTCGCCCACGATCTCCAGACTGAGATTCAAAACAACGTAAACAAGAAGTTTAAAGTCGTAACGTTTAAGTTTAGATTAAAATTATTACAATGATATAACTATTATTATACATGTTTGCATGTATAACGGCGGGGTATGATGGGGATAAACCTCCCCCTCCAAAAGCTATTAAAATTTCAGCGAAATTCCATAACTACTTAACGTAGGTGTATGTCTAAGAAAGAGAGGCGTGTCTTAAAGAAAGACTTATAAACAATTGTAGAATTCCTTAATTACTCAACATCTGATAAATAACGTATGTATTTGCAGCCTTACGTAGCCCTATATACTTTATAAAATGTGTGTGTATATACATACAGTACATGTATATAATACGGGAATAACCCTAAATATCTCATTTCTCCTGAGGAAAATGTGAAGTCCAACTATGAAGCTATTTTAACCCCTCCCCTCCCAGGAGCAGTTGCAGCTCTAGTTGCGCCACTGCATGTGTATGTGTGAGTGTATGATCAATTATAAATGGATATGATTAATTTATAATTTTTATGTACATACAAGATTTCCCTTTTACGACGTCATTAATACATAAACTTACGTAGTTAATTAATTTACAATGTACTGTATGCCGTTAGAGAGTTTATTAATTTTCCGATAAACCTATTTTCAGGCCAACATTAAATCGTTACTGGTTTTAACATTTACTCATTGTTACAAATTGCTATAACAATGGATTATTATTATGGAACCATACACTGACATGCTCGATTCACATCTCGACTGTAGTTCGTGCCTTTACGACAAATGTACTATTTGTTCGATACGTTACGTACTCGTAAATCGCGGACCTATGTAAGGATTTTGGTAAATTGTTTTCCTTGTTTGATACATGCCATTCGCCGATGGTTTTTACGTCTCGCCTATTTCCATACTGGACGCAACAAAGCGTTAAACAAAATAAAAGCTATTTCATGTTTTGTCTCTCTCAAAATATGAGATTAAATAATAATCAACAAAAAACATTTTCATTCGATTCGAATGAACTTGTGATCCGATAATCAAGGTGGCCTTGGCACTTGGGCGCGTGTATTATTCGATGGGCGCGGTTCCCCTTACACGTCAGCATCAGCAAGCAGATAATAACGAGATTGAGGTTACTAAATAATTGAAACGCAGTCACCTGAAATTGGCGGATCATACGATCTGAGAGAACGATACACCAAATTAAATAGTTTCATATTTTGATCTCATTTGTATAAATGAAAATGGAATTATCAGGAAATTACAAGTAAAATATTTCTAACTAGTATTACTAACATAATGCTTACTATGTTTCATAAAACAGATGAATGTTTCTACAGATGAAACATAAAATTTAAGTGGTTTTTAGATGTAAACCATTGTAAAAGGCAACAGACAGACGGAAAGAAATGTACGTGGGTTTGCTACTCACGTGAAAATGGAAAATCATTACTCAGGCTAATAGGAGCAGACGTCAAGATGACGACGGAAAATTACTGTGAAAAACAAAACAATAGTATAAGGAGTGGGAAAACAAAAGGCAAGGCGAGGCGTCACGACGCGACGGGACGCCCACGCCAATAAGGGTTATGACAAGACTTCACATACAGTGACACGTCCATAAACAACAGGCTGAGCTGAGTATGAATACGGCTCAGTCAATAATAACACGTATTCACGACGTCCTTTTGTTCACAAGCAATGTTAGCGTCTACTATGGAACAAAGTATTTTTGCATAAAATAATTGTTATGAATTTTTTTTTAAGAGGGCGCGTGTGTGGATTACTAAAACGGTTTACCGGTTAATATAAGTTTGTCTGACTCTCTCTTCATTGTTTGCATGTGGTGTTTGATATTCATATTCACTCACATTATTCTTGTTATACAAATTGATAATAAATAATACTTTACGTTTTTCAAAACAAGAACATTTTATAACCTAAAATCATATGAACTTCAACGACTGGTAATATCCGTGTCATTAAAAGTAGTAGTGGGCTGTACAGGTAGTAAAGATAATGACAACGACGACCACCACCACGATAATGATGATGTGACGATATGTGTGTGCACCGCATTAAAACCAATGTAATGCGTGAAATTACTAATGAAAACACCAAGATAATGAAACTGTTGTTGAAAAAACTTGAAACAAACACAAAACGACAAACTTAGAGAATAAAAGACAAGTAGAAACTGTTTTCCAAATGCAGATAACCAGCGAGAACTTTGATATATTCACATCTATACCAAATCGGCGAAAAGATTAACAGTCACCTGCTCACTCTCACATATAAAACTACCGGTAACTGTATTAATTATAAACTGTCCGCTTACTCAGCTTACTCATGCTTTTGTAATTAATATTAGCATTCGGCAAATACGTTCTGTCGTCAGGAGGCTGACGTTACCCCAACAGCGATAGTTGATTGGTTAGCCCCTCTACCCTCGTCTATAAGTTGTCAACTTCTGTAAAACAGGTGTCTCTGTATTAGTTTACTTCTATTTGGCTTTACGCTGAAACTAAACAACTCGTTAACGTTTTAAACTCGATGTTCGTTAAGTAAAACAAACGAGTTACTTAAAAGTTGCCTAGTTTTCAAAGTTCAACGATGTTTTCTTTTAACTGACTGTAGTTCTTAATACCATCTTCATCTTTGAGTTCGTGCTCGCGTCAAACGTCGTTTTCCACTCTTTACTCTACCCATGATGTGCGTATGTGTTTAACAATTTTGCCGATGTGAGTTTTTTGAGTAAAGCTACCTTCTGAGATCCCGAAAAATACCTACTGAGGATTGAGTTTTAAGGCAGTAGATCCAAGTATAATAAGTCCAGTCATCAAAGTGTTCAATAAGATAAGGTCCAGTTACCAAAACGTCCTATGGTACAATAGATACAATAAACAAAACAGCTAATTAAAAATTGTCCACAAAGTCAAGTACACAGTAACGCAAAGCCACCAGAAGGAGCGGAGCAAGTTTTTAAAGTCTGTATAAACACGTGAGTGTTGAAGTTGAACCAATAGCTAGATGACAATTACGTGACGACGTTCTAGTTACGCAGAACGAACATAGACAAGGGGGATACCACGGACAGGCAGGACTAGAGCTGTGCCACCACTTCTTCCACGAACTGTCTTGAATGTTTTTCATTTAGTTGGCGTCAAAGTGAAACGGATTATAAATGCCGTCGGGGGGGGGGGCATTCAAAGATCCAAGTGACGTCGATAACTTACCAAGCACCTATAAGAAATTTCCTGTAACTTATATGAAAAGATCAATAAGACAATGAGATTTTAATAATAACTTAATCGCGTCGCATTTATCTTTAAGATCTTATTCATTTCGTGAAGTGCATTCTGTACTTCTTCCTCGTTATTTCCTAAAAGCGCAGTGTCATCTGCAAAACGGATTTTAAAAGGTTTTATAGCGTTCGCCATTAATTATTAGTTTATTCCAGTGTTCTGGTTTCCATGAACTCGTTCATCGCCAACTCTACATATAAGCTGAGAAGTAGTGGAGACAAACCACAGAACTGTCCAACAGCTTTTGATCTCTTTGCTTTGAGTCCATCTCGGCTCTCCGAATCTTGTAGAATTGCAGGACAATTCTTCTCTTCCTATACTCTACATTTAGATCTTTGAGGACTTTGAACATCCATTGAATACCATCAGCGTGTGCGACAACGAATGAAAATAGCTACCCAGTAAATCAAAGGCAAGAAGAAACAATGAAGCAAGATTTGCAGTTTACCTACGACCACTAAGTTTCAGAGTAAACCCAAATAAAGAAAAGCCTACAAAACAGAAGGTAGCAGAAGACCTGTAAGAAATGTAGCCTATGCATAATTCAGAGTGCTGTTTATTATCTTCAAACCGATACAAATAAAAAAGGAGCCCAATTAAAAATATCACTAAAATTCACTTTGTTCACAGATAATACGCAACCACAAACCTAAATTTTTGGACCTAGGGTAACTAGATGTAATGTAATGTACTGCTGGGCTTTAATGATAAGTAGACATTTCATCAGTAGACGTAATCCAGTAGACCGAATATCATTTGAACTAAAGCGTTAGACATGACGTCATGGAAGATTATTCTTTTTTACACCTACTGTATACTGTGTTCTGTCTGCAAAAACTGTTGTTTTTTAATCACTAAAGCAGCAGAAAGAGTTCCACATGTATTCATTTCCTATAGAAGATAACTACACCATACAATGGAAAATGAACGCACCACCTGTTAA
The DNA here is from genome assembly GCA_034769895.1 of Magicicada septendecula. Taxonomy (NCBI): domain Eukaryota; kingdom Metazoa; phylum Arthropoda; class Insecta; order Hemiptera; family Cicadidae; genus Magicicada; species Magicicada septendecula. The sequence goes on from CM068367.1 coordinate 87,337,870, forward strand.
TTGATAAGACACCTGATGCCTACGAAGCACTAAATCTGAACTATAGACTGTGAAATATCGGTTTCGGAAATACCCCTCTCCCGGCGGGGAACGTGCTGCAAGCAAACTGTGTGCGGACTTACGTAATGCCTACTTTATATGATTGATTGACGGATTGAATATTGTCTAAACAAATTCTACAAGTGTGGAACTGAAATATTTTTTAACATATTCTCTAAAGACATGCACTAAGTTACCCAAAAATATCTGCAATTTCAAATTATCATCCAAAATACCAAAACAGTTTCATAGTTAATTATTCACCAGTAGGCAACACTGGTTCTTACGTATTCTCTCACACGCATAAGGGCCCTAGAAGAAGAGACTGCTAATATGAAGGAAAACCGCTAACTGGTTTGCCATCGCCAATGTCCGCGGCGGGCTAGTCTCCCCGTTTAATATATAATGAATCTACCTATTACAAGACTATGAGTGGAACTCTGGACATATCCTAATTAGTATAAATTATAGAGAAATATCCCAGTGCACATTCTCTAGTCTTCAAACATCTGCTGAACTGCTGAACGGTATTTACGAAACCTAATTGTTAGATCTATTGGTTTGAGTTATTTCGGTCCTCTATACTTCTGTTATTCTAGTAGTTTTGATGGATATCGAGTGTGTTGCTATTTTTTGTCTACATCTGACACTGATTTTGTTAACTTCTCTAATCGATAGCAATTTTGGATTTTGATTACTTCTCTAATTGATATCAACTTTAACACTTCTTGTTTCTTTAATTTTATTTAATTTTGCCTAATTTTACATACAAGCTGTGTACTGAAAGTAATGCCTACACACTCATAATTTTGTTATTAACAGAATATGAGAGGTGAAATTATACACACATGTACACTAAACCTTCGCGCACAGAATGACACGTTTAAAAATAATCTCCGTTGCACTCAACATATTTGCGCCACATTTCCACACACTTCTGGGGAGCACTTCGGTAAAAGTCTGTGAACCACTCCTGAATCACGTCTTAATGGCACCTTTCACCTCTTCTGTATCACTGAATCTGGTGCCTGAAAGGACACCACAGTTTAACAAAGAGCGGGAAGTCTGATGGTGCGAGATCAGAACTGTAGGGAAATGAGGAACTGCTGGCCATCTCGTATGTCCAAAGTATTGGTTTGTAGCCACAGACGTGTGAGGACTTGCATTATCATAATCAGTTTAATCGCATGAAGGATTTTCTCAAGTCTTTTTCTTCTGACGGCTTGTCACAATTATTTTAATGAGGCAACGTAACGCTCACTGTTACAATATTACTGTTCTGCTCACTGTGTTACTGTTACTGTTCACAGTTGAGCCCTGTTCAGTAAAATCCAGCAAAAAAACTCTGTCTCACCTCAGAAACAAACGCCATCAGCCATCACCGTGGTACGCATTTCTGGCTTTTGAACATTTTAGGGTTATGAGAACTACTGTGTCACCACTTCATCAACTACCTCTTACTCTCGGAGTCATGTTGATACACCCACGCCTCATCTTCAGTCACAAAATTTGAAAAAAGTTCCGTTCATCGGTTTCAAACATGGACCTTCGTCCTTCTTATTTTTAAAGCAGTGTTATGAGTTCAGAAAAAGTATCAGTCACGCATAAAATATGTTCTCTCAGTGCTCTGAATTTCAGACACACAGCATAAATATTACAGATTTGACAGAAAAGCAAAAATTACTTTCACTATATCCTCGTAAAATTTCAATTTCCATTACGCTCAAACTGAGCTGATATGCCTACTAAACTACTAATATTATTATTGTTACATTGTCCACAGTTTTTACACACCAAAATATACATAATAAGTCTACCAATAAAGATTATAAAATAGTAAACATATTAACACTGAGTCTAATCTGCAAGGATTTCGGATTCAGGTCCCCGCGTTGAAGAAAAGGCGATGGCTGTTCGTGGAGCTGATCCCACACGAGCAAAAATTATTGTAGATCGTACTGTTCTGGAGCAGGTAAGTGATTTTGGTTATAATGTGTATAATGTGTTAGTATCTGGGCTATTATGTGTCTTACATTACAAACAATGACGTTGTGAAAACGCTACATAAGTTCAACCTACGTGGTGGATCATAAGGCAAACTCTATAAAATCAACACGCCTAAAATTCTCCAAGGTGATGGCCTTCCCTACACTTCTCTGTGGGTCTGAGAAATGGACTTTAATAAAGTCCCAGGGCAGGCGAATTCAAGCGGCTGAAATAGAGATTTCTCAGGCATGTGGCAGGATATAATCTTCAGATCGCAAAAGAAATGTCGATGTACGTCAGGACCTGAATATTATGAGCATACCTGACAGAATTACCCAATATCGACTGAAATGGTTGAAACATCTTAACGTAATGGATGACTGCCGCGCCCTTAAACAGCTGTTGAATTATACGCCGAAAGGACGGAGAGGTGTGGGACGTCCGAAGTAATGTTGGAGTGACCAACTCTAGTCTATCTTCTTGGGACCGGAACAAACCATTTTTTATTTAATCCTTGATGAAGACAATGATGATGAATAAACATATTAGCTCAGTATGCCAAACGGTAACGTTCAGTTTACTATAACAAAGTAAAAATATACTATATGACAATCGCTGAGCCTATGTAGGCCTTCTCTCGGCGCGTGCGTCGCGTCGTGGATGTACCGCGTTCGAAAAGCAATTACTACTACAAACAGGATTTACCGCAAGCCTATACGATCACTCACACTGCCAACGCAAAATACATTTAAACACACGCGGCCGGTATTACATTAACTGTAGTACAACACAATTTGTTTGGCGCATGCGTAGACTGTTGTTTGTGTACAAAAGGCTTGTGTCTAATAATACACGACGCTGCCGCTTGTACGCAAGTTCGCCAACTAGCAACCTCTCGTTTAATATTAACAAATAACAAAGTGCGTATAGTTTGTGATCTGCATGTGGCTGTCAAAGTTAATATATAAGTAGTGTAATTTATAGTTTTTATTATACTCTAATCTGAGTTCTTGCATGAAATCGAACAGATCTTCAGAATATGTTAGGTAGATTAGACGAAATGAAGAAGATTTCACGTCCGGAGTTGTCTTCAGTAAAATATTTTCATGATTGTTGGTCTGTGGTCATCTTTTTGTGGATCCAAACGTTTCGACTACAACTGCGGCAGTCATACTCAGTGGTCTTCCGTTCTGCTCCTCTGGTGACTGAATGACGGTTTGGGGTCCCTTTCGTCATTCAGGCGCCAGAGGAGCAGAACAAATGTTTGGATCTACAATAAGAGGACCACGGCCCAACAGCTCGGAAAATAATGTTACTGAATAGAAGTTAAGAAGAATTATGGAATAAAATAAATATTGGAAAAACTAAAATTATGAAAATAAAAAGGTAATGATGGAAAAATCTGATTGTTATTGAACGACCGAACCAAGTTTTCGCTTTCTACTCAACCGTTTGCCATCTGTCTGTCTGTCTATTCCGGTATGTTTCCGATAACTTTTGAATGCATCCAACCGATTTTCGTAAAACTCGACATGTGTGTTCACACCTTTACCGTACAGAGCTCTGTTATCTTCCAGCTTATCACAAAAAAATAAGAGGACAGACGTCATGTAAAGGGTCAAAATTTTGAAAAAATAGCAAAATCCTGGTGGGGTATCACATTAAAGCGACTTTTATTCACAATTTGGATATAGTGTTCAGTTTGGGAAACTAAAAGTTTTTGGGAGACTAGGGCCCAAAAAGTGTTCCAAAATGTTTATAAAATCGCAAAACTATGCTGAGTGGCAAACTACACAAATGTTAACTATAACAGTGGTATTCAGTTTTGAACATTTTAGGACACAGGCGCCGAAAGATATAAACATTTTCAAAAAAGTTTACAAATCAGTGCCGAGTGTCGGACTAAAGGAAATTTTAACCCAAGTTCAAATGTAGTGTTTATATTAAAAATGTATAAATTTAGTGCCACCACGGGCTACCAGCCCGGGGTTTAATCATTTTAATAATACTGATGAACTGGAGGAGAATGCAGAGTATAGGCTGAGCAGGTGCGATTAGACACGGAATAGTGATGGTGAAAAAAAAAAATTGTTGATATGTAAAGCTTGGATATCTGATCTATTAACATTAATTATTTTATGAACTGCGCTTGTATAAGCACGGACGATTACAGTATAGTTTACGGAGCATCACACCGAAACAGTTTAAAATTGTACATATAATTTGATTGAACCGCTGTAAACCTTTCTACCGCTCATTCACAAGACTCGTGAACTCACAAAAACCACCAGTAAAAAACGTTTAGTAGCAATTTGGCAAAGCGTTCACGTACCGTACGATACGCCACGAAGCCGACGCCGACGCCGTTAATCCAATAACGATGGAAGCAGCACGTGTCTCGCTTAACTTGTCGTCAAACGAATTTATATGACTGAGCAAACAGAATTTTGTAAACCGATGTAGTAGTTCCTCCATCTGATTTCTGAGAAGTCACACAGAGTTGATGAACGAAGAGTGTGACGAGTCAACGAACAGATTATGAGATTAGCAACTGTGATGATAATGATCACCACTGACAATTACCATATGATGCAAAGGGCGAAGATATAACGTCACGAACAAAGAAAAATAAGAAGAAAAAGAAAAGAACAACAGCAATAACAAAGTGAACAATATGAACAACATGAACGACACGAGTAAGTAGAACGAGAAAAACGAGACGAACGAGAGGAAAAGGGGAAGGAAGGGGAAGAAGAGGAAGAAGAAGAAGAAGAAGAAGAAGAAGAAGAAGAAGATGACGACGACGACGACGACGATGATGAAGAATAAGATGATTTTGACGATGGTGGTGGTGGTGGTGGTTATGATGATGGTGGTGGTGGTGTAGTAGGCGACGATGGTCGTGATAATGAATAAGGCATGGACTATGACGTAGACAAAGAAGAACAAGATAAGGTACGCGATAATGGTGGAAACGACGATGACGATAACTACGGTCGCCAAAGACCTAATACGATTTACGAGGAATGTGAAAAACGAGAACTCAAAGAGGACATAAGAGAGAATGAAATAAAAAAATAAAGTGACAAGGTGGGAGTATAATGATAAAGATAAAAGTAAAGAGAAAGAGAGTCAAAGAGAATATTATTAGGGAAAGATAGGGGACAGGGGGCATAAATAAGAATAAATACTACAGACAATTTTGTCGCATGTGTTCCATATCACGCTAATTGTACTGCCAGTTGCACACAGTTTACAAACGTTATAATAATAGTTTGTAATTCCACTGGAACCAGCAGCAGCGGTGTTATTAAAACGTTTGACGGTGCTAACCTAGTTTTGTCCCGTTCGCATTTATTCCTTCTCCACACAGTTTATACATTATTAACTGTGACATTGTGTTATACAAGAAAGTTGAATATTTACGTGTTTTAAAAGTAGATTTTAGTGTTCAAAACTCATCATACCACGCTAATTGTACTGCCAGTTTCACACAGTTTACAAACGTTATAATAATAGTTTGCAATTCCACTGGAAGCAGCAGCAGCGGTGTTATTAAAACTTTTGACGGCGATAAGTTTTGTCCCGTTCGCATTTATTTCTCCACACAGTTTATGCATTATTAACTGTGACATGGCGTTACTCAGTGTCACCGGAGTTTTCAGCAGATTTTAATGTTTAGCGTTCTGTTCAGTTTCAAGAAATGTGTGGAAACCCTGAAGGAAAAACCTCGAAAAAACGCAGTTGAATTACATCAAAGTTACGTCAGCGCCAGCGCGCTTTCATGGAAGTGAAGTGTGAGTCATGAAGTAGAAAATAGACCCACAATCGGGCTGAGGAAATGATGAGATCAGTCAGCGGAAGCACAAAATTGGGTAACATTGTAGGCAACACAGAAAAGGATAAAATATTAGTATTAATATTGTATAAAAATACGTCTTGACTGAATGGAAAACACTAGAAATCCAAATCCAAATCTGCATCTTATTTTCCCTCTTCTTCTATTAGCTTTACACCCCACGGTAGATTGTAGTCTTCTCCTCTTCGCCCTGTCACTGTCACTACGCATTACCTTCTTCACCATCTAACTCCCACATCCCTCAAAATCATCCTATACGAAGTTCGAACCGAATATTTTTAAACATATTTCGTATTAAATCTGTTATTCCTTGTGGCAGCAATAATAGAAAACATAAGCTACATTGAGCTGAAAAAAACAAACAAAAGTGCTTACGTGAGTCTTAGCGCGCCGCGGCCCGCGACGCTGTTCCAGTCGTCTGGAGATCGACCTGTGCGCCAGAGTTGCGTAACGATCTGGATTGTTCGATGTTGCACTTCCAAAACATCACTCGACTACTCTACCAACATCCAGGCTCTCTATGTCACTTCAATTCAAGGCGACGAGCTATTTATACTTCAGATTGCGAAGCGGCCGAGAGTAAGTTACACCTGGCGATACTTATCGAAGTGATTGTTGCGATTTATTGGGAAGTGATCGTCGTGTTAATCAGTGTAAAACTGTACTAAGGTGACATTTATTGTGGTTTGTTGGACAAATTTAACTTGAGCTATTCTATAGAGTGCGTTTGTTGATTTATAACTGTTGTTTGTGTCCAATAATAATAATAACTGCTGTTTGTCTAATAATAAAAGTTAATTAGCGACTTCATTGGTGTTAGTTATTCTGTTTCCACTGTACCACACGACGATCGATGAAACCGTCGTAACAATATATTATAAAAATACATTATAATATAATATTAAATATTATTATAAAAATATACTATAAAAAAGTAAAAGACCTCCGAATTATGACGTAAGTCAAAAATAAAAACATCAGTCTTGTAGAACGCCTATGGCTGGTTCGCAAAGCCGGAATGAAGTTGGCAGATTATTAATGAGTAAAGTGTAAACCACCAACCACAATCAACCGTCATTATCATCAACCTGCAAAAACTAGTTACTAACCTTTTTTATCGTACAAAGCTAAACATTAAACGTCACACTAGTTTAACATTCTACTTCTTCTTCTTCTTCTCCACTACAAGGATTAGGTTACATAAACCTCTTGCGGCACCCATCTCATTCTCAGACGACCCACGTTTCTTCTACCAATTGCTTTATAGTTCAGTGAAGCTTTCGGCTATTGATCCTTTGCAGATGATCCCACCATTGTCTTCTGTAAATTGAAATAATTTCATTTATATCCTTCACTTCGAGTTTTGCTCTGATATCTTCATTCCTTATTATATCTTGCAATGTATTATTTAAATTATTTCGAAGAAAAAACTGCATTTCAGCACTTTCCGCTTTCCTTTTTTGTCATAGTTTAACCTATCTTCTATATTTGTAAAACAAGTTAAATAAGTATTCTGTTAATTGAGAATGAGCTGCTATTGTAAAATCTAGTTAAGTTTAACTGGCTTTTCGATTACCTTCACTAAACAACACGTTTCGCCTTATTTGTTGTCACCTAGTACTCCAGTTCTTCTTAGCCTTTTCACTTAATCTAAACTAAACCAAGCTGAGCTATCCACCTGGCGAATTTCTCTGTTTTTCTTTTTTTAATTTAGGTTAGTTTCAAACCCGCCTTTTCCGATCTCTATCTCACGTGTTTCTTAACATACCACGTGCAGACAATAAACTTGTTTATTATTACGCAGCTTGAACGCGTATTGGTGGACGAATATAATGAAGGGCAAGGCAACGTGAAAGAATTTTTTAACAAAACGTACGTTATGCAATAGAGACAGTGACGAATGGTGGATCCCATTTGATTCTGTCAAGAGTTGTGTGTTGAGTGTCGAGCTCTAATTAATTACCTTCTGAACCTTTTCTTTAAATACTCCTCTACTTACTACCCTTAACCAATATTCTACTCATAAACTGTTGCTTCTATTTACCGTTCTTTCCTCTTCTACAACTTTCCTTCTTTAACTTAAATACTGCTTACTATTTACTTACATCCATTTTTCTTCGTTTCTTTTGTTTATTTTACTGCCACATTCAAAATGAACATCTTCATTTTGTGATGTTTTATAAATGTTATATTCGAATATTGAATAATATTCAAATATTCACACGAATATTCAAATATTCGTATAACTGAATTATAAAAATTATTATATTTTAATTATTACTTAAGTCGAAAAGACGGAGAAGTGTGGGACATCAGAGGAAGCGTAGGAGAGGCCAGCTCTATTATTTCTGCTTGGGACCAGAACAAACCATTTTTGGTTCAATCCTTATCTGAAGGAAACAAGGATAAGTTTTTTTTAACACTGTAGCGGTACCAGTGTCGATGTATGGAGATGAAACCAGAGTTATGAGGAGTACTCTTGGCTGTACCACTCTCGATAGAAAGAAGAAAGTGGATATAAAGACGGAACTGGGGGTCGACCCATTGTGGAACAGCTAAGGAGCAACAAAGGAAGGTGGTGTGAACATTCGGGAAGAATGGGGAGTGACAGGATTCCAGTGCTAGCAATACAACATAGACCGCTGAGGAATAGAGATGTAGGACGACCGAGAGGGAAGTGGGTCGCGGAACTAGTTCAGGATGACACTAATGCTTGAGGTTGATGATGATGATGATGATGATGATGATCCTTATTTGAGGTGATGATTAAATTTTAATTGTTGTTTTCAGGTCCCCAGTTCTGGTTAATCAAAATTTTAGCTACTGCGTGTACGCCAGGGCAAATGACAATGGTATGGAAGAAAAATTGAGAACAAGGATGTACCCAATTTATTCTATACGTTACACGATAGCCGATGACTACGGTCTCGTGGTCAAATCATCGCTTCTCCATTTGCAGTCACGTCCATGAATACAAATGATGAATGGATACATTTTTCGTATCACATTCTCATGTATATATTGCATGTACCTGTATCAATGACGGGCATGTGGGCCGCATACGCCATGACTGATGGCCAAAGAAATTATTAGAATAGATGCCTCCTGAAAGAAGGAAAAGAGGGAGACCGCGACAGACTTGGATAGAAGACACGAAGAATACAATGGCACAGAGAAATCTGAAGGATGATGATTGGAAAGACCGTAAAGTTTGGAAGCTAGAATGGGAAAAAAACAACTTTAAATGTTAGAAAATCGCAAACACACACATACGCGCACGCGCGCGCATCACTTATGCTTTTCCTCCTACTTGCTCTTAATTTTTTTAATTTGTTCTTCTTCTTCATCTTTGTTTCCTTCACTTGAAGCATTAGACATTCGTTGATCTGCCCCGGCAACCACCTAATCATCAGACTACAGACATTTACTGGCTGAGAAAATATTTCCTCAGATTTCAATTTCTGGCTTATATCTCATGACTGAATACTATTAATCTGTTAACCTGGCACGCAAGCCACGCTTTCCCACCATCTCCTGTCATTGCCTGTAATCTTTTTGTGCAAAGATTCAATTTTTAATTTTTATCTAATGTCTTCATTTCTTTACAGATCGAGTAAAGGACACTTTATGTATTTCTTAAAAATTCCATTTCAGTCACTTCAATTTTTTTTTCTTTCTTTTTACGCAAAGGTTCAAGTTTCATTTTCATACAGGAATGTGGAGACAGTTACCATTCTGCAAATCTCACGCGTTCTTGATGAGCGAACGTAAGCTCTCTCGGCTGGAGTCGTAAAATTCACCGGGCTGTTACAACTAAGACTAAACTTAGTCCTATGCGGCCGGTTTCAAATATCTCCGTTCCCCGCCACTGAAGATAGCCGTTACGGTTACGGCCGAAACGTCTGTTTTTCAGTCTGTCAGACATTTTGGACCACGATTTAACAGCCCGGTGAATTTCACGTGGTAAACAACACAATACGAAAATCTGCACTACAGAAACAAAAGTAATGAAATTTTCAGTCAAGGGACCAATAATAACAAATATAATAATTAATCACCAAATTATTGAGCAGGCAAGCTATTTTAATTATTTGAGAAATGTTATTTGGTCATGATATTGATGTTAAGTTAGGCAAGTTCGAGACGCTCTGTGGGACTACCAACTGTTGAGAGACAAAATGAGAGTTTTCCACAGTTACGGCGGTGCCTGTACTGTCCCACGGGTGTACGTTATGGACGACAACCAAGAAACACGAAAGTAAAATACAGGCCTCGGAAATGGCGTTCTTAAGACTAGTTAAAAGCTGTTTTAAACTTGATCGTATAAAGAATGAAATCATAAGAAAATAATTACAAGTTTTTTAACTTGAATGACAGTTTAAAATATTATAAACGACGGCGGAAAGAACACTTAGAAATAATGTCAGATTCAGGACTGCCCAAACGAGTCTGGAAATATAAACCGGTGTGTCGCCAGACCTTTGAAGAGACGATTGGAGCGGAACAGGCAGTATCTTGCCTATGCCGTGATGCAGAGATGATGATAATGATTCACGCAGTTTTAGTTTTAGTTTCATTTCGTATATTTCTAAGGATCGTTTCGCCGGTTCTTCTCAATCGGTCGATGTTATTTTCGTACGAGATGTCACAGTTGTTTAAAAATTTGATTCCTCACGACATTTTCGTACAAATTCACTTGCCACATTTGTATTCCCGTCTTGCAACGGTTACTGTCCTACGCAAGATTAAGACAAACAATAGATACGCGTACATGTGCACCGTCGAGGCGTGTAAACAACACTTTCCGAGTACGAGCAGTGGAACGAACACATTATCATTACACTTAGTAGCGGACGTTTACACTACCCGAGAGCACGCACGGCTGCAAACATCATTTGGAATAATAACAGTAATAATCATAATAATAGTTGTAGTAGTAGTAGTAGTAGTATTAATAATAATAATCGTAACATTACAGTCCCCCTAATGCGGTAACCCTACAATTACACCGCTCTCAACCCTCAGACGTCTCACAGTAACTATAAAAAAATTAACACTGGAAATGGCTTCAACCTAAATCGTAATCTTTTTTCTTCTATCCATTCGTCTTTTACTTCTTCGGTTTTCTTATTAATTTTATTCTTCTTTCTCTGCCTGCTGTATACACACCGAACGTACAATTTGCTTCAGTTCTTCTTATTTTGCTTGACTTCGGTTTCGCCGATAATGGCGCAGGGATTTCGATTCCTGTTGCAAACCGCTCTTAACGGAAACCATGTTATTACTATAAAAATATACTGTAGCCTATGCACCGAACAACTCAGATACACGATTAAAGTGGTGTTGTTTATTCACCAGCCGATAAACACGGTGAAAGATTACGAGCCGGATAATTGAAAACAAATAATACGACCTGTATAACAGTCATAAAAGTAGGTGTGGACTGCTACACCATAATCTCAAACCTTGGAGCATTTATAAACAATTACACTGTTGCAATCATCCGTTTGATCTGTAACAAGACTATGCCTTGTTGAAAACAACCATCTGCTTGGATTATAATATGGTAGGCGGAGTTTTAAACGTTTACTAGCATCTGACGTTTTTTCTTTATGAACACCCCATTACATACTAGCACATAAAGACGTCCTGATAATCTGCGTATTTATAGTTTAAAATACACTACATTAAACTCTTCTTCTTCTTCTTCTTCTTCTTCTTCTTCTTCTTCTTCTACTACTACTACTACTACTACTACTTCTTCTTCTTCTTCTTCTTCTTCTTCTTCTTCTTCTTCTGCTACTACGTCTTCTTATTCTTCTTATTCTTCTTCTCCTCCTCCTCGTCGTCTTCTCGTTCTCCTTTCTTCCTCCTCCGTCTCCTACTATTCCTATTTATTTTCTTCTTGGTCTCCTCCACTGCCTACTTCTTCCACACACAATCATCATATTGCTAAGTCCATTGAGATGATATAAAATTACGTAACGCTCTTCAAAATTCGATATTGTCGTTCTACACGTTTCTCGACTAACCTAAGGCGTGCAGTAGGCGCGTCTGTGTCCAGGTAGTGCACAGACCCAGTCTCCATATTGTTCGAGCGGCTGTAACTACGCAAATTATCTCGGCACACCGCCCGGAGAATGATAGACTATTCTGGAACCTCTGCGGGGTATACATAAGAGTTAGCGGCCGGCTAAGAAGTTTCAGTTTAGACCGGGCAATATCAAGTGTGGATCGGTTTAATCAAGTTTTGTTGCGGTTTAATGAAAAGTGATTAGTGAATAGTTGATTTATAACTGCTATTTGTGTCTAATGAGAAAGGGTCGTGCCAGAAAACAACAATGGTTGGATGATCTTGAGGACGACCTACGCTGGCTCGGTGTAAGAAGATGGATACGGAGAGCAGAAGATCGAGATGACTGGAGGAGGATTGTCCAGGAGGCCAAGGCTCCCCAAGAGCTGCAGTGCCAATTGAGAGAGAGAGAGAGAGAGAGAGAGAGAGAGAGAGAGAGAGAGAGATTTGTGTCTAATTAAAGTTTGTAGCGTAGTTAGTGACTTCATTGGTGTCAGTTATTCTGTTTCCACTAAACAACACGACGATCGGTGTGACCGTCGTAACAACAACCTCCTCCTACTCCCTCATAACATAATCATTAGGTCTTCTTCGTACTTCCCTCCCCCTACCATCCTTCATAAAAATCATTATCGTTATTCTCCTTTTCTTTACACCTCTCTTGTTATATTATCACACCGTCTTCTTCCTCTTAGTTTTTTATCTCTTTGTCCTCGATATACCTCTTATTCTCCGTTCACTTCTCTACAAGATTATGGTATTTGACAGCTCCATTCTCAACTATCGGACCACCTTTCTATTTCTTCATCCAACGTTCGTTCTGTTCCTTTTGTATCTTTTCCTCTGTAAACTTTGGTTTGGTAATAGTTTCATCGCACTCTTATCGAATTCAATTTTGGTGATCGATCTTTCAATCTTTTCATTGACAATGTTCTACATCATGTATCATGATCCCTAATTCATGACATGACCAACACTACTCAGCAAAGCCCCTTACCGGGGTCTAGTTTGCTTTTACTTTGCGTGGTCACGATCCATGATCAATCGCGATTTAAGTAATGCAACATTGCCAACAGAAATGGCCATTGTTTTTTTAAAATTTAATAAATACGCAGCAAAAAGAATCATACGTTTACCTGTTCACATACAGTATTTCAAAAAATTAGCGGTGCTTTACATGAACACACTGCAGTTTTAGTGTTAGATTTACGGTAAAAATTAAATTCATTTTCAGTTTAAACTTACATACAAAATCGTCCAGCGAAACAAACGTCAATGAAACTTACGCCTTCAGCTTCAGGCTTACCTGTAACAAAAACGAAACACTAATTATTTTTTCCTGTTGTAAAGGGTACAAGAAAAAATATTTACAAACAGTATAAGGCATAACACAACGAGTTATTTTCTGTGTGCGAGTAAATAACCTGCTTTATTCTTTTATATGTTTACTTTGTAAGTAAATTAACTCTTTTTAATGAAGAATATTTTATTGATAATATCATACGCATGTCCTTATACTGTTATCAGATAAATCTTTCGAAAAATTATTTATAATATAAACACACACACAGAGCTACATATATAAATTAAATATATATTTAATATTTAACCATCATATATATATATATATATATATTTATTTTGTCATTTTTATATGTAGTTTTGCAGCAAGTACGGTATTTGTTTTATTTCAGTTCATTATGTTGCTAATGTACATTTCATTGAAACATTTTCATACCACACACACACACACACACACACACACAATATTGGACAAATAGCACAATAATCGATTTCTTCAACAAGGGTACATTTATTTTGCATCCTTACGCATATTGTTTCGCAGGCACAGCGAAACGTGCAACAGGAGATAAGAAAAAAATATATACATGTAGAAGAGATATATTATTAACATATTAATAGTACAACGTATGTATATACAACATAGTATATATATATATATATTAACATCAAGAAATTTGAGGAGTTTCCAAAGAAACAAAGCAAAGAACAAAGATAAAAAAAAATATATATATGCATTATGTATGTAACATATGTATGTATGTATATATAATACAGACGCGCGCGCGTGCGTGTGTGTGTGTGATAAGCTGAGATATATATGGAAAATTTCTATAAAATTATAACCGTTATTTTTTAGTTTACAGTTTACGCCGAACCTTAGAGTCTGTAAAAACGTATCGATTTACTAGACAAAAAAAAGTGCCCCATAAAACAGGTAAATGTCTTTGTCCATGTAGCCTAACCTGCATAATATTACAATATTTCACATTCTATTCCCTACATTGTTATGCCCCACGCACACATTTTATGGACGTAAAATTTCTCCTTCACCGCTGTTCTGCACACTATTTTTCATGGCACGTTTTATCACTAAATCATATTTGATAACCAACGGTTTTTGTTTACTCGGATGAATACGTCAAATAGGTCGACATCTTTTATACCCTCGTCGTTATTATTTGCGATAAATCATATTACAGATTTTCTCAACACTAGCTTATTTATGGAAAAAGATTTGTTTTTTCATGTTTCGGACCCATATAAACTGTATTTCACTAATCGAATGGTGGTTTGGCACTCTGTAGAACATTTTATTATCATTTAAATTTAATAAATAAACACCTGGTATAGTTCTACAGATATTTTTTACTCTTCTGACAATTGTTTCACCAGTTACGGCAGCTTCAGAGGTTAGCCATTTCAATTCTAAACTCTGAAGCTGCCGCAACTGGTGAAAGAATTGTCAGGAAAATAAAAAGTAACTGTAGAACTATACCAAGTGACCATTTATAAAATTTAAATAGTATTATTAAAATACTACCGACCGAATATTAAAAAATAGGTGTGGCTGAAACATCTAGTGACAGAAAGTTGAACAATCGACCACGACCCAATAGCATGATATATATTTTTAATAATGTCGACTCCGACCGTGATAGCATTCGTAATAATAGTTAAAATTTAAATATGCTTTGCATAATTAAATAAATAACAAAACAGAATTTTAAAACATCTGCGTTGACGTTACGACAAAATTTGTTGTTATCATCAGCTCCACTACAGAGGAAATCAAGAAATAATTAACAGACTTACGCATACCCCCTATACGATGTTTTTTTTATGTAAGTGTATGTATAATTTTACATACAGAATATATAATTCCAAAAATTATATAATAATAAATTATTATTATTATTATTATTACTATTAGGCCTACTATTATTATTATGTGACAGATAATATACAATAATAATAAATTAATATTTTTTTGTGTTGCAGATTCGCAAGACAGAGGATGGTACTGGAAATGGAGCTCGGGGAGTTCATACCCAAGAGTGTAGTTGCGCTTATGCTTCGTGGTAAGGCGGAATGGGACCGCATCAATGCATTTATTCAGTGGGTCCTACTAGAAAAAAAGACAGGCACAACTTGCACCCAACGGGCAGTAGAAGATGAAGAACAACTAGAAGGAGCCCGATAAGGGCGCAATAGGCTCCATCCTGAAGTAACACGCTAAGTGGTTCCAGGATGGATATGAATGCCTGAATTAGAGGTGGGTTTTTTAGTGGGTGAGAGTCCCACACACCAGAGGAAGCACGGCCTCCTGTGACGGTGCATAAAGCATTTTCCCCCTCTATATAAAAAAATATGTGACAGACGGAAAGAGGAGAGGCAAACCCTGCAAAATGTGCCAGGACAGATCTCGCCCGAAAATATCATCGGAATAATGCTGCAGAGCGAACACCACTGGGATCAGGTAACAGCCTACATAATAGAGAAGGTTCTAAGGCAGAAGAAGGAAGCAGAAAATGATCTTGCTAGGGCCGCTTACAGAATAGCAGAAATCAGGTAACGTGTATACGCTGACGGTTTAAAACAGATGAACGTTCACACATGGACGAAGAACAAATGGCACCACACTGAAGTATTGCGGAAGCTGAGTCCCGAGGTAGATCCATGCCGTGAGCAATATGGATTGGCGTTTTGGTGGGTGCGAGTCCCCCACATCGTAGGATGCGGACCTTCCTGCAGCGAACATTAATTTACCTCAGTCTCCCTTCTAAAAATTATTATTATTATTGTATTCTTCATAATATATATATATATATATATATATATATATAATCATAAATTAATATCCACGATACTTACATAAATTTAATTCTATATTGCTTGTGTATAGGATCTGAAAATGACATTAAATTTTGTCGAAAGGTCGACACAAATGTCTTAGGATGATGTGTGGTAAATCACCTGAATTCATTCAAACACAAGTATATAAAATTGTTTAAATTCAATTATCCAAATATAAAATCAATTTGATGACTCACTGCTGATTACGCAAAGAGGTAAAATTAAAACACGATGGATCGCTTACTTTAGCACTTGAAATACTTCATTCTTTCAGTTGGATTTCAACTCGTCGACTGTTACAAACGTCGCGCTACGAACTTTATCTCTGGCGTGTTCCCTCCCTTAAAAATATTCCAGTGTTGTTTGAGGTTTGGTTAACACCAGGAAATGAAGCGAGATATTCCTGACGTAAGAACTGGTTGGACGGGTTCGGACAACAATCTGAGGATAAGACTAATAACTGGGACGGTAAAGAAACGCGTTATTAGTTGTTTTAATTCGTTTCAAAAAGGTAATGTTACTGAAATTTTCAATTCACACAAAACCGAACGCAATTATTTCAAATAACTTTTTAGGCGGCTGTTTATCACAAGCTTGTTGTGACCGCAAGCCCTGGAGGCGGTGAGTCATGCGATCCGACGATTAGAATAATTTCAAACACATTGCTCATTGGGCCAGGTCAAGGTTTCTCCACCTTAGTGATTTCATGGGCTCTGCTACGTAAATTTAAGACAAATTCTGATTGGTTGTGTCGATTGTGACCTGTTCAGTCAAAGAAACATAACGACGCAATTTACCCGCGCTGGAGTCGTATTAACGTAACGAATTCACGCTATTCTCCTGCGGTATAAACAACGATAAATTAACAGAATATTTCACATAATCAAGCGTAGACTACAGGGGCGTGTTTACGGAGACGGGACCGGATCCCCCCCCCCCCATAGTACCGAAAAGTTACAAATTTTGTTAATCTCTTAATTTTAAGCTATTTTATTATTTTTCAGCTGTGTGCGCTAATATAGTAGTAACTCTTTTTTAAAATATATAATCAAAGTTTATTACACAGCATTACAGTATCGTTTAAAATATGAAATACAGGAAAATCAATTCAACCAATAAGTATCTTGTAAACAATGTTTCAATAACGCGTATTTTTATTGTGTTATTACGTTTATGTTAATGGGGTTGATTTCAGGCATTTTACAGATAGTAATGGATGAACGAACATGTATAAAAAAACTCGTTTTAAAAGTTCTTCAAAACTTGTACAATCCTTTTACAACGTACAAACAGAAAGGCGGTTATATACTTCGTTTAGACAGTAAAATCAGAAAAAACGCAGTTATTGGAAATATCTTAGTCGCAAGTAGCCATATAGATCAAACGGGCTATTATCTTAATGCAATCAGGGCCGGGTTTAGAGTTAGTGGGCCTCTAGGATGGATGAACATGTGGTGCGGGTCTTCCAACTACGAGGGATCTGGGGGTATGGAATACCCCCCAGTATAACGGGGGGTCCGGGTCCCTATTCCAGTAAAATTTTGAAAAATATATCTCTTCCACAACTGCAAATAAAATCATTGTTAAGTGAACAAATTGAATCTAGATACACTGTTTTTTGTAAATTTTCAATACTATGTTATACAATTTAACGGTTTCAAGGTATCTCAATGTACAATGAATCTATAAAAATAAGAATAAAAGATTGCACGCTTTTTTTTATTACACTCAAAAGACCCTAACCAGAATAAAAGTGTAGGAAAAATAAAAACAACTGATTTCCAAAGGAAAGTAAAACAATGTGATTGAAATTATCACAAATTAAGCACAGTTTTTAAAAGAACAAAAATAATTGGGTATATTTACATTTCACAAATCTGTAAAGTAAATCATAATTTTTCTGCATCATAAAAAGATTATTGTATATTACTTTCATTAGGATTTGGTTTGATTTATTATTACTCGCCTACACAAAATATTTATGTCAAAATATAATGGGTCGCAGTGCAGTTTGAGATGAATTTAAAATTTAAGTGCGCACTCTAGCGCCTCTCTACCGCATTCATGCCTCATAATATACCACCTTTTCCTCTAATAACTTCTACTGTTCTGTGAAACACGAACCAAATAATTTTAGTGCAAGTTGACTGTTCTTTTTTTTCTATTTGTTTGTGGTGCGGGCCCCTAGGATGCAGCCTATGTAGCCTATTCTTAACTCCGGTACTGTATACAATTATAGTTGTGTAAATAAGTTTACAAAATCAACAGTTTCGATAATATGTACTATGTATGTCCTTGTTATTATTTTCAATTTCCAATAATGTTCAAATAAATAAATTACAAGAATAGCACAAAAGGATTTACATCGGATTGTAACATGTCTCGCGCTGTTCAACTTTAATAGTTAAATTAGTTTTCTTCTCCTTTCTGATAAACAGTTTTCCTTTTTTTTTAATACTATTAATATTTTGTATTCTTAGAAATGAACAAACCTGAAACAGAGGTAGAAATCGACGAATATATATTTACTGCGCAAAATAAATTGGTTTTCTCAGACACAGTCTATTTGATTAAGGATTGAGAAAACTTTCTCGGAAACGCTTTGTTAGTACGCGTTTACATTGCAAAACGTAACAAAAATAATTTTTACTTTATAAAATGTAGAAATTATATTATTGCTTATACTAAGATCTTTTAGCAGCTGCTTAATGATCACGCTAGTAAATGCTAAAAGCATTTTTTTTTTTTAATTAATTAATAAAGCGATTTGTCTTAAAACGTAATATTAAGCTATTAGTTTTTAACGTCGCCATTAAGCTGTACGTCTTTCGTTTTTGTAAACAATTCTTGTTAATATAGTGTGCACCAAAAGAAGGCTACGAAAGGAATTATCTTATCTTCTTCTCCTTCTCCTCCTTTTCAAGGGTTAGGTTATACAAACCTGTTCCAGCACCCATCTCATCCTCGGACGACCCACATCTCTTCTATCAATAGCTTTATAGTTCAGTGTCGCTTTCGGCAATCGATCATCCTTTGCAGACGATCCCACCACTGTCTTCTGTAAATTGAAATAATTTCATTTATGTCCTTTATTTTGAGTTCTGCTCTGTTATCCTCATTCCTTATTCTATCTTGTCAATGTACAATTTAAAGTATTTCGAAGAAACTACGTTTCACCACTCTGAATCTTCCCGTATTTTTTTTTTTGTCATGACCCACGCCTCACTCGCATAAATCAATATGGGCATTGCAATTGCCTTATAAAATTTAATCACTGTGCTGTGTCTTGTTTTATTTCTAAGATTTATAGGCATACCATTCAGATCCAGGACTACAGATGTACTTTTGTAAAGGATCTTGACTGAATTTATTAAATGCTGTGATTATCCTGTTCTATCCATAATATTCCATAACTTTTGGCGGTCTATATTATCAAATACTTTCGACAGATCAACAAAAGCGATATGCGTTTCCTGCTTATACTCCCGCCTTTTCTCTATTATCTGTCGTAATACAAACAATGCATCCACAGTCGACCTACCCTTTCTAAAACCTATTTGCTCTTCAAGAATTAATGGATCTGTAATGACTCTTAATCTCAGATTGAGAATTCTTGTATATATTTTGTACGTTGAGTCCAGCAAGCTTATTCCTCTGTAATTATTTGCATCTCTTCTCTCTCCTTTTTTATATAACAAAATCACTTTTGCCCGCCTCAGTTCTTTCAAAATTTTGTATTCCATCCAAATGTTAGTTAGAAAATGGAGAATTTGTGAATGCAATAATGTGCCACCATATTTTATTAACTCAGCATTTATTCCGTTGTCATGGAATAAATGCAATGTATCTTATGTTTTGCGTATTAATTGCTCGATTATACATAGAATATGTACAGAATGCTGTCTATACATAGAATATAGAATGCTGTCTTTTTGTTAAGCGAGTTAAAAGTGCTGACTATATTCACCGCCGATACATATTAATCGTAGTCTCGGCGTTTGTTCGTTGTCGGTGACGGCCGAGATAGGAATTTTCCACACAGAACATCCCATACCACAGTTATATATACGTGATACTGGTATCGGAAACTCGCTGGCTGCCAACAAGAATTAACTGTCCGCATATTGGGTTGATGTTGGAAAAGCACAGGGACGTACGAACCGGATAATACGTCATGTGTGTCATGTCATAGCGTTGTTGTTACCTTGTTATTACTGTAAGGTTTCCATCGCAACAACTGTTGATTGGATGCAGGCGTGATAAGGTTGTGAAAGACAAACTTAGCCAACTGCGTTGTGTTCGTTGTTCCTGGACTAGGATTAACAAGTTTTTCCTTCTGATTGTCCATATACATAGAGTACTTTTACACTTTTGCTTATTTACATGCTTTTCTCATAAAAGTGGAACATAAGTGAAAGCTTCTACTTACCTGGATTCACTTGAGACAAATAAAAATGTTAAGGAAGAAGAAATCCAAAGAAAACTTTTCTTGCTAGCAGAGCTTAATTCAGTGATTTCTTAAGTTTTGTTCACGGCCAGCGACGTAATTATTGTAACTGCTTTCCGGGCTATGAGGCCGTGGTCGTATGTTGGTAAAAGCAGACGTTTCAACCACTGTATTGGTGGCCATCTTCAGTGCCTGAATGACTGAAAGTATTTCCGTCAGTAACACCACAGAACTGTGGCTCCCACCAATGGAGTAGTTGAAATGTCTGCTTTCAACAACACAGGACCACAGCCTGGTACCCCGGAAAATAGTTACAATAATTAGGGCTGACTTCAGCTTACAAAGGAAATTGCTGTGTTTTGTCCGAATTACTGTCAAGGTCAACAAAGTGTCTTCTATTCAAGACACTGGTTGTCCCAGTGCTGTGGTACGCACCGGACACGTGGGTTTTGAGCAGAAGCACTGAGAACGTTTGAGAGGAAATTACTGAGACGAATAATATATATGAGCAGTAAAGGTGGGAGTGTCTGAATAAAAAGAACTATTATGTAGATTTACGTAACCTTCTAAACGACATGACCACAAACAAAAAGATGAAGACAGGACGACTTAGATGGGCACTACGGAGCCCAGGACCCAGTAAACCGCCTATTCTTGTATGACCCAGACGGCAGAAGGAAAGTGGGAAGACCAAAGCTGGGGTGGCGAGGTGGAGTGTAGCAGGACGCAGAAAGGACAGGAATCGGCAGTTGGAGGATGGTTACATCGGAAAGCGTTGGCGAGGTCTCCTTCAGCAGGCCAGGCCCCCTTCAGGGCTGTAGCGCCCTTGACAGCGTCACATGCTATCCTCAATTTATTTATTATTCGCCCGGTTTCTGAGTTCCATTCCATTCTCCGTACAAAGCTACATCATTTATAGATTTTATTTTCTGCTGCCTTTCTTCAAACATAAGTGGTACTTTTAACTTCGCGATTTTCACTTTTTTCTTTGTTCAGGCTTCTAATTATGTACTTCTTAAATGTATTTCCTTTCTTGTTTTCCTTTCTTTTATTCTTCTTCTTTCTTTTCCTTATTCTACTTCTGTTTCCCCATTTAGTGTACACACTACGAGGGTCAGTTGGAAAGTTTGCGGACCGACATCGATAGCACAGTGGTAGAACTAAAATCTTTCGTGTCCTGCAAGACGTATTTTTCGCGTGAGCACCTGTTAATTTCCAGATATAACTGTCAATTTATTCACTATTTACCTGCTGTTTGAAATTTTCCAGTCACGCCTGTTTTTATAATGCACAAAAACAGCCATCGTGTTGTGATGAATTCTCTGTTAAAAACGTTTTAACACCAATGGAAAATCAAAACGCAATTGTAAATGTGTTAGAAGAAGCTGCGCCTTCATAAACAACGGTAAGTGGGTCACACTCGAGTTTAAACGTGGTCGTATAAGCACTGAAGACTATTCCAGCAGCGGACGTTCAAAAAGTGCAACAAAAAATGGCATTATTGAAAAAATTTCATATCGTGTTGGAAGACCGCAGATTGAGGAGTGGATGACGTTGCTGAAATCATAGGCATCTCATATGAGCGTGTGCATCATACTTTAACTTAAGAATTGGTGTGAAAAAGCGTTGTGCAAGATGGCTGCTGTATCCGGAGTTGTTGCATTTTTGGGGCATCCAGTGCAACCACGTTTACAGTGCTCGTACGACCATGTTTAAACTCAAGTGCCTACTTACAAACCGTTGGTTTTGAAGTCGCAGCATCTCCTGTCACATTTACAATTTCGTTTTGAATTTCCGTTCGCGCCAAACAATTTGTAACAAGGAATCACGCCACGATGTTTGATTTTGTCCATTTTTCAAAACACGCATGACACGTCAATTTTAAACAGCTTCTAAACAATGAATAAATTGATAGATTTGTAAATTAAAAGGAGTTCACATAAAATACAAATCTTGCAGCACACGAAAAATTGTAGTTTACCGCCAAGCTACAGATGTCCCTCCGCGAACTTTTCAACTGACCCTCGTATTAGCCCCAGGTAAACATCAAAATGTAATAATAGAATATGAGAGAATGTGTGCAAAAGTTTCTGAACGTCTCCAATGCAGTATCTGCTACCTTCTTCTTTACGGCTGATGAAGTATTGTAAAGTATACTGCAAGTAAAAATCAAAGTAAATCTGTGATTATCAAAAGAAAATTCGACATTTGTATAGAAACATAGTCATTGTAAACAAGATAAGTATGTTAATATTCCGTTAATTATATTTTTCTGTTAAATTGTTTAGATTCGCAATAAGGTGCAAGTTCTAATGCTTGAAACACATGATGATGATAATGTACTCCGTAGACTTACACAGCCGGAATCAATGTTGTTAAAATTCCTTCATGGGCTGTTTAGCCGTGGTCCATTGTTTTCTACAAAAACAGACGTTTCGGCAGTGCCATCTCTGCCATCATCAGTGTAAAATCGAGTTACGCGAGTTACGTTAACGTAAGTCGATTTTACACTGATGATGACAGTCGATGGCACTGCCAAAACGTCTGTTTTTGTAGAAAACAATGGACCACGGCTAAACAGCCCGGGAAGGTATTGTAACAACATATGATGATAATGATGATGACAAAGACCATGACAACGACGACGATGGTGGTGGTGGTGATCATAACAAAAATTATATCATAAAGAACGTTTCAGTAACCTTATAACCATCGGCTTTAACAGCTGGAACTTTAGAAACATTCTATGGCTTCGTTTCTGAGAGGCAGCTATTGAGACTCATTCTTGCTAAGCTATATTTGCTACTTTCTACGCGATTGTGACAAATCTTGGGAGACCCAGTCGTGCTAGCGCGCGCGAGTGTGTGTGTGAAAAGGACACTGAACTGAAATCGAAAGCGTTGCGGACAGGACGACGAGTTCAATGGGCCCCAGCAGTACACGTCTGCAGCCGCCGTTCCGTCACAGTATTTTATAACGTTTCGTGCGTGCTACCCTCATCCTTGCATACAGCGATCGCGATGCAAATTTTGTATTACCTACGCCAGATGCTGTTTTGCGGGCTGAGGTCGGTTTGAAGCATCCAAATGCTCCTTGACAAGCGATGAATAAACGGAAGGGGCTTCAGTGGAGTCTCAATTAACGGCTAGAGGACATCTGCTAACCTACAGTTTCAAGGCAATGGAGACGATCTTATTCGAGGCTGCAACAGTTGGGTTGAAAAATCAGTGCCTGAAAAACCAAATGAGTTACGGCTCAAGACCTTCAACACCACAGATTTCATGCTCGGTGTCCAGGGTATCGAAAAAACGGACAAATTCTTTTATCTCCGGGTGGAGGCGAAACACAAGACATCAACAACAGCAACAACAAAGCTAAAGGCGCCTATGCGACTGTGTCATATTTGGAGGTTCACGGAATTGAAGATGTAGACCGACATGCGGATTATCGAAAGTAACGTGAAGTATGTTCTACTCTACGGACGTGAAGCTTGCAAAGCTTGACCAAGCAGATGACCCACAAGCAACATGCATTCGTTAATCGATGCTTAAGGAACATCCTGGGAATATGATGGCCAAACGTCGTCTCCAACGTGACGCTATGGACTTATTATTACACAGACTGACCAGTCGACACAAAACACGATCCATACACGCTGTTGTTTAAGCATACGTCGTCTGTTGTACCACTGTGACAATTTTTAATCGCACACAGCTAAACAACACAGGGATCCAAGGTTGCTTCACTGACTTATTGTGAGCATTAGGCAAATAGATATAAGATATTTATTCTGACCGAGGGAACTATACAGAACATCATTACACGGTGCAATAAATTACAAAAATGTAAGCAAAAAAGATTTTCGTTCCTCCGCAACGAAGGAGGAGACGTACTAAAATCATAATGAAATAGCAGCTGACAGTAGAAGCTGAAGGACAACAGCAAGGAACGGGTGGAGTAAAATCAAAGCCGTTGCTCTATGAAGAAAATGTTGGCGATCCTTTGTTGCCGCCC
The DNA here is from genome assembly GCA_034769895.1 of Magicicada septendecula. Lineage (NCBI taxonomy): Eukaryota > Metazoa > Arthropoda > Insecta > Hemiptera > Cicadidae > Magicicada > Magicicada septendecula. The sequence continues at coordinate 87,362,446 of CM068367.1, forward strand.
TAAGCTCCACATAAGGAGTTAAAGGAAATAGCTGGAGTAACAGATTAGTCAGTTACGGTATTTCGGAGTTTCTTAGCATCTCCAACAGAATATTTATTCATCTAAATGTCTTACACGTTCCTTTTTATCATTTGTTAAAGAGCTTCCGGCTGTTCATATCGAACATACGGTTTGCTCGCTCTTAATACTCTTCTCATATCATCTCCAAGCTGAAGCTAAACGTTATTATAATATTTAATATTATATTCTAAATTTTCATCTTGATCCCGGTTGTGATTTATGAAAGACTGTTTGAAGATCAAAACGTTTAAGACAATTTGTATACTTTCACAAGAATTTGATTAATTTGTAAAATAAATGTGAAGAGAGGCTTGCGAATTCTGACACGTGTGTTTGTTTCTTTAAGACATGGTCGTCTGCTATGTGCCGTGAGATACAAAGAAGATAAAATATAGTGGGGTGGGGAGACGGGATCGTATTTTGTTGCTGGGGTTAAAGAGAGGAGGAGAACAACTAGTGTACGGAATAACAATGATGCGTCGTCGTCTCGAGGAAAACAAGGCGTCACGACGCGTAGGCGGCGCCGCGTCACCTTTCCGGCACAATGAAAGCCCTTATTATTACACAGACTGACCAGTCGACACAAAACACGATCCATACACGCTGTTGTTTAAGCATACGTCGTCTGTTGTACCACTGTGACAATTTTTAATCGCACACAGCTAAACAACACAGGGATCCAAGGTTGTTTCACTGACTTATTGTGAGCATTAGGCAAATGGATATAAGATATTTATTCTGACCAAAGGAACTATACCAGAACACCATTATACAGTGCCATAAAAAAATAGAAATGTAAACAAAAAACAGAAAATATTTTTGAATGCAAAATATTGTTTTATATTAGATACAAGTACGACCATTCACGAAAAAGTAAGAGGCGGATTGAGAGCTGTATATATCGAATATTTATCAGTTCGCGAACGTGTTCACAATTTACACGTGAACGGCTAGAATCAGAAATGGAGAGATATGGAAGCAAACAGAATCATCTTGATCCATTACACAAGTCGAATAAAACTGAGCACTGCAAGGTATGACTAACTGTGGACACATGGCCAAGATGTTTATTAGATTAGAATATTATCTTTTCTCCGAAACTCCTGGCCAGATTTCTATGAACGCTTTCAAAAACACTTTAACAGACTTTATTTTAAAAGGTTAGGCCTATACACATAGTTGGTGGCGTACTGTGCGCGTATGTGGATTTAATAAATATTGTATAAGTTGTATGCATGTGCCTATAAATAAATAAATATATACAAAGAGAAGACAACACTCCCTGACAAAACATACCACAGAAACAGGACACACTTTCGATTTAAAAAATATAAAAATCTTGGCACGAACTATCGAAAGAAAATCAGACAGTACAGGGAAGGCATCGAGATCTACCGGAAGAGGCGGTCAACGACAGAAATGAATATACTAAATTAGCGACAGCCTGGAAATTCCTAACTGACAGTTCATAAAATAACAGGCAACTTATGGCCACAACACACTCACCCCCTCGCTTGAACCCTCCCACGGCAACAATCACAAGGGAAGCAAGATATAAAACGCGCTTCGTAGCTAAATCAACATCAGTACGTCTTGAACATGTTGCTGGATTACGGAACGAAACGTCGGCAATATAAAAATCACATGGGCCTACATGGATGTACCAAAAACCTGCTACAACTCACACACACACACACGGACACGCGTGTATACACTACTGGTAAAATATTTACGGAATACAAGACAACGCCCACTACCAACAACCATAAGCAACAATAACATTTAATTACGACGGTAAAAGTGGTTCTGAGCGCGAGCCAGTTTTTGCTCGCGTGCACGTATTACGTATGCACTACAATGTGACACGAATAAAAGCGGTTACGGTAGGGACAAACACGTTACGAAAATCGTGTTCGTATAACTCACTACAAAGTTATTTAAGCAGACATTCGCACTAGCGCGAGCGTACTTTCATACTTATCTTAAACAGATATTTATTTCTTGTATTATATTACACCTGTTTGGTTAAAGATAAATTGCCTGGTATTATCAGAAATACTCTTTCTATAAACTACCTTTCTTTACGTACATTTATGTAACACACAGGCAGTTTTGTAACTAAATATTCAGTTATGTAATTAAATAACAAAATTATTCACTTTTAAATTGTACAATAATGTAATTAAATAATATTCGCGTGCGTCCGTCTAAGTGCAGTAACGATCTTTCTCAGGTCTTCTAAGGATCAAAACATCCCCAACGGTTCTTGTGCCTTCCTTTAGATTTCAAGGATTAGAAAAAAGCAACTATTTTGAATACTTTATTATACGCAGATGACCAGCTCATTATGCAGGAAACAGAAGATAATTTACAGACAGACATTCACAAACAGAGCTATCACATTGCTTAATATAATTTGAATATATCTATTAATAAAACAAAATTAATGACTTTCAAAGGCAAACATCGCATAAGACAAAAAATTACCATCAATTATAAAGTGCTGAAGTAAATTGTCCACTTTCAATACCTAGTATGTTATATTACATATCAATTTGACGAGGACATTGAGAGAAAGATAAACAGATTTAAGGCGATTTGTGGCGCTATTAAAAGAACTTTAGGGTGAAAAATAAGAAAGAAAACTCAAACGAAGTTCTATAAGGTTATGGCAGTCCCCACTATTTTATTCGGTTTCGAAACATGGGCACTAAAAAGATACAAGTCATATACAAGCTGCAGAGATTAATTTTTTGGGGTGCGCAGGGATGTACACGAAAGGATAGAATTAGGAACGATTTGATAAGGGTATATTCTTTGTAAATGCAAGAATCGAGGAATGTAAGCTGAGACGGATTGGACATATAGGTAGAATAGAAGCAAAAAACCTACCTCAACAAGTTTTACAATATGAGCCTAAAAGGAAAAGAGATGCTGGAAGACCACGCAGAAGATGGCTTGAAAATAGAGACTGGAACAGGTGATGTCGCCTAATCCTGGGATAAAAAAGGAGAAGAAAAACAAGCTAAAAAGAGAACGAGATCGACTTCTTCTTCTCTTTCTTCAACTGCCCCTTCTGCCTTTCAGCATTGGCTTGTACGGAGCCTTGGTCCAACGTCTCCAACTATTTCTATCCATGCACATAACCTTCACTTTCTGTAGACTCTTCACAAAGGTCCTGTCCCTATCTTCAATATATTACTTTTATGAATACATATATATTCTTCTAAAAACAAATATTACTTATTATCTAAATAGTAAAATAGTATATTCAATAGTAACAGTTAATAGTAAATAGTATTTTAATAATAATAGTTTCGATTTAAATTTTCGATTCTTGTAATGTTTATTTACGTAGTCAGCTGTTTATTAAATATTTAATGTTTTGTCTGCATTATTTCAATAAATAAATGTTTTAACAACCGAAATAAAATCGATTATTCATTATTTTTTTTATAATCGAAACAAATAGATTATACTATAATTCATACAAAAACCTCTGAAGATGCAGAATATTTTCTGTGTGAAACGTACGTTAGGTGAAAATACAATAAATTGCAGAAGTATTTATTATTTGAAGACATATTCATTACATAGAAAACATGCAAAAACTCAGCGAGTTACTTACAAAGGAATATTATATATATATATATATATATATATATATATATATATATATCGGGGCATGTGTATTTACCCATCACACTTACTATGAAATATACAATTTATTTAATTGTCCTAGCGTGTGGAACACTTGGAAAAAAAATTGTTATCAAAATATCTTTATCTGTGGTATCAAAGGACAGACGTTTGCGTGTGTGAGGAAGGACGAGACCGACGTCTTAATAAAACCTTGAATGAAAGCGAAAACTATCACAACAATGATGCGCGTGTAGAGGAGAGGGATAACCTACGTACAGTACACGGTCGAGGGTCAACATACACACAGAAGCCTACTACGTAATCGTCTCGAGTGGACGCTCTCAAATTATTGTGTGTGCTCTCGTCTCGCGCGTGTTTATCGACTTTCAGCAGCGTACGGTCATTAACACGACGTGTTTATTACATGCACCCATGGCGTGTTTGGAGCTTGCACTGTATACTTTAGCCAGGTTATACACGTCTTGACCCAGTAGACTTGATAGTCAATCTACAGGATTAATTTCTCAGCCGTAACTACGTGACCTAGATTGTTAAATCGTTGTAAATCCGGGCTGTCTTTGTTCGCTGTCCTACGCAAGCGTTTGAGATATCAGTTCCCACAGCACTGAAGACACCCGCCACGGGTATGGTGGAAATGCCTGGCGCTATTTGTAGAATTCTGTAATCCGTTAAGACGGAAAGTTTTAACGACGCAAGCAGTCATGCAAGCTAACATTCCTTTACTTCTTTATATGTTTACTTATTCGCCTCTGTGTAGAATCGCAACCTTTCTTATATGTTATACAACCTTAGATAATGTTAGAAACCGGACATCTAAAATTAGATACTTTTTCGAGAGTCTCACAATTTTATAAATTCTTATTTGCACGATTTTTCGTCTGGAAAGGCATGTGTGTATTTTTGTTTTGAAATTTTAAACTCTATTTCCGGCAGATAGTACCTGTGTACGTGTATGTAGAACTTGACAGTTATTGTTAAGCGTTAAGCGATGTAAGCTACCCCCTCTGAAAAGTATAGCAAAATGTGTCTAGAAAGGAGACAACGTGAAAGTATTCACTAACTCACTCACACACTATCTCTCTCTGTCACACACCATCGCTCCACAACGACACTAGCGTGCTTTCAGTGTTCTCGCCAGCCTTGTTGCAGCCGATGTTTACACTATGAAACACTGTACACGACTTGTCCGCATGTGCGAAATGCTTGAAAATTTTGTTAGGCTCGCAACGAGGTGTACACTGCGTATCTCTAAGAGACTGTTCAATTTCTATTGTCAGGTCTACAACACACACACACACACACACACACACACACACACACACACACACACACACACACACACACCATTAAGTTTCGGTGAGTAAGTCAGAATTTAAAAACAATATAACCACAGTGTAAATGCAATCATAACTTTTTTGTATAATGGGAAATTTAATGGTTTAGTACACCATATTTTACAAAAAGTTGTTAAAAAATTATTTAATATTAAAGAATAGTTTTAGTCATATAGGCTATATATAAAGGCTATTGCCGGATAAGAATGGTGATTTGTCCCAAAGAATCATTTGGAAAATTTGTGTGATCATTATGACAGTATTATTTAAAAAAAGGTTTGACACTATTTTTCCTCTTCCTCCACCCCTCGTTAGCGGAAACCGCCCCTAAGACCACATTTTTCATATTTATATATTTTATCATCGACCATAAAGCGAATTCTTCTATAAAAAATCAAGAGTATAGTGTAAGTAAAGTTCTTTCAAACCAATTTTTTTCAACCCCCTTTCGCATCTAACAATTTTTTTTAAATATTCAAAAATGTTTTTACAAAAATTAAGATAGAGGCGGACGTAAAATTTGAATCACAAATGGTTTTTGATTCAGGAAATGTACCCAATGTTTTCAGCCCTTTAAAAATGGTTGAAGGGACTCAAAAGTAAAAAAAACGTTGTTTTCCTTATTTGTAAGCCTTTTTGTCATTATATGATACATATATGATACATTTTTCTATGAAAAAGTTTATTTTTATATCTTGATTACTTTATTTAACCTATATACAATGTTTCTACAAATAGAAGTTCAAAAAAATCTATTTAATTTCATATAATTACATATTTTATGCATTTTTCTACTGCGCATGCACGAGCCTACACAGAGACGTAGGCCTACACAAGAAACACCAAACCTTATCTAAATAAAACCACATGATATCAGCTGTCTTATTTTGCATATTTTAATCAATTAAATAAACATATGAGAATTTTCCACTCAGTTTTATTACCCGTACAAGCTTTGAGAGCGAGCCAAACATGGAAGTTCCGCACCTTTGCCACCACTCTCCTTTACGCACGCTGTCTGCAACAACACAAGTGCGCCATCTCCAGTAAACACATAGGAATGAATGAAGCGCATATTATTTAACGGGTGTTCTATATACAGGTATATGGTAGAAACGCGCATAGTATTTACGTAATAAATTTCGTGAAATATATATAACGTGGTGAGGGTTGGTTTTTATTCAGGTATAGAGTACAAGAGCTACCGCAGATAGTGAAAGGTCGAAATATACAGACAGACAGGTAATCCCTTTTTCTAATTGCATCGTAGAAGAGGAACTTTATGTCTTGCAGGACAAATGTGACTAAGACACAAAATATCGGTTCGCTTTCTGTCTCTTTCTCAGATAAGAAGTTTTTCAAGATAACAGGATTGCCAAGTTTCGGCTGAATTGGTGGGAACATCTTTGCCGAATGGATGACTGCCGCATCCCCAAACAACTATAGAACTATAAGCAGAAGGGACGGAAAGGTGTGGGACGCCCGAGGAAGCGCTGGGGTGACTAGCTCTAGAATTTTGCCTGTTTGAGGCCGGAATAAACCATCCTTGGTTTAATCCTTGGAGATGATGATGATGAACACAAAGATGTAGTGTTCTACAGTGTAGTGATCTTAGCACTAGTCCCCACATCAGAAGAACCCTGTCCCTCCCCCCAAATCTACACCCATGCACAGGCACTAGTATAAGGCTAGAAATACTACGGGAAAACTTAAAAAGAAATTAAGAAAATTAATAGAGAAGAAAAGATAGTATCATATTGTAACGCCACAAATTATCGCGTCTGTAATCAGTGGCACTGATAATTATGTAACGCGTTTAATTATTCACACAGTACTTAGCACAGTACAGGAGTTGTGTAACATCCTGATTACGTTTTAATTACACTGTACAAACGGTTTGTAGTTGTGTCGTTAACGCGCGCTGACGATGGTCATGCTACTCTTCTGATTATAATTACTGCATAACGTTTTAAGTGTGGTAAAAATTGTATTTGCGTGCTCTTAATAGGTTATAGTAATAATAATAAAGTTAAATAATATGTCTAGCATTGAATTATAATTTAGACAAATTAGAAATATTGAACAGACGAATTATTAGGAAAATATTAGCCCCTCGAAAAACTTCAGAAGTTTGGAAATTAAGAAGTAATGATGAAATATATCAAAGTATAGAAAATATAACAGAAACAATGAGGAAAAGAAGACTATTATTTTTTGGACATTTATATAGAATGGACGACAATAGGTTAACAAAGCAGGTCTTCAAATATCTGTGGGGGACGAAGTCAACGGCAAGTTGGATTAAAGAAGTCCAAAAGGATTTAGAAAAAAATAATATACACGCAGAAGAAGCAATTGAAAGAGACGTTTTTCGGGCAAAAGTGTTAAAAATGGAAGGAGTTCAGGGTAGGAGAGAGAAAACCCCAGGTTCAAAGTGGACTGAAGACAGGAAGAAGAGACACAGTGAAAAGATGAAAGAATATTGGAGAAAAAGAAACGAACAAAGAATAAAGAATTGAAATTGGCATGTGGTCCTTAGATTTCCGATACAAAAAAGAAGTTAAATAATATTTCTTTTTCTTTTTCTTATTATTATTATCACCATTGGACTACTATTAATATTACTGTTATTGCTAGCAAGCTCCCTGAGTTGCAGAAGACGTTTACTACTTTGAACGAAATACATTTATTCTCAGACAAAATACAGAATTAAATAATTTTCAATTATCAGAAAATTTACAAATTTCCGCTTATTCTACTACTGTTTCGGGAATAACAGAAATTTTAGAACGCCACAAAATATACAATCATACAACGAACACTAAAAATTCCGAACTCATATGCACTGGAGTTTTTTAAATTAAATTTATAACCGTAATCCCTAAATGACAAATAATTTAATCCTAGCTTTTAAGTTGATTATGTTTCCATATCTAATACTTATGGAATATCCAAGTTCTAGATAGTTGCCTATAATATAACCTACAGATCCAAGTAATATGGAATAACGAGTTTCCTCAAGTGTAGGCCTATCTAATATTTTTCACAACAATCCATAACTGACAACAGTATTTAATTTTTTCAGCAAACACCTTACGAACGTTCCAAAGGCGGTCCAAAATTTCAAAGGGTTTTTATAAATTTCGTCTAATTATTAAAGATACCGAGTTTCTATTTGAATTAAATTCCTAATAATTTCATGCGCCACTTTGGGCTTTTACAATTTTTTCTTAAGTTTGACTTTTATTTTTTCCCAAATAAAAACATTTCATAGTAAACATTATACTCAACTTTAGGTTAAAATTAACTTTAGTCTACACCCGGCATGGATTTTAATAATTTTTAAACTTTTAATGTGGTTTTTTAGCCCTGGTGTACTAAAATTTTTAAATTTTCCAAACTGAACACTGCATTCAGACTTTGGTTAAAATTATCTTTAATTTGATATCCTACACGGTTTTTTGGGATTTTTTCAAAATTTTTACCTCTCACACTTTTGCCTCCCGCTCCCTATTTTTGGAAATTCAGTCTCATAAACGATGCAGGTCCGTGGGATAAACGTACGGACACGCATACCAAGTCTTACGAAAATCTATTGATGCGTTCAAAAGTTATAGTGAGACATATTCCAAAAAGACATACAGAAAGACCACAGACAGACGGTGGAGTTAAAACCTCTTTTCACTCAATTTATTATTATTATTATCCTCCTTCTGTCACTTACATCAAACACTTTACTAATGTTTTATTAGGTAGGTTACTAGCTTACCGTGGGGTAAGACGAATGGTAGGGTTGCAACCTTCCGGGTTAACTCCAGCCCAACCCTCTCTGGGTTTTCTCTCATAAATTGACTGTTTTAACGGATTACGGAGAACAATATTCCGTGTTGGAGATATCCTTAAGGATCTATAATATGTTAATTTCTCCTTGCTTTCCACATGGTACACCTTTAACCAATATCCGTCTTTAGGGGCAATTTCTTACCTCCTGGGCAAGAGAGTGCAGTCACATCACATGTTGATAACGGCCAGAGACGGGATAGTTTATAATGGCCTATCACTTGGTCTCCGGAACTACGTTACTCACCTGCGGGTTGGGCCATCTTCAGTCAATTACTGAACGATGAGCCGCAAGGATGAAGGATGTAGGACGTAAGGAAACGCTGGAATGATCAGTTGTAGACTTTGTCTACTTCGGACCGAAACAAATCTACGGATTTAAACAAGGTTTCTTTAATCTTGGCTTAATTCGTAGAGCTGATGATGATGATTATTATTATTATGGTTATTCTTCTTTTTTGTTACAGCGAATATTTTTAACAATGTAAGAGGACGAATAAAATACTTAGCCAGATAGAAAACTCGAAATTATTGCTGTCTCACAGTAGGCCGACAATAGCTTTGAATGTCACGCTGTATATGTTATTCATGTTTGTGAACGCTTCCCAATTATATAATATTATTGACCAGTTGGTTATACCAGTAAAATTATAGTTTTTAAAAAATACAGAATTCTGCCTATTAGTTAAGCGACCTAAAGTTCTATGTTTAAACGTCATCAATGAGCCAGTTTATTATTCGAAGTTCATGCGTCTGCCGGTGACAGCCGAGTTAGGAATTTTGCACACAGCACATGCAATACCAAAGTTACCTGCAAACAAGTAACTCTCCGCGTAATTGGATCGGTGTTGAAGGAGGAAAGGTGTTTGTCTGGGGGTAACACGTTATGTGTGCGCCACAAACTGATAGCTTTGTTGTTACTATTATACTGTAAAGTTTTCCATTGCAACAACTATTGATTGGATGAAGGGAGAAGTGACAGATCTTCTAGAAACTTTGACACCTGTGTTGTGTTCATACTTCCTGCACTGAGATTAACAAGTTTTGTCCTCCGCCGTTCTTCGGACGGAAGAGAGTAAATACGTTCGTTTACTCTTTTTATATTCCTTTTACACGTTTTTCTTATTTTATTCACTATTTGTCTTGAACCTGTTCTTTACTGTTTCTTCCTGCAAGAAAGTCAAAAAACAGGAAACTTTGAGAAATAAATAAAAACGTTTACGCCTTTTTTATTCAGAAGTGATTGATTACTTCAAGTATTTACGCGTTTTTCTTTTAGTAATACACTTCCGGTCCCTCTCATAACACGTTTTGTGTTCTCTTCACCTTTCCCTTTTTATTTTATTCTTTTCCTTCTCAGTTCAGTATACATTGTGTAACTGTGACATGGAAGGTAACAGAATGTTAAACTGAAAACGGGTTTCTGGCTGTGATTAGCACAGCATTTGTCATCTTCTGTTTTACGGCGGAAGGATTATTGTGTAAATATAAATATATATGTTTCTTATAATCGTCACCTTCAACAAGAATCAAACCAAAAATAGTTTGCCCCGATCCCAAAAAGATAGACTAGAGGTACTCACTAAATATACACCACGGTGATTAGACCTGCAGTAACAAATGCAAGCGAGACATGGGTGCAGAAGTTGGATGATGTGAAAAACCTTGGTGTTTTAGAGAGGAACATTACGAGAAGAATTTAATGACCAGTGTGAGACGTAGAGATATGAGGATGAGAAAGAATCGTTAGCTGAGATACCTTTATGGAAAAGCGGACATAGTTGCGGCAGTGAAGGCGCAAAGATTGAGATGGTTGGGGCACGTGGTGAGAATGAGAAGTGATCGAGGCCCAAAAATAGCATTGGAAAGGAAGCCGGAGGGAGTAAGGGGAGCAGAGGACGTCCGAGGAGGAGATGGTGTGAAGACGTGGAAAGGGATTTGAGGGAGATGCGACTGGCAAGTTGGAGGAGTGAGGTTCTGGACAGAGAAGAATGGAGGAGAAACATTTAGCAGGCCAGGGTTCTACAGGGACCGTAGTGGTAGAGGAAAGAGAGAGGGAGAGGTAGTCACTCCAGCGCTTCTTCGGACGTCCCACACCTCTCCGTCCCTACGGCTTAAAATTCGATAACTGTTTTGGGATGCGGCTGTCATCCTTTCAGATAAGATTTACCTACCAGTTCAGCCAATACTGGGTAATCGTATCGAATATATTCATAATAGGCCTATTTAGTTCCTACCATATATCTGGGTTGCTTCTACGATCTTGGAGAGTATACGTTGCTCGGAAAATTTCTTCGATTCTCTACTTCGCGTCGCGACAGGTATAAAAGCTCTGTGTCACCTCTGGCATTCAGAAATAAGCTGAAATGAGGTTCGAAATCAGTGTGTGCATGCATGTGTGTGTGTGTGTGTGTGTGTGTGTGTGTTAGGGGGGCGACCAATTGCGTAAGTGACATTAAGTGACGCGGTATTAAGTGATTACTAGTAAAGTTGACTAATAAAGTTGGGCCATAAGTAGGCGAATATAGACCAAGTCAACACTAGTAATCTGACCTAACGTGATACTTGTCAGTACTATTTCTTAAGTAGAATGACAAAAGTTGTGGTCATTCCGCACAAGAGGCCAGTGGCGACAACAATTTATATTTTATAGGTATTATACGCAGAACTGAGGGCGAATCGCAGACTTTCCGAACTTAACACTACGTAGGGCTGGATATGTAGATACAAAATTATTCAATATATTTATTATTTATATTGAAATTACCTCAAGATATTTTCTAACTAGAAGCAGAATCGCGAAGGCTGAAGATGAGAGCACAATAGCTCTCGAAACATGTTCCTAGTAAGGAAAATAAAATATCTTGAGGTAATTTCAATATAAATAATAAATACCGTATATTATATAAATAAAGAAACGGACTGTAGCAAAAAGAGTTAAAATTATTCAAAGAACATCTGTTCACGAATTCGGCTATAGGAAATTTTCTAAATGCCGTAAAAGCTTATTAATTCCGAATACTCCATAAAGTTTCATTTTCCTTAACAGGTTAACAGCTTCTCTTTTAAACCCCCTTTACCAGTTATGCCGTTTTTTATGTGAAAGCTATGAGTGTTTAGTACTGCAGCTTTTCAACGTTTATCACTGCGCTGTATATGTTTTACTGCGCACGCTGATAACCGAACTCTATTGGCGTTTTATGGCCTGACTATAGTGTATCGCTTATAAGGTGGGAAAAGCCGCTACAGAAACGGCTCGTGTCACTGCCTATTAAATTTTATAGAACGTATTCTATGCGAGGTATTACCGGTAGCTTACGACACCGCTTCGAGTTATTTGAATCAGTGTCACGGCACCGACTCCTGCATCACAGCATTGATCACCATGACGACGACGCTGATATCCAATACACGTGTCCCTTTATTTTATACTCCGTCTTTCCAGTCTAGACACATAAAAAGTTTATAGCTGATTTTATTGTTTAAAATATCAGGTGGTGAGCAAGGCCTACACCACAGCTTATTTTTTATACTGCGGTTTGTATTCAATTAAGACAGTAAAACATTTCGCCAAAAATATGACCAACCATCATTAGTAGGCCTATACACTAGCACTCAAACTAAAATAATTTTAAAAAACAGTTAGCAGATAAGATTAAATATACTATTGGGATGTACATCTACGAATACAAATGCTACTATATATACTATAATAACAAATAAAAATAAAAGAGAGAGCAAAAAATAGATTAAAAAATTTCAAAGTAACACCAAAATGTAAAATCTAATTGAAAGTTAAGACGACCAGTGACAAACTGTTTAGTAAGATACGTGAAAAACAATACTATGAAAAATCTTCCTAATACTATTCGTTTGGCCTCAATGCTTAAATTAAGCACAATACGTTTGAAACTATGTTAAATTGTGTGAATACTTGTTGGAAAACTTGTGGAGTACCGGTACCCAAGTTGTAGTCTAAAGGGTCTGTAGTCTCTATTTCCGAAAATAGGGGATAGAAATAAATATGATAATTCGTCTTTTACATTTTGGACGATTATCACGGGTTCTCTTTGACTAATCGGTTATCAAACTGTTGAGATGGCCATTCCAGAGTTGCCGCTGTCTGTCACTAAGCACGTTTCTCGAATATTGACATTTGTTATTATGTTTCGCCATCTTCTGAATGACTTCATCTCACCAACTTGTGTTTGTCTTCTAGTTGCCGCGGTTGCCTCTGCTCCATACACATGATAGGCTTCACTGAATTTTTATACAGGCCTACCCTAGCTTTTACTTCCAAACTTAAAATTTTTTGTTCCAGATATCACACGCATCCTGACATCCTGATACCCTTATCTGTTTTTGTCATGTGACAGCTTATGTCTGCCTACTTAACCATAATTTAATCTCAACAATTTTTTAGGGAAAACATAACGAATTAGGAAGTCTTTAGAAGAGCTCAGGAGGAGAAGAGCTTTCTACGAAATTTAAAGGGCAGAAGAGCTAAGTTTTTAGGGCCTATACTACGACACAATGGGTTGGTTAAGAGAATAATAGAAGGAAAATTTGAAGGAAAGAATCACAGAGGACGACCCCGTTTAGACTACATGAAACAGCTTATGGTCGGTATGAACTGCACATCATACTGTGAGTTGAAAAGAAAAGCAGAGGAGCGTGAAGAATGGCGAGCTGCTGCCAACCAGCCTATGGGCTGCTAACCTAGAAGAAGACTTCTGAACTGTTTCTTGTTGTTAATCGGTACCCACTACCCCACTAATTCTTTTTTTTCTCATCGAGTGATCTGGAAGCATCTCTTTTATTAATTTACCACACAACAACTTTTCACATTGATACGATCTCTTCCGCGCTTTGTTTGTATCCTTGGTTTGGTACTTCGGTACAGACAATATTATTTAAAAGTAACCCATTTAACTGGCGCGTAACAGCATTCCTCTGACCTACTCCAACTGTAATATGTACTACGGTGTAACCATTGTTTGTCACCGTTACACCACATGATTAACAACATTTGTCCCGGCGAGAGAAAAGAACAAAATAAAAATTGAACCGTACCGTAATAAATAAAATGTCTCTATGAAATGACAAACCTAATCAAATGACTCGTGTCATTTATCAATTTCAAAATGACAGCTAAATAAAAGAAATAAAACGCAGGACTCGTTAAATGTAATTAAGTTAATGGAACAAAAACAGAATTGAATGGGAACAACGCGCGTGAACTGAAGAAAAGAAAGGCGAAAAAAATAATTCGTTTTAATCACTTTGAAAATGTTCGTTCCATTAAATAATAGTCGACTGTAATTTTCTCTTATGTAATTTAATTGAAAATAAATTTTCTAATAATTATTACATTCAAAAGGGTTTTAAAAGTTCGCTTGCTGCGCCGTTTGAAATTGATTTCATATCCAACTCTTCCAATTCACTGGTTCCATTTAAATTATGTTGCACTCATTACGGAGAGAAAGAGAGACACTACCGTTTTTAGTAAACACCTGATAAATGATTATCCGACTGATCTAGCTGGAACAATTATCACAGTGTAAAAGTAAACTAACTACAAGTTTATTTTTGTTTAACAACTTGTTTATTAAAACAACAAAATACTAAAGCGAATAACCCACTTTCAGCTTTTACGGTGTGATATAACTGCATATCAGATCGACAAAAAACACTGCAAGAAAAGTGAACAGACTTCAGGTAGTTTGCAGAACTACTACTAAAAGAACATTAGCAAACAAAACTAAATTAGTTTAATATTTTACTTTTACATTGTCATAATTATTCTATCTGGACCAGTCGGATAATCATGAATCGGCTGTTTATTAAAAACTGTACAGTCTCTTTTTCAGTCTGTATTGAGTAGAACGTAATTAAAAAGGAAACTTAAATAAAAATTCTATAAATTTATGGTTATTGCAGATCTTTATACGAATCCGAAACATAGATAAAAACTTGAGCTACGTACACATTTTTAAGACAAAGTATTTTAGATATTATCCTCTTAGAGGATACATAAAGCTTAGCAGAAACATAACGATCCAACAACAACTCGGTAAGATATGTCAATAATTTTATACTTCAGATACTCGAAGTCATTTTTTTATTTTAATTAGTTATCCATTTCGTTCACCTTGTTATAGTATACGGGGCGCAAAATTATACCCTTACGAAACAGAAGTCACTCAAAGAGTAGTGGAAATATGATAATTACTTCAGTAAGCGTTGTTGAGAAGAGGAATGTGTGGAATAGACCGAGATTCTGTCCGCCACACGGAAGACAGATGAGATATCACGGATCACAACCTGTTGGATGGACTCAAAACGACTGGGAGAAAGTGAGACTGCTGAGATGAAAATGACGGTCAGTGAAGAAAAAGACGAATTGAAAGAAAATAATGAAATGATAAAGAGAGCTGTAGGGCTAACACACATAAATTAACGCAAATAGAGATCACTGGAAGAAGCTAATCGTGGTCTACTCCTAAAACTGGACACAACAGGGCTGAAAATAAATGATGAAAAACTGTAATTTTGAGGCTCTTAGCAAGTTAGTAGACCTACGCTAAAGGAAACCTCGTATTTAGAGAAAGTAAATTATTTATATCCTTCATTACAACAGACGGAATGACGGTCAGTGAGACTTTGAAAATGAAACTCGGTTAGCCCCACAGTATCACTGTTGGAGTTGTTATTACACACGCAACGGTATCGTGGGAACTGTTGACGTTTTCCGACTGTTATTAACACACATACTTGTGTAAATTGCAGCAACTAGTTGTGATTTATAAATTACGTGCATTGTGCAAGTTACTGCGATTTATTGCAAGAGAGATTGTATTATATATTGAATAGATAAACTTAATAACCTCAATTACAGATGTGTGTGTGTGTGTGTGTGTGTGTGTGTGTGTGTGTGTGTGTGTGTGTGTGTGTGTGTGTGTGTGTGTGTGTGTGTGTGTGTGTGTTCTTGCAGTGGCCATTCTTGTGTGACCTCGGCCCACTGTATTTTTGGTGGTCCTCTTTTTCGAACGACACTGAGTCCTTCTACATTCTCCCCCCCCTCTCTCTCTCTCTCTCTCTCTCTCTCTCTCTCTCTCTCTCTCTCTATCTATCTATCTATCTATGTATCTCTCGATCCACCTACGTTTGGAATGTATGCTAACGTAACTCAGAAAACGATTTTCAAACTACTACCAAACAGACGTAAGAGAAGTACACACACTGAAAGCTGGTCGCACAACTAATCTATTCCAAGCACACTTACAACTCACAATGGGAAGCAGCACGTAAACACGCTCACCATATTACAAGGCACACTTCTGAAGAAAACATTGGAGAAGAACGAAATCTCATCAGAAAAAAGAAACTAAAACCAAAATTAAATTTTGTATAATTAACATTATTAACAAATATATTAAAATTTTAATAAAATACAAAAGGGCCAAATTATACTTATAATGCACAATCATTTGGCATTTTCCTGTATACTCCTAGAAATCTTTATTTTAACATAAAATGTTTCTTATGCAAATATGTATTCTTTCCTTGCCAATGCACATATTGTGAACGACTTTACTGTTCAACTTTATTAGAGTAAATAAAAAAAATGTTTACGTATCATTCCTCAACTATTTTTACAAGAACTAGATAATGAAATTATAAATATTATAAATTATCTATGATATAGGTATGTTGATTATGCCATCACAAAGTAAAAGTCTAAATATTAACAACATTTTCAGAGAAATTAACATAAAATAACATAAAATTTACTATGCAAGAGGAAATTAATAACAAATTTAAAGTTTAGTTAATTTGATTACAAAATATACAGAAAAGCCGCACAACCAGATCTGATTATCTTTTATCATTCAAACCATCCTACTCAACAACAAAAATGCAACATTTTGTTCCCTACCAGTAAACCCAATGTTAAACAAATTCCAGTAAATGGGGTTGAAGAAATAAAAAAATAATATAAATGTTATTCATAAAACTACTAGTAATACAACATAAAAACATTAACAAACTGGAAAATGAAATTAAACAAAATATTTAAAATCCTAAATTAAAACTTAATAAAACAAATAAATAACAAAATAAACAAATTTACGGCAATTACACACTATGGAAACTAAAACCTCAAAATTTCAAAATATTCAACAACACCAACTTAAAACTATCATAAAATACTATGATTATTTACTAAAACATCCGGGCTGAAAGGCCGTGGTCGAGTGCTTGATCTACTGTAGCTAAACGTTTCGGCCACACCACCGGTGGCCATCTTCAGTAGCAAAAAATGTGTTCGAATAGATGACACACCGAACACGTATCCCAATGAACTGGGAACAAGCAACCCAGTTCATTGGGTTCGGCGTGTCATCTATTCGAACACATTTTTTGCTACTGAAGATGGCCACCGGTGGTGTGGCCGAAACGTTTAGCTACAGTAGATCAAGCACTCGACCACGGCCTTTCAGCTCGGAAGTTTTAGTAAATAATCATAATACACCGGCCGTGAAAGCCTACGTACTAAGATTATCATAAAATACTATTGATATTATTTTTAATAAAACTAAACCTAAACATACAGGGTGTCCCGGGAGGAGAGGGAAATAATTTGAGAAATGGTTCTATAGTGTAAAAGAAGAAAAAAGTTCATATAAAAAATATGTCCGGAAACGCTTTGTAAGCGAGTTACGGCTAGCGAAAGATTTCGCCCGGGTTTCGGTTCCCCCGGGTAAATGAAGACTTTCTGAAATTCTGGGAAGGTAAATTAAGGGGCGAATTCTGTTGTTTCTTATGGTTTTTTACCTGAAAAATCGAAGAAAATAGGTCGAAGAACTGTATCTCCCATAAGTTTCATGATATCCGACGTAACACAGAAAAATCTTTGCCTAAAAACACGTTTGGAAAATTGGAAACAATTGAAATTTTTTGTTGATTTTTATTGACTTTATTTACACTATTTTTCTCAGAATTAAATTCTTTACAAGTTTTGTTTTTAACTTTTATGCATTTATTAGTCATTTAACAAAGTTATTGTACTTCTAACCTAAAAAAACGTTTTAGTAAAAAATACTAATTATAATTAGTATGGAGAGAGTATGATGAATAGTTTTAAAAAATTAGTGCGTGTAAGTACAGGCGCGTGACATGCGGAAGTATAGGGTTTTATATTTATTTCAGGTTTACACTGGCACTTTGCACTTTTTAATGATATTTGAGTGTTACTAGTGGGTATTCCCTAACATTAAATTCTCTTTTCTCACTTAATTATGTTCACTCCCTACCTATCTCTCACTTCTGGGTTTTTTATTACTTTATTCATAATTGTTAGTTATACTGTTAACAAGTTTCGTATCATTATAGAGTTATTCATAACATTTAATCTCTATTTCTTTGGTTAGTGTACTTTAGTGGTTATTACTTTATTTGATTTTAATAATTATCATTTACATTTATTTGATTCCTTTTCATTATTATTTGAGTTTAATATTCCTCATTTCTTTTTCTATATAATTTGTTTGTGTCTTATTATATCTTCTCATTTTATTTCATTTTATTGAGTCAATCACTTGGGTTGGGTCATAGTCATTTGTCTCGTCATAGTCATTTTATTTTCATTAGTTATACATTTAATATAGTTGATCCATAGTTTTTTCCCTGGTATTGGGGTGGCTTTTTGTATTGTAACACTGTATGTTATTAATGTGTGTGAATATCAAAGATATTTATGTTTTCAAAGTATAACCGTATAAAAGAAATATTTTGAATTTTTAGTTTTCAAGTTTTAATAATTTTTTCAATACTTAGTAAACCGTTGATTGATTCTTTTACAATGTTTTAACTAATTATTTCATGTCACCAACGTCTCACTCCTCTATTTAAAAATAAGTTTATTGTACAACCACATATAATCAACGCAACGAACACACAAACATCCTACGACCTAGCCGGTGATTAACACTATACAGAATACATGGTCTGAAGTGTATTCATTTTATAATACTTGTAACGTTGCGATATACATATGTCATTGCTTTTAGTAACGAGAAATCACAAACATTTATGAGTAAGAAGTATTAAGTAGGAAACACTGACGATGAGTAAGAAATATTTCATCACGACTGTTGACGTAAGTAAATATTTTTTCTGTAATTTACTCACGTTATTTACATTCCTTTAAGGTAAATTCGTTACATTAAAATTATAATATATTTAGAACTTGAAAATTAGTACGTGGACAGAAAGTGTTCTTCTAAAGTCTGTTAACGTGTCGCACAACACGAGTGGATAAAACACACACACACACACACACACACACACACACATAGTCACAAACAACTCTGTCCATTACCGTTGTGTGTTAATCATAGGACATTATATGCTTTGCGTGCGTGCAACTGTTGTTGAAAGTTGCGTAAACGGACCTTGTGATTATCTCGCGGACTCGAGACCCGCCGGTAACAGTCGGGGGCACTCATCGTAATCCGCAAATAGACTGTGAAAGGAATCATTAGGCGGCCTGTTATTTTAGCACCGTCGATAGTTGTTTATCGACTTCGCCTCTTTACGGAGGACGTAATTGCGTTTTACGGGGTAATGAAAAAATCGATTTAATAATTTGTCGACAATACGTTTAGTACTACTTTTCTTGCAATAATATGACAATTTTAAACGACTTCACTATCGTCAATTTGAAACAAGTCTCTTACTTATTTATATATTTGTCGTATTCAGTAAATAAGTTTCAAGCTTACTGCGGTACGTAATCATGCCTTTCTAAACGGAAGTTTCACGACGGCTGGCAGTTACGTATTTCTGCTTAAAATAATGAACTGATTATAACTTAACAAATTTGTTGGCTATTTGTACAAGTTGGCCGCAGACGGATTAGGTTAGAATGCAGGCTCGATTAAGTCTTTTTCTTTTTCTATGAGTATTTTTTCTGCCGTTAAAGAAAATATGAAAAGCCAAACTATTAGATGGAAAAATTATATTTAAAAATATAATAATTTTATCACCATCGTCATTTTTAAAATACATGCAGCTGGGCGATAACCTGTTTATATCACAGCCTGACAAATGGTTTTGTTCCGACATAACTAAAAATACCGGGCTATGGAAATCTGACAGGGCCATCGTATCCTGTACTTGGCTTCTACTTTAACAACCTCCAATTTTTTATTTTCATTGCACCTAAGCAAGTCGCCTATTCATACATATTTAAGGAAATCCCAACCAACGTGGTTCCGTCTAGTTTCTTAAAGGCCATTTCATTTAGACGGTGTACAGTGTTCTGTCAACATCGTATTTTATTGAAGAGTAGAGCATTAAAATTTCTGTGTGTAATCCAGTGCCAGTGCGTTTTGTTAGATAAATTTTAAGCCGTAAACTGAACAGCAAGATAGATTTCAACAGTATAAATTCACTGAAAAATTATATACTAAAGAGGGGCCTTAAAAACTGTTCTGAATATTGGAAGCTTATGAAAAAATCAGATTACTGTGTGAAGTGTGGAGGAAACATCCATATTAATTACGGACAAATGGAAACTTGGTCTACAGATGTGGAAAAACACGTACGGGAGAGTACTATCTTTGGACTTTCACGCGTTCTTCCCGTCACCTTGTTGTCCGTTTTAATTGCATGGATTTTGAAGTATCCTTTTCTGTCATTGTGAGAGAAACTGGTTTGGCACAACCAACGGTAAGAAAATTAATACAATCTTTCAGAGAAATTCTGGTTGTGTGGCTGATTGAAAATTCTTGTGAAATTGAGGGTGTAGGGTAAACTGTCGAAGTTGATGAAAGTGCATTCGGTAGATGGAAATACAATCGTGGGCGACTAAGTAAGATTCATTGGGTGTCGGTGGAGCCCAAAAATAATCAGTATCTTTCCATATTATCTTAAGCGGGTAGAGATAGATTCTACAGAAGCGGTTAAGAAAAAATATGGTAAGTACTTAAAGACATTAGTCTTATTACACGACTGATAAAAAGGAGTGTTATGTTTTCAGTGGTAGGGTATGTATGTATGTATGTATGTATGTTTGTTCCACTATAACTTTTTAACGGCTTTACCGATTTTGATGTTCGATGGCTCGATGGATTCCTTACTTCACCAGAAGTGTCATAGGCTATATATCACCATGAGTTGACTTCCGGTTTTGACCGGAAGTGAATACAAGTGATCGGTTCTAAGGATTTTTTTTTGTTCGTTTATTGGTCCATCAGGTGGTGCTAGTGGAAGGTATTCTGTAAAGTTCACTCCAGATAGTGCTCGCGATTTAAGACCACGCTCACTAATACTATGTTAGCGCGTTATTGTGTGAGAGTATAGATGTGCAATCCGTGAGAAACAGAGAACAGCTGATCTGAAAGTATATATATATATATATTGGTTTGCTATATATATTTCTCTCTGCGAAATATGGTGAACCTGAAATACATGAAATGACGGATCAACAATATGCCGCAGCAGTAAACTTAATGAATTTTCAGCAGCGCCAATTGTTCAAAATGATTTCAGACAGATTGCTTCCAAGTGAAAATAATACTGAGCCATTACGTGTGTTCGTTACTGGAGGAGCAGGCACCGGCAAAACCTTTACTCTGAAAATTATTGTAGAACAGATTCGTCGTCTTTCTCATTTACATGCAAGCAGAGCTGTTACGGTAGCAGCACCCACAGGTGTCGCTGCAAGATTGATTGGAGGTAGCACTTTGCACTCTACTTTTGCCCTTCCTATCGAAAAAGGCAAGGTGACAGCTCTTCGCCCTCTTACTGTTGAGCGTCTTCAAAGGGAACGGCTAAGGTGGAAGCATATTAATTGGCTAATCATTGACGAAATCTCAATGGTACCCTATACTACCCTAAGAAATATTCATTTAAGGTTGCAACAGCTTAAAATGAATGATGCTCTCTTCGGGGGTATCAATATTATTTTGTTTGGCTATCTAATGCAGTTCCCACCTGT
Organism: Magicicada septendecula; assembly: GCA_034769895.1. Lineage (NCBI taxonomy): Eukaryota > Metazoa > Arthropoda > Insecta > Hemiptera > Cicadidae > Magicicada > Magicicada septendecula. Next base: position 87,384,349 of record CM068367.1, read on the forward strand.
ATCAAAAGCAGTTGGTGGTACCTACTGCTTCAAGCAGCCTCATTACTTATCAGCTGAAATTAATTTGTGGACACTGTTTAGTTTCTGTGAATTACTCAAAATATGCGGCAAGCTAACGACACTACTTTTATAGACATTCTAAATAATTTACGAGTCGGCCAACTCACCATGCAGCAGCTAGAAATTTTAGATCGTCGAAGAGTTCCTTTGACAGATGAATTTGCTGATGGCGAGTGTCTGCGTATTTTCCCAACCACTAAACAGGTAGAAGAATATAATGCTATGATGACTGAAAAGTTGAAAACATCATCTAAAGTTTACGATATTGCAGCGGTGGATGTGTCTGTCGAAGCTAAGAATTATGGACAAAAGTTAAAGAAAGACTTCATACCAACGGATCCAAACAAAACTGGAGGTATTCCAAACTCTTTAGTAATCGGTGTCGGATCTAGGGTAATGTTGCGAAAAAACATTAATGTTAATCATGGTCTGGTCAACGGAGCAATCGGCATCATTAGAAAAATTGAGTGGCCTGCACTACGTCGAGATCAGCTTCAACCTGGTGAGCTTCCACAAGCCGTATTTGTAGAATTTGATGACAGATCAATTAGGGGAAATACTGCTGGTATTGGAGTAAAGATAGAGCCCACCACTGTTGAATATGATGCTTTGCGAGGCCAGGGCAAAGTAGAACGACGTATGCTGCCATTAATATTGTGTTGGGCTGTAACAGTACATAAACTTCAAGGCACTACTTTAGACAAAGCAGTTGATTTGAGTAGTAATATTTTTGCCAAGGGTCAGGCCTACGTCGCACTAAGTCGTGTGAAAACATTAGAGGGATTAGCAATAAGTTGTCTGGATCCACGATGTTGGCTAATTATACTATGTACATAATAAAGTTTCTAAATAAAACTATGTAAAAATTGAAATTTTTTTTGCACTTCACACATACGCACGCACACACTACACATTTCCATTATACTCTTTTTAAACACAAAAAGGAATAAAATTAAAAAAAATAATTTAAAAAATTAAAAAACACGACTGCCAAAAAAACAAATGAATAAATAAAAAATAAATTGATAAAAACACTAAATAAAAAAAACTAAATAAAAATAATATTTAGTAAAAATCACAAAATCTAAATAAAGTCGATTTAAAAAGCCAAAAACAAGGTATTGAAATTCAGCTCTGATCAGATTTAACGAAAATATTATGAATGATTAAACGCATAGTAATTTTATTAGATTTAAATTACTTTTCGATGTTGAATATATATCAATGCATCATATGAAGACTACAATTATAAAAAATATTGCTGATAAAATTTTGCTCTTCAATTTTAATTTTCAATGCAGTCGGGGGCTGTTTCTAAATAGATTTGTTCTTTTCATTAAACAGCCCCCGACTGCATTGAAAATTAAAATTGAAGAGCAAAATTTTATCAGCAATATTTTTTATAATTGTAGTCTTCATATGATGCATTGATATATATTCAACATCGAAAAGTAATTTAAATCTAATAAAATTACTATGCGTTTAATCATTCATAATATTTTCGTTAAATCTGATCAGAGCTGAATTTCAATACCTTGTTTTTGGCTTTTGAAATCGACTTTATTTAGATTTTGTGATTTTTACTAAATATTATTTTTATTTAGTTTTTTTTATTTAGTGTTTTTATCAATTTATTTTTTATTTATTCATTTATTTTTTTGGCAGTCGTGTTTTTTAATTTTTTAAATTATTTTTTTTTATTTTGTTAGGAAAACAATAACAGAATAGTTACTGTTCAATCCGAGTACACTCATTTTATATTAAAATGTACCTCAAACAATTTCACAGGACCATACTAAACTTTACCTGTTATACCTGTTGTCATTGTATTGTGGAACACTAATCGACCCTTTTAAGGTAGTAAATTGGATCGTTTGCGTATTCATATTCATCGTGGTTATGGAAACGTTACCATCACCACTCCGATGTTTCCTATTGTACGTACGACAAGGACTATACGAGGGCAAACAAGGTAGAATGCGATCTAAAGACCAATGGGGAGACAGCGTTCTGAGTGATTATAGCTAAGGCGAACTATCACCCAGTCAAGGAACCGCGACATGTACACGGCCTGAGTCCATTTACTATTTGAAATATGCATTTAATTTTCTTCCGAAATTACATTCTATCATAAGTAAGTTTCCTTAATTAAAGTCAGATAAATATTTTTTCTTGATCGCTACAGATAACGTAAATTCTTAAGAGAAGTGTTGAATCGCATTTAACTATAACGCTGATAATCCTATCATGCAAACATTTATTTCTAAACGACATCCAGAAGGACCATCGATCAGAGGACGCTGATGAACAACCAGAAAAAATTAAACGAAACAAAATGACACTCAATTTATTCGACTGATATTCTGTCGTGTAGATCAATTTGCCTACACCTGTGGTGAAAATCAGCGGTATACGTTCTAACCCACCATTAAAGTCTCCGGTGGTTGCGCTAAACGCGTCGGAATGTAAATTAACAGAAACACAATACAATGCCTTATAGGCTATTTCACAAACATTGTCTGCCGTGAAACACTATCATATTTACACTACCTTCGATTTCATTTAAATTAAATCGAATAGATAACATGTTAGTTGAAGTACCTACATTATTGTCAATACGGGAATCTTACTTCTTTCCCACATCTACCTTACGGTATTGTGCCCTTTGTCCATCCTCTGTAGTATTTCTCCATTTTGCCACTCACTTCATTGTATGATGGTGTTTCTGGCTATCTGACAGATTTCCGTTATTATCTTACCAGTGTATTCTGGGGCGGCCCTTTGGTCTCCTTCCGTCTACCTTCAAATATATAAGGTTAATTCAGTGCAGCTTGTGGTTCATGCGCACTAAAATGTCCATACCTAGCTCGTGTCTTTTTACATCATTCACAGTTGGCGTCGTTTCCAGTTCTTCTCTTATAGGCCTACTTTGGTTTCGCATTCTGTCTCTTCGACTTTTACCAACTAACTTACTCTTCTTAAGTATTTCATCATATCTGAACCTGGGTATCATTGTTGAAGATCTTGTCAAAGGTAATAGATTTGATCGCTATATGGTTTTATATAGGTGAACTTTGGTTTTCGTGTTAATTTTTTTGTTAATTGTGAGGATTTTATTACTCATTTCTTTAATATTTCTCTAAATATTTCTGCGCTTATTCGTTTTTCGTTACTGGCGTATTTCTAGTTCTCCCTTAAACGAGGAATGAGGGAGGTTCAGGATAATAGATGATAGGGTTATGATTGGAAGGGGATGTGAAAGATCTAAGAGGCTGTCGCAGAACCAATAGGCATAGAGGCATATTATGTGAGGACCTGCCTGCCTGGGAAAGGACAGGGCACAATTAATTGAGTCGCCTTGATGCCATCGAGCACTCTCGTCATTACACTCTAAATTCTTTTTTCCTCCGGTAAAAATTTTAATTTGTAATTCTAATTTCTATATTCCGGTGAAATATAGGCTTGCCCGTTGAAAATCTATAGATCTTTCAAGGACTTTCAAGATAGTTAATATATATCAAGTGAGAATCTAATTTGAGCTTTATATGGTTCAATTTTTATATCAAGGAAATAGAATTTCCATACAAATCTAGTATTAATTAACTTGCCAGTAGGCATTTTACATAAAATTATAATTCCTCGCAATATGGCAAGTAACACAATGTTTTTCAACCAATTCGAAAAACATATTATTCGACTTAATAATATAGTCTTAATGTACAGATTGGACGTTGGTGCGATTACAAACATTCCCAATCTCTAGTTAAAATTAGTCTCTTCGCCCTCTAGCGCCCATTGTCTCTTCCCTCAGAATGATCTTGCCTTTAAACTAATTTTCTACATGTTCTTGTGAAACTCGCGACACGTAACACACACGTTGTAATCGCCAGTAAATACTTCGCATCAATGAATTATACGGTTAACGGCAGGCAGACAGTACTGGGTGTCATGCATGCAGCCATTATTCACCGAGTAATGCGGACACCCCCTGCTGCTGTTACATTATCATTGTTCCGTATTGTCGTCGGCAGCGTGGGATTAGCGTTAAACACTGTCGAGACGCCGGGCGCTGAGACGCTGCCTTTGTCTCGCCTCAGACACACACCGTATTGTTATCCTGCCCTTTATGTTTTGTCATAAACTATGTTCGCTTTAACAGTTTAATCTGTTTTCCGTGAATCGCATTCCTCGCGGTGCAGCACGCCCTACTTTCCTTGTCCGTTTTTCTTTTCTCGATACCAGTAAGTAGAACAATAGTTTCAAAAGTGGCACACTACACTACGTACGAGTTCAGTTCAGAATGGGAAAACTACGACGACGACGACAACGACAATAATAATGATTTTTATTTTCACGATATTAATTGAAGGGACTCGTTGGACACTTGGTGAAATGTATTACTTAAAAAGGTTTAAAAAAACAAACGCTTGGTACTTACACAGTTTATTCTTATACTCCGACAATTGTTTCAACCTATTAGGCTATTCTCAATGTGCTGCAAAGAACAACTAAACACAAATACTGTGTTAGAGGGTGAAAACATGTTAAGGGTATGAATATAGACGTGTCTGTGGGTTAGTTTCTCTGTGAGGAGGTGTGGAGGATCTAGTATAAGGAAAGTAGTCAAGTGACTGTAAAAACTAAGTGTAATAGGAATGCAAATTCTAAAATTAACTAAACTAAGTAACTGCTTTTGACAGAGCACATACAAAGAATTCTGTCTGTTGATTTGTTCCACTTTTGTTGCTTTTTTATGTTATGCAGTAATATTATACTTTTTGTGTCTAAAAAGTGGCTGTGTTTTAAGAAATTATCTGTGAAATCTGTAATATTTTATTATTATTATTATTATTGTAACCTCAACTCGGAGATTGGTTAGCCCGTCATTAATCTAAAACTGCCAGTTCGGCTTGATCATAAACCTATCCCCCGTGCTAATTCAAATCTCCTTTTTCCTGGTAGTTATTTGTTTCGAAATTCCTTTCACAGATTTCCTCTAGCATTTTTTCTATCAACCGTCCACTCTAATAAAAGGTTGGACAAAAATTCACGCAACATGTTTCTCATCTGCAAAATGATATCTTTATTCATCTTTACATTGTCCTCTTTAAAACAGTCACCAGCGGATATAACGCAATTAGGCCAACATTGTTTCCAGTAGTTTAAATATTTCTGGAACGTTCTTTTCATTATAGTCTGAGCTCACTCAAAGATTTTTCTTTTATGTATTCAACAGTCGAGAAACGTTGTCCTTTAATGACTTTCGTTCCATTCCTGGAGACAAGAAAAGATCTCACAAAACATCTCACTTCGAGCCTAATACGAGGCTCGTATTTCTTGATATTGGCACCGCCTCATATTTTATAAAAACTACTTTTTCTTTTCAAAAAGTATTTTTATTTTATTATAAAAAATGATATTTTGTAATGTTATTTACAATTAATAAAAACGAACTTAGAGTCACAGTACAGTAAAAGTTATGATACAGTGAAATAATATCGTTAACCGTATCAAATTTTCGCTGTGGCGATGAATAAGAATACATTCTACACACTGTACAGACCTTAGATTCGCACATCACTTGTCTGTAACAAGGTGACAAGATGTCCGTCCGTCTGAAGGAGAACAAGTCGGTCCGATTTGATCCGTTGTCATCCCAACAAGGAGTCGCTTGTACGCTGTCCGGTGAAATGTAATCACAACACTCGACTGGCAGGACAGACAGAGCTCACTTTGCCTACCGTCAGACACGACGCGTTCGGGCAGTACGTGACCAGACATATCCCCCTTATAGAGAAACTGCGAACGCACGACAATAAACGCTCTCTACCGGTCACACTGACAAAAACTTACATTTACGTAAGCATCTCATTATACTGTCTGATGTCTGCGTACCGTCAGCCTTGACCAGAGTGTTCTACAGAAACTACGACTTTTTCCTTTATTATATATGTTTATATATGAACACACACACACACACACACACACACACACACACACACACGTGTATATAGAAAATTGTTACATAACTTTTGCATAGGCCTACATAAAAATTTTTATTTTATTGTAACATCAAGTATAATATAAATTCATTTATACCATTAAAGTTCTGAAAAGTTTTCAAATTTAAGTTATCTAAAATTAACTTTAAAATGAATACAAAAAAGGAAAAACGAACCAATGAAATAACGTACATTTTTGAATGTAAAATTAAAAGTAACGATAATTTTCGAATGTAAAATTACTAGGTTATTAGTAAATTAATAACCACAAATTAACTCATTCAAAATATAATTTCTTTAAAATCATAAACCAAATGTTCAAAAAATTAGACTAAATATTAAACATAATATACATGAATACCATAATCTTATATTATATATCCTATATAAGCACGAGAAACATAAAAACAGCTGATCAAAATTTACGTAGTAACTGAATAAAATAGAGAAAAAAACTTTACATTAAAATGAACACGTAGTCTTATGATGTTGAACAGTAAGGTTCATTAAATGCCTACATTAGAAAATAATTAAATGTTTCCATAGTACATCGATATTAAAATAATATAAACACATACACATACACACACGCGCGCGCAAGGTCACACATACACACCACATATATCCGTCTTGATAGATTTTAACTACTTAGTTTCTCGAAGCTGTATCACAGTTAGCACAAAAATAAATTTTAACAGTTTCTTCTTCAAGTAACATAATTGTGTTTTAAATCGCACGTTTCTCAGAATTATTATTTGCATAATCAAGGATTAATTAATGGTATAAACGAATAACTGACTTTTATTTCGATTTATAATAATCTATATTGTCAGTCTCTGATGATGTAGACATGAAGTCTGTAAACTGTGCGTCGGCCAATAGTTTTCATGATTGTAAAAAAAACAGGCGCGCGCTCACGTGTATGTGATCGTTATAGATAGAAACATCCTTTAGAAATGTTTTAGCAATTTTCGCCCTCGTTTTGCTATTTTTCCTGCTCGAAATTTTTACTATTTGGCAGCATTTGAGCAGAAGATAAGTTACTGTTGTTTAACTAGGATGTATGTCAAGTTTCTGCGTAGCCTTAAAAGCCCTGATCTACACCGACGTTCATCAGGGAGCATTTAAAGTTGTACGGATACTGTCATAGAAATACGTGTGTGTGTTTACTGTATATCTTTTTTCTTTGACAGTTAATATAATACGTCTAATTAGAACATTCAAAAAATAAATGCAAATTCAAGCTTATGTATTAATTAAATCTCTGTAAACAAAGCTATACACACGCGAGCTACTACTAAGTTAAATGCTTGTCGTTTAATCAAATTTCCCCCAGAGAGCGCGTCTGTGTCTCCACTGTAAAAAGGGTATGTCTACACGAACCGCTGAGATACGCTATTCAGTGTCAACTAACTGTCGGTTTCGTTAATGTTAACGTTCGTCTGAACCTTGAGGGTGAATGGGCGCGGAGTTGATATGACAAATTGGTGACTATAAAACCATCTTCATGGTGTTGGATTGAGTTCACCGAGTTTGCTTGTCACTTATGTTGCACACACATACACTCGTACACACGCACGCACACACAAACCTATAATCATATATACAGTGGCGAATTTAGAATTGGCCCTGGTGGGGAGGGGGGTCCTGTCCAGTCGGCTTCATACAAAAGAAAAAATCAACAAAGTAAGACAAATCAATATTACTATCTTTCAAGTGGTTGAAAAACGTGTGATAACATCGTAAAATCAATCCCATTAAAGTAAACTGTGAAACACTATAAAAATACGCGTTATTGAAACACTGTTAAGAAGATACTTAGGCCTATTGACTGAACTGATTTTCCTACATTTTATATTTCAAACGTACATGCAAATGATGTGTAATAAACATGTTTGTATATTTAAAAAAAGAGTTACTAGAGTAAACAGCTGAAAAATCAATAAAATAGCCTAAAATTTAAGAGCCTAACAAAATTCGTCAACTTTATCGACCTCTCGGGGGCTCCGGTCCCGTTCGCGCCCCCCTTAATATGCTGGTGATCAGATACGATTACCGTCTTATAAGAAACTTTACTCGTTAATTTATCATAAAGAATCTCGAGGGAATGAGTTTGTAAACTGATCTCAATGCTAGCATGTTAAAAGGCTTCTAATGTTCCCTTGCCTTTCTGATTATCCATTCCCAGCATTATGGAGGAGTGCTAAAGCAAGGACGCATCTTAGACTCCCTTCCTTCTAATCGAATCGAAATTTTATCCTTTTGTAAAAAGTTCCTCGGCCTATAAAGGCCGCGTAGTCGTCTTATCATCTATATTTCATTTTCTTACTCTATTACGCTGTCATGTAGTAGGTGATCCAAATAGTCAACGGCGGACAAAGAGTTTTAATCATCAGTGTATATCAACGCGTTTTACGTATGTGTTACTTTTGCTCTATTATTAATAGAGAATCAAGAAAGTCATATGGACCAGTTATTGTTGTTTTTGATGTTCTTCTTCTTTCTACTATAACTACTAATACTGCTTCATATTTTTGTTCTTTCCCTTCTTCTAACGCCACTCTTAGTGTTCTTTTTCTTCTATTATTTTTCTCCTTCTTCTTCTTCTTCTTCTTCTTCTTCTTCTTCTTCTTCATTGCGGCCTCCTCCTCCTCCTCACTCCTATTCCTCAGCTTTCTCTTTCTCTTTTTCTTCTTCCTCTTGTTGTTGTTGTTTTTCTTGTTGTTCTTATTCTTATTCTTCTTCTTCTTCTTCATTGCGGCCTCCTCCTCCTCCCTCCTCCCTCCTCTTCCTCAGCTTTCTCTTTCTCTTTTTCTTCTTCCTCTTGTTGTTGTTGTTGTTTTTGTGGTTCTTCTTCTTCTTCTTCTTCTTCTTCTTCTTCTTCTTCTTCTTCTTCTTCTTCTTCTTCTTCTTCTTCTGCTCTCCCTGTCTTTCCTTTTTGTAACCTCAATAGGCAAATTGGTGGTCATTATATCTTAAATTCGTCAAGTCATCCAGTGTACAGTTTTCTGTTGAAAGTGCCTATATACCATCAACCTGTGTTCGCTGCCATTTAATCCAAGAATCTTTTTCTTGACTTTGCCATCAAGCATTCTCCCATCAACCTTTCCCTTCGTAGTCACAAAATTATTATACTTAAACTAGCACTTACACTACGTATATTTTTTCTCATGAGGCTTCATTATTATTATTATTATTATTATTATTATTATTATTATGTTTCTATTTAACACCTGTTCATTGTAACTATATACTTTCATGAAATCATTTGCATCCCTTGCAGCAATATGTCTCAAAAAATCTTTAATCACTCCTACTCTCTCTTCCCAGTGATCTACGATTTAGAGCCAATAAAGCTAAAACATCCTCCAAAAGGGTTTGAGATATTCCTTTTTTGTTTCCTTTTTGTCTTGAGTCTTGAGGATATTAACCGTATCTACGGGAGCTCTGCTAGTACCCAGGTGGCATTTGAAAGCATTTGATGAAAGTAAAACGTCACCTACCAGAATAAAAAAAAAGTCTGAATGCTTGTAATAAATATACCGCATAAATCTACCCACATGTGATGATGGCAGGTCGATACAGGCCTAACTCTGTTTTATAAAAGGAGACTGCCAACAAAATAAAGTCCTACGAAGTTGTTATCAGTCAGTTGACGACTACCGGAAAACATCTGTTCAGTTGCGATGAAAGACCGGGATTTAACAACCACTATTATTAACTACGTGTATCGTGCCGTTTAATTCAAACCTGTGTAGAAGCGTCACCTTCACTCTGTAATTTCACTCTCACCAGCAAGCCGGCTACTTTTCAATTTCGGTGTTGAAACAATACCACTACTACAACTGTCAGCACAATAAAACGACACCAGGTCCCTCCATGATATACGCCTCTCCTATGTTTCCACTTTCTCCGGACTGAACAACAACTACAACTTTCTTCACGTGTTAATGAAACGACTGATAACACGTTACCTTGAGAAACTAACACACTAAAGTAAAGTGGAGCAGTGACACTGCTCTCAGGTATAACGTACACAAACTGCGAGGAGGGGGGAGGGGAGGGGGAGGAGAAGGAGAAGAAGAAGAAGAAGAAGATGATGATGATGATGATGATTGTGAAAAAGAAGAAGACTGAAAAATTTATTTCTGGTCAATTACAAAATATAATTGAACACAGTTTTAAAAATGTTCTTTCGCCTAGTTTTATCAAAATTTGTTTAGTCAGTCTGTTAACTTGTTTACCTCATAAAAATAAATTTTAATCTACAGATTTTAAATTATAGGGCTCGTATATGGATTAGGAGACTATTCACTAAGTATCGTTAATCATTTATTTTTAAAAATCAAGTTTAAATATTATAACGTTTCATTATGTGTTGAAAACTGCATAATCATTGGAAAAAGAACAGTGAGTCTCAGTGTATAAAGATAAATTTATATAAAAGAAACGCGTTTAGACTGAGCTGCGGGCATTATGATGATTAACTGTCAATGGTAGCAATCTATAATTAGTTGAACAGTTCCAGTACATTAGAAGTATGGTCTCAAAAGAGGCAGAACGATTGAGAATGTGCAACAAAGTGTAAAAGGAAAGCAAAATGTGTTTACTCATAATGTTGACCTGCAAAACAAAGCCTTAACAGTTCAGAAAATGAACAAAGTTGAGTATTTTTGAAAACTATACAAAATCAGTGCTACTACAAGGCTGGTAGACGTAAAAGGCCGTGAGAACTGTTACAAGTAAATTAAAAATCTTAATCAACAACTGCTTAGAAAGAATTCTTAACACACGTTGGCCAGAAAGAACAACCAACCTTAACAACTTTGCAAAAGGGGCGAACAAAGCCCATAGGTCAAGAGACTATCAAGCTGAGAAAGAATGCAGGACATGGACATACCCTTAACATATAGGCCAGCGCCATCAGTCGGCAGACCTTAGAGCGTAATCCGCAGAAAACACAGAAACGCAGAAAACATGTGAGAGTCACATGAAGTAGAACGGTTGAGAAGGGTAAGGAAAGAAGGCAAGACGGGATTAAAGGAAATAAGTCAAGTAGGTCATGACATTACTATTACACTGAAGCAAATGGAAAGAAGATATGGTTTTTAAATTAAATACTAGCTGTTCAAAACCCAGTTTTCTTTATACAATCTTTTGTTTAATAATAACCAAGGAAGAAAGTAGAGACGAAGAAAACGGTTTTAGGAATTGATGTTCATAAGTGTATTGAAGTGACAGCGCTTTGGTACCTGGCTCACTCGCGTATGTCTTGCGCTCATAGAGCAGTAAAGTCACTCAACCTATAACGAAACGTGTAAAAAAATATGGGAAACGAAAAAGCAGTGATGCCAGGACAATCAAACCTCTTTTCCCCACATAGCTACCCAAAAGTCCCCCAAAATGTAAGCAAAGCGTAATATTTTTAAAATGTGATAATTTTCTAAATGTTTAAATACTATTACAAGAATAACGTAAATATTTAAAAATAATATAATTTTATTCATGATAAAAGAATATGCAGTCACATGCTGAGAGATCCAGCTGAATACTTTTGAAATCCTTTTCTTGTACATAGTTCATTGTTAGCTTAATATATTTACACAACTATCCAGGAACAATTTAAAATCAGCGACACCTATTTTTTATTACAATATTTATAGTATCATCAGTGGGAATGTTTGGGTACATGTTTAAAATGTCGAAAGAGTATAATTCTGCATCTTTCTTCCCATTATACCTATTGTAGTTAATCTACAAGTTCGATTATAATTTTTATATTGTATTTGCCTGGAAGTTTTTTTTAAATACGTATATATTTTAACACTATGTTATTCTTATATGTATACATGTGTCGTTTCAAGTAAGCATTTCAGTGTTGAACGAATAATTTACTATTACTTATATAAATTCTTAACTTCGTAGTGACCGTCAATCAATGAATTTTTCGGTGAAGGGTTTGTGAGGATCGGTCAAAAATATAACACAAATCACAGTTGTGTCTTTGGCGTCAGCAACAATTGTTCTGATGATGACAATAAACATTGTCGAAACGTCGATACAAATAAGTTAAAAATTGTGTTATATTTTTGACCGATACTCACAAACCCTTCACCGAAAAATTACTTATATACTTGTGTGTTCACGTCTAAGTGGTATTGCCATCTGCGGCCACAAAACGTGGCTTACTGTGTGCGCGTTTCGTTCGTACCTTTTCAATTCTATACTGTACATATGGTATAAATGTCAGAGGAAAGTCGTGTTCCCACAATGTCTTATATTTACAGCACAATCGAATTCAAAGAACGCTACGCGTCGTATGAAACCTTGCGTGCCGCAGCAAGGACAATTGTTTTGTCTTTCTACTTTTTCTAGAAATTCCTACAGTGTCTTATATCGTGCATAGAAAATGTAAGTTGTTTTAGTATGTACGTAGGGCTACTTTCATTTGGGTGTGAATATGTAAACATTGTATCATGCGCTCGCGCAACTCACATCTGTGTTTGATATCGTTAGTGCGTCAATATACTTTTATTAAATAAGTGTTTCATACGCGGTGGGATGTATGTGTGCACTGTCTCTTGTTCTTGTTCTTGCTCTTCTTCTTCTTCTTATTTTCCTCCTCCTATTCCTCCTCCTTTCCCTGCTCCGCCTTCTCCTTATCCTCCTCCTCCTCAAACGTGAGATTGGTGGATTGATGAATCCGTGTGTGCTGGAGATCAAGTTTATTAGTAACGAAAGGGCCATAAAACCATTCAACAAGTAATGAGTGACGTCATCTAAACGTGAGCTTTTAGTTAACTTTAGTGTCACTAAATGTTATACAACTAAAAGTTTATCTTTTAGTTGATCGTGTTTTATAAATGTGGCATGTGTCATGAGATCAGATATATAACCACAAAACAAACTAATACCAAATCAATACAAATCATGACACAATTTTTAAAACACTAAACATCGGAAGCACGCAAAAAACAAATTTATACACCACATCTGTTCACAATAACACCAACATAGTCAACCAAAATACAACAGCGACCAACAGCAACAATCAACCAGACACAGATGTTTCACAAGACTTAAAACAAACATGGCTGACGATGAGAAAATTGCTGGATGCGCGAAATATGTACCAAATAAGAAAAAAACCTTGATTCTAAATTGATTTTAAACTAGGATTAAAATTAATTTATGTGTGTGTGTACACATATACACAATTTTATCTATGTCTTTACTTGGAGTAGTATTACACATTATATTTACGGTGTAATAATTATCGCCTACACATAGAAGCTCGCGTGAGTGAATGCACATGTGAATGTGTGTTCCTCTGTTTTTCACGATGCTTCCCGCTTTGGAACCAACGACTGACCCTGAGAAGGACTGGTTCTGTAACAATGTTTTGGCACATTAAGTTAACACACTCAACTCCGGAAATACCTGGACGACTGGCTGACCGCTGTCAACACCCTCGACACGCTTACTGCTTGACTCATCCGCTAACGGTACGCAGGCGTCTACCCTGTCCGCCCACATAATTACAGTTTAATGCTGAGCGTATCAACGGGAATTCCGCGAAAGATTACGACCGGATGTAAATTGGGAACATTCTCAAAAACATTTTTCCTCTTAATAACAAAAAACAGAAAAACAATACAAGCTTTAAAACCCATTTTAATTATGTATATATATGTTGGGACTATATTTTGAAATCCTCATGTCAACTTGTAGACAGCCCTCTGTTCAGTACCCTAGAATCATTTCAAGCCTATTTCTGTAGGGAGTTTATTCATCAATTTCTCTCGTGTCATTTCCCTGCCAATTCATCCTGCATTCTATAGTCGCACAGTTAATATGTCTAATTCTTCTTTAAATAAGACTTCCATTTGAGTTTAGTGGCTACTATCTTGACAAGGAATTTTGCCTATGTTCGGACATTTGATTGAACACAATTGAGGCGTATATTTAAGACATAAAGTAGAGAACAATAATTAATTAAATAATTATCGTGCTTAATGTGCCATTTTTTAAGCCCAATTTCCAATTAATTACAGATGTTCTTACGTTTTGTTACAGCCAACCATTCTGAAATTTTTATTTATAATTTCTGTATACCTATTTTATAAATAACACGTGTGTGTGTTCGTGTCCTGCGCGCGCGCGTTTTTAATTTTTCCATAACAAATTTTTTCATGTTTTAAGACCTGCAAGTACAAATATTGTACTAAATCGGACTAAGGCAAATAGCCTAAATAGGCGACCGTGTTGGATATATACACATAGGGATGTGGAAAATTTAATAGAAAGAACGAGTGCAGAATCTTCTGGATAGACACGATTGTAGTCTAGGCTTTTACATCAGTTGGTAATCACTGAGAGAAAGTAATCCATACTTCTTTTTCGACTTGGCTAAGCTATTTTATGTCATGTGCACTAAACTTCTTTTGCACTCTCGCAATTACGACTGTAATTCATTTTTGTTTATGCCGTTCAGTCACCCAGACCCTTTTATGGGTTTACTGTCTGATAAGTAGTGAAACAACTAACTGCTGTTTTTCCCCACACGAATGGCATTCCATCGGGTTCTGGCCAACTTAATATGCTTTAAAGTAAACGACTAATTATCACTAAGACATTTATAATAATGTATATAACTAAATTAATGTGCATGTAAATCTAATCTGGAATAAAACCTACCATGATCTCAATTTTACCTCGGAATGGATCTATAAAATTGGGCGTAGTGTTATTTTCAAGCGTGCTGAAAAGTACTTAGGCTACAGTTGTCGTAAGATTATAAGAAAGGTATAAAAATGTTCTGACAGTTCTCTTCTTCTGATAGTTCCTATCCGTTTCGGATATTGGATATCATACAGGCTATTTTAACTTTCTTCACTGCTGCACGGAATAAGTCAGTTGTATTCATGTCAATCCAGGTCCTTAAGTTCATCAGCCATAATATTCTCGGTCGCCCAACTCCTCTCTTTCCAAGCACTTCTCCCTATAGTATGGACTGCAATAAGTAAAATCTCTGTTCATTTCTCATGAGATGTCCCAGATACTGAAGCTTTCTTATCTTCACTGTGTTAATAACTTCCCATCCCTATCCTTATCTCCATGAAAGTTCTAGAATAAAATTTTTAAACAATAAAACAATAATGAATTTTGACCGTTCAACTCCTCTAAAGGGACCACCAGGTTCATTGTATGAAGCAATACGGTTACTGCACAAATAAACGGTGGTAATACCTCATACGTGTGGTACCGCCTAGACGACGCGATGCTAAATTGACAGAGCAGCAGCCATTATGTGTAGGCTATTTACAAGTGTCACAGTCATCTGGACGAAACGAAACATAATACCGGAAAGTGAATACCCATTACGCAAATTTAACAAATGGAAAATGTTACTTGGCATTTAGAGCAACAAATATGGATTGACACGATCACGAAACGTTAACAACAATCAGTCGGATACAAAAGCCCAAGATACATGTTGGACTGTAAGCGTGACTACAGAAATTCGGTTTCATTCAACACTACAATGCATACGACTCGATTAAACACAGTTGTTTCTGAGAAACAACAGGCACTCACTCAGTAAAGGGTACATGAAATGTCAAGGTTTGTCGAAAGCGGTCGCAGCCTCAGCAGCAAAAGTGTTCGTGTACGTACGTACAGAGCAAGTCGTCCTTGACGTACGGGTGGGGGAGGGGAGGCGACTCTGCTCACGAGACGACGAGAAGAGAAAGAAACGACGAAGTCCATAGGCAATATGTTGCTAACGGTCTGTGAGAAACGAAGACGGAGATATGTTGTTACGTCATCACGCCGTTATAAACCGTTTGCTTTAATAATCTCACGCTCTCTCTCTCAAACCCATACTCACCCCTCTCGTTTCTCTCACAAACAACTCACTCAGTTATCGTTCCCTCAGTTCGCCCTTGCTTGTGTATCTACGAAGTACTTTAGTCGTTTAATCGCTCTTTGAATCACCCATTCGGAGATCTATCAATTAATCTACCCTCTCTTACAAACTCAATCACTCATCACTCCGTCAATTCGTTTGGAACTGTATGTACCTATCGCTTCATCACTCAATCAACTATCGAATCAGTTATTTAAATACCTGTCTGCCAATGCCCCACTCACTCTTTTGCTCTCTCTCTCTCTCTCTCTCTCTCTCTCTCTCTCTCTCTCTCTCTCTCTCTCTCTCTCTCTCACTCTATCTCTCTCTGTCTGTCTCTTTCTCTCTCTCATTCACTCACCACGGACACAGACACGCACTCGCCATTGCGCGCGTGCGCGTACGGAATAGCATGTATACATTATTTCACTCATAACTGGAATAATTCACTCTGTATGTTTTTCCATTTTTCCTCGTCCGTTTTGCATTGAAAAAATAATTGAATATTGGACACTGAAGGCAGCAGGAAAGATTGCAAGCAGCTGAAATGAAATATCTCAGATGAGTACTAGAGATCAGAATGTTCAGAGAAGATGAAGTGAAAACATAAGGAACAAATTACGAGTGAACACAGGCCGCATGAATAGAAGCCAAGAAATTAGTGCGTCACGGTAAGAACGGGAGAGGAGCGACGAGTTAAGAATGTACGAGAAGCCAGAACGATGGAAAGAATAGAAGAGGTAGGCCGAAATGGACGTAGAACGGCTCAGTGGGCACTATTTTGGAGACGCTTTGTACACTGAAGGTCTAAACAAGTAAAAGCACAGCAGCACTGTTGTGTTTTGGAAGTCGGTATTGATTGTAGTAATCTTTATAGAATTGAACGAGCGAACCGAGTTCTCTGTTCTAATTCGACCGTTTGGCACTTGTCTCTCTGTCTATCTCGTCTATTTACCTGTCTGTCTGTTTATCTATCTTTCTGTCTATTTGGG
Organism: Magicicada septendecula; assembly: GCA_034769895.1. Taxonomy (NCBI): domain Eukaryota; kingdom Metazoa; phylum Arthropoda; class Insecta; order Hemiptera; family Cicadidae; genus Magicicada; species Magicicada septendecula. Next base: position 87,401,310 of record CM068367.1, read on the forward strand.
GTAGGCATAACTGTCTGTCTCGCGATAACTTTTAAAAGTATTAACCAATTTTTTTAAAACCTGACAATCTTGTCCCAAACCTTTAATCTACAGAACTTTCTTGTTTTTGATATTGATCCATCCGAAATGAGTACAGCAGGGACAAAAATATTATAATTATTCCGGCTGTACAATGTTAACACATTTTCCGGAACCGAACATTACAGAAGTGACTCAATTCTCAGCTTCCACTGCTGCTTGTCCATCTAAGATCTTCTTCGATTTCTCGTTCCCTCAATATTGTCTGAATTTCTTCTATCCACGTGATCGGTGGTTTTCCTCTTTTTATTCTTCCTGGTGGGGCCCATTCTATAACTCTACTTGGCAACATTTTCTGTGTAATTTTTTTTTGTGTCCAACCATTGTAATTTTTTTGTTTGGATAAAATCAACTATTGAATTTTTCACATTCATTCTATCCTTAATGACTTTATTTATAATTTTCTCACGTCTGGATACTCTTGCAGATTGTTTCCAAAAGTCCAGCTCTGCTGTCATTAATTTTATTCTTGTGTGTTTATTAGTAGTCCAAACTTCTGAGCCGTAAGTCATTATACGTCTACCAATGGTTTTAAAATATGAGGCCCAGGGGAAAAATATTAGAGGTCAAAATTTTGAAAACATCGTAAAAGTCAGTGAGAGGTATCAAATTAAAGAGCATTTTAACCACAACCGGCATATAGTTTTTAGCTTTGAAAATGTTTAAATTTGGAGGCACCAGAGCCCAAATAATATGCCAAAATTTTGAAAAATTCAGAAATATCCATGTGGGATATCAGATTAAAGATAATTTTTAACCTCAATATTAATATAGGTGTTTAGGTTCGAAAATTTAAAAATTCTAGGACACCAGATCCAAAAATGTAAAAAATTTAGAAAAAATGTTTAAACATGATAGATATGAGACTACAGAGAACGATGTTAATTGTAACAGTTTGTGCCAGTTCAGCAGCTCAGGGAACTTATTAGTGCATTTTGCATTGATATTACCTGTATTTTTATATTTTGGTATTTCTATTATGAATTATGTTGTTCTTGTATGCAACGCCAGAATTATCGGTATTTTCGGTATACGTTATAATTATTATTATCGAACGAGTGAAACGAGTTCTCAGTTTTAACTCAACCGTTTAGTGTTTGGCTGTCTACCTACTTATCTATCTGTTTGGGGTATGTCTCAATTTAACTTTTGAATGTACAACCTATTTTCGTAAGACTTGGTGTACGTGTCCATATTCTTACCCTTCAGGGCCCTATTGTTTTTTGAGCCTGTTCCACCCACAAGCAGGGAGCCGAGACAAAAATGTAAGGAGTCAAAAGTTTGAAAAAATCGCAAAAATTTAAGTGGGTTATCAAATTAAAGAGAGTTTTAATTACTACCTGAATAATAGCGCTCAGATTTGAAAACCTTCAAACTTTTAAGACACCAGAGCCAAAAAAATATATAAATGTTTTAAAAGGCGAAAGAACTTTGCTTGCAGCTTTAAGAAATAAAAATTATTAATTTGATATGAACTAGTAATAATTTTAATAACTAGTAATATGAACTTGTAATAAATGTATTTCGTCCAAAATTGTGAGTGAGCGAGTTCTACCCTCAGGGAGCTTACTAGTTATTTTTAATATAATTATAATCACAATCATTGAGAAATCCGCCTATCAATCTAATTAATGATTCTAAAACACTTTCCACAATCTCTGTCTCCCCCACATTTCCCCTTCTATATAAATCCCTCTCCCATTACTTCGTTAACTGAAAGATCCATGTGTCAAACTGTCTCACTAGCATCTCACGTACTGTCACCTCCAGTCTTCCCATGTCTTACAAAATTTCATTCATCACTCCGTCAATTCCTTTATGCGTGCATGTACCTAATAACTTGACTGTTCGTTCGAACGTTTGCTGAAATATATGTCTGCCAATACGTCTGCCTGCCTTCTGCCTCTCTGCCTTGTATGTCTGTCTGTCTGTCTGTCTGTCTCTCTCTCTCTCTCTCTCTCCCTCTCCCTCTCTCTCTCTCTCTCTCTCTCTCTCTCTCTCTCTCTCTCTCTCTCTCTCTCTCTCTCTCTCTCTCTCTCTCTCTCTCTCTCTCTCTCTCTCTCTATCTAACTGCTTCCGTCCTTACTTTGCTTTCGGCACTACAAACTGTGTTATAAATACGATAGGGAAACAATCTCTTTGATTATATAATTACCTTATTATTCACTCTAGCGATACAAAGTTTCGTCAGTTATGACGCGTTTCGGGACTAAGTCCCATCCTCAGATAACACTTAATTAATAAACTAATACATTAAAATCGCAACCATGATACTGGTCAAACTAATTAATGTATTAGTTTATTAATTAAGTGTTATCTGAGGATGGGACTTAGTCCCGAAACGCGTCATAACTGACGAAACTTAGTATCGCTAGAGTGGATAATAAGGTAATTATATAATCATATAATAAGTGATACGGTACGCAAAAAAATAAGTAATTGACAATTTCTTTCTTTATTATTACCAGTAACAGAATATTATTTTCATCATGATTATTATTGTCTACAACAACGTTACGCGTTCTCGTAACAGAAGAATAGAACGACTCAGTCATCGTCGGATCAATAAGAGAGACGGACCGGACCGCACAGTGCCTCTGTAACCCAGAGACAATGATAACGGATTTCTCAACAGCGGCCAGGTTTATTGTCATCTGTGCGGCAGCAGTGGCTCTATTCTTGTACTAACCTAAAGATACAGATTAATTTACTGATTGACAACAACAACACCACGCGCAAGAAATAAATAACGGTTACATTCAGCTCTCGGCTACATGCGGCGTCCTTACCTCTAACTACTGTTGCTTTGTCGATAAGGTTTGAGTCTTTTCTCATGGTAGTTGAGTATTCCACGCGATTGGTAGAAATTAAAGCCCTATCACAGTACTTTTCAAACGCAACGTTATAGCTATGCAAAAAAAACAATAGTTTGCCGCCAGACACATTGTAAACACATATAAAATAAAATAAAAACACATTAGCTCCGCCACTTGGAAAAAAAACCCAGTGAGTGGCAGTCAAATCAGCATGTATATAAAAAATGATTAAATTACAAATTATAAATATAAGAAAAAAGAATTCTAAATTTTTGTTGTATCGGCCATTTAAGGAACACATACCAATTTCAATTCGTTATTCTTTGTTCTTTTCTTTTTCTCCAGTATTCTTTCATCTTTCAACTGTGTCTCTTCTTCCTGTCTTCAGTCCACTTTGAACCTGAGTTTTTCTCTCTCCTACCCTGGACTACTTCTATTTTTAATACTTTGCTGCTTCTCTTTCAATTGCCGAAAAACGTCTCTTTCAATTGCTGCTCGAAGAACACACCTATATCAAGAATATCAACAGAAGAGTTAGAGACTATATTCGACAGTGTCACATCTGTCAGCTAGTGAAATGCAATAACGACAGAAAAGAAGGGATCATGCAGACTATTAAATCGACCAGTAAGTTGGAAACAGTATTTCTAGATATATGTGGACCCTTACCTCGCAGTGGGGGAAGAAGACAGTATAAGTTCATAATAATAATATTCGACCATTACTCCAAATTTACAAAACTGTACCCCATTAATCGGTCAACTACCAAGAAAATATTACACATAGTTACACAACAATACATACCAGAAATAGGAACTCCAAGGTCAATCATCACAGACCACGGTACCCAATTCCGGGAAAGGAAATGGAAAGAAACCTTGGTAGACTTAGGTGTCAAACGTATAAAACCTCCGTCTACCATCCGAATAGCAACCCAGCGGAAAGGGTACTGAGGGAAGTCGGAAGGATCCTCAGGACTTATTGCTTCAATAAACAACAGAAGTGGAGTAACTATATTGCTGTAACAGAAAACTTTATTAATTTAGCTTATCATGATTCAATAAGAGATACTCGTTGTACAATAATGTGTGAAAGGCCACCACCCCGAGAAATTACTGAGTTGATTAACTTCCCAAATAATCCTAATTACCAGTTCGATAACATGAGATTCTACAGCAGATTGGTGGAACAAGTAGAGAAGAGGAGGAAGAAATATAAGATGGTTCAACAGAAGGTAATCCAATACCAGGTCGGAGATAAAGTATTATTAAAAAACCGTGAATTGCCCAGCTCTAGGGAAGGGATAACCAAAAAGCTATTATTGCTTTATAATGGACCATATATAATCACCAAAAACAATAATAACAACACTTACATAATTAGTGATATAACTACAAAAAGGATTAAGGGCACGTACAACCAGGCTTCATTAAAGAGATATCATGAGGCTAAGTAAGACCATAAATAAAAAATAAAAAATAATTGTCAAAATTCAAAATAGAAGTAAGGCCAACTTAACCAGAATATTTTAGTAACATTATTTTGAACAAAATAATAAAAGAATAAAGTAGTTATCAAAATCCAAGAAGAAGTAAGGGTAGATTACACAAAAGATTTGAATAATTTAATATTGAAGGAAATAATAATAAAAATAATTAGAAACAGAGATAAACAATGGAATCCAAGAAAAGTAAGAATAGGGTTAATAAAAATCTAAAAGACAGAGTTTTAGATGAATTGATAAACAAAATATTGTGATGTAAATAAGAAGAAACAAATAAGACAATTGACAGTGAAATAATAAGACGAGACCGTAAAATAAAAATTACCATGAATGACTTAACAACTATCATTATAATGAAAAGAATTAATATAGTAACCATTGATACAGCTACAAGTTAGAATTTTGTAAATTAAAAATGTTGAAGGAAGAATAGATATGTCAAACGTTTATCGCAAAGAAGAAGATGAAATGTTATCGATTAGAATATATGTAAACAATGTTGCCCCAAAGAAAGCTGAACACCTGAATAAATAAATGAAAAAGGAAAGATAATTAGATCTGAAAGTTAACAGAGTGAATAATTTCACGAGTATTTTATTGTATTATTTTATTTGATTTAGTCGTGAATAGACTATTTATTATTGAGTGTGATTGACTGTAGAGATAGTTCCAGCAATCATTTTTACTGAGCAGACGGTAGGTCCCGTTGAACTCAGAGATTATGTATGGACGGCGGGTAAGTGGAGCCAAAGTTGCCCATCCGACCAGTTCCAATTAATATGATTAAAAGAATTTAGTTAGGGAGGTAAAATCTTCGAGGGATAGAACGCTTATAGAAAGAAACAAGTATATCAGATCAAGAATGATGAATAATTGAATAACAAGAAATAACATGGGAGATGATTCAATTGATGATTTCAACAAAACAATTACATTATTGTATTAAATAATCAATTTTGGTGGCGAGGCATTATGTAACGTGTCAAATGGTATGACATAAAACCATGTAAGATTTGCAAGAGTAAATGAATGAGAGGCTGTACAATAAAAAAAAAAAACAAGTAACAAATAAATAAAAGAATGATAGCACAACACTAATGACTATATTTGACAGACTCTAACTATGACTGACTATACCCAAATGTTTAGGTAAGGTGATGGGGAAAGATAAATGCAACATAAAATGAACGATGAAGGAATATTCGAGGCCAAATACCCTATTCCAAGTAAATTATAATTTGTAATGACCATCTAAAAGTACAAACTAATGAGTATAGAATTATATAATAAATAGTAAGTAAACATGTAATGAAATGATATAGAAAGTGTAAATGAACCAGTATAATAATAATAAAATAAGAGTACATTTATTGTAAAACCAAAAACACTATTAGAATTGATTTAAAGTGATAGTAATAATCATAAATGTATAATTAATGTGGAACCCAAAAACATTATTACAAGTGAATTAAAATAGTGAGAAGTGATAAAGTGACAAATAAATAAAGATAAAATGTTTATTATCAGTAGGTCAAGGGGAGAATACTGATGAATGTAAAATATTAAGTTGCATTATTATGTGATGATTTTAAAATAATCATAGGTCATTTATGAGTATTAGGTTCATTATTATTGTTTAAAACTGCTAAGATATATTGTAATATTTAATTATTTATGTTCATGAAGTTATGTGCAAAGTTTTAAGACTAACAGACAATACATAATCTGTTGTACTAAAGTTAGACCAAGGAAATTATGTATTTTGTCTATAAGTAAAGGATTATATTGTTTTATAAGGTTTAGAAACCAACAAATGTTGTATTTTAAGTAATTATGTTAGTTTGTTTATGTAGAAGATGTTTTAAAGTAATAGCATAAATATCATTTGTTAGAATAAGTGTAGGTATAGGATTTCAGGCATGTTAGCTGCTAGGCCTATATAAAAAACTAGAAAATTGTAAATTTTAAGGTATAACAGCAAGGTTTAGTGAAATAATGAATGTAATATGAGTAGGTTTAATGATATTAATCTGCACAACAAAAATGTATTCGAAATAAGTAGTTTAAAATTAATTATTAAGAAAATTAGGTGGTAACAATGTAAAATCATTATTTGTTAACTAAAAGTAACCTTGTTTGGTTTCAAATTGATGTACAAGTTAAAAGCAAGACAATGGTGTTATTAGATTTAGATTCACAGTTAGTAAAAGGGAATTAGACCAATTTTGACCAATATATTTGACCAATTTTGCACAGAAAGACAATGTATTTCAATGACAATATCTCATCATGTCCACCAATCAAATTTCGTATTTTAACCCTAGCAACAACAAATTTAGGAAAATAATCTGGGGAGTTCTTTAGTAACCATTAATGAGTAAAGACTGAAGAAATTACAGAGCTTGAGATTAAAAAAAAGTAATAGAAAACGAACAAACTAATAAAAACCTGAATATAGCGTCAGAGATTATTAATAATGATCCAAAAAGCAGTTCCAAGCGGACCACAGAAGTGGATAAATCACTAAAAGAAAAACCAACTATACCCAAGACATTTTAACTGGACCTGAGATGAGGAAACAGTCGCTAAAGTATAAACTATTTTTGAATTATCACGTAACGAAGACAGACAAAGTGAATTACACTAATAACATTGATTTCACACTCACTAATTAAAATTGTGGACTTATTTTGATAATGAACAATTAAAACTAACACCAAAACCACTATTCTAGTTATTTCTTGTGCGAAAACTGTAAATTAATTCAATACTGTATTAACCAACTTAACCTAGAAACACTAATTCTTTCGAACGTAGTTTGTGACCATAGTCGTCCATATTTTTTCAAATATATATAATAGTTGTATATTTATTGTAAAGCTTGTACTTTTATTTGTGTGTTTCAATACTTTTTTCTGTAGCCAAGAGGACATTTACACGCCCTGAGATTATACGAAATCGACCATCATTTTACTGCTATCACCGGTTGATAAACAGAATAGCCAACCGGCAATAAATAAAGTAAGCCAGGCAATTTGACTTAAATAATCTGGAACATTATTGTGTAACTAAAGGGTTTGAGAAATGGATAATTAAACCATTATTATCTGTAATACTGTATGCTTGGTTTCCGATAGTTTTAAAAATAGATTTGATTTTGATACAATAAACATAACCTATTTCGAGTTACGAAGAAGAGTTGGCAACGCCGATTTCAGCAGAATTTTTGAAATGAACGGCGGGAAAAAGGTGAGTTCCACAGTAATAGTTATTATCATTACGGGACCTTTTTAAATTGTTATAGATTTGACGCTACCAACGTGTGGCAAATATAATACGCGATCCATTAGATTATTACAATATTTTTGGGGCAAGAATTGATGAACATAAAGGTTTTAATCTAGAACAGATAAAAAAGAATGTGTCGACAGAGAAAAGGAATAAAGAGAATAATGAAAGGACCAAGAATACTGGTAAAAGTCAAAAAGGCGTTAAGTTACGAAAGATCGTCAAAAGTTATTTTAAACTGGCCAATATAAAAAAGACTATAGAAATAAACTTATGACGAGTGAAATTGATTATATGAAATGAAATCGAGGAGCATGTGGATTAGACAGAACAAAGAATGGAAGAATAAGAGAAAAAGAACATAGATAAATACATATTTAAGTAGACAGAAGAAACAAAACAATTAACGTTTGTTTGGACACACGAATGACACAGATGTGACTTTGGAATAAATAATCGCTGAAAGTGAAACCGATGAAGTCCTGGAAGAAGTAGTATTCTGGACGATACTGATGAACCTGTGGAGAAGAGAGACCTCGATGCCATGCATGCAACGAAGAGAATGGAGTCTGGTGGCAAAGCGGCGGTCCACATCCTATAGAACCCGTGCTCAAATGAAATTTTTTTGATTCACTGAGAACGAAGAAAGAATGCCACCCCTAAGTAGTATCATTATCATCATCATCATCATCAACCTCAAGGATTAGGTTTATCCAAAACCTGTTCCGGAACCCACTTCGCTATCGGCCGTCCTACCACACCGGTCTATATTCCATTGCTAGAACTGGCATGATGTCACCCGCCATTTTCTCAAATGTTCACACCACCTTCTTTTGTTGCTCCTTAACTGTTCCAACAATGGGCCACACCTACAGTTCCGTCCTTATATCCACATTCTTCTTTCTACCGAGAATGGTACAGTCCAGAGTACTCCTCAAACACTTCATCTCCGCTGCCTGAATCTTTGCTTTGTCTCTTTCTGTCATAACTCTGGCTTCATCTCCGTATATCAAAACTGGTACCGTTACTGTGTTACAAAACCTTATCGCTGTTTCCTTCTTCGTCTTATTTTTTAAGGCATCTGTCAATTGTTCCACAGATATTCCTAAATTTGTTTAATCTTTCATCCAGATCAATTTCTGTCCCATATGTAATGTAACATCTCAAGTAACTGAAATGCTCATTCTCTTCCTTGTAGTAAAAAGTTATAATTGTTTACTGGCAAAATTATTAAAAACATTAGTATCACAATCTTAACGATAACTTGGAAATTTTAGAACGACTCCAGTGGATTTTTTTTTAACAGGACCACAACATTTATTTATGATTTGAAAGTTGGCTAGTTTTATCAACATGCATCAACTCATTAACTAGCCGGAAAATCTTTATGTGAGTCAGTCGAGTCTCTATTCACAACTCTCTGCTTCCCTCTATACTTCCTTCACAAACTCTCTCATTCATCAATCCGTCAACGCGTCTGTATATCCACCTGCCTATCCATCATTTGTTACCTCATTCAAACACCACTTGAAGTATCTCTACGCCAATACATCACCTTCGTGCTTCCTTTTTCTCTCATTTCTCTCATCCTTATCGCCGCCTTTCACATACTCGAATACACGTTCTTAACAATCGATTCGCACCGGCTTGTTGCAAATTTCCTACTACTGAGTCACTAAATCATACACGAAAGATGTGTTTGTTTATCTGTTTCTTCTACTCCTCCCCATCTCTAGAGAAATTAACACTTAATATTAAAAATTGGAAAACTCTTCCTATAAGTCGAATGTATCAAACGGTTGAGTTTTCTTAATTTTCAACCCTAGGCCCACCCCGAAATAAGCGGCTGTACTGTACACTACATAATGCTTGTCATAAAATACTACAGCTCTCTTTAAATACGAATTGTGTGTTCTTCTTTACCTCATAAAAATTAAGTTATTGTAAATAATGTATTGCCAATTTCTATTTAACTTACCTACGTAATTACATCAAATGCGATTTAATTTATTGTTTGCAAAGTATGCAAACTCTATAAACATAAATTTAAATACACAAAGAAAAGCGACTAATTTATCCTATAATTATCAAAAATAGCGGGCGTTGACTGCAGAAGATATCGATCGCTCACCGTCAACTCTCCGTTTTTATGTCATCTGGCACGGCCGACCGCCAGACTACGCGACACTATTTATTACTATATCGACATACATGTCTAGGACATACTACGATGATAGATTGAACTGTTATTGCTAATGATAAATATGATACCTCATTTATCTAATGGATGGTGAGAAAGCTAATGGATGAAAATAGAAAGTGGGGGGTCTTAAAATTAACTCGTAGAAAACAGAATATTTATACGTAGGGGGAAAAGTGAATGAATCTTTAATTGAACGACTTCTCTGTCATCCGGCTAACCATTTTGCAACCTGGAGGATTGTTCAGTTTTCATAATAGTACGAGGATTGTTCAATAAAAACACGTTTGAGCCGTGACTTCGTCGCCATAAACGAATTTATTTGTTTATATCGTCTGTTTAAGTACTAGTGACGCGTCTGTCAAAAATATTTCCAGTTTGCTCTTTTCTAAGCGTTGTTACTGGGTTGAAAAGTGGCATACATGATAGAAAATCCGTCCAAAGATAATCTGCGTACCGTTATTCAGTTTTTGGCCGCTGAGGGGCGTCAGTCAATGGAAATTTATACGAGAATGAAAGCTCCATATGTTGGTGACTATAGTTATTCTCATACGGCAGTGATTGAGTGGTGCAATAAATTTCAACAAGGAAGAGAATCCACTAAAGATTTAGCCTGTTCCGGACCTGTACGTGTTGCAGCATCAGGTGAACATGTAAGGCAGCTGGAAACTCCTTTACGCGCAAATAGGCGCATCAAAGTTATAGAGAACTTTCTCAAATGTTGAGCATCAGCGTGGGAACTGTTCATTCAATCATTTATAGTCTTGGCTATCACAAAGTTGCTGCTCAGTGGATTCAACGACTGCTTACTGATGAGCAGAAAATTTGCGTTCGGCCTTATTTGATGTTAGGACAGCATTTGATGCGCTATCAACAACAGGGTAATGACTTTCTACACCAAATTGTTGCCGGTGATGAGTCTTGGTGTTCTCACTACGAACCAGAATCCAAACGTCAGAGTACGCAGTGGAAGCATACACAATCTCCGAAGGCGAAAAAGTGTTGGTCCCAAACTTCGGCAGGAAAAGTAATGGTGACCGTATTTTTTATTATCAGGGTGTGCTGCTCTTAGATTTTAAATAACCTGGTGTCAACATCAACGCTGAGCGATATGCAGACAGCTTAAAACGCTTACAGGTCAGCATCAAGAATAAACGTCCCGGGAAGCTCACAAATGGTGGCATTCTTCTGCATGATAATGCTCGACCCCATGTAGCCCAGACTGCTTGGTCGTATGAAGTGGGAAGTCTTACAACATCCACCTTAGAGTCCCGACTTGTCCCCGTGCGATTATTATGTTTTTGGCTCATTAAAGAAATCACTAAAAGGATAGCGGTTCAAATCAGACGCTGAGGTAGAGTTTGCTGTTAGCGAATGGTTCCGCAAACAGCCGGAAGAATTTCATCAGCATCTACAGATTAGTGCAACAGTGGGACTCATACCTTAATGTTAATGGAGACGTCCTTTAAAATCGTTGAAAAAAAAAGCTTTACAGCCTCTAAACGTGTTTCTATTATAAAATCCTCGAAAAAAATATATACAAGAATAATGTTAGCAATTACACACACACACACACACACACACACACACACACACACACACACACACACACAATCTATTTCTCTCTATCTACCTATCTGTGTAACCGTTGCGTGTTCGCGCTTCCGTGTGCAGTCCTGTCACAAATCGCCCACTCTCACAGCTTCGTCAATTAAAAGGTCTCATCATCAGTGTCAAGTAGCTTAACTTCTCTCAAAATTCTCCTACCTCGACAACTTGCACAAGTGTTGCTAAAACAATTCATGGAAATTTCCAAGCCAGACAAAGCTAACTAATTAACTTCTATTAATAACGTTTCCAATTACGTACACAGCGTATAGAATTCCGATATTATGCACGTGTCACACCGTGGAGGGAATGCGATAACATTACTATCGACGACATTACCTTGGATACGGTAAAGTATGTGTAAGTGACAAAGTGAAAATTAATATCGGAAAATGTGCGCGCAAGGTGAACGGAAACTCGAGAATGTTGGAAACAAGTCAAGCGTGAATCACGAGAGGACGAACGTACGAATAAGAAGAAGAAGAACGGAACGGAGTGAGGAAGTAGAGACGATAGCATCTCGACAACACGGCTTCCTAAATTAAAATTCACAAAACACAGTTAGTTATTTAGCACCTTCTGCAATAAACATTTATTTAATTAACGAAGAACTGCCGACAAGAGAATTTACAGTACATTCATCACGTCGCACACTATTGTTAGGGAAATCTACGATAGTTTAGAGAAATTGAAGATACTACTTATTCAATGTTCCGAATACGCGAATATTGTTTTCTTACTTCTCTTTTTCCTTTTTTTTCTTCCTCTTCTCCTTCTAATTTCCTCTTACTCATACTCCTTCCTTACCCTCCTCATATTCCTCCACTTCTTGTTCATTATCTTTGTCTTCTTCTTCTTCTTCTTCTTCTTCTTCTTCTTCTTCTTCTTCTTCTTCTTCTTCTTCTTCTTCCCTTCCTTCTTCTTCTTTTACTTCCTTCGCCTTTCCATTATTCTTGTACTTCTTCTTTTCTTCTTTCGTCTTCTTCTTTTCCTCGTCGTCTCCTTCTTCTAATTTCGTTTGTTCCTTCTCCTCTCTCTCTTCTTTTCCTTCTTATTCTCCTTTTTATTTATTATCTTTCTCCTCCTCTTCCTCCTACTTCACTTCTTCCTACTTATTTTCTTTTCTCTTTCTTCTTCTTTTTCAGGTTCATCTCTGGCCACAAATTGGATGATTTTAATTGTTTCAATTATATATATATATATATATATATATATATATATATCTAAGCCACTTTATTGATTGTAATCCTAAATCACTTTTCATCCTATTTTTAAAATCGCTTCAAACAGTTTTTTCTTCAGTTAACCACAAAAACAATTCCACTTCATTCCAACTTATATTTATTGAATATTATGTTTATTTTTGTTATTTTTTGTTTTTTTTTCACGAACGTGTGATAGCGGAATGTAAACTGTATGTATATTCTACTGTATGTTGACTTCCGCCATGTGGGATGACTCTTGCTAAGCGCTTTGGATCGCTTTAGCTTGTTATTAGATTCGACTTAAAGTCATTCCCCCTACGGTGGTCTACCTACTCGCTCCTACTAATGAGCTAAATCGCTCCAAAGAGATAATATGGTTGCTGGACTAGTCAAAAGCAACAAGCTGAATTTACATTTATTACTTATTACATCGTTCCTTTGCATATCTTCGTATGTCTTATATTCACTTTATCTTAGCACCTTATAAACGATTTACATTATCTTAAAATAGTTTTGTATAAAATTATAATTCGAACCTAATGCTTACACGCGTTTTCTTTAATTTTTAATTTCGAATTATAGTCGTTGAATTTGTTAAGTGAAAAATACGATTATATATTCAGTCACAAATTAATGAACCCGAAGAAAATTCTGAGACGCAATATGACGCAGAGAATTGTCACTCTACCGACGAGAAAACGTAACCCTTTTCCTATTTCAAAGTCAAATAAATAGTTTTAAGACAGACCTTACTTCAGTCAAGTTTTATTTCTGGAAATGAGTTCCACTTGGATTTGATTAATTCTGGATTTAATTAAAGTGAATCTGTTGCAGCCGTTTCAAGTGGCTTCGTAAGTAGGAGCCAAGTTAAAGGCCGACTGTTCTGAAGTACAGTACGCTGATTCACTGCCCTCTGAATAACTGGCTTTTATACACACAGAATAATACGTTCTACTTCTTTTCTTTTTTTATTCATTTATACAATCTGAAGCGTATATGTCACAGGCTAGTTTTCTACATCTGTCGAGACTAACTTCTATTCTAGTGCCCGTCTGCTTTTTATCTTCCTAGCCCTCTACTCCGTCATTGAACATTATCTTCGTTCCTCCATGATCTTCTTGTTGGCCTCCCTCTTTTTTCCTTTACTGCGGAATACAATCCATACTCGAATAGGGCATCTGTCTTCTGATAGCTATACGAAGTGTCCATGCTTCTATAACATCAATAATATAAAAAAGAAAGAAATTCTTTATCTATTACGACACCCTTATCTATTTAATCTTGCCTTACTTTATTACCGCATCTTCTTCAATAGTTCGTCTATACATTTACATTTACGCTGTTTTTATATATTACTTTTATTAAATATATAGTTAACAAATATTATAAATAAATTACATATAATTCTGAGCCATACGTTTCCATATATTGTGTAATTTACTTTATTACTAAAACTAAGATAGATTTCAACTGGAATTTTCCTAATTTTAACATGATAATGTTTTTAGGCTGGGGGTCATTCCACAAAATGCGTGATGCAAAATGTGTAACGTCATCGAAAAATGTAACGGTCCAGGTGATGTTAACACTATATTTTTTTCACACTTTCGATTCCCCACAGTCTATAAATCTTCGGTTTCTGTCGTTTTTAACACGATAATGTTTGTTATATAGTAAATATATTTGTTATAAGTAAATATTTGTTATATAGTTATATAGAAAACATGATAATGTTTTCCACAAAATGCGTGATGCAAACTGTGTAACGTCATCGAAAAATGTAGTTTATGTGTGAGTCTGCAGTTTATGCACATTATACGTTTCAAAAGCCTAAAAACATTATCATGCTTCGATGTTTCGGTTTCGTCGAAATTCTTTTAACATGATAATTTCTCGGTCCTGAGCATTTGTTTTCATCTGATAATCTTCCTTTTCATCTACAGCTCCTTCCTTTTTTGACGTTATCAAACATTTCAACCTTTTTCCTTCGACGTCCATTCGTTCCTTCTACCTTTCCCTCTACGATCCTTAGCTGCAAATAGTTTCTACGCACTATATGCCCCGACCAAAACCTTTTTCTCTTTCTTATTACTTTCAGCAGTATCTTTCCTCTCCTGTTCTAGTCAATACTTCATCGTTTCGCACTCTATCAGCCCATTTCACTTAATGTCCACTCTTCGCCACAGCCACATTTCGAAGTTCTATAGTAAACTTTCTTATTTCTTTTTGATGGTGTATGTTTAACTATCATATAAAACCACAGTACCAAATAAAACAAATCTCTTTCTAATATCAATGGGAATCCTAATTGCTGTCTATAATGCTTTTGCCTTTTCCAAAGCTCTCTTACGCGCATATATCGTATTTCTGATTTCCTATGTACTTCTGCCACTGCGTGTCACTGTACTTCCAAAAATACTTAAATATAATTTGACTTGATCTACAGTTTTCATTACAAGAATAAATTA
Source organism: Magicicada septendecula (assembly GCA_034769895.1). Classification (NCBI taxonomy): domain Eukaryota; kingdom Metazoa; phylum Arthropoda; class Insecta; order Hemiptera; family Cicadidae; genus Magicicada; species Magicicada septendecula. The sequence goes on from CM068367.1 coordinate 87,416,477, forward strand.
CTAAAACTTTCATTGTTGCCCATTCTCATCACTTTACTTTTTCCTACATTTATCGTCAGTCCAAACACTTTCCTCACACTTACAAAATTCTCCACCACAAATTGTAGCTTTTTTCCTGATTCCGCTAATACTGCTTGATCACCGCGTATTTAATGGGCTTTCTTTTTCTCCTACAACTAAAATTCCTCTTCCTTTTTTACGGCCTTTACTATCAGCGTTTCGGAGTAGATATACAATTTATTTATAAACATGTAGTTTAGTAGCTTCCCCATCTTCCTACTCCATAACACGCCATATGTCTCTTATACAATCACATAAAAAATATAGTACCAGGTCTTGAAGACAACGTAAAACTTTCGACAAAAATAATTAAAATTGTTTTTAAATTTACGTTCAGTGTCAGAATAACTGATACAAAGCCACCAAATCCTAACTCAGAAAGAGAAAGATGAGGGCGATCTCCTGCGCCCCGAAACAGAGGCCTTTCGGCTAAGGTATGGTAACCCTGACAGAAGAGTCTCTGGTCCTCCTGGTTGAGAATTCTGCAACAGGCCAGTAAAACTTCATGATACTTGTAGTAACCAAAGCAGCCTCGCAGTAAGGATTGAGACGTGGGTCGTCCGAGGATGAGATGGGTGCCAGAACAGATTTATATAACCTAATACTTGAAGAGACGAAGAAGAAGATTCGTTAAATTTAAGAACGTTTTATATCTTTCGGTCAATAATTTAATTCCCTGTCGTTGGTGTCCATATTCTTAATAACAACAGGACTGACATTTTTATTACACACGTTTTTAAACAAAATTAACAAAGTGTGTTACACGTGTTAATTAAATTTACATCCAAACGATATAATCGCAAAGAATTTAGGTCTATCGCTTGCTTGGCGCGGCAATGCGAGAGCATGACGTAGTAAATAATTATTCCTCGTAAGAGTATTGTAAAGTTTGCCAAAATTTTGACGATCACGATTAAAACAGACGGCTGAGCGGAAGGAGAAGGGGAAAAGATTCCGTGGCGTCAGTGGGAAACAAATAACCGGAAGTGTGTTCCGTGCACATTGAGGTCATGGGGACGTTTCCTCGTACAGTTAATATTCTCCTCATACGAGCGTACGCATGTTAATTCTTCCCTTTGTCTAAGAACACGTGTTTCAGCGAACGTTTCTTTTATAACGCGATAAATTATATTCGGTCCAGTTACCACTTTTAAACGCTAATATGTAAGCGTAATTTTAATTTGACACTGTTGTTATAATTATCACAATGTTTCTTAACTAACGTCTTGCCATATTTCCTTTAACTGTATGTTGTATAACATAATAATGTTAACACATGTTATGCTATTAACCTATGTTAAGAATTTGACATATATACCCCTAATTCGAATAAATGGAATTGTTCTTGTTATTCTTGCTCTTATGGAATAAAATCTATTTTAATATGTGATCAAACATCCGTGAAACGGCCTTCTCCCCACCAGTTCAAACATAAGCAAAATTGATTATCAACACAATCGTACATTGGCCAATAAGAAAGTCATCATTATCAACCACAAACTGATGAGTAAAAGTCAAGACTTACTCAGTATTCATGAAATACGCTTCAAAAACTAAAGTTTGTGTTACCTAAGGGATTTCTGAGATACTGTGACTGATTTTAACTCTTATGCTTCCACGTTTTTGACTTTCTTCAGGTCTTAGGACTGAGTGAAGGTCATAAAACGGAATTCAACATGGAAATAACAACACATACTAGCAAAAACGTCCACGAATTGTCGTGTATGTGTAAAATAAGTACGCGCGCGTCTGTGTGCGAGCAAATTCTTTTTGAGGTTTTGGGTCGTCCTTTTTAGATTTTCAAAATTTAAACCTACCTAGTTTAAATAAAAAAAGAACTTTTACGACTTCCTCCTTGCACTTGGACGTTTTCCTTCGACCTCACCTTTCATTGTAAGCAGCAAGGAGGTCAAGGGATATTGGGAAGGTAATAGCTTCCCTTCAGGCATTCATCATCGTCAGTGGCGTTACAACCCTGGACGGATCCTGACGATCTCTGTTCGATGCAGACATCCTCCAATTGCGGATTCCTGCCCTTTCTGCGACCCCGCTGTATTCCATTTCGCCACCTCAATTTTGCTCTTCCCACTTTCCTTTTGCCATCTGGGTCATAAAGGAAGAGGCGCTATACAGGGTCTTGGACTTCCATTCTGACAACATGATCTCTGTCGATTAAAACCTTCCTATCTTCATCTTTTTGATAATGGTCATTTCGTGCAGCAGGTTATATACATTTTCATTAGTTCTTTTTCTCCAGACACCTGCCTCCTTCACTGGCCCATATAGTCGTCTCAGTATTTTCCTCTCAAATTTTGTCAGTGATTCTGTTCAGAACCCATGTCTCCGATGCATACAGTAGTACTTGGACAACCTGTGTCTTGTATAGTAGGCTCTTCGATGTTCTTGACAACAAGTTGTACTAACATACCCTTCTGTACGCTGAAGTAAGCCCTGTTAGCAAGAACAAGCCATCTTTGGATTTCCTGCTCTTTTTCTTCTTCCAGACACTGGTTGGCTGATCCCGGCCCAAGTGGGCCGAAACAGTTTAAGAAAGGTAACGTCCCGCAAGTGCGGACCGGAAGAGTTTATTTGTTCAGCCCGAGCGGGCGAAAATTATGTATCTTGCATTAAATATTTGTCTGCTGGTCTTCCATTATGATTGAAGATGTTGTGTAGGATGTATTAAATTACATTAAGAAATAAGAGAAGTGGACTGTATACGAATAGTTTTAATAATTTGAATGATCACATTACAGCTGTAATAAATTGAAAGAAGGCTGGCTAATGCTGCATATTGAATTAATAATTAATAAATTTAGTTAAGAATGAAGTTGTGGCGTTAGTTGGCCATGATAGAAAATAGTAAGGCCTAAGGCCTACATCTAATGTCGACACTAACTTGACGGAAAGGTCCGGCGAACCGAACGCCGAGATTACTGAATGTGCACTGATCAAAGTACGATTACGCGAACGTTGATGAGATATAAATCAGATTAGCCAACCTAGTAAAATAAAATCATCGCGCTACCGTCCATAAGCTGCCCGTCAAAAATCAAAAAGATTTTTTAATACATTCCTTAACAAATTATAATACATTTACAATTCAATTTGAAATAGTGGAGTTTTAATAATTAGAATCAGCTTCAAGGCTGAGTTGAACCTTGAGTTGAGATTAGATAACGTCAATCGGCCGCTAATTTGAGATAAGCATGCAGATAGGCGACTGTAGGCCAAGGTTTGGCAAACAGCTGTTTCATGTACCACTAAGTCTGGTTAACCAATATTACTGACACAAGTGCGCAGTACGTAACATTACAAAACATGAACGAAAAATACATAATATGCAAGTCATAGAGTTAGCTTAATGCTAGCTAAGGTCCGTAGACCTGTACAGAAGTTCATTACATGAATAAAATTGTTGTTGAACATGTTACAGTTGCATGTTTCATTGTATATTCAGGAGGGCGACATGTATCGACCTAAATACGCTATTCCTGAAGTTTCAGGAATTTACAATGTATGCCAACGTGTGAGCAAGCTAGATGCTGAATGTAGCCCAGATATGACGTGTATGTCATAATTTAAATAAAGAATTGTGCATGCTTACTTACAAAAATGAATAAAATATAAGTACAATATAAATAAATTAGACAAGGCAGTTACACACGGTAGACGCTTACAATAGTTTACATCGACACAATTTATGTGAATACAACAATAATAATTTGCATAATTACAAGATAAATAATTGTAATGTCAGCCAACAATACAATGCTGAAATTACAGAAACAATTTAACAATTTAAGACATTCACAAAATAGTACATATTTATCAGCAACAATATAAAGAAATGAATGCATGGTTACTTGACAGCAAACATGCGAATATTATGTAATAACATTAATAAATAAGACCACCCAAAGACATGCAGTACACCCCATGAGATCAATGAAAGTGTGACATAGTATGCCACAAAAATTAACATACAATACAAATATTAAGATATCACCAGAACTGTGATACTCAGAAGCGTGCCATGACGCAAAATTGACAAAAATATTGTGACAATCCATCACAATCATGTTGACCAAATGGTCGTAATAAATAATAAGTCAATGGCGGAATAAAGCCGCATTGTGCTGTAACCATAGTGTCACATCTCGTCTCGCGCTGGCAATAAGGTCGGACACCAATTCCAGGTGAATAGCACTAGTTGCTAAGCAAACAAACAGAGACACGTACGCCTTAGTAAGAGTTCTAGACTTCTGCCCGCCATGACGAATCATGAAGGGACCACCATAATCAACCGCGCAAAACGGCCTTGAAGGAGTGACTCTAGGGGATGGCAAGATGCCAAGCCTCTGAACCTGCTGTGTGGCGCTAAACCTGATGCACTTGAGACACTTACGAATAATGGAACGGATGACTAGCCGGGCATTAACAATCCACCAACGTTGACGCAGTGAATGATGCACGAGCTGCGCACCAGCATGAAGCAAACGAATGTGTTCGCGTTCGATGATAAGGCGTGTGACATGCGCCGATGGGGGTAGTACGATAGGATGTTTCGAGTCGTAAGATAACTGGGAATGCTGCAATCGTCCGCCCACGCGTATCACTCCAGTGTCGTCCAGAAACGGGTCGAGAGAGCCTAACTTGCTTCTGATGGAAACAGAAGATCCGTTCCGAAGACAACTATTTCGCCTGGGAAGTGGGTCGATTGAGATTGCCTTATAAATAAATTAAGAGACTGATGAATTTCCGCAGGGGTCAGATCGCCCGAAAGCCTGTCCGCAGATGAGTGCCTAATATTTCTGATGAAACGAAAACAGTAAGCGTATACACGTGTCAGCCGGTGTAACGAGGAAAAGTCCAACGATAAGTCAACAGCCAGGGTAGACATTAGCGAACGGTTATGTGTAGTTTTCTCTTCCGCGATGACTTCCGAAGATGATGGAGTGGCCGGTAGGAAAGATGGGAAAGGATTAGACTCTGACGATTGAGACAGACAGCCAGGACCGTGCCACCAAAGCGAGCAATCGCGCAAAACGTCCGGGAGACACCCCCTAGAAATAATATCAGCAGGATTGCGTCGCGAATCAATGTGATGCCAGGTACAAGTTTGCGTGCGACGCTGAATTTCAGCAACCCTATTAGCGACGTATGTTTTCCAACGCGAAGACTGCGCATGAATCCAGTAAAGAGCCACCATAGAATCGGAATACAAATGTACATCCTCAATGAATGAATGAAGAGCAGGAATAATTTTAGACACAAGTCGCGATAATAACAAACAAGCGCAGAGCTCGATACGAGGTAATGACACTTGGCGCAAGGGAGCCACGCGAGATTTTGAACACAAAAGACGACAGGAAGCAGTAGCATCTTGATAAATGACTCGGACATACACACAACAGCCGAACCCTCTCTCGGAAGCATCCGAAAAACCATGCAACTGAACTGTAACCGCCTGATGGTTGCAACGAATAGATCGCGGGACCACTATTTTACCAATCAGACTTAATTTGTTACACAAAGAATGCCAATCCGACAGTGACTGACCGGAAAGCGGTTCATCCCAACTAAGCTTACAAAGCCAGAGTCGCTGCATGAAGTGCTTATACAAAAAGACAACTGGTCCGATTAAACCCAGTGGATCATATATTCCGGCGATTATTGAAAGAATTTGCCTCTTGGATATGCTATGAAGAACCGGAGATAGGTTGACATCAAACAAAAATGAATCAGCAGTGTTGTTCCAAAGAATGCCCAGGGTACGCACATTGTCCTGTTTATTTAGGGGTCGTGAAAGGTTGTGATGACTTGCGACCGCTGTGGGTTCATTTGATGCCCATTTGTGCAACGTGAAACCATATTGAGCAAGTAACGCACCTAGGTCGGATTTCAGATTAGTCAGATCGGGGATAGTGTCAGAACCGGTAAGTAAATCGTCTACATAAAAATCGTTAGTGATGGCTAAAGCCGCTTGGGGAAAGGAAGTTTGATTGTCTCTAGCAATTTGTAAAAGGCACCGTGTGGCCAAAAAGGAGGCGCTAGCCGTGCCGTAAGTTACTGTTCGCAGCGCGAAATGCTTAAGTGGTTCGAGGGGAGAGTCACGCCACAAAATACGCTGATAGTGACAGTCCTCTTCAGCAACGCGAATCTGACGATACATTTTTTCGATGTCAGCAATCAGGACATACCTATGTGTGCGAAACCGCAACAGAATAGAGAAGAGATCTTGCTGAACATTGGGGCCTACCAATAATAGGTCATTTAACGAAAGGCCATTTGTAGTCTTGGAGGAACCATCAAAGACAACGCGCAATTTTGTGGTCAAGCTAGAATGTTTAAACACGGCATGGTGAGGCAAGTAATAAATATTTGACGATCCTAAATTGATAGCGCCATGATCAATGGGTGTCATGTCCCCAAGCTTCATGTATTCCCCGATAAAGTCTGCGTAGTCGCGAGCGAGCTTGGGATCGCGCCTGAATCGACGCTCCAAGTTTAAAAACCTTGATTCGGCACTTGTGTAGGATCCCCCTAAGTGAGGATTATCAGACTTGAATGGGAGCGACACTATAAATCTACCCTCGTGGTTGCGCTGAGTGTAGCGCATAAAATGCTCTTCGCAAGCCGACTCGCCATTAGGGGTATCGCCGGGGATCGTTTCTGCCTCCCAAAATCTCTCAAGAGATTGCAGGATTTGGCTGTCATTGTTCCTTGCCAAGAACGAAACAGCAGGACCCTGGGTGTGGCAGTGCTTGGGCAGATTGCCGGTCAAAATGTAACCCAGTTTTGTCTCCTGAATGATAGGGAAGTTGGGTCCGCGTGTGTACTTATTAGCTAATATTAAATCTAGATAAAATTGAGCTCCCAATAGTATGTCGATCTGTGAAGATATATTAAAATCTGGGTCGGCGAGAAAAATTTTATTTGTAATGTGGAACCGGTTGATGTCAAACGATATTGAAGGCAGATTATGAGTTAAGTTAGATAAGACGGCAAATTTGGCCTCGAAACTATGTCTCTTGATAGCGAGACATAATACGCATAGAAACAATGTCAGTAGCGCAACACGCTGTGTTGCTTATTCCTGTAATCGGAATATTAGATCGGGTTAGTTTGAGGTGCAATCTTTTCGCAAATGATTTCGTACAAAAATTGATCTGAGACCCGGCGTCAAGAAGTGCGCGCGCCTTATGCCTATTGCCAGCCTGATCAATGACATATACAACTGCAGTGGATAAAAGTACATTGTTTTTACACTGTAATTTAAATGAGCAGTAGTTACTGCTGGCAGCTGCTGATTTCGGCACGTAATTAGCGTGCAGCAAGGTGTGGTGACCCTTTGAACAAATTTTACAAACCTGTTTACTTTTACAATTTGTTATCAAATGACCTGCTCTAAGGCAGTTAATACAACATTTATGGTTTGCCACCAATTGCCCCCGCTCAGCGGCACTTAATATGCGAAAATTATTACACATGTAAAGCGGGTGATCAGATTTACAGCACACACATGAATAATGCCTTGCCGTAGCATGATAACTCTTAAAGGTACTGCTGCCAGCAGTATTTCTTAGACTACATTTCTCAAACTTATTGTTTGGTTTTACACTAGGTTTATTGAATTGCTGTCCGGGTTCAATTGGCATAGTATTTTCTAAAAGCTGTCGGCGCAAATTCAAAAAATGAGTAAAGTCTTGAAAACTAGGCAAGTTGTCAGGGTCTATAGACTCCTTCCAACGTTTTAAAGTGATAGGGTCAAGTTTAGTGGAAAGCAATTGTATAGTAATAAACTCAAATAGGTTTACAGACAGCTTCATTGCCGCCAGCGAATTAACAGAAGACGTTATAGTATTCGTAAACTCAGCCAAGCTTTGGACTGAGTCCTTTATTGTGGACTTAACCTGAAGTAGGTTCTGTACATAATATTTTGCTAATATAAATGGATTATTGTACCTATCGGACAGCAAGTTCAACGCTATTACATAATTCTCTTGACAAATTGGTAATGATTTAATTAAGTCTAATGGTTCACACTTCACCGATGAATGCAAGTAATGCAGTTTCTGTACTGGTGTTAAATCTGATCTTGAATGCACCAGATCATTAAAAATTGAATAGAAATGTTGCCACTCAAGTATGTTGCCTGAGAAGCAGGGCAAACTTATCGGTTTTAAATGCACAGGCGTCGATAGTACAGGAGGCACAGTCTGAGTATTAACAGTGTCAAGAAGTTGTAAAATGTTTGCCTCAGTTGAGTATATCATTTTCCTCAACCTCGACTCGGTCTGCCTGAGCAGTGCTCACGTCCTTACTTATAAGCTCTATCTCAGACTGTACTTCGTCGTACTTCGAGGCTAAGCTCTTAAGACTTTCTAATCTCACAGTCAAAAAATGTTTTGTGGTTAAATTAATGTCAAATGAATTTACCGCGGATTGTATCCGCACTATCGCGGACTTTAATCCGCCTCTCTTTCTGGTCAGCACCTTGAGGCCTTCCTCAGACATTCTCTTACGCACCTTATTACTGTTGCTGGTGGTACCTGGTCAGCGACGTCCCGCAGCGTCGGCTCCTTGATAATGATGGTGAACAGCTGGCAAGATGACCACCTTGAGGCACTGCAGCCGGCAGGAACTTGCTATCACGTTGCCTGAAGACGACGAGCGAAATGGCGACGCAAATCACGCCACGGTCGCATTAGCTGACGTGCTAACCCGCCCGTGATGGCCAGAAAAAGATACAAAAGACATTAAGTGGAAATCCAGGTCCGGAGTGACCAAAAATATGGCTGATCCCGGCCCAAGTGGGCCGAAACAGTTTAAGAAAGGTAACGTCCCGCAAGTGCGGACCGGAAGAGTTTATTTGTTCAGCCCGAGCGGGCGAATATTATGTATCTTGCATTAAATATTTGTCTGCTGGTCTTCCATTATGATTGAAGATGTTGTGTAGGATGTATTAAATTACATTAAGAAATAAGAGAAGTGGACTGTATACGAATAGTTTTAATAATTTGAATGATCACATTACAGCTGTAATAAATTGAAAGAAGGCTGGCTAATGCTGCATATTGAATTAATAATTAATAAATTTAGTTAAGAATGAAGTTGTGGCGCTAGTTGGCCATGATAGAAAATAGTAAGGCCTAAGGCCTACATCTAATGTCGACACTAACTTGACGGAAAGGTCCGGCGAACCGAACGCCGAGATTACTGAATGTGCACTGATCAAAGTACGATTACGCGAACGTTGATGAGATATAAATCAGATTAGCCAACCTAGTAAAATAAAATCATCGCGCTACCGTCCACTGGTCCTCACAATCTTCCTCTCGGTTGAATGAAGTAGACACCGAGTCCTGAAGTCAGGGTCATCGAGTTGTCCAATCTGAGTTTGACATGATTAATTAAGATCTTCTAGATTCATATACCGTTTAATAAATTTTTATCACTGTACTAACATTCAGTCAGAATTGCACAGCCTACTGGCTTCTGGATACCAGATTCCAATGCCTATATCTTAGGTCTTCAACATTCATATATTTTGGGATAACCCATACAAAAATAAATACTCTTTGAAAGTTGTTATTTGCAAAGTACAACTTGCCTTGTTCAACTGTATTACGAGAAGCTGGAAAAGACGTTCTACACAATTTCGGAAAAATTTTTTTCTTAGTCTAATTCTTTTTACGTGAAACTGACTGACTCGCTATCCTTGCCGCCGTAGAAAGAAGAAGAAGAAGAAGGAACTAATCGCTGTTCATACAACTGTGGCAGGTAATGGGTGCGCAACCTTCTCTAGTGAAAGCTTAAATCGTGACGCAACAGTGCAAACAAAATGCGAGTAAAAACTATTATTAAAGAAGAAACCGCGTTTGGTTAAAAATTTCTCAAAGAAAAATTAAATTAACCCGTACGTTTTCACACGTGCTGTTTACCTTGTGTACAAACGGAAAGCGTAAGACGACGTGGACGCAATACGTTTACAAAGTGTGTACAGTTGAAATTAACACTTGTTCAGTAAATAATCAACAGTACATTATTCCGCAAGAACATTGTCTCCCGGTGCACAAAATACAAGACATTTTTTATTTTTATAACAATATGTGAAACACAAAATGCAACTGTCGCGTGTAGTCGTGTAAATATTAAATACTATACTAGTAAGTTTCCTGAGCTGCAGAACTTACCCATTATTTTGAACGAAGTACAAAAACATTTATTATTACATAAACTTCGAGAATAGATAATTTTTAAATTATGGGGTAAATTAAAACAATTTCGATTAGGCCTACTCACTATTTTTCGTTTAGCGGATTAACAACTAGAGGCAGACAATTGTAGAATAAACACTAACAATTTTCAAACATTCGGATTTGGGTTACAATGCCTTTTAGTCTGACATTTTGATCTCTTTTATGGGACCTGGGATCCCAAAACTTAACACTACACTGGCGTTTTGCGACATTTTCACAATTTTGACCTCCCATATTTTGCCTTCCGTCCCCATTTTTGGGGGGAATTAATCTAAAAAACAATACGATTCTGTAGGGTAAAAGTATCGCCACTAATGCCAAGTTTTACGAAAATCGGTGCATACGTTCATAATTGTATCATGAGACATATAAATAGACAGACAGACAAAGGTCAAACGGTCAAGTTAAAACTGAAAATACTTCTCGTATTCAGTTATAACATGTTTGTAACGAAGTGTTTTGTAATTTCATTTTACATCTTTTTCATACATATTTTAAAAGTAAATTATATTTTTTCAGAAAAAATCGGTATCGACAAAACCAACACAAGTCAACATCAGTCAACAGCAATAGTCATAATACTTGTTTAAAGACGTAAAACACGCGTTTTCTCACACACACACACACACATACTGGTTGTATAATAATACACAGCTCGTACGAGCAGATTTATGAAATAATTAAAATACCTTCAGGTAAAAATACTTAATACAGATAAAAATCGAGAAAAAATGTTTGTGTAAGCAGTGTACTGAAAAGGCTTTTTGTTTCCAAGTTACGCCCTCTAACTGATTTAGTCCAAACTTTAACGTAAAAGTGTAATTTTGGGAACGATTAAAATGTTGCACACGTATATTACTTTTATAACCTAAAAAAAAACTGAAAATAAAACATATTTTTTCATGATATGTAAATTACACGTTCATACTGAGTTATTAGATTTTTAAATTCATATTATTCACAACTGGACGCTAAGAAGTTTGTATTATTTTTTATTGTTAGTTTAAATTACAGTAGAAAACGCTTAACGCGAAATGACGCGGACCAGCTGTTCTTTTCGTATTAACAAAATTTCGTGTTAAACGGACAAAAAGTGAAGCAATATGAGATAAATGAACAAACACTGTATAGATCACTTACCGTACTGCGTAGTAAAATAAAGTAATACAGGATATTCAGTAGATATTAATGTATTTAGATGTAGAAAAACATCGTTAAATCGTTTTACATCGTTTTATTTATATTCCTGGATATTTTGTAGCTAATTTTTGAAAAAATATGGTTAATTTTTCATAAAAGTTAATATACACGCACTGTAGCTTTTTTTTAACCTAGTCTTACGATTTACGATTTCTTGTACAGTTATGTAGGATGTCTTTCAAAGTCGCTATAGTGACAGTGTTCAATTCTTTTTAAAATGGCCAGTAATTTTCATTGCACTCAATTCTGTGCTACTTTATTTTCAACAAATTTGTTCTAATTTATTAGTGTGGTCAAACAATCAGAGTTGGCTTCTAAACATCGATGAACATGGCTCAGCAAAGAGAGCATATCGGTAGCGGTAGGAGCTCGTAAATATTCCGTGTCAAGTTTGTCGGCACTCTCATCACTTTCACAGTTTCGAATTTGCACTGTTTTGGGGCGTGCACGTATGGATTTATTGATTAAGCAGCTATTGAAAGCCAGCAAAAAATTATTTTTTAGAAACTTTTTCGTGTCAACCGATATTTTGTAGGTCAAACTTTTAGCGTAAAAACTGTAATTATAAAATATAAGCAACGACCGGGATCTGAGCCATAATTCGTATTAACCAACATTTCGCGTAACCGTTTTGGATAGCGTAGATGTTAACCGTTCCACTCTATATAGCGTCTACGAAGGTACGCGCGCTTACGTGTGTGTAAACGAGTATTATTGCTGTTGACTGGTCTTGCTTTTTGGTTGGTTTTCTTGATGGAGATTTTTTGTAAAATTTGCAAATTTGTGTAATTGTAAAATCAGTAGGAAAAGTAGATATTTATAAAATAAAAATTACAAAATATTAAATATCAAATTACAAAAACGTAAATAATTACCCATTTTTGTTAAACAGATACTAACAGAGAAAACTACTGTTAACAGATATCATACTGATAAAGCTAAAATTAATGTAGGCCTACATATAACAATTACCTTATTAAACGTTTGTGCAGAAATACTGATCATAAGTGCTAAGTCTATGATCCCTAAACCTGGGAACAGTTATCTTCGAGTTTTCTACACTAGTGGTTGGGGTAGAAGGATTAAAAGATATGTAACTGAATTAATTTAAACTTACTGAGGTGTTAATAAGCTGTGAACAAACATTTGTACTGGGAATGGAAACGCCTGAAGCGTGTGAAATTTACGGAACTATATCAGAATACTCGCAACTGGAAACTAATGCTTGTACACCGTTCATACACCAATTGCTTCCGCTTCCTTGAATAGTTTACATTTATAAATAAATATAAATGTGTGTGTGTGTGTGTGTGCGCGCGCGCTTGTAGACATAAGGGGGAGAAAGGGAGAGAGGGAGGGGGAGGGGGGAGAGAGAGAGAGAGAGAGAGAGAGAGAGAGAGAGAGAGAGAGAGAGAGAGAGAGAGAGAGAACTAACTCGATTCGAAGAAATTCTGCTGCGACTGGTAATACAACACAGGAAAAATATTCCACTGTTTGTCAGGGATTGTACTCTTTCCGGCCTCAAACTCTCATAACTTTTATCCAGTAGTTTTGACAATCAATCTTACTGTAGTCATCTACTACTCTTGGATTCCTGATTAATTTTTAGTTTTTAATTAAAGTGAATTTATTAGACTCCTGTTATAGCAGCTAACGTCACAGATATTTTCTTTTTCCTACTAGTGTTTGTTGTAAAAAGTTTTAAGTAATAGTATTTGAGAGAATATCGGTTTCATAAGTTTATCTCTTACCTACTGTCTTCCTGCCTTTTTTTTTTAATTTTAGATGAACAGATAAATAAATATAATTATATGAGTGTGTATAATTTATTGTATGTTTCTTTATTCACGTATAGCTCGTCAGCGTATTTTGTCGTACGTATCGTTTTATAGAAATGATATTAACTATTAATAGTAAAGACAATAAATTATTCATACTTATATAATTATATTTATTTATCTGTTCATCTAAAATTAAAAAATAATTGGTAGAAAGACGGGCAAAGCGAGAAGATAAGAATTTTCCTCTAAAGAGAAAACTGTAGAATGACTCGGACAGCATTCGTGTACAGTGTGGGCAGATGTTGATGACGATATCTATTGGTAATTGTGATATGGTAGTGGCGTGTATTTGTACTTACAGCGACTGTAATTTGTGCATTTTTGGATTATCATAATTGTGATGAACAATACAACACGGCACTGATTCCCGAAAATTAAAACTCTCTTCAACGCCTTCTCTACCAATTTATTCGCATCCCTAAAAAATTACGTCTTAGTTTTTCAAACAAGAAGATCAAAATACTTATCAATATCTATAGAGCTACTATGTTGTAAACTACTGGGTCAATATTTTGTTTATTGATTAGATGTCACTCTTCATGTAACATGACATTCACATAACTTCTCACCAAAATCTAGAGGCTGAAGTAGAAGATCAAACAATTAAAGATTCAAGAATATCAGGTTGTCTGAACACCGCGTTCTGGTCAAACCAATTCCTAGGAACTGAAGTCAAGTCCTCATATGCAAAACACAATGATGCATCCAATACTGACCTACGTTTCAGAAACAAGGTTTCAGGAACAATACAAATATTGGAAGCGACCAAGACGAAGACCTTAAGAAGGATACTGAACCTGGCATTACTCGATATAATGAGAAGAGATGACATAAGGGAAAGATAAGGCATCTAAAAAATAAGTGACTGGTTTCAGGGAAGGAGATGAGAATGGCACACTCAAGTGAAGAGAATGACCGAGAACCGACTCGTCAGAATTCTTCTAAAGAATATATCCTCCGGAAAGAGAAGCAGAGGCGTCGTAAAAGAATTATGGCAGACGTTTTGGTGGAGACAGACCCTGTGCTACGTGAAATTAGAAGAAGTAATGAGCAACTGTTGACTAAGTTCAAATAAGACGATTCAGTTAATAAAAATTGTAATTGTTTTTTACTGGATTTGCTAGGAATCTAACCTCTTGGTTATCGTGTCTGTCCACAGCAAGAGATAATCATTATATATTTCCTGATTTATAAATCATGTCTCTCACAATCACAAGAACTATCAACACCGCGATAGTTTTCTAGTCTTATAATTTGACTATTTACCGAAAGTTCGAAGTAAGGCAGCTGAGTAACGATCAAAACCTTCGAGAATACTATGACTAATCTGATATTGTTATGGCTATATTGTTATAGCGTTAACTCACTTCTTATCTACAGACATTTAATCAAACATTGTTAAAAAACAATGTTTAATCTAATAATGGATAAGCTTGTTGACTCCAGCAAGACAATATGCGGGTACAAAATAAATAATAGGCAGACAAGTATCGCGTGCTGCGCAGATGACCCAGTGCTCATGGCGGATAATTTGTAGAGACGTCTTCGTAAATAGCGACAAAATATAACATGATAGTCTCAACAGGCAAGACAAAGTCAAAGGTAATTTTTAAAAATCCCATTCGATGAAAACTGGAAATTGGGAGGAAAGTTATACAGTAGGTCGTGGACTTTCAATATTTAGGGACAGACGTCTCTAGTGACCGAAATACCTATTAAAAAGCAAGAAGGGAGATAACGAAAGGAGCTCGTATTTCTGGACAGTTAAGGGATGTAAACCGAAAAAAAAATAATAATATCTCAGACTTGAAGATAAAGTGAGGATATACAAGATGATGGTACGACCAGTGCTGACTTACGGAGCTGGCACGCGGGTTGACACTAGTAGAACATTCTAACTATTACGGACGATAGAAAAGAGTACAGGCAGGACAATTGCTGGAAAAACGAGACGTGGTATAATACGGAACAAGACAACAGCGTCAAACAGAGGATATGGTCTAGTTAAATTTGTTAGAAGGAGAAAAAGTGAACGGAATGACCATATTGACAGGGCAAGCGACCATAGATTAATAAAAAAGAGTGCGAGATTCTATACTGTTGACAAAACGGAATCCTGGCCGACCACAGACAAAATGGACGGGGAACTTGGAATCGACCTCCAGCCAATCTCCTTGTTGTGTGAAGAAAAACAGGTGAGGAAGCCTATATAAAATAAAGAAGTTAAAAAAAGGACATTCTATTTACACTCACTTACGATCGTACGTTTTTATTCTGTATTGTTTAAGATATTTATTTTTTATTTTAAAATAGTTGTCATTCATTAATTGACGTACTACAAACTTTTACTATTTGTGTATTCACACGATTCAAAATGTGTTTTAGTCACGTGTGGCTCCCGCTATTATTATTCACATTAACTTTGACCAATTGAAATCATTTTTCCAACTTTGTCGTAGGCAGACAACAAATCTCAACGTTCTGGACGTGGCCTTTCGGTATGTTCACGACAAAACTGGACTTACGAAAAAAACCGTTAACAAAGTAAATAAATAAATTCTTTCTAAATAATGTACTGAAGATAAATAAACAGTACTCGAAATAAATAATCTGAATAAATAAACCGTTTAAATCTACTCTCCACTCTTGATAAGAAAAATATACATGATGTCAGTGTAAACAACTATAAAGTGTAAACAAACGTATAATATTTTTGGAATTCGCCTAAGATAGAACAACCAAATTCCGGATCCGGAAAGAAAGCTGAATATGAGTGGCCGATGCGTGTGCGTATACACCGAACGGGACTCGTAACAACCTTGACGAAGGTCACCGTTGAAAGTCAAAGAAGGAAGAAAACAAGGTAAGGCCGCTTTGTTTCTTTCTTAAACACTACAAAATAATATGACAACATATAGGCATATACAAATAAATATTCTTGTTAATTTATAGACGTGTCATCAGTAGTTAATTTTAAAAAAATCAATAATTTAGTGATCATGACGCAACGCACTGAATCAGCTGTCATAAAAATGTAATCGTCATTTTCTTCCGAAAAACATCCCATTTTGAATGTTTCGTAACTAAAATACATTTCTTAGTATGAAGTACAGAACCAGTGTGAAGGTTTTTATTAACGATAACTTGGACACTCGGGAAAACGATTGCTTACAATGATCATACATTAAAAGACACATTTTATATATGCTTGTGATATAATGGATATAAACAACAATCGAAAACTGGTTTTCGACGGCTGAAAATAATTATGACGGAGAATAATGTACACTATTACGAAAACAACCCGTAAAGATCTTCGTTAGTTTTGACGCCTGCAAAGGTTTTAAGAAATGCGTAGTTCAATTTCGTTCATACCTAAAGTATAAGTTTCATAGCAGAGACATAGAAAGCAGTAGTGCAACTAGAGCACACAGTATTCACAGATAGGTTAATCCCTATAAATATAAGCGGAAGGTATATCATATCATATCATATCATTCTCATAAATTTGAATCTTTGATTGCTTCAAAGACGTGCTTTGATCGCAAAACACATTAAAGGAGAAGCGATTTAAAACAAAAGAATGTTTTCTTCGTTTTGTTTTGACTGTCCGGGCGGTTGCAGCCGTGGTTGATGTTCCTTGTTCTTCAGCTGGATGTTTCTGTTACATTGGCTGTAGTCTACCTTTACAAATTTTTAGATCACTGATATTTAGACCGGAACTCAAATCGAATTGAAATGAATCTGAAATGAAGTACACGGAATTTATATGACATAACGAACAATGTCAAATGAATACATACTTACGAAAGGTGAAAAATTTTACACACATGTACACTGCTTGTGTCTCTCCAAGAAACAAACAGAAAAATAATTACTCAAGCATTATCAAGTAACATGGCAGATAATATGCATATACGTATCGTTTGCAATGCAGAAGACGCAGTGCTCTTAGCAGATTCAGAAGATAATTTGCAAAGATTTCAAAAATTCGTAAAACAGCAACAAAATATACTACAACAACAGCAACTTATGGAATATAAGGAAAATAGCGATAAACGGAATTCTTAGTTTTCTTAAAAATTTTATTTTAGTGATGGCCTCCGCATCTCCCCTTATAGCCATCCCAACCTCCTTGAAGGTTTCTGTCTAACAGTGAAGAGACTGCATAGAACAGTATGAGTACCTTGATGTATGCGATCTATCTAACTGGGACGTATTTCAGGGGGAACGTCGATATACCATAGAAGAAAGGAAAATATACTACAGACATATAATACAAACAACAAGTAACATGAATTTATACATAACACACATTTCTAAAATGATTAGATGCTCTAGTCAAAGCCTCAGTCCAGTGTCTTAACAACATTCTTCCTAAAATCATTAATACTCTGAACGAAACAGTCAACGCCTTCACTGTCACAAATGTCTATTCGTCATTCCGATGGATTTCGCCAATGGAGCCAACACGCTCTCCCTCATGTATCTGAACAAGATATACCTTCTATGTCTCACGTGAGGAACTCTGTAACCGACCACGAGACATCTATCTTAATACGGCCGTGAATACTCTTATATATAAATAAAACTCTTGTAATAAGGGTGTTAATAACACTCTAGTAAGTAATGCTCTTTTGTTTTCAAGGGTTATAATGCCACAATGGTAATTGTACTCGTACTTGGCCTCATATGACGAAAATGGTGACTGATGCCACGATATTGTAGATAAGAAAAAACTCGTTTTTGGACAGCCTCAATCTTCTGCTCGATGTCGTCTCTTTTATATCCCCAAATCACAGAATTTCAATAGTAATAATAAAATATAAATACTGTAAACTGTATTGCAGATACCCTTCTATAAAACCTAACACATCACAAACATTAATAATGCATCAGAACAGTTAAAGACTAATTATGGTAAAATAAACGCGATCAGGAGATTCAAGTACGTACCTGGCAGAAGTAATCCAAATTAGGAGATCAGAAAAGGGGTCCAACCAAGTGTGAATTTGGAAAATGGAAACAGCTTTACACCGGATAGAGAAATCCCTCTCTAGAGCAACACTAACAAATTGCAACACGCCTGAACTGAACATGAACATGAATTAGGGAACTGCGTGAAATAGAAAAGAAGCAAATGAAAATCTTCCAAACAAACCTTGGGCAAATCGAAGAACATTATACGTTGACAAGCCAAGAAGAATTTACAGTCAGATAGAGAAGATTACAGACAGTATAATGAAAAAAAGAGCAATAATATACGGGCACCTGTAGAGAATGGTCTCCAATAGAGTAAAGAAACAAATCTTTCACACTTTGATCAAACCCCAAAACAAGTTTGGAATGGTTCCAAGATACTAAGAAGATTGTACAGATAATTATCAAAAATCGAGAAACAGTAGTAGACAAAAATTAACTTGGGGACTCAATAGTCAACTTTAAGTGGTTCCAGAAAAAGGTTAGAAAACAGAAAAACTTGAAAAACATGTTTGAATTGGTATCCAAGTCACTTATTGAGAAAATCTGTATAATATTTACCGTATTTTATCCGTCGTGTGACTTCGTGTTGCGTTCTATTGGTTTACGCGTTTGGAAACATATGTTCCATCTTCAGAAATAAAAAAATCACTCAAAGTGAGGTCGTTAAATATTAAAATTGCAAATATTGAAAACAATTCTGCACATAACCGCGTTACATGAGTGCGCACTCGAGTCGGACCGATCGGACACTCGAGTGCGCACTCATGTAACGCGGTTATGTGCAGAATTGTTTTCAATATTTGCAATTTCAATATTTAACGACCTCATTTTGAGTGATTTTTTATTTCTGAAGACGGAACATATGTTTCGAAACCCGTAAACCAATAGAACGCAACACGAAGTCACACGACGGATAAAATACGGTAAATACTTGTATTATACATAAACAGAAAAAATTCTATTTACATTGAACATAAATAGAATCAAATCACACATCGTTTTATTTTCAGTATACGTACATTACAAATAATTTATAACAATAATTGTTTTTAATGTAACAAAATGATTTACGCAATATTTAGTTGAAAAGTAGAATGTCATATGCGCAGTAAAACGATTCAAATTTTTTACAAAATTGAAATTTTGTGGCCGAAAATTCAGTCACTGGCTTCAGTAGCCTTTAAGAAAAGTATTTAAATATACGTTGTAGACCTTGACAAGGAACGTAGTATCCAGGAATATAAATTTTTATATAGGTGTTGCTGAAAGTTTATTAACTTTTGGAAGGAAGTGAAAAATACATAGAAGCGGATGATATTCAAGCATTTCCTACTTTTAATACTTTTTTGGCGTATAGGCCTATAGGCCACGTATTTTATTTACCACTTAGTAGTAGATGTGTGGAGCAAATTTTTAGTGTCATCAACTTTAACAAATTCAAAATCATAATACACTAGGTAACCAAAAACTTTCTATTACAACCACATATGTGCTAAGCAAACAAAGTAAACTTTATTTCAATTTCAGTATAAATAGTGCAATGCTGACCAAACATAGCATCTGCATGAATATAAAACAAAAATAGATGTCACTGATTTAAAATTGTTTTTATAAATTAAACAATTGGAAAATTGTGAAAATAGGCTACATTAAGCTAATAAACGATACTGGAATACGGAAATTATGTAAATACTGCATATTAATCAGTCACCTTACAAATATTGTTAGCAAATACGTAGTGAGCTTCAAAACCATATATTTCCCGTTTTTTGTTGTATGCTTGACATACTTTGAGTATGTAAACGAGAAAACATATTCATTTCATAATGAATTACTAAGGCTACGGAAAATCTAGTCCCACAAAAATACATATATTTTAAATTACAGAGAGCCAAAAAAGGAAAAGACAAAAATACGGTATTCAAAATTTAGCGCCTATACAAAAATCTGTGCACATAGGGTTTTAGTTTTCCTTAAATCTGAACCTACTTATAATGTTATAATATTTATAACAGTTATACGAAAACATTTACCTTTAAATATTCTCGTTCCGCAATAGTTTCATCACAACAAATCACATTGAAACGAAATAAATCTCCTCACTTAACTAAATGAAATTTTGGAAAAAATCAAAAACGTAACTAAATTCAACCGTTTTACGAACGAGAGCAAACATGTCTGTTAGTTTAATACCCAAACCTCTGCCACCGGAATACTGGCTTTCATAAAGAGTCCTCTGGTGTCGAATACGCGGACTGATTAATTCCATAGGTTGTTGACCAACCACAGAACCGACTCCTATACAAAATTCTTGGAAACAATAGTACTGTAGCGATAAACATCACGACGGCGCTATGCATTAAACAAATACGGAAAATAAATGAATATTAAGCACATACGTCGCAGCACATTAAACATAAATAAATAAGCAAAGGATTTCAAAATTATTCAGCTTCATCTCTCAGCGTGTGGCTGTTTTCTTTTATCATAAGTATAATTTTTAATGTTTACGTTATTCTTTTATCAGTATTTAAACGTTTAGAAAATGCTCACATTCTTTAAAATATTACGCTTTGCTTAAAGCACACATATTTGTAGCAGTGGGGAAATTGTGCCTATATCTATTTGACGTCTGCATATACGAGGGCTATTCAGAAAGTCAGTTCCGACAGGGTATTAAAGGAAATTAAGAATATATTTACAAAACATTTTTATTACTATTTAAAGTACACACCTTAAACTACGTTCCTATATAGTTCTCGTCATTTCTGAAACAATTTTCAGAGAGAGGCATCAGACATTGTATACCTTCGTCGAAGAAATTTCCCGCCTGTGATTTGAACCATGTATATATATGTATATATATATATATCTTGTTTGACATAGTTGGCCACCGAGGAAGGATTTCTCATACTTGAAAAGGTGATATTCGCTTGCTGTGAGTTCTGGGTTGTAAGGCGGATGATTAAATTTTTGCCAGCCAAACTTTGAGAGAGGAGATGTTAAGTTGCAGCGGCAGTGTGTGCAGTGACATGCTTCATCGCAATGTCCCGGGTGAGCATCCTACGTCGCTTACTCTGGATAGGAAAAAAGTCGTATCCATCTTGGTATCATTAAATCGCTCACTGCTTCTTCTCCATAAATATTTAAAATCTGACGGTGAATTTCAATCGTTTTAATGCCTTTCGCATTCACGAGCCGAATTGAATTGCATACCTGCTTTCACACGCGGCGGCCGTCTTCAATTTTTTCGACATTATAAACACGTCCAACGAATCTTACTCAGTGCACAGTTGTTTACAAATGGCGTTGTTGGCTTGCCAACGAATCGGCAAATTTGCCGCGCAAGCGCAACAGCGTGACGGCATCGATACCGCGGCAATATTTAAAAACGGAACTTACTTTCTGAATAACCCTCAAATTTGTACCTATATGGGGAAAGAGGTTTGATTGACGTGGCAACACTGCTTTTTCGTTTCAGCTATTTCGTGACGCTTTGAATGATTTTACTGGTGTAGGAGCGCGAGATGTACGGGATTGAACCGGGCACCATAGTGCATGATGTTCTCACTACAGAAAATGTAAATAAGTGTAAGAAACGTGCGTACGCCTTTATCCATCCATCCGTGTGCCGCCAACAGACCAAAGAAAGGCTAATCCTATTTCAGATGGCAATAGTTAGACAACCGACAGTGTTAGTTGAAATTTCGTTGTGATGAATGTTAATACAACGGCCGTACCTCCGACGAATCATTTTTCCTAATTAAACAGGAACCAGCGTTTTACAGTTTAAGAATCGAAAGGTCACACAGGTGTATGGAGCAGAAACGAGGCCGAGCTGACATACACACTGACGTAACTCGTATTGTAGGTATGGATAGCGTGCAGTCTGATGTAAATGCACGTCGCTGTGTGTACTTTCACCGGTCCCGCTTTACCTCTTGACATTAAGTCCCGCGACACATTCTACAGCCTTCCATACCGATTACTGTAGCTGTTATGAAATAAGATACACGCACGCACTTACGCAGGCAATGTTTTGTACGACTCCATCTCTATCACTTAATTCTTAAACGCAGTAAGTGTTTATCTTTAAGTAAAGTGGAACTTCTCTTAAATCGTTGCACGCGTTACGAGCATCAATTCGTTTATGACGAACGTATAACGGAAATGGTGCACTACAAAGAATAGAAAAAAACGGACTTTTCTACGTCTTTAATAGGCACAAATACTTAAAAAAAATAAATAAATAAATAAATAAAAGAGATCTACACGAACACTTCAAAGAGAGTAAAATCCAATAGCAAATTATCAGATAATACACCTGTAACAAAACGGATCAGGCAGGGGGATTTCCTAAGTTCCATGCTCTTCAATGTAGTTATGGATGAAATTATTTAGGAGGTTAAGCATATGAGATGATATAGGATGAGTAGAAGTGTGTTTAATATTATGTGTTATACGGACGACGTTATTCCAATAGCGGAAAATGTTCAAACAAGCTTACTGTAAACAGAGTTGCGAGAATAATCAGTATTCAGAGGCGGTAACATAAGCATGAAGTAATTAAAGTCGGAGAATAAAGTTAATGGTGTGCGTTGGAGATACGACACGGTGCGCGGTCCGGCAATGAAGTACCGCTAAGACAGCAGAATAGAAAGGAACAGCTGACATCACCGCTCGGAGCAGCAGAGACGTCCTTCACCAAGGTCACCACCGCCTCCTGCCCACCTCGCCTTTTAATCCTTGTTCAACAACACCGTACTTTGAGTTTTCTTCAATGTACAATACATCATGTGATGATCTCATGTGTTTACTTTTAATTCCGCTAATCACTTTTTTTACAAAAACCAACTTCACACTTAAAAATGTACACTACAGTATGTGCTTTCGATTAAAAAGAATATATTATACAGTACTAAAACGTTTCTGACATTTTCGAGGATGCAATGTGCGCTGATTGTTTCTCAGATTAGAAGCTCTCTTCTTAACTGTTTGTTGACTCTGCGACGATTCGGGGCCTGTGCAAGCGACGGGCAAGACCGTCCCCCGCTTTGTCGAGCTTCAATATAACTCGGCCGCGGGGACCACAGTGTATGGGGGATTCCTAGATGTGGCCTGCTACAGGCCGTAAAGTTTCAATTAGACTTTATCTGGTTCAGAGTCAGTGTTGGCCGAGGCCGGGTCCAAGATTAACTGGCACTGATGGGTGTTGATCGATGGTGCTTATGCATGGGGTTGCCTTGGAAACGGCCATAGCGGCGGTAAAGTGTCCGTATAGTGGCTTCAGGGAACGGACACGCAGGACGTTTCGGAAAGTCAGGTTTGAAGTAAAATAATGAACTTTGCAGGCCAGCGCAAACCTCGATCCAAGATGTTGACTCTGTTGTCTATTCTATTGTCAGAATGTTGACTCTGTTTTCTATTGTCAGGTCCCATAATCCCATGTGGTATTTCCTAAGTCAGTTCTGTTCGGTGGTCTTCGATGGTCACACCCATATGTTATGATAATAGTGTAAAATAAAGACCGTGAAAAATATTCAAAATGAATTACGGGAACCCTATGTTCATTTATGAAAAACAATGCTTATAAGTAAAACTTTCCTTTAACTCGAAAAAATAAAACGTAAAAATATAATTAACTATAAACATTTTAATTCCCGTAATGTAAAAGTCAACTGAACACTTTTTACGACATAAACAAACACGTATGAAGAAAATTTCATTGAAGATTTCATAGAAAAAAAAAATCGAGACAGAGATAAGAATTAATACGTGACTCACCATGCAGCAGATAACAAAGAAAGCAGAATTCTTTCACTCACCTGCAAACACACAAAAAATCAAAATTATTGTACACGATAAAACAAACGTAACAGTTTAAAATACTTTTATTTTGCACGTATATTTCAAAAGCATTTACAAACTAAATCGTGTAATCCGTTCCATACCAACAATGATGAATTGGCTCAATTAAATTATCACGTAGTCCTTCAGTCTTCGACTGGTTTGTACCCTCCCCGCATATACCCGTGGTGCGTGTGGTACTGAGACTCTCACAGGTATATGGGACCTACAGTTTAACGCCGGATCCGAACGGCATAGTTGGGGAAGGTTTATAATAAGCAGGATACCTCTCGCTGGTTTGCCATTGCCTTGCGAGGGGGAACGGTCGTATCTAAATCAGATGGCCCCCGGCGGGAATTGAACCCGCGCCGACAGCGTAGCAGCGCCACACGTTAGCCAATTAAATTATAACTACTAAAAATATTCTACTACTAGCACGGACTCGAGACTCGTTATCCAGTTTCTAATGCTTGGTCCGCTTAATTTATTTCCAACTTCATTCACCAATCTTTGGCCTGTTGTTGTTTCTTATTGTTTACCTACGTAGTTTCTAAATCAGAAATTCTACATAACTTCTGAATCTACGTAGATTCTGCACGCGGGCTGCATTTTCTACTTATTTAATTAAACAGTATGGGGCGGCCAACACATTGTAGAACGGGGCGCATTTCTTCCGCCGTTGATTTTAGATTTGTCCTGATGGTCTCACGAAAAATTTCTATCATTAACTAGATCTTATTTTAAAACATTTGCGTCGACGTTTCGACACTTTGTTGACGAGTGACGAAATACATATACATAAACATTCAAACAAGAAAGCCGCTTGATATGCGTATTATTTCATTATAACCCGTGCACAGATCGCGACGATGACAACAAATTATTATCGGAACATCGAGACAAGTGTTTTAAAATTTAATGAAGAAATTTGTGTTAGTGGTTGAAATCACAATCAGAATGATCACTGTTGCACACCACTATATTAAAATTATTCCGATTAGCGCTTTCAAGCTTCACAGCTCATCGTCAGATCGGGAATAGACAGGAAATATGTGAAACCCAACCCTTCACCCCTCTACCCCACCCTGCTCACCCACAACAACTAAAAATTAATGACCCTTCCCCACCCCCTAAACTCTGTCTCACCATCTGTACAGTTACATATTTTTCTAGTAAATTCCTTGTGTTTCAGTGTGTGTGTGTGTCCTTTTAAACTTACCCTCTTCCTCTCCACACACGTGGGTCAGTCACACACCCTTATTTTAAAACATCCAATTAGTACTATGCAATATAATTCTTAATCTTATCTATCTGCCCTCTATTATTTACTTCTTAATCATGTTATAAAATATTTCTTCATTATCAAATTTAATTTTAATATTAATTAAATTGTCTAACCCTTTTTCTCTTTCTTTCAATATTTCTAACTCCTCTCTAAGCTTCCTTTCAACTGTGTTATTTACTACTTTTACAATTTCGTATTCTTCCAAAGGATTAACAAACTTATGGTTGTCTTCTATACCATCGCAGAAGGAAGGGATCAAGCTATACCTTTGCGTCAGCCTTGCTTGCTAGTGAACAACATGTTGTCCTGTTCGCAAGTGAGTTATAAATTTGTTTATCCGTCACAAACTTATTTAAAGCTAAAATGTATCGTTCTATTAACGATGGTATTTTAAAAACAACGCATAAAAATGGTGAAGACCGGAAAATTTGAAAAAAAATTAACAAAAAGTTCGCATCATATGTTGTTATTAAATTTAAGTTCACGCAGAACAACCAATAATTTTACCTGCGAATCGAAGCTGTTTTGTACTATCTGTCGTAATCTAGTTGTGTCTTCAGAAACAAATCATAAAATTTTGTCACTACTGTATGTTTACAACTGCAACACCTTACTGTACTTAATAGGCCTACAACTGTTTGTAAAGTGTAAACTGTGCGACGTGCAACCTTTGCTAAAGACAAACGGGTAAACAAGCGAACAACACTGAACACTGTTTGTAGGGGTTCGTATCGGTGTCTCGACATTGTAAACATAATTCTTTGACTCTGCAGAATGGTTTTACCCTTCTCCATGTTTTTACATGAATACAGACAGTAACTTGTTGAACAAGTGTAGATTACCTTTTGTCAGTGCAGACATTTGTTTTGTAACAGAGATCGATACAACCAGGTTCTGTCGGATAGTATCTGTGTCGGGTTAGACGGTACCTCGAAAACACGAGAACATTTCCGATCTTTGCAAATACAGTTCCGTACCAATGCTTTTCAATTATGTAAATAATGGGGTGCATTGTAAATAATTATGGTATATAATTCTTGTGTTTTCGCTTTCTTCTTCTTCTCTAAACTCAGAGATTGGTGGGTCTGCAATGTCCTCACTTCCGTAGACAGTTTCCATACCTTCTGTCTTTTTTTATCTCATCCGTGTACTCCTGGCTGGCTTTCCCCTACCATTACGTCCCTCGATCAGGTTGGTGAACCAGTTTGAATGGCGTAACAGGTTACCAAATATACTGCCTTCTCCTTTTTGCAGATGGTTCTAATCAGCGTCCTTCTTTCACCCATTCTCATTAAAACCACGATACTCTTTCTGTCCACGATATGCTTAAGGTCTTCCTACAGCACCACATCTCAAAAGTTTTAAGGTTGGTTTTCGGTTTACCACACTTCAATTCATTAATTTTTTTTTAATATTCTAATATTATGCAATACTTTATGTTCGAAAATGTAAACAACAATTCGGACCAACTTATAATTAATTCGGACTATTGAATTCTCTATTATACTAGCGACGGTAAACTAAATAAATGTCCAATATTTTGTGCAAAATCGACCAATCAACTGGGCAAAACCCAAAATAATATTTTTTTTTATTAAAAAATACGAAATATTTAAAAATTATCGTTTTGCCACAAGCAGATTTATATTTAATCATTTTTTTCATTTTTTTAACAATACAGTTATTACAATCCTTAATGTTCCAATAACTGAACAAATCAATAATTCGAATTATCTCTGGTTCCAATTAGTTGGATTGTCTACTCTCTGTTATAATAGGGAACTCGAGTTGAATGAACGATGAAGATTACCGAGGTACAATTAATCGACTGGGTAAAATTTAAAATATCTGTCACTATGTTTCGACAAAATTTATTGCCATTTTTATGACCCGTACAGGGCCACTTGTTACTTGTATAACAGATGGACGCAATGCTCCAACAAAAGAAAACATATTTTTCCAAAATAACTTCGAAACACAGTGTCTGAAGTAGTTTGTTTTGCAAGAGAAAGCACTAACCTGCCTCTTAGTTTAATGTTTTTTCATATCGTTGTATTATCTTAGACTAGTGGGAGAGAGACAAGAAATGAACAGAAGCTTTGGACAACGCAGAGCATTTCACGGATGGATGGAGGGGTGAGTGATGATGAAGCGTTTTACGTGTTTATTACGAGGGTAATGGTTAAACACCGACGTTTGGGACACTTTGCAAGGAACTACAGCTATATGTCTACATATTAGAGAAAACGCCGAGAAGTCACCAGACTGCTGTAAAAGGGTGTTTGGAAGGAACCAGGATATCAGATGGTCAACATAATGTCCTGACAACTTTGTAACACAGCAATCTTCAGTTACAAAAGAGAAAAATCATTTTGTTCCCCCGATACTTAATTACATTAGTACAGAATTCAAAAATTATTTTTTAATCTTGTGTACCCAATTTCCACCGTACATGACTATCTTCTTCTTTTAGTGGTCACTATTTTCTTCTGCATTCTAAGTGAAGAAGTTTTGAAGAAAATGAGAATTAGTAATTGATGCAACAGAGTGGAAGTTAGACAAGAACGGAGGCGATTTATACGGGAAAACGGAGTCCGCCAAGGACTGTGACTGTAACGCTGGAGAGGAAGAAGTAATTAATTAGTAATTAAGATTTAAGAAGTGGAATGTACAGAATTTAAAATCTGGTTGGAAGAGAAAACATATAAATAATGAGTCATTGCGAGAATCATAACCTCGGATGTCGCGTTGAACGAACGTCTGTTTTCTTCCTAACGCACCGTTATTAACTGGCGATATAACTGTTAACCGCCGTTATCTTAATAGTCGTTTTACCAACGCTCGTTTGGTTTGGTTAGTAAAATTCTCGTTACCACGTCTATGATAATTGTCGATTTTGCTTCATTAGACTGAAAAATTAAAATATAACTTGTAAACTTTCTGTATGGTATCTTCCCTGTTTCATGATTTTCTACTTCTCAAGTGTATTTCTATACTTTAAATCTTATTTTAGTTTTTATCTTTACTTCCGTGTTCCTTAAGGAAATGGAAGTATGGTGATCGCGAAAAAATCGTGTTCGAGATAAGGCTTTATTCTGATTGTACCACCCTCAAAACATGAAGAAAAAGTCATTTTCCGAAAAGTGTCTGTGTGTAGAATGTTTTCTATGGCAAACGATGACTTCCGCAAATTCAAACAGAATCAAATAATGTTTTGCGTATGTGCCCGAGTTGTAGAGGCCTATAGATATTGGTGAAGGGTAAGGGGTAGTTTACCTGCAACGTTTTCCGTTTTAACAAGGGTAAAGTACTTAATTTTGATAAATAAAGTATCCTGAAAAGAAGGTCATAATAATCCACTGTAGAAAGGTAGATGAAATATCTATAAAATGAAAAGGGAAGTGGAAGGGGGAAGGGTAATTTTCTATAAATGGAAATAGTAGTTGATGAGGGAGGGGATCTCCCCAAACTACGTTGCCAAACTACGTTATCGGCAACAAAGAAGTAGTTTCTAATGAAATATTTCATTTCAATTTGTCAAACATAAAACTCGATTTACAAGAAACATACCTATCATGTTAGAAATTATCGAACCGAATTCAAGTAGGCTAAACGATTTTAAATATAAACCTAGAACATGGAAGTCATGTACGCTTCTCCATACCGATATTTTAATTCCTCTTATCGAGAATACTCCCGTGTAACCTCAAACCTTCAAGAATATTGAGAGTAACTTTTACTTTTTTTGAAAGCCTATAGCGTTCCATAAATTTTGACTCGTTCAATTGATCAAAATCGATTGGCCTCATTTTATTACCGGTGGCATTTGTTTTTCATCTTTGTTTGGATAATGTTTTTAATACCAACATCATTTAAGCGTAGAAGTTTTCACTCTGATCCATTTTTGTTTGTCACAATAGTTTATATATATATATACTCATAGGCAAGAATTCAAAATAAAATAAATTATTTAATGAAAGAACAGAAAACAGACAATACAAATTTTCTTATCACAGAAACAAACATATATGTGCATGTTTATTTTATTTATGTTACACGATCGATTACTTGACGGAAAACAAGTTAGGCCTACACAAATGATGTCAAATGAAATTGTAAGGTTAGCTCTCGTCGTTTTAGGTCCGTTAGTTACATAACAGGCCAAATATCTCCCGTTAAGTCAACCGAAGATTTTAACGGCCCTTATCTTTAACGGCGTTTCATGAAACAGGTTATCTCCCTTTAAAGAATTAAAGGGTGATTTACCAGCCGTTAAATTCTTAACACAGGTCGGTGAAACGGAGCATAAATCTTATAGGACCAGCAAAACGGCGTGTTCTCAGTGTAGATAATACTACGTTTGCTATGCCTCAATTTTTTTACGATCAGAGTTTTCTACCCATGACTTTCTGTTCGTCATTTACTTTACTCCAACTTCATCGTAATAATTTGCTTAACGGCTATCTGTCAAGCTCCGGAGATGTCATTTATTTTTAACTTCCACTGCGTTTTAAGAAATTTGACACAAAAAATGATGGAAGAATAAAATTCGTCAACAAACACCACAGTTAGTTCTAACACAGGTCAAAACTGTTTACAACATATACGTCATGAAAATATTAAATGCAAATTGAATTTGCTTTTCCTTTTGAACATATACGCCCTTCGCTAGCACCCGACTGAATCCCAATAGTATATGGAGACGATCGACTTTAGGCTACGTAGAATAAAATGCGTTCCCAAAAGATTTGGCAACCTACATCGACAGACAGCAGCTACACAAAAAACTTCGATACATCGCTGGCTGGCATCCGTCACACACTGCTGTATTGAAACGCTCTAGGCTTATTCCATTTCTCTTCTACCCTACCCCACTCTGTACCTGGTTACAGCGAATGAATACGTTCTCTCATGTCACTCAGCTGACTTAAAAATTTATGGTATCAACTTGTTTTGCCGGGACCTGTCAATAAATTTTCATTTTCAGGGTTTAAAAAACCTTTTACAAGTGTAACAACCATAAACACATTTAAAAAGTGCACATGAGTTCAAGACAAAATTTTCCACATTAATTAATTACCACTGGAGAACCTTTGAAGATAGAACAGGCAACACCTTACCTATGGTGTGTTGTAAAGATGCTGATGAATTAATTACCATTATCATCATCACCATCGTAATTATCACCATCGTTGTTGTTATCACCATTATTATCATCGTCATCGTCGTCACCATTGGCACATTTCATAGGAAAATCACACTGAGGTACTTTTCTCTGTGTGTAAAAAGTTTCACTATATTTTTATATCCTTGGCTAGTACGTTATTTTATCTTAATGTCATTATCCTCTTTAATATTATCCTTTAACGGCTTTACGTCAAATTTTTTAACCTTCCTCTAGTTTCTTATATTCGAGCTTTCCAAACGTTTTCACCACCAATATTTTCTCGTCCACTTTTTCATATTCCCAGCTCAGTTGTCTCTCTCGTTAAGCTATTCTATCG
The DNA here is from genome assembly GCA_034769895.1 of Magicicada septendecula. Lineage (NCBI taxonomy): Eukaryota > Metazoa > Arthropoda > Insecta > Hemiptera > Cicadidae > Magicicada > Magicicada septendecula. The sequence continues at coordinate 87,447,462 of CM068367.1, forward strand.
AAATTCTTCCATTAAAATTCTAACTTATTCTTTATGTCCCTAATTTTGAGTCTCGTGGTCACCCTTGTTTTGTTCTACATAAATATTTTATCATACGTACCTGCATTTTGATCTTCATCACTCTTCAAAACACCTAGGATTTTTAACCAACCGGTCTGTATGTACGAGTATGCAGACTTCAGTTCACCTTAAATTTCATTGCTATTTTGCTCTTAATATAAAGTTGTTATTCATACCATATGAAATTATCTGACGAGAACGCTCACCAAACAACAAATTAAGGCTACTCTAAAATCGAGTAGTTTATCTTTCCGACTAGTAACTGATTCACTCAAGCCATCTCCAAATTTGTAAAAAAAACATAAGTCATCTGCTTCTTGTTCCATAAGGTTACTCTAAGCGCGAGAAAAATGTATTTTGATAATAAATAATAAAAATTTTCAGGTACTAATATAACACCTAAAGGGATTTAACTATCATGCTTTGTCTAACGCATGTTTTCCGCTTATGATCCCATCACGTTTCCCACTATAGTCCAGTCGCCAGAGTAAAAATAACGGTAAAATTTCTTAAAAAATTGAGGCAAAGTGATATTTGGTATAGTTATTGAAAAAGGTCTAAATATCGGTTTAAAATCATCTTTGCATGTTTATAAGGTCAGGCTTTTTAAAAAAAACCCTTATTTAAGGGCAGCGCGCGGTAAAATAGATAAAAACGTTTACATTCAGTGAATTTCTTTCCTTACTACTAAATAAACCATTGGATCATGATAAAGTCTTCATTCTTTTTGTTTAAAATAGTTCAAATTTTAATAGTAATAAAATCAAAATAACGATTTTGTTATTATTTCATCGTTAGGAGTATTAAATCGATAGACGGAATGGTCGATTTTAACAAATCTTCCTCTGTTGAATAATATTATTAAATATGTGTATCTTAATATACATAAAAGTCATTGTGTGTATTTATATTCCACACCTCCTACTAAACCACTGGACCGATTTCAACAAAACTTAGCACAAATATTTTATGCAACGGGAGAACCAACATAAGATAGGTGTTTTGGGCCCTTGGGGGATGTCAAAAATGGAAAATATGAAAATACCGCATGTAGGGTATCAAATTAAAGGGAATTTCAATGCAAGTAACACTTTTTCATGCATATAAGCACTATTGAAAATTCTTGGGCCCTGGGGCATAATAAATGGGTGGTTTTGGGGGAGGTCAAAAATCGAAAATATGAAAAATACTGGACCGATTTCCACCAAACTTGGCACAAATTTTTTACGCAACGGGAGAACCAACATAAGATAGGTGTTTTGGGCCTGGGGGGGGGGTGTCATAAATGAAAAATATGAAATATGAAAATACTGTGGAGTATCAAATTAAAGGGAATTTCAATGCAAGTAACAATTTTACATGCATATACGAACTATTGAAAATGTGTGGGCCCTGGGGCTCAATAAATGGGTTGTAATGGAGGGGTGTCAAAAATGGAAAATATGAAATACCGTATGTGACATGCATATACGCACTATTAAAAATTTTGGTCTCCGGGGCTCAATAAATTGGTGGAATTGGAGGAGGGGTGATGTCAAAAATGGAAAATATGAAAATACCGCACGTGGGGTATCAAATTAAAGGGAATTTCAATGTAAGTAACAATTTGACGTGCATATTAATTTGGATTATTATAAATATCCCCCCCCTGCTTGGTGGATGTGAAAAAAACAGCATAAATGGTATCAAATTAAAGTGAATTTCCTAGCAAGTAAGAATATGACACCACTTTCTCCCAAGCAAACCCGGGCAAATCCTCCAGTAATAAATAAAATATTTCAAAGAAAAGCTCTCTTTTTAATAAAAGGTAAAACGAATACAAAGAATATATATATTTTTTTAAATTTGGAATTTTAAAAATTATTTATGTTGAGAATTTAGTTAGTGATTTCTTCTTCTTCTTCTTCTTCTTCTTCTTCTTCTTCTTCTTCTTCTTCTTCTTCTTCTTCTTCTTCTAGGATTTTTTCCTCACTATCATCAAAGTCATTATCATCAAAATCAATCTCGTCAACAATTGGAAAGTTTTTGCAAGTTTCAGTTGAGCATGTACCACAAACCGATGAACATAAAAGACCAGCGCTTCTGCATGTACACGATCCTTTTTTGCAGCCAGTTTTGCAATTACAAAAGATCATTTTTAATAAAGATTTTGGGGCAGCTGGCTGTGTCATTTTTATAGGCGTTAAAATTTCTCCAACATTCCAACCCCAGTCTTTTGGTATTAGATCATTGCCGAGCCATTGCTGGACTTGTAAATATACTCTGTAAAAGTGCTGCTTGGCAGCATCAGAAGTAGGTGGCAGACTGTCTAACTTTACAGGTTTTAAGCTTTTTTTCTTTTTTGAAATCGCTTTAGTAAAACTTGTATGTCTGTATTTATCAACACATGTAATTTTTTTTGGTGCATTATACATATACAGGAGAATTAATAGACCATTTTTATATATAGATGTTTGATGTTGATTTTCCAGTTTAAATGCTTCGATCGCTTCTTTTAAATCTGAGTTTATTGATTTTTTTCAATCGAATTAAAAACCGATTTTTTACCTTTACCATAAAAGCATGATGTTGTGTCACAGCCGGTTAGAGCATGCAAAAATAGTATATTCTCTTTGCAAAATTTATGCTTTCTAAAGCTGTTATCAGAAGAAAATAGACTAGCACTCATGGTTCCTCTCGTGGGTTTTAAGAGATAAATTTTCTTATTACTAGGTGTAAGCGCAGTAATGAGCACCAAAATATCTACGTCTCTGCAACAATAACTGGAGGTTTATCATATAATTCTAAGGCTGTTTTCACAATTAATAAGTCTGCATCATCGTCAGCTTGTTTAACGTTTATGTTTTCTTCTTCCAAATATCTCGTTAGAATTTCAATTAATTGAGTTTTATTATTTTTATTCGAAAGAAATTGTTCTTGGGTCACTGTGACACACATATCTTCATGGAATAAAATATCTGGAGAGGAATTTTGATTGGTACGGCGATAACGCTCCATAGCTTTGATGCTGTTAGAATTGTTTGTATAGCCATCAAAAACTACAGTAACTTTTGATCTAAAGTGTCTCTTGACATAATTTACGTATCTTTGAAAAATACATTTGAACTTGTCATTTTTTGACCATACTACTCTATGCAGTAACATACCACCATCAATGACGTAAATGCAATCTTCAAGGTTAATCTCAGTGCGGTCTACTTCAAACATATCATATAGTTTAGACTTATCTGTTTTCCGAAATACACCTTCGTAAAACATAGATGTTGGGTACGGTGCAAGTTCATAACGCATGTAATCTTTTAATTCGTCGTCACTTTTTCTTGCTACACAAATGCGTTGAAATATAAACATTGGATCTATAGGGACAATTTCCTCTTGAATTTTCAGACTACTATTAACACTTTTTAATGACAGTACTCTATTTTTTCGTTTAAACGAAACTTTATGGAAGTTTGTACCAGCAATTTCTTCTAATCCTGCTTTTCCAACCTCAAAAGCATTATGACAGTTAATATTATTACCGCCAGTAACTCCAGTAGATATAGACATTATTGAATCTTGATAAGGAAATGGCTCGTGACAATCAAACCAGGAGTTTATTTTGAGAATATCTTCAGTATCTCGTTTTATTTGAGAGAATCTCTAGCATCTACATGCTGATCGGAAGTAGAAAATGTTATACCACAAAATTTTTCTACTTCTTCGCAGATATCATGTGTATATGGCATCGCTAAAATCCATTTATTTGCAGTACTGGTAGTTACTCCCCGTCCAATCATACCACCATCAACTTTCATGACTCTCATTAAGTCCTGTTCGATTGTCATATCAGTACGAGTTCCTGACCAGAATTTCTCAGTTCGTCTTACAGTACAAAATCCGTTATTTATAAAATTTTGAAGTTCTTTAATTTTTAAAGCGGTAGTTTCTGGAATTACATCTTGGTTTTGCATTGAGGTGAAAAGTTTTTCAGATTCTTTTATAAAATGATTCATATATTGTACATATAATAAGGCTGATTTCGTATAATTAAAATGTCCAGTTGCATAAAAATATGGCAACATTTGCTGAATAACTTGTAATTGAATTTTTAGTAAACCCATTTTTTCAGAGCGCGCAAATGCTTTTGCAATAGAGATCATTCGTATGTATTGTATCCATAATTTTGCAGTTTTACCGCGTTCCTCAATTTCAATCATTTTTTCTAGAAATTTACCATTTAAGATGTTTAAAAAATTATGATCTTGTACTTCTTTGTAAGTAAGATTGTCATCTAAAAATTCTTGTAGTAAAGATTTCATATTTGAATATTCAACTTCTGAAAGATTCATTTCCTCAATAATCTTTTTACACAAAACTATCCAAATTAATGTGTGGCCTCGTACTGCTCTAGCATAAGCATGGCCATCTAACATCTTATCTACAGTTCCTGGCGCATAGCAACAGCTTAATGCTTCTTTTAAACCGCTTCCTGCCATCACATAACCGATTGAACCAAGAAAAGACATAAGCAGATGAAATCCTCCAAGTCGAACAATTACATTATGTATATCATCATCAGGTGAGGATTGGACCATTTCAAACGCTTTCTGATACAAAGGTTGATCGAAAGTAACAAAACAATTAAATAGATTTAAGTTTTTCACTAGTTTTACAGCGTATTTTAAAACGGTGTATATTGTATTTTTGTCAGTTGGAGGAGAGTGTACAAAAGGCAAGCAAACAATTCTAGATAATGTATAAGTCATATTTTCCAAAAGCTTGGACATAAAGGCATTCCAGCCAGTAATGCCTGGTTTGGTCACTCCATAAATCCAAAGCAAGTCAGCATTAGAAAAATCTATATTATTAAAACTCGGATTATCTACTTTTTCAAAAACAATGTTTTGGAGTGCATGTGTATTAATATTTTCAAAAATTTGGAATGGTATTTTGTCAATTTTGCTGATTTCTTTTGCAGTAGGCTTAACAGTCAATCGTTTTAAGGGAACTTTGTTATAATAACAATCTCTTGGACTTACAATCATAATACCTCCCATACTATGAAAAGTATTTTTCCCGTCTATAGTATTGATATTAATATCTGAATTGTCAAATGCCAATTGTGCAAAACAACCAGATCTAAATGGAGAACGTGGACTAAGCAATACACTATTCTCATAAAGTGCTGCTTCTTTGTTTGATGAACACACTCCCAGATGCGACAATATATCTATAATTCGTTTTGAAGCAAATTTCCTGTGCAACATTACAGACAGACCAACTTGCAATGGTGATAGAAAGGTTCTAGGTCTTATGCAACTCATAATTGAATGAGTAATTGCTGTGCATTTTGTTTCATATGAACTAATATCACCTTTTTTATTTTTTAAAATTATTTCTTCTATCAGAAACTGAAGGGATTCTGGGATATTCTCATTAATATTTTGGAATATATTATCACTTGGAGGATAAAATTCTGTATTACTTTTCTTCAGATTAACATCGTTTCGAATAATTGCTGCTGCAGATTTTAAGATTTTTCTTTTTTCTTCATTTTCATCTTTTTTTGAGGCTATCCATGCTTGACGCATGACATTGTATTCACGATCTACAAGACATATGAGGGTTGAGCCACCTTTTCTGGATATAATTCTTATACAATCGCCATAATTTTCTTTTAATTTAGCAATAATGGTATTTGGATGACAAGCATCATGTCCTGTTTAAGAAAATTAGATATTAAATAAAATAAACATGAAAATTTAATTTAAAAAATAGTATAATTATAATTTATAATTAAGCAATATATTTACCTAATAATGCAATTAATTCTGTGAGCGTAAACTGGGTATCATCACTGTCACTTAAATAATCAAAAATCAATTCCATTTGACGTGAGATTTTTACATCCTTGGGTCGACCTTTAGCATCACTTGTGTCACGAGTGTAACTGCTTAAAACTTTTTTGTGACAACTGCGGTGATATCTCGCTTGTACAGCTACCAAATCATCACAAGAAATTCGTCGTAGAATTGCTTTTCCTAATTCGTCATTATGTCCTGCAATCATTTCTGATAATTTTTCTTTAAAAGTAGGACTTTGAATTATGGAAATATTTTTGCGTTGATTAATACTTAATCTCGTATTACTTTTATCGGCATCTAATCCACAAATTATACAAAGTTTTTTGAAATTAAACAATTCTTTACTCTTTCTGACTTTACTCTTGACTGGGCTATATTTACTTTTTTCGACAAAGTGCCTAAATCCTTATAACACAAAACATCATTCCTTTTTAACGTATATTTTTCTCGACATTTCCTGTGTACTAAAATTGAATCAACTTTTTTTAACATTTCATATTTTCCATCGTTTCTCTCAGAGCTAACTCTTATTAAATTCGGTAGTCCTCGAGTCACTTTTTCTGTATCTTCAATACAAAGATCAGCATTACAAATAAAACATATTTCAGTATCACACTGGTCCATATTTAATACCTAAAAATCAAAAAACCTTATGTAGCACTAATGTTCAGTAAAAGTATTCTTTAAAACTTCACCACTAGTGAAGTCAAAATATCTCTTTTGAAAATTTTTTTATTTTCAATTTTAAATCCACAGTTTTTACCAAATTTGTTTTTTTAAATATGTGCCTTTTATAAACTTTTAATGTATGTAAAAAATGATCAGTACAAATAATTTTTTTTTTTTAGAAAAAATGCGTTCTTTACGTTTAATTTTTTTGAATGGTCAAAAAATGGTGTCAGAAAGGCCAAAAAATTTTGTTAATTAACCATCCGAAAGTATTTTTAATAAGCTTTAATTTAAGCCGTCGTACACCTTTGTGCCACAATCTTGCCATACTTTATGAGCCCTCAAAATTTTTTTGTGACTTGCGATTTTTTTGAGGTTATATTCAACATTTCAATATGAAATTTGTGGGGTTTATAGTACTCCACAAAGGTTACCTTTCCCTCAAGTTTTATCAACTTTCAATAATTTGTGTTAAAACAACAGCAATTTGTTTATAAACGTCATCGCCACTTTATTTATTGATAGCACATTAACAATAATAATAATATCGACTTCCGTATTAAGGCTAAAAATGTTATTCATTTATTATAGAATACTGAAAAAAATTCACATTAAAATCGGCTTGTTAGGTCCAAAGATATTTATAAAAACGCTATTTTGCAACTTAAATTGTTAATAAAAAAATAAACGGGTTGATTTTACACAAAACTTAACTATTAGCTCAACTTGATCCCATTAACCAATTTAGCATACAAAAAATGACTCCCATAACAATTCACATTTGATTTTTATTTTGACTCCACTACACGTGTTCACAAATAAATAAATATTAGCATGTATAAAAAGTGTAAATAAAAACTTTGAACTGCAATTTTTGTTACCTGTTTTATATGATAAAAACAAAAATATTTGTAATGTTTTGATTATAACCTTTGAAGAAATATCAACTGCGTTACTGCTCCGTTCTTGTATAGCAGATGTTTGTATGGCATACCACAACAATGGGTGTTGCGCGCGCAGCTACATTTACAGTTGCACACTCGAGGGGAATAGAACGCCGCGCCGTTTAAAAATTTTACCTGTTTTCTAGGGTCTTGTTTTTAGAGTATAGGTATAATCAGGTAAGAGAAATAACATGAATAGATAGATTTAGCATTGTAGTAGCTATAACGTTAATTTCAAGTACTCAAATAAACCCACTTAAAAAATACATGTATGTAACGCAAAGGAGGCACCTTTTTTTAGTATATACAATTTTTATTTATTTTTTTAATTTTGAAAATGATTATAATTTTCATGAGTGTAGTTTTTGATGCAGAACACTTGCAGCTTTCAAATACAATTTTTTGTATTTCGATATCTCTATTTTTAAGATTAATAAAGGCAGATAAACTCTGAATTTTAGAGTAAATTTAAAATACGTCGAAATACTCACTTTTGAAAAGGTTTTTTTTTTTTAAATAACAACTTCAAAAGTAGTTTTCATTATTATAAAATAAAAAGTTTATCTCTTTTAAAGGTAAATTAGTAAAGAACTACTATTTTTTTTAAATTTTATTGTATAGTACTTGTAATTTTGTGGTTTCACTTCTTTTTGTATCTACAGTAAATAATTTTACACTATATTCTTTATGTTCAAATAAAATATTTATGTAAAAATCAACAAATTTTGAAAGCTATACTGTTCCCCTTCAAAACTAGCCTTTATTTAACTGGCTACGCTTAGATTAAAGAAAGTTATGATATTTTTGAATAGACGCGCCTGGCTAATTTAGAGAAATTACGCAGGATCGGGGGCAAACGCTCTTTTTAAAACGCAGCGCTCATCATTACCAATTTTCAGGAAAACAGTTCCATTAACGTAAAAATATGTAAGGAGACTTTCTGAAGGAAATTGTTTGTTCTTCAATATACACCTTTTTATTTCTTCCAACTGTACATATTTACGGAGTGCTTTAAGAAAATCTGTCTTTGCGATTTTTCCAGACCATTTTCAGAAAACCCTAGAAAGGTAAACATGCAAAGATTTTTTTATATTAATTATTAACGTTTATTTAACACGTGCACCAAATATTGCTTTGCCCCAATTTTTTCTCAAGTCAAAATCTCTGGCGACTGGACTACTATGGGCAAAATATAAAACGGTTTCTACAACACTCTCTCTCTCTGTCTTCCCCTCCTCTCTTTCTCTCTTCTCTATCCTCTCTCCTCTCAAAGCAATGACAAACCAGATTGTGATTTTTCTGCCTAGAAATACCTGTTTACTTAGCCGACTTTAGACTTTAGCCTTACTTCTGAACCGACTTTAGACGTTAGACTTTAGTTCCTATATATGAACATGTGAGAGTATCTGTAAACACACACCCGCATCGTACATATATAAGAAGAGGTCACTTACGGATAATTTTAGAAATTAGAATTCGAAGAAAATGGAAGACATCTAATGGAACAAAGTAATAGAGACCAGTAGAAAAGGACGCAGAGTCAACGAGGATTTTAATAATATGAAGAGAAGAAAACAATTAAAATTAAAGGAAGAATGGAGACGCTTGTAGAGGTCTAACGCTGAGAAAGAAAAATTAAAAAGCAAACTTTAAGAAGACACAAAACTAAATTTATTTCGCCTTGTTCGAGACACTAAGTCACACGTATGATAATCGCTGTGAATCTAAACACTGATGCATGCAGATGCGTATCACAACGCGTTGATCAATGTAGCAATAGACTTTTTATAGATTTTACGTCCGAATTTAAGACAATTGCCATTAATACCTACGGGGACAGGATTTGTTATAATTTGTCAACAATAACTGAAGCTTTTAACTAGTGGATTCTAGAACATAAGCGGAAAATGATTATACTGTCACCATAAACTCCCTGTCCCCAATCGAATTGACCTTTAAAAGAGTACGAATTAAAAAAAGTTAATTCAATAATATTACGACACGTGAACAATAATTTTTCTACCAATTATTTACGGGAGCTCTCCATTACTTCTAACAAAGCAAACAAACTGTAAAAACTCTGAAACTGTATTTTTCCGTTTGTTTGTTTGTTTTCAAAACATTACTTTAAAAAACACACACAAATAAACAAAACAGCGTCACCTCACCGACAGTTAAATTGTCTTCGTTATCTGCGCGAAACGAGTGGGTAAAACGCCGACGCACCCCTTTCCAACCCCACTGAACCCTCTCCATCACCGACCAATCGTAATTCAGACTCCAACAAACCCGGCAGAGCTGGCTTTCCTCTACTCCGTTTTAATGATAGTCTAGACGAGCAATTAATTGCGTATTAAGCGATGCTTTTTGTGCTTCATAAAATTTAATTAAGGTTAACGAACGAATCGTTTGCAATTAAAAAGGGATTTGTATTATTCAAAGTGCTCAAATATTACCCAAATATATTTTCCCATTTACTACAATTACAGTAAACGTTTTATTGTAACAACGTAATCGATACATCACCGTTGTCGTCGTCGTCACCATCACTATCATTACCAACATCTTCATCGTCATTTGTTTTTTCCAGATATTTTCTCCAGAACTAACCTTTACCAGTTACGCATTGTTCCACATTACTTACCCAGTATGTTCCTCGTTCTTGTAAAATAGTACCAACGTCTGTCTGTGATGTTCTTTAACCCCCAATGTAGCAGTCTTTGTGACAAAATATCCTGCTAGCGAAATACTTTCGGTCGCTGGATTTTATTTTAATAATTCTGATAAAATAAGTTTGTTGACAAATATCCAAGTTGTGACAAATAACTAGTTTTGTTGCATATCAGTTTAACTGCTTTCTTGTTTTTCCTTTCCATTCCAAGTGTTGTCCACTCGTCCGAAAATAAGATGAGTCAATCAATGATTCGCAACGGATCAAACGATGTAATGCTTGTGGGAGAAGCAGTGTATCCCATACCAAAACAACAGCAGTATTTCACTATCAAGAATCCGGAGCTGCAATGGTTATTCATTTCATTTTTTCCATATTAGCCTGTTAGTTTCGTCATGTTTCTGGCATTATAATCTTAGTACTTGTGAATTGCATGTAAGTACACCGTTGAGATATTTTTGGATCAATTAACAACACATTTCACTAAGTAGCTGAAATAATTATGGCTAAGAGTTGAAAATTGAGACCACTGCGAGAGTGTCACGCCTAAGTCATGATTTTCGCAGTAAACATCGAGAAAGAAGAAGGTACCAACCACTTTCTTGTAACTTGTAAACGTTCACACGGCCTTATTTTATTAGGGCTTTTTTTTTTTTTTTTTTGTATCGGCCATCTAAGGACCACATGCCAATTTCAATTCTTTATTCTTTGTTCTTTTCTTTTTCTTCAATATTCTTTCATCTTTTCACTGTGTCTCTTTCTCCTGTCTTCAGTCCACTTTGAACCTGGGTTTTCTCTCTCCTACCCTGGACTCCTTCCATTTTTAACACTTTTGCCCGAAAAACGTCTCTTTCAGTTGCTTCTTCTGCGTGTATATTATTTTTTTCTGAATCCTTTTGGACTTCTTTACTCCAAAACTTGATGTTGGCTTCTTCCACCACAGATATTTAAAGACCTCCTTTTTAACCTATTGTCGTCCATTCTATATAAATGTCCAAAAAATAATAGTCTTCTTTTCCTCATCGTTTCTGTTATATTTTCTATACTTTGATATATTTCATCATTACTTCTTAATTTCCAACCTTCTGAAGTTTTTCGTGGGCCTAATATTTTCCTAATAATTCGTCTTTCCAATATTTCTAGTTTGTGTAAATTATAATTCAATGCTAGACATTCACTTGCATATAGGCATTCTAGCTTCACTATTTATTAGGGCTTTATTTTTACAATTTTCTGCTAATGAGCGTCGCCAGTAGAATGCCATTCGTCCCACAGTAGGGTGATCATTAAAGGATGCAATAAAACGTGGATAAGGTTTACGAGGCACCGATCAAACATTGCTCGTTAATCACTATTGGAACAGAATCCAGCAGGATACGGCTATAAAACGTGTGAAACAACAACTAAACGTTTGAAATACGTACATAAAAACGTTTGTTTTGTCCTTTAAAGTGTAGGTAATGCTGTCTCGGCAATGCTGTCATCTACTTAGCGTTTATTTTTACCACTTGAATACCTTTTTTCTGTTGCCTCATTAAATGTATACAGTATCAGTTTTTCCATCATCATCCCTTTCACTTATTAGGCCCGTCGCCAGTTACGGTTCCCGCCTTATCTTCAGTCTACCTAGAATTATCTTTCCTCTGTTCTCTATTGTCTTGGGGTTTCTGCCAACCTACTTTCCTGCATCAACTCCAAATGTTCAACCACTTCATACGGTCTGATCCAATTTTAGCACAAGTCCTAATGTATGAAGATCTTTATCATCATCATCATCTTCACGGATTAATCCAAAAATGCCTTGTTCTGGTCTCAAAGAGGAAAAGATTAGAGCTGGTCACTCCAGCGCTTCCTCGAACGTCCCACACCTCTCCGTCCCCTCGGCTTTTAGTTCCAGAGTTGTTTGGGGATGCGGCAGTCATGTTGAAAAAGATATTCCCACCAATTCAGGCGATACTGGCCGATCCTCTCGAGTATACTCATAATATTCAATTCCTGCCGTATATCTGTGTTTCTTTTACGATCATGGAGAGTATACCCTGCCACGTGTCTGAGAAATTTCATTTCAGCAGTTTGGATGCAACTGGCTTGACCTTTCGTTAAAGTCCAATTCTCAGACTCATAAAGAAGATCTTCTTTTACTAATCATTCTTCGACTGCGTCCTTTACTTCTCCTTAAAACCTTATCTTCTCTTCCTTTCACTTTTGTTGTAATCCAAGTTCTGCTGTCGTGATAAAGAGTCGTGACACGTACTTACACGTCCTACTGTCAGTGTTTGATAGAATTTTAACATTGTTCTTCCCTTTTTACGTATGCTGACAATGCTACGTGTGAATGCGATCTCGGCCAGTTTCGACGAGACGACGTTTTTACCTGTCCTTACCCGGTCCGGCACTTTCAGTTGGTCACAATTAACCGAATCTGGGGCAACTACTAGAAACGTTTCTGTTCCCAAAATTCGATGAAGTTTAAATTCTGTAACTTTGTCATTTGTGTGAGTATTTTTGTCATTTCTTCCAATATTTTTGTTACCTTAGGTTAGGTTAGATGGTTCGTCTATCTACAAATAAGACAAAGACCTATAAATTTAATGTAGCCTACATTGGGAAAGTAGTTGTACGAGGGTAAGTCAATAAGTATCCGCTAACAATTTTTATAATAATTTATGATGACAATAGTACAAACTGACAGTTAGCTCATTTTTCAACATACTCTATTTGCTTTTTAATACTCTTGATCCATCGTTGCACAAGTTTCTTGATGCCTTCTAAAAAAGGTTTTTCTGCTGAGCAGCAACCCACATACCGCTTCCTTCACTTCTTGGTCTCTGGAGAATCGACGGCTCCTTAAGGCGTCTTTAAGTTAACTAAAGAGATGGTAATTCCACGGGCGAGATTGGGCCTGTACCCAGGATGCTCCAACAGCTCAAAAGGGTTTGGACAGTGTGGGTGGGAGTACGTAGGCGCGTGTTCTCATGCAAACAAAAGCACTCCTTCCGACAATAGGCCTCAGAGTTTGGATGGAATTGCAGGTTTCAATTTATTGAACAACATCTCACTGTAACTTGGACTATTTACTGTTGAGCCCTTCTCCAAGTACTGTTGCAGTATTTCCCTTTGTGGGACTCAGAATGCTTTGAGCATTACCCTCCCTGCAGAGGGTTGACTCTTAAATTTTTTTGACCGGAGATTCGGAGTGTTTCCATTCCATGCTGTGGCGTTTGCTTTCAAGTCCAAAGTGGTAGACCCACGTTTCATCTCCAGTGACTATTTGCTTCAGAAAAGCTTCACCTTCATTAACATAGCGGTCCAGTAAGCACTGACAGGTGGCCACACGGTTGGGGTTGTGTTCTTCAGTGAGCTGTTTTGGGACCCATCTAGCATAGACTTTACGAAAGCCAAGCCTGTTATGAATAATTCCATATGCAGAACATTACTAATTTGCAGACGGTACACCACTCGGTAGGCACTCTTCGGTTGGTATGAATCATGGCATTAATTTGTTCAATAATGGGATCAGTACTGGAAGAGGTTGGGTTTCCTGATCTTTCCTTGTCCGTGACACTTGTCCGACCGTTTTTTAAATTTTCGATCCATTCATATACACTCGCTGAGGTAAAATATTATCCTCATATTGTTTTGAAAGCCTTCTATGGATTTCGGCTCCCGATACACCTCCAAACCACAAAAAATCGGATCACTGGACGCTGTTTTTCGTTGGTGCAAACGGAGAGAGGTGCAGCCATGTTTATCATGCAACAATCTACAGCTAACTACGTGAAGGACGGTCTAATAGTCCACGATCGGAGACAACGGTGCCATCTGTCAGCGTACAAGAGCACTAAGTGGTACTGCCAACCTACAGACGATTATAACAAAATTGGAGATACTTATTGACTGATCATTGTAATATGCATGTTACAATGAGCAGTAAAGGTGTTGTGAATGAGATTTTCGGGCAACTATTGAGTTATGTAGCTAGTAATGGTGTGACAAAATCTGTCAATGTTGCTACAGGCGATTATAAGTTTTGTTATGCGGTGGGTCCACATGTGATACACTCTTAGCTGAGAACGGAGCGAGCAGAAACGGCTCGTTAAAGGGCCAACGTTGTGGTTTAATGATTCGATGTCTGTAACACATAAGTGCTACTTTTAGTAACCCGAAAATCGTTAGGCCGCAGTTTCAGAGCCTATATAGGACGAGCGGAGCGAACAAAGATGCAAAGGTCTATTACATATGGGTTCAGCATGTATGGTGTAGGTTACCCGTATGCAAAAATATGCACAGAGAAAGTTGATTGGCCGCAACAGTATGTAAACACTGGAAATAGCATTATCACTCCGGGCTTAAGCCTTCGTCTCTTCACACGCTTTTGATAGACGTAGTGTGTGTTTGTAGTTGATAGGATTTTGTACGATTGGTCGCAACTGACCGCGGTCAGTGAAGGGCTCACAATCAAGTGGACCAAGTCCATTTTTTTATAAAATTTAAGTCAGGTGCTGTGTGTCTCAGATTTTGTATTATGGTACTGCCATAGCAGACCAAGTACAGCAGTTGCAGTAACTTTAACCAGAGAGCAGATCGTTTTCATGCTGTGAATACACCAATTTTAAGAAGACCTTTTTAACTCTGTTTTCTCTCGAAATTATATTTCGTGGACTTGGCTCACTTTGGAGACCATCATATACTTGCTCCAAGTTTTGATCCACATTTTTGTTGTATCGTAGGAGACATCTGTAACCTAAACACTTGGTAAACATGGTTCCAAACGTTTGGTATGTTACGACAAAAAATATAGTACGATTTCTGAAACCGGAGCGTGTTTTGAGGCTTAATCCACGCGTGTTTATGGCAACATATAAACACACGTAAAAGAAACGGTAACTCACCGAGAAATACCGTTTTTAAGAGAGAACAAAGGCAACGTGGAGAAAATAACGTTGGTGTGTGAGGGGAAACTGAACGACCTTGTGGGCCTGCACACTGCTGTGGAATCCGGACATGGCACCGAGCTTGCATGCAGGACAGTTGCCAGTAAATAATAATAATAATACATTGGTTTCATAACGTCACCCGCGAATTGAGAAACAGCAGCCATGAACGTGTGACCACATCTGTGGCTTCTTCTCTGACGCGGATTGGTAACTTCCGACACTATACTGCTGGTGGGTTTGATCCCACCAGTCGCGTGACTTTCCTATGTTCTTGTGTCCTGTAGTTTGTATCTTTCTAGTTTTTCAAGATTCTGTTCCATTCAATCTGTTTTTCATATGTTTATTTCAGCTTTCTTTCCGTTGTTTGGCTTCTTCGTCATCTTCTTCTTCAACACTACAGCCGAACGTGTGCCCTGGCTCCCAATACCAATCTTCTCCAACGTCTCCTACCCGTTACCATCGCAGCGTAACCCCCCCTCACCACCATTCTTCTTAGATCATCCAACCATCTTCTAGATCGACCCCTCTTTCTGCTTTTATACACCTGTGCTGTCAAGATTTTTTTGGCATACGCTGATCATCCATCCGTTCCAGATGATTAAGACGATGACCTTGTACGAATCTTACAACGTCCTCATGCATCAATAGCTCATCTGTCTCCTGGTTATTTCTTACTCTCCAATCATCATCTTCCTTAACCGGGCCAAAAACACGTCGTACAATCTTTCTTTCAAACCTTCTCAGTGTTTCTTGTTCCCTTTTTTCCAATATCCACGTCTCATCCCCTTAAGCAACAGTCAGTCTAATGTGTGTCTTATATAGTTTCATTTTTGTGTTGTGACTAATCAGCTTGCTTCTCAATAGTCTGCTGTTAGCATAATATGCCCACTAACCTGTCATGTATTGTCGTGTTTATGGACCCTTCATTATCTACCATGTTACCCAGGTGTCTGAACTTATTAACCGCATCAAATGAAGTACTCTCTATGCGTAGATTATGCAGATTCCGTCGTTTGCCTTACCATTTTGCCTTACCTTTTTCAGCTAAATTCATCCCAGGGATATTCTTAATAAGCAGCCATATTCTAAATTGTGCAGAATTTCAGTGCAACGTTCCTGAAAACAGGAAACACGTTTTCCATCTACTCGTTTGATTAGACTGGTTTTCATTAAGTTCTTTTTGTGTCCATTCCTCTTAAATACCACATGTAACTAATTTGAATTTGAATAGTAAGTTAATTAAATGTTCTTGTTCTGTGCTATATGTGCGTATATTATATATATTTTATGCTATATGCTATATGTGGGTATATTATAAAACCCAATTCTCCAACTACGTGATACAAAACGTTTTATATTGGCCTTCCCTTATTGAAATTTTCTTCTAGTTCCATAATCGCATGGTAGCTATTGTGTGATTCTAATGTATTTGAGATAGGTACAATTAGATATGATTGAGTGATTCAGCCACCAGTATTTCTAAAATACTGTTCTTCTGATGACGCATTTTAACAATATTTTGTCTCACGCATCCTCTTAAACTCTTTAACCATTTATTTATAGAATGCTCATATTCAGTTTTTTTTTGTGCCTGTACTTCTAACACTACCTCTCTTTCTGAAACATTAGTAACTTTAGCTTCTTCGTACAACTTTCACTTCTTCTGTTTATGTTCTTAACTTGTCTTTCCCACGATCCCCAAACGAATGTTGGGGATACCATCAGGTCCTCGATCCAACTTTCTTATAAAAATGTTTATTGCCATTCTTTTTTATATTTATAAAGAGATCGTAGACAGATTGTGGAGAACGACATGTGGAAATCACAAGGCCTATGTGGTAATGAGAAAATAAACTAGAAGAAACAAGCCTGTTGAGTTATAAATTTCAGGCTCAACAAGTAGAGATGAGTTACAAGTGGATGGTTTGTTAGTCATGTTCAAAACTCCGAAAGGTCTGGAAGGCTAATTTACCACAAGAAACCAAAGAAAATTAAAGAGATAATTTTCGGGAGCACAAGAAAAAGAAGAAGAATTAAAAAGGAGAAGGCGAAGAAAGAGGAAGAGGATGAGAAGCAGGAGGAGGAGGAGGAATGGTAATTAGAAGAGGAGTGGCATGTCATTGATATTTAATGTATATTTTACAAACACACGGAACGTATACATACACGAGCTGTTGCGAAACAATATTATATATAGGACGAAGTTTAATTAAAGTGATGGAAGAAATAACTTGTGGTTAGTTTCAACCCATAATTGTAACTGATAAATGTATTTGTCCATTTTGTCCATCCTATTACGTGATTTGTTCGGAAAATTAGAAAAGATTATACATTCATGACAAACTTTCTATTACCACTGTTTCTTTAATCGCCATGACATTTCAAATTTAATTGGGCAAATTGAGAATGTGGTTTGTAATCCGTGTCTTCGGAGCTAGTTCAATGATCGATACCGTATCAACGGAAGACATAAACATCGGTTGACGGGAGCACGTTGTCAGATACCGATACTAAACCGGTCTGTACTTACGTAATCTTTTCGTAAACTCTTGACTGCGTGTGATTTTTATGCAGTCGTGTTTCTCTGTGTATGGTTCTAAAATAAACTAGCCTGTTTCAACGATCTCTAAGTCGATAACGAGGGCATTGTTCCTGAACAACCACCAGAGATCGCTTTGATGCAATGTATACAGTTGTTTTAATTTATATTTCTGAGTGGCGTTACATTCTCCTTCTACTTCTTCTCCTTCCTTTCCTTCTTCTTCAAGCGTTAATGCTTCAAGGCTTATTGTAACATCCAAACTTTATTTCTTCTTCATGCCTTACAAATATTTTGATTATCTTTCTAAGTCGAAGTGTTTTGTGGCCCAGTTTCTCAAATTTCCTCCATTTCATATTTCAATTTAAAAAGATGTTCAATGGTGTACTATAAACTGTTAAGAAATCTTCTTCTTTACTTGCAAAATCTGATCATCTCTGAATTTATCCGGTGTTGGATACGTGCGGGACTTAAATTTTAGTTCTGAATGGCTAGGAGGAGATTTTTTTAACTACACGGGGATACCACTCGTTGAACTATCAGTACTTTGCAACCTGGCGATCAAGTAGAAACCAGATTAATTATATTTTAAGTCTTCACCGTCATCACCACCATCATCATCTTCAAGGATTAAACCAAAAATGGTTTGTTCCGGTCGCAAGGAGATAGACCAGAGCTGACCACACCTTAACGTCCTTTCGGCGCGGCGTATAATTCAATAATTGTTTGGGGATGCGGCAGTCACCCATTCGGTTAAGATGATCCACACATTTTATCAGATATTAGACGATCCTATCGAGTATACTCATATTAAGCATTACGACGTACATCTACAATTCTTCTGCGATCTCGAAGAGTATATCCTGCCACGTGTCTGAAATAACTGCTTTCGGCCGCTTGAATACTACTGGCCTGGGATTTCGCTAAAGTCCAATTCTCAGACCCATAGAGACGTGTGTAGAGGGCCATCACATTGTAGAACTTCAGGCGTGTTTCTTTACCCGTTGATATTAGAGTTCTCCTGGTGGTTCCACACATATGGTTAAACGTTTTGACCGCTTTATTGTTTGTAGTGTAAGACACATACAGCCCAGATATTCAAAATTATTGACTTGCTTCAGAACAGTAACATCAACAACAAGTTTTGCCCGAACGAGATCAACTGCATGAAAAGTCATCACCTTGGTCTTACCCTCTGAGATCTGTAATCCGAAATCCTCCAGATCTCAGAGGGTAAGACCATCTACAAGGCGCTTTCCGAGATCGAGAGAATATACTGGTCAACAGCTGACAACAACGTGTCACCCCCAGAGTTATCAATCTTGAAATGCTCTGACAGCTCCATCTGTGAATTTTATATAAAAATTAAAAAGAGAATGTGATAAAGACGTACTCCACAATTGAACGTACTCGTTTTTTTGTACGAACCAATATAAATTAAATTTTTTTATATTTATTATACATAATTTATATCCCAATATTTGGTATCTACACTTCAACACCCTGTCACGGATTTGGAACGTCTGTTCCAACGTTCAGGCCTTCTGTTTCTTGTTTCTTAGCTCATTCTTGCTTTAGAATTCCGTTATCACGTTTTTCTACTGTATTGCGTTAACCATCTATTGTGGAAATACCGGCTTCGTATTCAGTTCATTGAAAATGAAAATTTATAATTTTATTCCTCCTACAATACCTCGTAGAAACTGTATTGTCCTTACAATTACTTTGTTGTTGTCTCCAAGTAATCCGTGCTTCAAAATTATATTTTTACATCCGTTTTGTAACTGCAATTGTTTAGTAAAACTTTGAAAATGTTATGCTTTAAATTTCTTTGGATTCAGTGGCGTATCTAGAATTTGGTCTTGGGAGCAGTTGCGGGGTCTGATGATCGGCTTCTTACAAAAGGAAGAACAAGTTATAATTCTTAGAACAAGTTTCTTAGCCGGGAGAACAGTATACCAGAAAGAAAAAGATCCGGCGTATACAAGATGAATTGCAGCTCATGCGATATGTTCTACATAGGCCAAACAGGCAGACCGTTTGAAGAAAGATATAAAGAACATCTTCCCAGAAGGGAATTGCATAAAACAACGTCAAATTTTTCCAGACACCTGGTACTATGTAATCATAACTACAGTGATTTTGAGACAAATTTCCAGCCCATGCATTGCTGCAGGAAAGGAAAATACATGGATGCACTTGAGGAGTATGAAATATATAAAGCCGTCAAAATCAACAATGATTATGTCTTGAACGATAAACTTACATTTTCACATAACATATTGTACGACACGGCAATACTTGCTTACGGGCGCCGGTAAATAGAAAGTTACAGTACACACGGGCTATAATAAACAAAACAGTTTTATCAGTGGATATATAAACAGTGAATCAGTCGATTGATAATGTCCACGCGAGAAACATAAAATTTCATGTTCGCGTATGTGGATTTTCGCTGTCGTAAAAGTGCACTTTTACTGTAATGATTTTAGTATTTTAATTTTTTAACGATCTCTAATGAGTGATCAAGTTTTCTGAAGATGGCAATTCGTTGCCGAAACGCCTCATAAAGGACAAGAAAAACGAAGTCGCACGACGGATATCTGGTAAATACGTCTACATATATTAACAAGTTAAGACTAATCAACATATATCTTTAAAATCGTTTAAATCAGTCGCATTAAAGTAAACGGTAAGAACACAATAAAATATTCATTGAAACATTGTTTACAGGACGGTCATTGATTAAATTAATTTTCCTATATTTAATATTTTAAACATATACGCTACTGCTGTGTAATAAATTTGTTTGTATATTTAAAAAAGAGTTACTGCTACGTTAGCGTAACAGCTGACAAAATAATAAAACAGTCTACAAATTAAGAGATTAACAAAATTCGTCAACTTTTACGACCCACATGGGGGGATCCGGTCCCGTTCGTTCTCCTCTTAAATACGCCCCCGTTTGTATTGTACCAAATATTAATAGAAATCTGTTCATTTCATTGTCTGTATCGTTATTTTACTCACATCTTATGTTACAAAAATATTTATAATTTAAGTACTAGTGTTCAATAGTAGGGAATCGTCAACTACAATTTTTGTCATCACTGGATATTAATGTCAAATAACATTAATATGAACGTCGAGAGAGAGAGAGAGAAAGAGAGAGAGAGAGAGAGAGAGTGCGCGCGAAAGAGAGCGAGGGGGACAATATCACACCTCGCGTGGTTCAGCGCGTAAATGTCAGAACAGTTTGTAACAACGACAGTCAGCTAGCTAATGGTTGACTAATCCGCGTGTCCATCAAGGGGGTGTCGGACCGCGCCGCGCCACTTCGCCTCAGGCAAGAAACTCACCGAGTACGATGACATGAGTCGCGATAACGAATGGAAGTATGCGATCGCGCGCGATCCGCTGACGTACGTCATCGCAACGGAAGGGGCCCCACACAGAATACGATTAAACGGGGCTCCGTCACTTTTGATTACGTAGTATAGTTTCTGTTTTCTGAAAGTAATGTTATCTAGGAGGCATTAAAAGTCGTTAGCTGCCTATTTGCTTTTTAAAAAGCGCGAAAGTTAAGTCGTAGATGGTGGGTTCATTCTATAAACCAAAGGCGTGAGGTGTAGGCCACATTCCGTGGCAACGGCAACATATTTCCATGAATCTTCCCTTTTATTATTCTTTTTAAAATCATTTAGTCCTTTGTCTAAAGTACAGGTCTTGATTGAACCTAAAAAACGAAATTTAAGAACTTTACACATTTGTCTAACGTTTATCAAAATACGTATAATATTTAAATGTATATATCATGTTGTGTAGTATTTATCAATTCATGTATCATAATTTATATTTAACAAAAATCATAGATTTAATTAATAATGTACCGGTAGTTCATAAATTGTTAATTAAAAAAGACAACAGGAAAAACTACTCACATAAATTTACCTCAATTATTAATTTTTCTTTGTGTAAATCCATTAAGATTCTTGAACGATGCTCGCCAACTGATGCGTGAATGATGCGATTGACGGACACCAACTGGCAAAACTGCTGCTCTGTGATCTGCTCTGCAGTTTACAAAAGGTCACACACAGGTCACGGCGTCGCGTTTTACTGTAGTAACAACGGCAACAACGACTGTGGTTAGCAATCTATAGCAGCACTTTGCATAATTAGCTCTCACGAGCTGTTCAGTGTTGTACTGTGCTCACAGCACACGCCTCTCGTCCAGCTACTTTCGTTTTGTCCAAACGAATACCACAAGTTTCAAACATCATCTATTATGTTACTCGTGTATAGGCTAATTTATTATAAGAAGCTATCTGCACGTTAGTTGGGCATACGTTATCTACAAAATTTCACCAAACGGCTTAGTCTACATCTCTGCGTGTGTGTGTTCACCACCACAGAGGTGCTACAACCCTGGTCCGGTCTTCGCCTGCTGAAGTAGAAATTGCCAGCGTTCTTCATCCATTGCACCCATTTTACTATTCGTATTCCAGCCCTTTCCACATCTCACTGTGCACCCCATATTGGCACCTCGACTTAGGCCTGACACTTTTCTTCTGTCGTCTGGGTTATACAAGAAAAACGCTTTGTTGGATCTCGACGGTTCCTCTTTACAACGTGTCCAGCCCGTCTAAACCGATCCGTCCTTATCTTTAGGATTATCGTTCAGCGATAAAGTAAATTGTACCTTTTTCCCAAACACTTTATTTGTACTTTGACCCATATATATTTTTAACCTTCTATTGTGATGTATTCATTGTTAATAACCTTTAGGTTATGAATATACCGTACACGCCTTTAGGTATTGTATGGTATCTTTAGGTTATTAGCAATGAGTACACCACAATTGAAGAGTGAGATTGTAGGTACCATTAATAAGTAATAAGTGTGTGTATATTATAAATACATCACATTATCATTACTTTTTTAACATTTTTCTATCACATAATCCTATACGCATTTTCACCACTTCTACTCAGAATACAGTCCTCTCTTCGAGTCTCAGTTCTACCTTGTAGCTGAAACGTTTATCAGTACCTTTATATTCTTCCAATACACTGACCGTCCTTCATGACTTGAAACATTTTTCCCTTTAGGAGATTTCAATTTGGACCCACCGTTGTACTTCACAGAGTTCTCTACAATACCTGCACCGATATTTTTCTAAACCTGTTTCCTAAAATCTGACATTTTATATAGATTAAATGTGTTTGTTTCCAATAATATTTCTATTTTTTTTTTTTAGTAATTTGACTAATCTTTTGAATGAATTGATATACGAGGGCAATTTGACAATTTGAAAAGTTCGCGGCCTGATAATAAAAGACTTAACCTATTCTTTCTGGAATCGTTTTTATTTTTCAACATGGTCTCCTTCAAGTTCAATACACTTAGTCCAGCGATGCTCCACCGCTTTTACCCCATTGAGGAAGTCCGATTCTTCTAGGCCATCAAAATAGCCGTTTACTGCCGCTTTCAGCTCGTCATCTGAGGAAAATCGCTTCCCCCGAGAAATTTTTTGAAGTTTTGGAATAGGTGAAAGTCAGATGGCGCTAAATCAGGCGAATAAGGCGGATGGTTCAACAGATCGTACTTCAACTCGGCGATATTTGCCATAGACGCAACGCATGTGTGAGGGCGTGCATTATCCTGATGGAAAATGATCTTCTTTGCTAAACCTGATCTTTTTCTCGAATTTTTGCTTTTAATTATGCCAAAAGGTTAGCGTAATACTCTCTATTTATCCTTTGACCCTTTTCAAGGTAATCTATTAGCAATATTCTCTTAGCATCCCAGAAAATTGAAGCCATACACTTTCCAGCCGACAAAATTGATTTTGCCTTTTTTGGAGACTGTGAATCACTATGTATCCATTGTTCCGACTGTTGTTTTGTTTCTGGAGTGAAGTAATGGACCAAAGTTTCATCAATCGTTACAAATCGATGAATAAAATCTTTTGGATTTTTCTTAAAACGGTCCAAACATTCCTGAGAAGCTTGCATTCGCATGCATTTTTGGTCACTTGTCAACAAACGCGGCACCCTTCTTGCAGACAGCTTTTTCATATCTAATTCCTCGGTGAGAATGTGTGAGAATGTGATGTACCTTTTCATCTGAGATACCCACAGTCTTAGCAATTTCAGACACCGTCAAACGGCGATCTTCCAAAACAATATCGTGCACTTTATTGATGATTTCGGTGTAGCGGCACTTTTCGGACGCCCAGTACGCGGGTCAACTTCCAAACTTACACGACCACGTTTAAATTCAGCAGCCCATTTTTTCACTGTAGTCAATGAAGGTCCAGCATCACCCAACACACCCTACATCTCATTAAAAATTTCTGTTGGCGTTAAACCTTTCTTAACAAAAACTTTAATCACTGCACGATGTTCAATTTTGTCCATTTTCAGCGTTGCTGTGAGATAACTCTATTTATACAGCCGTTCTCCGCAACAATGACTTCACCCGACTTGACGCTTCACAGCTGTTCGTGGGGCGAAAGTGACGCCACGATGCGGTAAAAAACAGAAACGCCATACATTCGTTTCAGTGATAGGTCGTGAACTTTTCAAATCGCCTTCGTAAAATTAAACTTTTTAAATCTATTATAGTCAATTTATATTTACATGATTGGGATCTACACGTCCTCATTCTATCATGGATTTGGCAAATGAGTGTGTCAAATCGTACCCTCATTGTACTGCGAAGAATCGTACCCTCAGGTTTCCTTCCTTCCTTCCCCTACAACGATAGTAGTTCGCGTGCTTATTTGAAAATCTCTATCTTTGCACGCAAGAGATGGAATCTGATGACAGAGTTGAAATCTTAATCTGTTCAAGCAGAACAACGTGCTCTGTATTCGCATCGCTGATTTCTTCAAATATTTCAACCCCTAACAAGTATCGTTTATACTAACTGCATTAACTCAATTACAAGATTCATTACGTACCTGTGAAGTCGCTTAGCAGAGGCGTTGTTATACAAGTGCCCAGGACTACTCTATAGCGGCTATTATTACCCAACGTGTTACCAACGGTACTAGCTTCAACAAGACTTAGTCGGGCTAAGAGTTGAAAAACGTTCACGTACTTTATATCCCGTTGGTCTTCTAAGCCGTAAACGTACTTACATACAAGAACTAATCAATGGTGTAAATAGGAGGTGATCCTGGGGGGAAGGGGAGTAAGACTAGCTTCTGGAGTGGAGGTTACGTCTGGACAAATGAGAATTACAGGATTCTTCCTATATAATGTTATATATACATTGTACAATATGCAAGGCTGCAAAGACGTACGTTATTTACCAAATATTGAGTGATTGTCACTCTTGAGAAAACTCTAATTTCACTTTATTAATCTACAAATACTGTAATTCCTTTTATTTACAGAATTATTCGTAAGCCTTAATTTAACACAGACAATTGGCTTAGAAATATTTTGCTGAAATTTTTAATAGTTCTTGGAGAAGAGTTTGATCCCACCCACTGGCACTAAATCTATTCATTATTGCCAGTGGGTGATAATGACTCACTCTGACTCTCTCATTAAGCTTCTGTCTATCAGCCTCGTTTTCTCCTCTCTCTCTCTCTCTACATATATATATATATATATATATATATATATATTGTAATAAAACAAAATATTATGATCTGTAATAATGTTGTCACAATTTGAAATAAAAAAAATTATTTTTATTTCACAAAAAAAAATTTCTGAAAAAATAGTTTTTATGAAAATGTTAATCCTAATATTTAGGAACTAATCGTGTTTATTGTTTGTAATTATAAATGAAGTGGTATTATGTTTACTCTTGTAATAGTGTCACTCTCAGTAAAATTGTTAAAGAACAATCTGGTTAACTCCAAACTAGTCGAAAGACGGCTCCCTTCTTCTTCTTCTTGAAGCGTTCGTCGTTTCGAATATACCGCCTTTCGGTTAGTTGGTATGCTTGAATAATTTATTCGTTAAGCTCTTTTTAAAGAAAAACCAAATCCAAATTACAAAACAGCACGTTTATTAATAAAATAGTTATTTTGTTCGATAAGAATCGATGTTACAAAGTAGTATCGACTCACTCAGGGCCGGTCGATATAAATAGTTTACATTAGTATTATGAAAATATGGTTCTTTAAACGGTTATTTAAGATATAGCCAGAGAAGGTTATGGGCAGGAAAGTATAACACTTACAATTATAAAATGCCTTAATATTAAACAATACAATGTTATAATTAAAAATAATAAAAGTTTACATATGAGATTTATTCAAACCAAAAGCAGCATCAGAAAGTCGTTCGCTACAGCTGATGTAAGATGAAGACGATTCCCAAAATGGCCGACTGGCGCATGCGTATTGAACGTATAACTTGGACTAAAGTTTTATTTAAATAAAGATGTCTTTTCTCCGTGTAAATGGTCTCAGCAATTGTATATGATTGTCCTGGATATATTTGAGTGTCACTGGTGTATGGTGGAATAGTTCACTTGGTGTAAAATGTGGTTATTGGATATATCTCATTTGTTCTATGTGTGTCGGTTTTAACCTTAATTTTTCGTCAGTAAATTGTGTGATATTGGTGTTACTTCGATTAATTAGTCTTAGGTGGTTCAGTTTATTGGTGTTACACTGTTCATATTTTAACTTCACCGGTTCACAATTAACAAACAATTTAAAATAAGATTTATGAAAATTTTCACCGAACTCGGTTTATAATGTTATCTGCCATTATAGGTTACTTCGGGCAAATAATTACGTTAAGTACACTCGTCAACGGATAATAATGAACTGTTCTCATTTCCTTCGTCTCCTGAAAATCTTAGCCCATTTAATATATCTTATACATTGTTTCAAATTATCTTAGCTTCCGATACATTTTATTTTAATACATTATACTCAGAAAATAATTTCGTTGTTAATTAACTGTACGAAATACTAAATACATATTCGGTTTCATTATTCTATTCTGCTTATTTTGCTAGTAATTAATATAGTGTTACAAAGTTTCATTAGAAAATTATATTTATTACATTTTTGGAAGGTAGGCCTAAATTTATATTTCCTGTAGTCTAAGCAAATAATAGCCATTTTCCCTAATATAATTATTATTCTATTAAATCTGAAATTGATATAATTGTCTATTCTTACTTAATTTCTTGCAATTTAGTTTATTAATGATTGTTTTTAAATACAATTCATTTGTCTATGACTCCTCCTCTGATAATGTCAGTTAGTCCATGCCATTTTTATTGGTAATTTTATTAGATAAATAAGTAATTTTACTTATCTACTGACCATATCTTTAGAAAGTCTTATTTACATGGTATACTATATGTTGGGTTTATCTTGCATAAATATTGTCAGTTTAACTGGCTTATAAGACTAGATTTATTAATTATTCTGCAGTTTAAATTCATTATATGGCCTAGATTTGATGTGTTGCTATTTGCAAAATTTTTACTAATGTAGTTAGTTTATACCCTTCTCTGACTTTTATCCTTATATACTTTATTAACAATTAGTTCTTTGACTGGTATAACAGTGATTATTGATTGTATAATTAAAATATAACACCTATCTCTATCAAAACTGGTACCTTGAATAATACCTTTTATGTGTATTGATTACACCTAGTAACATAATTAAAAACATTTTATAACATGGGGAATGATATCTACCTTTAGATATGGCATTCCTAATTTAAATTAACAACAAAATAACATCTTATAACAATAATATCTCTTACTAATAAATCTTATTTGTCTAGTTATCATATGGAACAGGAAAATAACATATTGGTTCCATATAATGGTTAACACTTTCTTAAAACTAATTATTGACAGTCTGCTCTGTATTTCCCAATTTTAAGGATTTATTCCCCATCTCTAAGTATAACACTAGCTATCTGTTTATTATTTCATTCTATGGAATGTTCTTATAGATTCAGTAGCATTTCATTAGCAATATTATTACTTCATATCAAATAAGATACTGTTCAAAAAACACTTAAAGTTATACATTTGTACGGCAACTCATGCACCTTTTCAAAGTTTATCGGTTACAATTCAATAACTTACACTTGTCCATGGTTATTTATTAATATTATTACTAGTCCTTTTCTAGCTTTTCAACATGAAATATTCAACCATGGGGGGACTGTGAAGATTTGTTCATACAAACTAAACAATAACTTTTTTGGGTGCACTGTTACTTAATACTATTAACACTTTTGGTTTTTGTCAGTTTTACATTGTGATATGGTTTTTTGGGGTGTTATACTTTCTCTTTGGACATTCATTTATTTTTGGGGTTTTTGGGTTCTCTCTCTATGGGGTTTCTATTTGGTATGGGTCGTCTCACTTCCTTTTTTCTAGTGGATCTTCTCAGGTTTCTTATTCTTCAGTATTTTTAGTCATTCTATATTTCTTCTTTCTCCTTTCTTCAGTATTTTTGTTCATTTTATATCTCTTCTTTCTTCTTTCTTCTTTCTTCAGTACCATTCCGCTGTGTATGCCTTTGTTTCTTCTGGTCTGGTTTCTTTGTCGGGGTATCTTAATTGCCTGCTTCTATCTTACCTGGGTAATTTTGTTATTCACATTTTTAGTTTTCTGGGTCTTTAAATTTGTAGTATATAGATTATTTGCAGATTTTTCCTTTATTTTTACTTTTCTTGTGAGTATATTAATTAATAGTGCCTTTTAATTAATTCTCATCTGGATATTCCATATATTAGAGCTTTATTAATGATCATTGAGTAATTTATTTATGTGGATTATCTGTCATGCTACAATATATATATCATAACATAACAAATTCTATAATGTATTGAATTCACGGGTGTAATCGTAATAAGAAGATGATACGTTATTTAAGTTTAAAATTGTTCCATTATTTATTTTTTTATTAAACAAAATCTTTCATAGCATATTGAAATAGTACTCATTATTATATCGTTTGTACGACTTTTCGTACACAACTTATAGCTAAAAAATTACATACAACAGGTTATACATAAATCTTATTATCTAATTTTAATTAATTAAATTTTTTTTTTTGCTCTCGGCTTACTCATTGTGTGGTCATATTTTGCAATTGCTGAATAATTTGCTTCAATAATGAATTTACTTGTATTCCAATTTCTTTAATATTAATTTGTTTTAAAACTTTCTACTGCATATGCATTCTCCTTTATCAACAAAGACTTTATTAATTACGTTAACTCAAAAATCAAATATTTCTCTTATCATTTACGTTACTCTCAATTACTAAATTTTATACAAGAGATATTATTCTAAATTTTACTCTGCTTTTACATTCTTTTACATTTATGTACAATTTAGTTATTTTAATACTGGTTGAATGTCTTTCATTCTAACTTTAATTAGTGTCTTTCAAATGTCTGTAATTACAATGGTTTTTCATCACCTCGTTTGACGTGGTTAATCATCCTTTGGTCTTCAGTCCGTGTCCTCCTGGTCCTCTTGTCGTGTACTCCTGGTCCTCTGGTCGGATTCCACTGCATGTGCTGTTTAATAGTCGTCACGCCTCACATCATATGCTGCAGGTGTATACATAGACCTCCTCGTATGTGCTCTGCTGCTCTGGTTGGACTTCCAGTTTGTCCTGTGACTCTTACTATAGATTTAAAATAGCGTCGTCGACTGACATAGTCTCCTGTGGCAACGGTTGAATCGAGAAGAACTTTATTAGCGCGACCTGGTATTTATAGTCAGGTCGTGCAAAAGCTCAGGTCTGAACAATTTTAACTTGTCAGATTTTGTCGAAGCGTCTTTTCCCCCACTCTGGTTCAATTCACTATTTTCGCCTATCTTCGCGAATTATGAAGTCTGTTTCACACCACTCGATGCTCAATCGATCACTAATTTTTATATGTTTACTATACGTAAATTACACTTCTTTATTGTAATTACAAAAAGAGCTATTCACTTTTTACGTATAGTAATTGCACTTTTCGTCACATTGGCACGGTCTTTTAACCTTTTGTTCACCTTTAATTTCTATACACTTTGGTGTCTTTTGTTTTACCATATCGTACATATTTTTCTTATAATTAAAATAAAACAAAAACTATTCTACTTGAAAAGGGTTGGTTACATTTCAGGAACGGACAGGCTTCACACACACAAACAAAATACGCGTGTACACAACGCTAGCGACAGGTGTGTTGAAAAGGCATGTCCATGCATGAATTCTGCGCTCCCTTTTTTAACTACGATCCAACTTTATGTAATCTGAATCATGTTTATTAATTCGTATTAATTTATTTTGGCAGTGAACAGTACCGTTAATGGTTGTACCGTTGCAATATATATATATATTTCTCTATCTCTCTATCGCACGCGCCCGCTCAAACACACACACACAGAAATTCACTCACTCGTCCAGTCTTCATACAACTGTACAACGTTATCGTATCAGGGCTAGTGTAAACATTTGCATAAGCCATTAATTTTAACTACTCTGGTTTTACAGTGCCACTATCGAATAAGCAACATATATGTTTGTATGCTGTACATACTCATAGATAACAAAAACAACCCTCATCATTTATTCAATCGTAACCGTCGTTTATATTACTCGACTTCCGTGTCCTATTACTGTTTGTCCTTGACCGTATCGCTTACTGTTCTCTCTTCTCTCTCTCTCTACCTTATTTAGTAATAAAATCCTACTGTATCGTCCTAAACTGACTTATCGTCCTATCGTACTATAACCATTATTGTACAGCGAAAGTAATATTTATTTAGTAGTATTATTTTCTTTATTAATCAAATGTATTAACGAAGTTTATTTTTGAAAGATGACCGCGCTCAATACTAACAAGAAAAAATTTCAGATGTCACATTTTTACGCATCGTATTCAAAATTTAAGATTGCGTTTATTATAAAAGTCTAATTTTTACAGTAAAACACACACTCACGCACAATTAAGTCTAGTTATAAGCAAATCTCTTTCTAACTTTAATCCGGCCAAAAATTTCATGAAACGTAAAATAATCTCAACTATGCTCCGATAAACCTTTTACTTAATCAGCCTTGTGTTCGACAAAAATATAATCGGCTTAGCTAAATACCCACCACTAAACACGTTGCGTTTAATTCCCTGTTTCTGGGAAACAGCGGCGGTAAAAACAAAAGAATATACAGATTTCTCTCTTTTGTCTCTGTTTGTTTCAAAACAGATCATCTACAAGTCTACAATACAAGGTCGAAAGCACACTAAAGTTTCTTTCGACCAATTACATAGCTTATTAATTCGCGTGGATTAACCGTCCCATAGTCGCGTATTTGTTAACTAGAGGTCGTGATGGGAACTGTGACTATAGCTGTGCAAAAACAAAGTCCGGGAGTAACATTGTAAAACCTTATTTTCTTGCAACCTCAATCCAGCCGTCGCGTCAGGTGGTCATTATAAAATTTTCGGTCGTTCTCTTGATCCCTTTTAAATTTTGATTTCTTTTATTACCTGTATTGCGGTCAAACCCACTTCTGCAACAATTCGATCTAACAACCTCTTCTTCGCCTTTCTCTACGTGTTCTTTCACCAAGCTTTTCCTCTAGTAAAGTCTTGATGATGACATATTAGAATATACCTCATCATCGCCTCTCGTGTGAAATATTGTCGTTGTCGTCCTCGTCGTCGCCATCGTCATCATCATCTTCACCACCACCACCACCACTAAGTCTCTGTCTGGCCATATTCTCGTTTCCGCCAGATCGATATAGTCTTCTTACGCTTTATAGAGGTCCAATTATCACTTGCACAAAACAATGTGCAGCATTCCAATAATTTTCAGTTTTCTTAACAGTTGATATATTTATATGGTAAACAAGGGAACCGGTAGCAAATCGCCACTCCGTATCTAGCAAGTCAAGTTAAATTTATACAAAGTACGTATCAAGCGTATTGAAATACCGTAAGCGTTTTTGTCGCTAGCTCTTGGTCTGTTAGCTCTAGAAGATACAGTGCAGGGAGATGCAAGGACGTAATATAAATTGGAAAGAACACGTGACCTGAATGAATGTATACAGCATATCAAGAACGTTGCGTGGTTATAAGCGTGAGGATCGCCGTCGTCTGGGATCTACACTGAAACGTTGTTGAACCGGATGCTTAAGTTGGAAAATGACACGACGACGTGTCGAATATGCTTAAATATGTCGACAAGCGAATGTTATCACGTTTTACAATGCTGTGGTAAGATAAAGCCCTCCGAATGTATACCGCATATCAAGAACGTTGCGTGGTTATAAGCGTGAAAATCGCCGTCGTCTGGGATCTACACTGAAACGTTGTTGAAGCGGATGCTTAAGTCGGAAAATGACACGACGACGTGTCGAATATGCTTAAATATGTCGACAAGCGAATGTTATCACGTTTTACAATGCTGTGGTAAGACAAAACCCTCCGAATTCACAAAAATTCTCATTTAAACAGAAAAAATAAATTATTAGCACGATTATAAGCAGCGTGAGGCCCGACGGTGTAGGACATGCCCATGAATATTAGAACAGCTGTAAAGACAGCGACGGCCGTTAAATCCGACACAAATGCCTGGCCCGTATCATCGGTGTGCGTATCATTCATTTTGCTCTCGTGTATACAAGCGCCATTATACGACGTTTTATTACAGTCGGTACTATTACTACAACGAGCACCTTCTGTGGCCATAACAGGTGCACGCATGAAAATAACATTTAAAGGCGGCAGCCTGAACAATAAAACACCCCTGTAAAAACGGATAACAAAAAGTACAATTGTAAATTGCAAGTACCCTCCCCTCCACCGCTTATATAATATCTATTACAGCAGTACGCTAATAAAGATAAATTTGTCGTCCTTTATGGTACCTCTATAGTCTTTACAGCCTTTATAGAAAATTTATATCCCATAAATTCTTGTACTGGTGTCACAATTTTTTTCAAATAAAACACATGTAGACCTATTCAAATGTACCAGTACTCATTGAAAAATTATACTCATACCTACGCTTATACACGGAGCAATGGCATAACTTCGGGGCGTGATTAGGGGCGCGACACCTCCCCCCCCACATCACAGAGCTATAATCACTTAACGTACCCCTATTGCTAAGCCAGTTGCGTGTGCTATAATAAGTCTTATAAATAATTGTACAAAAGTAATTATGTGCGAAGAATTCTGAATCTCGACTCTCATTTGTCCTGAGGAAAAATGGGAAGTCCAGCCTTCAAGCTACACTTTGGTCCGTTAATGTGGGCGGCTGGACTAACACATACGTACACACACACAGCTGGGCCGACCTCACCATCACTCGGCGCACACTGTCTGAGTCATCTACTGGACATTCCAGTACTTAATCGAACGTTGTATTTTAACTCAATAAATGTTAAGAAAAACACAGTACGACGAGACTGGTGTAAATACGACGAGAATTAATCCTAAAGCTTCCATAGGAATAATTCTATTTCTTCTTCTTCTTCTTCTTCTTCTTCTTCTTCTTCTTCTTCTTCTCCTCCTCTTCAGCGATTAGGTTATATAAACCTGTTCCGGCACCCATCTCATCCTCGGACGACCCACGTCTCTTCTACCAATGGCTTTATAGTTCAGTGCCGCTTTCGGCAATAGATCCTCTGTCATCCTTTGCAGATGATCCCACCATTGTCTTCTGTAAGTTGCAATAGTTTAATGTATGTCCTTTATTTCGTGTTCTGCTCTGATATCTTCATTCCTTATTCTATCTTGAAATGTATAATTTAAAGTATTTCGAAGAAACTACATTTCAGCACTCTGAAATTATAGTTTATAGAACTAATTTTTTAATTTCTAGAATTTTCTGTTCAATTTTTCAATCAATTGTTGCTTATTCCTCTACAGCGACGTGAGTTTAGTTTACCATCCATTTGAACGCGATTCTACTGAAGATGGCCTCCAGAGGTGTGGAAGAAACGTGTACAATGAGCCGAAATGTAAGCAAGAGCCCTGCAATTTCTCATTTTAATAATAATGACTAAGGTCATGGCAGCCTTCGAATAGATTATACGCGGGGAGACTTATGGAAGGATATTTATTACACAGATCACGCACCAACACATACGTTTATCATTGCTTTCGTCAAGAGCTCTAGGAAAAACATTAGCTTTTTCATTATAACGAAAAAGCACCGTACGCGTCAAATATTGCCCATGCGACCTTATCTCCTTCCCAAAAATGAAAACAAATAATAAACAGGCAACGTTTTGCGACAGTTAAAGACATAAAACACACATCGCTGAGCGAGCTCAAAAAGTGCACCCTAGGTTTTGGAGACTGAACAAATTGATGCCATAATGTGTCATATCCGATGTAGATTACTCTCAAGGGACAATAACAGTATAGACGAATAAACAAATAATTTTCAAAATAAACAAAACTGCATAAAATTCCTATATGCAAGTGAATGTCTAGCATTGAATTATAATTTAGACAAACTAGAAATATTGGAAAGACGAACTATTAGGAAAGTTAATATTGATTGTTAAACTTTCACTTGTGAACTTACTTTGTTTTTCCCGTACGCGTTTCGGCGTGATGTGCGCCTTCGTCATGACATTCTGTCTCACACCGCTGACGAAGGCGCACATCACGCCGAAACGCGTACGGGAAAAACAAAGTAAGTTCACAAGTGAAAGTTTAACAATCAATATTAATTAAGTGCTGTGAATGAAGAAGATGAACTATCAAAACAACTGTTAGGAAAGTATTAGGCCTACGAAAAACTTCAGAAGTTTGGAAATTAAGAAGTAATGATGAAATATATCAAAGTATAGAAAATATAACAGAAACAATGAGAAAAAGAAGACTAGTATTTTTTGGACATTTATATAGAATGGACGACAATAGGTTGACAAAGCAAATCTTCAAATATCTGTGGGGGAAGAAGT
Organism: Magicicada septendecula; assembly: GCA_034769895.1. Classification (NCBI taxonomy): domain Eukaryota; kingdom Metazoa; phylum Arthropoda; class Insecta; order Hemiptera; family Cicadidae; genus Magicicada; species Magicicada septendecula. Next base: position 87,482,064 of record CM068367.1, read on the forward strand.
CAACATCAAGTTGGATTAAAGAAGTCCAAAAGGATTTAGAAAAAAATAATATACACGCAGAAGAAGCAACTGAAAGAGAAGATTTTCGGGAAAAAGTGTTCAAAATGGAAGGAGTCCAGGGTAGGAGAGAGAAAAACGCAGGTTCAAAGTGGACTGAAGACAGGAAGAAGAGACACAGTGAAAAGACGAAAGATTGGAGAAAAAGAAAAGAACAAAGAGTAAAGAACTGAAATTGGCATGTGGTCCTTAGATGGCAGATACAAAAAATAAAACTGGATAAAAATGTTAAGATATAAAAATCCTAATTTATATTCATTGTTTATTTAAGTCAGAATCACCTTCTGTTGTTTCAAGTAATTACATTGTCATTCACAAGCGCATAGCGTATTCTTCTATGCAAATTAGCTTTACATTTTAAAACAAATGTTTCGAAATATAGACTTTGTGTTGTGTTTGTCTTTAACCAATATGAGAGACGAAATTCGTGCGTCGTTGAGATCGTGATAGACGGACTGGAGGCAGGCCGGCTGAGTTGTTGTTGTTGTTGTTGTTGTTGTTGTTGTGCAACGAAGTTACAGTTTTTCGTTTGTTCCGAAGCAATTGCCGCGGTGGTGGCGACACCGAGGTATCTCACACGCGGTTGCGAAACTCGCGCGAAGAGAGGAATCAGACCATGGACGTTATGTTTCAGAACCGCTATTGTTCAAATTTATAAAGAATTATTACCAGACGTTTGTTTTCAGCAACGCATATAATTACGGAAAATGTTTAATGTTGTTGTGTACGTACGCATAAGTGGACACGAAACAATCATCGCGATGGGAACGTTTCTGTACCCGCATTGTGTAAGCAGGTAACGTTTTGTTCGATACCACAATGAAGGAATCGAACGCTTTACCTTTAACCTTAAAATGTCATTATTATCTGTGTCGCAACAGGTCAAATATTTAGTTTCCGAACGTTTTCGATGTGTTTATTTGTCTTTATTTCAGTGTTTCGTAAAAACGTTTTAAAAATAGACTTTATCTGTGTTCTTCGTGAAAGTCGATAAACGACTATTGTTTGGACGATAAAATAATAGAATGAAAATATTATGTTTATATCAACAACATTTCGTAATATTCTGAACATTTTTTAAACAGTATTAAATACAACAGAAAGACTGTCATTGTCAGAAAGTGTTTGGAGCAAGTTAGCACTTTTAAATGTTTAGGGAGCTTACTGAGGATTAATGGAAGCTGCATAAATGAATCAAATTAAAATTTGTAAATTAAAAAGCAGCATTTAACCACCTTAAAAATTTAATTTTCAAAAAGGACACTGTTTAGTCTGAGAAAGGATTTGCGGGATAATATGTCTGTAGTATAGTACGTCTGAGAAAAGGAGCAATAAAGTATGTTAATATTTGGAGGGATCTGAAATATGGATGTGGATAAGGATGCTATAAACAGTTGGAGGGACACAGTGACTAATGTAGATCGTACGATAACTGTGACATTAAGAGAGAGGAAAAGATTAAGTAGAATTTTAGAACGGGTGAGCCATTTTAATTATTTGGGAAATACTCGTAATATTGGGCTATGATAGGAATTATGAACTTGTTGATGTTAAGTTAGGTAAATTCCAAACGATCTGTAAGACGATCGACCGTATTTTTAGAAACAAGGTAAGTGGGATATAAAAATGAAGTTCTACAAAGTTATTACAGTCCCTGTAGTGTCCCATGGGTGTGAACTATGGATGACAACCAAGAAACAAGACAGTAAAACACAGGCCTCAAAAATGGTGCTTTACGAGGAGTTAAAAGGTGTTCTAAACTTGACCGTATAAACATTGAGGCCATAAGAGAAGAGTTACAAGTTTTTAACTTGAATGAAAAATTAAAAGATTACAAACAACGGCCACTTAGAAAGAAAGTCAGATTCCAGACTGGTCAAACAAGTCTAGAAATACAAACCTGTAGGACACAGGTGTGTGGGTAGACCCAGGAAGAGATGGCTGGAGGATTTTTGAAGGCGTAACAGGCAGCACCTTGCCTATGCCGTGTTCAGAAGAAGAAGAAGAAGAAGAAGAAGAAGAAGAAGAAGAAGAAGAAGAAGAAGAAGATGACAAGGTGAAGTGGATGGGTAATATATTGTGTTGAGACGTAATTGCGCCTAGAGAAAATTATTGATGGAAAGATTAAAGGTAAAAGAGGCAACGGGTGAAAGAGGATGAGAATACTGTATAATCTGGAGAACGGTAGGGGATGTAGAGAGATTGACGGAGCTGCACAGAAGAGGTGGGCATGTCGTCTGCGATTAATTGTTACCTGTCAATAGACAGGTCTCTCTGAAGAATAATACAATAGCGTATTTAATAGAATATTCTGATTCCGGTTTTGAGCTGTCTGTTTACAATTAAAAAAACGACGGAAAATAAATCAATCGTGTCAGAGAATTTATGTCAGAGGAGTAACAGCTGAAACTCGAAGACACAACACAGAAAAAACATATGTAGCATAGTCGAAAAGTGATAGTGGCCGCTAATTCACTTTTCTGGCTGTAAGTAGATATCACAAAAAAAAAGAAATCGTGTACTGACCCTTAGGAAATATTATGGTTCAAGAAGGACGGTGGTTGTGCCAGACTTGGTGTGGACTCTAAATGCCAAATTGGAGAGGAGCATGAGGAGGAGAACTAGATTCAGTGCTGTGGAGTTTCCGGCGTAATAACAGAATTTCGACGCGACATGGTGTTATGAACATGGAATTAGAAGGAAAACGAATGGCCATCAGACGTTATCTGGTACGTTTAGAACATGAGGATTAAGGATTGGCCACGTACTCCGTACAAAAAATTCTAAAATTTTCGAATGGAAAACACCTGGGCTTGAAATGGATGGATGAGATGGGATTAGAAAACAATGGTTTACGAGAATATGAGATTCTGAATTTGTGGACATAAGCGTGGGGATGCAGCGAAAAGTAAAAGAAATTGCTGGATACATAAATATTATCATTTAAAATTGTTTTTCCAAGTTATTATTCTATAACCTATCTATTTAAATTAATCAGTCTATCAACTAAATAGTTAAATACAGGTAGTCTGAAAAGTTAGTCTTTCGAAGTCTTTCATATGCAGTCTCTGGGAAGTCGGAGTGGATCGTCGAACGGATGGACGGCCGAATTAGACCATGAAGTCAGGCACGGCGTTCGAGATCTTCAACGGCCGATGGCCGTCAACGATGACTGAATCAGGAGCAACTTAGGCGGACATAACGCTCACGACGTCTGAGATCGACATCCCATCTTACGAGGACAACGGACTGATCCAACTCAACCCAACAAATTAAGGAAGTGGATTTATAAAACTCTTTGTATACTATAAAACAATTAAAGACTCTTTTAGATTGCGAACTATCAAATATTTCAAAATTTATATATTTTCGAATTCATAATTTTCACATATAACTGCATATGATTTATCCAAAAAAAAAGGAATAACCAATAAATGTATTATGTCACCCAATCAAAATTTATTTCTGCAAGTGCAGTCAGCTTCAAACCTGTTACCTTGCAGAAAAAATACCTTGAACCTGTTATCTTGCAGTTGTTTATGCATAAAAAAATAATTTAAAGAAAGACGATCTACAGTGTATGTAATTTGTAATTACTAAACTATCGGAGCCACTGAAGATAATTTATCGCAGCGTGTACGAAACATCTAAAAGTGGCGGTGGGAATAAAAAAGCGCGTCATATAGTAAAATGCTGCCTTAGTTACCGGTCGTATTATTTTGTCATAAAAGTATTTCTTACACAGCGTAACTGATAAAAATTCCGACTCAGTAACGGAGTTCTCATGTTCTGCACCGAATACGTTATGAATAGAACTGACTGACTGCCTGGGCTACGTGACTCACCGTTCGTTACGTGTTGGTGCGCTACAATTCCAGCACAATCTTGCACAACTGAACTCTATTCTTAAGAGTTGTTGCTAGCAACAGTTCCTTTGAAATATACTTTTCCATTACAAATATCATAAAAGAAAAACTTTCTTGTTTTTCTTTTTTCTTTATTCTTCTTCTACTTCTTTTTCTTTCTCATGTAACTTTTCCTCGTAACAATTAGCTACCACCAAATACATAAATATGTACATAAAACGTCTATTAGCGGTAAGGGCGATAGTGACTACGTCCCGCCGTGTTGGATAGACAGTGACTCTCATTACTACACTCGGAGAGAGCCATGCGATTTGGTGCCCATAAGAAAGCTTAGAACCTCTCCTCTCCTATGACCGACGTCCATAGTAAAAAACGACGTCCTACAAGAAGTGCCCTTGTTTCAGCACAACACGTCGGATATAAAGGTGACATGGACGAAAATCTAGCTAACGTAGGGCTTGTACCGTTACCAGATGAAACAATAAAAAGAATCGGAGATTGTTTTGTCACAAAAATCCGTCCAGCTTATTCCTGTGAAGATTATGAGTAGGTGTAGTTTCCCGATCAGAGGTAACCACCCTGCAGCTAGGTAGTTAGGTGAGGGGGCTTACCAACGTGCCTGATTTTCTGTTGGAGTTTCCTTCGTCTAGCCTTTGACAAACCAACGCCGGACTGCAAGGCAGCCGCTAAGAAATTAGAATGAAAACAGGAAGACACCCTAGCCCTCGAGCACTCTAATAGCGTCGGGGTCAGAAAAGACAAAAGTCACTCAAGAGAGACTAGACAGAAAAGATTACAGGAAGGGATCTCTCCCAAGACAAGTTGAAGCAAAATGAAAATCGGGATTGCCAAACCCGTATCCACAAGATGTGAATCCCTGATGTATCAGAAAAAACAAATTGAAGCTGCTGAAATGAAATTCTTAAGAAGAATCAAAGGATGGACTCTAAGAGATCACATAAGAAATGCAGACATAAGGCAAGAGCTGAATATAAAATAAAACAATAAAAGAACTGAATGTAAACGATAAAATTAAACAAAAAAATAGAAAACTGGACACAACTCATAAATAGAATGGGTGACTCAAGAATACCGAAAAAGATAATCCTTATAACCCTGTTGGAGAACGAGATAGAGGCACACCAAGAAAACGATGGCTGTGAAGATGGAACAGGCTGCAAGCCTAATCCTTGAGTGAAGAAGAAGAAGAAGAAGAAGAAGAAGAAGAAGAAGAAGAAGAAGAAGAAGAAGAAGAAGAAGAAGAAGAAGAAGAAGAAGAAAAAGAAGAAGAAGATTGTTTTGTACTTACTTAACAATAATGAGTACAAAAGATATTGTAGTACAAGTAACTCCGCTTGCAATTCCAGTAACCGCTTGCATTTACATTGACGATATGCTTCATGCACCACGGTGGACCAGCTCACATCTCTCGTAGTGTTAGTGTTAGTGATTATTTAAATAATACACATACGTTAACCAATGGATTGATCGAAACAGACCAGTACAATGACCACCACTATCAATCTACCTCACACCGTTAAACTATTTCCATTAGGGTTCGATGAAGTCGTTGACTTATTGTAGTCATATTGGGACATCAGAGCAACTAACAAACTGCATCACAGAAGCTGCGGCAACTATGAATAATTGTCCGGACGCTATAAGGCGTGCTTGAGAAACTGCATTCGTTATGCTGAATGCGGTGAAGCAACTACAAATCGCATCACAGAAGCTGCAGCAACTATATAATTTGTCCTGACGCCAAAGACGCGCTTGAGAAGTGCGGTCTTCAACAAAATCCGCACATGTGTTCGAAGGCCACATCGAACAAGTATTTTCAATGAATTGTATCTAATAACGTATCTTTAACCACAAAATATCGTGATAAAAAATCACATTGAGACAAATGTTAATACATATTTTTTCTTAGTTATTCCTTAGAACAGGCTACTAGAGTATTGGCGGGATTTTGAGAATACGTAATGCAATTACGTATAACGTGCGCCAACGCGCATAACGTGCGTGCGTATAACGTGTGCGTGTGTTATGTAGTTACGTTTAACGTGCGAACATTTAAATATATAAAGAAGAACGTAATTATGTCTTTTCTGAGGACTCCCAGCACTTAGTAAAAGAAAGTGCACTACTATTATTTACAATACAATATCATAATCTGCCGTATTGTATAATATACTTATACAACGTTCAGTACGGGTACGCTAGGTCCAATAGCAGTGACGTGTTGCTGCTGCTATTGTTGTTATTAATATTGGAGAACTTTTCTGTTTGATGGTGGTGTGTATATCACTAGAGGTAGTCGAACAACTAATTAAGAAGAAAGAAGAAAGTAACTAACTAAGAAACTTTCACCGCCAGACCCAAACCACGCGTCTCGACAGAGATCGAAAACACCGTTTAGCAAAAACACAACAGCTGGTCTGCTTTGTTTTACCCGCTGACAGCTGATAGCGTTCACAGCTGACTTGTCAGTCAGACAGACGTTCGTTCAGCTGGTCCCGTACCTACAGCTCTGCCAAACTTATAATAAGCTCTTCCGGTAATTGCATGATGACATTTCTTTATCGTTTCTTGTGTAGCCGTTTATTAAACTGTTGTCTCTTATGCGAACGTGCCATCATCATCATCATGAAAAGGTTCCTCGATTTTTTGCCACCAAATTACGATTGTCCTATTTCTATCTGTCGGTCTGTATATCTCTCTCTCCCCTTTTCTCTCTTCTACACATTTCTAGCTTTTAGGCTTCCTCTCCTTTCATCCCAAAAGGTAACGATAGCAGTCTTTGTGTTCCATCGTAATGGCGCCAAACGTAAATAGGTCCACATCTACTGACGCGTACAGTGCAGATGACATTTGAACTTTAACCTGCGACTACCTCGTATTCATCATCATCATCACTTCATGGACAGGATTTCTCCTATCCCGGCCTCATGATTACCGCCATTTTGTGACTTGCCTTCCTACAGATCTTCATCCAACCGGCTCATACTCATAAGCCAGCTTCGAAAAGCGGGTATTGTCCATTCTTTCTAGATGTTGTTTCCAGCAATTTCTATAATTCTGATTGAGTTCAATTAGGGAAACTATATCAAGTTCTCGTCTAATATGCTCGTTTCTTATATGACCCAGCGTCGTATATCCCTTTAACCGATCTCAAATAGCTCATTCCTGCAGCCTGTAATTGGTCCCAGTCCTTCTTCCTTATAGTCCAGGTCTCGCATACATACAGCAGTGCTGGTACTGCCATTGTCTTATAGAATTAGATACACGTCTCTCGTCTAGCTGACGACCTCCTATGAGAGATTTTTCTTAAAGTTCTGATGGTAAAGAATATGATTTGAAACGCGTCATCAGCTATGAGCAGGAAGTCACAAGGTGGGTTGGAACCATATCGTATTGATTGTTTTGATTTTATTTCGCCACTTGTTTTCCCCACCCCAATATTTCCTTCATTTCCGATATTCTTCAAATGTTTATCTACGCGGTGGCTAATATTTTGAAATTTCCTTTTTAAGTACCACTCTTTACTGCTGTTTATTATTATATAATTAGCAGTGACTATATAAATGTTTTGTTTAATACCGTAATAAATGCATATTGAAATGTACTGTCTATGAATAAACACGAAGCTTATGAAAAAATATATACTCATTTCATATTTGTATGAATATATAATTATAATTACTTCCGTGAGAACCTGGTTGATACTAAAAAGGTTACATAACCAGAGCTCTTTATCCTGAGCCAACTGTACTGTTGAGTACAGAAAATGTTCCAATGATTCTTTAACGCCATCCGACCATCTCCGTGGAGAAATATTCCTAAGGTCTTGTACCTTATATTTTACTTTTTGTACAACCTTTTTTTTATTTCGCTTGCCTCTTTGGGCTACACCCTAAAATTATACTAACTAGGTATGTACTAGGTAAGTGTTCAAGAGAGTATATAGTTTACCAACTTTGTATCTGCTTTGAAACTGCTATTTGCTTTGTACGGAAGAGCCCTTTCGGTGTCTACACCATTATCAGTTATTAAACGACGATAACAAAAAACCTTTATTATGGACAAAATTGGAAATTCGCGCTTTTATAGAAAAGTAAATACAGTTGACGAAGAGTTATTTAAAAAAAATGAAAATTTTATTTAAAAAAAAAAACAAAATGTCGTTGTTTGGCACTGAATATAAAAGTCTCGTCCGGTGGGAATGTAAGTAAGATTTCTGCAGCAAGTTACGACAAGGTTTGAATTACAAGAACTATTAACAAAATTAAACTGATTGGGTATTATGGTTTGTATAGAAAGTACTGAAAAGCCGTCGCCAAGTAGAATACATTTCAATTCACAATATCCTTGCTGTTTTGTAATTCACAAAACCTGATTTCAGGTAGGAAAGGAAACCACGTAAAACAATTATCAAGCAACGAAATGAAAACACTGGCCACTAAATCCAATTCCACGCCGATTGTTTGGTTTGTACTGGCGATTATCCCGTTCGACTAATTCGAGAAGGGAAAAAATTCCACCCGAAAACGTAATAGACCGATTGGTTTGTTTGCACTATCGATTACCGCGTTTTCCCTTATTCAAGAATAACAAAAGAATTAAAGGTAGTATACTAATGTTTGTCTGCTCTCTCTACAACGAAATGAAAAAAATGTATTGAACAAGGGTCTCTTGTTGAAGATGTAGTTAAAAATAACGTTTCACTATCCACAATTCTTCTTGTCTTCTTGATGTTATAACCCTTGTCGTATCCTCTTGTTTCCCTACTAAGATGTTATTTTTGATGTTCCTATCGTATCCTGTCTTCATCAACCATCCATCTCTTCCTAACCGTTTCTTCTTCCTCTTTTTATTGGCTACCATCATCATGAACATCATCGTCGTCGTCACGTCTTCATTATGATTAAGGGCTACCCCCCGGTCGGGTTCGGCCTCGTGAAGGAGATCTCGTCAACGATATCCGTCCGTTGCAGCCGTCTTCAAATCGTGGATTCCAACTCGTTCCTCACCTCGATGCACGTTATTTTATCATTTCAGTTTTGGTTTTCATACTTTGTTTCCACGGCTACCCTATACAAGAAGACAGCCTTTACCTTGCAACATGAGCAGCCAGTTTAAGGGCTCGGCTTGGTACCATATACGAAGAGATCAATAGTTTTTTTCCTATTATGGTCAGATACAGCAATAAGGTACAGTTATTCAAATTCTGATTTTCTCCAAACACTTTTACTTACTTCCAAATGCCCGCAGTGCTTTTTCACTGCTTCTACTCAGAACCCATGCTTCTAACGTATTCTAGGCCACTGGGAGAATTGGTGTTTTGTAAAGTGGAAGCAGATTACTCTTAGAAGCAGTTTGGAAACAAATTTCCTTTGTAACCTAAAGTAGGCTTTTAAGCAAGAAAAAAGCATTTTCTCTTTTCTTTTTGGGTATCAGTGAACCCAGAAAATAAATATTTTACTATTTCGGATCTGCGATCCCTAAAATTAATGTATTCGCAGTACTTGCGTCTACGAGTTTCGTACAGTCGTCTACTCTCTTTTCTCATCACTTATTTTTAAGCCAAGGCATTTTGTAATCCTTCCAGACTAAGAGACACTTACTGTAAAATACGGTCACAAATATCATCGTGTAAATACATCGAATAGATGACCGTCTCAAATCAGCAAGGCATCTGCATCTAAGTACCAGCAACTGGCCAGACTTATTGTAACCCAGTTAGCTATCGCATTATGTTTGTTAGCATCGATTCTTTTATTCTAAATATACGTTCGAACCATGTGAGAATCTACGTTTTTACAAGCCTAATTCTCTTGTCAGCAACTTCTAACAAGTCTATCAAAGTCATGACTCATTCATGTCCTCTACGTTCCAGAAGTTGTCGTTTGGGGCAACACATTATTCCCAACATCCACCATCATCTTCGGTTGTTTCACAACAACTGTTAGGATCGATCGGCCTAATTAGAGTTTCAAAACTTGTTTATTTTATTCATTACGAAGGAAATCACGGCCGACGTCCGGTCTATAGGGCCGTGGTCGATTGCTTAAATTTACTTCTCTAAACGCTTCGTCCACGCCTCCGGAGGCCACTTTTATTAGGAAAAAGAAAGAAAACTTTCCCAAGGATGACAGGCCGAACGCACCCCACATCCTCTGTCCTTTTTTCTACTGAAGCTATCGGTAGAAATCGGCCACTGGCTTCAATATATTTTCTTCTAGCCTTGCCTTTACATATATCTAATTAGATTTTATTACCTCGTACATTATTCTGTCTCTGCTTTTACATCCTTTTACATGTCTCAAAAAATCCGGAGCGGAGACTGGATGGGAAATGAGCTAGGAAAAGACCAAAGAAGAGATGGTTGCAGGATGGGTGTGGAGAATGACTTGGGAGCGATGGGCGTGAGGCGATGAAACAAATCGGTCAGGATGGGGTGAGATAGAATCATCTGGTAGAGCAGACTAAACCCCACAGAGTGTTTTGAGCTTGAAGAAGAAGAAGAAGAAGAAGAAGAAGAAGAAGAAGAAGAAGAAGAAGAAGAAGAAGAAGAAGAAGAAGAAGAAGAATTTGTAATAGTAGTAGTAGTAGTAGTAGTAGTAGTAGTAACTCACACGTTTAAAAGGTACACTTTTTTCTACACTCCGGAGGCGTGACCAAAATATTTAGAAAAGTAATTTAAGAAATCGACCACGGCCCTTTAGCCGGTGCATAGTAATAAAGCCCTATAAGCTGCAACATAGTAATTTTAATAGTGTTGACGTCGGCCGTGATACTCTTTGTAATGAATAAAATAAACAAGTTTCAAAACACTCATTAGGCCGATCGTTTCTTATTGTTGTTGTGAAAGAGCAAAGATGATTACGGATGTTAGGAATGGTGTGTCGCTCCAAACGACATCTGGGGACATAGAGGACATGAATCAAACATGACTTTGATACCCTTATTAGGAATTGTTTACCCAGTGAGGCTTGTAAAAATATAGGATTCTCGCATGGTTCGGACATATATTTAGAATGGAAAAATTAATGAAAAAATTTACAGGCATTGGACAAATGCAATGCACAGAGAAGGACATTGAAAATGCTTCAATAAATCTAAAAAAAAAATATATATATATATATATATATATATATATGTATTTATGTTCATTCACCAATCAATAAATTCATTCTTCATTCACCAATCAATGAATTCATTCTTCATTTACCAATGTACAGATTATAAGTTAAATGTAGTCGCATTCATAAGCGAAGTTTTATATGTGTACTATGTTATTGACAACAAAGAAGTAGTTTCTATGGTATCTCACCGGTGACCATTTTCGATCACGCACCAGCGGTCGTTTTCAAATGTGCGACACGTCCTTATAAACATTTTTAATGTTAAAACTAATGTAGTAAACAACTACGTTACAAATAAGTCTGGCCAGTTGCTGGTTAATGTAAATGTGTTGCTTTTTTAAGACGGTCATCTATTCCATGTACAGTATTTACACGATGATATTTGTGGCAGTAATTTTAATAATGTTGCTTATCTTACGTCTAACAGGCTGATCGTTATCAATTTTTATTTGCGTAATACCCTATTTGAGTATTACCACGCGTTATAATAACTCCACTGATTATGTGTACGTCTTATGTATTTTTTATTGAATTACTTACAGTCGTTATGACACAAAATTACTGTTTCGTCACAACACTTTTCTTGCGTGTTGGTATCGATTCATTACGAAAGCAAATAAAGTAAACAGAATAATTTGCAAACGATTTTGCGAGAAGTCGTTCGTGTAATAGCTAAAAGCAAACGAGTTGACGACGACGAGTACTGTGTGTGTGTGTGTGTGTGTGTGTGTGTGTGTGTGTGTGTGTGTGTGTGTGTGTGTGTGTGTGTGTGTGTGTGTGTGTGTGTGTGTGTGTGTGTGTGTGTGTGTGTGTGTGTGTGTGTGTGTGTGTGTGTGTGTGTGTGTGTGTGTGTGTGTGTGATCGTTTTAACTGTCGTTGTACAACACAAAAGAAAGACGCGATAAAAATAACAGAGGCGGCGACAACCAGTAATAACTGGAGAATTTATTGCGATTGTGACGATAATAATGATGGTAATTCTCTGCGGGCTTCGTTTGTTTGCTTTGTAGCTCTTGTCTTTTTGTTGTTGCTGTTACGTTGTGTTATATCAGTCAGCTGTGTGCGAGAGATTCAACGTTGAAAACACGTTTGTTTGACATCCAACGAGTTGCACAACCCACGCAATAATTGCTTCCAGTTTCTGCTGTTATCACGGTACACTTCATACTAAGAATAATATTTGGACCACTGCAGGATGTTGGCAATAATGAACTTGAAAGTGCCATACAATGGGCAAACACAGTCAGGTCAAAAGTCAAAGAATGCGACGGTTGGTTCATTTGTGTGGAATGGAGGCTGAAAGGAACGTCAGTGGAATAATGGAGCGGAGACCGGATGGGAAATGAGCTAGGAAAAGACCAAATAAGAGATGGTTGCAGGATGGGTGTGGAGGATGACTTGAGAGCGACGGGTGTGAGACGATGAAACAAATCGCTCAGGATGGGGTGAGATAGAATCATCTGGTAGAACAGACTAAACCCCACAGAGCGTTATGAGTTTGAAGAGGAGGAGGAGGAGGAGGAGGAGGAGGGGGAGAGGGAGGAGGAGTTCATACTTTGAACTAGGATGAGCTAGGAAAAGACCAAATAAGAGATGGTTGCAGGATGGGTGTGGAGGATGACTTGAGAGCGACGGGTGTGAGACGATGAAACAAATCGCTCAGGATGGGGTGAGATAGAATCATCTGGTAGAACAGACTAAACCCCACAGAGCGTTATGAGTTTGAAGAGGAGGAGGAGGAGGAGGAGGAGGAGGGGGAGAGGGAGGAGGAGTTCATACTTTGAACTAGGATGAGCTAGGAAAAGACCAAATAAGAGATGGTTGCAGGATGGGTGTGGAGGATGACTTGAGAGCGACGGGTGTGAGACGATGAAACAAATCGCTCAGGATGGGGTGAGATAGAATCATCTGGTAGAACAGACTAAACCCCACAGAGCGTTATGAGTTTGAAGAGGAGGAGGAGGAGGAGGAGGGGGAGAGGGAGGAGGAGTTCATACTTTGAACTAGGATGAGCTAGGAAAAGACCAAATAAGAGATGGTTGCAGGATGGGTGTGGAGGATGACTTGAGAGCGACGGGTGTGAGACGATGAAACAAATCGCTCAGGATGGGGTGAGATAGAATCATCTGGTAGAACAGACTAAACCCCACAGAGCGTTATGAGTTTGAAGAGGAGGAGGAGGAGGAGGAGGAGGAGGGGGAGAGGGAGGAGGAGTTCATACTTTGAACTAGGATGAGCTAGGAAAAGACCAAATAAGAGATGGTTGCAGGATGGGTGTGGAGGATGACTTGAGAGCGACGGGTGTGAGACGATGAAACAAATCGCTCAGGATGGGGTGAGATAGAATCATCTGGTAGAACAGACTAAACCCCACAGAGCGTTATGAGTTTGAAGAGGAGGAGGAGGAGGAGGGGGAGGGGGAGAGGGAGGAGGAGTTCATACTTTGAACTAGGATGAGCTAGGAAAAGACCAAATAAGAGATGGTTGCAGGATGGGTGTGGAGGATGACTTGAGAACGACGGGTGTGAGACGATGAAACAAATCGCTCAGGATGGGGTGAGATAGAATCATCTGATAGAGCAGACTAAACCCCACAGAGCGTTATGAGTTTGAAGAGGAGAAGGAGGAGGAGTTCATACTTTTAAAAGGTACCAGGGAGCCAGGGAGTGACTTCAACTTTTCATACAATCGGACTGGCCTTTACTTGTGACGATATCAGACATATAAAAGGTACCGGTACTCTATTCTAGTTACTGTATATGAATACCTAACATAGGTGGTATGGAAAAGAAATATAAGTCACATAAAAATTTTAGGGTTGAAAAAGTTTTCAGACATGTAAAACGATGTAAAATCAAAGGCAGAATAATGTACAACGTAATACAATCTGAATTAGATATATGTAAACGCAAGGTTCGAAGAAAATATATTGAAACGTATCAAACATACGTATTAGAATAATGGAGGAACACAGACTATCATGCATGAAGTATAACAGCAATCAGAGCAAAACAGGTGAGATCTTATGACATCGCCTAATCCTGATACAGATTATTAAAATAGATGTTTTATATGTAGCGACTTTTCTTCCCATATGTCTCTTAGTTTGCTTATTCTTCTTTCTCCTGTGAAGGACAGTCCTTACTGAATCTTTTCTCCTTCAGCGCCCGCTTCCAAACACCTATATTGTGCGCCACTCAGACATCCAGAGGCTCTTACATCCTTTTTATTATGTCATCCTCACACCTTTTTCGTCCTTCTCCTTAGAATCCTCTCTTCTTTCATTTTTGTATGCGTCCTGTTCATCCATCTGTGTCTCTGTAACTTGGAGGAGATTTCATTAGACAGTCGCTTTGTATAGCTGTTTCAGCTCGTAGTTAAAATATATTCCCAAGATATATCATCTAGACCACATATTTTCGTAGGACGTTTGTTTCGAAAACATCAAGTATTTTCTCGATCTTTCCAAGCATACTTATCCACAGGTACTGTGCTGCTTATTATTATTTTAAATAGTGTCAGATTTGTATTGCGCTATACCAGTGCCGTAACATCGTCCCCCGATCAATCCCCCCACCAGAGCTGTTACAAATTTCAACGTAATTCTATGATCACTTATGGTAGAATTATGAAAATAGTTGTCTGTGTTAAAATAAGCCTCTTAAGTAATTGCAGAATTAAGAGGAAATACAATATTTGTAAATTAATAGTTTTCTTAATAATGATAGTGACTCAATATAATAAAATGTTGTTGAAATTAAAATCCATGCTACTGGGCCGTGGTCTACTACAGTAATTGTTCTGAAAGATGTTATTCTCAGACGTTTCGGCCTCACCTCTGGAGACCATCTTCACTAATAAACGGCTCTAACACAAGTGACACTGTGTTCGCCAGTAACCACAGTATTTTGGCAAAGAATATTTGCGGTCCCTAAGAGGACCTTTTATATAAACTTGCAGAGTTTGTACAATGCCAGCTGAAAACCACCAACGGCGAATCAGAATTGCAGTACTACTGTTCAAGCAGCACATGATGATGTTAGAACCGTTTGTCACTGCAAATGGCCTCCAGAGGTAAGGCCGAAACGTCTGAGAATAACATCTTTCAGAATAATAACTGTAGTAGACCATGACCCTATATCCGGAATTTAATTTCAACAATGATGACGCAGACCGTGAAAGCCTTATTAAAAGGTTACAAAAAAGCTAATAAATGGATACGCCCTGTAAGAAACTCTTAAAAAACCAACGGCCGCAGAAGAACTATAACTGTCCAATCTCTATGGTTGTATTTTTGCAAGATGTGTAGTAGACATTTCAAAACTGCCAACAACAAAATATCACCAGGTTAGCAAAATAATAATAACCAAAGGAAGCCCAGTAAGAGTATCAAATAGGAAGGTCGAAGCTTGTGTGTGTATTCTACTAACTGTATTTGTTATCCGATCCCGCTCACCACTTCACATAAGTAAGCCCTTGGGAGTTATCCGACTGGGGTGTTATTCCGTATCTTACAAATCGTTTTACCCAAATCTATTTCGTTTTATCCTCAACAGAATTGCTGACTTTCACCGCTTTCAATAGTTGTGACAACAAACTGAAATCACTTAGAAATTGAAAAAAAGCACAGAAAATAAAACGACAGAGTGATTCTTCTTTTAAATTCCAACCTTCAGATATAGAGAAGTGCAGGAAAAAAGAGAGAGAATACGTGCGCGTGCGGACGTATATATACGCTGGGGAGGGAATCCACTTATCCCGACGTTGCATACGACTCTCGGGCGGTAGGCAGTATGACTTTATTTCACATTCAAGATTTGCCTTGTGTACACAAAAGAACTTCTATACACGGGCGTTAATGGGAAAAGTAGGAACTGAAAATTGAATACACTGCTGGTAAAGGAAAATATAAGCAACGTCCTTGACAGACAGAGTAAAATTGTCAATAAAAGTTCGAGGGACAAACAAGAGCACGCTCGCGCGCCCATGCACGCTATTGGAAGCGAAGGTAACAGAACACTTAAAATACGATCTTTCGGGTTAATCCAACGAGCAAAAGTTTTCACAAAGGGATCAGATATTTTTCGATTAGTGAGCTAAAACGTGAAAAATAATTCGTTCTTTTTATAGGTAGGTGCTAAAAACGACAACGTTTCCCCAAATTTTTATTGAAATGAAGCTAGCGGTAAGGACACGAAAAATACGTGGACAAATTAGCTTGCCTGTATTTCAATAAACTTTTTAGTAAAATAAATATTGAATGCGTTTGTCATTCATACGAACGATGATTAATCATTTTCAACATTTTAAACCGGCAGAAGCAATTTAATCGTGGGCCTTCACAACAGACTAGGAGGACAGATTTTGTCCACGGCCCACAATTCGCCGACTCTTGGGTTAGTCGAATCCATAATAATCGTTGGACAATTTAACCATCATGTTACTTTGCTATAATATTACCTTGTAGAAAATAAATTACGATAGCTAATACATTTTTTTTAGTGTCCTGCCTCATCGGGCGTTGACGACTCCCATTTTAATTAAATCTTTATATTTTTGTGGGTCGTCTGCAGAGAGCAATAGTTCTTCGTTATACCTTATCCCTGATCATAACTGCTAACTGCTGAGATTACGGATGTAAGAAAGTTTTATTCGACCAATCCATATTTTATTATTGCTAATAAACAAACAAAAAACATCATATCACGTGTATCCAATAAAAAAGTGCCATTTCTTAGTCCTTTTGGTAATATTATACATACAGTAGAATCCCGCTAACTCGCCTCCCGATTTCTCGACATTCCGTATAACTCGACGATCACTTTTTCTTTTAATCGCTAAATGATTTCTGCTGGTCAAGCAGAATATTATCTTTGAAATAATATAGTGGTCTATTAAAAGCCAGACTGTAATAATTTCTAACATCGCCTATACGGTGCAAACAGTATAGGTACATTTTAATTACTGTATTATTGTAACTACAGTACATATTTAGGCGTATGAATGTCCGTATGTTTTCCTGTTCTGTTAAAAAATTTGTTACGGTATTCAATTTTTGCAATTTTGTCCCTTTCCCTTTGTGACACTAATTCTTGGAACTGTCTAACGAATTTGGTGACAGGTTTTGTTCTTTTCTTGGAAATTCCAATCTACCCCATTCCCCCTCTCAGTAAAGAAGTGGCTGATGAAAGTCAGGTAGCCGCTGTCAATCACCATACACATTCTCGACGATGCCTCATCCCATCCTGATGCGGAAGACTTACAAGACGAAGACATAAGAGCCTCCTATTGCAAGACATGTTTCTCCCTCCTAACGTGACTTCGGTATGTCAACCAATGGACTAGGGCATTTTGGAAGCATTGAAGAAAAGATACAGATGTAAACTACTTTCATCTCTTGTCTTAGCCATGGAGGAAGGGTGTGGCATGATCGATAAACTAAAGAAAATAGACATGTTGAATGTAGTGGGGTGGATATCTGAATCTTGGAATGAAATCGAGCATATAAGCCTCGTTCGTTCCTGGAGAAAGTTGCTGGACCATTCAAGAAACGAGTTTCAAGAAAGCAGAGAAGAGACAGAAAATTGCGAAATAGTGGACTTATTGAAGAAAATTCCAGGCTGCGAAGAAGTTACTGATGTAATGTTGGAGAATGGATGGGGCAGGATGAAAACTGTGAACTTTTAGGAGATGGTGAAATAGTTGCACTAGTGAAAGAGAACGAGGATAAAAATTAAGATAAATCAAAAGACGAAGAGATGGAAGACAACTGAAAAGTTAAAAAGATGACTCACAGTGAAGGACTAAAAGCTGCTGAAGGAATGCTCCGCTACTCGGAGGAGCAGGGTGCATCTGCTATGGACATTTTGTTTCTCCGTACCTACGTGATGAAGCTGCACGAAGACGAAATGAGTGTGAAAGACAGTCTAGCATGACGAGATTTTTTTCTAGAAAGAACTAGTCATTTCTTCAGTTTTGTATGTAGGGTTTTTTTAACTTTTAACAATTATTTTAGGGTTCGTTGTACTTTTCTGTGTCCTGTAGTGTTCTAGAACTTTCCTTAGAGTAATATGCAGTAAAATATTATGAGCTGTGAATAACCTATCACTTATTCCGTAAAACTCGACATTTTCGGTAACTCGTCACCCTCTCAGTCCACATCAGGTCGAGTTTGCGGGACTCTACTGTATCATGAAAAATTAAAAATAGAGAACTTCTAACCTTTGACCGCGGGGGGTTGTCATATTCTTAAAGTATTTATTGTACGCACTGTTTGTTATTTTTTTTTTAAATTAGAAATTACTTTATTTGTTTAGTTATTATTGTTATTCCAACATGTTACTATGCTTTTTCACAACACTTATTTATATTTAACTAATATTGTAACTCATACTCAGTGATTTTATGGTCACACTTAATATCGTTTGTAATTCCTGTGTACACTACTTACCAAATTAATCAGTGATAAGTAGAAAATAATATGCGTTCTATACTCTAGCTTACCTGCAACAAACAAAATTGAATTCATTTAGTTTCTTGCTGCTATAAAGAAGACAATATTTTGTACAAAGAAAATATACTGTATTAAATTATCAATACTAAAAATATTATTGTGAATGTAAATAATAAATAAATATACAAAAAATATTTATTTATTAAATATATACATATAATTTATATTAATTAACATAAAGGAATATAATATTATTATTAAACATATTAGTCTTTCACTCTATGTGCATGTGGGTGCGCACATACATACACACGATACATAATATTTTTACTTTTACAAGAGTATATTTTTTAATTTTTATTACAATATTTTCACTGATTTGTATACTATCATCTTTATCATTATAAAGAAGATGACAGTATACAAAACCGTCAAAATATTGTAATGAAAATAAAAAACTATCTTGAAAAAATAAAAATATTTTAGAAATCGTGTTTCCGTTATCTAAGCCACATATTGATTTAATTAATACATTGCCTTTAATTAACTCCGCCTTGTGACTTCTTCCAGTAACGTTGCTGTGTTTGGCCACACAGTCTACATCCGGTCGCGTGTCCGTAAACACGGGTTTCAATTGTTGCAATGCGTTGTGCTTTAATGAAAAATTTTAATGTTTAATGACGTCGATGCGTGATATAAATGATGATGGAATGATCGTTCCGAAACGCGTAACACAGTTACTGGAAGAAGCAGTCACAAGACTGAGTTGATGAAAGATAATGAATTAATTAAATAAAAAGAAACATCGGCCAGACGGGAAGATCTCTTTCCTCAAGGTACTCTGAACATTTAAAAGCCATCACCACAAACTACATACACTCCACATTCGCCACACATTTAAAAAATGAAAACCACGGGTACACAAACATAGAACACAACATGGAAATACTACACTACTTACCTAAAAGTAGAAAACTAAACACAGCAGAACAATATGAAATATACAGGCATCACACACTACAACCAAACATATTAAATGACCACTTACATTATAGATCACATATACATTTTGATACACTTGTTCAAACGCACACTTTGAATCCCAGCGCCAATTCGCTCCCACCAGCAGCCCCCACCACACACACCTACAACCCATAACGGATACTTGTACAGACGTTCTGTATTTCGAGTCCCACTGAGGAAGACGGACACCACGTCGAAACGTTTGGGATAAAAAACCAAAAGTGGGTGTTCGCTTGTGAAGGTTTGTGTATATATGGAATATTTAAAAAGTGAATGAAGAGGATGTACCAACAAGATAATAATAAAAAGAAATATTATTTATTATTAATATTCATTAATAAACAAGAACAATTGTGACGAATTATGAAAAAAGTATAACACTTTTACATACTTAAGTATAGGCCTACATATTTTATCCCATTGTGATGAATGGATAGTGTAAAATTTTATTTTTGTAAAAGAAACACACAGCTTCACTATTTGAAACAACTATGACTGTGAGGTGGGACTGTTAACTGGAGCGACTAGCATGAAGATAAGATTATAACCCTATTAGAACTCCAGGCCACGAACAACGTGTCGATGAGGGGCTTAAGAGGTGTATACTCGGTCACAACGCGTAAGGGGGATCACCCCAGCTGGAAACTTTTTAACAGAACAGTTTTCCTGGAATGACGACGGTGCGTGTGAAATATTCAGTTGGTTGCAGTGACGTCCACTAGGACGCCACATCACAGAATGGGTGAAATGTTTGGTGTTAAACGTGGTTGGTTGTCAACCAATAAAGTATTGTTATTAATAACTCAGACTACACAAATTTTACAACTAACATGTACAAAGTGGGCCACACTAGTAGCTGTAGACAAGTAAGAGTCATGCAAGTTATGGTCCACCTGCACTTAATTAAAACGTGTTTGGGGTATTAAAACGTATATAATCGTCACCACTAGACAGCATTATTAAATATACCCGTAGATCTACCTTTTAGTGTCCGAAATTTGTCTCAAGAATGTTAAATAATAAAACTGTAGTTGACTTATCCTACATATAAATGTATAAAATTATGGCTTATGTATGACTTAAATGTATAAAAATGCATCTTAAATAATTTAAATAAATCAAAAAATCAAAGAACTGCTCCAATTACAGTTTACACACACACAAACGTGCGCGCATATGCACATATAATTTAAGACTGAGTATTCCCTTTGGCATTTATAAGCAATCCAATTCTGAGATTACATTTTTCGTCACACCATGAATCAGAGAAGTAATACATACCGCTCCGGAAAAAGTGGGTCTAGGTCATTTATAAAAATCTGTGTCGAACAGAAAAAGACACTTTAATTACGACTTCCTTTGCACGGAAATTCATCCAGCGAATACGTTTGCAGATAAAAACAACGTTAAAAAAAATCTTTTAAATAACCACTCTACCTAATATAAGCTTTACGTTCTTTTTTAATGTGCATAAGAAATTTCTCCCTAAAAACTCGTTCTCTTTTCCTGTGTCTGCAAATGTTGTTTCTTGTTTTGATTAGATTTCCAACGTTAGAATTTTTCTCCTTCTTTTTACTACTTATAGTTCTATCATTCCCCTTCGCCTTACATATCTCGTTCGTTTTTCTTCTTCGTGTGATTTTATTTCCCTCTCTTTCATCTGTCTTTCACCTTACGGATTAGTCGTTTCCCTACCTCTATACACCTAGTTTTCCCAATAACCTTCTATAAAACACTGATGATCAATGAATCAAATAACGTACGATCCCTCGTCTAATTCATCTTGGGGTCCACCTAATAACTATTTCAAACATATAGCCTACCGTACTTTCTGCCGTTCCTCTAACGAAGTCATCCTACTGTAAAATCTGATATTCTAAACTCTTAACCATGATACAGCTATCCTTTTGTTGTATTGTATCCGACAGTTCAGTGTAGGAATCTTCTCGTATGGTTCAGTTCTACAGTAAGAATTCTTATTGCTTTTTTTTTCATTGCAAAAGGCCACATTCATTTCCCCATTTGACACTACGTTTCCACTTATAGTGTGGGATATGGTTTCTTTAGCCCACGACTAATAATTTTTTTATGTAAGTCCATCTAGAGATTTAATTAATCCCCGTGATTCATCATTGCAAATCTGATCTCGTATTCAGCCTGCTCTTCCATTTTGTCCAAAAGCTGGGTCTCAGAAAAGAGGTTATCACATTTATAAACAATAATCCGACCCGTGATTGTAATGAACATTTCTGTTCCATTTCGGAACCCGTAATCCTTCATTTGTAAGGAACACACGTAGAGTCTTTTGAAACTAATTTTTAGTACACATATCACGTACTCTTCATAAAATGTTTTGTTTGGTTTATCAGCATTTCTAGTTGTCCTCTTTACTTTCTTGTCAGTTTGTATCTTCTGTGCTCTATCCGCCTCACTTCTGCAAAAGAATATTTATTTCCGTAACATACTCGTTATAAAAAGCACGATTTACCGCATAAAGAGTACTTAACTTATATTCTCGTACATGACGTCATATGTAAATCTTGTGATGGAAAACGCGAAAAAATGGAAATTCATGCAGCGTCACTGTTATTTATAGTTACTAAAATAACTCACAATACTTTGATACAACTTTTTTCTGAATAAATAAAGTAAACTTCACATCTCGGTTTCACGTGAGTACAAAAGGCTTATATCTTCGTTTCTCTCTTTCACTTCCCACTAAACACACACACACACACACACACACACATATATTTATATATTTCTCAGAAATACAGACTTTTCACTTACTTACTTGTCTGCTATTTACCAACATACCTGGGTTTTCATCTATTTATCTGATTGTCTGTCATCTTGTGAACGTACATAATTTTTGCAATATTTCTAACTTTAATTCCTGTTTATATATGCTTAGACACACAAATACTTTCCGGCCGGTTGCAGATAAGATATATTTATCAAAGCTGATCTGAAGTGAAATATATCATCACAAAGGACAGAAGTTTTCGCTTTGAAAAGTAAATCGAGCGACAGTAAAGAGCGTCTATCTGAAAACCCGTTTGAACCTTAAACGTGACAAACGATCGCCTACACACTCTCCCACACTCGACGTGAGCGCGCACATAAACGTGGAGGTAGCTTTGACTGTATACAAATAACCCGTCACAGAGCGTGTTGCTAGCGTCCACATATATCTATTCTGTCATTCGTTCAATACCAACAGAAAAAACAAAGGAAACACGCAACGAAGGTACCATGAAAATGGCGAAAACATCGTCATGACATTGACATTGACATGAACAATAGAGAACGAACACCTGATAAAAGTAATTCAAGGTGTCCTTAATCACCATCATCATCATCATCATCTTCAGGAAGTATTAAACCAAAAATGATTTGTTCCGGTCCCAAGCAGATAGACTAGAACTGGTAACTGCAACGCTTTTTCGGACGTCCCACAGCTCTTCTTCTTCTTCTTCTTCTTCTTCTTCTTCTTCTTCTTCTTCTTCTTCTTCTTCTTCTTCTTCTTCTTCTTCTTCTTCTTCTTCTTCTTCTTCTTTTCCAACGGCGCAACAACCCACTACTGAGTCAAGGCTTCCTTGTTTTAGGTTTCTGCGGATAAAAGAGTTTGACAGATGGGATATGTGAATTCTCCGATCCAACCCCCAACCTAGTGGATCAGGAACTTTGACTTCAGGGTGTTCTTCCCCTAGAGAGTTGCTTTCACCTCAGCTGACGAGCTCTCTCTGCCCGGTCGCAGTAGGCTAACTGACTCAACCCATGTGTGCAGCCGTTGGGCTACTATAGCCTACTCCGCCTCCACACTAGATTCACATCCTGCTGCACACCAAGGATACCCCAGACTGCCCTGACAGAACCCTCATCTTTTGTTTGCTAACCGATCCACTCCGCCGAAGGGATTGGTTACCACAACCTTGGAGTGGATTGCTCGGCATAACAGGGCCCACCGACGTGTAGGTGAGAGTGGAGTTGGGGTGGAGAGGCTGGTCCATTTATCTTCTATAAAAGCATATGTTCGCGTCACACCACCTTTGGACCCCGTCCCACACCTCTCCGCTTTATAATTCCATATTTGTTTGGGGATGCACTCATTCGGTTATGCATTCGTTTAAGACGTTCCAACCATTTTAGCCGATACTGAGCAATTCAACCGAGTATACTCACAATATTCAGCTCCTGCCGGACATCGACATTTCTTTTGCGATCTTCAAGAGTAGCAAGGAGTATTTGTTGCCCTACCATCAAGTAGTATACCAAGACTTGTGTGGCAAACCGATTTTAAGTCTTGGTCTCTACATTATGTTTTTCTTAAGCTGTTAATAATTAATTTTGTTGTCAAACAATATTACAAACAGTAGGCGGACTCAGGCGACCTCCTGTTCAACTATCTTCTCCGCTAAAAAATGTTCTTCATGTTTGACCATTAATTCTGACCATTCCTTTACTGTCTTGATAAGATTTGTAAATCGATTTGATTTCTAGGTTTTCTTTGATCTTACCATATTTATTTCCCTTGGATTTTATAAAACCGAGCGTGACTCGTGTCACTATATACAAGTCGAAACTCTCAAGAGTTGCAAACAAAGAAGCGAAGAATGTGTAGGCTTAAAAAAGGGGGCCAAAATAATGATGAAATTACAGAAATATAGGAAAGGATATAACCGAAGTGATAGAAGCAAATTATATCATTTGTCGAGAGCTCATGAAAGAAACGTCCAAGGACGCTGGCTGGATAAAATATGGAATTAGGAGCCAGCACAACAAAAGAAAACGAGGACGATCGAAGCTTTCTAAAGAGATGCACTCTGGAGATGAAGACAGAAATGACAGTGAGAATGCGACAAACATAATATGACGCTTTTCAACAAAGAAATAACTCTGCATACCGGCTAAGTAAAACAAAGAAGAAAAAGAAAGAAAGAAAAACGCGAGCAACGAGGATAAACGAGAAACACAAGCAGACTAGGCGAAACTAGTCAAACAACCTATGGCAAATCTGAAAAAATGTGAATAATGCCGAGAGGCGTTACCGTCTGATGTATGCGAGCCAGCGAGAGACTGTGCATAGCCGGTAATTATTTAAAGCATAACATACAGACAAGGTTACGGCGCTGCGGTGGCAAGAGAACGGGGTGTGGCAATCGCGCAAAACAAAACCGCTCGATGGTACTGGAACGTTCTACATGATTGGCAACAAGTTGCAGAGGGAGCCGTTAGTTAATTGCCGGATCTCGACAGAATGATAACGTAACACTAGAACACATCTTCGCTGCGTTTGTGTGTGTATGAGCGGTGGGAATGAGTGAGTAAGCCTTTATTGCAGCGTAAACACCGTACGTCGAATCCGATAAACGTCGCCCGGCCGTGATCGTCTGTGTTTTATCTGTCTTTAACTTGATTACTGTCGCGCTACAAGGAGAGACAAGAAGAAGCAAAAAAATAAATTACATTAACAAAATAAAATAAACGGTACCTACTACGGCGACGTACCGAGGAGAAAAGAAACATACGTACACTGTCATCCGTCCACAAGGTGAACTGCATTGTGCATAAGATAAATAGTTCTGGAGACACCAGAGATGTCCAAGATAAAAGTACAAAGAGAGCGAGAGCGAGAGAAAGACTTGACCATTTTGTTATAAATCCATTATCCTCTGATTCTAAAATGTATAAAAATTATTCCAAAACAATCTACAATACTTACTCCCCCCCCTTGACCGCCTCGCCGATTTCAAACCACATTGGTCTTTTGATGCCTAATAACTTCTTATGGACTTGCTAATGATTCCATCCCTCAGGAGGCAATCTCTACTGTACTAGCCTTTTTTAATTAGGTCATTCCATTCTGGTATAGTAGTCCTCTTTTCTTTCTTCTCGTGACTATCAATCAATGGACGTCTTTGAAAGCCGGCTGGCTCTCATTCTTAAGATATGCTCGTACCTTATCGATTCCCTTTTATCTACTTTCTCAATTATTTCATATTTTATACTCGTATTTTCTACAATCCGTTCGTTCCTCAGTCTCTCCCGTCTTAATTTTTCAGCTCTCTTTCTGAAGAAATTCATTTTCTTAACTTCTTCACTTCACGGAGTAGGCAATTGCCTGTTTCGTCTTCACAGGCAAAATGGACATCATTCCATCTTGCTCTCGGCCTTTGATTCTGAATAATTCGAGTAATTTATTACTCTGGAAGAATTACCAGCACTTCATAGAGGGTTGCGTCTTATGACTTGAGTCAAGCCATCATGAGGCGTTGCTCCATCCGCTCATCTCTAACCGTTAGAATTATCGCCTTCATTTTCCCAATCATGGGCATCCATATCATCCCTGGAATTTGGGGATACCACATCCGCCCTATCCTTTGTCCTAAAGGTCCTCTTCTCCGTCATCTTCGTCTTCGTCCGTAACCCTGGACAAGAGTAAAGCGATATATCCCGCCCGCAATACAGAGTCCTTAGCAGGACTTACCCACCGCCATGTCTGTCCACCCCTGCGCCTTGGATGGGCTTGCTATGAATTACCTAAGTGGAATAGACACGAGGCTTCTGGCTTTCCATAGGCCTTTGCCCACAACTGATACCACAGGCAAAGGCCCATTTCTATTACCCTCAGCGTGTCTTCTTGCCATTCTGAAAAGTTTCCGGATTTCAAACTATAGAAAGCTACGCTTTTCACCGTCGTCTTATAAATTCTTATTTTTGTACTTTTCGCAAAGTGATCGTCCCCATTTTTTGTCGTCCTCTTCAGCCTTTCATCAAATTCTGTTCCGTAGAACACTTAAACCCCTATTTTTGCTCCAAAATATTTTCCCATGATCAGTTTTCTTTCCATAGTTCTAATACGTAATCTTATAGTTTAAAAAAATCTTTACTAAAATAAATATATAAAATAATTTTCTAATATTAATACACAGACGTGAAAGCTGAATATTATTTGGGCAACTAGATAGTAAATATCAGGCGACTCAAATGACGTGCATAAGAGGTGTTATAATAATTACGAGATATGATAAATTCAGAAAATTATCATCTGATAAGGACTCTGCTGGAGGTGAAACCCAAACCCAAAATTATCGAGTGATAAAGATTAAAACTGTTTGGGTAAGCAAGGCACAGAAGAGACAAAACGAGGAGAACTGACAAGAGAGGAAACTCCAGAGGAGACCAAGAGATAGATCACGAAAGAACGTGATCTTGTCTGATACGATGAAACCAATGTTAGAGTATTAAATTAGTGTCGTTGTAATTCTGTAAATTGAAGTAGCATCTAAACAGGTATATTGAGTTGTTGATTGTAATAGAATTCACTTCAAACGAGCTTATTACGTAAGAGCTATTATCACTTGATCATATTACGCCAGAGATTAGTCCGTATTAGACATCAAAATGTCTGGAATAACATCGATACAGAACTCCCCTGTCGTAGAGACATTTTCTCCTGTCTCGTCGTAGTTGCAACCCTCTCCCCGCCTTCACAACACGCAGATTCGCTATTCACACGCCCTATTTTCTATTTACACGGTGACTACGACGACGACGACGACAAGGTTGTTTTTTATCATTTTTTCGATATACCAGTAATATCATTCTGTCGAGTCTTCTCTCTCGCCGTATCAGAAATTCAGTCACCCCTCGGGTTTCGCCGTACTCTCGCTGATTGGATTATCTTGCAAACCGTTTCCACCGACTTTCCTATACACTCGAATATTTCTGCACTTTGACTCTCGAGATTCGATCTTTTTTTTCATTTCTTTCTTTAGACGTGGTAATAGCGTTTACAGAATTTCGGAGGTATTTACCATTCAAACCAGCAGAAAGTAATTCAAAGAGCACCAAAACAATAAACGCAAAACCAAAGTAATGAATGGTAAAAGGGATAATATAATCAATGAAGTAAATAATTATAAATAGCCTATTTATTTGGCTTTTAATTGTTTAGCCGTTTACATTCTTTTGGTCAAACGTATACAAAATTGTCAACTTTTGTTTATTTATACAGTTGGTGCTTAGTGGCGTGTTGTTACGTCATTACACCACCATGTTCTACATGTTGTCTCAGCAGAGCCCACCTGTGCTGTTTGTGTGCGTACGTATGCTACTTTGAGAACAAATACAATTACGTGGCACTTAACTTGCGTCAACTATCGAGGCTGTTCCAGACTTCACTGGTCACGCACTGTGTTCAAGGTCACAATCTAGTGTTTTCGAGTAGTCTTGACGCGTATTATGGATTATCCTGAAACACTTGTGTTATCTATTCAAACAACGACAGCTGCCGCTTTGAAGTCAATTTAAGTGGCGATTTATTCAAGTGAGGTTCGAAATATTGTGGCGAAGTATTATTGTGTTACAATTGTGCGGGGCTCTATTAGTTGACATTATTATTACGTGTGGACAAATTTTGCTCGGATTATTGTTCAAGTTGAGTATAAACTCTATTTGTAATTAATTAAAGCTGGTGATTAGTGATTTCATTGGTGTCTTGAATTTTGTTTCCACTGCAACATAAGACGATCAGTTGTCAGGGTTGTAGCGCCCCCTGATAATTATGATGTTAACCCGTATTTTCAATTAGGTGACAAAATCCGATTCCTTGAATTTTAATTTAACGTTCTATTCTGATTCAAGTATTTTTCATTTTTATAATTTTGTATATACTGCTTTATTTTCAAACGGTCTTTTTTAAATTTACTAATCTTTTTTCATTTGTATTTCTTATTTTTAATATTTCTACGATTAATGAAGTAGGAAATTAACGTTCGGTTTTCGCCACTTCCGTTACGCGTTCGTATGAAGAAAATCGTATCTCGGATTTCATGACGCACAACGTTTTGAAAAAAGTTTCACCTAAAACAAGTAGTTTAAGGCAATCCAATACAATTTGTGGTCTTTTGTTTTTAAACTTCTTGTTTCGATTTTCTAACGTCACTGAAAGTTTTATAGTTACCCCAACCGTGTTACAATTTACTCGAAGTTAACTTTAACTTCTCTTGTAAACTTTCGTTAATAATGGACTGATTGTCGGTTGATGATGATGCCTCATCGTAATATGGGCGAAACGTTTGGTTTTAAAAGATATAAAAAGTCGTGTGTTGAACCGATAAACTGTTATTATGAACTCAACCTTGTATGTCACGGATTTCGACTGATGACATCATTAATCGAAAGGCTATCTTGTTATGATGACGTCGATTCCATTTCGAGCACAGTGTGAGACCTCGATGGTAATTTACCACCAGCGACGTCCGACGTTTCATAACGGCATGTCAACGTATTAACGTCGTCATAACGGAGTACGATCGGTCGATTACTAAGCGTCGGATTCACTGCACAGCGATACACTGTAATTCTCGACTGTTAATTACGAACGGGGATCAATCGCCACCCTGCCCGCTCGCAGTAACCTGTAATATATCAGTGACATTGTGTCGGTTGGATAACTTTGTACGGTATCAGTGTTATACGAATTACTATTTAAATTACTAGATAAATATGCCAGAACAGGGAAGTTGCTTTTGTAGGTCAAATAAGTCAATTTCAGTGAACTCACAAAGCCGTATGGAAACACTACATTACACATCAAATCCCCCTCAACTACGCGAAAATAATATACCTTACACATATCCATATATGGTAATATAATAATTATCAAATAATTATTCTCACAACCAGTGTTAAAATAATACTCCCTGATGGAACAACTGAACACTTCAAATAATCATGTGCCGCACTGCCATGGTCTTCACATATGTTCCTAGTCTGATAACGGAAAACACGATTCTGTTAAAGTGACGTCGGGCAATGCAGGTTTAACAGTTGCATACAAAAGTATTTTTTATAATTACTACGATATTACGATAATTTTAAAAATGTATGCAATTTTTGTTTATTTGAAAACTTGTGCCCTGATTTATTTACATTTATATGCCCCCTTCAAAGTATTCTCAGTGGATTTAAAAGGATTATACCAACTTTCTTTCAGTCTTCAAACCATTCCTCGAATGCACTTCTTTGTATACCACTGGAGTCGCTCAGAGATTTTTGTTTCGAGGCGGTTGTCAGACTGTTTTGAATGTGATGACCAAGGGGTTGCCCCGTCGCCCGCTGTTGTGCCGCGCCCCGAACTTCTTATAGAGCTCCCGCCGTGGGGACCAAAAGACTCCTGAGTATTTAGACGTAGGCCGTGGGTTTTCAATTAGAGACTAGTTGAGCGTGAGGCTTCGCCGAGGTCGGGTCCAAGATTCACCTGGCACAGATGGCTTTTGACCGGCGGCAGTAAAACTTTGTGAAAAGTGTCTGTATGACTGCGTTCACACAGGGATTCTAGAATGGTCTTGTTAAAAGTTACATAGTGGGTTTTACATGCCCAGCGCAGCCATCGGTCCAGGAGAGACTGAAACTTACGCTTATAGGTTTTGGCCAAGAAGCCCCACAAAGGGATCGGGGGGGGGGTTACTTGGTCATTTTTTTTTTTTTATTGTGCACTCATATTCACCACGAACAGTAGAGTTTCTAGCATCAAGTTCCAGTAACTGGTACAAGCTGATGAGTCCCCTTTTTTTGGTATCCTATTTACTGAATGACAGTTATGTGTACATTTTTGTTTTTCCTTTGTAGACCCCAGTGACGCGCCGACACAGTGTATAAAGTGTGCGGGGCACACAGGCGCTAGGATAGTAAAGGCGTCAAAAACTTCAGGCGAGGAGGAAATATTTCAAAAAAAATGTTATTCGTTAAGTTAATTGTACTAACCTTTTCGGTGCTCTGGACGGGTATTCTCGACAAATTTTTATGACTGTATGGTGCTCCTGACGTGTTAATTCGCAGGTCATTTTAAATTGGTGAAGTGCTCAGAGCGATTTTGTATACCTGTGGCTGTAATTAACGGGACTAGCGTTGTACATATACGAACTTTGTGTTCAACATTTTTATAATAAATAAATTTCGTATTTCATTTGTACTCACTGATACGTTTTTATAATGTGATTTTAATTGTGGGGAAGAGGCTACAGGAGCGCTAACTAAAGTTCTGCACAAAGGCGCCGGATACTACTGGCGCGCCTCTGGTAAACCCCCTTATGCGAAATAAAGTTATCTGTATTAGGCGCATTTTCAATCGTGACTATAATTTGTTAAATATAATTTAATTACAATAATCTGCGTTCGCTCATACTATGTAATTATTTTTTTGAAGGTTTCTCGTGAGCGAATCTTTTATTTATTTATAAGAAAAGCCTACGCTTTAAATATATTCGTACAAACTAGGTTTAAAAACTTGCAAAAACTGTACTCGATCATGATAAAACGTTTGACAACGCGTAACTAAAAATATATTTAACAAGATTTTAAACTTATATATTCTTTATATACCCCATATCTTTATCTTTTTATATTCTGGATGACCGGTAAAATTCAGCCTCAGATCGTTTTAAACCTGTTAGTTGCTGTCAACTTATTCAGGCGTGCTAGCACATGCTTCTTCGTAAAACCAATCAGTAGTTTAGGGGCTGTCGCCAATCAGCAACGGAGAAGCCTGTCACCCAAACCATTATGCCGGTTCCGAGCTTCAAATGAGCTCCCACCGCGGTGACAATGATGGCTAGTGATTTCTAGGTTTGACCTACTTAGAGCTTCAGTTAGATGTTATCTAATTCAGGTTGAAGGTTCGCTTAGAACGGGCCCAAGATTCACCTGGCACAAATAGGCTATGACCGAGGACGCTTATTACGGGGTTGCCTTGTCACAGCAGCGGTAGAACTTCATGGAAAGTATCCGTATTGTGGCGTTCAGGGGACGGACACCTAGAGCGCTGCAGATAGTCATAGATAGTTAAATACATTATTCCTTCTTAAAGCAAGAACGTTCTCGGAATAAATTCGAAATGAACGATCCAGAGCGAGTGCGCGTGTTTGTATATGTGCATGATATAGGCCTACAGACACGTACACAAACTAACAGGTGTGTTTACGCAACACAGTATGTACAGTTATGTAAGCGGCGCGTAGGGAGACAACACGAATCTAGAGCAGTATAGACCTATACGTATCAATCTCAGCCGGGTTAACGGTACGTGTGTCCCACACTGCGGTGGTGCCCACTTACGTAACGTACAGGCAGGCGGCAGGCCGCTCCCGTACTGCTGTGACAGACACGTTTATAGCAAAGGTCCGCGCGCACATAAATACTGAACGCCGCCGATACCACGCGATCGCCTTGTACGGACACTTGACAGTCGTAACTGTTAATCTCGTGTAGCGTTAGGGTCGATGTTACTAACTATTAGCGGGTCTACAGACAGCGAGTATGCGGCACTCCTATATAAGCCCGCTGGAGGACAGTCTACACGAAGCTACAGGTTATAGTGAACCATTTAAAATGTTAATTGTTATTTCTCCCTTCTCCACGAGGAACCTCGCCCCCCCTCCAATCACTGGTCAAAATTTAAAATTCCTGTCTCCGATTTTCCACACTTTCACTGCAGCTATTATAGTCTGCAATTCTTAAAACACTTCGACCGTTGTATATAAATATATAAATATTGTGTGTGTATAATATATATCTATACACACACACACACACACACACACACACACATATTGTTCCAGTGACATAACTCGGAGTTGCCCCTGGGAGGGAAGATGAGGCTAGATTAAGGCTGGACTCCCCATTTCCTCAGGATAAATAAAAAATTCAGGGTTCTGCGCATATAATTTAATGAACACATTTAAAACATTTAAAATACATTTATAAAATATAGGTAAGACAACAAACACGTAATTTAAGTTATTTACCAATGCAGACTGAGACTCTTAACTTTACATACTTTTTTATTAATTTACAAATATCGTATTTCTTTATTTCTACAATTATTTATAAGCCTTACTTTCAACACTAGAGAAGTGCATCTACGTTAAAATGGAATTTCGCTAAAATTTGTAATAATAGCTCTGAGGGGGGGGGGGTTAAGGTTTGAAAGAAAAATCTTGAGTAGAATATTTGGTGCGATTGAAGAAGGACATACTTGTAGAATAAGGAAAAATGAAGGGATCTAAAAAGTTGTATGCACTTATTGCAGGGAAAGATTTAGTAAGGTTCATAAAAGCACAAAGAATAAGTTAGCTGGGGCAAGTTGGAAGACGAAGGTAGGGTCGACCAAGGAAAAGATGAATGCACGACGTCACCCGAGACTTTGCTACGATGGGTATAAGAGGAAGCAAAAAATTGGCGAATGGAAGAGGGGCTTGGAGGAAGATTGTTGCGGAGGCTAAGGCCCATCAGCGGCTGTAGAGCCAGTGAAAGAAGAACCAGGATTGACCACCCCCGTTGTTACACCACTGCTTTGTTCCTAATTAAGTCTCATTGTCTCACTGCCTTTACTCACTCATCCCTAAAGGCAAACCCTTGTAGCTGCAGCCACGTATTCCTATTCCCCAGCAGTCTTCTTTGTCTTCACGCAAGAAACACATTCCATTTAACTCATCACACTTTTTAAATACTGGGCCAACTCGCCAGTGTTTTCTATAACATCTTGCATTCAAGAATGTTTTGCTGAAAGGTCTCACGCCAGACTACACGTCCCAAAACTCTTGTTGTCCTAATGCCTGCACCGTTTATTAAAGCCCTTTTCTCGCTAATTGGACTCATATTAAGTGCCTTATTTCCTGTTTACTGTATTGTGTCATGTACCCGGGCGGTTTTGGTGGTTAAACCCCCCCCCCCAAATATTAAAAATCAAATTTTGTAATCAACGTATGTGCAAATATTAAAAGTATAGTAATTACCATATTCTCACTAAGAAATGACTATTTTTAATATTACAAAATGATCAATTAAAAATCAGTATTATTATATCAATAAAGTAAGTATGTATTGATTAAGTAGTTTAAATTATTCAGTAAGCTTATGCAAAATAGTGAGCAAGTGCTTACATGATTTTTTTACTCATGGTTCTTACAAAGATTCGACTCCTATCTGCAATGTATACGTAGGGCTCTTTTAGATGTGGCAATTTCATTTTCACCTTTTCGTCCGACTTTGACTGCCTATACTTGCAGGCCATCGTTCCTTCAGAAAAGCCGCGCTTGTCGAAAAAAGAACGAGGAAAACCAAAATTGTCCACCTTGTTTCCAAGATTCCAAACCGCA
The DNA here is from genome assembly GCA_034769895.1 of Magicicada septendecula. Taxonomy (NCBI): domain Eukaryota; kingdom Metazoa; phylum Arthropoda; class Insecta; order Hemiptera; family Cicadidae; genus Magicicada; species Magicicada septendecula. The sequence goes on from CM068367.1 coordinate 87,515,773, forward strand.
TATCCAAAGAAATTCTGGATGCGCCTCTGCATGTATTTATATATCACAAAACACAAGATTAATCCTTAGTCTATTCCATCTCCATGAGATTCTTTGTTTTTTCATGCAGACCTTTCAAAGCTTCATATACGAGCTTTCGTTTGTAAAGTTTTAATTCCTTATGCTTTTTTTTGTCTGTTAGCTTCCATGCTTCCATTGGTATACATTGTCCTTATAATTTCGAACACATCTTATATTGCAGAAGGTGTCAATGGTCCCAAAACGGTTCAAAGACGCTGACTAAATATAACAAAAGTGTTGTAAATTCAAGTGTTTCTGTCTTCAGCGTTTTTAACATACAACACGCTTACCCCGTCTAAGTCCCGTATTTATATACCTGCTCGCATCATTCCGAGCAGTAAACAAGCGTGCATGTAAGACAGAAAATTACACGTGACCTTTGACAGGCCACAACTGCCCGCCGCCGGCTTACTCACGGTTTTGTCACAAGAACAGCATACGATTACCAGCCAGCCAAACTATTTATTATCGCGAAAACAACTAAGAAACAACATCTACTCACTGCAACTGTTGTAATTTGCTTTTATTGTTAGCTTTACTACCTCTAGAGTGCGCAGCATGAATATTTAAATAGTACATTCCTTCGCTATTGGCAGAGGTTTGCTACTATATACCAGCTACTCAACCTTGAATCCGTATCGGAGTATGGAAAAAACGCAGACTGCGCAAACCCGCAATTACACAATAGCAAATAATAGCACTTAACTGTCGAGATAATAATACAGATAGTCAGCTTGGCGCGCGCATAATGAATTATTAATTTAATTTTCCGCAAAAACAACTACTGAGTAACTGCGAACAAAGCACCGTATTGGATGTTAGTGTCTACTGGGGATGAAAATAAAAAAAAACCATTGAATTAAACATCGAAGTACCCGTCGGCCTTGTTTCATCATTGGTTGACAATATGCCATTATTTTATGTGAAAAAAGAAGTTCAAGGTAGAATTTTATTCTTTATCGAGTTGCTAGAAATACGAGGAAATGTACAATATCTGAAATTAATAAATGCTTATTAAATCTCACTAACCATTCTCTTCGCGGATGACCAAGCTATATTCGCCACTTCAGAAGACGATCTCCAGCGACCAATATACATCTTACATACAATAGGAAAAGAATATAACTGTAACATATCTTAATCAAAGGCAAAAGTAATGAATGAGTAGATAAAAAATATGATTTAGATATTTTTGCAGTTAATTAAAGGATTAAAGAATACAGAAGAAAATAGATTCAACACATAGATAGAATGGAAGAAAGTAGAATACCGAAGATAGCGAAAGATTACAACCCTAGAAGCAGAAGGAAATTTGGTAGACCTAAGAAAATGTGGACTGTGGAATAGGAACAGGCCGCTAAAGCCTAAAACCGTTAAGAAGATGATGATGATAAATATCACTAAACTAAAACTGAACCAGGTAGTGAGTTTCAAACAATAAAATTGAAAGGAAATTAATTTTTCCTCAAGTCTATTTCTTGTTTGGTACCGTTTTTCGTCGCTCTTTGGTACAATATTTTTGTGTAAGCTCTCGAAGTGGTATAATTCATCGAGAAATATAATTATATAATTCTTCGAGGTATAATTCTAAATTCGGAGAATATTTATCCGATGGCGGTACGGTCTCGTGGTTGAAGCATTCGTGGTTCCTCCACTTCCACAGTCAAGCGCCACATGCATGAGTGCAGAAACTTGGATATATGATCACACTGAGGCTCCGTGGCTGAGGACTTGTACCTTGACAGGGTAGACGGGGTACGATTATATTACAATAAGCATAAAAGAAATTGAAAACGATGAAAGAATGTAAACCACTAGAAATCTAAAGGCCAAATTCGTCTATGTTCCTGAAGGTAAAAACAGGCTAGCGGAACCTAGTCAACGATGGTGATAGCAAAGATCAGTACAGACGAAAAATAAGAACAATAATGTTTTAGGGCTTTATTTTTATGATCGTAAATTTTATGGTCATAAAGATATCCTGATCATGAGATCTGAGTCTTACAGAAGCAATAGCTTAAAACAAACGCTCCTGTTAACTCGTCAACTCGCGGTTATGCCACTTAACCCAGAAACGCTCAAAATCCATGGAACCTTTAAAGAAACAGAGGGAAGAAATGAGAAAAAATTATTCATGTAAATTTTCAAATTATAATTATTAAAAAAAAACAATACTTTCCTTGGCGTGACTGAACTTTGAGAGAGAGAGAGAGAGAGAGAGATTGTCTACAGATAGTCAATACTTGAGACAGACATACAGATAGGTTGACTATTATTAAAATACTATTTTTCGCCGTTTTGAAAAAAATAAACAACAAACTGTCTTCATAAAATGTTATGCATGTAGATTAGAAATTAAGATATATATTTTCAGTAGGCCTATACCCTTTAATAACGTAGGGACGATTTCGCAAACCACTCAACGCCAAACGTAGTTTCAGAATTAAAAGCAAAATATTGTATTGAAAAAATATATCTATAATATATTTTCGCGATTTAACAGTAGAGAATTGTTACTGCGGTCTAGAGGCATCATTTTCCTGTCCAGCCAGCCGAAATGAACTCGTTCTAAAACAAACAGATTCCCCTGCTTTGTGGGTAGAAATAGATTGGCTATACACATTGTATTTAGACGCTCGGCTCGGCAGATACCGTCAGATATCCTAATTCAAAACTGACATGCGCAGTATAACGTCAAAGTAAAGATCAAAGTTAATTTCTTTTGAAATTTCTTTCCCATTTTCGTACAACCGATGTTTATTACATAATGGTACATAATTACGCAAGAAAGTTGGTCATTTATGCACAATGGCACACTATATAAAATCCAGTCAGGATACATATTTGTCTAGCCTTCCAATGTACTTTAAATAAATTAATTTTTCTAACTGCGTGCTATGGTGCCGACATAATCTTAGAATGATTTGAGCCGCCTCATTTCCCCTCCTCAAAGTTTTGAAAAATAAAAAACGGCACAGATTGACAACGATATTTCTCTGATTGTTTGTTTATACCTCTTGGTTTGTGTAGCTATTCGCTTTATTTTTAGCGTACGTCTACACAAGAACCTTCTGTCAAAACCTTCAAGGGATTTTTAATGCCTTTACTTCCAGCATTCATGTTTCCGAACCGTAGGTGAGCTATGCTCCAAAGACAACTTTTGATTAAAGTTTCCAATTGCAACCCTGGTATCATTGCACGAGCCAAGCAACTTCTCAGTTTTAACTCGACTTTTTTTGTCTGTCCGCCTGTCTACTCATCTACCTACTGTCTGCCTGTCTAGGGTACGTCTCACGATTGAACGCATCAATCGATTTTCGTGAAAAATGGCGTGCGTGTCTGTACATTTACTCCACACACCCCCAGGTGTGGTTGGTCTAGAGCAGTGATTCCCAAAGTGGTCTATATCGACCCCCAGGGGTCGATTCCGACATGCAAGGGGTCCATGGCAGTGGGGGAAAAATGGGGGTGCATGAGATGTAAATGGGGGTCCACGAGAGTGGATCCCATTTAGGCAGGTCGTCACCAAGGTCTTGGCTTTCCGTAAATGTAACAATCCACCTAACAATAGCACCTATGTACTTAATTAGATAATACTTTCTTATAATAGACATATAGGCTATGATATATTTATATTACTTAATTGTATATTAAATTTATTTCACAAAAATGTGTAAGTAGGTTATTCGCTGTGTGCAGGGGGTACAAACTTCCATAAGCTCAATGTGCTCACTTTTTTATCCTGCTTTGAGTGCCCTCTGCAGCTGTCGACCTACGAGGGAACTAATTTTTCAATGGCGCCAAATTTAAAATTGAAATAGAGAAGTATAAAAAATTGACTTACCAAAAATTAATAAAAAAATAATTTATAAACTAAATATGAAAAGGAAAACAAGGAGAACAAAAAGATAAATAAACGCAGTAAACAAAATTCGGAGCAACGCGTTGAATTATAGGTTATTTGCGCAGTTGTGTGTAGAAAATGACGAGAAATTTCATCAATTACTCCTTCACACTGAAGTACGCTGGCTGTCAAAAGGCTTATGTTTGACAAGATTTTTTTCACTATTTGAGACTATTACAGAGTTTTTGGATGCCAAAGATCCCATTTTAAAAGAAAATCTTATCCAATGGAAACCAGATATTGCTTATTTAACAGATTTGTTTGCTAAATTTAATGAGGTTAACTTGCAGTTACAAGGTGACGGTATAAATTTGATAAAAACAAAGTCCATCATTTCAGCTTTTCTTGCCAGATTGAAACTAATGAAGCAGAACATTGGACGGCGTGAATTTGCCCAGTTTCCCAATTTGTTACAAACAAACTGCCGGGATGATGATGTTTCAGCATATGTTCAACATTTAGATGTCCTTGTCACAGACTTAGAAACTAGGTTTCAGGATGTTTTGAGTATGGAAATACCACAGTGGATTATTAATCCATACGGTGACATTGAAGAAACGGATATCGTATTACAAGAAGAAGTAATCGGAATAAGCACTAACAAAGAACTTAAGGTGCAGTTCAAAAAAGAATATCAGCAATTCTGGCTTCAGAGAGACATACCTATGACTTATCCTGCACTATGGACCATCGTGAAAAAGTTCTTGATAGCTTTTCCAACCTCATACCTCGTAGAAAGGGGTTTCAGCGCAGTTGCCAATCTTCTTGTAAAAAAACGAAACAGGTTGGAAATCACTAGCAGAGGAGATTTAAGGTTAAACCTGACTAAATTAAAGCCCAATATTGAAAATTTACTATCAAAGCATCAGGCTCATCCCTCCCATTAAGTTGATTTTTTCTGTGTATTTATAAATTACTAAGAATATTATAAGATTCGCATTTTGTGTCGTTTGACTTAACAAATATATAAGACTCAACATATTTTTCCTTTAATTTTTTTCCCACTCTACAATAACTAAAACCCCTATCAACGTGAGTACCTCTGTGTCAGCTGTCAAAAACACATTTAAAGTTGATGAATTTGTAAAAATTTAATATTAAGGTGACAAGGGGTCTACCCAACACAGAAAAAATAGGCAGGTGGTCTATGGGCCAAAAACGTTTGGGGACCTCTGGTCTAGAGGCTTATCTCCCTCTCCACAAAAAATAGAGGGGTAAGAGGTAAACATTTGAAAACATTGCTACAATTCACGTAGAGTGTCAAATTGAAGAGAATTTTAACTAAAATCTGAATATAGTATTCACTTTTTGAAATTTAAAAATTTTAGGACTTCCGAGTTCAAAAAAAAAAGGATGAGAAGTTTTCAAAAGTTTTTTAAATCTATACAGCATATTGGGCTAAACAGAATTGTAACCCAAATGCGAAAGTAATATTTACTCCAAAACTTTTCACTTTAGGCGAAACTTGGGGCAAAGTGCCAAAACGTAAGTCTATGCGGAACATCAAGTTACTAGGAATTTTATATGAACTCAGTTTCTTTACTAGTGTGACAAAATCAATACTTTTCAACATACATTTGAAAATTTTGAACAGCCTTGAAAAAGATTATGAGCTATATAAAAACTTTGTTTAGAGAAAAAAAAAATTATCAATTATTTATATCTGAGAATTGTTTGTAAATCGGTATTACAGGTACAAGTCTGTTCGAGTGAGAACATGAAACTTTTCGTGCAGAAAACAAAAAAATATGGCTTTTATGGGCAAATACCTCTTACGAACTAAGACTGTATTGGATAATAGGAGTGTAGAGCAGGTATCACATTTCCGCTATCTTGGCTGACGTCACTTATGACGTGGATTATAGGTTGAGTACGTTTTAGCCAATATGTGGCACAATTCGTCAAGCGTTATCGAGGAAACAAGGAAAGTGTTGGTGGCTATCCCGGTGTCATTATTGTATGGTCCTGAAACTTGGGTTCTGGTGACAAATATCTGAGTAGGATACAGGCATCAGAGATGAGATTCTTGTGATCTTTTAAAGGCTGCACACGAAGAGAGAGACTCTACAATGAAGATATTCGTAAAGAGTTGAAAATTTGTAATATCCGAGACCGTATTGCAGAAAACAAAGCGGGATTGATTGCACATGTGAATAGGATGCCAGATGGCAGGTTGCCTAAGGAAGTTTGGTTCGTTAATACAAGTGTATTAGACAAAGAGGTAGAGGAAGGCCTAAAAAGCGTTAATGCGCCTGTTCCCTGACGGACGAAGAAGGAAAAGAAGACTAGTACTTTCGTTACTGACCTATTAATTTTCCTATTATACTATCTTTTCATTATCGTGCTCATGCATTCTTAATATGCTCTTTTCTTTTTGAAATTCCTCACGTCCGGTACTGTAACCTCATATCTAAGCACCTGCAAGCGTTATATATGTATCACTCTTACTTATCGCACTATAATGAAAGTCGGGTAATTTCCAATTTCTCTAGCGTTGCGCACGCGACCCTGTTTAGAGTGACACGCACGTACGTCGAGCTGCTCGGTGCGTACAAACGAGATTACGAAACATACACATACACATGTATCGTTTACGAGTACCTACCAATTGTGTGTGGTTCCCGCACGAACTACACTGGCGCGCGTGTTTATGTTAGTCAACTCATGACACGCTGTGGACTGCGAAGTTGGTTCTCTGAGACGTAGGTCAGCTGCGCCGCCGACCACTGGCGGTCGAAGCGCATTGGCAAACGTGATACAGACCTAGCGACAGAATTTGAACAATTGCGCTCCGATGGGAGGCTAACTAAATTTTCATTCATTTTGCACATACGCACAACAGTATTGTACAATATTTCATAGTGTGACTATCGGCTGCACCAATGTTGGCGAGAACGTTGAAAGCATGCTAGTGCCGTTGTGAAGCGACGACAGTATGTGACAGTGGGAGATAATATGCAAGTGAGACAGCGAACTGTTATCACGTCGCCTCCCCTGTCACCGTCCTAGAGAATTTATGCTATACTTCGTAAGTGGAGGTAATTCATTCTCTGAGTCGGCATAGCTCATCCCTTGAGATAGACTGTCACGTTTCTGCCGAGTGGCAAGGCCCACAATGACCTCCCGCTACGATGTCAAATCTTGGGGACCTTGCTACCGCCTTAGTAGACTGACTGGTAGACAAATTAAAAATTTTTAACTACATTTAAAAGACAAAATTAACGAAGACATTAGCTGTATTTACTCTATTACTCTCTACTCAATCTCTAGTACAGTACTGTCTACTGAATCTCTACTACTGTTTACTATTATAGTATGAATCGCTACTTACTCTATTTATTGTAAGAGTCATAGAATTCACCGTTGCCAGTTTAGTTGTCTTTTTTATTTACAAAATAAACACCGTTTTGCAGCAACGTCTCCAAAACGAGACTATAATAGGAGACAAATGTTTTTCGGAAATAAAGTATTATACAGTAGACTCTCGACTATTTGGCCTAATGTGGCGGTTAGCCCCAAGCCGGATAAAATAAGTCGGGAGTATATTGGTGAATCATTTCTTCTGCAGTCAACGAGCACAATTTTTGCTAACTGTAAGTCTGTAGCGTTTACTAGTGTAAATTGTTTTACAGAGTTTGCGTACTTCTCAGGCAGATGCATCAGGCAATAATATCTGGCTATGCTCTTAAAACACACTTTAGACAGTTTTATGATTACTGACGGTTCAGATTACAGACGTTCGTATAACTTACGCTCTGTTGTATATTTATCATACATATAAAACGTTTACCGTCCTGCGTTAATTTTATCTCTACACCTATTGAACACTCACAAATATAAAAGTGAATAGTCAGTTTTAATGAAGAAAATAATACCATGTAGTGTGGTAAGGGGGGGGGGTTAGAGACTAGCTTCATAGTTGAACCCCATCGGATATTTCTCAGGACAAACGAGAAATTCAGCATTCTTTGCAGATAATTTTATAAACACTCGATTATACTTAATTTTTGGAAACACAAAGTTAATTAATCTTCCCGTCCAAAACTCAGTAAGAAAATACATTATCAATCATTACAATCTTTAAGTTGATTGAGACATTGACGTTTTCTTTCCAAATATGAGGGCAGATCAAATTTTCGCAGCTCCAATATTCCTCCCATCAGATTATAGCAAAGTCCAGCATTTAATAACCAAACAGATTCTCGGTGAAAAAGAGAAAGGTAAAATAATAGGCACTGCCTTTCTTGCGTAATTTTTTTCTAACGGCTGGAATGCGTACGTTATTTACTAAATGTTGAATAATTGTCATTATTAAGAAAACTCTAAATTATTCTATTATTATTATTATTATTTCCGGCTGTACAATGTTTACACATTATCCGAAACCAAAGAGTACAGAAGTGGCTGAATTCTCATCTTCCACTGCTCCTTGTCCATACAAAGATCTTGAATTTCTCGTTCCCTCAGTATAGTCTGAATTTCTTCTATCAAAACGATAGGCTGTCTTCCTCTTTTCCTTCTTCCTGGTAGGGTCCATTCCATAACTCTCCTTGGCAGTCTATCCTGTGCCATTCTTTTCTGTATTTTTTTGTTTGGATAAAATCAACAATTGAATTTTTCACATTCATTCTGTCCTTAATGACTTCATTTCTAATTTTCTCACGTCTCGTCTTCAAAAATCCACCTCTGCTGTCGTTAATTTTGTTCTTGTGTGTTTATTAGTAGTACAAACTTTTGATCCGTAAGTCATGATACTTCTAAGAATGTGGACGGTAGCGCAATGATTTTATTTTCTAGGTTGGCTAATCTGATTTATATCGCGCATCAATTTTCGCGTGGTTGTACCTTGCACAGTGTGTATCAAACGCTCGCGGCGGTAGTACCGAGCCGAGCACACCTTTCGCTGTCATTCATTGTCGTTTTAATGTAGGCCGTAGGCCGCACATTTGTACTTATGGCCAATTAGCGCCATAATTATCATTTCAATTAAATAATACACAGTGCTTAGCTAGCTATCTCGGCGTTCGGTTCGCCGAATCCTTCGCTGTCAATTAGTGTCGACATTAAATGTAGGCTTTAGGCCTTTGTATTCTCGATTATGGCCGACTAGGCCCTCTTCATGATTAGCTAAATTCATACTAATTCGCAACATGCAGTATTAGCCAGCCTCATTCAAATTTACAGCTGTAATGTAATTATTCAAAATATTAAAATTATTCGTATACAGTCCACTTCTTGTTATTTCTTAATGCAGAATTAATTCATTTTACACATCATCTCAATCAATATGGAAGACCAGCCAACAGAATATTTAATTCAAGAAGCATACATTTAGCCCACTTGGGCCCCAATTAATTAACACTTCCTGTCCACGCTTGTGGAACATTATTTCATTCAACAGTTTCGGTCCACTTGGACCGGGACTAATCATTTTTTGGTCACTCCGGACCTGGATTTCCACTTAATATCTTTATATCTGTTTCTGGCCATCACGGGCGGATTAGCGCGTCAGCTAATGCGACCGTGGCGTGATTTGCGTCGCCATTTCGCTCGTCATCTTCGGACAACGTAATACCAAGTTCCTGCCGGCTGCAGTGCTTCAAAGTGGTCATCTCTGCCAGCTGTTCACCATCGTCACCAAGGAGCCGACGCTGTGGGACGTCGCCAACCAGGTACCACCAGCAACAGTAAAAAGGTGCGTAAAAAATGTCTGAAGAAGGCCTCAAGGTGCTGACCAGAAAGAGAGGCGGATTAAAGTCCGCGATAGTGCGGATACAATCCGCGGTAAATTCGTTTGATATTAATTTAAGCACAAAACATTTTCTGACTGTAAGATTAGAAAGTCTTAAGAGCTTAGCCTCGAAGTACGACGAGGTACAGTCTGAGATAGAGCTTATCAGTAAAGACACGAGCGCTGCTCAGGCAGACCGAGTCGAGGTTGAGGAAATGATATACTCAACTGAGGCAAACATTTTACAACTCCTTGACACTTTTAATACTCAGACTGTGCCTCCTGTACTATCGACGCCTATGCATTTAAAGCCGATAAGTTTGCCCTGCTTCTCAGGCAACATACTTGAGTGGCAACACTTCTATTCAATTTTCAATGATCTAGTGCATTCAAGATCCGACTTAACACCAGTACAGAAACTGCATTATTTGCATTCCTCGGTGAAGTGTGAACCATTAGACTTAATTAAATCATTACCCATTTGTCAAGAAAATTATGTAATAGCGTTGAACTTGCTGTCCGAAAGGTATAATAATCCATTTATATTAGCCAAATATTATGTACAAACCTACTTCAGGTTAAGTCCACAATAAAGGACTCAGTCCAAAGCTTGGCGGAGTTTACGAATACAATAACGTCTTCCGTTAATTCACTGGCGGCAATGAAGCTGTCCGTAAATTCATTTGAGTTTATTACCGTACAGTTGCTCTCCACCAAACTTGACCCTATTACTTTAAAACTTTGGAAGGAGTCAATATGAAGGAGTCAAACCCTGACAACTTGCCCAGTTTTCAAGACTTTACGCATTTTTTAAACTTGCGCCGACAGCTTTTAGAAAATACAATGCCAATTGAATCCGGACAGCAATTCAACAAACCTAGCGTAAAACCAAACAATAAATTTGAGAAATATAGTTTAAGAAATACTGCTGGCAGCAATACCTTTAAGAGTTATCACGCAGCGGCAAGGCATTATTTATGCGTGTGTTGTAAATCTGACCACCCGCTTTACATGTGTAACAATTTTCGTATATTAAGTGCCGCTGAGCGGGGTCAATTGGTTGCAAATCATAAATGCTGTATTAACTGCCTTAGAGCAGGTCATTTGATAACAAATTGTAAAAGTAAACAGGTCTGTAAAATTTGTTCAAAGGGTCACCACACCTTGCTGCACGCTAATTACGTGCCGAAATCACCAGCTGCCAGCAGCAATTATTGCTCATTTAAATTACAGTGTAAAAACAATGTTCTTTTATCCACAGCGGTTGTATATGTCGTTGATCAGGCTGGCAACAGGCATGAAGCTCGGGCACTCCTAGACGCCGGTTCCCAGATCAATTTTTGTACGAAATCATTTGCGAAAAGGTTGCACCTTAAACTAACCCGATCTAATATTCCAATTACAGGAATAAACAACACAGCGTGTTGCGCTACTGACATTGTTTCTATGCGTATTATTTCTCGCTATCAGAGACATAGTTTTGAGGCCAAATGTGCCGTCCTATCTAACTTAACTCATAATCTACCTTCAATCTCGTTTGACATCAACCGGTTCCACATTCCAAACAAAATTTTTCTCGCCGACCCAGATTTTAATATATCTTCACAGATCGACATACTATTAGGGGCACAATTTTATCTGGATTTAATATTAGCCAATAAATACACACGCGGACCCAACTTCCCTATCATTCAGGAAACAAAACTGGGTTACATTCTGGCCGGCAATCTGCCCAAACACTGCCACACCCAGGGTCCTGCGGTTTCGTTCCTGGCAAGGAACAATGACAGTCAAATTCTGCAATCTCTCGAGAGACTTTGGGAGGCAGAAACAATCCCTGGCGATACCCCTGACGGCGAGTCGGCTTGCGAAGAGCATTTTGTGCGCTCTACTCAGCGCAACCGCGAGGGTAGATTTATAGTGTCGCTCCCATTCAAGTCTGATAATCCCCACTTGGGGGAATCTTACACAAGTGCCGAATCAAGATTTTTAAGCTTGGAGCGTCGATTCAGGCGCGATGCCAAGTTCGCTCGCGACTACGCGGACTTTATCAGGGAATATATGGATCTTGGGCACATGACACTCATCGATCATGGCGCTATCAATTCAGGAGCGTCAAATATTTACTACTTGCCTCACCATGCAGTGTTTAAACATTCTAGCTTGACCACAAAACTGCGCGTTGTTTTTGATGGTTCGTCCAAGACTACTAATGGTCTTTCGTTAAATGACATATTATTAGTAGGCCCCAATGTTCAGCAGGATCTCTTCTCTATTCTGTTGCGTTTTCGCATACATAAGTATGTCCTGATTGCCGACATCGAAAAAATGTATCGTCAGATTCGCGTAGCTGAAGGAGATTGTCACTATCAACGCATTTTGTGGCGTGACTCTCCCCTCGAACCACTTAAGCATTTCGCGCTGCAAACAGTAACCTACGGCACGGCTAGCGCCTCTTTTTTGGCCACTCGGTGCCTTCTACAAATTGCTAGAGACAATCAAACTTCCTTTCCCCAAGCGGCTTTAGCCATAACTAACGATTTTTATGTCGACGATTTACTTACCGGTTCGGACACTATCCCCGATCTAACCAAGCTGAAATCCGACCTAGGTGCGTTACTTGCTCAATATGGTTTCACGTTGCACAAATGGGCATCAAATGAACCCACAGCGGTCGCAAATCATCACAACTTTTCACGACCCCTAAATAAACAGGACAATGTGCATACCCTGGGCATTCTTTGGAACAACACTGCCGATTCATTTTTGTTTGATGTTAAACTATCTCCGGTTGACCATAGCATATCCAAGAGAAAGATTCTTTCAATTATCGCCGGAATATATGATCCGCTGGGTTTAATCGGACCAGTTGTCTTTTTGTATAAACACTTTATGCAGCGACTTTGGCTTTGTAAGCTTGGTTGGGATGAACCGATTTCCGGTCAGTCACTTTCGGATTGGCATTCTTTGTGTAACAAATTGAGTCTGATTGGTAAAATAGTAGTCCCGCGATCTATTCGTTGCAACCGTGAGGCGGTTACGGTTCAGTTGCATGGGTTTTCGGATGCCTCGGAGAAAGGGTTCGGCTGTTGTATATATATCCGAGTCATTTATCAGGATTCTACTGCTTCCTGTCGTCTCTTGTGTTCCAAATCTCGCGTGGCTCCCCTACGCCAAGTGTCATTACCTCGTATCGAGCTCTGCGCTTGTTTGTTATTATCGCGACTCGTATCTAAGGTTATTCCTGCTCTTTATTCGTTTATTGATAATGTACATTTGTATTCTGATTCTATGGTGGCTCTTTACTGGATTCATGCGCAGTCTACGCGTTGGAAGACATACGTCGCTAATCGGGTTGCTGAAATTCAGCGTCGCACGCAAGCTTATACCTGGCATCACATTGATTCGCGACGCAATCCTGCTGATATTATATCTAGGGGGTGTTTCCCTGACGTTTTGCGCGATTGCTCGCTTTGGTGGCACGGTCCTAGCTGTCTGTCTCAATCGTCAGAGTCTAATCCTGTCCCATCCTTCGTACTGGCCACTCCATCGTCTTCGGAAGTCACCGCGGAAGAGAAAACTGCACACAACCGGTCTCTAATGTCTACCCTGGCTGTTGACTTATCGTTGGACTTTTCCTCGTTGCACCGGCTGACACGTGTATACGCTTACTGTTTTCGTTTCATCAGAAATATTAGGCACTCATGTGCGGACAAACTTTCGGGCGGTCTGACCCCTGTAGAAATTCATCAGTCTCTCAATTTCTTCATAAAACAATCTCAGTCGATCCACTTCGCAGCCGAAATTAATTGTCTTCGGAACGGATCTTCTGTTTCCATTAGGAGCAAGTTGGCTTCTCTCGACCCGTTTCTTGACGACTCTGGAGTGATACGCGTGGGCGGACGTTTGCAGCATTCCCAGTTACCTTACGATTCGAGACATCCTATCGTATTACCCCCATCGGCGCATATTACACGCCTTATCATCGAACGTGAACACATTCGTTTACTTCACGCTGGTTCTCAGCTCGTGCATCATTCACTGCTTCAACGCTGGTGGATTGTTAATGCCCGGCTAGTCATCCGTTCCATTATTCGTAAGTGTCTCAAGTGTATCAGGTTTAGTGCCACACAGCAGGTCCAGAGACTTGGCATTTTGCCATCCCCTAGAGTCACTCCTTCAAGGCCGTTTCTATTTTGCGCGGTTGATTATGGTGGTCCCTTCATGATTCGTCATGGCGGGCAGAGGTCTAGAACCTTTACTAAGGCATACGTATCTCTGTTTGTTTGCTTAGCAACTAGGGCTATTCACCTGGAATTGGTGTCCGACCTTACTGCCAGCGCATTTGTAGCTGCTTTACGTCGTTTTATGGCACGTCGGGGTATACCTAGTCAGCTGTACTCCGACAACGGCACGAACTTCAGGAAGGCCCGCACCATCTTACATGACATTTACAACTTTTGGCACAATAAGAGTGCCATCACCTCGATTAAGTCATTCACATCCTCTCAGGGGATATTATGGTCATTTATTCCGCCCTCCTCACCTCACTTCGGTGGCCTTTGGGAGAGCGGCATAAAGAGTTTGAAATTTCATCTGCGGCGCGTGGTAGGCAAATCTATATTAAACTTCGAAGAGTTCACGACCGTTTTGTCTCAGATAGAGGCATGTCTGAACTCTCGACCTTTATTTGCTATTTCTTCGGATGTTAACGACCCGGTGCCACTTACACCTGGCCATTTTTTGATTTGCGCGCCCCTAACTGCGATTCCTGACCCAGACCTTTCTCACGTTCCTGTTTCTCGTCTTGGTCGTTGGCAACTACTTCAGAGGTTTGTCCGGGACATTTGGAAGGCGTGGTCTCGCGATTATTTGCACCAGCTGCAACAGCGTCACAAGTGGAAGTTTGCCAAAGATAACGTTTCCATTGGTGACTTAGCTTTGCTTATTGAGGATAACTTGCCTCCATTAGCCTGGAAATTTGGCGTGATCATCGCCACATTTCCCGGCCCAGATAACTTGGTTCGCGTCGTAGACATTCGCACGCCTACGGGTGTTTTGCGGAGACCAATACATAAATTATGTCTGTTGCCAGCGCGAGACGAGATTTGACATTATGATTATAGCACAATGCTGTTTTATTCAGCCATTGGCTTATTATTTGTTACGACCATTTGGTCAACATAATTGTGATGAATTGTCACAATATTTTTGTCAATTTTGCGTCGTGGCACGCTTCTAATTATCACAATTCTGTGGTATCTTGATATTTGTATTGTATGTTAATTTTTGTGGCATACTATGTCTCACATTTTCATTGATGTTATGGGGTGTATTGCATGTCTTTGGGTGGTCTTATTTATGAAATGTTATTACATAATATTCGCATGTTTTTCCGTTAAGTAACCATGCATTCATTTCTTTATATTGTTACTGATAAATGTGTACTATTCTGTGAATGTCTTTAAATTGTTAAATTGTTTCTGTAATTTCAGTATTGTATTGTTCTTTGACATTGCAATTATTTATCTTGTAATTATTCAAATTATTGTTGTTGTATTCACATAAATTGTGTCTATGTAAAAACTATTGTAAGCGTCTGCCGTATGTAACTGCCTCGTCTAATTTATTCATATTGTATTTTATATTTTATTCATTTTGTAAGTAAGCATGCACAATTCTTTATTTAAAATTATGACATACATGTCATAGCTGGGCTGCATTCAGCATCTGGTTTGCTCATACATTGTTACATATTGTAAATTCCTGAAACTTCAGGAATAGCATGTCTAGGTCAATACATGCCGCCCTGCTGAATATACAATAGAACATGCAACTACAACATGTTCAACAACAATTTTGTTCATGATGAACCTCCGTTCATGCATTAAACATTGTATAATTATGTATTTTTCTTTCATGTTTTATAATGTTACATACTGCACACACTTGTGTCAGAAATATTGTTAACCAGACTTATTCGTATATGAAACAGCTGTTCGCCAACCTTGGCCTACAATCGCCTGTCTACAGGCTTATCTTATGCATGCTTATCTCTAAACTAGCGGCAGACTGCCGTTATCTAATCTCAACTCAAGGTTCAACTTAGCCTTGAAGCTAACCATCGTTAGTAAGAACTGCACTCTTTTAAATTAAATTGTAAATGTATTCTAATTTATTAAAAAATGTATTAAAAAATATTTTTGATTTTTGACGGGCAGCTTATGGACGGTAGCGCAATGATTTTATTTTCTAGGTTGGCTAATCTGATTTATATCGCGCATCAATTTTCGCGTGGTTGTACCTTGCACAGTGCGTATCAAACGCTCGCGGCGGTAGTACCGAGCCGAGCACACCTTTCGCTGTCATTCATTGTCGTTTTAATGTAGGCCGTAGGCCGCACATTTGTACTTATGGCCAATTAGCGCCATAATTATCATTTCAATTAAATAATACACAGTGCTTAGCTAGCTATCTCGGCGTTCGGTTCGCCGAATCCTTCGCTGTCAATTAGTGTCGACATTAAATGTAGGCTTTAGGCCTTTGTATTCTCGATTATGGCCGACTAGGCCCTCTTCATGATTAGCTAAATTCATACTAATTCGCAACATGCAGTATTAGCCAGCCTCATTCAAATTTACAGCTGTAATGTAATTATTCAAAATATTAAAATTATTCGTATACAGTCCACTTCTTGTTATTTCTTAATGCAGAATTAATTCATTTTACACATCATCTCAATCAATATGGAAGACCAGCCAACAGAATATTTAATTCAAGAAGCATACATTTAGCCCACTTGGGCCCCAATTAATTAACACTTCCTGTCCACGCTTGTGGAACATTATTTCATTCAACAGTTTCGGTCCACTTGGACCGGGACTAATCAGAATGGTTTTGAAAATTATTAAAAATGAAATATTATTTTATTTAAAATTATATTACTTTATATTACTTTACAAATATTATAATTACTTTTACTTCTACAATTATTTCTAACCCTTGTTTCGACACACGAACTGGCTCAAAAATAGGCCTATGTTAAGTGATTACGGTATTTCGCGGAAATTTTTAATAGCTCTGAGCTCTGAGGAGAACTGACCTCCTTGATCGCCCCTCCCCCGTGTAACTCCAATTTTACGCCGCACCACTTTATACAGCAAAGTTAGTGAAACACCATAATTAACCGATCGCCTTAATTACGTGAACATTATCAACTACGGCCAGGTAAACAGGGAAAGATGTACGGCTGTTTTGAAGTTTGCCCAGCCACCGGAAGTAACCAAAAGGGATCGTTAAAGAACTGAAACGATGTTGTTCTTGTTGTCGTTTCAGCCAAAGTTTGGCAAACAATTTTCCCCCGTGTCCGTCTGTTGAACTTCGAGGCAACAACTTTAACGCTTCAACCACCACCTGTTCCACAATTTAATGCCTCAGTTACGGACAGTAATGATATCCGCATGGGTGGTTACATAATAAAGGCTGGTATGTGGTTGGTGATGACTATACCGCTTGAACGAAAAGGACCAGAGTTTCCAATAATAATTAGTGGTTTAGCAAGACTAGTTACAGCTAACACGTATTTTACAAACGAAAGGCTTTCCGGATAGTATGTTAAAAGTGACGGATGGTATGCTAGCTAATAATGACTACAATAAAATAGAAGTGTCATGTCAGACTATTTATTCTAAAAAAAAAAAAACGGCGGCTCAGTAGACCAGTGGGTATGGCACTAACCTAGAGGTCCCGGGTTCGATTCCCGGGCCCGCACCATAAAATCAAGGTGCGTTTTTCAGCCCCCAGGTCGACTCAACCTGTTGAAAATGAGTACCTGGGATAACATCCTGGGGATAATAATGGGCGGCTGAAGCGTAGTGGTGGCCACACTGCCTTCCTTGTATGTCGTACGGCTCACATAAGGCAGCCTACCCTGCCTTCTCCTAAGCTACTTCGGTGGTATACATGGGAGCCATTATTATTATTATAAAAAAAACCAAGAATGTTATTAGAAAATTAATTCCACTGCTATTTAATCAAGTTACGGGTGGCACAATAATTTTTTATTATTAATGAAACGAGGAAAGAGATTTCACAGTTTTCATTCGATAATTTAGTATCTGTTTGTCTATCTTCCTGTCTATATGAGGGATGTCTAACGGCAACCTTTTAATGCATCAACCGATTTTCATAATATTTACTATGCGTGTTCATACTTTTAACTCGCAGACTCTGACTGTTTTGAGATTGATCCCTTAGAAAAATTAGGAGAGGGAAGCAGAAATGTGAAGAAGTCAAAACAAAGTCTACATGGCGCATCAATTTCATTATAATCTTCTTCTTCAGTAATTTGTTGCGATTCTTAGCAGATAGACTAGAGTTGGTCACTCCTGCACTTCTTCGGACGTCCCATACCTCTCCGTTCTTTTCGCTTATAATTCCATAGTTGTCTGGGAATGCGGCAGTCGGTCTCTACATTAAAAAAGTTCAAACCGTTTTAGCCGAGATTTCAATCGAATTTTTTATGATAAACTCTGTCAAATGTTCTCACCACTGTAGGAAGAGCGACAATTGCTGCGAAAATTCTTCTTCTTCTTCTTCTTCTTCTTCTTCTTCTTCTTCTTCTTCTTCTTCTTCTTCTTCTTCTTCTTCTTCTTCTTCTTCTTCTTCTTCATCATCATCATCATCATCATCTTCTTCTTCTTCTTCTTCTTCTTCTTCTTCTTCTTCTCCTTCTTCTTCTTCTTCTTCTTCTTCTTCTTATTATTATTATTATTATTATTATTATTATTATTATTAATTTGTTTTGTAAGCGCTCAGTCCGTAGATAGGTTTGCGGCGGTCTACCAGTCAGCTCGTTTTTTTAGTTCCCTTCTTCAGTTAAATATAATCTGTGCAACTGACATCTTCAGTTATTTGTTTTACATATCTAAAGCAGGAACTTACTGGGCACCTTCTCCATTACGTGATTCCCACCAATAAACTTGATCAGGCTCTCACGACATGGGATATAACCTATTAAACTTATTCTTCTATGTTTTATACCCTCTTTCAGATAGTGTTACTCTTTCCAGCTCTCTGATGAACTTCTTCAATAGTCTGCTTGTCTATTAAACTAATCTTTAACATTCTACTCTAACACCATTCTTAAAATGAAGTCAATCCCTATGGAAAATTGCAACCACAACATTGATTACAAATAACGAAATTAGTTTGATTTCCCTTAATCAGTAATAATAAGGAACCATCATTTTCACTTTTCATCATTTAGTAATACGGACGGTCACGTTTCAAAATTACCGATCGCAGTCATATGATTTTCCGATACCACATCATATCACCGTATGCTGGGCATTCAAGAAATTCTTCTTCCGTAACGTCACCGTCTTTAGGCTGTGTCATAAAGATACACAAGGTCACCTTCGATGCGATTTAATCGTCCACACCCTTCACGTTCTTCGTCGCCAACTGCAGTTTTTACTGACCTGTTGTCACCGTTACTCGATTTGCATTGTATCGGTACGGCACTAACTGGTGTACAATCACTACTTCTAGTATTCAGTAATGCGATAAAACTATAACGACGACCTTGAACATAGCAGTTGTCCACGGTAATGAAGAAACACCTGCAGGCGACATTACCCCTATACTGATTCTTTTCACACTCGTGCCAATTACTAAAATATTTTTTTAAACGGCAGTTCTAAAGTAAATATTCATAAAGCCGTACAGCTGTTACAGCTTTTTCAAACATTACGCAATGAAATACTATAACGTTCCGGGCTACGTTATAAATCCAGGGAACCCGTGATAATTGACGCTAGCCAATTATACAGGCTGCCTACGTTGTAACAAACTGAAAATCAACACAACACTTAGAACAATAATCATAACTCTAATTATAGGACACAAGGGAAGGTATTTTCACTGATTTATGCACTCACTTCAATATGTAACAAGATGACATCTCTTTATTAACAAATGATATATATATATATATATAGATCCCATTACAAAAAAATTTTCTCATACTGAAATAGTTAAAAGGGGTGTTCTGTCAAACAAAGGATCAAACAGATCATGTACTTTACCTCGGATCCGAGTCTCTTTAAATCTAGTAAAGACGTCTGAAATTTACTTTACTTATCAAGAAGGTTGCATTGTTACATGAACACCATTTGAAGAATGGTATTATTTAGTTAAGGGATTAAAACTTATATCTCAAGAGTAATGTTACAACGTATGATTTTAGAAATTACTGGTTACATTTTTCTAAAACTTAATGCTTAGAGATGATTATTGTCTTTTGAAAAGTCTCTGGTATGTATGAAAACTTATATTTTAAATGTACATAATTCTCGGTAGACGAGCTACCGAGTCACCTCTTAGATACGCTTTTGCTGTCCATGTCCTGGGGCGTGAATCTTCGGTACTCTGTTAGTCGGGGTAGTCATCTGGGTAGTGTTTCCGGTGAAAGTCCTCTGGGTGTATTAATGAGGAGATAGATGTTATGCTGCGTGAAGTCGGGCTGATCCTCGGCGGTTCTGGTAAGTGTTGTTTAGGTGGTAGTCGTCCGTATCTGCAGTTGTGCACGTCACATATTTACTGGCACCGTAGTACTGGAGTTTGCATCTTCTTTTTACATTAATATCTGAATTACATTACTCGAACAATATTCGAGAGTTCGTTTTTTAATTAACTTGAGACATCACCTTATATACTAATTCTTTTTATATTATCACACTTTCTAACAAATTCCTCACTACATCTTCAATATATAACTAGCTCTCCACGCTTTTAGTGGAAGCTAACACTCAATTAAAAAATTAAAAACAAAACATTTTATGAAGAGCCCTCGCTTGGAGGTGTTTACAGTCTGAACGCCGCATCGTTACTCTTGCATTGTTACAACAGGTAGATTGCAACGACGCGGAGTGAGTACTCCGCCATAATATAGTTCCAACCCTTTATTAATAATACATTCTTATAGTAAGACAAAATAAACTATCTAGACTTATCTTGTTTACAGGGATTATTATAACTACTACTTGTGACTTTAAATTATTAATTATTTACATTACGATTTACAGATATTTCTAATTTACTGCCGGTTCGGTATGCACGTTGTGTCCGGAATAGCCAGGTCAACGCATGATAAATTTACTAAAGGGTTAACAGTTTTATTCTTAACTTTTACATTCAGATTTTTAATTACTTATTTAGTTAGATTTTCTTAATTTAATTCTCATTACTATTATGAGTTAGTTCAGGGGTATTTGGTTTAATCGTGCAATTTAAAGTACTTACTTACTTTCTTTTTTTTTTATATTTTTATTATTAATTTTTTTAATTTATTTATTTACCATTTAAATCGTCACAATACCTTTGCCTATCTCACACGGAACTTGCAATATAGACTTTTCAATGTAAAAATTATTTACATTAAAAATACATTACACTATTTTCACAATTAAAATATAATTAAAGTCTAGAAAAAATATATATACAAATTCTGAAGTAGAAAACTCTTCTACTTTTCTATCCCTTTCCTCCGTCAAGCATCGGGATCCTCCAGCCACTCCTTACTATCCTGTACGACACGTTCGACTTCGAACATGATTGTCTCCTTCCAGTAGTCACGTTCTTAATACAACTGATCGATTCCAATCTTGGTCAACCGCTTCCTTCCCCACCGTCTTTGCTGCAGTTCCCGATTGTTCGTCCTCATTCCATGACCAAAACCTTGGACTACCTTGCACATACACACACACACACCTACTGCGGAGCAAGTGAGCGCATGTTATGTCACTGAAATGGCATGCAGAAGCAGAAGATGAGAGAGAATATGTGGAGGAGGAGGAGGAGGAGGAGGAGGAAGAAGAAGAAGAAGAAGAAGAAGAAGAAGAAGAAGAAGAAGAAGAAGAAGAAGAAGAAGGAGGAGGAGGAGGAGGAGGAGGAGGAGGAGGAGGAGGAGAAGAAGAAGAAGAAGAAGAAGAAGAAGAAGAAGAAGAAGAAGAAGAAGAAGAAGAAGAAGAAGAAGAAGAAGAAGAAGAAGAAAAAGAAAAGAAGAAGAAGAAGAAGAAGAAGAAGCGTTATAAACCCTAAGTAGTTCAAAAGTATATAAAGGTTAGCGTATGAGGAGTCCAAGAGTGGGGAAAGAACATCATAGCTCGCCTTTTACAAATCTGTACACAGTTAAAGTACAATGTATATTTGTCATATTTGTAACTAATTTACGAATACGCCACATTGTTCCATGTCATATTTGTAAATCATTCTGTTAAATAACACGTCAAGAGATAATCAGTGCACGCGTAGGAGATCAAAGTACTAGTCAAATCTACAGTACACACAAAGTTCAAAAATAAAAGAGTCTGTAAAAACCTAAAAGAACACATCCGCTGGAAGCTTTTTTCTGTGTGTCTGTGTATTAGTGAAATAAAAGGAGCGTGAAATGGAAAAAGCTGTATTACGATGAAGAAGAGGAAGAGCGAAGAGCAATTGTTTCGCGTAGATAGGATTTGCAGGCCTCGCGCTCGCGTTGTATACAAGTGAATCCCCTTCGAGAGAGAGCGGGAGAGAGTGAGGGGGGGGAGCAGGCGCCCGAAAATCAATCGCCGACAACCGACAAAAGATTGGCAAACTTACAACAAGCCTATGGGGGGAGGGAACGCTTTTTATTTAATTTTATCCCTTTTTACTTTTCTTTTTCCCCTTTGACTTGACTTTGTGAATCTCTGCGAAATCTCTCTCTTATTAGATTTTCTTCGGATCTCGTGGTGCGTTCACCGACTGACGCAAAGGATACAAGAAAACATGAACCCCTTATTTCGCCTTACTTCGAATAAAAATAAGTTAAGCGGAAACATAATGTGTACGTGTACAAATATATATGTGTGTGTGTACACACACACACACACATTATATTGGTAGAAAACTACAATTTCAAAGAACACGTACTTTATATTTTAGCAGAGGGCTTTCGGGGACTGGTAGCTCCCCGTTCCTCGCTGTTTGGAAAACGCTATCTACACTTCTTGCTTGTCTGGTTTACTTTTCTTTACGTCATTGTGTGTGTTTTGATTCTGGCTTCTTTGGTTCACTTTTGTTGACATTATTATGTGTGTTTAGATGCTGAAAGCGCTCAGAAAAATCAATAAAATAAACATTTTTTGATACTGTGGTTTCCTATCAATACAATAATAATAATACTTCACGAACAGTAAAAGAAAATGTATATACACCTGATGTAAGTTTCATAGATTTAATGTGGATCTTCAGAGAGTTCACTATAAATTAACATATAATCGATTTTATTTCGATTGTAAGTTTTCGATTGTTGTAATCATTAAGTAATCAGGTGTTTTGACGGTTATATTAAAAATATTAAACTTTTATATATTATTTATTTTAGTTAATTCATAATTTTAAATAAATCGTTTTGTTTCCCTTTTATTTCAATTTGTTTTCTACTTAACGAATTATTATTATCGTGTTTGTATATATTGTAATTTTTGTAAATATTAATTTTTGTAAGTTGCTAGCATTTTGAACGTCTCGAAATTGAGACTAATTTTTATTATTTAGACTGTGTGTGGCTTAATTAGACTTAAAGATACTCAGCGCATTGAGGTGTTAAAAAAATCTATCCAGTAGCTTTTTCTTTGTCAAGCCTAAATTTTATTGACCTTTTTCCGTCTGACAACAAGGATGAACTGGTGATGTTTAGGTTCGGCATGCTAACGGCCGAAGGAGTTTTACTTAGGCAATGTCTAATTCAGGGTGAACCTTCGCCAAGGAGAAGTGCGGTAAGAAGAAGAAAAGCAGAAATATAAGGGAGGAGAAAAAGAAAAAGTGTTGTAAATCCTAAGTCGTTTGAAAATATATATATATATATATATATATATATATATATATATAGTTGAGTGTATAAGGAATGGAAGACGAAGGGAGTAACATGTTATGCCCAAGATTCACCTGGCACAGATGGGTATTAACCGAGGGCGCTGCTGATGGGGGGGGGGTTACTGGCACGGACACAGAGGCGACAGATCTTGCGGGAAAATGTACGTATGGTGACTTTCAGGGAACGGACACCTACTAGGTCAGTGCGGATATTCTGGTTCAAAGTACAGAAGGTAACTTAAAAAGAAGTACTGGTACTTTCTCTTATACGTCTTTGCCAAGCAGCCACATACTGGGATCGCGTAGGTAACCATCGGTATTACATTCGCGGTAGCCGATGGGTTTGAGTAGGCGGCGGGAAACTGCATTGCTTCTAAACAGGAGACGAAGTTGATACTCCCGAACGGTTGATATTAATGGCTACTTGTTTGGAATGCAAAAATTTATAGAATTCTGAACATTCTATTTTATATATAACATTGGCTGTAAACGATTGATTTAGTTTTAATTTCTATTTACTACAAAAAATATTACCTGTTTATAACACATTTTAAAATTTGAATCTTTAAATAGTTTTGAGTTGTATTTCCGTAATAAGTAAAGGTCGTATATTATATTAAAACATTTTATATTATGAATGGAATTTTCAGAATTCTTATGGTACATTGGTTACGTCTTTTCAGTCTTTTTTCCGTAAGGCGCAGAAACTTGGACACTTAGAAAACAGGACATGAAGAGAATTGAGATTCAGAATTCTTAAAATACATCGAAGACTTACCAAAATATCGTGGATTGCGAAAGTATAGAAACCAGAGTTTTACCGATGCCTGACAGAGTCTGACAAAGAAAACGAACTGATTTTTAAAATCCATAAAATCAAACTTGATTACTTTGAGCATCTTTTGCGATGAGGACTTATGAAGTCCTACAAGTCACGCTACAGATAACAGATTATTAGAACGAAGGCAAATTTTGTAGAACAAAAAAAAACCTGTTAGAATGATTCCGCTGTATATCGATAGACTACAGCACAGAGAGACTACAGCGGAAGTCTGGATACTGATGATGATTGTAAACTTCCGCCGGGATACGCTATCATAGTGAGGAGAATTTTGAAAAATTATATCTGCGTCCCTTTCTGATTCAACATCATCATCATCATCGTCACAACACAGCATAGGCAAGGTGCTGCCTGTTCCGCCTTCAAAAATCCTCCATCCTTCTCTTCCTGTGTCCTATAGGTTTGTATTTCCAAACTTGTTTGTCCAGTCTGGAATCTGACGTTCTTTCTAAATGTACTTTCCACCGTTGTTTGTAATGTTTCCATTTTTCATTCAAATTAAAGGCTTATAACTCTTCTTTTGTGGCGTCATTTTGTATACGGTCAAGTTTAGAACACCTTTTAACTATTCTTAAGAACGCAATTTCCGAGGCCTGTATTTTACTGTCTTGTTTTTGGGTTGATCACAACCCCTTTCTCGTTTTCCTCCCAAATTTCAATCACTATCGGTCCCTTAAAAGTGCACAGAACAACCGATGGAAGACGATAACGAGTCAAGACTGTAAGCCACAGAAACATTTATATCCAAACAACACCAAAGATGACTCAACGGCATACGGATGTAAAGAAGAAAATATATAACGCTTATTATATGAGAAGACTGAGGAGAAGGAGAGAAATAGAAGGCTATATTGTTGACGTTACCGTAACAATAAAACGTCTCAATGTTTGCATTAATCAAGTAACTATGAGCATTGGAATATTTAAAGCTTAATGAATAATATACATTCTGTTATCAGCAGTTTCTCAGTGAATACAGCAAACGCCCTCCAGAAACGGCTGCATCTGTCGAGAAGTATAGGTTTATCCGGGCGCGCATACATCACAAGAACGAGTAATAACTTAAACCAAAGCAGTGAGAGAGAAAAGAGAGAGGGGGAATTTCTTACTACTGTTCTCTTAAATTACCATATTCCATGCACAATAAGTACACACAGCAGACTGCAGAGCCTTCGTTGAGTTCGTCTGCCTGCATTCTCTTGTACGCTTTGTTTGATAACTCACTCAGTCACTCCGCTTTGAAACCGTTATGATAGAGCGCGCGTAATTTTTCATTTAAATTGAAGAGATGAAGCGAAGCGAATTCCTTCAGCGATGCGCAGGGAAACAGGCAGCGGGCGCACGAAGCTACATAGTGTTATTGTCAACAAGCACCGGGTCGGAGCGGGGTGGAAACGCAATTTATTTTAAGGGTTGAACCGCCGCCGCTCCTGTTCCATTAATTCCCACAGACCTACGGTAAGGCATTAATCTAGACTTTACACACATTACACACATACATACACGTGTGTATGTGTGTGTTTGTGTGTTAAAAGAGAGAGAGGGAGAGAGAGGGGGTGAAATTCCACCTTTTCCCTATTTTCCCGTCGTCTGTTCTACCTACGGTAACCCTTACGTGAGGGTGCTAAAAAGATCCAATTATATATATCTTCTCAGAAAACCCGAACGAATCAACTTTTATTGATCGGGTTTCACAAGTTTCATTTCTTCTGTGCCATGGCCATCACACAGAGTAGATAAATTACATCGTCGTCCAAACGGACCGGCCTATTTTCTCCGTTTCTTTTATTTATGTTTTTCCGTCTTCACTCCATTTTCTCTATCTCATCAAACTGTCAAATGAAAGTTTCATCAAAGCTGCTCCGCTGGACCAAAACATTTTCCACAACAAATCGTATTCTGATGCCAGTGAGATTACATCTCCAGAAAACAGGCTGTCTGGGACTGCATTCTGAAACTTGGGAAGCCCATATTGAGCTAACAAAATTTAACACTCTTTGCTACATAATTGGTAGTAGTGGTAATAACAAAAACAGAAGTCTTTTAAATCAAGACACCTGCTCTGTGACCAGTGAATGGAATCTTCGACATTTTGAGTCTCAACCGTAAAATAACGATGCGTCTCGGCAATTTAATACATTTGTACTATTTCTATCAAATTACCCACAGTTTATATGTTACAAGTACAGCTGTTGTGTTTTAATGATTCAAATGTTACAGCTCTTTTAATTAGCAAGTGTACAACAATAACATGAAAACGTAATTAAAACAGTAAATATATTGAAACGCAAACAATAAATATTTGTTTTAATTAGCGCTGAAATAATAAATTGAATACCTAAAAGAGTGCGTCGATCAAAACGTTTACAAACTGATAAAACTAAAGCCTGTGGTTGTTGACCTGAACCTTATTTTGTGGTTTGTCCTATGTACTTAAAACAAATTTGTACTTCGCGAATATTCATTACGACTGAAAATTCCTTATATCTGATGCTCATAAATGGGGTTTTTTGTCCCATGTGTTTCCTTTAGTGATTCTAAACATTTCATATGTGGAACGATAAGAAGAACACTGAATGGAAAGGTAAAAAAGATACTCTTTTGAAATTTTATAAAATGATGGCAGTGCCACGCGGCCTTTATGGCAGTGAGACTTGGACACTGAACGCAAAGACTCAAACCCGGATACAGGCTAGTTAAATGAGACTTTACTATCAATACTAAGAGTAGGTATCACGGAGGGACCGGCTAATAAATGATGATATAAGGAAAATCCTTGGAATATACAACCTAAACGAAATGATTAAGCAATACAGACAGAATTGGAAAGAAAACGTTGAAAGGATGCATAAGAACAGAATACTAAAACAAATTTTGGTTTATAATCCGAAAGGACGGCGGAATATTGGAACACCAAAGAAAAATGGTCGGACCAAGGAGTGCGCAACGAATCGTAAGCTCCAAAGCCTGAAGACGAAGAAGAAGATTCTAAACATTCGTAGAATGGGTACAATGCTCTATGCGTATATTAATTAAACAACGGTCAGCACATGTAACTGAAAAATAGTTTTTCTATGGCCGACTTAAGAGGGTGAACATAAAACTTTTAAATTTCGTTTTACCAACTCTCAAAACTGCTTCACGGGAAATTCAAGCAGGTTGATGCGGGTAAATTCTCTTCTGCACTTACGCTGCTGTCCACATTGCCGAGATTATTTTGTCCACATTCGTAATACTTTTTTCCACATTCGTCCACTTTTTTTAAATTGAAATCATGTTTTATCGATATCAATATTAATACCAAACGTTTTGTCCATATACTGCATCCTCTGGTCTTCATGCTTTCTGCTAAGTTGTTACCCACTTGTTGCTTACATCTATGTCCTTGTGAATTGAGCAACTGATTGAGCAATTGCTACAAATGATAATATCAATAAAACGTTAGTATCAACCGAAGAAAGTATACTTATTACAAGTTTCAAGAACGCAATCTACGAGTGGAAAAAATCCATGCATATATATATTGCAACGTTACAACGATTCACACCATTATATGCACACACCTTCCGTCAGTGGTGTATTTACGGTGGAGGGGGGCGAACGGGACCGGCCCCTCCCAGAGGGTCGACAAAGTTGACAAATTTTGTTATCTCTTAATTTTTAGGCTATTTTATTATTTTTTCAAATGTAAGTTATACTAATGTGCAGTAACTCTTTTAAATATACAAACAGATTTATTACACAGTATTTGTGTATACGTTTTAATTATGAAAATATAGGAAAAGCAATTCATTCAATATTATAAGCAATGTTTGAATAACACATATTTTTATTGTGTTATTACTGTTTACTTTAATGGGATTGATTTCAGGATGTTATCACACGCTATCAACCACTTTAAAGATAGTATGGTTGATTAGTCTTACCTTGGGTTGTTTTTTGTATGAAGCCGACACGACGGGATGCCCCACCCGAAGACCAAATTCTAGATAGGCCACTGTTTCCGATTAACGCTTTAAAGCCTTTCCTCTCATCCGAATTAGCTGTTATTCTATGTTTCTGATCTGAGGATGAGCTGAAAGGCTCAAAAGCGCTAATCGGAAGTTGTGTATATACTGGTGTACAACTTTTTTCTTTAGTTCGTACACCCGTCTTGTAGTCTGACTGGGCACTGTCTTCTGATGGGTTTTCCTCACTTAGTTTTTTCTCGAAATTTGTATGAGGGTTGACTTTCCGCGCGGGCAGCGAGATCTCGGTTCCCGGTCCACATGATGATGATTGTCGTGGGCTCAGCTAAAGCCCCTGATATCCTATTAAATAGACCCTAGATGACGGTCTAATATAGGGGGGGGGGCGTCCGAAGAGCGTTGGAGTAACCAGTTGTAGTCTATCTGCTCGTCAATGGAACAAATTATTTTTTGTGAAACCTTCTTGAAGATAACGATGATGATGATTTAAAGTGGAACAGCAACAGAGAATCTTTTAGCAAAGAGTTGCCTGTGAGTATTATTTGCTGTAATCCTGCATTACCTGCTTCCAGTAACTCCGCCTTCCTCTTCCCTAAATCGTATTATATTTTGTTATATCTTTCCATTTAGAAGATAATGTACAATAGGATTGTCACACGAAAACAGCGTTTTAAAACCTTAATCCGCAGGGTTCGCCGTCGGTTTCCGGTATATCAGCGTAACGTAATCTGCACAACACATCGCCCGTGTACTGATATGAGAGACAAAAATGACGGTTTTATCGGCGTACGTGCATTCATTTTTTATTCGCGCTGCGTGAGTGGCGCTAAAAGGTTTTACCAACCGTGAAATTCCATTGCACGGAGAACGCGGAGAGCTGAATTTGTAATTAATGTGTGCCCACTAGCATGCGTAATCGGATCAACGACGGACAGTCTCTCTATCTCACACACTAATCTAGTAATTAATATCAAATTATTTTTGCGCCAACACCGGCGATGTGTTTATAATTTCGTTTTGCGCGGCTTTCGTCGCATCTGATTACCGCAAATGATAATAGTTATGTCCGTGCGTGAACGCCGCGCCGTACGGATTAAATTCAAATTAGTAGTTGCCCTTTCCCTGTCCGATGAATCGATATCATTTTGACGCTGTCGAATTCGGATAACAATCGAATAATAACGCCCTAAAAGATGGATTAAACAGTAGTTTGTTTATCAGTTAATTTATTTTAAAAAAGCTATTTTGTCGATATAATTTACAATTTTGTTCAAACAATCTGTTTGTGATTCTTTTTTTTTTTTTTGAGTCTTCCATAAACTTTTCCTCTCTCCAACTCGCTTCAAAACCTCATTGTTCTATGTCTGTTCCTCTGATCCTGAACATCACTCAGTACCATTGCATTCTGAAAAACTGCAGAAGAGACATAGTTACAAGAAGGGACATATTCCTAACCATATTCGTGACAGGACATGAAGCATCGTAGCTTAAGTAATACACTAGTGGAGGTTATGGTAGACCAAAAACACCATGACTGTATACGTGAATCAGAGATTATGGATGATGTGCATTGTGAGAATTATAATGAGGTGGAAACTTGCCCAGGTTGGGAGTTGCTGGAACTTCGCTTCAAGCTGACCATTAGAAGAAGATTTTCGAGATGCCATATCTTTTGAATAATTATCGGAAGATCCCGGAAAAGAATTAGTAAAATATAACAGTTTGAATTGAATTCTAAGGCAAACTGAGGAAGGACAACCAAATTAGATTCCATATCATAACATTGAAGCGAGTTCTTGTATACGGTTGTTAGTGTTGAGACAGTACGTCAAACGAGCCCCTGTAAATTAATGATTAAAAATTGAAATTTTCGCGCTCGCTAGCAGGAGTGCCGCTTGAAGCGCACACAAATCCTCTACCGGTAAATCCGTTAGATAACAGCCTGCAGATACGAAGACTGAAATTAACATTTCCACTGGACTTACTTAGACTTTAAGACTTTAAAACCATTGTATGTAACATGTAACTTTTATATACTCATACAGAGGACTAATCCTCTCCACGCCATGTATTTACATAAAATTATGCTTACTTTTGTGTAATAACAGATTGCATAAAGAGACGTAAAAAAGAAAAAAAGAAAAAACTAGCATGAGTACTGATACGTCGATCAAAAGTGACGATTTAAAATGAAAGTGGACGAAATAGTTCATGAAGTCCAGAAATACCAACAGAAATGGACAGCATCTTCTAAAGACATGTGCCGCAGCTGGCAGTGGAGACATTTGCATTATATACCCCGCGGGTATAAGAACGTGATTAGACCACATCGTCGATGACAGATCAATTACAGGTATTATCGCAGATCGGAAGAAGGTATCCGGCTAACCAACAGCTAACCGGAACCAAGCAGTCAGTTAACCCGAAGAAGAGGATTAAGAAGAAATCTATTTTATCTACAATTACAGAACTGGTAGTGCGTTATTACTTCTATTACCCAACTGAACCGTTCTGTTAATATGAATATTCTTTATTGTTATTAGGCTTAATTATTGTTTTTCGATTATTTGTTTAACAAGGAGACCTATCAATCGTTGTAAGAATTCGGGAATGATCTTGTTTTATTGAATGGTTCTTAAATCTGTCTCTCTCAAAAACAAAGTCAAACTGCTTAACTCATCGAAGCCTTTCAAATGTAGGCATCAGGAAGAAACACCTTGGCTTGGCTTGGTGCCATTTATAACAAATGAACGTCAAAAATGCCGAAATATTACATAAGGAATATTCTGAAAAGAGTCGGCAAAAGGAAATGTCCATTGCTAAAGTGATTAACTAATTAGTTATGTCAGTCTTGTAAAGTGGTTGAATTATGTCCTAAGAATCTATGATACCAGTATTGTTAAGAAGTTGAACAAGGTGAAGTGAAAACAATATTCCACAGATGATCATAAATAGAAAAGCCTAAGTATCATCGACACGTAGAACCATAGCAGATGGGACCCCCAGTACTCTTGCAGGAGAAGGACAAAAATATGAGCCTGTTGTGTATAAGAAAGAGGATAAGAAAGAAGATACGTAAAATGAAAAAGTAACGAAAAATGCTAGACGGCTGGCAAGGAAGAGATCGTGAATCAAATGACTTAAAGATGGGTTTGACATTGTACAAATATATTATTCCTTAAAAGACGAAGGACTTTTACAATACCGTGACCAAATCAGTTTAGCTACGTGGATGAGGGAGTTGAAGACTGAGTATCAAGCGAGAAAAAAGAAGCACATAAGAATTTCCATCCTTACGAAAGGTGAAGAGTTGTACTAGGCTGGACAGATTAAGTATCTGAGACAAGCGAAATGAACCGGATATGAGATGAAAAGGAACATGTGGAATGAATGCCATCAAATGAAACGTAATCAGGACGAGAGGTTGAAATAGGAACCTGTGTGAAGCAGAAATGTTACAAGACACAGGAAAAGGCAGAGTGCCTAAGCCACGCAATGAAAATACAGAAAACTAGAGGAATTTAAAAAAGGAACACGAGGATGGCCTGACGATATCACACTACGGCCGCTCGCCAGTCCCAGATTGACCAAACAAAAGAAGAGAAAAAGCATGTCACTACCAATTAATAATTTACGTGACAGAAACGTACTGCCTGTCGGCGTCGGTCAGCGGGGAGGGAATGTAAACATCCCGTCTACGGAAAATACACACGCGCTCCACGTTGTAATGAACCAAAGAGAGAAAAATCCAAGTATTCGTGGGAAATTTTTAAAACAGTCGGCGAGAAAGGCCATCCACAGAATAATATTAGGACTTTAATTTACACTTAAGAACAAACAAACATTCGTTTAATTGAAATTCATATTCTCTCTGGAATAAGGTCAAGTGACGTATTTTCTCTTTACCAAAAAATACGAATTTTAATTCAGAACATAATTAATGGTTTTTTTTTTAATAAACTCTCTTGTTCAAAGTAGAGTTCGCGACGACGAGGACACAGGTTTTTCAACACAACCTATAAAGGTGCAAAGTTGTTACTTTTCTCAACCAACGAAGACGACTCGGCTCTTTTGTTACTCTAATATTCAATAAAATATTACGTATTTGAAACTCAAACTACGTATTACGTATTATAAAACAAAATTATAAAATCATAATTTTGAGATTCATGTAATACCTAAATAATAATTTCTTCCACATATAAGTACCACAAGTGTAAGACAAGGGTGGCCTATTCCCCTATTTCACCGACACTTTTTAATATCTGCATGGACGACATATTTCGGTGACGGACAGCTAAGGTTGACTCGGGAATATCACTTCAGCGAAATATTCATGTGAATGCATTGTTTTACGCAGATTACAAGGTAATGATACAGAAAACAGAAGACCAGTTACAGCGGGCGATATTTACGTTCAATAACGTCATACAAGACTATGGGCTACAGATCTCTGCTACAAAATCTAAAATCATGGCATTCCAGGGCAGGTATCTTATGAGAACTAAGATAGACGTGAATAATCAGATTTTGGATCAGGTTAGTCATTTAAATTACCTGGATTGTAATATCTCATATGGAACTGGTATTGATTGGGATAGTAAGCTAACAAAATTTAGACGCATCTGTGGAACGATTCATAGGTACCTGAAAAATAAAACACGGAAGGATACCCGAATGAAGTTTTATAAAACTGTGGCTGTCCTCATATTCCTGTATGCTAGTGAGGCATGGACTTTTGGTAAAAGGGACGTCTGGAGGATTCTAAGAGCCGAAATGAAATTTTTGAGAGGGACGCAAGGTTGTTCTCTCTTGAATCGGAGAAGGAACGAGGATATTAGACGCGATTTAAACATTGTATCATTGCACCAGAAGAGTGAAGACCACAGGAGATGGTATGAACACTTGAATCGCATGCCTGATATCCGTCTACCTGTGGCTGCCTTGGGTTATCACCCTACTGGGAAGACAGATGTCGGTAGACCGAGGAGGAGATGGGTTCCGGAACAGATCTAAGCCCTAGTCCTTCCAATGATGATGATGATGATGGTAAGTATCACAAAGGTAACACAAGCTCAGTAAAAATAGTAAATGTGCAGTTAAATTTTGTTTCGTATAGAAACATACCTCTATGTGTTCTCTAGGAATATGTTTCCGTTTTCCAAACCTTATTTTAATATACGCGTGATATTTCTGTGAAGTTATGAAAGTTTTATTTTGGTTTCGTTTACCCTACTTACATTTACACTGATTTATCTTCCTCTTCATTTACAAGGAGCAATGGCGAAGTTACATGGAGGCAATTGAGGCAATGCCTACCCTAAAAATTCTGTAGAATAAAAATTATAAGGGGTGAAGGGTTTGTTTTTACATATTTCCTGTCTATTCCGATCTGACGATGGGCTGTGAAAGCGCTAATCGGGATAATTTTTATATAGTGGTGTGCAACAGTGATCATTCTGATTGTGATTTCAACCACTAACACAAATTTCTTCATTAAAAATTATAAATACGTATGAACTACGTAACGTAAAGATTATACGTTGTTACTGTGACTGTCGAATTTATTAAGCCGAAATGTGCTTTACTGAGCGACCGCTAGATGGTGACAGGTGAGATTCGGCATAAAGTGAATGAGGCAACGTGAACTTGCCTCAGAGATTTTTGTATACATCGTATGTAAGCAATGTGCTGGCGCGAATGGGAAGTGCGGGGGAGGGGGATTGTCCCGTGCTGTATACATAGAGCGTTGAGGCATGTCTCACTTCTATGGTGCAAACAGTTAAGTTAAAGCGCGCTGTGTTGTTTATAAGTGTGCTTATTTTATGCGGTTATTAAAAGTGTGCCTGTTATTCCGCTGAACTAACAGATGATCAAGATTGTTTTTGAATTGTTTGTAACATTAAACATATAATATAGAAACTAATCAAGTTTAAAAATTTGAAGATCAATCAGATGTATTACTGTGTATGACTTATACAAGGATTGTTCAATAGAAAGACGTTTATAGCTGTAAAGCATTTTTTATTCAACGATTTCAAAAGAAGTCTCCATTAACATTAAGACATGAGTCCCACTCTTGCACTAATCTGTAGATTCCCTGCTAGTAAAATTCTTACGGCTGTTTCCGGAACCATTCGCTAACAGGAAACTCTACCTCAGCGTCCGATTTGAACCACCGTCCTTTTAGTGATTCCTTAAAAAAAATTTAAGGTAAGATTTTTGCCTACCCATTCATTAACTACTAGCTTCGCCACTGACAAGGAGTAGGGTATATTAAGTCTCTTCCGGTTCATACTGTTTCACGGTTCAACAACTTAACGTCCCTTCTGGTCTGTAATACAGTGCTTCCGCTGGCAATTTATCAACAGGAAATTCGGTCGAAAATTTAGACAGTAGGCTACGAAGTACAGTCGGTTCGACATTTTCACGCGGTAGACGTGTGTTATTTGGTATAAATGATTAGTTTGCCAGGCCACATTAATTTTTAGTAAGATATCGATATTGCTCAATACAAAGCAGATAAAGCGAAAATCTTTGAGCCTTGGACGAGCACTCGGTAAGTTTATGTTCAACGCAAGAGACGGCGTTGTTTTCAGTAAGTCGAGGCCAGTCAGTTAGACAATTACTGTGTTAGACTTAAGTAACACGAGTCTAATTGCCACGTTAAGGAGAAGTGTTATCCGCGTTAGTGGAAGATTTCCTAATAGGCTTTCAGACACTACAATATAAGAGGAGATTTAAGCCAAATACATCGAGGAATCATTATTAAGTATTACAATAACAAACACAATTACGTAAAGTGACCATAAACACCGAATCTGCAGGTAATATACAAAACGACCGAATCGAAGCGGTCGATAAATCTGCAGAATACAGAACTTCAGACTACACACCCACAGTAGGACTCTACGACAGTATTCAGTCTTCTGATAGCCCAGCTTCGGATCTTCACATTTCAGTCTTCCAAGCAAGGAATAAAAAAGTTTTTTATTAGTATTTTATAAATGCTACAAGCATTTTACAAAAAAATAATTATTATGAAAGAGACAGTTTTAAAGTTGTAATTTCCACCTCTAAAAGATTTATTTATATGTTCTATTTATTTTCTATTTATTTATATGTTTAAATCGGATTAAATTAGAAAGAGAGCAAGTTTTAGTTTGATCAAAGTATGCAATTCTTCATTTTTTTTAGCTACCAACAGACTGATAACTAACGTTTCAAGAACTGTATAACTAGTAAGATCTCGATTATAACATTGACAGTTGAATTCAAATAGTTTCAGTACACTCACGACTATCCAGCCTATTGTGGCGGACGGCCGAAACGGATAAGCTGTGTGAGTGACGGTCAATCATCGTTTCTTCTGCAATAGCCGCCCGTTTTTTGACAGCTATAAATTAGTACCGTTTCTTTGTGTATTTAAATTTGTTCTTACAGAGTACGTAGTGCAACAGTACAAATGTATGGGGTACTGTGCATTGCACAATTAGTTAAGATAATTAATATAATTTAAATAAATAATCCATATTAGTAATAACATTAATTCAGATTGAAAGCTGTAAAGGGGACAACAAAATTGCATGCTTGAACAGTTAGGTCACGCCACACAGCTGCGTCTGTGTGTACACGTGTATCTTACGTGCGTGAGTGCGGCCAGTTGATTCCTGCAAAGCATCACCTAAACGGTAATAAATATATGAATTATTTAAATGGTGATAAGTGTATATGAAATATCACAAAACCAAATACGCCACAGGTGTGTATAATATAAAGACGCACGTGTGTATGAAAGATGGTGCGAAAATAATAAAAAGTGAGAATACAGTGAAAATAAATATAAATAAAACCCATAATAATTAAGATAACGAGAAACGGTTTAAACACAGTTGTACACATAAAAATTACCGACCAGATGAATATCGGGTAATTTGCAAAACACTTCGTATGTTGCGAAGACAAATGAAATAAGTGTGTGAATAATCGTGTTTGTAAAAGGACGCCACGACAAACCTATTCCTGCAGAGAATTGTCGAAACATTCTACAGCGTATAAATACGCGAGGCACATCAGCCTTGTTCTCTTTCTCGTTCAACTACAGAGGCAGCCGGAGGCTATGCCCGGCGACTTCAACTCTTTCTTGTCAACCCACAGTGGCAGCCGGGAGGCTTTGCACAACAACAACAACTCTTTCTCATTAGACTACAGCGGCAGCCGGAGGCGATGCTTGACAACATCATCACTTTCGTGATACCACCGCTGCAGCCAGAGACTATTACGGAGGACGAGCCATCGGACTTCCGAGAGGATCCGGAGGACGAGGAAAGGATCCAGGACTTCACGATTACGCAGGATTCACAACATAAAGAACTCAGGACCAGGAGAGGGTACGCTGAGGAACCGCTACAATTAAGGTGAAAGACAGCCATGTATTCCTCATAACAAAAGACTTAATCAAAGACAGATAAACATTCTCAAAAGAAAGACAATAATTTCTAAAAGTGTAATTTATAACTTGTAAATGTAAATGTCTTGTAGGCCTATAGTAATTATAGCATAATTTTTGAATTAATAACTTATTGAAAATATTTAAATTTAAATTGTTGAATTATGAAAGCATAATTCTTAGATTAATAATTTATTGAAAATATTTAAATGTAATTTTGAAAGAATAGAAAGTTGCTAAAGTAATTAATATAAATGACAAATGCATATGCAATAACAATAAGATTTATATTTAAAAAGAAAGATTTCAGAATATAATAAATTACTCATAATATACTGAGCAATTCGAGAGCCATATTATTAATAATCAAATGTATTTATAATTATAAGAGTATTTTATGTTTGTATGGAACATGCGATATTACGTGTATGTAATCAAAAAGTATGGGTACTACGACTACCCATACACATGCAATAATACTGAAGTTTTAATTCGCAATTTATTTTGAAATTTTAATTAATAAATGTTTTAAATATTTTAAACAATTTTACGTTGTTATTATTATCACGATTACACCCACTGAAAATTTATAACGTTAAAAATAAAATCTGCTACCCAACGTGTGGGTCATCAACGATATATACAACAGACAACAAATTAACGTTATAGTATATTATTTTAAACAGCAAGTTATATTTGGATTTGACGTATTTGCACAGTTATATACAAATTGGCAATACATTATTTGCAAAACGTTAACATTTATTTAAAGAATACTGCAACATTTTATGGCAAACATTTTAAATACAGGAAATTTTTACACAAAGTGTTGTTGGTCCAAATGTTTATTTTAGACACTACATTTCAAAAATAATGACGGCAGTAATTTTAGAAAACAACGACAAAAAATACAAAAACCGATTAAATATTGCAGATAACTCGCAGTACACGAAACTATAGCTTTAAAAAGTCTTACATTGTTCCCTGCCTGTCTCGCCCAGTATTTTTCCTCCCCGGAATATCCGTTGGCTTCCACAGACAAATTAAGTCTGCTGATGTCGCCTTCTCCTGCTGACTAATGTACTCCAGTGTTCAATCGACAGCCTTCTGAGTACGATGTGTGATGGGATTTCGTTAACTGACTTATTTTAGAAAGACGTTTAGGGCTGAAAATTACGATTAAATGGTTTTCCTATTTTTTTTATTCATTATCCCCAGGACCGGGCTGGATACAACGGAGACCTGATAATTGTGAGTCTACTGCGTACCATCTCTCCACATGTGTATTCCCGATCCGATTATATTAATTCTATACAAACATATAGCATCGCAATGTATGTAGTATGTGTGGCTAGAGAGCAAGAGAGAGAGACAGACAGACATAAAGATCATGTTGTTACGAGGTACAAAGCGATCAATTAATTCACCTAATACTATATACTACATGTAGTTATCTTTAAAGAAGCCATAAACACGCAAAAAGAAGCAATTAAATAAAACCTTTATAAGATTGGTAACACATAAAAAAGGACACGACGACAGAGACATATTGACAAAGCGATCAAGCGAGCACAAAGCTGCTACTACTGCTACTGCTGAAGAGTTACGTAGTACAATGTAAGGTACGATACGGTGCGGAACAAAGGTGGGAACCCACCGAGATAAATTACAAGAACAAACCGACCTTATTCTCTCTGTCTCCGCGCCATCCCCTCGCCAACAACAAACCCCTTGAAAACTTGCTGACAACTGCTCGACTCGATGGGCGGCGAGCGCGCCGCTGCGCAAACACATTTTGTTGCATCTCTCTCACGTCTCATTCCGTCACCGCCACCACGACTTCATTTTTCACTTTTCCTATTCCTTTTTCACTTGTACTTCCTCGTTACGGTGAGCGGCGACGATTTACCAAGGTTAAAAGGTTTAATCCATTTTATTTAATTTACGTAACGACAACACGTTTGTTGCTTTTTCCTTATTTGTTCTTTTCCCTTTGACTGTTACGAATCCGACTACATAAAAGTTCAAATATTTTATAATTTCATAAAAATATATCTGGGGCTTGGTAGTACAGCGGATCGGCTGCCAATATACAGTACCAAGTTCAACTCCGGGAGCGACACAGTACGAAAATGCAAAATACATTTGTTACGTTGCAGGTGACAAATCACCGTGCTAATTGAGGCACCTGGTAAAAATAAGTATGTGAAACGTCCTAGGTGACAATGAGCAGTTGATACGTGGTCCCAGTGTTGCCAGGTCAATCAAAAACACTGGCAAAACACTTTTCCCCACATAGATTCCCAAAATTTCCCCACTTTGCCATAAAAATCCCACTTCAACAAGTATGTGCTGTTTATGCAATGTTTTTAGAATAGTATATTCTGAATGTTTGAATATAATTACAAAAATTATATACGGATTTAAAAACTTTCAAATATGATAAAAGATCAGACTGTATACTCTTGAAATCCTTTTCTCATACTACATAGTTCTATATATTTATTTACACAATTTTTTCCCAATTGTTTCATTAACAAAAACAGGTTACAATTAATCACATCCATTTTTAATTTATATATAGTATCTCTGTTTGTCCAACAGTGCACAATTTATAGTGAAATAAAAATACGGTTTATTTTGTTTGGTCAGGACATTCTTTGTTTTTAATTGGTCAGAAAGTGTTTCAGTATCTAATTTATATATCATTTTGTTTTTATTAAGGTTAATGGCACTAAACATGCTGTCCACACCCCCACTACTACCAATGTGGTACAGTATACAGGCATAATCCATAAAAATATTCAAAGTAGGAGAACATTCAGTACCTACCTCATTCATTGTCTTTTTCATTTCTTCACAAAACCTTAATCAAATTTTACATTAACACCTATGTACACATTTGTATTCTTAAGAAGTCTCTACTCCCTGGCAGGCCTACAATATCTATTTCATTAATCTTTTCAAAGGCCGCTGCCGCTAAAGCCAACGACTCAGTGTCTTTAATGTTTTCTGTCAAAAAATTCAAATTGTCTGAACGTACTCACTGTTGAAAGGAAATCACTACCAATTCCCCACACATTGTTGTTTTGAGCTTTAAAATTTCGCCACTGTGGGTAAAAATCCCCATACCTGGTAACCCTGCCGGTAGTTCTGTCCACTGTACTGTCCTCGTACGTCGTATGGCTCTTACTATCCTCGTCAGTCTCAATTAAGGTAGCTTAACTTGCCGTTTCTTAACTACTACCGTTGTAGAAAAAAAGACATGTAAACTGTTAAAACAAAATAAAGCACGACTGCGAATATGACCTCGTACTTTGCTACAGAAGGAAAAGAATTTATAATCAAGAACTACTACAAGAGATACGAATTAGTTGACTTCACGTTAATACTACAACTGTCCGTCGCTTTCTCCAAAATTATTTCTAAATACCGGGCTGTCAGGCCGTGGTCAGTTGATACGAATCGACATCTTGTCGGCAACGTTTCGATTCCCCCCCCCAAAGGGATCTTCTTCAGGCAGCCAAAAAGCGACAGAATATGCGAAAACAGTAACGGTAGATCTTCACCGAACAATACCTGGCACTTGTTTCGGGTAGAATGAACTACCAGAACGTTGGTTTGCTTCTACCCTAAACAAGTGTCAGGGATTGTTCGGTGAAGATCTACCGTTACTGTTTTCGCATACTCTGTCGCTTTTTGGAGGCCTGAAGAAGATCCCCGAGGGGGTAATCTAAACGTTGCCGACAAGATGTCGATTCACATCAACCGACCACGGCCTGACAGCCCGGTATTTAGAAATAATTTTGAAAATATTGACACAGGCCGCATAAGCTTAAGACAAAAGTATCCGTCACTTATTCGACGTAATAAAAATGTTAGTCTGTAAATTGAAGTGTAAATATTTTATGTTTGTTTCATTAATATTCATTAAATTGTTCTAAACCTTATAGAGGCTTAAACAGTTGTTCATTAAAAATTCGATGCGTCCTTGTGGATGCAAATGAAACAAACCTTGTAGGTCCTTGTAGGTTCAACTACTGACTTAGATGCAACGAAGACCGCACGACCTCTTTTTTTAAAAAGATTGTCAGGATATAGGCTAATGGCGGGACAAAAATTAAAGATTTTTTCAGTTAGATGTCGAATTATAAAAACCACAAAATTTTCGTTCTGTTTTTGGAGTTCTGGAAAGCGTGCCTGGGAAGATCTAGAGCAGTAGTTCCCAAAGTGGGGTCCGCATACACTTTTTAAGACAAATTAGAATATACCGTAATTTTCTCCGATTTTTATGCTCTAAAATCTAAATTTTAGAATCTTAAAACAATGATAGAAGATTACAGTATTTTTTTGTTTGGTTCAAACTAATTGTAATTGTAAAAGTAATTTAAAACCAATGACTTTAAAAATGTCTTTAAATCATGTCGTGTAGCAGATCTGTTTGTCAGCCGAACTGACTAGACCTCTCTCTTACACTACAAAAAGAAGATTCATTGGCAGAACTTTCAACTGACAGTTCATTAAAAATACAGTTTTTGCAATTACAGCTAGCTGACTTTAGGTTATATACAATGACTGACTATCTTGAACTCGCAAAAAAAGCTTTGAAGCGTTTAACTGTGTTTCCCTCTACTTATTTGTGTGTAACCACATTCTTCCTGCTCACGTACTTGAATTCAAAGTTAAGAAATAAACTTGATGTCGAGAGGGACTTAATATTGAAATTATCAGACATTAAACCCAATATTGCAGAGCTAATTGTTCAAAAGCAGCTTCATTGTTCACAATAAACTATGTTTGATATCATTAATATTAAAATTTTAGAAGTTAGGATAATTTTGATTTTAATACATTTTAATAAAATATAAGAGTTTCTATCATATTTACTGTTAGTTTTATTTCAGAACTCAGACGGGATCCGTAAATTTTTAAATTATTTGGGGGGGTCCGCGGACTGAAAAGTTTGGGAACCACTGATCTAGAGGGTTGCGCTTCCTCTTGCCGTTCGCACAGTGCGTGAAAAGCCTCAAGTAGTCACACATATTCTACAACTCTTCAGCCTAGCAGTATTTAGTAAGGTGTTATGAATGCTTTATACATTTAGCTTTCACAAGAAAGTTTCATAAATTTATCTGAAATGGATTTTGAAATAATTACACTTAACTGAGAAATGATGTTCATTTTATTAACAATATTGACTTTCACTACCGTCATTCTTTAACAGACATATTCCACTATATATAACTAACTGTAAATACAGTTAACTGTTTTACTGTATTATATATATATTGTAACGTTACAAAACGTCACAGTACCAGAAAAACTCAAATTGAACACTCGTAACATTCAGATACCAATAGAAACAACCAAGTATAACCTTTGAAAGAGGAAAGAGATTAAATACTAAATGAATTGAAAAGAATAAAGAATAACTCCTTAATAAATGAACATGAATGCTAAAGTAATGAAGACAAACCGACGTAAAGACTAGACCAAAAGTGACTAAAAAATACTCAATAGATTAGGATAGTGAGTAGAATTATGAAACTAAGCATAGAACAGAATCAGGACAATACAAAAATAAATGGTAAAAGAGGTATGAAAAATAAAAATAAATGAGATCAAATGAATCATAAAAAACAACGAAGAAATTAAGAAGAAATACATTTAAATTAAGTTTATTAAGTTAAATTAAGTTTATAAAATAAAGAAGAAATAACATAACTCAACTACTATAAATAAAGAAGAGAGTATCTACAAGATAAAGAAAGTAGAAAATAGAACTCCAAATTGAAGGAAAAATAATTATTAAAATAACAGACAAAACATACTGAATGACATGACAGTAACAATAACTGAGACTTAAAATAAAAAGATACCCAACAAGATTAGGAGAGTGAAGTAATAACCATAGGATTATGAAATATATGATAATGTATAACATAAAATAACAAGGTTGTATCTTATCTTCAAAAAATATAATTATGTAACCAAATGAATATCAGAAAGAATTGAATAATAATTAAAAATGTACTTAGAATAATAATTAAAAATGTACTTAGAATATAAGACAAACTGGACAATGGCGATAGAATGATAAATAATAGATAGTACTATTAATAGATAATAATAAGTGAGTAATATAACTATAAAAAAACAAAAACATGTGAACTAATTTAGTCAGTGAAAGTAAAAGGGGTCAACATAACCTAACCAGCTGGGAAATTACACTGGTAAATACAAAAATATGTATTAAAAATGATATAAAACTATTATATATTATACTTAGATGAAACTAGATAACAAAAAGACAATTCTAAGACAGAGATTAGATCCCTAAGAGGTTTTAATTATTGTAATTACTGTAATTAACATGATGAAAGATGATAGGGTAGCAGAGGATAATATTGTACATTAGAAAACCACAGAAATACCAACAAAAATGGAGAGTAAATACCATCAATATAACCAATGATATGTAAACTAACTATTGATATGTAAGCCAATTACTAATTGTCACTAAATTAACCATTAATAACATACCTATAATGCACATGACCTGTTGCAACAAGATGCAAGGTTCATTAGTGGAAATCAGAAGAAAATTAGAA
The DNA here is from genome assembly GCA_034769895.1 of Magicicada septendecula. Taxonomy (NCBI): domain Eukaryota; kingdom Metazoa; phylum Arthropoda; class Insecta; order Hemiptera; family Cicadidae; genus Magicicada; species Magicicada septendecula. The sequence goes on from CM068367.1 coordinate 87,559,239, forward strand.
TGTTAAGCTGAAACAACCTATGGTAAAACTTACTAGGAACTAAGATGTTTAATTAGGAATAAGATATTAACATAATAACAGATGTATTATATAGAAATAAGGATAAATGACAAGACGCCTAGTTGTACAAGAACTTATATGATTTTAATGATAATATACAAGAAAAAGGCATCTCTGGAGCAAAATTAAGTTAACTAAAAGTTGATAAGGTTCTTTAGAATTAAGCCTGAGATTTTATAAACTATTAAGATTCAATCATTATATTATAAGATGTAAAACTAACTCATAGTGCTATAGGCCTAATAAAGCTTAGAACCAGACATTGTGTTTTATTCACAATTGAGTGTTGATAATGTTAAATAATTACAGCAAAGGACTTGGAATCCATTGCATTCAATATATGTCATAACAAAATATTAATTAAATAACTATAGGACGTATTTTTATAAAAGTATTATAGCAGAATATAAGTTATAAATGTTACCTTTGTTAATCACGAACATAATTATGCCTTGTGAGATGTCTAAATGCTTAGCAGGACAGATGCCAGATGATGGTAAAGCTAGATTGGAGCTCACAAGTAGCATAAAGAATTGTTATCCATTGTAAAGTATTTTAATAGTTTTAGATAAAAAGTTTGGCGTCAGTTTTGTACTCTCGTACCCAAAAACCCACGCTTTGAACGGAATTAAATTATTTTGACAACGCGGGGGTGATGAGTTGATAATGGAATGCTCGACATTCCCACCAATCAAAACGCCTATCTCGAGAATTCCTCCGGTAGCACAGACAGGAACAGCGAGAGAGATGCGCACATTTTTGACAGTTCTTCACCAGTTTTAAGGCAGTACAGATGACAGCCTCTGCGCTAAAGTAATTCGCGTTTAACCCATAATGCAGTGCGGTACCAAATGTAAACACGGGCAACCTAACCTTCGAGACGTGAAGTGAATCGACTTCGAGTACAAGTGTAGTGAAGTGGTGTATTAATACAGCAATGAATGCTAATTAAAGTATTAATAGTGAATATAAAAATATTAAAAAAAATAATTAAGGAATGTATAGTGACATTTATAAAAAATACTTAGTGAATCTAAACCTTATATGATAATGCCATTCGAACTTATTGAACACTTGTAACTAATTATTAACACTACACAACCAACAAAATATTATTCTAGCACTTTCAATTTATTAAATGTAATTTAATTGTAATTTGAGGTTGACGTGGTTAACTTCCTAGTCACTGGATAACCTCCAATTGTGACATCCACGTACAGACGAACTTTATTATAATAGATTAAGAAATTTTTTAAGATTATATGTACTCACACTCCTATGACAACATGGGACATTGATAATAGACATTAAGCGTTACGTATTTTGCAATTAAAAGAACTCTATTGTATATAAATAACTCAGATAATTTTGTCAACAAAGACGGTTTATACAACATTGTGACCAACCCTGAGATACGAGTTTCAAACCAAATAACTGATTATTTTCAGTAGTGATAAACTGATTAATTTTTTTAAAAAAGAGATTACCATAACATAATACGATAAATAAAAAGCATTTGAACAACATTAATGAAGCATGAATTTATTTTGTTCAATTAACAAGCTTTTAGGGGTTTTGAGTTAAGGTTATATTTACATCTTGGTCAGTTGGTAGCACTCATGGCCCGCCGAATGGAAGTATTTCAAACATCATTCAATTAATCATCAACGATTATAACTAAATGAATAGTGTGGTAACCAGTGAACAATAAACAATAGAAGTTAGTACTTATTTTTATCAACAACATAATTCATAATAATAATTTATAAATGCCATATGACTCGAATAGTGTTACATAATGAGCGCACCAACGTTTGAGACTCGAATTAGGTCAAATACACTAACCTAAACGAAGATAGTAACAATATAGCCAACCTAATTCTAGAAGCAACTCCATTACGTAACAGATTGATTAACAACAACGATAGAGAAAAGAACACAGCATTCTACAATAAAATACATTACGTAACAAATGGCGCATACAACGTGAGGCGCTTAACAACATTACCACATATAATAATTAGAAGGGAGAAAACGGTACGTAACAAAATATTGTAGCATAACAGAATTATCACATTAAAATTTTAATTTAATACAACATAAATAAAGAAGAAAATGTCAATAGTGAGTGAGAACAATAAATGGTTAAAGATTAAACTAAAGAAACTGTACATTAAGTCGATAAAATGTATATAAAATCAAACTAAATAACAAAGAAAACTCTTGGTCCATATACGAATAACCAACTATATAAAACCCCAATAAAACAGCAGTATACCCAGTAGGTTGGGGAGCTGTAAAAAGGAAAGAAAAAGATAAAAAGGTAAACACAATTTTAATAAGGGAAATTTATTAAGTCAAGAAGCAAAGAAACCACAAGACAAGGTAATACTATATAATGAGAAGGAAGAGACAAATATGTCAAGGTTCCTAAAAAGAACATAGAAACAAGGAGGGCTATTCCCAAAATGTTAATAAAGGAATACATACCTAATTGAAACTAAATTAAAACCCATATATGTTAGACCCAGTAACTCAAGTTACAGGATACAATACAATTAAAACTAAATTGTAAACTAAGTATAAGTCTAATGTAAAAACAAACCAAAAGACTACCATAGAGTAGAAACCACTAAAAAGACTACCATGGTGTAGAAAATATAAAGTGAAGTGATATAGTAAAAGTTAGAAACTACAGTGAGTGTAGTGAACAACCTAATTAAAAATCTATATAAAAAATACTCAATGAAGGAGTTAAAAAAATGATTTAAAAGGACTACCATGAGTGTAGAATGATACTAGAAAAAACATAAGAATCAAAGACAGTCTAATGACTGACAATATTATTAGTAATAAGAGTGTTTAAAATTATATATAAGAAATATTACTACTAATAAGATGTTTTAATTACAGTTAAATAAGTTATAAGAAGGACATAAATACCAAAGGACAGTTCATAACTGAGAGTATGACTAATAATAAGATGTTTTTATTTTTTGTTAATCAAATTATATATTAGATTAATAAGGATAATAGATAAGGTATTTTGTTATAATTAAATAAGACAGTTAAGGATAATAGGCATAAGATATTTTTATTATAATTAAGGGATATATAAAAATTAGTAGATATAAGATGTTCTGTTTATTCAAAATAATGTTAAATAATTTTCAAGTTTGTTAAGGCAGAGAAGGCAAGTACAGTAGGTAATAGGAATGTTATATATTTTTTTTATTAAATTGTAAACCATATAAAAGGTATAAGGCAAACTAACTAACACTCCACAATAGAAAAACGAACCAGCATTGTAAATCAAAATCATCTATCATAGAGTAAAACTCAAATAAATAAATTCAATCAAACTACATAATATAATGAATAGAATCTAGTCCATACCACACAAAAATATGAAAATGTAATCAGTACAGATACAAATAATAACAAATGTAATGACAAAAGAAGAAAATTAACTTTATTTGGAAATAAGTACAACTAGGCCTAAAAAGTACTCAACTCAAATAAAAAGTAAATTAATCAATATTGGAGTATTATAACGACAAATTATTAACAACAAACAATAATTATGGAGTGAGTAATATTATTTCATGGAAATATTAACATAAAAACACTTGTAAACCATTTAAATACTAAATTTGTAAAAAATATAAGGCCTACAATAAATATTAAAAATTGTAAATTTTAGGCTTATCTGAACTTAAAGCAGACCCAATTATATATCAAATTATGTAAAATTAACTTAAGAATATTGCTGAATAGTTAGATTTTCGTAAAATTAATAAATAATTGAGTTACAGCAATCAATAGGAAAACTTGTTATGTATGTTTCGGAGTTGAAATCAAATCCAAGACATGTAAATTTATAAAAAGACAATGGGAAGAGGAAAAAGACATTTTATAAATTACCCCAAAACGACGACTTTCAGTCATCAGTCTATTGTTAATCGTTAATGTGAACAGTTCAGAAATTACTGACGGAAGACCAAAAAATATAAAATAGTGAAAAAACATTGAGTGCAACCTCAAAAGTGTAACAGAGGTTACCAAACGAAATCTAACACCAACATTTGATAATTAACACCAAACTAATCCAGAACAACAGCTATAATATCATCTAGCACGAGAACGAGAAATCAACCACCATTTTGAGGAAATTTTAAACCGTGTTAGCTGGACACGAATTCAACATATTTGAACACAGAACACTGCACCAACAAACAATCACAGAACGACATCGCCGAAGAAGGAAGAACACTTCACACTATTTTCCAGGGATACTACAACTTCGCAGAGAACGGAATTCTCATTTATTTCTGAGGGAGAAGACCAAACATAACGTCGGTACTGCATCGTAGAAGTCGAGGTGACGGCGGCCATACTGGATTTACTGCTAGCGACAGGACACCGCCTTCCCGAGTCAGTGACATCATTCTACGGATGGTTCGATTTTATTTTAATAATTGACAATTTGCATAATACTGTACTGTTATTTTTTCAGCAATAACAATTTATTTTAAAATAGTTGTAAGCATTGTATCTTATTCCTTGCCCTCTCTGACCATTTCGACAGTTAAAAGAATCCGAATAATTAATTTTGTAAACATATACTTTGTCATTTTGTTCACTAGCGACCCGAGCGGAGCTCAACCAAAGCCTGGTCCACGCGCATCAGAGTGGCGCATAATTTTAAATGTTAATAAATAAACATCATAATTATTCAGTTACAAGCGTTTATATTTATTTGTATAGTTAATACTAGTTATTTATTTCTTCTAAAAAGTATTTAGAGTCGTTCAAGAAATATACCAGAAGGAAGAAGAAGAACAGCAAAGTTAGAAGAGAGGATAATAGATCCAACAACATAAATAGATTATCTATAGGAACAAATATTTTCAAACCACAAAATCTCATTTATTTAATCGAAAGTAATTGAAAAACATACAATTAATTAATTATTAATCAATTAATTAAATTAATTAATTAACAACAACAACAAAATTTTTATAACTAACAAAAATTTTTTCCTTATCAACACATTATACATTATTATTTATCTTTTATTTGTAATTGGTTAAATTACAAATTGGCGTCCAACTGAGGGGCTGAAAATAGGAGTTAATAGATTTATAAAATAAGGACAATTCGTCCAGTTTCCTATTTTAGCTCGGCAGCTGTCAACAGGTCAGAAAAGGAAACAAGATGCACAGGAGGGCGAATCAAAGAAAAGGGCTGTGGAGGCCGAACAGGAAATAGATATGGAGGATAAGGAAGCAACACCTGTGGAAGATATAGAATCGAGATTACCTCCAGCAGAACCAACCGAACCAGAATCCCAAGAGAAACAACCCGACAAGCCAACACGAACAGAGAATGTGGAAATGAAAGAAATGTTCAGGTTAATGATGGAGAGGATGGATGAGCACAGTAAGAAGTCAAGAGAAGAATTAGCCCAGCAAATGAAGGAAGAATTAAGGGAAAATAATAAGAAGGCGGAAGAAAACAGTAAGAAGTCAAGAGAAGAATTAGCCCAGCAATTGAAGGAAGAGTTAAGGGAAAATAGTAAGGAAATGAAGGAAGAATTGGGTAATAAAATTGGAGATACAAGTAAGAAGATGGAGGAGAAGATGGAAGAAAACAGTAAGAAGATGGAAGAGAAGGTGGACGAAATAAAAAACGACAATAAATTATTAATGGAGGAAAATATTAAGAAGATCGAGGAGAAGATGGAGGAAAATATTCAGAAAATAGAAGAAAAGATGGAAGAAAATATTCAGAAAATAGAGGAGAAAATGGAGGAAATAAAGACTGACAATAAACAGTCGAAAGAGGAATTAACCCAGATAAGCCAGAAACTGGAAGAAACCAATAGGAAGATGGAAAATAATAACCAACAATTAAGAGAAGAATTAAGGGAGACTAACCAAGAGAACATGAACCGGTTAGAGCTAAGGATGGAAATATTCAAGGAGGAATTGAGTCAGAAAATAGCTGAAAACAATGAGACAATCAGCAAGAAGGTAGAAGAGGAAATAACTGTGATCGAACAAAGGATTACAAGGGCTGACGAAAGATGGAGTCAGACGGAACGAGAAGTACAGAGTATCAAGACCGAAATAAATACTAAGGTTGCCAACATCGAAGAAACGAATAGGAAGACTTTAGAGGAAAAACTAAAGGAAACACGTGAAGACTGGGGAGCGAGTGCAGGACCGATTCACAGAAAAGTGTGACGGCATTGAAGCTGCTGTGACCAGTATCAACAGTCAGGTGCGACAGAATCAAACAGATATAGACCTGTTCCATAGTCGACCGACAAGCATTACCCTAATAACCGTTGTCCTAATAACGAGAATCGTGAAGGTATTAACTTCAGGTTTTATAAAAATAAACCTATGGAGTTCCTAGCCAGAATCGAAGAGTACTTCAATAAACACAGAGGCAATCGCTGGAGAGAGAATAAAGAAGTACTGGACGAATCCTTCAAGGAGATAGCTGATAATTGGTGGATGGCGATAAGAGATGAAGTGACCGACTACCAACAATTCAAAAGGCTATTCAAGGCCAAATATTGGTCTGAATCGACACAAAATATCGCCAGAGACGGGATCTGTCATGGAAAATATAACCGTATGGAAACCAGACTCTAACGGCGTATTTCTTGGGAAAGGTGTGTGTGGCCAAACATTTAGAGCCCCGAATACCGGAAGAATGCCTGGTCAGCAAGCTCTCATACCACTATGAGGAAGATATTATAAGAGCTAGAAGAAACAGTCAAATAAAGACTGTACAAGCAATGACCGAACTATTAGAAATGTATGAGCACGAGGATTACTACCGCCAAAGTCGCAGGAGATACGAGAGGCCGGAGACAAGGAATAATGCGAATAATACAAATAATAATAATCGGCTGAACGGTAGCAACAACAATAATTATAATTCCGCAAACCGGAATAATGCCGAATACAATGATAACCCTCGTAGTAACAATAATGTTACTAGATATAATAACCATAATAATAATAATAATAATGTTCCCAGAAATAATAATAATGAGGGCAACAATAATAATAATAATAATAATAACCGTCCGCACAACAACAACGGTTATTATAATAACCGTAATTATGTTCCAAATGGTCAGAGAAACCCCAACCCCCCTAATAACAATTATCATGGTAATTATAATAGAAATTACCCGAATGGAGGTAATAATAATAATTACAGGACATATCGACCCCATATTAACTACATCAGAGCGGAAGGCAGTGGACAGAGGAGATACCAGCCTCAACGAAGGAGCCGATACTACGAGTATGAGACCTTTCAAGGAAGTCAGGGAAGTAATCGTTACAGAGAGTATGAACCCAGACGCAGTTCCAGCCTGGACAATCAACGAAGACTACCTGTAACGGAAGCCCAACAGGACGATCGTGCTGAACCAAACGAAGCAGTTTCAGGACTCCAAGTTGATGCTGCTAACAGCCTAATCCGTAATGATGCGGAGCATTTAAACGAACGGAGGCAATAATAAATCCCAATAACCCTTTACTGCTCCAATCTGCTGGGTTTGGCCAAGAGATAAAATCGAGAGAAGAAGAGAAAAATTTTACAATAATATATAATAATTATTTGAAAGATATCCGTAAGGACTTGCTAGAAGAAAACGAAATAAACATTAATAATAATGACAATGAAATCATATATATAATTGCAGAAATCGAGAGCATTTCTGTTCCCATAATGATAGACACTGGAGCAAATGTCTCTATAATAAATCATAATGAATTGGACCGGATACAGCAGGAATGCCACAAAAACTTACCGGTACTACCTATTAATAATATTGTGCTTGTAGGAGCTACCGGCCGACAGAACAAAACCATAAGGAAACAGGTATCCCTAAGTGTCCACAGTCAAGGCGTTAGTGTGGATATGATATTTCTTGTTGCAGCCGGATTACCTTTCAACATCATGATAGGGTGCGACATATTGCGTAGGAACTCAGCAGTTATCGACTTGTGCCGAGGGAAAGTATCACTCTTTTCTGAAGGTTCGACCTGGGTAGCCAATTTAACTAACAACAAGATGTTAGACTCCAGACAACTTATCGACCACAAAAATAAGGTGAATTACTTGTCAAACTACTCGTCAAACAACAAGCCAGTACATCAGAATACGGAGGATGACCTATGGCCACAAAAGATTCAGGAGATACGTGACTTCCAGTGCCACAATACCACCGAGCAATTAGATGAAAACCAGCTGCATCAATTAGTCAACATATATGAAAAATATCGAGCTGTATTTTCGGACGAACCTGGAAAGATTAGGAACTACCAATGTTCCATACGATTCAGAGAACCGGTAGAATTCAATCGAAAGTCATATCCCATAGCACAATCTTTGAAGGAAGCCGTACGCACAGAGATCCAGAATATGATCAGTAAGGATATTATCGAAAGCAGTCAGTCGCCATACACTAGTCCAATTGTGGCTATACAAAAGAAGAATGGGAAGGTAAGACTTTGCCTTGACGCACGTGAGATAAATAAAATGATTAATAACGATCGTACCTCACCTGGCGAAATTGATGAGATATTGAAGAGATTCCACGGAACGAAGTTTATTACTACGTGGAATACCGTGTGCGGGTATTGGCAGGTAGAGTTGCACCCAGCAAGCCGGCAATACATGGCGTTCATCTTCGAAGGGCGCAACTATCAGTTTAAGAGGTTGCCCTTCGGGTTAGTGAACTCAGGAGCTGTTTTTGTCGCCTGTATGGATCAAATACTCGGACCAGAAGCGCTCCAATTCACGACTGTCTACGTTGATGATCTCCTAATAACATCAACCGATTGGGAAGAACATTGTTACCGTGTGGAGCATGTCTTGAAGAAACTGGCTGAGAATAATATTACCCTTAAGCTAGACAAGTCCAAGCTTATAGCTAGAGAAGTACAATTTTTGGGTTTCCAGTTGAACAGTCAAGGAATAACACCGTCAACAGAAAAGGTAGATGCCATACAACGATTCCCGATACCAAAAAACAGAAGGCAACTACAATCATTTTTAGGCCTGTGTAACTACTACAGGAAGTTCCAAAATAATTATTCCGAACTGACGGCCCGATTTCAGTACCAGTTATCGTCCAAGAATAAATGGCGATGGGGTCAAGAACAAGATGTAACCTTCAAATCAATTAAGGAGAAGTTCTTAGAAGCAGTAATGCTCAACCATCCAGATTTTAACCGACCATTCTTCCTAAACTGTGATGCTAGTAACATTAGCTTGGGATCAACATTGTACCAAGAAGACGAAAATGGAAACCATCTAGTAGTGAGCTTTGCTAGCAGAACCCTTAACCAGTGTGAAAAGAACTACAACGTGACGGCAAAGGAACTGCTAAGTGTAGTCTTTGCCTGTGGGAAGTTTCGGACGTATATTCTCGGATATCCAGTGACCGTTCGAACAGATCACAAATCAATATCATTTCTTAGAAGATGCAAGTTAAGCCATGGTAGGTTGACCAGATGGGTACTTGCCCTGCAGGAATACGATATACAGTGGGGGTGTGTTCCTGGGAGTAAAAATGTAGTAGCCGACGTGTTGTCGAGAGTAAATTTTGAAGAACAGACGTTCGAAGGCGAGAAGGAGAGCATCCTGAAGATCTATAATATTATTAAGGACAGATCCGATCTAGAAAAGATAGTGCAGGACATCAGCAAACACCAGCAGTCCGACCCGAAGCTAAACCATATTAAACTTCGTCTCCCCAACCAAGATGATACAATAACCAAGTTTTATTGTATACACAATGAAATATTGTTCATCAAAACATCCCTTGATGAAGAGATATGGAAGATCGTAATCCCTACTACAATCGAGAAGGATATCATCCTGGATTATCATCTCCGATACGGTCACATGGGAGCCATGAAGGTGATCAAGGCGATAGAAGAGAATTGCCATATAAAAAATATAAATAGAAAGATGAGACACTACCTCAAAACCTGTCTGATATGTCAATTGGTGAAAACCAACAATGAGAGAAAAGAGGGTATGATGATAACAATTACCTCACAAGCAAAACTGGAAAAGGTCTTTCTGGACATCTGTGGTCCATTTCCCCGCAGTGGCGGACGCCATCGATACAAATACATTATTATAATGATGGATCACTTCACGAAATTTATAAAACTGTACCCGGTGAACAGAGCCACCACTTTGAAGACTCTAGGAGTGATAACAAATCATTATATTCCAGAGATGGGGAGCCCGGCATCCATAATCACAGACCATGGAACGCAATTTAAGGGTAGGAGGTGGAAAAACACTCTAAATACATTGGGCATTAAGACGTACAAGACATCTGTCTACCACCCCAGCAGTAATCCAGCGGAAAGGGTACTGCGAGAAGTCGGAAGAATATTACGGACTTATTGCCATAATCAACAAAGGAAGTGGCAAGAATATTTATCAGCTACCGAAGAATTCCTTAATTTGGCATATCACCCCGCTATAGGTACCACGCCATACACGGCAATGTATGAAAAACCGCCTCCAAGAGAAATACAAGACATAATAGAATTCCCCAGGAGTCAAGAATACAAGTTCAACCGAATAAGGTTCTACAATAAATTGGCAGAAGACCAGGAAAGGCGCAAGAACAAGTATCAAAAGACGATTAAGAAGATAATAAGCTATGAAGTCGGAGAAAAGGTACTATTGAAAAACAGGGAACTACCCAGTACTTTGGAAGCCATTACCAAAAAGGTGTTACTGCTGTATACCGGCCCATACCTAATTGTTAAAAACAATAACAACAATACGTATGTATTAAAAGATATCAATTCAAATAAAATAAAAGGAACTTATAATCAATTATCAATTAAAAAATATATAGAGGAGAGATAAAAATTACGAAATTCAAAAATTTGTAAGGACAACTTACACCAATATTCGAAAAACTATTATGAATAAAAAAGAATTTTGTAGGAATAAAAATTACAAAATTCAAAAAATAGTAAGACCAACTTACACCAAATATTTGAAAAACTATCATGAATAAAAACGAATTTAGATGAATAAAATATCTAATTTCAAAATCTGTAAGACCAACTTACAAGAATTATTTGGAAGAAACTATTAAAATAACAAAAACTTCAAAAAGTTGTAAGACCTACTTACTTGAACTGTTTGAAAGAAACTATTAAAAACTTATATATAAAAAGAGTTTTAGAAGAAAATATCTAAAGTTAAAAGATAGTAAGTACAACTCATACGAATGATGAGATATAACTACTAATATAAAAAGAAATTTTGTAAGAAAGAGATACAAAATTCTAAAAGAGTAAGAACAAATTACACTCATAATTTGAGTGAACTCTTACATAAAAGAATTTGAAAGTAAATGGAGTACAAATGTGTAAACTCACTCAAACTCTCCAGAGACAAAACAAAAAGAACATGTTCCAGTAAATAAAGAGAACAACCAATATTCCACAATTGAATAATTTAATATTACCAGAAAAATATATTAATAAATGTTAAAAGTGTCATAAGAAGGAACGTAGCAAACCTTCATAAAAACTTGTGTTAATAAAGAGAAAAAACCCTCAATAAACTATCACAGCTATAAAAACCATACTATAGTTTGTATTGTAATAGTGACTATGCTAACTATAACCACTATTATCAACAATGTAAATGAGACAATTTAAGACAAAAATGATACAGAATTTCAAATGAAAAAGAGAGAAGAAACCAGAATATTATATAATTTAATCAAAACAACTTAACCAAACTCACAAAGAAAATAACTTGATAAAGATGGAACAATGAAGAAAGACCAACTAAGTAAAAACCAAATATTAATACCAGAAACCAAAAACGCTGGTACCATGATGATAATATTGTTGTAATAACCACTATTATAGTGATAAGTGATAAAGAAATCATTAATGTTATGCCATGAGCAATAAAATAAATCATTGGATACCAAATGGAAGAAAAAATCTACATAAATGCTAATTACTATGTAAACAAGATAAGAAGATGAAATAATGAAACGATGAAATATATATTATACCACATACCTAAACCACATAATATGGAATGAGCTTTAATAGAGAAGAAGAGTCAAGTGTATAAAAGTATTAATTGATATAAACTATTATGAAGTGAAGAATCCAAGGATGTTTATTATTAGTCAAAAGAGACTACTTATACTGATTATTTATTTTTATGACTGGATGTAGAAAAAATTCCATCAGTCTTATATTTTGAGCAGAGATGATAATGCCTCTGGGCTCAATTAATTGAAGTATTGGACAGCAGGGATTGAAGCCAAAAGTGCCACTCTGAACTGTTCCAACTCATATGTTAGGGAATGTTAGGGAGTAAACATACAGGTGATGAAGCACCAAATAAGAAAAGATATAAAATGATAATGTTATACACAAGATTGATGATTACTTATTAACGAAAAAAGAAGCTAATGAAGGAGATACATATCATCTGAGAGAAAGCAACGGTGGAAAAAGAAGGTATATAAAGTGGAATCACGAAGAAAATATGGTAAATAAAAAGAATTAGTAGTAATTATTTCATCCATACTAAGAGTATGATCTGAACTAATCACTTTTACAGGAGCATATGTAGCATAACAGAATTATCACATTAAAATTTTAATTTAATACAACATAAATAAAGAAGAAAATGTCAATAGTGAGTGAGAACAATAAATGGTTAAAGATTAAACTAAAGAAACTGTACATTAAGTCGATAAAATGTATATAAAATCAAACTAAATAACAAAGAAAACTCTTGGTCCATATACGAATAACCAACTATATAAAACCCCAATAAAACAGCAGTATACCCAGTAGGTTGGGGAGCTGTAAAAAGGAAAGAAAAAGATAAAAAGGTAAACACAATTTTAATAAGGGAAATTTATTAAGTCAAGAAGCAAAGAAACCACAAGACAAGGTAATACTATATAATGAGAAGGAAGAGACAAATATGTCAAGGTTCCTAAAAAGAACATAGAAACAAGGAGGGCTATTCCCAAAATGTTAATAAAGGAATACATACCTAATTGAAACTAAATTAAAACCCATATACGTTAGACCCAGTAACTCAAGTTACAGGATACAATACAATTAAAACTAAATTGTAAACTAAGTATAAGTCTAATGTAAAAACAAACCAAAAGACTACCATAGAGTAGAAACCACTAAAAAGACTACCATGGTGTAGAAAATATAAAGTGAAGTGATATAGTAAAAGTTAGAAACTACAGTGAGTGTAGTGAACAACCTAATTAAAAATCTATATAAAAAATACTCAATGAAGGAGTTAAAAAAATGATTTAAAAGGACTACCATGAGTGTAGAATGATACTAGAAAAAACATAAGAATCAAAGACAGTCTAATGACTGACAATATTATTAGTAATAAGAGTGTTTAAAATTATATATAAGAAATATTATTACTAATAAGATGTTTTAATTACAGTTAAATAAGTTATAAGAAGGACATAAATACCAAAGGACAGTTCATAACTGAGAGTATGACTAATAATAAGATGTTTTTATTTTTTGTTAATCAAATTATATATTAGATTAATAAGGATAATAGATAAGGTATTTTGTTATAATTAAATAAGACAGTTAAGGATAATAGGCATAAGATATTTTTATTATAATTAAGGGATATATAAAAATTAGTAGATATAAGATGTTCTGTTTATTCAAAATAATGTTAAATAATTTTCAAGTTTGTTAAGGCAGAGAAGGCAAGTACAGTAGGTAATAGGAATGTTATATATTTTTTTTATTAAATTGTAAACCATATAAAAGGTATAAGGCAAACTAACTAACACTCCACAATAGAAAAACGAACCAGCATTGTAAATCAAAATCATCTATCATAGAGTAAAACTCAAATAAATAAATTCAATCAAACTACATAATATAATGAATAGAATCTAGTCCATACCACACAAAAATATGAAAATGTAATCAGTACAGATACAAATAATAACAAATGTAATGACAAAAGAAGAAAATTAACTTTATTTGGAAATAAGTACAACTAGGCCTAAAAAGTACTCAACTCAAATAAAAAGTAAATTAATCAATATTGGAGTATTATAACGACAAATTATTAACAACAAACAATAATTATGGAGTGAGTAATATTATTTCATGGAAATATTAACATAAAAACACTTGTAAACCATTTAAATACTAAATTTGTAAAAAATATAAGGCCTACAATAAATATTAAAAATTGTAAATTTTAGGCTTATCTGAACTTAAAGCAGACCCAATTATATATCAAATTATGTAAAATTAACTTAAGAATATTGCTGAATAGTTAGATTTTCGTAAAATTAATAAATAATTGAGTTACAGCAATCAATAGGAAAACTTGTTATGTATGTTTCGGAGTTGAAATCAAATCCAAGACATGTAAATATATAAAAAGACAATGGGAAGAGGAAAAAGACATTTTATAAATTACCCCAAAACGACGACTTTCAGTCATCAGTCTACTGTTAATCGTTAATGTGAACAGTTCAGAAATTACTGACGGAAGACCAAAAAATATAAAATAGTGAAAAAACATTGAGTGCAACCTCAAAAGTGTAACAGAGGTTACCAAACGAAATCTAACACCAACATTTGATAATTAACACCAAACTAATCCAGAACAACAGCTATAATATCATCTAGCACGAGAACGAGAAATCAACCACCATTTTGAGGAAATTTTAAACCGTGTTAGCTGGACACGAATTCAACATATTTGAACACAGAACACTGCACCAACAAACAATCACAGAACGACATCGCCGAAGAAGGAAGAACACTTCACACTATTTTCCAGGGATACTACAACTTCGCAGAGAAAGGAATTCTCATTTATTTCTGAGGGAGAAGACCAAACATAACGTCGGTACTGCATCGTAGAAGTCGAGGTGACGGCGGCCATACTGGATTTACTGCCAGCGACAGGACACCGCCTTCCCGAGTCAGTGACATCATTCTACGGATGGTTCGATTTTATTTTAATAATTGACAATTTGCATAATACTGTACTGTTATTTTTTCAGCAATAACAATTTATTTTAAAATAGTTGTAAGCATTGTATCTTATTCCTTGCCCTCTCTGACCATTTCGACAGTTAAAAGAATCCGAATAATTAATTTTGTAAACATATACTTTGTCATTTTGTTCACTAGCGACCCGAGCGGAGCTCAACCAAAGCCTGGTCCACGCGCATCAGAGTGGCGCATAATTTTAAATGTTAATAAATAAACATCATAATTATTCAGTTACAAGCGTTTATATTTATTTGTATAGTAAATACTAGTTATTTATTTCTTCTAAAAATTATTTAGAGTCGTTCAAGAAATATACCAGAAGGAAGAAGAATAACAGCAAAGTTAGAAGAGAGGATAATAGATCCAACAACATAAATAGATTATCTATAGGAACAAATATTTTCAAACCACAAAATCTCATTTATTTAATCGAAAGTAATTGAAAAACATACAATTAATTAACAACAACAACAACAACAAATTTTTTTATAACTAACAAAAAATTGTTCCTTATCAACATATATTATACATATTATTATACATTATTATTTAACTTTTATTTGTAATTGGTTAAATTACAATATACATACAAAATTATAATTTATATGTAACAATTATATAAATAACTGAAAACGTTTTTGTATCCCGAGATAACATCTACTGTTTTCTATTGAACTGCCATCATTTTCTGCTTTCAGTACTCATTTTATAAACGAAAATCCTTCGTACGACAGTCTTGACGCTGACATCCTACGTTCACATTATAAAAATTCTCCATTTATTCAATCAGGATCAGCTGCCTTAACGATACTGGTGGTGCTACATATTAAACAGAGTATAACGGAAACACAAACAACGTGTAAGGAAGGATTAACCAATACAAACTGCACAGAGCGCAGCAGCGTGGAGCTAAATGGCAAGCATTACCGCAAACGAGGGACAAGTGGAGGAGTCGATGTTTACTTAGTAAAGCAAATTGTCTGCCCTAAGTACAAAGTGGCCGCTAATGGCACAGGCGACCTCAATCTCCGACCAAACTTCTCTTCTTTCTATAAAGATAAAACATCTTAGCCTTTGAACGAGACGCGGCAAACTTTAACAAACTGTGGTGCTGTCGTTACATTTTACTTGGCTCCGGGTGTAACTTGCTAATCAGCAGACTAGAAAAATGGTGAACGTAATAATGTTAAACTACGTTGTTATCACAACTTCTTCTGTTTATTCTTCTTCTCCTTCTTCTTCTTCTTTTTCTTTTTCTTCTTCTTCTTCTTCTTCTTCTTCTTCTTCTTCTTCTTCTTCTTCTTCTTCTTCTTCTCTTATTTCTTGTTTCGTGACACTTAGGCTTGCAACGACTTCTGCAGTCCTGTTACGACTTCTGCTTTGCTTACAACTGGCGTTGATCGTTGGCCTCTCTTTCTTTTTCTTGGCCATCCCAAGGGTACTCGCCTTTTGGTTGATATACCTCTTCTTATTATTTCCTGACGCCTTACACAGCGTCGGATCTCAACTAATTTGTTCGTTTATCCATTTCCTCTACCCCTTACTATGTCTTATCACTTTTTTTAAATTCCTTTAATAATTTTCGTTGTTTGTTTCTATCCTCTGTAACCACTGCTTTGTTGGTCTTCTCTTTTACATTTTCCTTGTCTTCCAATTTCGCGTACGGTTTTGAGCAATCCGTAATGATCCATCCTGGCAACACCCCCATTATTGCTGGTTCTCTAATTTATGTACTTTGGATTTCTCGGTAACATTAGTCCTGGGCCTCTTCATTCCTGACACTATCCTACTCCGTTCTACCCACTATTTTTCATTCTTATTTCATTTCTGCTGGTATTAACGTTGTCTCTTATTTCCGTTTTAAACTAACTTACTTTTTCCCTTTTTGTTGAAGCCAAGTTTCCTTTCTGTACGTTAGACATGAGACAACAACGGTTTTAAAGAATTTCATTATCTTATCAGCCTGTACTTTATTTTCGACGTAAAGATGATAGCAAAGGAACGGTTGAAGCCTTTCGAAACATAGTAACTAATATTACTTAATTTATATTTGGTATCAGTATTAATGTTTGTTACTAAATACTGATACTATGGAACATTAGGATCAATTTCTGTGTTTAAACCTTTCTTTACACTACCTTGACATTTAACATCACATGTGATTGTATATCAGTGCTGAACATTGTTATGCGCAATTTTTTTGATGTGACAAAAAAAGCCGGGGTCCAAAGGGGGTGTGACGCTAACATATGCTTTCATAGAAGAGAAAGGTCTGCACCAGCCTCTCCACCCCAACTCCACTCTCACCTACACGTCGGTGGGCCCTGTTACGCCGAGCAATCCACTCCAAGGCTGTGGTAACCAATCCCTTCGGCAGACTGGATCGTAAGGAAACGAGAGATGGGGGTCCTGTCAGGGCAGTCTGGGGGTATCCTGGGCCCTGGCCTGGCAGGACGGTGCACATCGGCAGCAGGATGTGCATCTAGTGTGGAGGCTATAGTAATGGCTGCACACATGGGCTGAGTCAGTTAGGCTACAGCGACCGGGCAGAGAGAGCTCGTCAGCTGAGGTGAAAGCAACTATCTAAGGGAAGAGCACCCCGAAATCAAAGTTCCTGGTTTTCCAGGTTGGTGGTTGGATCAGAGAATTCACATGTCCTATCTGTCAAACTCTTTTATGTGCAGAAACCTTAAGGAGGTCTAGACTCAGTAATGGGTTGTCGCCCCGCTGAAGAAGACAAAAAAAAAGCGTCATAATTGTTTTTTAGACAAACCTCCTAGTTAATAAAACGTCACTCTTTGTGTAACTCTACATTAAACGCACGCTTGTAGATAATCTATTATCGAACTATTCTTGGTTCTACCTTCCTGTGTATATACCGTACAAAACTGTACATATAAATTTCAATACAAAAAACCCCGTTCTCAGTATTAGCTTCCTACATTCGGTATTGGGGTCAGCGGTGTGTCTGTTTATTTATACAGAAAGGGCATTAAACACATTTGTTTATATTCAATCAACCTAATGTGGCTGTTGCGACTGAACATGTAAAGTGTCTCTGGCTTCTGGACATTGTATAGACAAAACGGTTCTTGGTCAACCACTCCAAAAGTCACTGTTTTAATTAATTTTGTTTATACGTTTGTGAGAAACAGAGGACGACGTCAGAGAGGAAAGGAACAGGAGCGAGGACGAGTGACAGCACTGTAACTCGTATCCTCTTTTCGCAACATTTTATGTGTTTCTACTGTAAATACGGAAAAGGTACATTCTCAGTAGTAACCGACGACGTCAGTGCTAACGACAGAGAAGATTAAGGTGATTAGGCCTGTTGTATCTCGTTACTTAGTGAAATCAACAAATAGAGAAACATTGGAAACTCTTAAAACTGAAATTAGAAAGTACCGTGTCCTACGGCTATACTAAGGCCAGAGGCGTAAGAAATAGTTTCACACACACACACACACACACACACACACACACACACACACACACAGTGTGTGTATATATATATCCTTTTTGTGACCTTTTTGTATTTTTTAAAAATAATTTAACATTTTGAATAGTTATCTGGGAATTAATGTTTACTGTTTAAACAGTGTGTAGCTAAATTAGATGAATATACAGTAGGCTTTAAATATACATAAATATATTATAAAATATTAATTATGTCCCAAGATTAATTATTTAAAATTATAAATTTATTAACGTAGAATATAAACATTCAGCATTTAAATATGACCGTCAAATCATACAACTGTGTGATAAAACATAATTTATTAGGTTCAGCATAAATTTGGTTTGTTAAAATGCCAATTACCACACAAAACGTTTCAAAAAAATTGGTAGAGAATTTAACTTTAAGGAAATTTGTGTAAATAAAGTTGATTTCAAACACAAGAATTCGACTTACATAACATACAAAAATTGTTTTTTAACTTTTCGATTCCAGTTTACAGGGCTTTAGCACTTAATTTTTGTTTTAGAAAGCACTAGACACCAGTTCTTATACGCATTTCTTTAAATTTTTAATAACAAAAAATGTTAAAAACACGAGTTGTGCTCCACAATTTGTGTCTCAAGAAGTTTAGCGTATCCTCATTATCCGTTGATACAGAAACAGGACGAAATTTGCCACTAGCCGTAACTCGGAAACAAAGGGTTTTCGGATCTGTGTTCACATAATTTTTGTCTATATTTCATATGTAGAGTAGAACGCATCCTGAAATTAATTTCGCTTCTCCTCCATGTGACACTCTGTACATTAAAAAAACACACACATATATAAAAACGTATGTATATACACCTACTTTATTTCCCCTGAAGGTAAAAATAACGTTAAGACTGTAGTCAAGCTAGATATGCTTCTTCAAATTTGTGTTTGTATATTCGGGTCGAGAGTATTGTTTTCTCAATTCGCGCCCTTCGAGCACGGCGCTCGGGCATATGCAAGAAGTGCTATTCCCTAGTTGCGGCCCTCTCAGTCTATCTACTGCGGCTGCCGCTTCCTTGTATGTGAGAAACGTTTGGTCTTCTTCTTCTTCTTCTTCTTCTTCTTCTTCTTCTTCTTCTTCTTCTTCTTCTTCTTATTCTTCACTACATGGCTTGGGCTATAGCCCGTTCTGATTTCATAAAGTCTGTGACCATTTTTTCAGGATCTCCCACGACCTCTCGCTCGCACTGCCCAATATTCAGAAACGCGTGTCTAGGAATACGCGTGCATACCATGCGTTCCACATGGGGCTTCCAATTCTGCCTGTATTCCTTTATTCTATCCAGAGCCGACTGTAACTTCAGGTGCTTCCTTATCTCGTCTTTTCGTACATGATCTCTCAAATGCATTCCTTGACTGCACTTAAAAATTTCATTTCCGAGGCCAGTATTTTTGAAATATCTTTTTGCAGGAGAGTCCAAGTTTCACATCCATACATTAAAGTCGCCACAACCACGACCTTATAGAACTTTAGCTGTGCCTCCATCTGCGTCTTATTCTTCAATAGTCGTCTTATTGCTCTACAGGTGTAACTAAATTTATTTTACTTTTCCCTTTTTATTTTACTCTCGATACCTTTGTCGTTCCTATATGAGATATCACATCCCAAATAATTAAAATCTGATACCTGCTCTTACAGGGTTCTACCCTAGGAAGGCCATCGTTTTGTTTTAGTATTTGAGATCTTAAAGTTGTATTTCTGACAGATTGTATATAGGGTATAAATAGACATCTGTACTCATTTTCACTCTTGCCTACAAATTATTTGGTCATCTGCGTATAGCAATGTGCTAAGTGATTTCTTATCCGAGATTCGAATAATTGCAGGACAGACGTTCATCCATTCTCGCAAAATTTCGTCAATATACATATTAAATACAGTTGGAGAGAGGCTACAGCCTTGTCTTTACGGCCACTTCTTGAGACAATCTTCTCTTACCTAAATCTATACGAATAGTTGTCCCTGCGTATAGGCTCTGAATATCGCGGACGAGGTGAAGTGGAAAGCTTCTACGTACTAAAATATCCCACAACCTACGTCTACGCAGCCTATCAAAGGCTTAGAAACGTTTGGTTTTAAAATAAATAAAACGACGTGTGTTAAACCGAAAAAACATTGTTTTTTTTTTATTATTAACCAGAAACACCCGAATGTTTATGAGCAAGGCTTAAGTCGGAAGACTGATAAATTAGTGATTCTATTTTACACAGGATGCCCTAGACTGCCTACTGTTCAACATCGCACTTGAAAAGGTAATACGAGACTCTTGAGTACAAACAGGAGCACATATTTTTAATAACGGAATTCAGCTCCTAGCATATGCATATGATAGAGATATTATCAGCAGAAATGGAAATAATCTGAAGAATACCTTTAAAGCACTTGAATCATCAGCTAAGAGTATGAGGCTTGTTATAAATGAAAATAAAATAAAGTTTATGGCTGTGAGACCAATAATGATAATATTTCTAATATACTAATAAAAGGCTATAATTTTGAAAGAGTAAAGGGCTTCGTATATCTGGAGAAATATGTCGATGCCGAGAAAAAGAAATATGTCGTAACTGCACAAAAGAAATTGAAAGAAGAATTCTGGCTGCTAATAGAATCTATTACTGGCTGAATAAATATTTTAAATTAAGACTGTTAACCACAGAAACTAAAGCCACGCTTTATAAGACATTGGTAATGCCTGTATTACCATATGGCTCTGAGTGCTGGATACTCAAGAAAATTGATGAACAGAGGCTAGCTGTGTTTGAAAGGAAGATACTGAGAAGGATTTACGGGCCAATTCAACAGGACGGAGTCTGGAGAAGACGAATAATAACGAATTATATGGTAAGTACAATGACATTACATTTGTTCGATTTGCCAAAATTAATAGATTTAGATGGGCAGGAGCAGGGCCGTAACTAGGCGGTGGCGAGATGTGCCCCCGCCAAGGGCGCAGGTACAAAGAGGGCGCAAAATTGACCATGAAAAATATCTTTTTTTAGACTTAGATTGGTACAATTTGTCAAGCAAATAAAAACTCCACGTTATTGGAAAAAATCTTTCAGTTTCAGATTGTTAAAAGTTACTGTACGTGAACTGTCTATATTTCTGTCTATTATACAATAAACAAAAAGCAGCTACGTAAATTTAGTAACTGCACTGGACCTTGCCCTACTGATGGGCGCAGAGTCGGGCCAGGCGCAAAGCGAAAATCCCTTCCCCTCCACCCATCCCATGATGACCAGTCGCTGGGTCACTGCACTGCACCTGCGCCTTCTTGGTTTTAGCAACGAATATAGACATAACTAGAAGAACACTTCTTATGGAGCGAGTGGGATCAGCTTTCTGGGGTGATAAACCGTAGTTCATCACCCCGGCAACTACATGGCGCTGGCGTTTCCAAGTAATTTTTTGTATTATACCGCGAAATTTAGTAAATTTCAAACATTTTCGTTAATATATAATTGGAAAAAGCTACAACTTATCAGATAAAAAGTGGTAGATGAAAAAATGTTTGTAGGGGTTAGACTAGACACAACCTTCAAAATTTTTTCACATTTGTTTGACACACTGGGTACGAAGGAATGAATCAAATAAATGCAGCCTACTCAAAAAATGCACTTTTGATGCATTCTTTATTATGCAGTGCGCAAAAGAATTTTAAAATCGAATACAAGAACATGCGTCTTATTATTACAAACATTTTTTTCATCTACCACTCTTTTATAAAAAAAGTAGTAGCATTGTTTCAACTACGCTTTTAATAACCCAGAAGTGTGCTTCTAGTAACGTCTATATTCGTTGGTTTTAGCAAGTTTGTCATAACTTGAATAGTACTCATACTCATACCCCTCCCCCCGCGCCCTGCCACGGCCACGTCAGTCTATTGCTCTCACAGAGTACGAATATATATAGATTGCTCTATTCTAGTTTGTTCTGTTGGTTTTGTTGAGACTCAGTGTAATTACAGTCGCTGGTATTATTTTCTATTGTAATTTGTGAACTAAGTGATTTTCACACTCAGCGATTAGACGACACTTATAGTGTTTGTGTTGTTACTTCTTGATGTTGGCGTTGCTTCTGTTGTACGGGTAAGAATGATTTCAATAAAATGTACCCAGGGCCGGTGAGAGCGATCACGGGCCCCGGGGCTAAACATTTTTGGCCCCCCCAAAGAAAAACTTACCAAAAAAAAATTACTGTTGGATTGTTAATGGTTTAGGACTTATTAATTGACCCTACAATTCGTTATTCTTAACTTTAATCGTAAATAAATGGGTTTTACACTGTTAATAAATAACAAAGGGCAAAGGCCGTTATGCGCCGGGCCCCGGGGCTCTGGCCCCCCTGCCCCCCTCCCGCCGGCCCTGAATGTACCATAGCTTAGTCTACATTAACCCTAGAATTGGCGCATGTTATTCCCGGTGGTGGCGGCCTATTTTTCCCTTTTTGTACAGTTTTTGAAAACACTACATATTATTATTATTATAACACGGTATTATTGCAAAACAATACATTAATTATACTATTTACTCTTCAACATCACGAAAACGTCAGTGAATCAATCAATGGAGGTTACCGTGCAAAACTTGACTCCAGCTGTCAGAAATAATTTCCCAACATTCGTTCTGTCTTTACTGCCAGACTGACAAAGCCAAATAGGCCTAACTAATATCACTGTGTTCGCCGTTTCATTTTCTAGACCTACAGAAAATAAAAAAAATACCGGAAGAAAGAAGAAGAACTGGCCCGTTCCATTGGTATAACTTATATTCCTATTGGTTCATTTTTAGCGGAAGTGGTCGTGGTTGAAAATGTCCAATTTTCAGCAAGTGTCTGATTTTGTTGCGCAAGTCTGCTGACTAAAATAGTCCCGATTTCAAAATTAGTTTACGTAAATATTTCAATCACAAGTTTCATGAATATGGTATCAATTTTATTTTTATAATTGGATGAGCGATCGCGTACACGGAAAACCCGAAGCACTGTAAATACAAGTGAGCCTCTCGCGGTAAGAAAAAAGAAACGATGTCTGCGACATTTTAACGCTATCATCGAATTTTTCGGTGAACGCAACTGTCGGCACTGAACATAAACACGGATTTCATAATATTTCGTGTTTATGTTCAGTGCCAACTGTTGCGTTCACCGAAAAATTCGGTGATAGCGTTAAAACGTCGCAGACATCGTTTCTTTTTTCTTACCGCGAGAGGCTCACTTGTATTTACAGTGCTTCGGGTTTTCCGTGTAATCCTATTACTCAGGATTGAAAAAAACTTTTTGGCCGTCTGTGTGTCTGTAACAATGACAATGACAGCGGCAGCGCCCAAACAAATTTACCGATTATGACCAAACTTGACACACAGGTCCTTGGGCAGTGGGCACAATATCTTGGCGGAGTTCGTTAATGTTTGAGATCGGTCGAGTAGTTTTTACATGGCAGCCATTTACAACTGTAATACAATGTAAATTAAATGGGAATGGTTTGTTTCAGAAATGGGGCCAAAAAAAACCTTCTGGAAGTGAATTTAAAAAAATCAAAAAACAAAAGAAGAAGACAACGAAAAATAGCATCGGTGCTTGGAAATTGCCTGCGAAATGAAGAGAAAGAAGTAGGTGAAAGTGATAGTGCCAGTAATAGTAATGCATTTCAAGAAGAATAAGAAAAAGAAGACGACCAAGAAGAAAAGGAAGGAGAAAATGAAAAAGAAGATAGCAAGACTGAGACTGTTTCAGAAGACAACCACAGTCAGATCACTCCAATGGAGTTCGTCACAAACGTCATTGATTTTGAAGAAGGAAGTGATCCTGAGCTAAGTCATTCCACAATGGGCAGGCAATCTACTGATCTTGAAAACCCCAGCACATCTTGCACATCTAATTATAATGAAAATGATGCATTAAATACTACTGATGTGGGAATAGAAATTATCTACGAGGATCCCAAAAAATGGCCAGCAAATTTTCGATCAGACACAGTTCGTTGTAAACTTGTTGAACGAGGCCCACAAATAATTGACTTAGACAGCTACAAATTCCCCTGTGCAGATGATGGAAGACACTTTTCTCAGAAATGGGTTTATAAAATTCTACCAAACGGGGAAAAAGTAAAAAGGCAATGGTTGTTGTACAGCCAGTCTAAGGACGCACTGTTTTGTTTCCCTTGCCTTCTCTTTTCAAAAGACGACAAATAGGACAAATCTGCTTTCTCTAATATTGATGAGGGATTCAATTATTGGATTCATTTATTGTCAATCACGGAAGGTCGATACCTCACCAACATTCTTATGTCGATTGGAAAGAATTAGAAATTGGACTGAAAACTAGTAGATCTGTTGATGCAGAACATCAAAAATTGATACAAGCTGTAGCAGAAAAGTGGTGCAATGTTCTCAAATGTATTGTGGATGTAATTCTCCATTGTGCCAGTAATAACTTACCTTTAAGAGGAGGTTCCGATTCGATCAGTGACAGCAACTGTGTTGTATTTCTGAGTACATTAGAACTTATTAGTCACTACAATCCTCAACTATCTAAGCACATAGAAAACGTTAAAAGTGGAAAACGTGTCACAAGCTATTTTTCACCTCTAATTCAAAATGAGGTCATAGACATTTTGGGAAATAAGGTTCGATCTGAAATACTGAAGAATGTAAAAAGTGCCAAGTATTTCTCTATTATGTTTGACTGCACCCCGGACACAGCACATTTAGAACAAATGAGTGAAATAATAAGGTATATTAACATTAAGGATCGGAAATGCTCAGTTGAAGAAAGTTTTGTGGACTTCATCATAAGTCACCAGAAAAAAGGAAGAGGGTTATCACAAGAAATATTGCAAAAGCTAAACAATGACGGCTTGGATATTCAGAACTGTCGTGGTCAAGGCTTTGACAACGACTCAAACATGGCAGGAAAATATGAAGGCGTTCAAGCGCACATATCCCAACTAAACGACCTTGCTAAATTTGTGCCTTGTGCAGCAGTCTTAACCTCGTTGGCGTGCACGCCGCGGAAGTGTCAATTATGATGACAAGTTTTTTTGGAAAAGTGTTGGAGTTTTTCAACTTCTTTAGTAGCTCTACCTTAAGGTGGGAGGTTTTGATTGGTTGTCTCAAAACTACCCTTAAGAGACATTGTGATACAAGATGGTCTTCCAGGCGTCAAGCTGTGACAGCTCTTAAGAAGAACTTATCATCTGTACACAAAGTTTTACAAAACATGGCTGATAGAGACGACTGGAACACTGACACATTGTCTGGTGCTATGAAACTTCTTAGACAAATTGATTATGAATTTGTGTGCCTTTTAGAGATGTGGTCTGATGTTTTGATAAGTTTGGACTGCACCAACAAGTCACTGCAAGGAAAGGGCACAACTCTTGACGTAGCATCAAGTTTGCTCTCAGGTTTGGCAAAAAAATTGAAGACCTACGTAAAGAAGGAATTAAAAAATACACAGAAAAAGCCAAAGCTATTTGTGATTCCATGGCCATCCAAAGCAGTTTTGCTGTTAAGAGGCTGAGAAAAGTCAAGAGGATGGCTGGGGAGACGGCTGAAGACGAAGCACACTTGTTGAGTTCTGATAAATCATTTGATAGAATGTTACACTGTATTTGATAGAATTGTAAGTGAAATGGAAAAAAGGGCATACATTTACCACACAATTTCATCAGACTTCAGTTTTTTGTCAGGAAAGTCCTTAAGTGAATGTTTGTTTCTTTTCTTGAAAAGTGTGCAGCTGATCTTGGTGCGATATATAGTAGAGACATTGATAGAGTTGAGCTAGTTAACGAAGTAGTTGCTTTCAAGTTTCACGCAAAAGAGCTGGTGAAGAACATTTACAAGGCTTCCCATTTGGATATTCTGAAAGTTATTTCAAACTATGGATTAAGAGATGCTTATCCAAACATCGAAATAGCATTGAGGATATTTTTGACAATGCCCGTCAGTGTGGCGTCTTGCGAGCATACTTTCAGCAAGGTGAAGATAATCAAAAACTACTTACGGTCAAGTATGTGTTAAAACAGATTGACAAACTTAGCTATCCTGTCCATAAAAATATTAGATTGCTTCAAAACTTGAATTTAGTGAAATAATTAGTGAGTTTGCCTTGCTGAAAGCAAGAAAGGTAAAGTTTTAGTTCCATGGCTTTTCTGCTGTATACTGTATGTAACAATTTGTAAAAGCAATATATTTGTTTACTGAAGAGTTTCAATTTGTTATTTACAGCACCAAGAGCCAAAAAAATGGTACCTGCAGTTACAACAGAATGTTGTAAGTGCAAGTCCTGAAGTCCTGTTTAAAAAAAATCAAGATAAATTATAGAACTAAAGCACCGACTAAAGTTATGAATTATTTCTCTGGTAGTTTTTGTTATAATCAATACCTCATCAGTTACAGTAGTGTGATATAATCTAACTGTTAACTAAAGAAGGCCTACTGTAAATTGATGTAACTATCAATAAAAATATTTTGCATTTTTTTTCTCATTTTCTCATATTGCAGGTTGCAGAAGCTGCTATAGTTTACTTAAATACTGTTACTAGAAGTTTAGTTTTTATTCTAAAAAAGTTTGTAATTGTATATTACCTACCTTAATGTAGTGTAAATATTAAGTTTTAGTAGGCCTTAACATGTACTGTACTTTGGTAACTATGTTTTTGTTAGTTACTTTTTACATAGTTCAATCACCTGCAAATTAGGTTTTATACCTCCTACAGATTCCACCACTTTCAGTTAGTTTTTAAAAATAGTTTTAAGTTCAGTCTTTCTCTTACAATAGTAATGCTTTTATATTCAGATACTATAGAATTTTACAGAAATTCGACCAAAAAGTTACCTTGAAAAGAGGCAAAAACTTGGCTCAAAAAACTACCATTTTTGCACTTTAATTTTAAAAATTTTCCGGGGGAGGAACCCCGGACCCCTCGCTACACTGGTGGGTATTCCAGACCCCCCGGTATTGGTATTGGGGGCGCAGCTTTGTCAAAATTGCCAAGGGCGCAGGAGTACCTTGTTACGGCCCTGGGCAGGAGACGTTCAGAGAATGGATGACGAACGTACGGCAAAAAGAATTATGAAACACAAGCCAATAGGGAAAAGGAAGATTGGAAGACCGAACCAGATGGTTGGATTGGACCAGGTCGGCAGTGATGCGAGGAAGTTAGGCGCAGTGAATTGATGGCGGATGGCTGAGGACAGGAATAAGTGGAGACAATTTCTTTTGGAGGCCAAGGCTTGATCTGGGCTGTAGACCCAAGATGTTTGTATGTATTTTACACAGCATTAACTTATCCAAACACTGGGAGCACAACATGTTGTTTAGGAGAAGAAAATACAAGTACACATGCTGACGCGCGTGCGGGCGTGTGCGTACACAACAACAACACGACATAATTTTATAACGGACAACACAACGAGTCCGACAGACAATAACTACGCGTAGTTTTGCAAGCGACTGCTGGCTATCGTGTCGTGTCGTGTGAATGTCGTTCGCCAGTCGTGTGTGTGTGTGTGTAGGCTATACAGTAGTATACAATAGCCGGCTAGGCCTACATGCTTTCGTAAGTTTCCCGCCCGTGACAATCGACGATAAATAAAGAAAGAGAAAAACCCTGTTTCTACAGAAACGTTTGACAATACAAATTACACGTGCTGTCCCGTATCACGCATCTGTTGCTCGACCGACACAGCTGTTGTCCTGATTATTTATTTACCCGTACATACAGTTTTACATTCTTCACACGGTCACGATTTCACACGCACTGACGAAATCGCACGCCACCGCTATATCCACTTGATAATGTTTTCCACTGTTGGTAATAACGTTTTCTGACACGTTTACCCGATGGCTCCACTATTGCAAACAATTTTCCTATACTAACCACCCATTAACGTTGTTGAAATTTCACTCGACATTCTGAACCTTTAAGAGAACCTTGAAAGAGAAAGGATAAAAGCAGGAAATATGGCCTACTTTGCGAATATTAACATCTTTACAACAATATTGTTACAAAAGATATAAAGCTTAAAGTATATTACTCTCTTGTGCGACCAGTTGTTAGATATGGATCTAAGGTGTCGACTTTGACAGAGAATGACAAAACTGCTTTAAAATCATTTGAGCGAAAAATATTGCGTAAAATTTTGTTGCCCAGTAAGAGAAGAAGACAGTTGGAGAATACGCAATAACAATGAACTACAGGCTCTCATACATGGAAAAGACATAGTGTGAAACTCATGAAATCACAGAGGTTGCGTTGGCGGGGACATGTGGAAAGAATGTCTGAGAAAAGAATGCCTAAAAGAATGCCGAAGGGAAGATTATATACTACTAGACGTAGAGGCAGACCAAGGATGAGATGGTTGGATGGTGTAATAGAAGATTTTGTTATCATGGGAATTAGAGAGTGAAGAGGAAGGACGGAGAACAGGAAAGCATGGAGAAGTATTCTTGAGGAGGCTAAAGCCCACCAAAAGGTTGTAACGTCAGATAAGAAGAAGATCCTGAACTTTTTAAATTTACAGACGTCTTCATAATTAAAGAGAATAATAACTAAAATTCTGCATGTAATACCCTGCTAACTAAAATAACAAAATCAGATTCAAAATGTAGAATGCACTAACACAAACATATGTCTGCGTGCAAGCACACACGATGTGATATGTTTCGTATCCTTTGTCTCGATTACTTACGCTGGAGTGATTTTTGTCGGTCCTGTATTTACACTGCCGTAGGTGTTGAAAGGTGCGTTTCTATTGGTTCACGGCCGAATCCATGTCTGTTAAACCGAAGACTTATCATTTACTTTTAATAAGGGAGTTATAGCCCAGTGATTTAAGTCGTTCTGAGAACCAAATTGCCCAAAAATCCTACTGATCTCGATTTTTGTATACAGCTTTATTTCGACGTACTGAATAAAGTGTGAAAAGTCACAATGCCAATCGTGTACGTGTCTTGAGTTATTAAAGGTCAAAGGTCACAAGGAATGGGTTTCTGAAAATATCTCGCTTCCTATTGGTCGGACGTCAATAGAGGTGAATATCAAAATTGTAGATCTCACTATTCTCTATAAAAAAGATATTATACAATTTTTACGTAAAACCAACGGTTTATTGAATAACGCATATAATAATTTTGGAGCAAAGCATTTACTCCACTCCTTATATTCTATTCGCTCCGAGCCGATGCGTATCACGTGACTACATTCTTCTTCACCGTGTGGTGTGGCAGAGAGGTGATACTTTTGGGTGTGTTTCAAAACATTATGGCTCAAATTTAGTAATACTTTCCGATGGCTATTGTGACAACAGTCAAAATATTAAAGCAATGGAACAACTTCGACGAACTGCAGCTGTAACTGGGTCTGTCGAAGTTCTTTTTAAAGAAACTATGGATGTGCCTATCAGCCAAGAAAAATTTCTTTCGAACCGATTTAATAAAAATAGAGTAATTCAGATGCTGCTCCAAAAATTACAAGCCGTCAACATCACAGCTAAACAAGCTCGTGACGATGCCGTTGTATTAAGAATTTAAACAGCTATTGAAGAATCACAACTTAACACCACCATCGTTGTTGGGAAAGATGTCGATCTTGTGATTATTTTAATAGGGTGTACTCTTCCCCATCAGAACATTTTCTTTATGAAATCTGGTAAAGGAAATATCGAAACGAAAGTATATTCTTCTGCAAGCATCAACAACGTTATTCATTGTGAAAAACACATTATTTTTACACGCGATCACCGGATGTGACACAACTTCTGCGATCTTTGATAAGGGAAAAATAGAGCGAAGAAATTATTTGAAAAACGTCCTGATTTTCACCAAGCGGCACAAGTATTTCAACAGGAAAATCGCCCTCCAGAAACCATATACAATAACGGCATACTTTTTCTTTTGGCCACACATGGTGCTCCAAAAACCGAACAGTCCATTGATAATTATAGGTACTTACAATTTTCCAAGTCAACAATGTTTAATGTACATGTTAAATTGTTCTCTCTTCCTCCTACTGCTGCATCCGCTCAACAACATGTCTGCGTCTATTACCAGGTACAAACTTGGTTAAGGAAAAACTTAGACCCTCAACAATGGGGATGGATTGTCAGGAACAACTTTTTGGACCCCATTTACAACTTTATTACCACAGTGCCAGACGTATTGCTAAATAAAATTTTTTGCAACTGTGCGAAAGGTTGCGGTGCTAATTACGGTTGCAGAAAAATTGGCTTAAAATGTTCCACAGTCTGTGGGCACTATCATGGTCAGTCTTGTTTTAATGCCGCATCAAGTGAAACATTTGATACTGATGCATCTGCTTTGGACACGGACAGTGATATTAATCCAATAGATATTTTATCCGCAAACTTGACAGAATTAGAAGAAAATGACGACGAGCTTGAGCTGAACATTGATGACTTTCAGGACATGGACGATGAAGACGAAAGCGAAAATTAATAATAATATTAAATAATTATATTATTAATCCACTAAAATTTGTTTTTAATTATTAATGTCAAACCCTGCATAACATGGATTAGGCCTACTGGGGAAACCATGTAAAAAAAAACGCGCCTTGAATTCTACCTCCAAGGTAGTGCGGAAATGAATGCATTGAGCGGCTTTGATATTTTCTCTGCGTCATTTCGCGGAAACGGCTAGTTTTACGTGAAAACTGCATAGGACCTTTTTTATAGATAATATTGAGATCTACAATTCTGATATTCACCTCTATTGTCGTCCGACCAATAGGATGCGAGATATTTGCAAAATCCATTTTTGTGACCTTTGACCTTTAATAACTCAAGACGCATACACGATTGGCATTGTGACTTTTCACACGTTATTCAGGACGTCGAAATAAACCTGTATAAAAAAATCGAGATCAGTAGGATACTTTGGGCAGTTTTTTCCTTAAATCACTGGGCTATTAAGCAAGATGATGCGTTATCGGCCACCCTCTTTATTATTACCCTACACTATGCCTTTAAAGACATAGATCAGCGAGTAACTATATTAAACAAGATATGCCAAGTATGTGCTTACGCTGCTGATGTGATAATAGCTAAATTACGACAACGGCTGGTTGAGGTTTACAAGGAGTTAAAACAAAAGTCCGCTGGAATGGGACTGAATATAATTATTAGCAAAACTAAATACGTGCTAATTTCTGCATCAGAAACGAGAAGAAATTTGTATAATCTGTGGATAGAGGGTAATTCATTCGAGCTGGTCAATATGTAACCTGGGTAACATGATAGATAATGAAGGGAGCATAAACACGACAATACATGACAGGATGGAAATAGAAAATAGGACAAACTATGCTAACAGTTGACTACTGAGAAGCAAACTGATTAATGAAAAGTGAACACAAAAATGAAAATATATTATATGACACTTATTCGACCAGTTTTTGCTTATGGAGGTGGGGCCTGAACATCAGTAAAAAAAAAAGAAACGAGAAACACTGAGAAGGTTTGAAAGAAAGATTGTATGACGTGCGTATGCCCCGGTGAAGGAAGATGATGAATTGGGAATAATAAATGACCAGGAGATAGATGAGAATCACACGGACATCGTAGGATACGTAGGCTACATGTTCGACGAATACGGGTACAATGGCTAGGTCAAGTAGACGAGATGGATGATCAGCGTGTGCCAAAGATAATCCTGAGGGCACAGGTGTATAAAAGCGAAAAGAGGGGCCGTCGACCTAGGATAAGACGGTTGGATAATGTGCTGGAAGAAAAATTTATATGAGAAGTTACACTGAGATGGCAATGGGTAGGAGACATTGGAGACAATTGGCGTTGGAAGTCAGAACTCAAGTTGGGCTGTGGTACTGAGGGAAAATAAAAAGAAGCCATAAACTAGTCTGCTAGTGGTGCGGAATGGCGTTGTAATGGTGACGTACCTTTAGTGACACAACTACAATCGGACACCACAAGCAGACAAGTCTACCGCTTAGGAGACACGAGTCGTCCGACGAGAGAACTATTCGGCTCACAAAAGCCACAATCAGATCGTTTTCATTTCGCCAATGCGTCTTACCTAACATGATTTACGATACCAAAAGTGACGTGTAACACCGGCTTTCTTAAACACTTTAGGAGAAAAACATGCGCGACACTATAATTACCCACAGACCGCAGCTCACGCGTTGGACACAATACTGACTAATTACAGGGCCACTTTCACCTTGCTTACAGATTTATTAGTTCTCCGTGTATATGCCTCCTAGCTTAATCTCTCTCTCTCTCTCTCTCTCTCTCTCTCTCTCTCTCTCTCTCTCTCTCTCTCTCTCTCTCTCTCTCTCTCTCTCTCTCTCTCTCTCTCTCTCTCTCTCCCCTGTCTATCGCCTCTCTATTTTTCTTTCTCTCTCTCTCCCCTGTCTATCGCCTCTCTATTTTTCTTTCTTTCACTTTCTCTCATTCCGTAAACGATCGACTAGTCTTTCACATCCTTGTACACGGGTCTCACTTAATGAAAAAGTAAAAAGCACGTGTTTTTTTCAACGTATAGGCTATGCATGTTCTTTTGATCCAATCTCCGTGTTTTGTTGTCTATTTTTCTCTCACTACACACACGGTCTTATTCAGTCACGAAGTTCTCCGTCGATTCTTCGCCTTATATGGCTACACATTTGTGCCAACACCTATACGCGCGCGCTCGTGTGCGTGTGTACAGATGTACGGATTCGTGATGCACTGAAATACAAACGAAATGACCCACCCAACCATCGTCTTGCTGCGTTTTCAGACACGTATGATACTTAACAATACTTAGTGAACTAGGCTGATTATTTCTGCCCCTATATGAATGGCTTAGTCTTCGATTGGCTGTAACATTCTCATTCCAGTTTTTTATTTCAATACAGCTAATAACATCAGTTCAACCAGATACTGTGGATTCGTATATACTTCAACCAGCTTTTACAGTTAACAAAGTAACCTCTTAAACGCTAATACGGTGTGCATACTTTCTGCTTTGTGATAGTACTTACTGATTAGTCATGAAATTATCGCAATTAAGTAGGTTAATTTTTTCTAGAATTTATGGAACGGTCCAGAGAACCATTCAAAATGAATCAATAGCAGGAAAGAAATGATCGCCGCACTAACTTTAATTAAAGACTGCGAAATGTGGGTGAAGTCGCAGGAATGAAGTTACCAGGATCACTTAAGGGTTTGCACTAGACGTAAAGTTTGATATTCAAGTGGGACTGTATTTCTGACTAAATGAGATAATTTATTATTATCGGAGTAAGCGGCAAGCACATTTTTGGAAAGTGCAGGAATACAGGAAACCATTGAAACATTAGGCTACGAGATACTGCTGCTTCTTGCACCAGAATTCTTTTTGTTTTAATTGGAAAGCTCAAGCGGGGTCATTGTGTGAATCAAGTCTACAGAAAGTTGAAAAACAATTGTGACAATTGTGCAGACGTTAATCACAGTGGAAGACGAAGATGCGTTTGCTTCGTGCGGAATAAAAATCTCGCACAGTGATCAAGATGCGCACAATTGTTCTTCCAGGTTTTGTCGAATATCGGTTAACTAGACCGTATTAAAACAAGAGACGTTTACCTCTGTAGTTATTCAATTACAGTCAGTTTCTTACTACATGTTATAATAATTATATGACACAAATTTCTTAACATAATTCATCATTATCGTCACTCATGGCGGTTTTGTCGTTGACGGGGTTCGGCTAAACTGTTCTCCCCATGCTGTCCGTTACCACCGCTGCGTATTCAAGACGTCTGTAATTTTGCTCCTTTTTCAGATCATCAGTACATCAAGTCTTCTTCACCTCTTCCTCTCTTTCCCTACGCAAACTTTCCTTCCATTAACAATTTCTGCAAAGAGTCTTCTCTGAAGATGTGATCAATGTCTTCCTTTATCTAATATCTGTAACCAATTCCGTCATACCACTTATTCTCCTTATCATTTTTGCATTTTTTCTGTGCCTGTTTTCTCTGTTAACACTTGCCTCCAATTAAGTTTCTCTATTGTTCGCCACAACGAGATTTCAGAGTCTCTCCAAATATTTTCGTCATGGTTCTTGGTGAGGCTTGATTTCTCTGGCGCATACATTACGGGTCTCCATACAGAATACAACAATCTGCCACGCGTTGGGCAGCCAAATACAAGATTTTCTTTATATTGGGAGTTTTTGATAATTGTAATGCCCCACGTTCTTTGGGCGGCAAATACAACACTGTGGGGTGTTATGCTATTACGCTACTGAATTAACTAATCTGTGATTGCCGAGCCCTACGTTCTTTGAGAGCCAAATACTACACTTGCCACGTGTTGGGCAGTCATTAAGTAATTATGCTAACAATAATGGATTAATTAATCTGTGATTAAGTAATTATTGAATATATTAATTTGCATAATGAGCTCGTGTAATCAATAAATAACACGTTAATTACTTTACGTTAGCATAACTATTGCATGGAGACTCTAGTTGTTGCATTAATAAATAAAATAAAATAAACTACCATAAATCACTCAAATGCCATTACTTTCTCGTTCTGAGGTAATTTGACAATGATGAACGCATATTGATAAAATAAACACTTATTTATTAACATTATATCATTCATTAAATTCAATATATAAAATATGGATGATTCCCTGTAAATACATACATTCATAAACTCATGAAAAGAACATAAAAGAACACATGTTTATACATCAAATTACAGAGTAAATCCAATACGTTGTTTGCTGAAAAACATACACATACATATATAATGTAATCGATATATAGAAACACAAATATTCAAACAATAAATCCTATACTAATGCGTTCATCGTATGCCTCAGATGGATGGCGTAAATTATGTTTATCATGTTTAATTTAAATGCTCAAAGGGTGTTTCTTGAAAAAGAGACAGGACAGTAGAGCTCCTTATAATAAGAATAGCATAAAGATTACTTGTTTAGATGAATTATCCGATATTTCCATCGGCGTAACTCCTCTCTGCTGGACCATGTGTGGGAAACTGTGCTGTCACTGACACTTAACACAGACACGAAACAGATTCACTCGCGCTGTGTGTTCGTATTGTGTTGATTCTGCTGTTATTGTTCGAGTCATGAAATTATGTGTCGTGAAGATAAGTTCATCGTTAACTATGGTGTATATATATATATGTCTGTCTATTGTTCAACGTTTGATATGTTCATTACTGTTAGTGTTTTGATGCCGCGGTGTAATTGTTCCACATGATATTGTATCGCACCGCAACACTGTATAATGTTATGATTTCGCCGTCCGGTGTTACAACAACGATAGTTCTACGCGTCGATTATTGATGTAAGTGTGACTGGTTAGTTCAATTCTGAATTAGAGTATAATAAAGAATTCTATAATTGTTAAGCACTGGCGTATGTCGCATGTTTTTAGACACTGAAAGTACACTATTACCGGATACGCGCCAATATCGAAATGTCTAAGTCTCTTAGTTATATGACGCGTGGCAAAATTTCAAAGTCTCACTGCCGTCCGTATGTTAATCGAACTTTGACGACCGACTGTTGAAAATTATAAAGACTGTTCTACTGACCGACTGACTGCTCAAAGTATATGAGTTAAAAATTATGAAAGACTGTTCAAAGTATATGGTTGAAAATTTATGAGAGACTGTCCAAAGTATATGGTTGAAAATTTATGAGAGACTGTCCTCCCGCGTGCTCTGCAAGCAGTTTTTATCAAACATCGTGTACCACAATGCACCCTTCTGGAAAACACGCCTCAAGTTGAACATGATAGGACGGAAGATCTCCTACCCTTAAGCCAGAGTGTCGTTCTTCACTTCTCATTCGACGTTCCCGTTGCTATGCTGGCGACGGTCCTCTCCACCAGTTCTCTGGGTAGATGCTGGGTTGTGATTGGATATCCTGTCTCCCCACGGGTTCGCGTCGAAAGCCTCCGTACACTTTTCCTAGAACAGGAGCAATTTCATGCTCGTCTATCATGCTATTGTCTAAGCGTACTCCGGGTCTCGCTGCAGTTCTCACGAAAACAATGTGTCGTCTCTTGTTATTGTTCGCTGTGTTTGACCCTTTTTTCCTGAACGCTATCCTGGCGCAGCGTGACGTCGTTTCGAAAACGGCACACCTACCGCCTGTCGTAAATATCCGTTGTCGCCAGTAAGTCGTTCCCCTGCTGTTTACAAGTTCGATTCTATTATTTTAGGTATCGATGTCCGTCCTCGTATAGGGTATATACTATTGTGTGACTTACACCCTTTTATTCTTTACTGGTACTCTACAAATTAACCCGGCAGTGTGTCCGCCACGGTTTCTCCTCTAAATTGGTACTTGACACAGTTTCCATTATCTTACATTTGCAGGCTGTAAATCTCGTGTTTTAGTTGAGTCTGTCACGGCCAACCCTGTTCCCTATTGTACAACTATGTGAAACGTACTTGCATTGTCTGAAGTAAACGTTCACTTGACACATCGACACACATTTCTTTATTTATTGCTCGTGGGCTGAGTAGGTGTGTCATGCTGAATGTAACGTCTTTTCAGTCATACTAAAATTTTTAAAATTTTTGGCTGTTACAAGAATAATAACCAAATCTCTTTCTTGGGAAGTCAGTGTTAATTCTCTATCTGGTCAGAAGATTTATTACTCCAGTGAATGTAGGTTTTCCAATTGTAATTCAACTTTTCGTATCTCCTGTAAGTAAATATAATATCAATGTGTTTTAAAAGAATTCCACTTGATACAGCTTTAACCCTTTTATCATCACATTTACTGCCGTTTTAGTCTTTTGCGATTCTGATTATTACTTACTTCCGTATTTAGAAAACATTTATTTTCATTCCAGACATCTGACACATTCTACGACAATATTACAACAATTACGATAATATCAAATTAACATCATCATCACCTTCATCAAGGATTAAACCAAAATGGTTTGTTCCGTTCACAAGCAGACAGACTAGAGCTGATCACTCCAACGCTTCTTCGGGCAACCCAAACCTCTCCGTCCTTTCGGCTTATAATTCAGTTGTTTTAGGCGATGCGGCAGTGACTCATTCGGTTAAGATATTCCAACCGATTTAGCCGATATTAGGCAAGCCTATCGAGTATATTCATAATATTTAGTTCCTGCCGTAAATCGGTATTTCTTTTGCAATCTTGAAGAATATTGTAATAACACCGATTATGATGTTACGGGAGTTACGATTATATTCGAGGATGTTTGAAAGCCCCACCGTTGGGTTCGCCAATTTGTAAAGAAACAATGCAAATTGAAGATATGATGTCCCACTGTTGTGAGCCAATTTGTAATAGATAAATATTAATTAAGATCAATAAGATTTATTTTAGGTTTCGGGGCTTAATCAATCTGTTATTAGTGAAAATATTTATTATTTTTGTTATTATAACTTTTATGTAGACCATAACACGGTTTTACCTAATTATTCAATGTTTACTCAATGTTACTTCTATATTTCGTGTATGTAATGAATAGATTGAGAATTCTCTCCAACCCTAGTCAGTCCGTATTGTGTAAATCAATTCAAAAATTGTGCATGAAACACACTAGTTCGGTAATCTCACGTTCTACCAGCTGTCGACTATAAGCGCTGTTGTTTGTAATTGACTTACGTTTCTAGGTTAGCTTGTTCGCCAGATTTTAATCACCCTTTTTACCTGTAAATTACTACACACACAACATACAATGCCCCTATTCTACAATAATATAAAACATCATCATATACAAGAAGGATTCTTTATTTGTATTACCTTTCAATTCAACTTCTAACAGTGCTCTTCATGGTTACAATATAGTTAAATCGATTGTATAATGATGAATCGATTAGTTAGTGACTATTACCTTTTTATTTTATACAAAATTAAATATAATGTTAATTATCTCTTATCCCAGGGTACGTTTGATTCTTTGAACGATTAGTAAGGCCAGGTAATGCAAAATTAAGGTTACTTAGTATTACAAAATGTTATTAGTTCTTACTATATTAAAATTATGTATAAGCTGGTGTTACCGTAATGGACGATTCTCAAGGCAGCAGTGCTCGCTTGCAAACGGTTGAAGATTTACAGTTGAGGTTACGTTAATCCAGAAAAGGTGTTCCGATTATTAATAAAATTGAAGGGATGATGTCCTGGAAGGCAACGGGAACTCTTCTAATCTTCGTTCTCCTTCACGATCCTTGTGGTTGTCGGTCCCGGTGGACTTGGTGTCATATTATGAATTCTTTCTTGAAAGTGAGGTTTATTTCTTCAGAAACAAAGGTCCTTGAGTATATTTTTTCTATAATTCCATTAATTCATACTTTTTTATTCCATCAATGAGTCTCCTGGTTAGATGGAAAATCGAGTTCAATACTAAATCCAATGGAATTATCTTGACGAGTGAAATAAGGATTCCTCGACCTTTTGGATGTATATGGTTATATTTTTGAAATCTAATTCATTGATTATTCATCGGTTTAGTTTACAGGAATTGGTTTTTACTTTCGAATAATATATTAAAGTTTTTTTATAAATTCTTTTCTGTATTTTGTATGAATTCAACTTCACCCATTAGCATATAACAATTAAATAATATATATTAAAGTTTTTTATTATTTCTTTTCTGTATTTTGTATGAATTCAACTTCACCCATTAGCATATAACAATTGAATAATTGAAAATCAACAAGATTTTTTACATTTTAGTTACCCTAACAACCACTACTTTCTGTCATTGGATGATATTTGATATCCTAGAGCCAGAATTATAAAATATTACTACTCTTTTTCAATAAAATACTCCATGCTTGGAATTATACCAAATTACCTAAAACTCTCACCCAATCTACCTTATTAAACCGTATATATTTTACTATAGTTTCATTGGACTGGACTTATTAAAAAGATATTAATTTCCTTTCACAAATATTAAATTTAGGCCTATAGGTTTTCTTACAACTGTTATAATATTGTTTGGTTTTTAACTTAATTTTTCTTTACCTGACCTACTGTACAGATAGTCACTGGTTTATGGCTACTTACATTAATTTTAATTCCCTGGTTTTAATTCATTATATTAATTA
Organism: Magicicada septendecula; assembly: GCA_034769895.1. Classification (NCBI taxonomy): domain Eukaryota; kingdom Metazoa; phylum Arthropoda; class Insecta; order Hemiptera; family Cicadidae; genus Magicicada; species Magicicada septendecula. The sequence goes on from CM068367.1 coordinate 87,599,016, forward strand.
GTTCATCCTTGAACCCTTCATTATTTTATAACATAACTATAAGAACTACCTGTCAACTTTTAAACACTTATTGCCTTCTTGGCCAAGTTTACAAACATTACTTCAAACATCTTCATTAACCAATTACAATAAATACATTCAACATAATATAATACCTAACCCATGTACTTATACTTAATTATTCAAATACCATTTTAACATAAACAAAAGGAGTACCACTGACTAAGTACTTCTTTAAAACAACAACTCCGTTCCTACTATCCACGAAACATAAGATAAATATTCTGTAAACACTAAATCGTGTTACAGCATAACAAGTACAATTTGCAACACATTAGATATTAATTTAAATAGTATTTTATACTTCATTACTACATATTAAACTCCTCCCATTAGACACAATGTTTATGTTTTACATCCCATATTATTTATTACATCTTTTAGATTTAGGTACACTTCAGATATATTAATTACTTAGTAACCTTAATATTTTGGGTATTGTTCTAGACCATATTTACTTTGTTTTTTATGTAACGTTGGGGACCTCGAATATGTTACGTTACAATATATACTGCCACTTGACTGAGAAATCTTATTTCGTTAAAAGTCTAGGATTTCGTTAAAGTCCAATTCTCAGACCTATAGAGAAATGTGGGAGGGGAGCTATCATATTGTAGAACTTCACGCTTGTTTTTTTACTGATTGATTTTAGAGTTTTCCTGATGGTCCCACGTGTGTGGTTATGTAACAAAATACTCATGTGTCAAAATTGGGGGACATGAAGTTTACGTACATTCCACCACATTCTTGAGCACAACATATTTGTTGAAACGGCTGCAAACAAATTTTTAGACACATCGCGTCCAGAGAACGTAACAAAACTGGCCGTCTCGTTTCTTTCGGATCGTTGAACCACATAATTACATTAACAAGCGAATTCGCTTCGCTGTGTGAAATCGTCGTCGTTCCTATTTTGGCAACTGCTACTGTTAGGGGAGGGGGGAGAAGAGGGATTGCGACTGTCCGCGTTTAATGGCTCATGACGCGACCATCAGCGTAATGAATTGTCGTGCACTCACTCGAGTCCCGTCCCTTTTGTCTTCCCTTCAACCAAGCGCCCCCCGACACACACAAGCTCTAGCTGTGAAAAAGGATTTTTTCACCATAAACAAACCGAACATAATGTAAAACCAATTACGAGTTCTTGTATCCCGCTTCAATTTGATGCTGTGACAACGCAATAACGCTGTTTAAGATATTTCATTTTATTTCGATCTATTTTTACACACACAAACACGCATATATAAATATGGTTTTTTCACAAGTTACTCACTTTATTCTTGCATTATCTTTATTATTGAATACTAATATAATGCTTTAAAACAAGAATATATTTTTCCTTAAGACATAATACCGTATTTCGACAGTTCATCGGCTATTTAACTAAAAATAAATATTTACAATAAATTGTTAAAGAACAGCTGTCGACTATAAGCATGGAAGTTACTTTATGTGTATAACTTATTATTTTATACAGTAATACACGCGCGCGCGCTCACACACAATTCAATTAAATTAATAATTTGAAAATTTATTCGCTCATTTTTAATATTTATTTGTATTATTTCATTATTCAATTAATTATTTACTTTCCGTCTATATATTTTTAAATTTACCCAAAAGTTGATTTTTGACTTTTGGATTTCATAAACATAGGTATATTTTGTAAATTTGAAAATATGTGATTATTACTAAGCATATGAGTGGATAAATTAAACTTGTAGATTTCTGGTTTTGTAGTGAGAGTTACGGTCTTGAATAATTTTTTTTTCGTATCGGCCATCTAAGGACCCCATGACAATTTCAATTCTTTACTCTTTGTTCTTTCCTTTTTTCCAATATTCTTTCATCTTCTCACTGTGTCTCTTCTTCCTGTCTTCAGTCCACTTTGAACTTGCGTTTTCCTCTCTCTTACCCTGGACTCCCTCCATTTTTAACACTTTTGCCCGAAAAACTTCTCCTTCAATTGCTTCTTCTGCATGTATATTATTTTTTTCTAAATTCTTTTGGACTTCTTTAATCCAACTTGATGTTGACTTCTTACCCCACAGATATTTGAAGATCTGCTTTGTCAACCTATTGTCGTCCATTCTATATAAATGTCCAAAAAATAATAGTCTTCTTTTTCTCATTGTTTCTGTTATATTTTCTATACTTTGATATACTTCATCATTACTTCTTAATTTCCAACCTTCTGAAGTTTTTCGATGGGCCTAATTTTTTTTCTAATAATTCGTCTTTCCAATATTTCTAGTTTGTCTAAATTATAATTCAATGCTAGACATTCACTTGCTTATAGGTATTCTGGCTTCACTACTGTACTGTAATGCCTTATTTTCGCATTTTTAAATGTGCACTTTTTATTGTAAATATCTTTAGTTATACCATATGCCCTTTCCATCTTATGAATCCTTTCTTGAATAAATTTATTTTTTAGCCGTTTTATTTTGTTTAGCCTATACAGAAATTTATTAAAGTCGGGGCGTTTATTTACTTGTGTGTGTGTGTATAACTTAATTTAACATATTAAGCAATATATATCAACCACTTTGCTCATCGACAGCCATGTTATTTTTCAAAGCCTTGTGTATTTTTCACAATAATACAAGCATAACCAAAAGCCAAGTTAGTGAAGCCAACAGCAGCAACCAACCAGGACACAGATATCTCACAAGACTTAAAAAAATATCAACATGGCTGACAATTAGCAAACTGCTTGATGCTCGAAACATGTTCGAACTAAAAAAAAACTTGATTGTAAACTAATATTAGATTAAGTAATTTACTTATCAAGAAAAGAACTGAAGCAAAAGAAACAAGTGTTTGTGAAGCATATATAGGTGTGTGTGTGTGTGTGTGTGTGTGTGTGTGTGTGTGTGTGTGTGTGTGTGTGTGTGTGTGTGTGTGTGTGTGTGTGTGTGTGTGTGTGTGTGTGTGTGTGTGTGTAATACGCACATAATAATTCCAATTATTTCAACTTCCGTTCTGGCCAAGTTATATTTATGGCATTATCTTCATACGCATTCAAGAGGCTAACCACGTAACTTGAACCGTAATAGGCGTATAGTAATTCAAGTGTTATATTATTTTATTCCTGGGATTGTGATTTAAAATTTCACTCGTTTTATTTCATGTTTTTGATTTTTATTCCGGAAATAATTTGTTCCCGTGACTATGTGTATTCTAATTCCAAACACACAGGCAGAAATACGTCCACACACACACACACACACACACATACACACATACACTTTTTAAAATATAACCACATATTCAAGAGATCAAGAAACGCTTATAACCGTTGAAAGCCGGAGGGAAGTACTCCGGCCAATTTTCCAACATACTCAGATTACACAGAAAAGGGCGTAAAACACAAATCACTTTCGTTTTCATCGCGACAACGACGACAGGTAGTATCGCCAACGGGAGGCGTAATTTTCAATCGGACACGAATGGCTGACTGGTTTCACTCTCGAATTGTTGTCCGGTTTCACTCCGCGATGGCTTGTTGTTGTCATCGCAACAGCCAAGGTTATCTCCCGTTTATTTCCGGTTTACAGTATAGCTGGTAGCTTCACCGTATTAATGTAAAAAAAATGTTATCACTTTCACACACAAAGACAGACACACAGAATGCAAAAGAGAGAGTTGATTTATCTGGAAATTTCGATTATTAGAAAGTTATCGATTTTTTATTAATGCTTATCATCAGGTAGGCCTATTAGCGATTTTAATATGATTCTTTGCTTTTTTGGTTAAAAAGGAACAGTATATTACGAGTATAGTATACCACAGTATATAAGAAGAGTATATTACAACCCAGCTGTAATCTTTGAAAACTTACACATAATTACCACCTAAGTAAAGGGCTCATATCGTAGATAAAACTATATTACTCATAAGCTTTCGTGGGTTTTATAATTAGGAAACAAGACTGGTTTCTTCTTCTTCTTCTTCTTCTTCTTCTTCTTCTTCTTCTTCTTCTTCTTCTTCTTCGTCTTCTTCTTCTTCTTCTTCTTCTTCTTCTTCTTCTTCTTCTTCTTCTTCTTCTCCTTCTCCTTCTTCTTCTTCTTGTTCTTTACTGGCACAACAGGCGCATGTAGCTGTCCGTCTACTCCACCATTGTCGCTCGTCTATCCTAAGCGTGGATGTTTAAATACCTGAAAGCACTCGCAACACTATCCTTCCATCAACCCTTTAAGCCTTTCCGTCGGTTGCACGCAACCTGGTATGCCTTGAATAAGTGTTTTCTTTTTTATGTTCTGCAGTGATTCATTCTCAAAACGTCGCCAACTACCTCAACCTCTGAATCCTGATGGAGGACATAAGCCTAACCACTTTATAAGCTGCAATCAGTTCTCTGTTTTTCCTCCATCGCAAAATTCCACTTTCATAAATTGGCCTCATAAATTTCCTCAGGACTTCTTCTTTACTTTCAAATATGTCCAGCAGAACTGCCGCTAAGAGCCTATGTCTCACAATTATATGTCACGACTGGCCTGAGTGACGTCTTACATAATTTAAACTTATCAATCTACTACTCAGGGCTTTCTTCAAGAGCAAATATTCCCGCCATACAACATTTTTTACAGCAAAAACTAAGTCATTGTCATTCTATCGTAAAACCCAGTGCGGCAAAAAATAATCCTTGTCAATGGGCTTGTAGATTTTTTAAAATTATTTACGATGCCATTTCAGTTTCAAACATAATAGCTAATAAATTAGTAATATTTTAACATACATATTGTACTAATTTGAATACTTTTGAGGAGAAGACTCAGAACAGAACCTTTTAGAACATGAGAATCAGATAGCGTTGGGTAACAGGACGGAATAAGAGATAGGAATGCGGCACGAAGACTGTCGCATTGTGTCATCATACCACGCTAATTGTATTTCCAGTTGCACACAGTTTCCAAACGTTACAATAATAGTTTGCAATTCCACTGGAAACAGCAGCAGCGATGTTATTAAAACTTTTGACGGCGCTAACCTAGTTTTGTCCCGTTCGCATTTATTTCTCCACACAGTTTATACATTATTAACTGTGACATTGTGTTATACAAGAAAGTTGAATATTTCCGTGTTTTAAAAGTAGATTTTAGTGTTCAAAACTCATCATACCACGCTAATTGTACTGCCAGCTGCACACAGTTTCCAAACGTTACAATAATAGTTTGCAATTCCACTGGAAACAGCAGCAGCGGTGTTATTAAAACTTTTGACGGCGCTAACCTAGTTTTGTCCCGTTCGCATTTATTTCCCCACACAGTTTATACATTATTAACTGTGACATTGTGTTATACAAGAAAGTTGAATATTTCCGTCTTTTAAAAGTAGATTTTAGTGTTCAAAACTCATCATACCACGCTAATTGTACTGCCAGCTGCACACAGTTTCCAAACGTTACAATAATAGATTGCAATTCCACTGGAAACAGCAGCAGCGGTGTTATTAAAACTTTTGACGGCGATAACCTACTTTTGTCCCGTTCGCATTTATTTCTCCACACAGTTTATACATTATTAACTGTGACATTGTGTTATACAAGAAAGTTGAATATTTCCGTCTTTTAAAAGTAGATTTTAGTGTTCAAAACTCATCATACCACGCTAATTGTACTGCCAGCTGCACACAGTTTCCAAACGTTACAATAATAGATTGCAATTCAACTGGAAACAGCAGCAGCGGTGTTATTAAAACTTTTGACGGCGCTAACCTAGTTTTATCCCGTTCGCATTTATTTCTCCACACAGTTTATACATTATTAACTGTGACATTGTGTTATACAAGAAAGTTGAATATTTCCGTCTTTTAAAAGTAGATTTTAGTGTTCAAAACTCATCATACCACGCTAATTGTACACTGCCAGCTGCACACAGTTTCCAAACGTTACAATAATAGATTGCAATTCCACTGGAAACAGCAGCAGCGGTGTTATTAAAACTTTTGACGGCGCTAACCTAGTTTTGTCCCGTTCGCATTTATTTCTCCACACAGTTTATGCATTATCAACTGTGACATTGTGTTATACAAGAAAGTCGAATATTTCCGTGTTTTAAAAGTAGGTTTTAGTGTTCTAAACTGTGAGTCATTTCAAACTGAGTGTGATTATTATTCGACAGGCTCTTGAATGAAAAACTCAGAAAGGTAGGCCTATATGTATAGGTCTACTGATCGTCGTATGGGACAGTGGAAAACAAAATACAAGACACCAATTAAGTCACTAATCACCAGATTTAATTATCACAATTAAACAGTTTGTAACCAACAAGATAGTCTCCTACAATAAATCAAATAAAAATTGTTCACACGCAATAATAATGTCAACGGGTCTCGCACAATTATAAAACGCGTAACACTTAGTCACAATACTTCAAACCGCGCTGGAATAAATCGGAACTCAAACTAAAACTAAGCTTCGTTGAAGTCTTGTATTTATACCCCGCTGAGATTCCAGCATATTCCATAATACGCGTCTATTAGAAAACACTAGAGCGTAATTGATTACGGCCTTGAACACAGCGCGCGCGGACCGGTATGGTCTGGAAAATCTCGGTGCGGGCGCGTGTCGCGTAATTGTCCTTCATATCAAAGTAGTAGTAATATGTACGCACACACACATTACAGGTGGAATAGCCGAGAAACACGTACGTAACGTAGCCGAGTAGAGTGTTCTGTAATGGCGTACACTTTTTCCTCATTACGTAACAATATACTGTATATACATTTACACTGCTGCGAAGATGTAGTAGTACCGTGTGCTCTCTAACCGGAAGTAAAGTGTTGGTGATGAAAAATGAAAGAAGAAGAAAGGCTGTGATGTTGTGTGGTGTGAAGAAAAACGCAATGATGTTTTTGAGATCAGTTATGGAATACACAAGACTGTATGGGCTTCAGAATGTATATAATACTAGACAGTAGTTAAGAATATTTAATTTACGTTAATTGATAAGATTAATGAGGATAGGAAAAAAATGGAAACAACATATTAGAAGAACGGAAAACAGAGGAATTCAATAAGCCGCATTCGTCTCTGTTCCAAAGAGTAAAAGAACTGTAGGGAGTATACAAAACGGTGTCGATAGTCGAAGTAGGCACAGACGAGAGGCCTCTTTGCAGTTACATTTTTACTGCAAACTACATGAAAATGTGTGTGAGGGGCTTGAACTCGCTTGCCGGTACGGCATTATGTAACAGAATATTTTTGACTGAAGATATGTTATTTAAGAAGGAAGCTATGATTTTAGGCCTACATAGGTCTCAGTACAGTCTACATGTAACAGACATTCATACTTGCACCTGTCTATAAATCCTTCAGAGGAAAAAATAAAAAGAAAAATAACGACAACTATAATACGCGTTTTAACTATTTTGTGATTTTAGTATTATAATGTTTTTAATTAAAAAACGTATCGGACATTGTATCATGAAGCATATTCACTGTTTAGACTAAGACTGAGTTGTACATGAGACACTGCCCTTCATTATGTCCTCTATTCATAAAGGACACAATTATATTACAAACAAGTCCATGAATTTACAGCAAACTAGTCTCGATTCCAAACAACCAATGAACTTACAACATACTACAATTACAAACTAGGTACACATAACTAGGCCTATATTATATAAACATAAATCTTAAGAATCGAAGCAGAAATCTATAAGTTTACTACGAGATACAGTAGTTGGTAACTGATGATTGGAAAAAAGAGAAATATGCTAGCTGAAATAAGCTACACGCTTAAAAAGCAAGTCAGAAAAGAAGAAGAAGAAGAAGAAGAAGAAGAAGAAGAAGAAGAAGAAGAAGAAGAAGAAGAAGAAGAAGAAGAAGAAGAAGACGAAGAAGAAGAAGAAGAAGAAGAAGAAGAAGAAGAAGAAGAAGAAGAAGAAGAAGAAGAAGAAGAAGAAGAATGGATTAAAAAGAGGAAAAGCGAAGAAAAGGAAGAAGAAGAAAAAGATATTAGAAAGAAGAAGCAAAAAGGGAAAAATAAGAACAAACAGAAAAAGATTAAGAAGAAGAAGAACAATATAACGAAAAAAAGAATTATTTCAAGCAAAATGTAGGAAAAATGTACGCCAAGATTAAAAGGAAATCTGTAAGACACAATGCAAGATTGATATTGTTTTTCGCACAAAATATTTAGCAGCAACAAGTACCGGTTAGGCCAAGTGTACAAATATTATACTGCACTAGAGATATAAAAAGGAATACCGCAGATCAAGTGTGCAGATGATCTTAAACGACAGGTCCAGGCCAGAATAGAGAAAACTTAAAAAATGAATCCAGGCTTACATCTGAAGTTGGACACAATAACAACAACAAAAATAACACTATTTTGTATAGGAATATGAACTTTTGTTTTCTGAAAAGTTAAGAACGCTCCACGTTACGCGCGCGCGTGTTTGTGTGAGGAGGAGGAGAGAGAGAATTAAGCACAATTTACTTGCCCAGAGACGTTAAAAACCGTAATAAAAGAGGACGATTAACGTTTATCGCGGCACACTACACAGCCAAACGAATGCTAACGAAGCTTCAGATAAGCACCACTATACACACTTTACACCACCGATTACAAACACACACACTCCACTTTGCCTCGCATTAATTCAATTACGATCCTTCTTAGCTAGAGATTTTCTTCTTCCCTTTTTTTGTCCCTAATTTACCGTTTAGACTTCATTTTTTCTTTTAATATTCGCATTCCCCTTTCACATTGCTTTCTAGATTACCACAAATGGCAGATTCAAGTATCAGTTAATGATCTGTGTTAAGATAATTTTGTTATTGTGTAATTTAGTTAAAGTCAAATGTAAACCCTAGCAAAAATAAGCTTTGTTCTTTGTGTTCCGTTCAAACACTACCTGATTTATTATTGTAGAATGATGTCATCTAAAGGCCTGTTGCCAAATCTCCAATCACTGATTCTTTTGTTCCTGACGTAGAAATAAAAAAGAAGAATTCGATTCATTCATAGGGGCTGTGTACAACTTGCTGGTCTTCACGTCACTGTACTAGTATACCACTATTAAAAAGAAGAATACCACTATTACATATAAACAGTGGTGTGGTTAAAGAAGGAGATACTTGGAGAATAAGGAAAATGATGAACTGAACGCACTTATTGAAGTGAAAGATGTAGTAACGTTTATCAGAACACAAAGAATAAGTTGACTGGGACATGTTGAAAGAATGAAGGATATAAGAATGATTAAGAGTGTTTGGAACGGCAGATTTTGTGGATGAAGAAGGAAGGGTCAACCAGGGGAAAGATGGATGGACGACGTCATTCGAGACCTGGCTATTACTGCGGATCGAGTGGCGGTTGAAGTGAAGTGTTACTGTGTTATAACTAGTGTGGAACTCTATTATTTGACATTATTATTGCGTGTGGAGCAATTTAACCTGGATTATTGTACAAGTTGATTACAAACTGTTACTTATGTCTGTATTCTGTTTCCACTGTACCTTACGACGATCGGTGAGACCGTCGTGACAATATCTACAGAGAGAGATAGAGGAGACAGACAGACAGACAGACAGATAAAGTAACAAAAGATTTTGTTATATAATTCCAATCCCGTTTGCATCAACATCGGTTATACAAAGTTCAAATGTAAAACTCCATAAAAACCAAAAGAACAAAAATTTCCCTTTCTTTGCTAGTTAAGAGCATTTTTTCTACGAGAGAAAAAAAAACAGATTTTTAACTTCATTCTCTTATTATTCTGACGGGCAGGCTTTAATAAAGTATTCATAAAGTGTCTCCGGAATATTGACAAATATTTCATTCAAACGACGCGGTGGTTAAAGACAAAACGCTGCTAGGAATTCACACAAATTAATTCAGAATATTCAAAGTTAGGGTTTGGGCAATCAAAATACCACGTAAACGTTTTCAAACGTTTCTCAGAAAACGAAAACGCCGTAATGCGTTGCTAATCCTAATTCTTGTTGATCATCAATGTTAAAGTTTTTCTTGTTCTTGTTGTTGTTATTATTTGGATTATTGCGTCTCCCATTGGTAGAAACAAGCCTTGTTTATTTGTTCCATCGACTTCTAATCTTGTACTCGTTTGTACTTCCATCGGTGACGAATCACTTCATCACATACCCCCCCCCATACACGACCAGATTTTTCGAGCTTAATAATCACATTAATGTCATAATCATTAGAAATTTCACACGCAGGATAATGAAAATTTCCCTTTAAGATATTCTTTTAATATTATCCGCCTATCGCATTAAACAGTTTTACATTTACTTTGTGTGCCATTCTAGACCACCTCCCTTCAATGTCCGGCCGTGTTCCATTTTAATGTCATCATCACAGTTACTGAGTGCTGCTTAAGGATAACGTTGAGTAATACAAGCTAAATTCGTATTTTAATTTCATCCCTATGTAGGCCAACGATCGGCAAACAAGTTTCCATAGCTGTCTAACATATTAAGTGCATACAGAGTAGACCCATTTAAATGCGTAATACTAGCCTTGAATTATTTTGCTTGGCTATTTAAATTTAAAAAGAACCTCAGAAACTCGAGGAACCAATATTCGTAATCACTGTTCTCTTCTCACCGGAGACTGCTGAGTGACTGTATTGCAAAATCTTACCTATTACCAGTATTTGAAAACCCCGTATCCTTCCAAACGCTATTTCTGGTAAACTCACGTGTATCTACGTGCTACGCATCTTTAACTACTAAAATATTTATGTTAAAGGTTAACCGAAATACTATTTGTTTCATGATTGACAAGTATTTTTTATGAATTGATAACAATTTATTAATTGAAGCTGAAAGTATGAATGACATATTTATTACAATTTGCAAGAACAATGAAGGTGTAATATAATACTAAATTTTTGTAGTAGTACAACTTAATACTCTGTTATTATATTAATTATAATAAGATTAAACCATAAACCGTAAAACGTTCCCAACCATAAATTTAACCATAAACTTCCAAAACCGTGAATAATAATAAATTTAAAAAGTGACGTAAAAGGATATGTAATCTGTGAAACAATTTCGAAAATTTATCAAAAAATGTAATTCCTTAATATCAAATAATGAATTAATTACAATATCAGTTAACATACAGACTGAAAAAACAAAAATGTTTATAAGATGAACATCCCAGTCCCACATACAAAAATACCGCTTTCTCCGGAGAGGAACCTGTAAGAGCCAAAATCGTCTTAGCAAGTCGGAGGCTTTTAATAAATAACGCGTTTTAAATATTTGGGTACCAATGTCTCCTTCGAACATATTCAAAGACTCGGATAAAAAAAATCTGGGCCTTTAGTAATACAGGTAGTATACCAGTGTATGTCAAAAAGAGACCATGATAAACTTCAGTGGGACACTGGTAGTACCTACATTCATCTACGGCAGGGTAAACTTGGTTTACGAAACAGTACAAGAAAGAAGAATCCAACCAAAAAAAAACATGTGTTCTCTGAGTCGAGTTAAACGACATAACAAAAACAGGCGTGAACGAAATTAAACAGCTTGGAGTATTAAACCTGAATGAGGAACTTAAATCAAACCGTATGAAATGGCATGAATATCTGGAGAAGATTTACGAGAAACCTAGTAAGAAGGTGTAAAGCGGAAAGAAGAATAAATCTGTGTACATCGAGAAATAGGTGGGAAGCAGAAATGCTGATGACGATGACGACGACGACGACGACGATAATGATTACATAGAGCGGGGACTACGACTGTGAGGTCCAAAACAGAGCCAACGATGTTTAAACCTAGAAAGGCGGACAACAGCGACGACGGAAAATGCGCCTCACGGCTGACGTACGCCGATACAACAGGCTGTGATAAAACCAGCTGTCTACGCCAGTAAAATATTCTCTTACTACAATTAAATATGCAAATGAAATAATATGGTATTTTTAACCTTTCAGTCACAAGCTTAGCTATTTACTTACCCGAAACGTGTGGTCACATGTAATCAAGGCAATAAAAAAAACTAGTCTGGCTACGAATCGAACACAAGGCCAACTGGAAACTCACCTGTAAACGGAACACATTATGTTAAATCTCTGTGTGGCATTAAAATCACTGTGGCACATGGTATAATTAATATTTTGTTTAGCATGACAATACTTAAATGATTATACAAGAATCGAAAATAAATTTCTAATATTAAGTTAACGTTTACAGAACTGACAGGCTGTGGCTTTCAAATTCACCCGTTCATTATTTACTCGAAAGGCCGCGCCTGATTTCGACTCTTCAGATTAATAGCCGACAATTTATTGGCGAAGTATAAACGAGAGTCTTTTCTCCTTCGACTTCGCCTCCTTCCTCTTCTCATCTTCGTAGTAATTTATGTAACAGATGACAGGTAATTTGTTTCTCTCGTAGTTCGAACCGTAACCTCTGTGCTCTCTTGCAACGACGTCCACGCGTCTGTTCCTTACTGACACTTTATTATAATATAGTTGCTTCGCTGCAGCCGAGCGTTCGATTTAATTGCCCATAATTGTTGTCGGATCGTAATGGCTTTTAACAAACATCAATCACGTTGTAATAAGCAAATGGTGTGTCCAACACGACTAATACAACAGCACGACTAAATAACATCTAAAATTAAAAAAAAGATACTGTAACGAGAACTTTCAATGTCAATAAACACTTTTATTTGAATCGTCTGGTACCATTAGTAACTTAACTTCAAACTTATGCGTAGACGGATAATAAATAATATTATATAATAATATCTTTATTGCAATCATTAAAGTTTAAATTCACAACACTGGGAATTACCTGTACACCAACAGTAAATTTACTTAAAGAAAAAAAAACTTATAATTTGTAGTTTTGCACTCCTTAAGGTTGATTATCTAACACGGATTATTTACCATTAACAAATGTAAGTTTAGAAACAACAGAGAACTATTATTAACACATAAATTTACCCTCAGTTTACATACTGTGAGCAGTGACAAGTTAAGGTTTATTAAGGTGCTTGTTACATTTTTAAGTCAACATACGGCAATCTTTCATAAGTCCAATTAGCTCTTATCGCCAACAATTTCTGTCACATATTCATTGTGCAGTCACTGAAACCTTACACTCACTACTCGATATATTATGTACCTTATACAGACTCAAGAATATTAAAAAAAAAATATATTTTAAACATTTCAAAATTACCACAACTGAAATAATGATTTTTTTATGCTAATTCACATCAGTGAATACAACTAAGATATACTATTAACAATTATTATTAATAATATAAAATAACTGTTCTAATGTTCGGAAGTTATGACAACTTTCAGTAATAAACAAATCAAGTATACTTTCACGTCACTAGAATACGTCATCTCGATGTATACTCTTTACAAAAAAAAAACCAAATTATTAATGACAGTTGATGACCACTTTTAGTAATAAACTAATTATGAGTACTTTCACATCACAACTAAATTATGAATTAGAGAAATCCGCGATTACGTCTGGCGGAAAGTAGACTACTTATTAACGACACTTATGATACCACCTGTGACAAAAAAAAAAAAAAAACTCAAAATAGAGCTACTTTAAAATAAAAGACGGCGTTGTTTAAAATAACAATCTGCTACTAATAATTGAATAACCTGAAATCGGAGTAGACAAAACGTGGTATAAAACGCGATACGGGTACTGCGAGTCGGACAGGCAGGCAGCGGCGAGCGTTATTATTAAGAAGGCAGTCCATGTCAGTGTACGTCACGCTCAGTTACATCTGTCCGAGAGCGAAATGACACTCAGACACTCGGGCGAACACAGAAATAAGTAAAAAAAAACATAATCATGCGAAGTAACAGCAGTAGCTGTCTGGCAAGAAGAAGATAGTTCTCAGCTCAGCAGACAGCAGACAGAAATACCTCCCGACAGAATTAGAGAAAGTGGTTTTAACACACAAAAAAGAAGAAGAAAAACGATCACTGCTGTCAGATGCAGAATCCCTCAATACTGCGGAGTTTGTGTGTGTGTGTGTGTGTGTGTTCCTATACACATCTTTAGAACCTAATTACTAGCTGGTAACTTTCACCGAATTACTTCCTATTTCTGTATGTGTGTGTCTGTGTGTGTATGCGCGTGCGTTAAACGCGTGCGTGCGTTAATGAAGCACGACCATCCAGTTGTATACAACAAACATGTTTCGTTCATTATAATCTTTCGCGCAAAGAAAATAAAGTTCATATTATTTGAATTAGGTTGTGACTGGAGACGCCTAGTGTTAATTTTTATTTTCAATTTACGAGTTACAGTTCACAAGGACTGGAGTGTCAAAAAAGGTAGGCCTATATTGTATCGCTAATCATGCTGAATCTTTCTGTGTGGATCGTGGGGAGCGCGTTGTGTAGGCCTATTGCTTGGAATTGCGTACCGTTTCGAGAAGACAACGGAACGATTGATTTGAGGTTTTGTAGAAGAAGTAAACAGAGGTGAACAATGATTAAATGTTTAAAACAGCGGTTTTCAACTTAAAAACGCCTAAGTGCCACAAATTAAACTCATCAGCCTATCGGTGCGGCGGTATGGGGCGTACCCTGGGGGGCTAGACCCGCCGAAATTAAGTGAAAATTCTAAATTGTCATGGGAAAACATGACAAGATATTTAATATCGATGAGTATGACAAGAATAATTTTCCAGCTGTCAATAAATTCGTAAGAACTGATGCAACACTTCCATTGTCTGTGGCAACTTGTGAACGTTCTTTTTCAGTTCTTAGAAGGGTGAAAAGTTATGCCAGAAACACTACAGTTGAAAATCGATTCAATGAATTAGCTTTGACGTCATAGAGACGTTTGTGTGAATCCAGAGACAATTCTACTTAATCCAGTCCGAAACAAAGCTCGAAGACCTGACTTTTTTGTAAATAATGTACTACAAATTTCTGTTTTGTGTGTTTAGTTTGAATATAATAAACAAACATGAAATGTGTATGTAAACTGGGACCGTAGAAGAGGAATGTGCCTTAGCTGGAAGGGCTTGGTGAGGAGGGACAGATGTAGGCTACGTCTGTGAGATGTCTTCCGTTATTACTGATTATAAGTTATATATAGAGCCCATATATAGGCTGACAGAAAATATATGGTGGAAATGGGAAAGTAAACGCTGGCAGAGTCTAAACGCGATGATGATGATATCATGGCAATAGAAAATTAATTATCTTTTTCTTTGTTTAAAACGGTCTAGGATTTATGGATTTATGTAGGACTTGTTATGCCATTTTAGTCATATATTACAAGTTAAGTAATGTGAAAAAAGGATGTCATTGGATCCACTGTAGAAAGAAGTAATATAGTTGGTCAGCTGCTACGCCATTCAAACTGGTTCACCACTGGAAGGCCGAGGTAGGAGTACATGGATTTGGGTTAAAAAAGGAAAAAGGTATGTAGTGATCAAGAGGTTGTCCACAGTAAGGAAGAAATTGAAAGTACACCAACGTCTGGGTTGAGGAGAAGACGAAGTAAAGTACTCCCTAACTCCCTTTACAAACACCACCTGACAAGCTCAGCTGGACCAAGAGAACAGGTGGACGTGGAGATGCGATGCCCGATGCCGTCTAGGCTGCCAATAGGCACTCAATACACTATTATTATAAATATATGTCCTACTACATATAAACAGGACATAGGACAAACAAAAAAACCAACTGAAAAAACGTTATTTTGAACATCTAAACGCATACAAAAAGCCAGAAATATATATAAATCTAATTTGGCCACACATGCAATAAACACTGGACATGAATTCCCAGACATAACCAACATGACACTAATAAAACACGTACCACACAAAGGCACCATAATGAACATTCGGGAAAATTGACAAATATACAAACATAAAACACAAACAAACTAATACCTGATCAAATACAAATCAGTACAAAACATGGCACAATTTTCAAAGCACTCAACATCGAAAATACACAAAATAGTAATATATACACCACAATCACACACAATAATACCAATTTAAAGTGCCAAAGGCCAACAGGATACCACAACAACAACCAACCAACCAACACACAAGTACTTCACAAGACTCAAAACTAGTAAGGCTGAGGATGGGAACACAAAGCGTCCCGAAACATGTTCCAAATAAGAAAAATATATCTTGAGGTAATATCATATAAATATTAAATATTTTTAGATATTTATTATATTTATAGATTTATAGATACTTATATTTATAAATATTGTAGCGTGACAGATAATCCACACAAATGCATTACTCAATGATCATTAATAAAGCTCTAATATATGGAATATCCAGATGAGAATTAATTAAAATGCACTGTTTAATAATATATTCACAAGAAAGGTTGAATAAAGAAAATTTCTGCAAATAATATAATATAATACAAATTTAAAAACCCAGAAGACTAAAAATAATAATAACAAAATTACCCAGGAAAGATAGAAGCAGGCAATTAATATACCCCGTCAAAGAAACCAGACCAGAAAAAACAAAGATACAGAAGACAGAAGAAAGAAGAATAATTAAAACTACTACTACTGAAGAATGAAGAAAGAAGAACAATCAAAGATACAGAAGACAGAAGAAAGAAGAATAATTAAAACTACTATTACTGAAGAAAGAAGAACAATCAAAGATACAGAAGACAGAAGAAAGAAGAACTAATTAAAACTACTATTACTGAAGAATGAAGAAAGAAGAACAATCAAAGATACAGAAGACAGAAGAAGGAAGAATAATTAAAACTACTACTACCGAAGACAGAAGAAAGAAGAATAATTAGAACTAAAGAAGAAAGAAGAATAATAAAAATAAGAACTACAGAAGAAAGAAGAAGGAAGGATATTCCAAAACTACAGAAGAAGGAAGAATAACCAAACTCAAGAAGAAAGAAGAATAATTAAGACGACCCATATAAAACAAAAACCCCATAGGGAAAGAACCCCCAAAAAACCCCAAAATCAATGAATGCCCAGAAAAGAAAGTATAACACATTAAAAAACCATATCACTGTAAAACTGACAAAAAACTAAAAGTGTGAGCTGTAGTAAATATTAGTGCATTCAAAAAGTTATTGTGTAATGTGTATAAACAAATCTTCACAGTTCCCCCATGGTTGAATATTTCATATTAAAAACTAGAAAAAGACTAGTAAATATAGTAATAATTCACCATGGAAAAGTGTAAGTGATCAAATTATAACTAATAAACTTTAAGAAAGGTGCATGAGTAGCAGTACAAAGTAACAAACTTTAAGTTTTGTGAACAGTGCCTACTTTGATAATGAAGTAGTAATTTTACTAATAAAAAGCTACTAAAACTGTATGAACATTCCATAGAATGGAATATAACTTAGATAGCCAGGGTTATACTTTAAGAGGAGGGGGCATAAATCTTATAAAATGGGGAATTACAGAACTAACTGTTTATGATGAAGTAGTAGAAGGTATTAACAATTATATATGGATCCAAATGTGGGGTTCCAATTAAATATAGCATTTAGATAAGTAAGGGTTAGTCATAAGAGATATTAGTATTATAATTGTTATTTTATTGTTCATGTTAATTTAGGAATGCATTATCTAAAATTAGATATCATTCCAATGTTGTAGAAATACTTTTTATTATGTTATTAGGTGATATACCAAAACAATGTTATTAAGAACACCAGTTTTATATATCTGGGTGTTATATTTTAATTGTATAATCTGTAATTACTGTTATGCCAGATCAGAGAACTAATTTTTAATCAAATATATCAGAGTCAGAAGTCAGAGAAGGAAATAAAATAATTACATTAGTAAAACATTCTGCAAATAGCCACAATTCAAATCTAGGCAATATAATAAAGTTAAAATGCAGAATAATTAATAAACCTAATCTTATAAACCAGTCAAACTGACAATATTTAGGCAAGATACACCCAACATATTAAATACTATGTAAATAAGGCTTTCTAAAGATATGGTCATTATATGAGTAAAATTATTTGATTGTCTAATGAAATACCATTTGAAACTGAAATAGGTTCACTAACTTTATCAGAAGGGGAATCATATACAACTGAATTATGTGAAAAAACCATCATTAGTATACTAAATTGCAATAAAATAAGTGAGAATTGATAATTATACAAATTTCAGATTTCATAGAATAATAATTATATTAGTTAAAATGGCTATTATTTACATAGAAGACAGGGAAGTATAATTTTAGGCCTACCTCCCAAAAAATTATAAGAAATATGATTTTCTGATAAAACTTTGTAATACTAACTTAATTACTATCAAAATAAGTAGAATAGAATAGTGAAAACGAATATGTATTTTATATTTCAAACAGTTAACTAATAACGAATTTAATTTATGAACATAGTGTACTATTTTAAAACGTGTCGGAAGTTATGGGAATTTTTAACAATGTCTGAACTATATTATATAGGCTAAGATTTTCATGAGATGAAGGAAATACAGACAGTTCATTATTATACATTGAAGAGAGCACTTGACAGGAATATTTGATAAAACCAAACTTAATGACGGTTACGTATAACAAGAGTTCGGAATCAGTTTTGTGTAAAAATTAAATTTTTAACTATTCTAATCATTGTGAAGTGGTGAAGTTGCTCTACGAACTACATAACACTAATAAACAGAACCACATATAACTATATAAATGAAATAACACTGGAATCACACCAAATACCAAGTGAATATTCGAGGTTAAACGGACACACATAAACACCAATTGATATACTTAATTAACAACATTTTAACACCAAGTGAATTAGTCCATCTTACTACAGTGACATTAAACTATACACCAGAAGATAATATACGATTGCGAAGAAGATTTAACCGCAGAAGGGACATATTTATTCCATAAATACTCTGTCAGTGTTAGAAGGTGAACTCCGCGCATGCGCCAGGCGGCCATTTTTGATCTGATCTCATCATCTCACCCAGACGACTATTTGCTGAACTGTGGTGAATAAAAATTATATATAAACTTTTATTATTAATAATTACCATTATATTGTTTAATTTTAATACATTTTTAGAATTGTAAGTGTTATACTTTCTGACCCTGACCTTCTCTGGCTTTTTATATAATTAACCGTTCAAAGAACCTACTATTTTTATAATACCAATGTAAAATTCATATATCGACCGGCCCTGAACGAGTCGATACGGCATTGTAACATCAATATTTTTATCAACCAAAATTTATTATTCTGTTTAATAAACGATTGTTATCTAGTAATTTGAAGTTCATTCCTCTTATAAAAGGACATAATAGTTAATTCTTCAAGAAAACTGAATAACCTTTAAAGGCGGTATATGCGAACTACAACCTTTCAAGAGTAAGAAGAAGAGAGCCGTTTGCGCCTAATTTGAAGTTAATTGGATTATCTTTTTAACAAATTTACCGAACAGAAATTTATTACCAAATTAAACACCTTACTATTATAATTATAATTACGATCCACAACCTCAATTTATTCCTATTATTAAGCACATAAATACCTCGAAAATATTTGTTCCGAAATTATTTTTTTTTATAGATATAAATTTTAAATTTATATTTTATTTCAATTTGCTACACAGCAAAATACACTTTATTTAATTGATGGTAATAACATCCCAATTACCAATAACAAAGACCAGGAACTTTACCAAATCGACGATTCCCAGAGCGGAACGTCACTACTACACATACACACCATAAAAATTATCCTGGATAATATTATACCAGAACACTCTACAATTACAATTATAGTATGGTTTTATTACCAAAGCGAAGATCAACAGTAAGAGCTTAGAAGACAAGAAGTTATTAGCTACGTTACTACACACAATAGTGAGAGTACAATTCTCTTACATCAACTATTTATTTATCTTTATATTTAATATTTATCGTATTATTACAAAATTTGGCTAGCCCAACTAGTGGGGCTTACAGGTGAGCACAATCTACATACATCAACCTTTTATTTATTTTATTATACCCACTGTGATAACAGTTATATTACAATATTTAATATTAAATATTATATTTAAGTTGAAACAAATGGTAAAAAATTTGATTAAATTTTACACAAATTGATACAGGTTCTTTCTCGTAATTAATATCATGCACTAATAAATAAATACGGTGTGTCTCGTACAACAGTGTTCGTAAAACGTTTCATTATGCGTGTACAAAAAGCGTGTAACTGGTGAACTGGAAAACTGTTTCACTTGGAAATTTTATTACGATGTGATATTTTAGTAAATTAATAAACTATAATAATTACCGTATACAGCAGGTGAGTGTAGAAAATATTCAACGGATCAACAATAATACTATTGAATTGAAAAACGGACAATGCCGCCCACTGGTACACAATGTAGAGAATTCGGTGAACACTTGATCACTGGAACAAAATTAATGGAAAAATTTTATCACTAACCCATTAGCAAATGACCAGAACCGGTTTTTTTCATGTTAACCGAATTTCGTGTTGAAGAGACAAAGTGCGAAAACAGAGAGAGATAGAGAGAGTGACCAAATGGTGACGATTTAAATTAAATTCTAAAATTCTATGGCATGAATGGCATAATAAAAATATCTAGTACGGATTTACACTTCTTTTATCTATTTATCCTTATAAATAAGTTAACTTTGTTTACATATCATTTAGGTTGTCCGTGAACAGTAATTTAGTATCCAGGAAATCAGTATCAGGAATAAGAAATCAGGAAACAGTATACAGAATTGAAAGAAACTCAGTACACAATGGATAGAGCAATATTTAACACGATAGGTCATAACTGGACGAGCAAAGCGAGTTCTCAGTTTTAACTCGTCGGTTAGGCATCTGTCTGTCTGTCTGTTTGAGGTATGTCTCACGATAACTTTTTAACGCATCAATCGATTTTCATTAAACTCTGTATGCGTATCCACACTACAGGACTTCATTAAATTTAAAATTTTATTCCCTCGAAAAAAAGGGGACAGGAGGCAAAAATGTGAAGGGGTCGAAATTATGAAAGCATTGCAAAAGTCCATGTAGGGTATAAATTTAAAAGGAAATGTAAACATTATGTAGCGTTCATTTTTAAAAATTTCGAATTTTGGACGCCAAGGCCAAAAAGTAGATGAAAATATTAATAAAATCCAAAAATTCATGTTGGATATTAAATTAAAGGGAATTTTAACTAAAATCTGGAAAAAATAGAAACACATTTTACAAGAAGTTTTGAAATCTGCGTGTGGAGAAAACACTAAGAATCAGTTGGAGGATCAGTGTGATTAACGAGGAGGTAGTGGGTAGATTTAATAAGGGCACTAAGACAGTTCTTAAGAGATAATCCTAATGATAGGGGCGGAGTAATGGGGAACATACTGAGATGTAATAAATTATATTCTGAAAGCGATTATTAAGGAAAAGGTAAAAAGAAAGAGAGGCAGAGGAAGGAAGGGAACGAGAATGTTGGATGGTTTAAAGGACTTTCGAGTACACAGATAACTAAAGGACTGTACGCAGGACGGGACGGCATGGGCCTGCGATTGTTTGTTACCTGTTAATAGGAATTTTCATTGGAAAAGTATGAGGAAAAGAAGAAGAAGAAGAGACGGCACACGTCCAAAAGTGAACGAAATAGACTGGGTAAGTAAGTTTAGGTATAGTTTTTTCGTAAAATCTTGGTACACATTCATCTTATTACAGCAGGTGCAGATATAATACGCTAAACATAACGAGCTAATCTGTACAGTATACTCTTTATATCATGAATAGGATTTCTTACATTAAAAACACGATTGTGAGCATAAGTACGCGTATTTATTTACCACCCAATTATTTAAAACCCAGTAAGAAAGTCATTCTCAACAAAACTTTTCCTTTAATAACCTGCATTTTCCAGCTTATCTGTGTTATCTCTTAAAAAATTATGTGAGTAAAATCAGGTGTCGGCGCCAGAGTAACCGATATTTTGCATTTTGCGCTAACCGTTTCCGCGTGAAACGTTTTCCACCTTACTAAAGTATTCATCAACCGCACGGGATGAGTGCAGCAGCAGAATCACGCGGAATTTCCTAATGTACCGACGGAACAGGAAACTTTGCCAGAAGCGTCGTAACAAGTAGGAGACATAAATTTCGCTGTGGAATTTTGAATTGCCAAACACACGAACGAACTTGGTTTCGCAACAAGCACTGGCATTCCCACGTGTACGATATAGTATCGAATCGTTGCGTTCCACGTTATAGCACAACACACACACACACACACACACACACACACACACAAACGGCTGACTCATGTAGGATTAAAATGATCTCGTTCGTATTCAAAGTGTTACTAAAAAAAACGTGATAACCAATCGTTTGCTTTGTTATCTCGGATTCATTGTTCATTGGACGTGGCGTTTCTGCAACATAGCAGTTTTACACCTAATTTATTTAATCATGTTGTCAGCTGTCAGAGAGCTATACTGACTATTCTCTCTTTCCACGGTCCCAATACCGGCTTTAAATTGCACCCAAAGAAAATGGTCCAATAACATAACAACATCAGCTCAGGCTTTTTATTGTTATGAACAACATACAAATCGAATATTCAAATGTTATGAACAACATATTGTTTAAACACTTAATCTTTCACATATTGTGAATAGACAAAGTACTTTTACGTAACTTTTGTAGGAAATGGAAGTTTGACGTTGAGGTCACAAGTCGTGTTTTAAATAACTGCAGATTTGTAGTCTACGACTTTCATCAACAGGTAACGGAAATCGATTTCCCGAGTAGGCCTATTGCGTGCGTGTCAACTTTATAGTTTCTCTCTGCTTGTTTGATTTTATTAGATACTTAATACCTACTTAAGTATCATTTATTTTATAAACTGGGTTGCAGGTGGCTTGTACAGTTCACGACAAAAACGCTTCCGCCACCGGCCGTTCTTACATTTGTCTCCCAAAATCCTCCCCAAGACCTTCTTGTCAAACGTGTATATTTTGTTCTCATCATTTTTTGTTTGTTTTTGACATTGTCTCACATGCAGAAGTTGATATGGGCCTTACCAGAGTTTTGTAGATAACCAGTTTTGTATTTGCAATCTACCTGTTCTTTACAAGACAATCGCTTTGTGGTTCAGAGCTACGTCGCGTACAGTGATCCTGCTCTTTCAAGAAGAACGCCATTCTTACGCTGGCACTGGCACGCAACTCGGCAACAACCAACAATCGACTTTGCACAGACACTGCAAACCACTGGGGTACGTAACCTGCCACGCAGTGTCTTGGACCTGGCCAGCGAGTTTAACGCTTTTGCAGGAAAAGCCACGACACTGGTAATTTCACAAAGAGCATGAGTTACAATTTTTACGAAAAAGAGTTAACAGTGGTTTCCCCATATTAAAAGTTGGATACATCGTTTAGGTTAGAAAAGGCATGAGTCTTATGCACGTAAACTTAGCAGTGTTGTAGTCATTTATGACTGTGATTATAGAAAGCGAACGAGTCATTGACTCACGCTGTTTGTGCACTGAACAGCTGATACGTTGATCAGCTGATCCATTCAGAAGTATGATAGAATGTACCTTCCTAGTCAAATTTCATCACTTACGACCGAAATTAGTTAAAGATTTGCCATAAAATCTTGTTAAAACAGAAGACATTTCATAGTGTAGTGGCTGGTGGCCTTCACTCGTAAAAAAAAAAATTGTCTTTCAAATGAAAGCCTTGAAATAAGAGGCCTTGCATTAAAGTTCCAAGCAGTAAGAAAGGGCTTTTCAGCCCTTAGCGTACATGATTTTTACATATTCCAATGAAAGTTTAGGAGCAATTAATTATTGATGGTATACCGGAACATACTTTTGCTCTGTCAAGAAACCGTTGGACAATAGGACTACCAGCTCCTGCATTAAGATGTGAAGGAATGATCACTCTTTCAGAATACAAAGTGACAGACATTATGAAAACATTGCAGTACAATTTAACAACGAATTGATCGCATGACCAACAGTGATACAAGATAGTCGTGGGGACAGAAACAGTGTTTCTAGTGATATAATAGATGTTACCAGTGCTTTTAGTGTTTAAAACATGTAAATAAATAAATTAGTTTATTGGATAAAAATGATATTTTGTTAGTTAAAGCCATGAGAGAAAACTCCTGATTTCACAAAGGCGTACGTCAGAATATTTTATTTTTATTTTTTGGTACAAAAGCAATTAGTTCAACATTAAACAGTAAAACTACATTAATAAACAAAAATTGTTTCATTAAAAATTAATCATTACATTTTTAAAAGAGTATAAACGTTTATAGGATGTTATTAGTGTTTCCTGAAAAACTTGGTTTTGGTGACTCAGGCCCTTTCTGAAATCACCGATTCAACTGGAGAATAATGTAAAGCAAGTGTAAAGGAAACGTCAGGCTGAACGAATACATCCAACAACCGACAGCCACAAAAACCAATACAAAAATTAAATTCTTGGATTTCGTTGTCCATGACGTGTCCGTTACTTAACTAAATATAATTAATTCACTACGGACTCGGAACCCATAAAAAACTTTGTGTTCCGAGTCGGTTGTAAATTAATTATATTTACAAAAATTAAATTGTGTTAATGCGACTCAGAAAGTAAGAAGGAAAATAAACGTATTGAAATGTCTTTGAGGTTATCGAACTCTCTTACCTCTTTTCGGTTTATAACATCTACATTTTTTAAAACAATCATTAATATTCAAACGATTGTTATTTTCTTTATAATTTCGCTCATTAATTCCAAACTTCCCCCACGCGCGTTGCGAAACCGAAACACTCAAATGTCCCCGTGTAAGCCGCATTAGTTCTACCGTACGCCTGCGTTGGTTTGATACGTTGTTAAATTCGTGTTAAGCTGTAACGATCCAATAATGTGTGTGTGTTGCCTCGTACTTCCACCGCCTCACCGTCAATTGATCGCAAATGTCGTCGTCGTTATCAATGCTTAATGAATTAATTGTCGTTAATGCTTCCTTGATCTCTCACTTCGGCGGCATCCGATATCCAATTAGGACGAACCGTGTCTAATGCAACACGATCCCCACTACGACATGCTTTCTGTTTCCCACCAAAACTTGTCGAGTTCAACACATTCAGAAATTACACAGCTTAACTGAACAAAGTGCGTGTTACAAACAAGTGCTCGACACTCTGTAAACGATCGTGTTACGTTTTGGTTACAAATCAACGGTAAATATCACAATAACTGTCTGCCATCATCATCGCGCTTCTTAGAATAAGCATGTCGCGTGTTATGGTTTCTGTTTCTTCTTCAGTATACCTAAGCTGCTTCTTCTCCTTCCATCTTAGCCTTCTTCTGCTGTTTATCTGCCTTAGCCTTCGTTGACACTCGATCAACAATGGAGTCGATTTACAACGGTATCGCCACAGAACAAACGAATGACACACAGTACGTAGCAAGAAAACATATCAAACATAGCCCCAAGAAAAACTAAAGATGAAAAAATGGATGTGCCTTGGGACATAACACCAGAAGTGAGAACTTCAGTGTCGAGTGACACCTGAACTGATTCAACGTGTAAAATGTTGCTCATATGTATTTGGAGTAAGAGAGGTTTTGCCGTATAAAGAAATAAGATTCAGATAAGCGTGAACGAGTAATTAAATGAGTCAAGGGCATAGTAGTGTTTATATATAAATTATTATAAGAAATCGATATTTATAATGAACATAAATAGAATCATATCACATTATTTTATTAGTATACATACATACACATACAAACAATATGTAACAAATATTTTTGTTCAGTGACAAAATGATTTTCGCAATTTATAGTTAAAAGGTAGGATGTGGTATGCGCTGTAAAATAATTCAATTTTTCACAAATTATAAAATATCTAAATTACTAAACCGAATTTTGAATCGAATTACTATCGAACTTCCAGCCAAATACAATATGAAAACCAGAATCGAACTCACTGATCAGTTAAAATATATACAAAGAAAAAAAAGATACAAAATTGTACTATTTCGACATGTACCCAAACATTCTCATTTACGAAATTATAAATATTATAAAAAACTAGGTGTCACTGATTTTAAATTCATTTTATGAATTAAAAAATTGTAAAATTGTGTAAACGTATTAGCCTAATAATGAACTAAGTACAAGAAAATGATTTTAAAAGTATTCAGTTCGATTTCTCAGCAAGTGGTTACATTTTCTTTTATCATAAATAAAATTATTTTCAATATTTAAGTTATTCTTCTAATATTATTGTAACATTTAGAATATGATCAAATTCTTTAAAATATTATGCTTACATAATTTTTCATTATGAGCATTCCCTTAGAGGTCACATATTTGTGGTAGTGGGGAAATTTTTGGTAGCTATGAGGGGAAAAGATGTTTGAATGACCTGGCAACACTGCTTTTTCGTTTCTCCTATTTCGTGACACGTTGAATCAGTTTACTGTCGTAGGAACGCAAGTTGTACGGGAGTGAGGCGAGCACCATGGTGCCGTATACGAAGTGCTCACGTAAAAAACGTCTCTGTCATGGCATTCACATAGTTTCTGAACAAACAGTGCGAAAGATATAACGAAAGCCGATTTTGAAGACACAGAATTAAAACGAAAAAGAATAAGACTTCGTCATGTCTTGTCGTGGAAAGAGGAATTCCATGGGTTAGGAAGTTAATGTTACTCTTCAAATAAATCGAAATACTTTATCACAAAAATTTACGCTTTACGTATACCTACAAACGCAACAGAAGAACTTGTCATCTGAAACAATCTGAAAAACATCCCCTCTTTCTGAACTGAAACAAAGTCACAATATGTACATTCTACAGTATTCAAAGTGATTTACAATAAAACAACCGTCTTTCACCGACGGCGCGACGTATTACTATTTCTTCTTCTTCTTCTTCTTCTTCTTCTTCGTTTCGCCGTATGTCATACACCACTTCTTCTTCTTCTTGCTCATGAACAGTGTTGGAAAACTGCTTCGCATTTGCACCAAAGACAAAGTGTCATAATATTGTTCGACCCACGCACGAGTTCTACCACTGTTTTTGTTTCTTTGAAATATTGTCACGTTTTCCGCCGCCTTTGTTGTGCGACATCAGCACATCGTATAAAACTACACTTTTGACAAGTGAAATATGTAAACGCCTCTTCAACAATAAAACGTCTCTGAAAACAATGTCGAGATTTTCTTTCAAACCAGTTATATTGTTTCGCTCGTTGATTACATAATTGCACAAATAATATTAATTCTTTGATCATTTTAATGAGGGTTGATGATGATGACGACGACGACAATAATGGTAACAACGTCGACGACGAAGACTCCTCGAAACCGTATCGAGTGCACAACAGCAGGCAGATCCAGGAACCTTTAGATCTAAACTAATTCCACTGGGAATCAGCTGTCTAGGTTCCAGCCACATTCGTTCCCTTAACATGTCGTATCACACTCTCATAAAAAAGGAGAACTAGATAAGGAAGCGTAATTTCAAATATTTCAGTCTGGTTGCCTACAACAATGTAGCCACTAACAATAATGTATGGAGCAGAAAACTGAACGACATATACACGATAAGCAAGCAAACAGGATAACATCAGTAGAGATGCGATTTCTCAGAAGACTATGTGGAAAACGAGGAGACATGGTATTAGAAATGTGACGACAAGACGGGCCCAGGATGTAAAGGCTGTATTGGTGAGGAAATTGAATTGGCTAGACCGTCCAAATAAGTCTTTGAGACTTATACGAAGCACGGAACAACAGACGAAGAGATAAATAACAGATTACAAAAAAATAAGGATGTTCATGAAGCAATTCAATTTCTGGGATAGGCGTGTTACAAGACATACCAAAGCAACGATATTCAATACCATTGTGCGTAACAAAAGCCTGATCATAAGCAGTTTCTGTAAAATACTTGGCCATCCACCTAGACAAAAAACTGACTTGGCGCAACCACATTTGGATGAAGAGAAAACAACTGGACACCAAGTTTCGCAAGCACACTGTCTTCAAGCCTGTGGAGAACTCCATCTAAATCCAATATCGCCATAATGGAAAGGTTTCAGACCAAGCTGATGCGTGCCATAACAAACCCACCGTGGTTCATCAGCAACAAAGACATCTGTAGAGACCTGGACCTGCCTCAGTCAGTGAAACCATTGCGATGTTCAGCGAAAGATATGTGAAACGGCTTGAAGAGCACACGAATCCTTTAGCCATAAATCTACTAGACAACAGCCTACAGACACGATGTTTAAAGTTAACAATTCCGCTGAAGTTACCTAGACTCTAACACTATAAATATATTCTACACAATATGTTACTTTTAAATACTAATACTGAGAATTAGTTAATGGAATAGTTCTCTTCATGCCATATATTCTGTGAACAATTATGCTTATTGTTATGTATTAACAGATTGCATAAATAATCGTAAAAAATAAAAAAAGCAAAACGTAGAAAAGTAAAATAACAGTAACGGAATGGACTACTGGAGGCGGAGCTGTAGACTCTCCCTGTATTATTTATTTCTTCGTGTGTATTACTATATAATATGCCTGAAGACGGGTGCCGATTGTTTGTGTGGCCGAAACGTCGCATTTATATATTTTTTTTCAGTAATGGCTAAAGTCCGTCAGTTAAATTCAAACCAAAATGCCTACAATCCGTAATTTTAAAGAAACTATCTCACTATGTTTTATATTTCCATGCTTACGTAACACATAGCCTAATGCTTGTTGTCATACGCATCCGAAGCGCAAGGTTATTAAAAGTAAAGAACTGATAAACTTCCGTTGTGATAAAAGTAAAAATCTCCCCG
This sequence comes from Magicicada septendecula, assembly GCA_034769895.1. Taxonomy (NCBI): domain Eukaryota; kingdom Metazoa; phylum Arthropoda; class Insecta; order Hemiptera; family Cicadidae; genus Magicicada; species Magicicada septendecula. Next base: position 87,627,932 of record CM068367.1, read on the forward strand.
ATTATTCCACCGCCTGTAACGCTGGTAAACAACAGTACGATTTCGACACCGCCAAAACGGAATCCGAGACGCCACGCCACGCCGCGCCGCGCCGGTCGGGTTTGTTTCCCCTCGCGTGAAATCGTCGCGTCACGGACATGAACAGAAATTCGGCGGTGATTGAATAACACGTACTACTACGACGCTACTGCTGCGTTACGTAAAGTACGCTCACATCCCGAAGCGTCACGGACTGTCGTACACGCGTGCGTGCCAGTTACGCAACGGGAGTCGAGGTAGCACAACACGGATGTGTATGCTTTGTTGGCGTAACCAAAGTACGTAAGTCGTCGGCGCGGCGTCTCGCATCGCTTGCAAATCTGCGCCGGTTAATTAGAAACAACAAATAATTAAAAAATAACGTGAAGGATTTCTTTTATTTAAATTTATAATCCAATTATCTGGACAGACATTAGAAAGTAAGGCGAACGGGTTTTTTGTCGCAGCACCGGAAGTGACGAGACAGTTTGAGACGAGTCGTTGTTTGTTGGAAACCAAAAGGATAAATATGAGCAAAAGCTGGCTTTTATAGGTTAACGGCGCACCCCACGGGGGTCTAGGAAAGACTGTTGTCTCAAACAATCAAAGACTGTTTGAAACTTACTGGAATTTATTCTCGTTCCATGGAAGTCGATCTGATTCCCATCAACAGCCGGCGCCAAGCATGTCAGTCTGCATATGGTATAGCGGTAAATAAGAGAGAAACGTAAAACCGCACGTTTTTGTAGCGGAGCTGTACAGTAATGTTTTTAGAATGGTTATGGAGTCTGCCTTCTCTCATTTACCCAATGGTATCAACTAGCCCACTGGTACAGCTTCTTCGGATCTAAAGTCAACGTAAGTCACTTGTTTCGTAGCATGGTTTTTTGTTAAGGTGCCTGAATCACAACTATTAATCTATGTGCAAACGAAATTGCTATTTTGACAGAGACAACCATGGCCTTTAAAGGTGGTGAGGACTACGATAGTTATAAACAACAGCACTTTACAACAAGCTTCAAATATCTCGTCTGTGCAGTAAGCTATGAATCTGAATATGATATAAGAGAGAAGATAAATAAATTTAGGAATATTTGTGGTACGATTCATAGAAATCTTAGAAATAAAACAAGACACAGCACAAGGATTAAATTTTATAAGACAATTGCAATACCCACGGTGATTTATGGGAATGAAGCGTGGGTCATGACAAAAAAAAAGGAATGCGGCAAGATTCAGAGTGTTGAAATACAGTTTCTTCGAAATACTTTAAATTATACATTGCAAGTTAGAATAAGGAATGAAGATATCAGACCAGAACTCGAAGTGAAGGACATAAATTAAATTATTTTAATTTACAGAAGACAATTGTAGGATCATCTGCAAAGGGTGCCAGAGGATCGATTGCCGAAAGCGGCACTGAACTATAAAAGCCATTGGTAGAAGAGACGTGGGTCGTCCGAGGATGAGATGGGTGACGAAACACGTTTATACAGAAGAAGTTATTTTTTTATAATAACCAAATTATTAGTTTCTTTTATAATTAATGGGATGTGGTTGATCAGACCTTATGAACTGTCTGTCCATTCCTCCTCTAAGCATATGCGACAATAATAGACGACAGTAGATGTCTTTGTCACACACCATACTGATTAGGAACGGAAAATATAGTCTGAATCGCACAATTAGTCTGAAACCGTATACTTTGCGTGTGACGGCGACATATGTCTCAAGAAAATACGTTGCTGGTATTTTTGTTACTCTCAGTGTGTTTCCGCACTAAGACGATCCACTGTGCGTCGCAAGTGCCAACTTTCAGTGAGAATAAGATGACAAGTAAAATGGTTATGGATGCCAATCCAGTTTCTATTTGCGCTGTGTCACTTCCGTCATTATGTAGCTTACAGTAGGCTGCTGCATTGTTTTAATAAGTTCATTTGTGCCTCTTACTTGCCACATGTATGACAGTAATAAAAATATCGAAACAGTGTAAAATAAATGTAAATAAAAAATATATCCTTGTTGTAAAATATAAAATATTGCTTATTATTAATCTTTAAATAACCAGAATAATGTGAGCAATTATGAATATCTTTGTTAATGGTACAAAAATTTTCAAGACCTTCCGTTATAAAATTTTCTATTCTTCTTTGACAGTAGCCCGAGCCAATTTCTGAACCAACAAACGTGCCGTAGAAACTAAACACCTTGTAAAATATAAAATAATTCTCGTAATATAAAATAGTTACTCATAATTTTAAACGTATTTTTTGGTGCCACATAAATATTTAATTTGTATTAATTTCTTCGTTTGAAATCCGACCATATAAAATTCTTATATAAATGCATATAAATCCTATCAGTACAGTTCGACTGCTTTAATTTCAAAAATTGAAAAAAGACAGAACAAATGGAAAAAATAGGTAGCCTATACCAAGTTTTTTTATTAAACCCAACCCTTCAAAACCTTGAAATAGGCACAAAAAATATAGAGGCAGTAAAAGAGTTGATATATCTTGGCTCCCAGATAAACAGCACTAACGGCATCAACACTGAAATAAGAAGAAGAATATATCTCAGCCACCGAAACATATTTTCTACCAAAAACAAATGGGTAGTAGAAAAAGGGGAAGATCCCGAAGTAGATCCAAAGACCAGATAAAGGAGGACCTGGGAAAGCTGAATATAAGAAACTGGAAAGCCAGGGCATGTAATAGGGAGGAGTGGAATCGACCCTTGGAGCAGGCCAAGACCCACCAAGGGTTGTAGAGCCACGGTTGATGATGATGATGATACCGAGTTCTTTAGCTACGTACAAACCAAGTCGAGGATGAAGAGCGTGACACTCTCACGAAATCTCTGGAATACTCGGTCTTAACGTAAAGACGGAACGTGCTTAACCCACTATATAATGATGAAATACACACTTTATTTTATTAACATTAATCCAATTATCCGGTAACAGAGATTCGAAAGTTCGTGTCTCGGAAGTGCGGGCCGTTCGGTGGGAACATCACGACGAAAGATTAGCTTTATTAGTGTACTACTTCCTTCCGGTTGGACCGCCGCGCCGTCTAATTTACTGCTTAATTTTGTTTGTTTCATTGTGAAAAATAAACACTTTATTAGGTGGTCTTGTTGTTAGGTTCCGTTCCAGTCCGGAAGACGAATCCATAACACGACCTTCGGGTCGTGTAAACCAACGATTTTCAAACTGTGAGGTGAGAGGTGTCCCACGTCAGCAGGCATAACTCACTCGAACGGTTAACTAAATTAATTAACTTACGGTAGCCTAAATTAATTATTTGGTTTCGTTTGCACTATCTGCAACAGGTTCTAATGCTAAGGCATACAATTACAGAATAATTACACAACACTCCAAATTCTAGGTGGTCTTGTTATAGTGTTAGCCTCTAACCATGTCTTATTGAAATTATTCGTTTGCGTTTGTTTTGCTTTCAATTTGAAATATTTTTATTTTAAATTAAATAAATTCTTACTGCATCTTAATAATAACAGAATTGGAAACCTCAGGAAAACGAACTGTATCAAATCAATATATGGCTATAGCCTATAGCTATCAACTTTTAAATACGTAGCGGAGCCTCAGTACACATCGCCGAAGGTATTAACTGGATGTGTGTGTTAGTATGTGTGGGGGGGAGGGGGTTCAAAACGATCAGCAATGTTGTTTGAGTCTACTCCATTGGCCCTCTCTAAGCCCTATCCCTTGAGGTCACTTTCTTTTTTACGCTTGTTTACAAGTCTTTTTTGGTCTTCAACGCTTCCGACGGTTTAGATGGACCCATTCCCCGCCCTTCTTCGGCACACATTCTTATGCCCTCCATTCTTTGTACATAGCAATATCCTGTGCCCCGTGTTTGTTCAATACCAATCACAGACAACAATCCACTCCCATCTGTTGTCTTATATCTTCGTTCCGTATTCTGTGTCTCTTCGAGATGTTCTCAGTATTCTCCAGAACATGTCCATTTCTACTGCTTTGAGTTTCATTCTGTTACTTTCGGTGATTCTTTATGTCCTCGTTCTACTTAACACACGCACATTCATTGCCCTCCATATATTTAAAGCGACCGATCATAGAAACTAATCTGGTACTAAAAGCACCATTTACTGTTAATACCATACCACTTCTTTGTAATGTTTTTATTTGCTACAGAACTACAACTAAATTAAGAAATGTTTTCAACTTTGTTCTTCATATTCTTTAATTTGCCGTTTATAACGTTTCAGTGAGGCAAGAATAGAAATATACATGAAACTGTAGAGACTGAAATGGGGCGGCCTTGTTGTGAAAATAAAACGGTCGGAAACCAAAAAGAGCCCTCGTAGGAAACATGAAGGGCAAAAGACCAAAAGGTCCCCCAAGAAAAAGATGGGAGGATGAACGGATTGTGACGTTTGTGCAGACGATGGGCCGAGTTGGCGCCGCGTTCCGAGCTCTTTATACAGGTCCTGCCGCGGGAACTACAAATTCTGTGGGGATTCCTAGATACTGCCGTGGGGATTCAATTAGACGTAGTAGTCTAATTCAGTGTTAGAGTTCACCGAGGCCGGCTCCACTATTCACCGTGTGTGCTGACCGACTGCGCTAATGATTGGAAGCAGGCACAGCGGCGGTACAACTTTCTGAAAGAAGTGGCGCTCAGGGAACAGAGACGTAGGGAGTCTCGGATGGTCTGGTTCGAAGTAAGGCAATCGGCTTTACAAGCTCAGCCCAGGAGAGGCTGAATCCTTCGGTTATGTATCTTAGCCAAGTAGCGCCACACAAGGGCGGTAACTATCGGCGCCAGATACGTGGTGACGATGAGTTTACCTAGGCGGTCGGAGCTGACACTGACGGTTGGTAGGTTTTGCGAGCTACTCGCTCAGAATATGTTCGCCAGGTAAGACGTCGATCGAGATGAAGCCCGAGGTACTTCACACTGGAAGACTAAGGCAGTGGAGTTTCGCGCCTATGTACAGTCCGTCCGAGACACTTCTGCATATAGAGAAGACTGCAGCTATCCTCTTGATCGCGTTGATGGCGACCATCCATTTTTCTGCCCACACAGATGCCGGGCGTGAGAGGATGGAAGTCGTTCCCTATGGATAGAGTGAGGTGGATAGTCAATATAGATGAAGTCAAGCCACAATTTTGGACAAAAATATCCAGTTATATTCTTTAACTAATATCCAATCTTTCTTCCATAATAATAACGTACATTTCTTTTTTTACTAAAGGAGATCATGAGAATAGAGATGTTTATTTATTTGACATGTTTGTTTTAAATTAAATTCCGTTGAAAAATTGTTTATTGTTGCTCCCTTCATTTACCTTCATTTTAAGTTAGGTTACACAACTCATATGATTAAAACACGATTACCATATTTAAGTTAAAGGTTCGTAAAGATTTCTGGTACCCTGATGTAGACACATAGAACGTATAAAAAAGAAATAAAAAACAACGTGAAACCTCTAGTCACAACAGGCACATAACAGACAGCTGATCACAAACTCGTCACCGCAGATAATATAATAAAGATATAAAAAAAACACGAAAGACTGAGTGCAGAAGATGACGAGAATAGAATATGTTATACAGTAAACATATAAAAACAGAAAAATAACGTGAGAGAGCGCTGCGCGCAATGATGACAAGATATGAATATTAAACTCGCGTGTGTGTCTCGGCGAGGTCATGCGTCTGACGGCTGCTGAAGCAAGATGAAATGTAAATAAATACGCCAAGAAATAAGAGATGGAATCGCTGCTGCGGTGTGGGAAAACTTTTTTTTTACGTATTTATTGTAGTTTAAACGTCAGCCTACTTGATATGCCTGTGTATCTCTTTGCGAATATACGTACATTAGAAGGAAACGATGGAAACATTTTTCCATTTATTTTAATACAGAATAAAGTAACTCGCATGAGTCAAAAATGTAACAACTAAGACTTCTCGTACAGCCGTCTTTGTTCTGTTACTCTCGATACCGTGCCAGAATTAAAACGTATATAAATTTGCATCATCATCATCACCACTCCAAGGACTACGCGTTAGACCTGTTCCGGAACCTAGCTTCTCCTCGGTCTACCGACATCTTTCTTCCCAGTAGGGGTGATAACCCAAGGCAGCCACTGGTAGACGGATATCAGGCATGCGATTCAAGTATTCACATCATCTCCTTCTGTGGTCTTCAATCTTCCGGTGCAGATACGATGTTTAAATCGTGTCTAATATCCTCGTTCCTTCTCCGATCCAAGAGAGAACAACTTTGCTTCCCTCTTAGAAATTTCATTTCGGTTGCCTGAATACTCTGCACGTCCCTTTTACCAAGAGTCCATGTCTCACTACCATACAGGATTGTGGCGACAACCAGTTTTATAAAATTTCATTCGGGTATCCTTCCGTGTTTTATTTTTCAGGTACCTATGAATCGTTCGACAGATGTGTCTAAATTTTGTTAGCTTACTATCCCAATCAATACCAGTTCCATACGAGATATTACAACCCAGGTAATTAAAATGACTAACCTGATCCCAAATCTGATTATTCACGATTATCTTAGTTCTTATAGGATACTTGCCCTGAAATACCATCGTTTTAGATTTTGTAGCACCCCACAGTCTTGTATGATGCTATTGAACGTAAATATCGCCCGTTGTAACTAGTCTTCTGTTTTATGTATCGTTATCTTGTCATGTGCATAAAGCAATGCATTCACATGAATATTTATGCAGTATTCATTCACATGAATGCTGAAATGATATTCTCGAGTCAACTTTAGCTGTCCTTTGCTGAAATATGTCGTCCATGTATATAAATGTTGTCCTTCCTAAAGTTAGAAGTGTTGCAACCAATTAACGTGTCCAAGAAAAATCAAATTATTCATTATCCTTTAAAAATCATACTTTGCCCTAAAATGTCTCTAACCAATTTAAAAATATTAAATATTTTTAAAGATAAAGATTTAAAGACTCATAAAAGAAGTTACTTAATTTTCCATTCATCCATTGTGAGTCTCTCGCAACCTGTACACCAGATGCTTCCGTGATATCAATCACCGATATTGAGACCCTTTTAACATTGAAAATGTTAATAAGGACGTGTCGCACATTTGCGGCCGATCGCTGGTGCGTTATCGAAAATGGGAACCGGTGAGTTTCCATAGAAACTACTTCTTTGTTGTCAGTAACGTAGTACACATATAAAACTTCGCTTATGAATGCGACTGCATTTAACTTATAATCTATACATTGGTAAATGAAGAATGAATTCATTGCTGGTGAATGACCATAAATATATATATTTTTTAGATTTATTGAAGCATTTTCAATGCTCTTCTCTGTGAATTGCATTTGTGCAATGCCTGTAAATTTTTTTCCATCTCCTCAAGTATGTCTTCTTTCCATGATCTCCTAAGTCTACTCCGTCGTTTCCAATATGCAGGTGGAACCCAACCTAGAATTTTTTTTTTTTTTTTTTTTTTTTTTTTTGAGCCAACACGTTTTATACCGCATTATGGTGTCGAAATTGTCTTGTCAACATGAAGTTGCCTCCTGACATCCTCATTTCTAATACACTGGACAACCCACAAGACCTTCTCTGGATGTCGATTCGCACTGATTTGGAGCCTTCGGGAATTTCTTTGACTTATCTCCCAAGTTTCAGATCCATAGGTGACTACACTTTCAAAGACGTCGAAGTACATATCATATTTGTAGTTTTTGGTGATTTTCCCACTCCGAAACATATAATTTAGCTGCTTTATCACCGTGTTTCCTGTTTTTATTTTTCAGATGATATCTTCACTTCTTCTGTCATCTTTTGATAACGTCACCCCAAGATACCTAAAACACCCTACTTTTTATAATGTCCGAACCAACTGTTTATTAGCTATTTAATTTTGAAGTTGCTTATAAATTAGAAATTATAATGAAGTCAATCCTATTCCAGTGGATTCCGATCCATGTTATATATTTGAAAAAATGTTAAATTCTATAAAAGTTGATTTTTAAAAAGTTGTTGCTCCACCAGAACGAGTGATCAACGAACACTCATATAAATTTAGTTACATATTTGAACTTTGGATCTTTAAGACTTGACTGCGTCGGTTTTTGGTCCTGTTCGATGTTTGATCATTTTCTCTCTGATGTTTTTGTCATCACTCCAGTGTATGTGTATGTCGCTGAGGGGGATGATATTGCCTCGCATCTCGCATCACACCTCGCAAATAAGAAGAAGAAGAATAGAAATGATGGAAGTAACCCCTATAATAGTAGGCGATAGACCAAACAATTAATGTGGTACAGAGGATGGCAGACGAGCGATTACCTAAACAAATATTAAGATGGTCACCAGAAGAACAAAGAAAATGTGGTAGACATTGTTGTAATTATTATTTCCCGCGCTGTTAGGCCACGGTCTATTGATTGTGTTCAAGACAGACGTTTCGGCCCCACCACCGAAGGCCTTATTCAGTGTCTTCAGTGTTATTGATTAAAACAATTAGCACGGTGTCATCCAACTGTGGGGCCGAAAGACCAAATAATAATTCCAACAATCTTGTCCCCGGCCGCGAAAGCCTAAGGAATTTTAAAACGGGGTAGACCGAAGAGAAACTGGAGAGAAAGCGTCGACATTCTAACCAGAAAGAGAAAATGAACAACATCTATGAGTGAAGAGAGAAAGGTAGAAGGCGGGAATTAGAAAACGTCGCAAACCGTTAAAAAAAACCATGTCTAAAATAGACAAACAATTTTGTACTTCAATCATTATTGGACCTAACGCAAATACATTCAATAATCTTGTAAAACATTTACTTATGAATTACTTACGAAGGTTACAAGATTTTTTTATGAAGCGGAACATACGATTACATTCCTGTACATAAAGATACAATGGTGTTTCACAACAAAAACTAAAAACACGAGCAGAAGGTAAATAAAGTATACTACGACGTATAACGTAACGATTTTACGAAACGCGTAATAATTGTATTGAGTATTAAACCGCCCCTTTACTTGGAAAACAACACGATCAAAACACAGGAATTAATTTAAAACAATTACGTATATTTCTCCAAAAAATAACACGGAACAATCCTCGAAACTCCAGAAGTAATCAATTGGTACACTATAATTTATCAACATTTTCAGCTATTAGAATTTTCAAAACACCTGTAACGCGTACATTTAAATCAATATTAATTAGATAGTACTGTAGTAAACTGATTAATTTTATTTTCTTACCAACAATGTTTTGGCTCGTGTTTCGCAACGTCCGTCAGCAATTTAGTCAGTACTGCCGGGTTTACTAATTACGGTTTGCAAAATTATTGCTGAATTAATTAACCACTTATTACTACAGGTAACGATGAATCGCTTCCATTCCCTTTCACTTTTTCTCATTCTATAACGTGTTTGGTATTGACTATTCTTACCGTCTGTTAAGCTTTATGTTTACTTCTATTATTTTGCAAATACCGTACATTAAATTAAATATTTATAATTGAAGTGCATTTTTCTTATATTAACAAATATGCTTTACTATTAATTTAAAAAATTATAATTTGAATTTGGCGCTAATTGTATGTATACGGACAGAAAAATTCTTAATTTTTGTACGAAGGACAAGAAGAAAAGGAAAACAACAAATAATAACTACACAATGTTCACGCTCGTTTTCAATTCGCAAATAAGTAACGGCAAAGAGGAATGCAAGTTACTAAGATGACAGTAGTGGTTGTACAAGCAACCTTATTATAAGACTTTTATCTCTGGCGGGAATCGGGCCCACGATCGAGTAACCAATTTACCCACAGTTAGTTAGTAACTACTTCCTTCCGGATTACGAGCAGCACAATACATAAGGAAAACCATTATCCTCATTGCAGTGGTACGACTTGCTTCGTGCGCGACGCGAAAACTGTGTGCCGCATAACAAACACACGGGAAGAGGTCAATAATGTGAATTAAATGTAAGTTAGCGGAACGGACGTGACATTTCTTTCTGTATACGTCGTCGATCTGTCCGGCCGCGCCATGCTTGGTCAGTTTGAGAAAGTAAAGCAAACAATGAGATATGAAATTAATTTTCATAACGTGTACAAACAGATCGACGGACAGGCAGTGGTCACAAACTTTCCGTTCTAGTTACAGTGCTTCCTACATGATTATACGAACTACCGGTTTCTATTTAAATAATACGTGCGCTAAGCGACTGATTGCTATCTTCGCTTCGTGAAATATCGGTGCTACAAACGCTAACTTGATTTTAGCGTGTGACAGTGGAACAGAACTGCGACCTATTTTTTCTAATGAAAAAGAAGAAAAAGAAAATAAGTTTTCTATGGTGGGCAACAGCAAATTACTATTTTGCGTGACGTCGAAATTATGTAGACCGTCAAATTCTGCTCGTTGAAGCGTCCGTTCCCCTCGAAGTGTCAAGCGAACGTCTGAATGTTAAATCCTCTCGACAGTCGGTGATTTGTTCGGTATCATTGATTATGTCCTTGAAGTTACTCATGGATAGAATTAGCTGCTGGAATGTGTTTTTAATAAATAATTAAAATGCCTGCGCTTTGCACTATTCGACTTAAGAGTGGCAACTTTTAATTACAAAATATTCACTGTTTTATTATTTGGTTTTAAAGTTTAAGGGTGATTTATTAAACCCAACACTTTCTTTAAGGTTGACTGTGTTTTAACACTTTCATAATATTGATATTTTATTTTTATCTGTATATCAGCGAAATAAATTTTTAAATAGTACAGGGGTTGATAAAATTATTAAAAGAAACAAATTATTTGGACTTGGGTTAGCGCTTGGCCTGGCTTTAACAGCAGAAGTGAGGAATCCGGGAGTTATTTCTTCCGGAGCCTGCGTTACTAAGTTTCATAACGTTCCTAGTATTATTTTATCGTATCTATTTATTCGCTTAAAAACCCAGATTGTACATATTGAATACTGTTAGTACAAGAATACGGAACAGTTCTGTGTGTGCGCGTGTGCGCATGCGTGGTGTTCAATGTTATGTTAACGAGGTCACGATCTTGCCTTCTATAAAGCTGGCGATATTGTACGTTTGTAGCTAACGGTAGCATTCGTTGAAATTCAATGGGAAATTCAGAATGCAAAACTTGTTATCTAAGTCGAGAGTACTACCAATAAGCATGTCTGACTATGAAACTTGGACACCTAATATTAAGGAAACATGATAGATACCTTAAAATGTATAGTGCTCAAGACAATATATCGCACCGTGAGAAATGGAAATTGATAGCGTGTCAAGCCACAGCCTGACGCTATTGAACACAAACTTCATCGTTATAACGGTTATATGAATACGTAATACATCAAGTAGCCAGAGTACCTGAGTGAACGGGTGACACACGATTACGGCAACAGTTAAGGGAACTGATTACTGTCAACAGGCGGGGGAAACGACAAAGGAACTGTGGATAGAAAATATTCAGTAGATTATCTTAAGAGGTGAGTGGAATATTCGGTGGTGAGGATTTTAAGAGGCGTGAGAAACTGTTTATCTACCTCAAAAAGGACCGGAGGGACCGATATGAGGATTAAATAATGAATCGCTGAACAAGTAGAAATATTTTTTTTAATCTTACACACACGGAAAACTACGTTAAATTTACAAGATATTAAACATTTAAAAAACAATGAAGAGATATCAAGTGTAATTTTCATATCACTATTGCTGGCTTAGCAGACTAGGTGATATGGCGCCTGGTTAATAATCGCTCGGTCCCGCGTGCAAAATAAAGTCGAGGTGCCTTTTTAAAGCCTTCAGTTCGACTAAGCCTGTGGAAATGAGTACTTGGGTGCTGCTAGGGTAATATTGCGCGGCTGAAACGTAGTACTGGCCACACTGTCTTCCTTGTGCTCATTAAACAGCCTACCCTGCATAACTCCTAAAGTGTTTAGGCGGAAACAAGGGGCCAATGTTATTGTTACCAAGTGATGCTAATGCTTTAATGTTACGAAGAGGACACATTTAAGTGAATTTAACGCGCGAACATAATACAAAAAAAAAATGAAAACTTATAAACAGTAATTACAACCAATAAGCAGTTATAATCATAATAAATTTGTAACGAAAAATAATATTTTTCAAAGAAAACATTTTACTCTTTACCACACATATTTAACAGAGTGGCAAATCAGAACTAGATGGAAAAATAGGTGAAACACCGAACATTTAAGTCAAGAATAACTAGGTGCATAAGCAAACAGTGGCGTTTCTAGAATTTGGCATTGAGGGGGGGGGAGTCGACTTCATACAAAAAAAAAAACAAGTTAAGACTAATCAACATTACTATCTTTAAAATGGTTGAAAAACTTATGATAACACCCTGAAATCAAACCTACTAAAGTAAACAATTATTACGCAAAGTTAAGTAAACACAATAAAAATACGCATTATTGAAATATTGTTTACAAGATACTTATTGGCTGAATTGATTTTCCTATATTTCATACTACAAAGTATACGCTAACGCTAATGCTGTGCAATAAACTAGTTTTTATATTTAAAAAATAATTACTATTATATTAGCGTACACAGCTGAAAAAATAATAAAACAGCCTAAAAATTAAGAGATTAATAAAACTCGTCAACTTTTTTCGACACTCTGGAGGGGTCCGATCCCGTTCACCCCCTCCACGTAAATACGCCCCTACGCCCCTGTAAGCAAAATCGGTTTGTAAGCATTAAACGACAGATTCGGAAGCTCAATAATGACACACTAAACGTATGAAATATAATCGATGATGGAACATGGAATTAGGATACAGTGTGTACGGTTCGATTTGGCCAAAAATGTATACAGATATTTAAAAACGCTACTTTGGTCGAATCAATTTACACTTAGTACTAAGACGAATGCAATGTGCAGAGCATTGTGAAGCCGATATGACGGTAGTTGTCGCTCAGAAATAAGAAAAAGGGGGAAACTGTAGAAACATTGTCTCGTAGGAGCAAGCAGAGTGTCCAGAATGGAACATATGTCCAATGACAAAATTCGCAGACGCTCAAAAAAAAGTATTACACCATGATGGAGAGAAAATATGGACAGTTGATATGGCAAGTACAGTTTGTACATTATGAGGACTTCAGAGAATATACGGCCAAAACGCGAGTCAAATTACGTACCAGTAACCAACAGCAAATATGTTAAAAGACAGAGCAATTTGAGAAGAACATTGGAGAGATACGAGAGGTTGGCGAACAAACTGTTGGATGCTGCTTTGGCTGTCAAGTTCCTGCTGAGTAGTAACAGTAGTAGGCCTACTTAAACCGATTGTAATAACACATTTTTTTAGTGAGTTTTGTATTAAACGGTAAAGTAGGTAATCGTTTATGTTTAAACAAACTATTTGTCAATTACTGCAACTTGAGGCAGTGTTATTGTGTCGAAGTCACCAATCGAACAATGTATTGACCTCAGAACCTTTCACAATGTAACAGTATTACATTATTTACCTACTTTATTCGAAACTAAGAATTTATGGTCGCCAAAATGCTGAGTACTCAATCGTCGAAGACAGGAGACTCACATTTTTAATGAATAAACAGTATTACTATTACTGTCTATTACAATTTTAATTAAAAGATCAATTTTAATAAGAAAAATATATAATAATAAAGTGTTTAATTAAACAATTTAAATGTTTATAATGGTCATAGTAGTGGTGATTATGATAAAGATGAAAATGATAATTTCATAGTCTGCTTATTAGTTATATATTAAACGATTTCCATAATTTAGACATATGCCGTTTCTTCTCTCACCTCCCTCTCTTTCTCAAGGCCCACCGACCCTATTGTTAACTATAATTGAGTTTTCACTTCCATTATTGTCAAAACTAGCACACGTAACCATATTAACAATAATAATTCAACTGTCGAAGTAGTCTCGTTACAGTACACGTATGAGCTTCCTGAGCACGCCACTGTTCAGTCGCACTAATTAGCTATTATCTTAATTAGGTTATGCAATCAATTGTTATTATCCTATTACTAGGATTAATTTTATTTTTATTTTTCTCTTTCGGCTGTACGCTAATGAAGTCGTATGCCGTATTTGGACAGTAATATGAAGATTATTTGAAGGCCAAAACGGTAAACTCAATTACCCGCCACAGCCGCCATGGAAAACGTTATTACAGAGAGCGGCTATTTTAAAGCGGATTTCTATATAGCATGTACAACTCTCACATTCCTATCTTATTCCTACAAAAAAGTAATAATAATCATCATCATCATCATCAACCGTGGCTCTACAACTTTTGGTGGGTCTTGGCCTGCTCCAAGAGCCGATTCCATTCCTCCTTATTGGTGCCCTGGCTTTCCAGTTTCTTATGTTCAGTTTTCTGAGGACCTCATCTATCTGGTCTTTGAATCTACTTCGGGGTCTTCCCCTTTTTCTACTACCCATTGGTTTCTGGTTGAAAATATGCTGCCCTTCCTCCATTCTTTCTATGTGGCCAACCCACCTTAGCATGGTGGGTAATAGTAATAATACGGTGATAATATTTACTAACTGTATTAAAAATATATTTTTTATGTATATCAATATAATATTATTAATATACATAATTTTATTACATTATTTTTTTTATGAGTATGAGCCACTGTGGACTACGCTTGGTTCAACTGGCTCCTCCCTTCTCCTCTCTTATCCTCCTCTCCTACATCTCCTTCATTCTTGATCGATGTCTCTCCCTCCTTTCGTCAGTCTAGACGGCATCTGTCCTCTACTTGGATTTTTCCTGAAACCCTTAAGCAATTTTTCATTTCTTTCTTTTTGAGTGGTAAGAATTCTTCAACGTCGTCTGGAGTAATCTGGAGTTCTATGTCTTTTTCTGTTTCTTTGAACCACGTATTAGACATTTTGAGCTTTTTGAAATAGTTAAAAAGCTTCCATGTTAGCTTATTACATTATTATTATGGCGGCCACGGCAATTTTAATGTCTACCTCCACAGAATCGGAAAGGTGCAGAGCCCAGCATGGCAATGAGGTTTTTCAAGTGCTGCAGATTCGCAAGAGAGAGGACGGTACTGGAAATGGAGCTCGGAGAGTTCACGCCCAACAGCGTAGTTCGCTTATGCTTCGTGGGAAGGCGAAATGGGACCGCGTCAATGTACTTATTCAGTGGGTACTACTAGAAAAAAAGAGGCCCAACGGGCAGTAGAAGATGAGGGACAACTAGAAGGAGCCCGTTAAAGGGCACAATGGGTTCCATTCTGAAGTAATACGCTAAGTGGTTCCAGGATGGATATAAATACCTGAATTAGAGATGGTTTATTACTGGGTGAGAGTCCCATATACCAGAGGAAACACGGTCTCCTCTGACGGTCAATAAAGCACCCCCCCTCCTATTCCCCCTCTATAAAAAATTATTATTAGTATTATTATTATTTTTATTAGTATATTATTATTATTATTATTTACTGTAACAGATGTAGTCAAACCCAAGAGTTTAAGTATTCAAAGGCTATGTAACGCCTCGTGTGTGTGTGTGTGTGTGTGTGTGTGTGTGTGTGTGTGTGTGTGTGTGTGTGTGTGTGTGTGTGTGTGTGTGTGTGTGTGTGTGTGTGTGTGTGTGTGTGTGTGTGTGTGTGTGTGTGTGTGTGTGTGTGTGTGTGTGTGTGTGTGTGTGTGTGTGTGTGTGTGTGTGTGTGTGTGTGTGTGTGTGTGTGTGTGTGTGTGTGTGTGTGTGTGTGTGTGTGTGTGTGTGTGTGTGTGTGTGTGTGTGTGTGTGTCACTGTGTAATTACATTTCACATACGTACTTGTGTGTCTATATGAGTATAATTTATTTTAGTTATCTTTGTGTCTGAAAATGAGTGTAAACAGAATAATTTGTACGGCACGTGAGATAATATAAAATCTACGATACTCTAATAATGGACTATTGGCAAACTCAACGATCATACCATAGACCAGTAGAAAACGAGACAATTACGAAAGTTACCTGTAATACGCGTAAATGTAATAGCCAAAATTCGACGAGACGGACATTTCAAGGACGTGTAATCGGTCGGAAATGAGCTGTTACGTATAAAATAAGGAAAAACAGAACTGTGTTATTAGATTAATGTTCGAGATACTTTTTACAAAGAGGCCAAGTGTTAGAATATTTTAATCTTTGTTTTATGGACAAAGAGGCAAAACAGAAATCAATCTATATGCAGGTACTCCTTAAAATAAAAAGTACATAAGTACTTTCAAACAATCCGTCGAAGAATTAGCTTGTTTGTATTCCAATAAATATTTTACGCACACAAAATATATTGAATATATTAACAGTTAAATGTGTTCAAATGATTTTTTTCGATGTTTTGAAACTGCAAAAACGATTAACTCACGAGCCTCTGACTTCTATAAATTATACTGTACGAGAAGATGCCTTCCGTGTATACTCACAGTGATACATTGAGAACAGCGAAAATATGGGAAAAGATGGAATTAAGACGACCAACAATAAGTAGGGAACAGGCCCGGAGTTTGTAGAGGTATAAATGTGTTAAAAGATTCGAGAGAAACAAATGACCAAGGAAGGCATTAGTGTAGGCTCCAATAGAAACTAAAACAGAAAGACAATTCCTGTCAAACAGAGGTCATATTTGTCCAAATAACGGAGAAAAGCCGAGGCAAAGAATGACTAGCGTCTAAGGAAGAAAGAGAAGGGGTGAAGTAGAAGGTAGACAAAGATAGAAAAGAGGACGAGAAAATAAAAGGAAGATGGTAATGAAGATGAGGAGGAGAAGGAGTAGGAGGAGGGAGATTTGTCGATCTTGTTTTTCAAAATTCTTGTATTTCTTTTGCTGAAGTTCCATCGGCGGCTAAAAGGACGACAGTCGGAAGACTTTCAGGTAGAAATCCAAATAGTGCGCGACACTTCCCGTCACCAATCAGACGCCGTGCTTCTATGCACCAATCAGATTGCACCGTTAGTAATTTGAGATTACCATTCTGAGTCCACGTTGGCGTCGCGTTGTCACAGTTAGTATTCATCAACCGCAGCTTATCACCTTCAATGTAACCGACCCGTCATGTCGTCGTTATTCTCCTGTAGCTGTTGTTTAATAATGTGCAGAGACATGTTAACAACGTAACTACACTGACGCCAGATAAAAATACGGGTGATAACAGTTGTTTTGATGCCGACTGGCGCGACGTCCTTTTGTCCGAAGTAGTTGGTAATTCTTTTACTGTAATCATTGAATATTTTATATTTCTTCCATCGTTTTTACACTCGTATTCCTAATTCCATTCAAACTTTTCCAGTTCCTACATTTGTTATTCAACGATGGCAATTCCAGTTTGTCTCTTACCTCTGCATTTCTATGTATTTCATTCAGATCATATTGTTAAAAAATTAATATACCAAATTTAATGTGTTAAACGTAATGTGGTTTACTAAACCTTAATAAGTTCAGCGTGTATCTCATAAAGTCTTATGAAACACGTTAAGAAAACCCTTAATAAAATCTTATAACAAAAAATCGTTTTGTTATGAACCTAGTTTCCCTTAAACAAATTATTTTTTGAAATATTATTATTCGTTCTGTTGTGGTGGTGTCAGCTCAGACTTTTCCTGCTGAAATTTCGTGTCACGAAGAGATAGAAGTAAATTTTACACAAACGAATAATTCTTTTACCCTTTACGTAGAGTACTTAACGGTGCTTTAAAACCATATGATGTTTGCAGTATCTATCCCTTTAAATTTATTTTTATTGCTAATGAAGTTCATTTAATTTAAAACTCGGGCTTATCGGATTCTTCCATCGTGGCTCACAAACCCAATGTAAACATTTAACAGAATGCACACCCCACCTGACTCGTTGTCTCACCAGACTTTACGACAATTCCTCTCTCTCACTCTCTCTCTCTCTCTCTCTCTCTCTCTCTCTCTCTCTCTCTCTCTCTATCTATCTATCTATCTATCCTTCTTTCTCTCTCTGTACCGTACCTTGTTCTTTTATTCACTTGTATCTGCATTTATCCTTGAACGCACGCATACCACTCATTCCTTCTGAACTCACGTATACCTGGCTATATATATATATATATTAGATTATATTTATAGATTAAGCCTACAAACATAAATAAATTGTTTAATATCCTGAATAGATATCTTATTACGCGCTAAAACACACACACACTCAGATGACTCGTACTATCCGGCTTTCTGTACTAGCTTCCCAATCTTCGACATAGTTAATTAAAAAACTGAAAAAACTGATTCTGTAAATCGAATGACGGCCGATTTGTCCTAATTTTCATTATAAGCGAAATGCATTGATATTTTGGCGAAGAAACGAACGAACAAGCAAACAACAATCAATAACTTTTTAAAAGTATGGATTCGTATACCGTCAGTTATTCTAATTTTGACTGTTTTCGTATTTGTTTCATACTTTACAAAAACACATTAAAATATACAGTCGTGACCATTGTATATTTAAACGATAATAATTCAAGTAAACAATCAAAAAATGTTGTTAAAAAATGTTGTGTACAACTGTTATATTTGTCATAAAATATTACACAATATTTCTTCAAATTATGTGTTTAGGTTTTCTAATTACTGTATTATCAAATTTTATTCAATTTTCGTAAGTAATTACGTCAAATTCAAATGTAATTTACTGTCCGCAAAGTACGAAAATTCTATGAACACAAATTTAAATACTTTTCGAAACGCTACAAACTCATAGTTATCAAAAATAGCGGGCGGTGACTGCAGAAGAAATGATACACCGTCAACGTTCAGCATATCCGGTTCGGTTGACGACCACGTTTAGCCGGATAGTCGAGGTCTAATGTCTAAATATATAAATACATATATACATACGTACATTGAGCGCATACTCACACACATACAAATACTCAGTGCCTGTAAACAAATACGCACACGTACCGGCGCACAGACACACGCGCGCGCGAGATCGCGTATTTTTTTTTACGAGAGTAGTTGGAAAAATGTCTTGAACAAATGTCCGGAAAGGTGCACACTTCCGAGGTCTATGGGTTTGGGTATTATACTCGACCCACTAAAAACAACCACCTCTCTCTCCTCATTTAGGCAATTAATTTGGAACTGTTTGACATATTACTTCGGGCTAGGCCTATTGTTTTTCAGCCCTAGGACTCACGTCTGGCTTGTTATTCTTGTCCTATATTATGTTGTCCAAGACTATCTTCTTCTTCCGAAGAATCTTTTCTGCGAAGCGTGCGACACAGTTCCAGGTGTTCTTCCCTCAACCCACTGACGATGTTATCCGGAGAGATTTCCTACCAAATATCCTCTTGCAACGATCTCCTGTGTTACTCTCATCTGTCGCAGATGAAGAAAGTATGGCTAACATAGTCCCGGACAGTACAGGTACTCTGGTGCCTCGTCCTTTCCAATATTCCTTAGGTAAGATAAAAATACCAGTGTGCAGTCAGAAGCTGGGTGATATAATAGTCGATCTCCCCATGCTTCCTCTCCTCCCATGGCTGCACTTCTTACTTCCAAGCTCTCCATCATCTGGCTTGCAGCTTCAACACCTACCTCCTTCTTCCTCTGAAAGACGATCTTACGCTCCTTGGCGAGAAGGTCGATTGGCAATACTCCGGTAACAGCAGGCTCGGACACCGTACGGCCTGCCGATACAACCTCGCATAGTAATACGTACATCAACATGCATGATAGAGAGAACGAATGCCCAATAGTAGACGCGTAGTTTTTAATTCCTCCTGTAACAACTCTTTAGACACCTCCGCCTCTAAAAATGTTACCTTACTGAAGACTTGCTTCTAACTTTAATAGAGTCCAGGAAGTCAACAAGGGAATGGTAACAGGCGGATAAAAGAAATAATGCTAAGACACTACGACGTTGCTTAGGATTACTACCAACTACATTTTCTACAGCTGGCTTATGAACTGTTCAAATAATCAGCGATGGCATCCATAATTTACTCAATAAATAGAATAATTACACCACTGCACTATCTTCAACCAGCTATAATAGTTCCTGTAATCCGGGTATATCTTTTGCTGTAATAGTCTACATCAAACGTTTGTGTTATACTACTACTAACATAACCAATCAGTTCCGCATTAACTTCAATTTCATATACACCAGCTTCCAGTTAATAATTACGTTTGTAGCCATCACACGCTACCCTCCTATTATACTGCACTGGACCACCACCTGTGTTTAGCAGCCACCCCACTGTTGTGTTCGGCCGACGACCTCTCAGAACAAAGGACCCGATCGTTTTTCTTATAATTAATCCAAATATTAGGCAGACCTTTCCCAAGCGCGTGCATATTGTGTTGGCCTTCGTTGATATGTTTTGACAGCATAATTGCCTGTAATCATAACACCTGTACGATACGGTTAACTGGCGCCACCCGCAGTGACGCTACAGGCAGCCGGATCAGGCGTACGGTCAATATTGGATCAAGAGCTACCAACCGGCTAACAGTACTTACGTTTTATATCATCCTGTTTGTGCCCAGTGAGTACTTGAAACATTGTACCACGTTGAAAATGTGGTGTTATCGATTCTTACGTATGGCACTGAAACGTCTTTCGGTGATAATTATGACTGTGAGGCCGCTGTGTTCCAAAATGTTCATGTTCATTGATTTTATTCGCGTGATCAGAAGGTCTTTAAAACTTGACAAGATGTACGTCAGTCAACCACAGTACTGTGGCAAAGGCTGACGTGCATCTTGTCAGCTTTTTAAAGACCTTTCACTGACGATGGCCTCCAAATGTGAGGCCGAAACGTCTGATCACGCGATCACGCGAATAACATCAATCACCACGAAGATTCTGGAAGACCACGGCCTTACATCCGGGTAATAATTTAAATGATTAAGACGCCGCCAGCCGTGAAAGCCTAAGGAACAGACTTCATCCGGAGATATTCACTTTTACACAAAGTTTACTCACTACAATAATGATAAATAAAATACTATACTTATATTGAAATGAAAAATAAAATTACAGTTCTTAGGACTCCTGGCCATTTTCACATTGTTATTATTTTATAAAAAAAGTTAAAGGATTTAATAAAATTAAATTAAAAAATGTTGTTAATAGTCTGCCACCAATATTTGTTTCTTTGTCCTACATTTCTTTTATTTAAGAAAAACCTACGTGGAGTGAAGGCGTCCACTACTGTTGCCTCCATTTTGTTCCCGCCAGGCGTCTTCAGTTCCTGACTTCCACCATTGCCGAATCTGAAGAGAAGTGTGCTCGAAGAGACTGATCGATGTCGGATGCGAATTACCGAGTCGCGCCAAATCATAGGAAAACTCAGTAAATTTAATTTTATATTTCCTTTATCAACGAAGATGTGAATAACTTCAACCTTAATAATGTGCATACGACAAGTCTTCACCTAAGAAGAGTAATAAAAAATAATTTTGAAGACTCAATCGTAACCTTCGATATCGCTGTAGTCTAACGCAGCTACCACCCAAGTAACAAGGAAGTTACGTGAGGGTGTATAAGAAACATTTTGTTCACGGGAGACGCATCTATGCCTACCACTAGTATTTCAGATTTATTGAGGATTCCTATCAGTCACTTACGAACAACCTTTCGTTCTGCAGATTGATTCCTATTCCACATTTATTCCTCACAGTTTCCATGATTTAACAGGTCAAAGGTTTGTTTTCAGTATCTACGGGTGTGTATGTTCCTGTACATGTGGTTGACCCAATAAGGCAATTGAAAGTTCAGTTCAGTTAGTAGTAGTGTACGGGTAGATTAAATTATTATGGATCTGGCATAAGCTGAATATCTTTAGCACATATAGTATATCAAATAATACAGTAAATAAAATAAAGTGAATTTACCTTATGGACGTGACAGGGAGTAGGTGATTAGATTGTAAATTCAGCTCCCGTATACAAACCAGATGATACCAAAAGCGTAACTCTTATTGAAAACAAGGGCCATAGCGTGTATCCAAGTAGACACCAACCGAAAGATTGAAGAGGGGAAGAGCGTGGAACGATTCTGTGCACGAAACACGGAAGCACGCGGACGATTCCCTGAATAGATGTAAATGGCGTTTGGGAACCGGGAGAGGGAAGACGCTATATAAAACCCCATTAAGAAGATGACGGGAAGCTTGGGACAATCTACCTAATACGTTCAACGTCGAAAAGAAGAATACTTATCGATTAGGTGGTAAATATTAAATAATTAAAACCTTTCTTTTAATATTAATAAGTATTAAAAACTACACACTTAAAATCAGATGTGAAATGTTGTACATGAAATGCAAAGTAAAATGAAACGACAAAAAGAATAGTATTTAAACAATATGTCGCTTAATTGTTTAATAATATACAACTGAATATTTTGCCCAATTTTAATAATAATCTACTCTTTGTTATACAAATTATTTATATTCATTAGTTAAAGACAAAAGCACTGCCTCGTAGATTTCGCGACACATCGTGTTCAAGCTACAGAAGCAGGTAGTTATGTAGCACAGACAGTATAATATAGAAGGCAGTGTTGCCAGTCGATAAAGTATTTGTATCATATGAAAGAGAAAGTGGCCAGCCGTGAGACTTAGACGTGTTACTACATTGCATTGAACCAACAGTGCATGGTGTAGCCTGCAAACGGTGCCAAAATTAACGGTTTCATACAACAGTGTGTAGTAACACTACTTGTGTAACAAGAACGATACGCGATACGTAATAATTAAAATGTTAACAACGTTTTTCCACTGTCACGTTGTTTTCGTTACAATGCCTTAGCACAGAAATAAACATTCCTCTCAACCGCTGCATTTTTCGTTACAATAATCGCGCCGTGGCATCGATTCAAGACTCTTTGTAATCACTTATTAAATTAAGCTGAATTCATTGTGAAATGTGTGACTAACATGGCGAAACGTGTTATAGTGACTCTGAGGAAAATCACTTAAGCCGAATTCAAGTCGTATTTGATGGTCGTGCCTTGAAACAATTTAATTTCCGGTACTCAGGCTGCGAAACGTCTTTGTGTTACGTAAGCGATGTGGACACGAAACTTGGACAAATCCGGTTGTATGTGACGATGTCATGTTTGCGTAAGAATAAATAGAAACCCATAGAGAATAAGAACACCGTAGGAATTGCCAAGACAAACAGACTGCTAAGTTTGGTCATATAAACAAACAAGAAAAAAAATCAGTTTCAAAAAAAAATTTGTAAATGGAAACCTTAAGGACAGAGTCCCGGAGAAAGTGGCGGGAGAACCAGGTCGCGAAGAAGAGGTTTCCATAAGTTATATAGTGGAGGGAAAGGATGTAGGAGTGAAGAATAGCCAAGAATGTTATAAGGCACAGGGACTTGTGACGAAAAGAAGGGGGAGGCTGAAGTCACTGAACACCGCTATTGATGCTGAGAGTCGTAAGAGCTTAATTCCACGAGGAATAATGATGCCGATGATGATGCTGACGACGACGACGACGACGATGATGATGATGATGATGATTATTATTATTATTATTATTATTATTACGATCATGGTGGTGCTGTTGATAGTGGTATCATAAGAAAACAATTTTGGAAAACCTTGAAAGGAAGAACCTACTTTCAATCCATAGGACTTCCAATGTTTTTTTATATATCGAATACAAACTTTGATAGTTAAAGTAGGATATCTAAGTTAGATTCTAGACCAGAGGTCGGCAACCTCCGCCACTCGGAACGATTTTCAATGGTACACTGGACGATTTGAAATACGTAAAACAGCATCGTAGTTCCACTTGCAAAATCAAGCGCCGCATGAATGAGTACAGAAAGCTGGATGGATGACATACATGGTGGCTTAATGCCAAGGGACCTCTACTCTCGAAAGAGTTGGCAGAGGGATACGATCAATTAATTGAACAAGCAAAGCGAATTCTCAGTTTTAACTCGACCGTTTGCCAATTGTCTGTCTGTCTGTCTACCTATCTATCTATTCGGGTTATGTCTCAGGACAACTTTTGAACGCATCAACCAATTTTCTTAAAAATTGGCACGCGTTTCCATACTTTTCGCTACAGAATCCTATTTCTTTTTTTATACTGTATTAATCCTCCCAAAAATAAGAGGGTAGGAGGTTAAAATTTAAGGGGGTCCAATTTGTGAAAAAATCTTAATCGCCCATATGGGTATAAAATTAAAGAGAATTTTAACTAACGTACGAATGTAGCGTTAAGTTTTGGAAATTTCAAAATTTTGGACACAAAGAACCAAAATAGAGTTAAAAATTTTGAAAGTCAAGCAGAATTTCAGACCAAAAGGAATTGTAATCCAAATCCGAATGCTTCGAACTTTTCAGTGTTTACTCTATGATTATGTTCTCTACGATTGTTATGTTACTAAAGAAATAGTAGAGCAATCGGTTTTAGCATATACTATTCAAAACTTATCTCCTTGATTGAAACAGATAAACAATAAATAATCATTTTTATTTAGTTTTTGTAGTTTTATACACAAAAATCTGAAATCACCCAGACCCCTCCAAAAAGAAATCGTGTCTACACCAGTGTATTCTAAGCCAATTCAACACTAATGTATTATGAATAATTAGAACATTTATGTAGAATGGAATAACCAATTTGTTCTTGATATTCTGTCGAACAGTTATCCGTGACATGTCTTTGAATTATTTTTTCCGTAGGCCTACAGTACGAAAGTGAAGAAAATCAAACTACGAGAAAAATTGTCGATATTTTTTCAATAATATAGAGGATGATAGCACTAAACAAGTTTCCAAATTAGAAAGTCTGAAGCAAACGAAACTGTAGTTCGTACAAAAACATGTTATCTTCTTATACGCTCTTCACTGTTCTCTGCGCTACAGTAATCACTGACGAAAAACAATGATGAAGTCCTGTAACTGAAAAAATTCGTTTAGAGGATGTGCTAGAAATAAAAACCGGCAGATAAAAACAAATTAAAACAGAACACTGAAAGCGGAGAAAATAGAAGAAATTATATAACAAAACAAAAAATGTTTGAAAGAAAAATTAGGTAAAAATATCATAATTTTCACAAAAATGGCCTCGTTTCCCGCGATTTTTTATAAGGAGAGGAACACGCGTACAATGAACACATTATTTCTGGCGACTACGTGTTTTTTTTCTCTCTCAAAGTCTGCTGAAATTAATGAAGAACACAATTAACAATGAAACCGTCGAGAATCAACCATGAAAACCGCAAAATTGCACAGAATTTCCAAACCGTTGCGTAAAAACGGATTCTTAAAATAATTCGACCGAACTTTCTACTGAAAAAAAGAACCGCCGCCCGACTCGGCCCCATTCCACGCGCGTCAGTCAGCGTTCACCAAATACGCCAAACGAGAGCAGTGCGTGTCCGTGGGGGGGGGGGGGGGGAGGTAGTCAACACCACGGCAGGCAGAAGTAAATTGCTTGTGTAATACAATCACCTGTGAAAGCCCGCCTGCCTGCCTCTTCATTAGGAGCGACGCTTCGTGACGACCGACCTCCTGCTAAAGGATTCACTTACACGCGAAGGCACGCAAAAGCAAACAAAGACAAGACTTCCGCAAACAAACTGTAACATGCGTGCGTACGTAAGACGATGGTGGCGTTCTATTTCGGCGGGAGAGAACAAAGACACTCTCCGTAAACAGAAAGTGAACCGAATTTGACTTGACTTGACATCACACGCTGAAACGTGGTACGCCTTCTTCTGACGTGTATACAATTTTAATGACGCTCCAGAGCCGCCTCGTTATTGCGTACTTTCCTAAATCGAGGAATACCAACAAGATGTCAACTCATCCAAATGACTGTCTTGTAGAATAGATCGGGCACACATCGTGTCAAATATAATCACAACGACCTCGAACGAATTTCGACTTATTGTAAACAAAATTTATTTTAATTAATTAATTTTATATTTGCAATCTGCTCTCAAGCAGCGATAAATAAATTTGCTGGCCATTGTTTTCGTCTTTCTTTGTCTAATAACCTCTTTGATTCTTGTCTGACCACTAAACCAACTAATAAACAATAAATTAAAACTATACTAAACGACCAGCTAAAAACATATAAATCGACGGAAAGCTGTCAAAATACTTCCGCATTCGAGTTGTTGAATCACAAAACACACACACACAGAACAGTAATTATTCCTATAATAAACATATTACAACAAATACGTACATTGCCAAGGTTGCTTACTAAAGTATCGCCCACTGATAAAAATAAATATGGAAACCTCCAATTAAACGAACTTGCACTTACCTGTAACAAAAAAGAACAAAAATAAATAATTTTTCTTAACAACATACAGTATACATACACCTACCTTGTAATATCAGCAAATGTACTTAAATTCTACTTACAAGCGCACAAAAACAGTGTGGGCTACATTAAAGTGCCATAACGTGTACTGACTGCTGGTAATTACAATAATCTTGGAAAACATAGACGGAAATCTATAATACTAATTGTACTAAAATCATAATTGTATCTTATAAAAAATGGGAAGGAAACTTCCGTCAGTTGTGAAGTTTGTACCAAGGACAAGCCAGGCAGCGAACAACAGGAAACTTTTGGGACACAGTGTTGCAGGATAATACAGAGGACTTCTAAACGGACGGATAAATAGAGCAACGATGAGGAATTTATTGGCTTACATGAGCAGAGAGTAAGTTTGTTGAATTTCATGTTAAATCTGCGATATTTGCCTATAATGTGCGATTTTCAGGCAAGTGTTTTACTTCAGGTTAGACAGAAGTACCTGATCCCACTTTTCACTGGTAGCAGAACCTGTTTTATCTTTAACGTGTAGATGCCTTGTCATTATGGCAATACCAATAGCTCGTGGCTTTTAAATATTCATAATAGTTGTACGTCTTAGCTAGTAGGAAAATTCTACGAGATGGGCCAGAAAGAAGTTCTTTGCGATTCAAGTGCCTTGCAGTTTAGAGATTTTAAATACGGGCCTTTCAAAGTGATAGACCCGACCATTTCTGAAAACGGACTAATCCGGAAATTGTGGTTTGTGTGAAAAAGGAGAATTTAGCCCAGAAGTCCTCGGTAAAGGAAGCTTACTGCTATTGTTTCTGTTCTTTCATGACTTTTTCCTGTACTCTGGACAAATACATATTCACAGGAGAGGGGACGAACGGGACCGGATCCCACACAGAGAATCAAAAAAAGGTTGATGAATATTGTTATCTCTTAATTTTTAGGCACTTTTATTATTTTTTCAGCTAGGAACTTCTTTTTTAAAGGTACAAACAGGCTAAATTACACAGCATTTGCATACTCGTTTGAAATATGAAATATAGGAAAATCAATTCAGTCAGTAGGCCTATCTTGTAAACAATGTTTCTGTAACGCGTATTTTTATTGAGTTATTACCGTTTACTTTAATAAGATTGATTTCAGTATATTATAGTATAAATAGTACTGTTGATTAGTCTTGTTTTTTCTTTTGTATCAACCCGACTCGACCGGACCCCGGACCCCCCAGGCCAAAATCTAAATACTCCACTGCCTCTGCACCGTAAAAAATTGTTGCAATGTTTTCAAACGGTGATGTGATAACAAAGTCTGGTATAAATATTTACAAACAACTGGGTTTAATTTCCATCTGAACACCAAATTTAAGACCGTATTGTGATTACGTGTTATGTTCGTTCGTTGGCTACCTTGTTAACTCTAAAACGGCTGGTCCTATTTGACAAATAACGTGTTAACGTGTTAAATCGATTGCCTTGAATCTGGAAGTGTCAACGAGAATATGACATTCCAGACGAAACAAAACGACGGACGTTGGTTGTCCAAAGTGTAAAATGTTTTGGACAACCTAGCGAGTTTTGAATCATTTTAAACTGCAACAAATGTATAAAAATATGATTAAAACAAAAAAGTACTAAAATAAAATTAATCCTGACTAAACAATAGATACAGCGTTACGGTTAGGTAGTGTGTTCGTTCGTTTGGTGAGAGATGACGCCGTGGTTACCACAGCAGTAACAGTAGTAGGTGTTTAACATCGAAAAATAAATAAGGAAATATATAATCATACAGCAAAATACGAACTCAATTTTTAAAAATGATAGTCTTTTCTGTAGTCGGAGTTTTGTTTAAATAATTTTGACTTGTTCTGAAACTCTACTATTTCTGGCAACTCCAACCAGATGACTGACAACACATTTTTTGAGAGAATGAAATTTTCTTATATAAGTAAGAGTTTTCATTTGTGTTTGCTGTAATACAATGTTACCGATGACCCCTAAAACGAATCCATGATGATTATATTGACAGAAAGAGACAGATAGTTAAATAGGCATACGTAAAAAATCAGATTTTTTACAGTACACAAACGAAAAGTGGAGAAACAGTTGAGGCGAAAGTGAAGAGAGAACAGCAACAGCTGGGAGACAAGAAAGAGAAGACTAAGAATTCTGTTGCCCAAAACAAACACAAAGGACACACACACAACCTACGCTCACATAATACAGCCAGCCTACTTTTATATTTCCTACTACAGAGCGTGATGGTTCTCTATTAAACTGAAGCGAGGCACGTACCTAACCGCTGTTTAAAGTAATATTTAGGCAATATTATATGTTCTGTATACGCCATCCTAATATTCTGATCTTACTTTCTTCAAATTCCCACCCCGTTATTTTCCTATTTACTCAATAATAACAATAACGATGATAATAATAGCAATGATAATAATAATAAATGAAAGAGCAAAGCATGTTCTCAGTTTACATTTGGCGTTTGTCAGTCTGTCTCACGATAAGTGTTGAATGCATCAAGCGTGGCCCCATACCTTTAACAGACAAAACCATATTGCTCTTGAAATTGATCCCCCAAAAACATGGTTGCAGAGGGGCAAAAATTAAGGGATTAAATTTTGAAAAAATGTCAATAAACCATGTGGAAAATGAAATTAAAGAAAATTTTAAAAACAATCTGAATATAGTGTTCGGTTTTGGAAATTTCATAATTTTGGCATACCAAAAACATGTACCAACATTTTGAAAAAAATTGCTAAAATCCAAGTGTGATGTCGAATTAAAGTTACTTTAACCACAATCTGAATATATAGAACCTACACTTCACGATTTCATAATGTTGCGACTGAGGACCCAAAACGTTTTCCAAATTTCGAAAAATCAAGAAAATCCAGAGGGGTATCGAATTAAATAGAACGTTAACCACAATCTGAAATAGAGTGTGTAGGTTTAGAAATTTAAAAATTTTAGGACCAAAAATGAATTAAAATTCAGAATAAATTGTAAAATTTACTGTAGGACGTCAGACTGAAGGGAACGATGTACACCCAAATATAAATGTAGTGTTTGCTTTGAAATTTTTATCTTTAGGGTCACCACGGGCCAAAAATTGGAGTCAAAATTTTTTTTAAACTAAAACTGCGAGTCAATACTGCCGCTCAGGGAGCTTACTATTAACAATAGGAAGAAGAAGAAGAAGAAGAAGAAGAAGAAGAAGAAGAAGAAGAAGAAGAAGAAGAAGAAGAAGAAGAAGAAGAAGGCCTTAAAAAAGACTGTGAAACAGTAACCTGTACCCTGCCTACTCTGCCATTAGATTCGTAAACCGAACAGATGAACACACACATGTCAATAAGTACAGTACAGTGATGAACATCAGCACTTCAATAAAATAATATGTTAACTCACTTCAGAAGTATGATAATTTCTAAGTGATAAGCTGACGTCCCTGTCATCAATTTAAAAAATTTCATTGCCAATATTTTAATATGCATAACCTAAACCAGTCATTCAATAAGTGCCAAGTGCTCTTGGTAAGTGTATTTTTGAAGATCAGCTTTTCACAAAGAGTCTTGTTTTAAAGGTTGTCAAAACCATTTTGCTGAAAGAACAATGACTTGTGATGAAACCAGGATTCTTCATTATGAGACAAAATGAAAACGACAAAGCACGAAATGGAACCATTCCATTTCTCCAGCCTGAAAACAATCAAGACCATCAGATGTTCAGCCATGCCCCTACTAATCTTTAAAAGTTATAGGTCCGGTTAACTGTGATTTTATTTTATTTTATTTTTTTAAGAAAAACACGATGCACAGCTAGTAGCCGACCACAGATATGCTTAACAAAAGGGAAGCCGGCGTTACTAAAATGTGGAAACGATTTACAGAAAAAACAATTGCTTCTTCTTCAGGATAATGCCCTTCCGCACACCGAAGAAAACATACTTCAGAAACCACTAAACATGCAGGTCTGGAGATTCTACTACATCCATCTTATAAGTTCAGACTTTGCCCCATCGGACTTTTCTTTAGCATATCAAGGCGACATTGCGTAGAATCACGTTTGGCAGCAACAAAGAAGTAAAAATAAATGTAAAACATAGCTCAGACTTAACGAAAAAGAATTATATGTAACTTGCATAAAATAAACGCTAGAAAAATTACATGTAATTTGTTAAACAAAACAAACTAAATATGTCGTAACAAAACAACAGTCATAATAGTTATAATATAATTGTAAAACGTATGTTTTATAACCGTTTTACTGTTTTTTTATTCTCTCTGTTACAACGGGACTAAAAAAAAGAAAGTCGTTGATTTTTCAAAGTTAAAAATTTAATGAAATTTTTATTTCTGTAGAAATCTTTTGTGAAACGTGTGTGTGGGGGGGGGGTCACAGCAACAGCAATAAGAAATGTCAAATCTGACTGAGAAATATTGAACGGATATTGAATGTAATATACTGTGACATGTGTTTACGATAGATGTGAAATTCCGACAGTCTAAAATGATTACAAAATTCAATTCATTTTATATTTACTTGATATAACATTATGAAAATTAAAAATTGTTGAGCCGTTGTTGAATTTTTAAAGCTTAGTTGATACTTTCTTCTAAACCTTTGCTTGCGCCTATTTCTCATTGAGGTGCGTTCGGCCTACCGTTTTTTGTTGAACGCACTAAAGGTACTGAAGAAGGCCTCTGGTTGGTGGCCGAAACGATTAAAAGACAGAATGAACCAAGTTTTAAGCAATCGACCACGGCCCAACAGCCCAGTAGTCTTTGACTCTCATAATGCTGATCCGGCCGTGATAGCCTTCGTAATAGACTTACTTAAAATAATTTTAATATTTTCTGTGCAATTCGATAAGTCTAAGCCTAATAAGCAGGCGATAACTGATTCATAAAGATACTGATTTCAGTATTAATTAACATGTGTAGCCTTGTATATGAACTAGTTGATAATATTTCATATATTCCAATAAGTCTTTTTGTGTCATCAAACATTGTAAAATATACGTAATTATCAGCAAACATATGAGTTAAAAAGTTTTAACCAAGTTTTATATGTATTACACGAAATAAATTGGGAACGAAACTGGCATTGTAAATGTTAATGGAATAGTTCTCTCCATGTCTTCATATTTTTGCTAATTGTTTAATAGCAAATTGCATAAACAAACGTAAACAAAAGATGAACAGCCGGAAGCTTACAACTGAGCCTACTACGACTTCCGGAACTTGAAAATCTGTATTTATCAATAACGAAACGTTAAGGAATAAAACGAGAGAAGAAAAAGAAGAAGAAGAAGAAGAAGAAGAAGAAGAAGAAGAAGAAGAAGAAGAAGAAGAAGAAGAAGAAGAAGAAGAAGAAGAAGAAGAAACAATGCACGAAAAGGAGAAAGCGAAAACAATTCCACAGACGAATCTATGGTAGACTTTATTTATTGTACAGGTAACATAAGCCGTTTAGCAGAAGGGGACATGCTCTGAAGCACACTTGTAGAAGATTAGGGCAACGTACTGGCTGGCTCTGATGTAACCAGCAGAACCGATCACACGATGATGGGTACGCACGAATTGTGTATGTATGTGTGTGCACGGAGAGTGAGTGAGAGAGTGCGAGCGCGAGGGAGTAGTACAGACGTGAACCACTAAGTTACGGTAAATTTACAGCGTGTGTACGTAAGTAAATAAACAGGCGATGACGTCACACACAGCTCCACGGCGCGACGCTGGTGAAAGGGAGAGCGGTTGTCGAGAGACTTGAGCAAGCAAGTGGTTGTTGCTCAGAATTACTAATCCCCCACTCGCCAGACAGAACAACTGTACAACACCAGTGTTCTCTGTCGTACTTAATGTTCAACCATAATATTCTACCTTACACCAACATTTTTAATATCCCCACATACACGCTCTCTCTCTCTCTCTCTCTCTCTCTCTCTCTCTCTCTCTCTCTCATGCGTCCAATGGATCCACTTAAACTCCTTTCTTAAGTATGAACACAATAAAAATTTAATAATAATATTATTTAGAAGTATGGCTCTCCATCATTCAGATAGACACGTAACTAATGGGAAAAGTAATGCATACAATTTTTAATTTCACGGACCAATTCAGATTTGTCTAAAATAATATAGCACACCTGAGTACTATCAGTCTCAATCACTGGCGTAGCGAGGGCGGTGTTAGGGCTTAAACACTCCCAAAGATAAAACGAAATGTCATTAAAAATGTACTGGTAAAAATATAGTCATATGAGTCGAACTAAATAATTATTCAGTTGTAAGTTCATAGACTCTACCTCATCACTGGGGTGAACTGGCGCCAATTGTTTCAGACACTGATGATGGCGTCTGATAGAGGGGCCGAAACGTTTGTCCACAACAGCTGTAGACACGGCCTAACAGCCCGGCTAGTAGTAGTTATTTTAACAAATTAAGTAATTACTTTTGTGAGTAAAACATATTACTGTTTTCGGTACGCTATAATCGTCGTGTGCGTACGAATCGCTTCATGTAGACATTGCTAATCTGATGGTTACCCAAATTCAAATTTTTATTCGAATTTTGAGATCATCTTCTTACTCACTGTTGCCCCAACTGCCCCAATTCTTGTCCAAATTCTTATTCTTCTTACCGACTAAGAACGGGGTAGATGTGGATTCGTGTCATTAAAATGTTTATTCAATGAGCAGTGTAACCAATTCTCTTTACTTTGGTTACACTATTACGTCACAATCACACTACTACTCTATCACTATCATCAGTATCACACTATTACAATACCTCACACTATCTTTACTATGATACACCATATCACTATTACACAACTGGTGATATGATATGCATCTACAAAAACGGCTCGTGAACACCATGGTTGCAAGCTTAGTTCGGTCAGTTTACATCCAAGTTGAGTGGCGTCAAGCGATAGACAGTACTTAAGTTATAAGACTCCGTATTAATGGATGCGGTCAAGTATTTAATTGTTTACCTGTTTCTAGAACTGTTGTAATCTTTCAATTTTTTGTCTTTTATTATTATCTGTGTACAGAGCGTATGGGACAGTAGTATAACTTGACTATTGTAATTCGAGTAGTTTCTTTTAAGAAAGAGATAGCAATAAAAATTCCACTACATTTTTAGTGTAGTACCTATTATATAATAAGCTTAAAAAATTTATTAAAACGTTTTTGCTTGCTTTTGAAAAAGTAAACAGATGTGCTTATTATAGTGCGCGGATTCTATAATTCTGTACCTATTCGACATTGTAGGTATTCATGAAGAGATTGTGTCAGAATAGGAGGATTGGAGGACCGCAACGGATAAGAAAGATGGTTGATGGAATGGTGAGAAAGAAAGGGAAAGCGACGGAGGGGGAGAGGGAGATAGAGAGAGAGAGAGGGGGAGGGAGAGGGAGAGGGAGGGAGGGAGGGAGGGAGGGAGGGAGGGAGGGAGGGAGGGAGTGAGGGAGGGAGTGAGTGAGGGAGGGATAGAGGGAGGGAGAGAGAAAGAGAGAGAGAGAGAGAGAGAGAGAGAGAGAGAGAGAGAGAGAGAGAGAGAGAGAGAGAGAGAGAGAGAGAGAGAGAGAGGGACCAAAACAGGTAGATTGAGAAATTATAGATTATGTGATGATTCGGATTAAAAATATTTGGCCTATTTCTTTCTATCGTTTCTAAAGTTAAAATAGGTTTAGGTTATTATAGCAGCCTCTAAAATAATAGGTGATTTCACGAAAATGAAGGAAAGCCGTATCAGAAATAAATCTACGTTATCAGGAATAGCTTTGTTGTGCATTGTGTACACATAAAGAAGAAGACAGAGAGTATGAACGATCGCACACATTCATTTAATATTTAGAAAGTTCCGACATCCGTTTCTGCAGCGGACTAAACTGAATTAAATAAAGGGAAAGTTTAAATTAAACCGAGGGGGGTTGGGCTCTGTGCATTCGCAGAAGTGTGGTGTGCAGCTCAAGGGGTAGTTCAAACTACGGCTACGTAGTCTGGATAGCCACGGGGCGGTTCTGTCTCTCTCGAGTGAAGAGGGCAACTTGAAATGGCTAGAGACCAACCGACTGCAATATCCACTCTGGCACGCTGTTATGGACAATCCATGAGGCGATATATATACAGTATTATTAAAACTAAATTAGTCTCTCTCTCTCTCTCTCTCTCTCTCTCTCTCTCTCTCTCTCTCTCTCTCTCTTTCTTTCTCCCTTTCCATTTCCTCTCAGCCGTATACAAACACCCTGTCTGTCTGTCTGTCTCTCTCTCTCGTTTCTACAGTTTCTCCCACACTGACACATCATTCCCCACTCCCTATCAACCACCACAGGTACGTTTAATTAGATTTCGTGTGCACTGACGTGTACGATTTAATTAAAATTTCATTTATGACAGATTCATATCCAAAGCTGAAACGAAAATGCAATAAATACCAACAACAGACGATGAAAATATTTTCCCATTATTCGTTTGGAAACAATACCCAGTGGTGAAGCGTCTAATTCTGAAATTTCGATCGTAAAAGTGTCGTTGCGTAACAGCGCGGTCTTCCAGGTGAGATCTCAATCAACACTACAGACAGGGTAAAACGAGTTTATTAAACACGTTTATCCAAGTCATATTTTAATTTTAACAATTCAATTTCGTAAATACAATAATCACTTTTGAAAATAGTCAATATCGTTATTGTTTCGCCGTTCGCTGTAGGAGACATGCGTGATACGACGTAACTTTTCTCACGTGCTGCGTAATCGTCGTCGGCATGACGCATTCGAAACATTCTGATTCTCGCTGCGCCTTCCGAAATGCTGCCTAATTATTCTCCCGGTATCCGGGACCTTCTTGCAATCACTATTACGGGACTGGTGATATGATATGCATCTACAAAGACGGCGCGAGGACATGGTTGCAAGTTCGGTTAGTTTACTTGCAAGTTGTGTAGCGTCAAGCAATAGACAGTACTAAAGTTGTGATACATCGTATTAATGGATATGCCCTTCGCGAATTGTTGTAAACATCTCATGATTCAGAACGATGTAAAATGACTAGCTAACTGAATCTTTGCGCCGTGTACAGTTATAAATGTTCCTATCAAGATCGTCAGCGACATATTCTACATCTCGGCGCAGCGAAAATTCATCCACTTAATCTCCAACCTTTGCGATGATCTGACACAAGTTGTTTGCAGCTCATTCATATCAAATCACTAGTTTATTTGTCATCACGCTACACTCCGTAATCATCAACAAATCGCTTGCGTCACCAGTTCTTTTATTCCGTTTTCTGCATCGCCTAGGTATATTGTTGCGTAAAAACACCAGAGATTGGGCGCTAAAATGAAATCCACACCACTTTAACAACTACATATGTTATCAAGAAAAAAACTCACAAACCATATTGAACGAAACTACCCTTCATCCAGCAGTTCTTCTTTAGAAATGCAATAATAAGCAATATTAGTAAGGCTTCGATAGCGCCGATGCCGCCGCCGAAGGTAGGCTTCGATAGTAAACAAAATAGATAAAATGAAAATTGAATCAGCAGGAGCCATAGGCCTATATAAACGGGCGAACAATTGAAGCTCATACGAGAAAAGAGAATCTCATAAATGTTACGACGTCTCCAAAATCTAATCAGATTTAGTGGCCAAGTCGTAAAAGTAGGCTACATTACACCAAATTATAAGAAACCTAACCTAAGCCTGTTTGTAAACTATATTAACTTATAAATACAAAGTTCCAACCTAGCATAGCAACCTAGTTACGACCTAGCATTTTGGTAAATATAATTGAAAAATACGGAATGAATATGTCGCGCGCCAAAGTACCAGCGTTACGCGCACGCGGGGGTTGTATGACGACCACATTCAGTCAGGTTTGGCTGTACTCCAGACTGGAACGAGACAGCAGCAATGTTTAATGGTGTGAAACTCTTCACACACGAGTAAAGACGTGCACTTTATCCTATCCACGTTAAACAAAAGCGTTTTCATTAATCGCCGACCAAACCCAAAGAGTATTAAAATACAAACAAATGTACGAGAGAGAGAGAGAGAGAGAGAGAGAGAGAGAGAGAGAGAGAGAGAGAGAGAGACAGCAGATAGACAGGCAGGCACACAGACAGATAGAGACAGACAAAATGACTGACAAGGAGTCACATATCGACAATTTTGAATTTGTATTTCGCCCGTTACAATTTTCCAGCTTTATAAAATTATCAGTGTACCGTTCCTCGCTAACGATGATAACAGAAAGGCAGGGCGTAGTTCCACGAGATGTCGAGATTAACGAATCCTACTTCTTGAGTATACTGTTCTTTAATAATGATCCACCAACAACTGACTGCATCGAAAGAAGGTGACCTTCAGAAACAGATATTGCATTTGTGTGAGTGTGTTTTTTCAATATACGACAACTTTGTTCTATTCCTAACACAAACACCAGTCTGTCGCCCTCTATCATGTCTCTTCAGCTCATTGACTGTTGTTTTTTTCCTTTTGACAAAACTAGGCTCCTACCTGTCTTTTCTTACACCAGATCTTTGCGAGTCTTTCACGCTTCCGCCAGTTTGGAAAGACCCAGAGCACGGTCTTTGGCAATCTTACGTTCTCTATTCTTTGGACATGGTTAAATACTTATCAACTCTTTCTCTTCTTTGTTTATCGTACGATAACCATCTACTTTCAACTGTTGTTTTATATTTTCATTCCGTATTCTGTTCCTTTTAGATATACCGCCATATCTATAATGAATGGTGGCATATCTGTGCCATCATTTTATAAAACGCATCCGTTTCTACTACTTCCCGTTTCCTTCTGTTGTTTAGTGTGATTCACCATACATAAAATAGGCTAGTTGAAGATTGTCACAACTTTTCCGGGCTATTAGGTCGTGGCCTAGGTTGTTCATATATATATGTTGGTCATACATGGACGTTTAGTCCATACCGATGGTGGACATCTTCAGTGGTGCAGGAACACAGATCTCCGTTTTTCCACCGAAGACGTCAGTCATCGGCATGGACGAAACGTCTGGAAATATATATTGTGAAATATATATTATTTATTTAATATGTCAATAATGGTAAGAGTATAATTATGCTGAATTGTAGTCGATTGAACAACTCCTCCAGTAGCAATCGTCACTCGATGTTGTAATTATAACTAATTATATGGTTATCTCAACTAATTACTTACTTCGATTGTGGATCCTTCATTCGGGATAACACTATTCCTCACGTTATAATTATTGATGATCAATTGAAAATTGAAAATTCTTCACTTCGGCGGGTCATGGGTGCTACCAACGGACCCAGATGTAAACATAACCTTAACTCAAAACCACTAATAACTCGTTAACTGAATAAAATAACTTCGTGCTTCGTTAATTTTGTTCAAATGCTTTTTATTCATCGTAAGATGTAATATTAAATCCTTTTTAAAAACAATTAATCAGTTTATTTTTTTGTGAAAACAATCAGTTATTTGGTTTGAAACTCGTATCTCAGGGTTGGTCACAATGTTGTATAAATCGTCTTTGTTGACAAAATTGTCTAAGTTATTTATGTACAATAGAGTTCTTTGAACTGCAACATACGTAACTAAAATGCTGATTACTATTATTAAAACATCGTAAAAGGAGAGTGTTTACAATATAAGTTGATTAAATACTTAATATAGTACAATAAATTTCGTCTGAACACTGACGTCTAATTTGGAGGTTAATCAGTGATCGTGAGGTTACCCACGTTAATCTCAATTCACAACTAAATTACGTTTAATAAGTTGAAAGTGCTAGAATAATAATGTTTTGTTGGTTGTGTAGTGTTAATAAATAGTTACAAGTGTTTAACAATTTCGAATGGCATTATCATATAATGTACTAAATTCATTAAGTATTTTTTATAAATGTCACTATACTTCCTTAATTCCTTTTTATATTTGTTATACTCATTATTAATACTTTAATTAGTATTCCTTGCTGTATTAATACACAACTTTACTACACTTGTACAAGAAGTCGATTCACTTTACGTCTTGAAGGTTAGGTTCCCCGTGTTTACATTCGGTACCGCACTGCATTATGGGTTAATCGCGAATTACTTTAGCGCAGAGGCTGTCATCTGTACTGCTTTGAAATTCATGAAGAACTGTCCAAAATTTGCGCGTCTCTCTCGCTGTTCCTACCTATGTCCACGGCGGCATTCTCGATATAGGTGTTTTGATTGGTGGGAATGCCGAGCTTTCCATTATCAACTCATCACCCCCGCGTTGTCAAAATAATTTAATTCTGTTCCAAGCGTGGGTTTTTGGGTACGAGAGTACAAAACTGACGCCAAACTTTTTATCTAAAACTATTAAAATACTTTAGAATTGATAACAATTCTTTACGCTACTTGTGAGCTCCAATCTAGCTTTACCATCATCAGGCATCCGTCCTGCTAAGCATTTAGACATCTCACAAGGCATAATTCTGTTTATGATTAACAAAGGTAACAATTCTAACTTTTATCCTATTACAATTCTTTTATAAACTTATGTCTTATATTTATTTAATTAACATTTGGTTGTCACTTATATTGGATACAATGCATTCCAAGTCCTTTGCTGTAATTATTTGACATTATTAACACTCAGTTGTGAATAAAACACAAAGTCTGGTTCTAAGCTTCATTAGGCCCATAGCACTATGAGTTAGATTTTCTTCTTACAGTATCATGGTTGCACTTTAATAGCTTATAACATTTCATACTTAATTCTAAAGAACCATATCAACTTTTGTATAACTTAGTTTTGATTAAGAGATGCCTTTTTTCTTGTATTTTATTATTAAACTCACATGAGTTCTTGTACAACTAGGCATCTTGTTATTTATCCTTATTTCTATGTAATACATCTGTTACTATGTTACTATCTTATTCCTAATTGAACATCTTAGTTCCTAGTAAGTTTACATATCACTGGTTATATTGATTGTATTTACTCTCCCTTTTTATTGGTATTTCTATGGGTTTTTAATGTACAATATGAGTCCTGTATACTCTGTCATTTTCATCCTGTTAATTTACATTAATTACAACAATTATAACATCTTAGGGATCTAATATCTGTCTTAGAATAGTCTTTATGTCATTTAGTTTCATCTAAGTATAATATATAATAGTTTTATATAATTTT
The DNA here is from genome assembly GCA_034769895.1 of Magicicada septendecula. Taxonomy (NCBI): domain Eukaryota; kingdom Metazoa; phylum Arthropoda; class Insecta; order Hemiptera; family Cicadidae; genus Magicicada; species Magicicada septendecula. Next base: position 87,667,449 of record CM068367.1, read on the forward strand.
TAATACATATTTTTGTATTTACCCGTGTAATTTCACAGCTGTTTAGGTTAGGTTGTCAACTTTTACTTTCACTGACTAAAATAAGTTCACATGTTTTTGTTTTTACTAGATATATTACTCCCTTATTATTATTTATTAATAGTACTATCTATTATTTATCATTCTGATCGCCATTGTCCAGTTTGTCTTATATTCTAAGTACATTTTTAATTATTAATCAGTTCTTTCTGATATTCATTTGGTTACCTTAATTATATTTTTTGAAGATAAGATACAATCTTATTGTTTTATATTATACATTATTATATATTTCATTATCATATGGTTATTACTACACTCTCCTAATCTTGTTGGGTATCTTTTTATTTTAAGTCTCATTTATTGTTATTGTCCTGTAATTTAGTTATGTTTTTGTCTGTTATTTTAATAATTATTTTTCCTTCAACTTGGAGTTCTATTTTCTAGTCTCTTTATCTTGTAGATACTCTCTTCTTTATTTATAGTGGTTGAGTTATGTTCTTTCTCCTTTACTTTATAAACTTAATTGTTTTTCATGATTCATTTGATCTCATTTATTTTCAATTGTCATCCCTCCTTTACAAGGTACTTTTGGGTTGCCCTGATTCTGTTCTATGCTTAGTTTCATAATTAGTCTACTTACTATCCTACTCTATTGGGTATTTTTTAGTCCCATTTTGTCTAGTCTATTCGTCGGTTTGTCTTCATTGCTTTAGCATTCATGATCATTTACTAAGAAGTTAGTCTTTATTCTTTTAAATTAATTTGGTATTTAATCTCTTTCCTCTTTCAAAGGTTATACTTGGTTGTTCCATGTGGTATCTGAATGTGATAGCCCGGAAATTGTGATAATACGAACACCGGCCGTGAAAGGTTACGTTCATTTACTTTTTATGAGCTTCATTAACGTTAAATTTCGTTGTCTTTCCAATTTCGTGGCTCCAAATAATTGCATTTGTTCTTCCAAATTGTGCAACTTGTGCAGGCAGCTGTTCTTCTAGCTTGTGTGGTTCGTTTTTAATCTCTCTGTCATCCCTCCCTGTTGTATCATCAAAGTCTACTTCTTAGTAGCCTACATATAGTCACTGAAGGCTCCAGTTTCGTCGTTAATCAGTTAGACGTTTGATTGCTCTTCTCTTACCAATGCAACTTTGTTTTCTTCACGTTGATTTTTCAAGTCTCATTTATTTATATTGCCCCTGCGATTTCCCAGCCTGCTAAACTATATGCCAAAGAAAGAATAAGAAGAATAAAAAAATAAAAAATAAATTCAGCATTAAAATGGCTTTGTACAATTCAGGTGGCATTATAAAATTAGTGCATCGTTAGCAAAGCTTTATCCACTCTGTACGATGTGTTGCAATTTACAGTAAATTTTATCTTGTTTCACCTTGTCAAGAATTTACAAAACATTATATCAAACGTTGCATAACAAAGAGGCAAGAGGAGGCTTGTGCAACATCTTTTTCTAGGTAAGACAAATTACAGTACATACAATAAAACATCAAAACACACTCACACTCAATCAGATTTCTGCCAGTGTTATTAAAATGTCGTTAACTTTTTTTTAAAAGAGTTACACTTCAAACAAGTGTTTGGTACTTGAGAGAGCGTAGAAAGTGTTTAGCGTCAATGAATGAGCGAGCAGAATGAAGAAGAACAACAAAACATGATTTATAAATTCAAAGAGCGTACGGCGGCTGTTGTTGTTTAGCAACTACGGAGCCGGTGAAAGCAACGGAGGGAAACAAACCCGAGACAATGGCGAGCACTGTATTGCGAGCTGTTTAGAAGGTCCACTTGACCGCACCGGCTATTATGCCGGTTACACAATAATACGGATATACACGTACAAACAATGACGATGATATTTAGAAAGTGGCGGTCTTGAAAAACTGCACACTGGCGGACCGATCAATCGGAACGTTGACTGTCCCTTCTTACTTAATAATCCTTACGCCGTGTCTACTACGGGTGTAAGACGTTATGCGGAGTCGTAGGCATTCCTTTCCTTTCCATCGCCTCCCGTATTGCACTGTTCTGGTTACGTTACGAAGACCTCTCCTGTTTTTCGAATATCTTTCGAATTTCATCCTGCCATGTTTTCTTAGTGCTCGAATATCAGGTGGCAACAGACGTTATTGTGCTTTGAGCAGTGTACTGAGGTAAAGAAATGTAAATAGGAAGTTGAACATAAGACCATCTTAAGACCCACTGTAATATACAGAAGTGAGGCATGGACGTTAACAGTTAAGTTAATGAAGGAAGAGATAAGTTAAGTTAAGCTTACACGATGGGAAAGAAAGATATTGCGAAGGATTTATGGTGCCAGGAGGGATGGAGAATACGTACAAGCGAAGAGCTGGAGAGCGGGGAGATAAATATTGTAACTGAGACCAAAAGAATAGAATTAGGTGGGCAGGTCATGTACAGACCATGACTGACAATAGAGCTGTGAAGACGGTATTAAATGAAAGCAGAAGAGAAGAAGGACATCCTGTAAAAGATGGGTTGAAGATGTGGAAGAAGGCTTGCACCGCCTGGGAGTAAGGTTGTGGCGCAGACTAGCGTAGAACAGAGACAAATGGTGGGCCGGGCTCGACAAGGGATGTACCACCGAGAATAATCATCATTGTTTTTCTTAAACCTACTTGTGTATTTCCTCTTTAATAGTCTTGTCTCATTTTTCCCTTCACCTGTTCTCTTAATGCAGGGGTGTCCACAGAGGAGGGGTCGTGACGCAGACTGCCCTTATTGAAATTTTTGGAGGCAAAATTTTTGGTTGATACAAAATTTGGGAAAGTGTGAAGAACTGTAGGCTTTAAGAGACTGAAAGTTGTTTATACAACTTTGTTGTCTTTGACCGTAACAAGTTGTTTGACTGAAAGAGCTATGAACCGAGTTAAAATAATAAAAAACAGGCTCAGGTCTGCAAATGGGAGACGCATGGCTTTCGAACCTTATGGTTCTAGTTCAGAGAAAAACTTGTTAGAGTCGATTCCTAATGAAAAAATAATTGATGCCTCTTCTGTATCGTCATCGCAGAGGAAAACGTTACTGTGCCGAATAGAAGCCAAAGCAACAAGACTTCATCAAACCATTTTTTTTTACTCTTTATAATTCGCTTTGTTGATATTTTGTTCCTTTGCTTTGAATTATTGTCTTATATGTATTAAATGTATATTATGAGTATACTCGACAGGATCGCCCAGTATCGGCTGAAATGGTGGGAACATCTTTGCCGAATGGATGACTACCGCATCCCAAAACAACTATGGAACTATAAGCCGAGGGGACGGAGAGGTGTGGGACGTCCGAGGAACCGTTAGAGTGACCAGCTGTAATATTTGCCTATTTGAGACCGGAACAAACCATCCATCCTTGGTTTAAACTTTGAGGATGATGATGATGATGATGATGATGATGATGATATGCATTAATTTCAATAAACTGTTTATTTACTTATTTGTTTAATTTCAAATGAGAATTTAATTGAAAACTGTACTAGTCTTAGCTTTAGCTTATTTGTAATAAAACGCTTAATACAATGATATTTTCTTTTAATTTTAAATACCTTCCCTTGGGGGGAGTTACTCATGAAATTTGGGGTGTCATCAAGCTTAGGGAGGAAGGCACCCCTGCTTAATGTACCGAGCAATCTCAGCTAGTTACCTCAGGCTTGCCATCTGTCAGGCTCTATTTTAGGTAAGATGAGAAAGTCCGGAAGGGGATTCTGTCCAAGTACCGGATTTCATCAATACTTAAAAGACGTTTGGTAACACTGATTTTAATAAGAATACTAGCTAGTGCTGGTGGCAACTACACGTAGTTAGTCACTTGGTAAGTGGATCTTAGACTATGATTTTTGCGTTTCAATCAAAAGAGCGTCGGTTTCTTTTATATTTAGTGCTTCATTATTATCTTAGTAATTACAAAATGTCAGAACACAAGTAATATTTATTGACGCAGAAGAACGTACGCCTCATTCAAACTGAAAACTTGATGGGAAAACTGAAAACTGAGACAGCAGCCACACAAAATGTACTGATTATCACTACCGGTAAGCAAAACAACCGTAGCTTTCATTTATTTTTCCGTTAAGTTTTTATTATTGTATTTATAAATGTTTCCTGTTTAATGTAAGTATCGGTTCCGTTAAGAAAATGATATCGTTTGATATAATCGAAGCTTATTGTATATGAATATATGTTTTATTATTTATAAATTTAAGTGTATTTGGAAACACTATTGGTCGGTCTGTTAGACCGTGGTCTAGAGTCTATGCTGACAGACGTCTTGGCTTCACCGTCGGAAGGGAAGCGATCATCAATATCGGTAACAATTGGCACGACGGCCGCCAATTCACCTCAGTGATGAGGTGATGTACCTGATGGTGAGGTGATGATATTCACCTGAGTGATGTATTTTGTAATTTTTTTTTAATCAGAACTATATTTCGAAAGTATTTTTTCCCAAAACATTCAGGTTTCATATCCTGATCGTCCTAGTTTTCCAACCAGATTGTCTTAGGAGTTCATTTAGGATGGCAATCCTAGTTAAAATCTTCTACTTAAAGTCTATAGATTTTGTTCTTAATCTTCTTTTTCTAACTGAATCACTTCTTATCTCGTCCACGAGTATTTGATTAGCATACAAATAGTATACTAACCAAGTCTAAATGTAACTAATGCCTTACACCATTTTAGAAAACGTTTAAAAACAATAATGTTCTTCAATACTTTTGTTTATTTTTACCTCTCCCACGGTTTCTCAGAACTCATGACAACACCGTTAGGACAAGCCAGTTAGTGACAGTGTTTACATTCAGACTAGAGTTGGTGAGGCTTAGGCGTCTATAAACACCGTATTATTACAATGTCAATTAAAAAAAGTTTTCAGTTGATAATTTTATTAAAGTATAAAGTATAAAACCGGATAAAAATTGGCAAGACAAATAATTTGTTTTATTTTTACACAACTGGAATTAAGAAAAAAAAATATATTTTTTCGTTTCACGAATTTAGTAAAAATAAAACAGACTGTGTTAGGCATAAAAGAATGTTACATAATTTTTAGCGTAAAAAATAGCTACTGTGGGTCTTAAATGTGCATGTTTTTTTAGCGTTTCGTCTATGTTTGGATTAATTTGTGGACTGACGCCTCACCCAAGTCATCAGCTTACCGTATCCTACTTCATATATTATTTTGTAGTACAGTTTTTAGTTTTTAATTGAGGATGACTTTGAAATTATTGAAAAGTCGAGAGGGCAAAATTTATAACAAATATACTATATAGTTGTCCACCATCACTATCCTGTTCTTTCGTTCTCTTTAAAGAAAACACCACCTCTACCCTCTGCTTGCAAAGATTGCATAGTTCCTTACTCGTTTATCACATCTGATGTTACTTTTCTTATCAATCACGTGCATGCATCTTTGTTCAGCCAATCACGACTAATGTATGGAACTTTAAGTCTTGAAAACTCTATCGCAGAACTGATAAATAGTTATATTCTAAATCAATCAAGTGATCCTGTTTCTATCGGCTCTGCTTAAAGTCTCTGAGTAGCTTCTAAATAAATTTCTACAATCACTCAATCGCCGAACCATTTCCTTAGTGTTTCTAACAAGCTTTCTCTTGAGAACTATTTAATTGAATGCCTCAGCTTTCAGTATTTCCTTGTAATGAAGGCTTTACACAATATTTTGTCTCATAGATTGTTTTAAAATATTCATCAACCCTCAACCTGTCCCTTCATTCAAACTCAACATGGTCTTCTATCACTGTAAGAAAAAACTCTTCCTAACAGATTTTTTATTCTCTTTCGGAGAGATCCATGTACCTCAAAGATTTTGCCTTACCTTAAGCCCAATGTTTCTTAAGGTTACCAACTTTTTCTTGTCTATGAAAAATATTTTTGCCTGCCAAAATAATTTTTTGGTGATTATTCAATTAAATAAGAAAGTACGGACACTAATTTATACACATGTAAAATGATCAATAAGGTTCGAAATAGGCGAGTAATGGTCAGAAGAACGAGAGAGAGAGAGAGAGAGAGAGAGAGAGAGAGAGAGAGAGAGAGAGAGAGAGAGACCTGCAGATTTTGAAGGGAGCGAAGTACGAGAACCGAGGAATGGAAAGGAGAGACAAGGGAGAACAGGAGACTGAGTGATCAGAACAGAGAGGCAAATATGAACGTCTATTGCGTTCACACGCATATAGCGTATTATCATTCGTACTTTTCTGTCTATTACTGAAGCGATTACCTCCCAAATGATTCCCCAGTGAGTTCTTTACGAAACACTGTACCGCGCCGATAACCTTGTCCAGTCCCTCTGTGCCACATCTCTTAACCTCCATTCTGCAAACGATTACCGTCGCTGATTGTTATATCGACTGCAAGTAAACAGTCCACAAAAAACAGTCGCCACTAAAGTAACTTAAATAAAATATACGTTGCCTGCACACATTTTACCGTAGTGCCGATTGCGATTAGATTTGATGTCCATGTTCACAACTTTCAAGGTAACAGTAAATGGAAAGGATCAATAATTCACTAGGCACGGATACATTTTTCAAAATGGAATTTCCAAGTCGTTCGCTGAAAGAAAAGAGATTAAAAATAAAACAATAGGCGTAGTAAAACAATGGACAACCTTGAAGACCGTGCGCTTTCCTAATGGTGCCAATAAATATTATATATGTATATGATTTTGTGTCATGATAAATACATTTATAAACGTGTGTTTGGCCTGTATACACGACCGTGCATTTGGTACTGAAACTTTTTTGACAATGAAAAGCCATTATAAAATGTTGCGAAAACCCGAAACGGGAGGCGTCCTTGCGGTCTAGTCTCACGCACGTCACACAAATGGCCACCGCTTTCTGATAAAACACTCGTTTAAAATACGTCTTGTAATTAGCATTGTTTGACATTTGTCGGTTCAATAATGCCATTTTAAATCACTACAACTCTGTCTGAGCTGGAGAGTCACAAGGTTGCGAAAAGTGGCCACCCGCCTTGAAGATAACAAAACAAAAAGACGACACACGATTATAGTGTCTAAGAGCTGAAGGATTTGATCGAGTGTGTGTGTGTGTGTGTGTGTGTGTGTGTGTGTGTGTGTGTGTGTGTGTGTGTGTGTGTGTGTGTGTGTGTTGCGCGCACGCGTGCATGAGTAAGTGTGGGGAATGGAGAGAGAGAGAGAGAGAGAGAGAGAGAGAGAGAGAGAGAGAGAGAGAGAGAGAGAGAGACCAGAGACAGAGACAGATGGACAAAGACAGACAGTCACACAGAGAAATGTCTTGACTTCTGCAGCCCGTTGTATTCAGTACGGCTGTGCGGATTGTGAGTGCGTTTTCTTTTTTCTACGTTCCTTTCTCAATTTTCCGTCATTTTCTTGATGTCTTCCTCAGAAATGTGTATCGGCTTGGTGAGAAGACAACAGGAATAAGCTGAACGTAATATGATAGGTGGTTCCGGAATTAACATAGACAACCTGCAGTGCTTAACGTTTGCCGCAAACCAATCGCCGGCAAGGATGCTCGCAGCGAACCAACCGATCACAAGCCACCAACACATACGTGAACACTGTCTCAACATAAAACAGACATACAATGTCGAGAGGACATCACAACGGACGTCGAAAGCAAAGAGAAAGGAATATAAAGAAGAAGAACGCAGTCAAAACCGTACGCCCTTATATATACGCTTTCTTAAGGCTCTATTATCAATTTACATATGTATAAATATATATATATAACGAGAAAAGGTGTAATAAGTGTGTGTTTAAATAATAATAACACTTCTTAAATCATATCGACTTTGTAAAAATCATTCCAAATTTTATTAAATAAAATTTCCAAAAATTACGAATTAAAATTTCGTCATTATTATTCGCATAATATTATTATTTTGTGTGTGCTCATCATACACACAATTATTGCCGCTATACAAATAACATTACACAAACATTCATAAATATAATACACAAGATATAAATTTAAATGTATAAATAAAATTTTGTATAATATAGCCTATGATGTGCTCTGGACTTGCTCAGATTGTCTATTTCTTTTTAAATTCCATATTTTTTTTATCTTATTACATATGAATATCGTATTCATGAAATATCAATCAATTTTAGAATTTATTAACATTTACGCTACGTTAAAATTTCAAAAAAATAATTTCGTAAATTTTAAATATCATTTTCAATTATTACAAATTATCCAATTAAATTTTACAATTGTTGTTTACACTATTAAAGTTATCATTGTCTCTTTTCTTTTTAATGTCTTTTTATGACTCGTTGGTTGACGAGTAAAAATGGTTTAATGTCACCTTATTCCTGTGCGGTAATACTCAGTGATTCCTCGTCATGATCCTGAGTCCTGTGTCCTGTGTCGATCCTCCGTTGTCGTCTGATTCTCCTGGAGTCCGTTGTCCGGTCCTCCTGGTCCACTCAGCATTCAGATGACTCGTACGGTACTGCTGGGATATCGACCTTGGATGCTCTCCCGTCGGGCATAGCTTTCGGCTGCAGCTGTGTTCCAACGAAAGAGAGATCGAGCCGGTGCTGCTCGCGTATTTATACTGTCGGGCTCCAAAATCATGTTTCAACCATTCTGTGCACGATTTATATTGTAGTTTGTCGAGCGTCCCTTACAGATTCGTTTATTTTTCGTACTTATTTTAATTTTAATCGCAACATGCGAAGTCTTTTGTTTATTACTGGATGTTCATATGATCGGTAATTTTTTTATGTATAATTGTATGTTAACAGTTTTTCTATACTTTAATTGTTCTTGGATTTATTCACTTTTATTTACACTGCATTAATATGTGTTATTTGTTTCGCACTAGATTTTGCACATGTTCGCGTCTTTATATTATTAATAATGTGGCATAATTTGTTTTGCTATATCTTACGCGCACTTACCAAAATTTAAATAAATTACTTATTTAATTCACATTTATTCAGGTACATGACGCATGCTGGTTTCAACTGGCTTACACTCACACACATTACATACACTTGTACACAAACTTAGCTGTGTGTAGCGTGATCTGCATGTAGGGCTACCGACCTGCGTTCGGTGTTCTCCTTCGCTGGTTACAAAATTACAGCTTCAATACGCATTTTTTTAAATACTGACAATAGTAGTTATTTATTATAATTTAGCAGTTATTTTTAACTAACTGCGACAATGCACAGTAACGTACGCAGACGTACTGTTGCAATATATGCACACACACACACACACACACACACACACACACACACACACACACACCGTATATATATATATATAAACGTTTACTATTTTCAATTCCAACACTAAGTTTTAAAGTCGTCAGCTTCAAACTACTGAGATCAATAGGAATCTACACAAGAAACACAAAGAACGTTTGAAAGAAAGATGTTTGTGGAGTGTTTATGGTCCAGTTAAAGAAGATGATGAATGGAGATTATTGCCAAGATTGCCAAGGAGAGTTATGGAATGGACCCCACCGGGAAGAAGGAAAAGAAGAAGACCACCTATCACGTGGATAGAAGAAATTCTGACTAACGAGAGATTGAAGAAGATCTTTGAATGGACAAGAAGTAGTGGAAGATGAGAATTCAATCACTGCTTTAATCTTTGGCTCCGGAAAATGTGTAAACATTATTCAACTGGAGTAATAATAATAATAATATGAATTGAGAATAAGAAATAACCAGACGAATGGAGATAGATGAGCTACTGAATCATGAAGGCATTGTAAGGTTCGTAAAGGCTCAACGAATACAATAGCTAGGCAGCCTAGAGCGGATGGATGATCAGCGTATGCCAAAGAAAATCCTGACGGGGCAAATATATAAAACCACAAAGAGGGTGCGACCTAGGCTAAGATGGTTGGATGACGTGCTGAAAGGTCTACGAAGAGTGGATATGAGGGGTTACGGCACGCTTAATGGTTGGCAATGGTTAGGAGACATTGGAGAAAATTGGTGTTGGAAGTCAGGGCTCACGTTGTGTTAAAGAAGAATAATACAATACAGAAATATATAAAATTATATAAACGAAGAAGAAGAAAGAGAAGAAGAACAACAACAAACTCAAAATCCGACAGTCTTTTATACATTCACTCATAAAACTCAAGTATTATTTTATTCCTAAGAATTTAGACAAACGCAGACACACAAACAAATTTTTGCTGCTTTTTTTTACACGAACAGTTCAGCCGTGGAGCATGCGAATATCATTTCATGTTCTTCTCGTGCCAGAAGGCCATCATTCGCACACTATGCGCCGCCTTCCTTTCCACTGTCCACCCCTTTCTCGTCTTCTTCTCACCGCAGACAACCTCAAGATTTTGAATTTTGTTTCTGTATGTATTTCTATCCACACAGTCGTTCATAGATATACCCAGTTTCATCATTTCCTCCTTGAGTTGTTTGGTGTATTCGTTCAGACTGGAAAGTTCCCAAATATAGTTGAAAATTTGTTTATTTAATCTGGACCGATCCATCTAAACCATATGTCCAAGGAATCTCAGTATTTTCCTTCGGAAAGCCGTTTCCAGATCTTCCAGATCCCTGTACAGCTCTTCTTTGGGTCTATGCCTGTACCCATCTTTGGTTTCCTTGGGGCCATAAATTTTCCGAAGAATTCTTTGTTCAATTTTAAGAAGAAGTTCCAAATTTTGAAAGCACATTGTTGCCACTCCATACATGATCACCGGCCTGATCATAGTGCTATAATGGCGGACTTTTCCACTTCTGGAAAGGTTTTTCTTTCCGTACAGTTCCCGGGATAGAGTAAAGACCTTTGCTAATTTGAGTTTCCTTATCTTAAAGGATCTTATTGTGTGAGGCGTTTCGGGATTTGTTTGCCCCAAGATATTTAAAATTGTTAGTACATTTTATTTCTCCATACGTAGTGTCCAGGCTCGTTTTCGGGAATTTAAATAGGATGGTCATAATTTCCGATTTTTTCTGCTGTTTATTATAAATTTAATATCTTTAATTTTAAAAATAAATACTAAACGGCACATACAGAATTTCTTTCATTACCGTTTGATTACTGTAAAGTCCTTAATGTGTTATTACATTATAATGTTCTATTTAATATAATATAATAAAATAAATTTAATATAAAGAATAATATGTATTATTACGTATCCTTTTTATACAACACACATAGGTGCGGGCGCGAGTGTGTGTGTGTGTGTGTGTGTGTGTGTGTGTGTGTGTGTGTGTGTGTGTGTGTGTGTTCGCGCGCGCGTGTGGACTCATGTATGAATGTATGCATGTGTGTATGTATGTTCGTGTTTAGTCAAACTGTATTCAAGAATTTCTTTAATTTTTAATAATAACTGTCAATGTAAATGTTATGTAGCCTGAATCAATTTCATACAATCAATCTCGGCATCATCTAAATCATCCTGAACCCACTTTACACGTTTTCAGTAAACTACAAAATGGTTTATCATCGGAAATACAGAATTTGTATGTTACATAATTCTCCAAGACCCACTCCAAAACCACTTGATAAACCACAAAATGGTTATCATCAGAAATACAGAATTTGTATGTTACATAATTCTCCAAGAGTACAAGACCCACTTGCGCCAAATAGAAACAAGTTAGAACACGCGCGAGCGACTTGCGTTAAACTGTGGGCATCAGTACTTAACCGAGTATGGCTCGAAGTAGCAAGTGCATCATCGGAAAACAATTTGGGTCATGTAAAATAACGGTTTTTAGATGCCTTGTAAAGAGAACATATTATCTTTTCTCATTTAATTTTAAGCATTTTACGGAATTTTAGTTAATATCATATTTTTTTTATTTAGAATATCTATTCTAAAAAAGGCCTATAAGTTGTTATATTGTAACTCTAAAATTTTCTTACAGTTACAGTAAACATAGATATAATTATTTTCGAATGTAATTTTTAAACTGTCCTGTATAATATGTTTGTTTTACAGAAACAATATCGGAATCGTATGTATGTCGAGGGGTTAGTGGTGATAAAACTACCCAAGTTTAAGTTTTAATGATGTTCCAATATGTTCCAAATATGTAATTTTTTATGCATTTCTCTTTTTATTTTTATTTTTAACAGCTATGTAATCAATAACAAGACTCTATAAATTAAAAAATGAACGTTGAAAATTAGTTTTATGGTTTATCATTCATCATCATCACCCTCAAGGTTTAAACCAAGAATGGCTTGTTCCGGTCTCAAATAGGCAAATATTACAGCTGGTCACTCCAGCGATTCCTCGGACGTCCCACACCTCTCCGTCCCATCGGCTTATAGTTCCATAGTTGTTTCGGGATGCAGCAGTCATCCATTCGGCAAAGATGTTCCCACCATTTCAGCAGATACTGGGCGATCCTCTCGAGTATACTCATAATATTCAGTTCCTGCCGTATATCTCTGTTTCTTCTATGATCATGGAGAGTATACCCTGCCACGTGCCTGAGAAATCTCATTTCAGCCGCTTGGATGCGACTGGCCTGGCCATTCGTTAAAGTACAACTCTCAGACCCATAAAGAAGTGTGGGAAGAGCCACCACCTTGTAGAATTTTAGGCGTGTTCCTTTACTTGCTGACTTAAGGGTTCGCCTAATGGTCCCGCACATACGGTTGAACTTATGCAAATTGTTCACCACGTCGTTGCTTGCAGTATAAGACACATGGTTTATCATTACTCTTGAAAACCTTTAATTTCAGTTTCCGTAAAGTCACATGAGTGGACTTGGGTAGATTTATCAATAATCCACGATATAATAAAGAAATATTTTATTTACCATTTATGATAAAAGTATTATAAAAGTCTAAAAAGTATTAGACTCTGATGACGCAAAAACATTGGTCTATGAAACGTATGTCAGCCAACACAATTTCAGGCCTGCATATAAAATTAAAATGATTCCTTTATTACATACACATATGCGCGAATAGATGCAACCTCAAACACAAAAAAACGTACAATCTTATTTGTGAAGACACACGAAATCCATATTGGTTTATCAATACGTTACTTTGTTTTCCTAGCAGACATGATAATCACGAAAATCAAGATGTATTTCTAAATCACAATATAACTACAAATTGTATCTTGTATGAAAAGCTTGCGAAACCCATAATAAATTCAGTACCTACAATTAATATACAGTTTATTTTTCACTTACCAAGTAAATGAATGGACCATGTGCCTGGAATGCACAAAAGCGGACTGTCAAGAAACGTTCAGAGGACGAAGATGGGTTCAAAGTCCATGTAAAACATGGCTAGACTCTGAATCTGTTTCTCCGTCTCGCAGGTTTTGCATAATTTTTCCTTGTTCTTAAACAAGTGGAAACCGTGTTGTTTTTAAATAAGTGGAAACCGTATTCGGCAATATTCCACATTCCTTTTCAATGTTACTTTTCCGTTTTACACCCTTTTCTTCTTCTTCTTCTTCTTCTTCTTCTTCTTCTTCTTCTTCTTCTTCTTCTTCTTCTTCTTCTTCTTCTTCTTCTTCTTCTTCTTTGCAAGTATAAAACTCAAAGCCTCTTACATCGTCCGTTGTTACAACTGATCTCTCCATCTTTGCATCGGCCGTCCCAGACTTTTACCTTTAGGCACGTATTTTGCACTCACGTGTCACGTGTTCTTGATGGGTCCATACGTTCCGATTGTTAAAATCCTTGACTTCAGTCCGGCTTTTCCTTTTTAGACGATTGAAGGTGCTTAAGTCTCCCTGAATGTGCTACCAATCCAATTGCAGGAATCCGATTTCTGTCTATATCCTCTCACCATGTCATTCACTGGTCGTACAGCTGACTCATGACGGATGTCCTCATTCTTTTTCCTATCTAACCTACTATACCCAGGTACTGGATCTAAGGAACCTCATCTCAGCACTTTACGCCCTTTTCTACTTCTTTAGTTCTTCAAATTTTCTGTAAGATTTAACTAAAGTATACGCTCGTTCCCCGCTTAGACATTATGGAACACTATTAAAAACAATTAAAACTTCACAGAACGCTCATTCAGAAAAACCATTCTCAGCTGGCAAACTGAAACCGTACATTATTAATCATTTCAGACTTCACAGAATGCTCGCTCAACAATAACCATTTCAAACTGAAAAAAAATGGAACTACAGTAGACAATATGTAACCTATTTTAAGCAGACGTCTCAGAATAAAAATTTAGTAACACAAATGTATGATACATGTTATTCGTATAAATAGCCCGAAATAATACAACAGGTACAGTAGCAGTTTGAGATGGGGTTTCGGCTTAAAGCGGTAGCACTCAAAGGATGTTTGCCGTTTAATGCGCGTTAATTATTGGTCCATACAGTGAGCCAGTTTTGTGGAGATTTACTTCACAAAGGGAATGGTCACTTTTAATACCGTTATTTTTTCGAAGAGTACACGGTTTCACTGTTATTAAATGCATAATTTTGAAGAAAGTGTTGTGACACGAGAAATATTGTGACTTTGAATTATGCAAACTTACGGATGAAAAGTTCGAATTAACCGTAAAATGATATCATTAATTTGAATAGAGTATGTATTCAAGGAGGAAAACTATTTTTTCGAATGATCCATAAACTGGAATTAACCACATTTAAATTAACTAGACTTTACTGTACTGGCAAGAATAAATACTATGGGTATAAATGGTCATTGTGCTATTTAAAGAAACCATGAATGAGACGTTTTCACTTTAAAGTCTCAGTGACCGATTCTGTCAAAAATTCTTATTCTTATAAACAATCCATCATTTCTCTACATTTAAAACTCGTACATCGTTCACTCTTTATATGGCACGGCACAGGTTTGGATTAGTGGGAACTAAGCTGTAGCAAAGAAAAAAAAAATTCGAAAACATACCAAGCACACAATGAACGCGTCAATCCGTGTTATGTGTAAACTACTAGCATTGATTATTTCCCCATTTTCTTTTGCACTTCTCTTTGTCAGTTAGAATCGACTGAACCATTACATTTATTAACATCATAATTCTAACAATGGCTCATATCCTCACTTTTCAGCTTCTCTCTCTCTCTCTCTCTCTCTCTCTCTCTCTCTCTCTCTCTCTCTCTCTCTCTCTCTCTCTCTCTCTCTCTCTCTCTCTCCCGGTATCTACACACACACACACACACACACACACACACACACACACCACACACAATTTATTTATTTATTTACATAAATGTACGTACACTTAACAAGAGACTAAAACACACTCGGCAGTCTCACACACAACTTTAACTGACAAACTCTGATGAGAATTGTTTCAGCCTATTAGGCTGTTTTCAAAGAGTTACCAAGAATAACTGATAAAAATATAAGCGTTGGAGATGAACATATGTCGGTTAATAAAAGGGACGGGGTAGGACGTTATAAAGGGAAGGTCAAGTAACTAGAAAAATCCCAGGTACAACAGGAATAAATATTCATTAACAGATATATTATTAACAAGGATATTTAAATTAACTAAGTGGCTGCTTTTAACACAGGTGATACATGAAAATTTGCCTTTTCATTTGTTACACTATTTTCGGCAGTTTTTTAATTTCTAAAATTTCGAATATGTCTATTATTTTTCTTTTGCCTATGTTATGTAGTATATTATTTTGTATCTAAAAAGTGACTATGTTTTATAAAATATCCAATGAAATCTGTTTTTATTTTATTTTTTTTTAATTTTCTCGCTTGTGTTCCGCTTACATGCTTGACCTTCCCCATACCTTCTCCTCCCCTTCTCCTTCAGCCGCCAGTAATCATAATTATATTTACCTTCAATACATCTACTTTATTTCAGTTATTCATGTAACTCTTTCTGTTAAGTTTAGTAGGTTGAAACAATTATTGGAGTTTGCCAATACAAATTTTGTGAAACTACAAAAGTCTATTATTACAGTAGACGTCAGTTGATACGTAGGGCTACACTTTATGTAATAATGATATTATATAATTATAACGGTTATAAACCATCATCAATATATATTATATATATATATATATATATATATATATAATATAGTACGTTTATACCTTCTCACACTATTCTTGTTTAATTATTTTAACAATAAATACTATTACTTTTTACAAGAATATACTATTTTGTAGTTTTTAACATTTACAGTGTTTCAACCGTATGTATAAACTGCCATCATAAAAATCTATATCAAATTATTTATATATATGTATATATTGTTACGAGAAGGTTCTGATTCCTCTTCTGTTTTTATTTGTATGTATGATTCGTTTTTTTATGGTTGAATTAAGTTGAAATACTTTTACGCCCCACGTTGGAAGCGTCAATCTGTAACTTTATGTTTTCGTTTTCTTATAATAATTATTAGCTGTTTGTATTTTGTTTATTTAAATTATTCATTTTATTAAATTAAAATTATTAACCTCGATGAGTTAGCGAGTTATAGGGTTCACTTCGATCAACGATTTTAATTACCGTAGCGTAATAATGCGATTGTAAGCCTGAATTCCTCCTTCTTATTTTGATTTTATTAAAGAAAAAATTATTATTATTTGTCTAATGGTGTAGTAAAAAAAAAAATTAATAATTATTTCGTTTGTATGGCGGGACTATGCTTGTCAATGTTTGCATTCGATTGTAGTATCGAGTTGCCTATTGGAGGTTATCTTCGTGATCTTTTATTTATGATGAAGTTCAAATCGCCGAAAATATTTTACTCTTCTTTTGTTAAACAACAACCCTGTAATTATATTTTACTCTATAAATAAAACACATTTACCATTAATTGGGAATAATTATTAACATTTACTTTCATGAATTCAGTTTAATGGCTCTAAGGTCGAAGTTGTTAATTGCCCGTATCGACTCTTCTTCACAATCCGATTTCTTTCTTACCTTTGGTTATTATATTAATCTTCCGGGTTCTTTAGACAGCTATTAAAATGTCCACAAGAAGTACAGTACAATACATTACAATAATATAATTCTTATTGACTAATAAAAACAAAATTAATTTTATTAAAGTGTGGCAAAATAATAATTCAAGTTAAATTGCCAATGCAATGCATTATGGTTCTTCCCAGCATTCAAAGTAACATCAAGATGGCGGCTTGTCCAATTAATTCTGTGTGAAATGTATTCACCACCAGTTTTTTCAAATAAAATAAATTGCACAAAATGTTCATTGTGTTTAAATTAGTTTTCTTTTTCTTTCCACTAGTGTTCTGTTGAAAAAAGTGTTAGTTGAGTTAATCTTGTTGTCGTGTAGTTGTAAAAGTGGTATTATAAAAAGGTTAAGTCTCACCAACTTGTAGAGATATTTATTCACTTTTTGTTTCCTTTTTTTAATATATTATTTTTTTACTTGTTCTTCTTTTATTTATTATTATTTTATATTATCTTCATTTCTTCCTTCTGTTTTCATTCTATGTTTTATAACATTTTTACTTTTTTCAACCACTTAGATTTGATTCTTCGTTATACTTTGTGGCTCCTAGCTGCACAGACGTGTTCTGAATACTTTCGTGTCTAACAATAGAATGTTGAGTTTTTCTTCTTCTTTCAACTGGCTTGACCAAAATTAACAAAATTCCTATTGGTCAATACCGTTGGGTTCAGGGGTCATGTGACCCTGATTATTTAAAATACATAATTTTTACCTTTTATACTCCAAATTACTCCCTATTTAGTACTTAACTGGACTTAAATTGATTTACAAAGTGATCTTCCTGATAGAAATACAAGCATTTTAATGTCTCACTTGATATGTGTGAGTGTCCTAATAGATATTTTTTCATCTTTACAAAATTCTGTTTTATAGGTCTTCAAGCAGTTTGACATTTACAAAATTATATTACAATTCATTAATCTATTTAAAAAGTTGTTACCACTATAAAAATAGGGCCTATCTTAGTAATTTTA
This sequence comes from Magicicada septendecula, assembly GCA_034769895.1. NCBI lineage: Eukaryota > Metazoa > Arthropoda > Insecta > Hemiptera > Cicadidae > Magicicada > Magicicada septendecula. Next base: position 87,685,387 of record CM068367.1, read on the forward strand.
CTATTTCTTACTGATTTACATTAATTTGATAATTTGATAGTTTGCCAATAATATTATGTTGATATTGGCCTATATCTTGGTACTTCCTTTGTACAATGTTCCAATTTATAAATGTTATGTAGCCTGTTGGCTTATTACATTTTGATTAATTATAATTATTCCATGAAATAAAAAATAAAAACATAAACATGAAACAAACATATTAAAACAATATTATGCCCTTATGGCTAAAACTCTAATTAACATTAAACAACAAAATTAGACTTCCAACAATATTGTCTAATACTTAATACTAATATTTTTTCTTGTGTCAGTCTATTATGAACTGTCCTTTACTATGATTACACATTAATAATAGGATTCTTATTCCTGTGAATGAGTTATTATCCATTCTGTGTCTTAGCACAACTGATAGTCCTTTCACTTAGGTACATTGACAGATAGTACTTTGCTCATTAGTTACATACATAAATTATGATTATACTTTGCATGGTACTTCTTTATTAGACATTGTGGTCATTTTCTATTTTATTTATATAAATAGGTGAATTATTTTATTAAGAGTAACTTTATATTGGGCTTATTCGCTTTTTTGGTCCTTCCTCCTTCTGTCACATTACAGATTACCCCCGACCAAAACATGATTATTTTATTTAAACGGGTTTTAGGGAAAATAATCTGTTAAAATTAAAAATGTTCATTTGTATTTTATTAATAACATTTCTTTATCTCTGACTGATTATAAGTACCCTTGATTTTGTTGGCACTTGGGTATCCAATTACTTAGGTATTTTGCCATTGTCTTTCCTTATTACGAATGGTCCGATATATAATAGTAGTAGCTTTTTTGCTATCCCCTCGGTACTACTTGGTGTTGCCTGTTTTAATTAGTATCTTTCACCGACCTGATATGTGACTGTAGGAACCCCCTTCTTATTTTGTCTTTTCCTTCTTAACTCTGCTTGGTGGTGGGGGGGGGGGGGGGGGGGGGGGGTGGTTCTTCAGGGAACTTTATTATTCACTAATCTCTCGTGGTGGTGGTTTTGAAAACATCAATTTCTTTATCGTCTGTCTCACCTTTCTATTTATGCCCTTTATGTAGACATGATCCTCTAAAGCTTTAATGACCTTTGTGGGTCCCATGTGTCCATACAGTTGATAGTATATTATTATTATTGGTGTTCCAATAGTTTTAGGGATATATATAATTTCCACTTGTTGTCCCTGGTAGTGGATTTTGTAAACATTAAATTATTATAAATCTGATAGAATGACAGTAATTTAAGGTCATTATTTTGGATTCTGCTTTTGATGTGAGCAAGTCTAGTTTCTTTTATTTGTTCTTCATTGACCCTATTTAATAAGTTGGTTAGTTCCTCTTTACATACTAAAATGTGGTATATTTTGCCGATATCTTTCCTGTCAACCTCAAAAGTGCCTTTATCTAGATTGACCGTGGATAATGCATCTGCAACCGTATTCTGTTTTCCTGGAACGTACTCCCATGTGATATGATATTCTTGTAAGGCCAGAATCCACCTAGTCAGTCTTCCATGACTTAACTTACACTTCTGTAAGAACGATATCGACTTGTGGTCTGATCTTACGGTTATTTGGAAGCCTAATATGTACGTTCCGAACTTGTTGCAGGCAAACACCACACTCAATAATTCCTTTTCCGTTACGTTGTAGTTGCGCTCACTGTTGTTTAAGACACGGCTGGCAAAACTTAGTACTAGGTGGTTTCCTTCATTGTCTTCTTGATAAAGTTCTGCCCCAAGGCTCACATCGCTTGCATCACAGTTGATAAAAAATCTTTTACTAAAATCAGGACGGTGAAGGATAACGTTGTCCAGCAATTTGGTTTTAATTAATTTAAATGTCTCATCATCTTCCTTACCCCATTTCCACTTATATTTAGACGATAATAGATGTTTGAACCTAGCTGTTAAACTTGAGTAATTCTTCTGAAATTTTCTGTAGTAATTGCAAACTCCCAAGAATGATTGGAGTTGTCTAAGATTTTTTGGCGTTGGAAAATTTTGTATAGCATCTACTTTCTCCGGGGACACAGTGAATCCGTTCTCTGTCAAAATAAATCCAAGAAACTGTAGTTTGTTCGTTATTAATTTTGATTTGTCCAATTTAAGGGTTATGTTATTCTCGACTAGTCTACTTAACACTATCTCCACTCGCTGACAGTGTTCCTCCCATGTCGTAGATGTTATTAACAGGTCATCTACATATACTGTCGTAAATTCTAGTACTTCTCTCCCAAGAATCTGGTCCATGCACTTGACGAATATTGCGACAGAATTCACTAACTCAAACGGAAGTCGCTTAAATTGATAATTTCTGCCTTTAAAAATAAATGCTACGTACTTTCTGCTATTAGGGTGTAGCTCTACCTGCCAATAGCCACATACAGCGTCCCATATGCTCATAAACTTGCAACCTTCAAATTTTTTCATAATTTCATCTATTTCTCCCGGCGAAGTTCATTTACTATATTTTTATTGATTTCCCGGGCATCAAGACACAGGCGTACAGCTCCATCCTTTTTTTGTACTGCAACAATTGGGCTTGTGTAAGGCGATGAACTATACTCAATAATGTCCTGTTCCATCATACGCTGGATTTCTTTCTTCACGGCTGGTATCAAAGACTGTGCTATGTGGTATGACTTCTTGTTGAAGTTAATAGGGGTGTGAAATGATAATTCACAAATGAAATTCTTTGGTTTGCCTGGCAGATTTGAAAATACTTCCTACATTTCTGGTATATCTCAATCAGCTGTCTTTTTTGTATAGTGGTGATCTCGCTCATACTGGTGGTTCTAAATAAATTAATTTCTTCTATCTTCTTGTTCCATTCGTCATCTTCTGTGTGGGCTGGTTTTCCGACTGGTGCTATAAAATCCTCCCTATCGTTACGTAACAAGGTAAATGTTTGCCGATTGTGAGTGGCACACTTGCGGCCCTTTATCTCACTCGACCATTCCCCCTGTGCATGGTACAGTGTTATTTTTCCACTGCACATATCAATGACTGCTGAGTGTCGCCGTAGAATATCACACCCTATCATTGCTTTAAATGGTAAGCCTTGCGCTACCAAAAACACCATTGGAATTATATGGCCCTGACTGGACACTTCTAACATGGCTTGGTGCCTAACTGTTTTATTTAACCTACCAGTAGCTCCCACTATCACCATATTACTTATTGGCAGTGTTGGTATATTTTCTTTACATAATTCTTTTATTCTGTTAAATTCTACCAGGTCTATTAACAACACATTACCCCCTGTATCAATCATTATTTCTGCTGATACCCCTTGTAAATCAGCCGTTGTGAATATGATTTCGTTGTTTTGATTATTTTCTGATGTTGATTCTATTTCCAGCAGTTCATCACGTATATTTCTTAAATAATTATTGGCTCTTATGATTTTAATTTTCTTGTTACCATGATCATTGGTCATCTGGCCGTCCATGTCCTGCAGTGATGGGCTACCCGTTATTCTCACTGCAGATCCTAGTTTCTCCCTATCTCCTGTGGTTGGGTATTTCGTGCAGCTTCTTCATGATTCCTTGTATCCGTCCTAAACTCTCTTACTATTTCTGGACTTCTTGATGAACGGTCTTCGCTACTTCTACTTCTTGGTGGGTACCTCCTCTCTTCATTATTTCTATTGCTATTCCTGTAACCCCTTCCATTATCAAAACTTCGTCTCCTGGTTCTATACCGGTTATTGTTATTATTATTATTTTTATTGTTATTATTGTTTTGGTTAGGAATATTATTATTATTATTATTAGTTTCACCGCCGCGGACATAGTTTACCCTTTGGCGTTGGTCCCGGTTTTGGTCCCCTCTGGTTGTGTTTGACCTGTCGTACTGCCTTCGGGAACTGTGGTAATATCCCTCTTGCTCGTAGTTTCCCAATAATGCTTCCATAGCTCCTATAGTCTTTACTTGTCCACAGAGTCGGGCTCGGACTATACCCTCCTCATAATGATACGACAGTTTTGTCACAAGGCACTTCTCTGGAATTCGTGGCTCTAAATTCCGGGCCAAACATACCTTCCCAAGGAAATATGCTGTTGGTGTCTGACCTCGGGTGGCGTCGAATTTTCCACTACACAAATTGTCCCTAATTATGTTCTGAAATGACTCCGTCCAGTATTTATCTCTGAACACTTGTTTAATTCTTCATAGTTGTGGATTTCATTGCGGATAGCTGACCATCAATTATCATTAATTCCTTTAAAACCACCTTCATCTAAGAAATTTTTTATTATACTCCACTGATTTTCTCTTGTTCTGTTGAGCCATTCGCTCACTCTATATGATTTACGTTATCATTTCCATATTTTTCATTGCCTTAATTATAAAATAGGTCTCAATATCTAATTATTAAAAAGCAGGAAGCGCTGTTTATGAAAAAGTATTCTTCAGTTAAACTTGTTATCGTACACAAAATTTATGAATTCATATAACGGAGCATAATTTTTTATTGCTTATGGTCGTGCTGCGTCGGGGTTGTTTATATTCTCAAGTGTACGGTGTATGTACGGCCCCAAAAACACTTTATTTAAATTACCACCACTTACGGTGAAACCGCAGCACGGCTTGTTGTATCACGCGGTCTTAATTGTGTGCTCAAGATGGCGTGAATTACACCACTCCAGAGTGTTTTTGCCGTCGCGTCGCGGTATCGTAACTTGATTTAAGTTGCACAGAGTACGCCCGTTACTTTAGTTCTCAGTTCAGTTCAGTTCAGTTTCAGCACTAAATTATCTCTTTGCCGTATTGAACGGGAGGCAGCGGCGTTTTATCTTTAATGCTATTGGCGTTCTGAAGTTTTCAGTTTGATTTTAACGTAATATTGTTTTAAAAATAAAATTATTGTAAAAATGTTTTCAAAGAATTGAAGAAAAAAACTTTTCTGTAAATTAGTTTGTAGTCCTTTCTTGGAACATAAGAACTATTAGAAAAATGATTCTGAAACTACATTTTTTTAACAGTCATTGCCCTTAATTATAATATTTTCTTACCAGAATGGTTGACGGCTGGTATAAACGACTGAATGCAATCGGCAGTTGCTTAAACTAGGCTTGCCATCTGAAAAATGAACTCGTAGGAGAATCGAGTACAAAAACTAAACAATCCTCGATATGAAACCTGTGATCTAAGACAACAAAAAAACCAACACATTTGATACGTCATTAGCTTAGCGTTGATAATAAAATTACCATGTTGGAAAAAAGAGTACTTTAAAAACAAGTTTCTAGTTTGAATAAAGTTTAGCTTATAAAATAAAGGCAACATTTATTAATAAGAAACTACTCTCTCTCTCTCTCTCTCTCTCTCTCTCTCTCTCTCTCTCTCTCTCTCTCTCTCTCTCTCTCTCTCTCTCTCTCTCTCTCACACACACACACACACACACACACACACACATTAATTTTGGAATAAAGAAAAGAAATTAAACATTAATTGGAAAAATAAATCGAAATGTTACTCATTATCACTTTTTATTACCTAAGCATCCAAATTTCGATGTAGAGGCAACCGACGTGGTGTTCTTTTGTTTTTATTGAAATGTTTTCTTCAATTTCAGTTTTTCACTGTGTCTGCTATTTACATTCTAGGATTTCATATTGCACACACGGTTTCCTTATCAGGTTTTAAATTGTTTAGTCTGTTCCGGGTCTTCACTGGTCGGACCATCTCTTCTTGGGTCTTCCCAGGCTTCTCTTCCCTTTTGCCTGATCCAATAAGGCTACCTTGGTGAATCTGTCACTGCCCATTCTGCTAATGTGTTGTTTCCAGCTTTCTCTATACTTAATGATGATACCATTTACTTTTTCAACTTTCAGTTCCTCTCTTATCTGACTATCCATATTTTCTAATGCATCAATAAACAAAACAATTTTATAATTACTAAAGTCAGTAAGGAGACGTCGTCATCGTCGTCGTCGTTGTCACCATCATCACCATATTGTTTCAAAGGCCTCGCCTTGTCGAGTTACCCACGTCTCTCTCTCTTCCATCATTGTCCTCCTTACACCGCAGTAGAGAGGAAGTTCATCTTCTTTCCCATGTCTTTGAAGAGCGCTGCTCTTGGTCGTCCTCTTAGTTTGTCCTCCAACACCTTTCCTTCAACAATGTTACACAAGAATTGGTTGTGTCGTAACACGTGCCCCGATCAATTCTGCTCTTCTTCTTCCAATCATTTTTAAAAGTGATCTATCTTCGTTCACTTCTGCGAGGGCTCGCTAATTACTTTCCTTATTCAGTAAGGAGACGCTAAATATAAAAGGAGCTGGCACTAATTTAAACGCAAAAATCACACCCTAATAAACACGATAAATACTTGTGAGCTGGCTGTGTATAATTGATCCTTAACACGCTTCTTAAAATCTGCGTTACCAACCAGTTTTTAAGGACTGATAAAATCCCTTACTTGGATAAAAATTCCCACCCCCTGGATGTTCTCGCCCTAAATAAAATTTTCTGAAAAAAGGGTGTGCCAGGAAACCCAAACGGATGGCAGCTCTACTTAAACAAAAAACGTAACGCTATTATTGGCGAGTATAGGCCTACGCTGAACAGTGGCGCGTGTTTATAGTTAGGATAACAAAACATACGCCTGATTGCTTCAGTACAATTAGTGCGCACAATCCCAAGAAGCTAGTCTTGGATAATGCTCTGTTTAATTTAATCGAGTTGTTATGTTTTGCCAAGGCAAAGTGAAAGGTAATTTCCCTTGACCTAAGTTCTCCTTGGCTCCCGTGAATGCAGATGAGTTGTAGTCGTTTTTCCTTCGTTCGCTTAATAAACCCAAACACAAACTAAACGCACAGCCAATCACAGTATGAGATCAATCCGTTCGGTGAGCGTGTGTATGTACGTGTGTCGCCCGACCAGCTGTACACAATTGGCACAATGAATGTCGGAAACCGACAAAATTGGTTTTACTGGCGGTGATACCGGTCTAAGGCTAATTGCCGTCTGGTTAGAAAGTAGGCGTACGATTATATTTCTCCGACAGGGTGGCCAGCCTGTCATTCTCGGTCGGTAGACTTGCGCGCACGTGCACATACCCACAAATCACATCCTTTTAACCTTTCAATTCTATTGTATGTGGGTCCATAAAATCTTATATTTATTGCGTGTGTATTTTAAACGATTGCCATTTAATTACAGTTAATAACACACACACACACACACACGCACGTATATATATATTTTAATAATAAATAAATAATATTAGTTTTTATAAGAATATACTTTTTTGTAGTTTTTAAATATTTACAGCGTTTCAACAGTATATGTAATCTGTCATCATCAGAATCTGTATTATATAAATAATTTATAAATATTATATATATATATATATATATATATACATATTGTAATGTGACAGAAGGAGGAAGGAAGGACCAAAAAAGCGAATAAGCCCAATATAAAGTTACCCTTAATAAAATAATTCACCTATTTATAAAATAAATAAAATAGAAAATGACCACAATGTCTAATAAAGAAGTACCATGCAAAGTATAATCATAATTAATGTATGTAACTAATGAACAATGTACCTAAGTGAAAGGACTATCAGTTGTGCTAAGACACAGTATGGATAATAACTTATTCACAGGAATAAGAATCCTATTATTAATGTGTAATCATAGTAAAGGACAGTTCATAATAGACTGACACAAGAAAAAATATTAGTATTAAGTATTAGACAATATTGTTGGAAGTCTAATTTTGTTGTTTAATGTTAATTAGAGTTTTAGCCATAAGGGCATAATATTGTTTTAATATGTTTGTTTCATGTTTAAGCCAACAGGCTACATAACATTTATAAATTGGAACACTGTACAAAGGAAGTATTAAGATATAGGCCAATATCAACATAATATTATTGGCAAACTATCAAATTATCAAATTACTGTAAATCAGTAAGAAATAGTAAAATTACAAAGATAGGCCCTATTTTTATAGTGGTAACAACATTTTAAATAGATTAATGAATTGTAATATAATTTTGTAAATGTCAAACTGCTTGAAGACCTATAAAATAGAATTTTGTAAAGATGAAAAAATATCTATTAGGACACTCACACATAAGGTCGGTGATAAGATTGGCGCCCAACCAGCGAGGCTGAAGTTAGGGACATTATTAAGCGATCGAAATAAATAATAATCAGAGTAACCTAACTTTAGCTGGCGACTGCTATAAGATTCGAAATGCGACGACGAGCAACTTCACAAAAGAGAATACGAAACCCAGAGACAAAAGAAGATATGCAGGAACACGAGCCTGAAGCAGTAAAAGACAACAGGCGGGTGACAACGAAGAAGCCATAGGAGGCCTGAATTTACAAAAATTAATGGAACTCATAACCAACCAAAACGAGACTTTGAATGAAAATTTAAAACAAACAATTGATGAAAATAATAGACAAAATAATGAAAATTTAAATAAATAATTGATGAAAAAATAAATAGTAGGCATACTCATGAAAGTTTAAGGCAAATAAATGAAAGAATGGATAGTACCAACGAAAGTACTAATGAGAGTTTAAGACAGATTACGGAAGAAAATAAACAAATGAAGGAAGATTTTAGGCAAATAAATGAAGAAAATTTAAGGCAAATAAATGAAAAAATAGACAGTACCAACGAAAGTACTAAAGAAGATTTTAGACAAATAAATGAGAATATAAAACATATCAACGAAACAATTAGTCAAAAGGTCGACCGAACAAATGAAGCACTTCTACGGTTTAAGGAAGATATAATCGCCCAGGTAAACAACGTGGAAGACAACAATAAAATTCGTATAGCAACTGTACAACAAGATACAAAGGAGAAATTGGACAAAATACATTAGACGGTATCCGGACAAATAGAACATATCAATAGTGATATACGCCAAGTAAAGAGTCAGGTAAGCCACAACAGTGAGAGGATTGAGGACATCCAACACAAGGAGTTAATAAACATCAGGGAAGAACTAGAAACTCTCCGGAATCGACCAATGTATTGTCCTCAAAATACCATGCCGGACCATAGGTAAACTATAAATTTCAGGGACTACAAAAGAAACTGTGCACTTTTTGTATGTTTACTTGTGTTTTTCAATTCCATTTTTTATTTCAACGAAATGCGACGCACGATTACGATTATTGTTGATCAATCAATCCATAAAAAATTGTAAATCAACGAGTATTTTTTGTTGAAAAAAGTTTTTATTCGATTTCAATTATGAAAAACTGTGTAAATTGCCGACTACCGGCGCAAGGAGTGTATCCTGGAATCTTTTACGTGTAATAAGTTTAAGTAGCATGCGCAATTACAACATTATTATATTAAAACTTAGTTGTTCATTCTCCGGACACTAAAAACGACGAAAACTGAACTGTACGTAGAATCCAAAATACATTTACGATTCAGATACCTGTGACGCTTTTTGTTCTTTCAGTAAACTTGGAAAAGCTGGTAACATTCACAAAATTATTCGAAGGGGTTAAAGTAAACAGAATAATATCGTACGAGTCGAGTACATATGTACGAGCCGTCATGTCTATAACTGGATCAGTCCCAACGCCTCTCTGTGGACTAACGAAGAGAAATATATTCTGGTTAAATAAACATATCAGATATTGCCTCATAAAGTATGTTTGTTAGTAAAATTAATGTAGAGCAAGAGCTTTAAAATCGTCTGTCAGCAACTTGGAACCGAGAAAGTGTCTGGCAATTGTATTTTTTAATTTATTATATTGTCAAATTGAAAATATATCAAAAAGCCAGACATGCTGCTATAACGTTTTATTCATTACTTTTTTAGCCCTTTGAGCCTTAAGGACGGCAGAGAAACGTACAGCAAATCACCAGACTCCCCACGTTTCTACCAAGTCAAGTTGAATTTCTATACAAAGTATCAAGCGTACTGAAATACCGTAACCATTTTCGTCGCCAGCTCTTAGTCTAATACCATTGGGTACTATTTTCTAACATCCGAACTTGGAAAACAGTAATACGTATTTTTGCATAAGACGTTCACGTGTCTCATATCCTTTCTGCGTTTTCAAAGTGGGTGAAGAGGAAAATACAGTTATATATAAATAACTGACCATCATTTTCTATACAGGTAACTCGAAGTTTCTTGCAGTAATTATATAATGTTGTGATGTTATTCAATATGTTTATTTATTCTGCAAGTAATGTAATTTTGTATTTTCTTTTAACACCTGACGCACGTTTCACTGAAAAATATCAGTATCATCAGAGGGTTGTAAGTAAGTAAGTAAGACTTACAAACCTCTGATGATACTGATACTTTTCAGTGGAACGTGCGTCAGGTGTTAAAAGAAAATACGAAATTACACTATTTCCAGAAGAAACAAACATATTTAATAACATCACAACATTAAATAACTAAACTTATCAGTAAATGTGGTTCATGATATGAAAAAATTTGGCTGGCTTTATTCAGGCGATACTAGCAAATATCACATCATCCAACCATATCTTATATAAAGAGGTGTTAATATCTAGCAATTAATTATACGTACATAAGCAATTAAGTATACGTGGCGAATGTATCAGGACGAGGAGAATCAACAAGGATTACGAACACAAGGAAGTAAGTGACATTCTGAAAGGGGAAGGTGATTTCAGAATAGAAGTCAAAAAGAAGGGACGTCAAAAAAAGAAAACAAGAAAATTTGCTAAGCTTTTGATAATATGAACGTTAAATGGATGAAAGGTACTTTAGTGCTGAGCAAGATGATTACGTGAAAATCACCTGGTAAGATAATTAAGTGAAAACCATCTGGATTTAGACCATCAGGCAGACCGACGATACGACCGAAAGATCAGGTAATTAGGAAATGACATATAAAGTATAGGGATGATTGGATGCAAAGGGAAAATTCGCTATCGGCGAATATGGAAGGAAGTGGTAGAAAACCCGAGGCGCATAGAATTGACGAGGAAAAGAATAACACGGAATGATTCATTGGAGCAGAATCTGTAACAGCTGAGAGCCCATTAGCAACTGGACGCAAAGGAATGCAGACTCCAGACAAAAGGAACGGGAACATGGTTTTCCCCTGTTTAATGTGTGGGAAGTGAAATACTGGCGTAGCGTAAATTTTGTAACTAGGAATGCATTTTTCTATTTGACATTCCCAATTACAAAATTTTAAGGTAGAACGGTAGTACACATAGACCTATATATCAATAAATAATAACAGAGAGAACTTTCTTTCAACGAAATAGTTTTCATTGCCGTCTTTGGCCGGCATCTGACACACATCTGACACCTTTGCGGAAAATAAAGCAAAGCAAAGCAAATAAAACTCAAATAAATAAATAAAAATCTCAAAAAAATAAAGACATAAGGGTACGATGCGTAATCCCTCTCCCCCTTAGGATATACTTCCAAACATCAGATATATAATTTGTAGAGCTGGTAAACTTGCCAATCTCCGCAGTACAGGCGGCATTTCTTTGAGTTTAACTGCTACTACTGCTGTATTTCGCTGAACTGCTACATGTTGCCACAGAAAACGGATGAAACGGACTCAAACACTGAAGAGGTAGCTATAATTCAAATGCACTCAATAGCTATAATTTTGAAGAGAAATGTATAGCTATGTAATAATAATAATAACTGGCTAATTAATAAATTTTAAAACTGAATCGTCTAGGTCTATAACGGACGAAGCACGTAAGCATATATTGGGAATCTCGGGAAACAGTACGTCCCAAAAAAGGTATATGTATAGAGGTCAATCGGGGAGGAAACGATCGGTAGTAAAGCCAAGAACGAGTTGGAGAGACAGTGTATAACAAATGATTCCAGAAGAATATTTTGTGTTGGAGCTCAAGAAAGAGAGAGGCGTTGAAATGAGGTACAGTACCTGAAAGAGGTAAATCGAGGAAACCAGTGTTCAATACACGCTGTAGCACCGTTAATGGCGAAGAAGAAGAAGAAGAAGAAGAAGAAGAAGAAGAAGAAGAAGAAGAAGAAGAAGAAGAAGAAGAAGAAGAAGAAGAAGAAGAAGAAGAAGAAGAAGAAGAAGAAGAAGAAGAAGAAGAAGAAGAAGAAGAAGATCTTGAAATAGACATGAGGCTATTATATGTAAACACTGGTGGTTTTGTGATCTATATACAACAGAACATTTTACTGAATCAACAACGAAAGTGACAGTTCCAGTTTAGTTTTTCTGTTCGTCTACTCTGTAACAAGCTGTACCCAATGTTATTTATTGTGTAACACGTTCTGCTCGGCCAGACAATAGCCCGTGAAAGGTGAAACAAACACGGAGACGCCGTGCAATACAATCGATTCCATCAGCACCCAGTAATGTCCGCGGGCGCAATCTAAACGCTAACGGAAGTAGTACAGTGTTCCCTAGTTTCCGTATTTTCTTTTGTTCCAACCTGGTATTGTCTGAAGACTTCCCGGTTAAATTGGATTGTGTGTGCCGTGCGATTAGTTATTTAACACGCTGCTGTTATGAGATCTCCCCACTGTTTCTTTCTCCACTTTTTTTGCGAGCGAATTATGAACCTATTGTTTTGCAAGCCTCCTAGTTTTTTGCCATTCGCTTCGCTCAAAGGAATTCATTCTCTTAAAGCGATAAAGCAATGTGTGTCCCGAACAATTAGTTATTTAACAGGTACCTGTTATGTGAGGTTTGCCTGTTTCTTTTTTTTAGGACTTTGTAATTGTACCTATTGTTTTCATGTAGCCGCTATTTTTAGGCCTACTTTTAGGCGTTTAAAAAATTTTCGGGCCCACCTTGTATTGTTGACCCCAGACGTGGTTACTGCTCGTACACGGAAACGTCTGGTGAGAGGAAAGTTCCCAACAATGGATCACTTTTCCAGACATAACAGTCTGGGGAATTTTAAAAATATGGCACCAGTGTGAAAGCCTGAAATATTTGGAATGGTCTATCGGGGTGAAGACAGAAGACAGAAGTGGTGGATGGTGACTCCCAAATACTGTGTCCTACAAACAAATAATATTGCGTCTCGTTGCTACCTCTTGCACAATTAAACGGTACTCGGTTTGATAAAATTCAGTAAAACACTTTTCCACTCACGTTATCTAAAGTTTTGCATTAGAAAAAGAACCAACCATATTGACTCCTTTATTTTTTTCTACTCATGACCAACATGAGTCACTGATTCAGAACGAAGCTTTAACAGCCGTACATCAACATGCACGACTAAAAATGATGTGTGAAAGCCTAAAAATCATTTTGACCGTAACACATAATTAATCGCTGGTAAGCATTTTACACAGATGCTACAATCCATTGGTTAAAATTTGTGGACACACTTTGGATTCACAATTACGTAGAAAAGTTAACCATCTTTTTTTTGCAGGACAATTTGGTTCAAACTTAATTTAAAAAAAAAAAAGCAAAAACATGTTTCAATTAAATAACGTCTTATTTTTGTAATAACATAGACGAAATACCGCACAGCGGAATTCGTAAACATTCGGTTAAACTCGGCTGTGGCTACAATCACACACAACACACACACACACCTGGTTAAACTGAAGGCTAGGGCGATAGGAGAGGATAAAGGTCCAAACAACCATTGTACATTAATTTGACGTCACACACTGGAGACATTCGCTATAATCTGAAACAGCACATGGCGTCCTTCGATCATACAGGTAGTGTAAGACGATAACATTAGAGCCCGGCCTCATAAGTGTCATTGCCTCAAGACAACGACCAATGCCACAACAACTGATAGTAAACAGATCACGATCGCTTCCATAAAATTATCCTGTATGCACTGTATACAGTAACAGCCGCAACAACTAAAAAGCTCTCTTGCTTATGAAGGTCTAACTGTACCAACTACGAACCTTACAAACATCGGGTATAATATATTGTCCTGATCTCTCTTAGATGACACGTTAGAGGGTTGGCAACTTCCCTCCGCGCTTCACGAACGTTATCTTCCCTCTTCAATGCACAGTGTTATTCACAGATCACGTCTTTAACTATTTTAGGCACATAATCCAAAGTAGTCTTTTCTCTATAACTCCATCTTTGTCGTGTTTACTTGCTGAACTGCTACTTGTCATGTTCCGGACGAGGCCTTTCAGTGTTTCCATCATTTTCAAGTCCTAAGCCACGACAAAAAATATCACGCTGGAACCCGTATATATATACCCGCGAATCCGCCTTCACGGCATGTCAATGTGTAAAAAAATCTACTTGTCACAAGGCGGATTCACGGGTATATATCCGAGTTCCAGCGGGATACTTTTTGTCGTGGATTAGGACTTGAAATGGTAGACAAACTGAAAGGTCTTGTCCGGAACATAACAAGTAGCAGTTCAGCAAGTAAACACGACAAAATTGGAATTACAGAGACTGCTAATTCAAATAACAAGATGAACAATTTTCTCTATAACGTCTCTATTTTGCTTTCAATATTTCTCTTTATAAACCCAACGTGCTGAAACGTGTACTCAACGTCTTGATGGGCTCTTCTCCTTTTCATATTCATTACGAAGGTTCTCTTAAACTTTCCGGAAAACTTTAGCATTCCTAAATTTTTCTCTCTAGCCTTTTTCATCATTCTTTTATAGCAACCCAATTCTTTCGAAAGAGTTCTTCCCTTTTCTCTTTCCTACCGACCACAATTCACTTCCATGCATAATTATTTAACAGATTCTTCCTTTCCTTTAAGCTGATACTCCTCGAACACCTTTAAGTTTTTCCTCTTATTGCACGCAAGTTTACCCTCCTCACTAACTCTATTCAGTATCTCCCTGGGACTCCGACCATCCTCGTGACTTTCGTTTCTAAATGGCTAAATTCTTTTACTTGTTGGAGGACATCGTTCCCAATGTTTTGTTTTAGTCCCACTTTCTCTATTTCTATTGGACACTGTGATCTCTGTCTTCTGTTACTAGTCTCCATGTTGTATTACTTTTCTATTGTACCTCCATCAGTCTTAGTAAGAATTCTCTGCAAATCTGGTTCACTCTCAGCGACCGCAGCTGTATCATTCACAGTTTTTCTCTATAATTCCAACTTTGTCTCAGCAACCACAGCTGTATTTGTTCAAATTAAACAAATAATACGATGACAGAGAGTATTTATGTTTCATATACTTTTTAATAAATGTTTTCCTGTTTGCTTCTACAACGAGTTACAACAATTCTATGCTTGTATGCTCTCGTAATATATATATATATATATATATATATATATATATATATATATATATAACATAAAAAATACATAACTGAAGTAATATAAAACATAATCATAATTAATTTCCTCTCAATCTGTAAAATAGAGATATAAAATTGAAGCAACGCTCGTGTAAGCTAAATGTCTGATCAACGTATATACGTATGTAACACAATTATTATACAGCGCACGATGGGTTTTCCGTTTCGCGGCTATAAAATGTGCAGCAATAACTCTCAGCGATTCTAAATGAAATTACTTTTCGCGGCCGAGAAATAACGGATACCGCTATGTTGCACGTCATTGGAATGCTTCATACACGTCTACCTTGAACGAGGCAAGGCATGCATGGGACGGGGGAAGGGAGGGCAACAGTTGTTGTCTTATATGTGCACAGCCCGTCGGTGGGCAGTTGTGACTTGCAAATGAGGAAGTTCGCCTCTGCGCATACGGATACGGAATCGATTCCATGGCCGAGAACGGTTTTCAGTAATCGTACGGTTTACACAGAACTGTTCTATAATCAGAATAATCGGGTGTCAGTAAAGGTGAAATACAATTTGTTTTCAACTGTTGCATAAGTCATATCCATTCTTTTATATAAACCAAAAATCTGGTAATACTAAAAAAAGATTAAATCGTATACAAGTTGGCGAAATAACATTTTTTGAAATATAAGTAAAGGTTGTGTACAAAACGACAGATATTATATGATGTCATAAGAAAATACAGCATATTCCTATATAAATACGTATAGCTTTATATTTATACGAATAATCGCCTATACAAATTATAAAACACAGACCTTTAAGAAAATCGGCTTAAAATAGAGGTCGAACAAATGAACAGGAATCGAAGAAATGAACAGAGATTAATTTAATTTAATTCGTATAATTTAATCCGCACTAGAGAAAACGACGCGGAAAGGATAAACACACACGCGCGCACGCACAAACGTACGTATCATTTTTACATCTGTCTCTGCCTTCCACCTCTGTCAGTGTCGACTCTTCCCTATTTTCCCATTCCCGTCTCTGAGGTTTCGTCTTTCCATCGCCTCGTTCATTTCATATCTCCAGAACCTCCTCCTCCTCCTCCTCCTCCTCCTCCTCCTCCTCCTCCACCTCCTCCTCCTCCTTCTTCTTCTTCTTCTTCTTCTTCTTCTTCTTCTTCTTCTTCTTCTTCTTCTTCTTCTTCTTCTTCTTCTGTCCCCATACCAGATCAAGCTTCTCTCTTCAGTTTAACTAAACAAACTTGATTCTATTGGTAAAAGTCATTTTCAAATATTCTTCTTGAACATCATGTGTCGTAGTTTTTGGCGATACAATCGTCAACACAGGCCTACGTATGAGATATCGGTATCGGATACATTGATGTTGATCAGACGTTGGCAAATTTCATTTAATATGCAGAACAATTCGTCAGTTGTCAGACAAAAACAGGAAAGAGACTCGCCTAAAATGTTATAAAGTAACGGCTGTGCCAGTGTTGTTGTATGATTCTGCAACTTGGGTTCTGGTGAAGAAACGTCTTAGAAGAATACAGTCATCCATGAAACTCTTGCAATCTGTTAAAGGCTGCACACGAAGGTAAGACTTTACAGTGAATATATAAATATAAAGTTGAAATTATTTATTATCCACGAGCTCATTGCGAAAAACGAAAAGAGATGGATTGCTCATCTGCGTAGGATGGCGGATGGCAGGTTACCTAAGGAAGTTTGGCAATACAATCCTGTTAGCCAAAGAAGTATAAAAAGACTGAGGAAGTGTTAATCAAATGGATATAATTTCTTTGGGACCGCAACAAGCGATTCGCTTATTTCCTGATGGAAGAAGAAGAAGAAGAAGAAGAAGAAGAAGAAGAAGAAGAGGCGACGATCAAAATTGTAATCTCTTCACGTCGTAATGAGCGATTTCTGTAGTACTTGAGAAATGGGAAGAGAGTGTTCTGTCAGACTCGTGGCACTGCCTGTATCATACAAAGCTGCTCCCAGCTCTGCGTTCAGTGGGGGGATTTAGTATTAGTACGTTACATACTGTATAACACACATACACATACACTAACGCGTGTAGAACGTACATCTGAGACGACGACGACGCCGCCGCGGGGATCGCTTAGCTTTAGGGACGTGAGCTGAATGCTAAGTTAAAATTAAGAGGTCCTGTGTTGTAAGTTGACAACGACGACTTTACAGCCTAGTAAATAAACTTCCGAAGTGCGCAGTATTAAAAGCTTAGCGCCGAGTATATACATATAAAACCCGCCAGTTTACCACGCTTTAAAACTTCGCACTCCCTAAAATTTAACATAAAATTTTATAAGTCTCGTTAATACAATGTGTAATAAAATTTGTCTAGCTTTCTGTAAATTGTGTTATTAATTTGTGTAATCGTAAGCGGTCATTAATGTTTTTTATTACCAAATTATTCAACCCAGTTGTTGTTTCACGAAATCGCATCTCTCTCTAACTCTCTCACTCCACCTCTTTACACACACACACACACACACACACACACACACACACACACACACACACACACACACACACACACACACACACCATCATCAGCCGTGGCTCTACAACCCTTGGTGGGTCTTATTCTGCTCCCAGAGTCGATTCCATTCTTCCCTATTGCGTGCCCTGGCTTTCCAGGTTCTTATGTTCAGCTTTCTGAGGTCCTCCTCTATCTTGTCTTTGAATCTACTTCCGGATCTTCCGCTTTTTCTACTGGTTTCTGGTAGAAAATATGTTTCGTAGGCTGTCCTTCCTCCATTCTTTCTATGTGTCCAACGCACCTCAGCCTATATATTTTGATTATCCTGACAATGTCAAGCTCTTTGTAAAGATGGTATAGTTCATAATTATAGCGCCTGTGCCATACACACACACACACATTAAATTTAAATTGTAAGATAAAAAATATTGCCTTCAATTCTGACGATGTTGAACATAATGTTTCGAGAAATGAACGTTAGCAAACAAACGAATAATTAAAATTTATCACTGTATGTATGCATGTATCACTTGCATCGAAATTTTATATTAAAAAAAATAGACCGACAAAAACATGCGCACGCATACGCACACTGCACACTGCATACCTTATAACCTTTGGTCATGCAGAATCAATATTTGAAATGTGCATAAGACAAAACAACATAATCGACACTTCGACACTTACTACAGTGTACACTATTATTTTACAACCTATAAGAAAAACGAACTGAAAATAAAGCAACTGGTTCTTGCGGGTTACTATACCGAAATCTGTAGGCTTTCGCCTTATCTGCCCCAACACTACATTTCCAGTGCTACCGAACATACGTTTCGTACAATAATTAAAGACTTTTCGTATTGTTTATCACAATTTTTTTTCCTTACATTTGCAAAAAAATAGGATATATGCATTATGGAATAAACCAATAAAACAATAATAAAGAATACATTTATGCATACTCATCTATAAACGCAAAAGAGTAATCAATCGTAGAGGTAGATGAGTGTGTGCGCGCGCGCGTTTCGCAATTTTACACTTCGTATCTTTAAGAATTCTGCGAGCCAGAAAACTGACTGTTCCACAAGTACGTGACTCAACTCTGTATTTATTTTGTGTGCGTAATAAGAATTCCATTTATTATTATTATTATTATTATTATTAAACTTATATGGACGAAGTCGGGCCGACTCGATACCGCTGCGATTCTGGTTATATAACAGTCGATCATAGCTGCGCACGGCCGAATCAAATTCCAACAAGTAAAACGATTAGAACAATGCCTGGCAAAATGAAAACGTGCCTGGCAAATGAAACGCGACGAACGAAGAACGTTTGAGGCGGCGGCGGCGGCGGCGAAGAGGAGGTGCACGGGGCTCGGCCTGCTCGCTCGCCCTCTCGTCTGTAGAAGATTATATTGTTTGCGTTACAGAGATTCCAGCGCCGTGGAATGCTGAATAATAATAATAAAATCTGTAACTACAGAGAGAGTAAGAATCTCTTCCGGCCGCTTATAATTGAATAAAACTGGTATTAGTCCGTGTCGTACAGTATGCAATAAAATTATTACGGTTTTTTATCATGTTCTAGTATTACTGTATCCGTTTTCCTTCATCATAAAATATTTATAAAATGTGTAAAATAACATACAAAAAAATATATAAGAGCGGAGCTGCGAATACGAAAATAGCTGGATGCATGCGTGAATATACAGAACAAAATCGACAGATTACCGGAAAACAGTCGTATTGCTAGAAGGATGTTTGCATATTGACCAGAAAGACGTGGATGCCTGGAATTCTGTAATAAACGATGGAGAGCACTGAAATAATGTCGTATCTACTGCAATAATAAGCATAAATAGAAGTTGTAATAAGTCTAGAAGGTAAAGTAAGAAGAGCAACATAGAGAAACATGTTTGCAGGTTTTTTTGTTGTTTTAGGTGCACAAGTTTCATTTCCGAGGTTGTTTCAGTTTTTGAACCCGATTGTCGTACGAAATAGATTCAGCAGATGGCAATATATTAGAATGATATTAGAGAAAATTATTAATGGTATTTATAAAATTATACGCTAAGGAAAGGTCACGAAATAATTTGTTGGATCAGATGTGTAAACAAATGGCGTTTAAAAGAAAAGATTCATGTACTTGTAACAAAGGACGAGATCGACAGGGATTCCTGAATATGGTTAAACACCAATTATTGGACTTCTTCTTCTTGAGTCATAAGTCTTCCAACTGGTTTGTACTCTCCCCGCATATACCCGTGGTGCGTATGTTCTAGATTCTCTAACAGGCACGTCGGACCCGAACGACAGTTAGCAGTGTTTATACTGGGCAATATATCTCTCGTTGGTTTGGCATCCCCTTGTGCATAGATACGGGAATGGTCGTGTCTATATGAGATACCCACAGTGGGAATCGAAGCCACGCCGACAGCGTAGCAGCGCCACACGCTAGCCACTACCGCCATGATCACTCAAATTCCTGGAATGAGGCTGAAAAAAGACAAAGATCCTTTATGGAAACATTTTTGTTGCTCTGCCAGCCTGAAAAGCCAGGTAGCGAATGTAACAGTTATACTGCATTTTCAAGACTCTTTTCAATGACTTCCACCTATGAAACTAGTTATAACAAGTGGAAGTGAGATAAGAAACAAGGTATTTCTTTGAGCACAAGAAAAAGTAAAAGAAGTGTAATAGCGAAGTGAATGAAAACGCGTCTGTAGGGAAGCGAGAACAGAGAATCAGAACTTGTTAATCTCAGTTCAGAAAGTACGAACACAACACCAGCTGTCGAAGTTTGTAAAATCTCTCTCACTCTCTCTCTCTCTGTCTCTTGCTCTCTCGCAACCATCCAATCAACAGTTGTTGCGCCGGAAACTTTACAGTAATCATAATAACAACAGCGCTGTGACGCACACATGACGTGTATCCAGTTCGTACGTACCTTTCCTTTTCCAACAGCAGTGCAATTATACGGACAGTTAATTCTTATTGGCAGCCAGAGAGTTTCCAACAGTACTGTCACGATATTAGCAGTGGTGGTGTAATAGTATAACTTTTGCATTACATGTTCGGTAAGAGTGCGTGTACAAAATTCCGAACTCGGCTGTCATCAACAGACAAAGAACAAACTAACGAACATATGTAATGATTACACACAAAAATTAAACTCAATTTACCAGTAAAGAACATTCAGGTACATAAGACGATAAAAATGACACAATTATTAGATCTGTACAATATCCACTATATACAGTTGCAGTTTACAAAATGAACCGACTTACTGACCATGGAAAAAAAAAATTCAGTGCAACCCTTAACTTACAGAAGGTATTTTACAACCGACAAACGTTATTACCGTAATGAACGAAATCTGCAGAGATTTTACTCGCTTAACTAGTACACAGCACTCAGACAAACGAGAAGTCGATAGCAATGCGAAGCAATTATTGCAGATCGAATTGGATTTATGATCTGAAAGTCACCACTGTGGTCGTATAAACACATCTTGTTGTATAGACAGTTTCTGAAGTCTGTATGATCCTAAGGCTGTAAACAATCACACCAAGTCGAAAAAGATTCAAAAACTTGAAAACCGAGTGGCTGTGAAAAATCGCCGATACCCCGTGAACCATGTGAAATTTTAATCTACGTCGAGACCTCCAAAACGGATCCGATGACAAAAGATTCGGAATTTTGCTAAGTAACATGACGGGAGACTTCACCAGCAACATACCGTTGAAGCATTTCAGTCACTAAAAGTGACATAACTCAAGAAAAGTGAAAACCAAATTAGGTAATTATGGTGATGTTTGCTGGGCCAGAGTAAAGTGTAGTGTGTATATAAGCGTGTAGTAACTGTATGTGTATATGTGACAAAATGGGGATTCAGAGAAGCAATTTTGACAGGCAGCATTTCAAGGGAGAAAATTGAAACTTATGAAAAAAACGTCATTAAAACATATTACTACTTCTACTAGTAATTTTATACAAACCACTATGTTGTCTTTGGTATTGACAGCGCTTTCGGCAGTCAAACCATCTTCAGGTCATTTACCAAGGTTCAGACCACTAACACTCCAATATAACAATAAAATAAAACATATTATATTGTTATTAATAATAAAACTTTTTACAAGAATATATTTTTATTATTTTGTACAAACACTGTAATTTAGAAAATAGTAAAAATATATTCTTATCAAAAGTTTTATTATTAACAATAATATAAATATATAACAAGAAAAATATGAGCATTTCTGAATAAAACATATTAAAAATTAAAGTTTAACCATTAGTAGTTTTATCTGTAATTATTATAAATCAAGGAAGACGAAAAATTTTAAGTTCAGATTATAATTATTTATAAACGAAGACTTTAAATATTTAAAAAATATATCGAGTTTTACAGAAAACAATTATTAAGTAGGGCTGTGGAATTTTTTTTTTTTTATTCAAGAAGGTAATTTTCCCCCCTCGTGAATACCTATCTCGCCATTGTCAACAAGCAGTGGAAACGTAACACCAGAACAAATCGCACTCACCAGATTGCTGACATTCTTGGACAAGCGCCCCAAGCAATTTAAATAAGAATAAAATAATCCAGTAATTTTAGACTGAGCGCTACGAAACGTGCCAAATACTTGAAGTCTACTGCCGCCTTCTGCAGCTCCATAAACGGACAAATAATATGTAAAAGTGAAAATTGCACACATGAACGAAAGCGAGGCGAGACTAAACTGGCTCAACCAGTATACACAGCTTACACGAGACTTAATACACACACCAAAATTAATGGCATAATCGTCAGACCGTTAACTAATTTTACAAAAAAGCGACATACCAACGACCGATTTTATTATTAGACTTATTACAAGTGGTTTTTTTTTCTTGTGTTGTTTTTTTTTTCTTGTTGTGGACACAAGTCTTATGCAAATAAGTGTATTGAGAATACGTACGATTTATTCGCAGTGAATGCGACAGATTAAATTTATATGTACAGATCAGTGTAATATCTTCAATAAATACACTGCAAGTAGGTTTATTTTCACCTGACGCACGTGTCACAGAAATTATTTTGTATCTTCAGAGGTTGTTTGAATTGTAATTGAATGTTTTGCTTACAATGTAGGATTGGTTTATTATACATTTATTTATACATTGTTAGCGAAACATTCAATTACAATTCAAACAGACCTTTGAACATACAGAACAATTTCTGTGAAACGTGCGCCAGGTGAAAATAAATCTACTTGCAGTGTATTTATTTGAAGACATTACATGGGATACCTGCAGGAAACTCAACGATTTACTTACAAAGGAGTAACAGATCAATGTACTATATACTGTAATGTACACAATCCGTATGTACTGTGAATGTGCTTAATAATTTCCTCAGTGCTCAGAGTGTTTCCTACCTGAACACAAAAAATACATATACTCACCACCTTAAACATTTATTAAATGTATAAAAAATATGCCGTTTTAAAATACTATATATATTGTGATGGTACATCTCATCACATATGTATAAGATATATTATAACGATAAGATATAAATAACAAGTACTAGCACAAGCCATGAAAGAAAAAAAAAACTTATTAAAAAGTATGTAACTAACATTAAATTATCAATTCCAACATCCAACAAAAGTAACCAAAGAAGATTATATTAATATTATATAAGAAACAGTAGTTATAAAAGGAAATTCAGAAAAGAACAAACAAAGAAAAATTTCTAATAACGTGACAAAACCCAATAGTTATGGTAGGTGAGGGGCATGAACATTAAAACGAACAATATGAACTATATGAACAATAACACGAACTACAAATGGACTGATAATAAAAGAAAAATGAAACGGGCGACTATGAATATCACAAGAAAAATCAACATTGAATAGAAGAAATGAGAAGAGGCAAAGAACCAGATTTAGAACTGAGAAACAGAAGTTTGTACCAAAAAACATGACAAATTGACCCAATCTAATGAGTAAACTAATCCCATTCTTTTAATAAACAATACAATTGATAGGAGTACCCAATAAAGATAATATAAAATTAAGAATGCAATGCAGTAGAGTAAATAATAACAAAATATGTAATAATTTAAGAAACCAGTGTAAATCTATGAGTTCAAACAAGTGAAAATAGTGAGAGCCCAAAATAATTAAATGATGATCAAAAGATCATAATATAAACCAGTGGGGAAGTGAAAGCCAGTGGGGGTTATCATTAAAGTGATAAAGGTCTTATGAACCACATATATGGAAATAAGAACCAAAATATAGTGACAAAGTGTTTTTTTTATTAAGTGTTTTGATAAACTCCAATGTACTATGTTATGTATAATTATTTATTCATAAGGATTGAACACTTATTCATTTTTAAATAATGCACAGTTATTGGCCTATGCTATAATTTAAATAATAAGATATAGTGACATATAAAAGAGTTAGGGTAATAAACACCCATGTTCAGTTATATTAGAAATAGTTAATATGGGAGCCTGTGTGCACCATTAATTTATATGTTATAAAAGTTTTGTTGAGAAAATGTTAGTTATCTAGTGAACAGAATGTTCATAAACTGTTCAAAATGTTAATCAGGTAATTGGGAAAGATCTAATATTATAAAAAGGATATTGTACAGAAATAACTAACTGTTAGACATGTAGGCCTAAGGAATTGAGCCAGACCCAAGCAACATTGAAATAGTTAGATAAACACTACTAAATTAAATAAAACTAAAAACAAAAGATTGATTTTGATAAAATATAAAGATGTTAATGGAGGGAGATGTATAAACCATCCATTGCTATCATAATATAGATAATGAACATAATTATAAAGTGTTTAGTAAGCCACTAAGCTGACATGGCTTCAGTATTATTGTTATTGTCAGAAAAATAGGTGTAGATATTTTAATTAATGATATTGTATGAAAAGTAGGAATACTCAGAATTATATTTGGTAGTAAGAATAACAATATTAGAAGATATTAGATCTGTAAGACATACAACAAAAATGTCAAACAAGATTAGGTCAATGCCTCAAAACACAAAAGTATAAACCTGCCAAAACAGTAGATAAGAGGCCAAAATGGGGCGAGATTAGTATCAAAACTATTTAATTTTAATGAACAATAAAATGGTACTAATTAAAAATAAATGTAAATCAAAATAAATAAAACGTAATCTGAGGTGACAAAATTAAAATATCGGTATGGAGAACCATACATGACTTCCATATTCTAAGATTTATATTTAAAATCATTTTCAGCCAAACAGCCAGGGAAGGAATTTTAACAAAAAAATACTTCTTTCTTGCCAATAATGTAGTACACATATAAAAAATATTATCCCCTCCCCCTTCAACTATAATTTTGATTTATAGAAAATTACCCCCAGCCCGTTCAACTAGCCTCTTCATTTATAGATATTTCATCTACGTTTCTACAGTGGATTATTAAGATCTTATCAGGATACTTAATCAAAATTAAGTACTTTACTCATGTTACAACAAAAAATGTTTCAGGTAAACTGCCCTTTCCCCGTAACCGATCTTCACCAAAATCAACAGACATTGAGTTCTCTATAGCTCAGGCACATATGTAAAAAATTATTTGATTCTGTTTGAATTTACGGCAGTTATGGTTCGTCATATAAAAAATTACCCATGTTAAAACATAAAACATGAGATTTATAAAACATATCTAAGATTTATATTTAAAATCATTTTTGAAATAAAATATTTTCATAGAACCTACTAACGCTGGGGAAATCTGAGGAGCCAATCAGAGTTGGGCCTACCTGTCACTCTGCTGAATTTGGTGGAAAGCCCTGTCACTGTCGTCAAGTCCCCACCTCAATGAAGAACCCATTGTTTTATAAAAATATATTTAAATTTTGAAAACTGAAAATTCTTTTCTTGTAAATATTTATATTTTATAATCAAAATGACTTTATTTTTGTTACCTGGCAACAAAATTATTTTATTTTCAACAATTACCATTGTTTCAAAAAGTTTAAATAAATTTTCAAGTACTTTACTCTTGTTAAAACGTAAAAGGTTGCAGGTAAACTACCCCTTCCCCTTAACCGATCTTCACCAAAATCGAAAGTCCTTGAGATCTCTACAATTCAGGGATGTATGCAAAACATTATTTGATTCTGTTTGAATTTGCGGCAGTTATCGTTTGCCATAGAAAAAAAAACGTTGCAGGTAAACTACCCCTTCCCCTCAACCGATCTTCACCAAAAACAATAGGTCTTGAGTACTCTACAAATCAGGGCTGTATGCAGAAAATTATTTGATTCTGTTTGAACTTGCGGCTGTTATCGTTTGCCATAGAAAAAAATCTACAGAAGACACACAGACACACAGACACTTTTCGGAAAACGACTTTTTTTCATGTTTTGAGTGTAGTACAATCAGAATCTGCAATAATCTCGAACACGATTTTTTTTGCCATCACCATACTTCCATTCCTTAAGGAATATGGAAGTAAAACGCCAATTTTCAAAAATAACTTAGTCACGTGACGTGGGGTCAAGGCTCTAGACCAATCAAAAACACCAAAAGCTAGGTCACCAACGAGATTTAAATATTTTTAGAGAGACAGTTGGATTGTTAGATATAAAACTGAAAACTTCAACAGCATATTGCTGGCAGTAAAAAATTAATATTAAAAGAGTGAAAACTTACTCCAGGAGAGGCGATTCCGATAAAAGTAATACCGAAAAGATCGACAACACATGACACGACACCAGAACCAAGAAAAACCAACACACTAACGAGAATCTGAGAAAATAGATACCCAACTCAAAAGCGTCCATCCCGTATATACACAGCAACGGTGAGAAATTTTGGTTAATTCCAGCAGAATACTACATAACATCACAACACAATTTCCACTAAAAACAGCTGTTCCAGATAAAGGAGGCTATATACCAACTATTATTATAAACTACTATAACTAAGACTTTATTTAAAACACTTTAATTGGAATTTAAAGAACGTATTTTTCTGAGGTGAGAACTCAATAGTCCGCCATGTTGTGTTACTGAAGGCACTGTTGCAAACTGTAAGCGAACAACTTTGGAAAACATTATTATATACATTTTGTTAGTCGATAAGAAGTAAATATATTTTGTAATGCATTGTATTTTTAAGTAGAAGCATATTTCCTATCTTTCCTAGCAACTCCAAGTACCCATTACCTGAGAAACATAAAATATATTTATTGTGAATTGTCTTTGTTATTACGGACTATTTGTTACGGCGGATGAACTCATCCAATTGTAAATCCTCGAATAATGAAACGGTAATTTGACCAATGTTCCAAAGAAATTACGAATAAAAGATATAATTTGTCAATCGTACCAGTCCTATTTTATTCCAATAAAGTAATTATAAAGACTATTAATTACAGGAACCAGAAGAGAAAATTTGAGGAAGGCGCAAGGACATCCAGACACGAAAGTAGATCCAGTGGGCTGCTTACACGATCTATTTGACCATTACTAAACAAATATTATTCACGCGCCGATTTCAAACGGACGGTGACACACTAAATTCTCGTTCCTATACAATCGTTGCTAATCAACGAATACTGAACGACAACACAGGAAACGACAACAAAATAACTAATATAATTAATAGTCACAACATAAGGACATTTACGAACCGATTAACGAGTACAACCAAGTTTTGAAGGGTAACTTATTTCGTTATCCGCAGTTCGTAAGATACACCCGTAAGTATTCAGTTTGTTATAGATTGACGCATCCAACGTGGGCCTTTAAGACTCACAGATAAACCGTCACGCACAGAACAGTTTGTTATAGATTGACGCATCCAACGTGGGCCTTTAAGACTCACAGATAAAACGTCACAACACAATTCTGATTGTTACAGATTGACGCCTGCAACGTGGGGCTTTACAAGTCAACTCCACACCTCTGCACTATTCTGATTGTTATAATATCCATCTAGACCCCTGAATCCTGCCTTTCTGTAGTTGAGGGCTATATTTTTTCTTAACATTCTACTATACACAGTTAAGTTCTTTCTAGTTTTTCCTATTCTTTTTCCTCCATCTAATTATCGTTCTGCCATTCTAACTCTTTGGGGAATTCTAACTTTTCCATTGTTCCGAGATTAACATAGTATATTTATTATTTCTGTCCTAACTTTTCCCTGTCCGTAGCATTCATTTCAATTATATTCTGTATTCCTCGTCGCTTTCCTCCAATGAAGACATTTCTCTCTCTTTTTCGAAGCCGCGGCCTCTTCATCCATGTTTCTGCCCCATATAGCATTATACTCTTGACAATGGCGGTTCTGTGAATCGTAGATTTGCTTTTATTGATTATACTTCTATTCGACAAAATTGAATTCAACGTTCTTATTACCATCCTGCCTGTACTCCCGAATATGAGTTTTGTTTCTTTATATTTATATATGATGCTCCATCCTAAACATTCATCCATCTTTGGTGTCGATCTTAAGTAAAAAGGCTTTGCATATATTTATAAAACGATTGACCATTAACCAGACAGATTAAAACGGTATAGTCTTATAGACTATGGAAAGTAAATCTTTAATGAAAAACAAGTAAACATTTATACTATAATAAAAAAATGGCTGCGTTTTATACTACCGAAGTGGTTTACGAAAGGTAGTGTAGACTGCTTATTTCAGCCATTCACCGTTCAAAGTAAAACATTCTGGCCATCGTTATGATTTAATCGGCCATTATTTTGTCCACATGTTATCCTTCGTAGTAATTTTCACAGTTTGAATTGACCAAGGGGGAGGATGTTAAATTTGCACCACGTTATTATAGACGTGACAGACATAGAAGCCGGGACTCTAGGTTCGTAACGTAGCGCCAAATTTGCATTTCCCTTTCCCTATTTTGTAACATTCGTAAAACGGTTATTGAAGAAAATTTAAATTAAGCCAAATAAAATGAGATCTGTAGACCATGCTAAAGGAATATTGAAAACAGTACACCAGAAACTGGATGAAATAGTAGTCACCACGAAAAAGATAAAGTTTATCATAGAATTGCATGAATTAGGCATTTGGGAGAAGTGAACGAAACAGAAAGAACTGTACCGCTCGGCAGGAAGGCTATGAAAATGTGGAAGCTTGGTCGATGTTTCGACTCACATTCAGAGAGAGACTGAAGGCGTAAGGCATCTAACAGGATATAATGCCTTAGAGTTGTGACCAAGCGAAGGTCCTGGGACAGCTGTGGTGCCAAAGGAAGAAGAGAAAGTCAATGTAAAATAAAACAGTCGGTACAGTTTTGTGATCTTCTTTCTATTGATAAACTTTTACTTAAACTACAGCATTTGAAAAGAGCGCTGATAAAACGGAAAAAATTATGAAAAAAGGGTCATCGGAAGGAACATCGATAAGCTGAGCCATACACATGATCGTTCACAATAGATTCTACAACTATGTGAGTGTTACAGAAAAATCTAATATAGTAAAAGCTAAAAGGAAGTCAAGTTGAAGCTTATCTGCAGAAATTGTTTTAAAAGTTATCTGTAGAAATGGAAGTAGGATACGGATATTTGAAACGATACAGACGAAATGAACAGGACTTACTGAATGTGACTACCATCCACTTTCTGGATTAAGGTTACCTAAAGCTCATTAATATTAAAAAAATCTGAAACAGAGAACTGCTCTTGTACTTTCAGCTAAGTATTAAGTGCAAAATCATAGAACAAAGTATCCAGATTCTTTAACGACTTCCATCTTCGAGCTAACTTCTAAAAATAATTGAAAAAGAAACGGTAAGCAGATTTCATTAGACAGAAAAAAAAGTAAAAGAGACGTAAAAGCATAAAGAATGAAAACGTGTCTTTAGAATCTTGTTAATACTGTATCAGTTCAGAAGAATGAACGCAATATAACTCTCTTTGTTTCCTTGCTCTTTGCAATGGAAATAAAAAAGAGCTCTTTACAATGGAAACTTTACAGTAATACTATAAACAACGCAAGCAGTCTGCGAGTTTCTAACGCACAGACGTTCAAGGTATCTTAGGAGCGAAATGACTGCTGTTATGAGGGAACCGAGCTCCACAGAGAATTCTAGTGCTGGAGGAAGGAAAAGGAAATCGTAATAAAATAAAACACTAACAATTTCTGCGATTACACATGAAAAAGTGTTCTATAAAAACTTATGTAACTTACAGCAGAGGTGCTCGGAACTCTCGGGGAATCATTGATTAAAATTTGAGGGTCAGTGAAAAAATTATAAAGAAACTGTCAAATAACTGATATTAAATATCAGATACCTGCTTTCCTAAGAACCAGAAATGTAATATTAGCAGAAAGAAAAAGAAAATGAGAGAAATATTTTGTAACAAGAACACCCACAGTAAATTCTCGTGGGAAGCTATATGTAAAACGCTTTGTTTACATGTGTGATAATCTTAGCTCTTCTTACTTCCTACTTGTATCACCCAATCACCAACTAATAGAGAAATGAAGACAATCAGTCAAAATTGAGAAGAGTTAATAATATGGAGTAAATAAAAACTCTGAAAAGAATTCCTAAACAGAGTCCAGAAGTGAACAAAGAAGGAAGTGTGTGAAAGTTCGCAACAGAGATAACAACAACAATGAATAAGAAAAACTATTACTTTGAGCTCTTAGGATTAACGGTTCGTGTTATATATATATATATATATATACGATCTATGTTGAATATAAGTAATTAAATATTGATACGTAATTATTTCGAAACTATTTTATAATTTAGAAATTATGGAATGAATTACCGACCGCTTATCAGATTGACTCTCTCTTGTTTGTTTTTACAGTTAGGTAAAAGAATATTTTAGAATTTTTGGTGAATGAGATAATATCAAAAATTAATATGAGTTCACAGTTTATTCGTATATTTTGTACAAATCTCAAGTGGACGAACCCTGAACTCTTCACCACGTAAATTAAGTAATTCCTAATTGTTCGTATTGTTTAAATTAGCAGCCATCCTTAGTATTTCTTTTATGAATTTCCTAACTGCTACAATTTTTATTGTTCGACAAAGCTTTTCGTCATCACTGACATCATCAGGTCTTAAACAACTAATATATAACGTTGTTTAAGACCTGATGATGTCAGTGATGACGAAAAGCTTTTTCGAACAATAAAAATTGTAGCAGTTAGCAAATTCATAAAAGAAATAGTAATTCCTAATTGGTTAGTGATAATATAAAGCCTCCTGGAAACCTAGCGCAATTACATTTATTAACGATTGCCCGGATTTAAACGATCAGGCAACATATTTTTCTTGAGAATTTTGTTAAAGTTGAGATTTCTCCTAAGGAAAGGAATACTTTTCCAAAGTATCCATACTTTACCAAAGGTCAGCATAGGTACAGGCTCACCTGCTGCTCTTGCTGTTCCATTACCGCATTTGACTGGTCCAGAAGCGTATTTACGGGAATGCGTTCTAGGCGAATGGAACTGGCCCCCCAGAGGGTTGAAAAAAAGTTTACGAATTTTGTCAATCTCTTAATTCTTAGGCTATTATAACTTCAGCTGTATACGCTCGTATAGTATTACCTATACAAACAGTTTTATTACACATTTGCGTATACGTTTCAAATATACGTAAAATATAGGAAAATCAATTCAGTCAATAAGTATCTTTTAAATCTAAATAATGTTTCAATAACTCGTATTTTTATTTTGTTATTAAAGCTTACTTTAATGGGATTGATTTGACGATGTTATCACACGTTTTTAAAGATAACGTTATCACACTTTAAAGATAGTAATGTTGATTAGCCTTAACTTGTTTTTTTTAGTATGAAGCCGATTCGACCGGACCTCACCCCAAGGCCAAATTTATGATATGTCACTGGACTGGTCACACGTAAACCGCATACTGTAAATAAACACGACTGTTCTTATTCCAAAAAAACAGCGTAATGGTACCAGCGGTGCAGACGCCGTATGCAACAAGCGTCGACGCCACTTCATTTACCTCCTCTTCCCCCCACAATCAAGACTCTATTAATTTAATTGTATTTACTTGTTGCGCCGTCATTTCACAGGTAAGCGAGTGAGAGAGAGAGAGAGAGAGAGAGAGAGAGAGAGAGAGAGAGAGAGAGAGAGAGAGAGACGGGGGCTCCCAAGAGCAACAAAAGGTACAGCGATGGTTACATAAATAGTTCACATACAA
The DNA here is from genome assembly GCA_034769895.1 of Magicicada septendecula. Taxonomy (NCBI): domain Eukaryota; kingdom Metazoa; phylum Arthropoda; class Insecta; order Hemiptera; family Cicadidae; genus Magicicada; species Magicicada septendecula. The sequence continues at coordinate 87,717,357 of CM068367.1, forward strand.
GACAGTGCTCATCGTACAAGACAGTGTATCTACATATTTACAACTTTGCTTATCCCTCAGCTTCTTCTACCTGACGTATCGATACGACTTATCTTTTACTATTACTTGCTTCCTTCGTATCGTCTGTAGCGGTCTCGTTTCCTTTTCTTGATAGTCCACAGTTTCGTCTTTTTCTCGTTCTTTCTTCTCACATTCTCATCACGTGCCGAAACCTTCTCAGCTGCTTTGACTTAATTTTTTCTCATTTCTCATCGTTACATAGTTTCTACTTGCTTCACTCCCGATCTGCGCATTCTAGTAATCCCTTCAATCGTCGTCACAACTCTCATTTCAAATGCTTCTATTCGCCTTATTAAATAATCCGTTAAATGCCCAATTACAAGCCGTCACCATACGTTCATCTTTTTCTCCAATTTCTTTCCTGTTTAAGAGTTAATTCCAAAATAACGCGTCTTCATTCACGGGGCAGAATTGGCTGAATCTTTGCCACATCTGTTTCTATTATCAATAAGCATTTCTCGTTTCGTACGCAACGCAACATAGCAACCTTTATATTTTATCTGGCTTCCCCTTCTCTGCGTTTTCTCACCAACTGCCGCTTGCTCTAGTATATGCACTGTAGTCAACAGTGGAGCGCTAACGCAGCACAATGGGGCCGACGCGTGACGTCGACTCCGCCGACAGACGACGCATACAGTGGCTGCAACAAGCGTCGACGCCACCTCATCCCTCCACACACACAAAGCTTTTAATTATATTTACTTGTTACACCATCGTTTCACAGGGAGAGAGAGAGAGAGAGAGAGAGAGAGAGAGAGAGATAGAGAGAGAGAGAGAGAGAGAGAGATTGAGTGAGAGGAGGAGAGATATTCACAAAGGGTACAGCAGCAGTAGCAGCAGTGACGGTTATGTAATTAATGGAAACACGACGCGCCCATCTGTCACAGCACAATGTATACTACGTAGTATCAAAACTCAAAGCGTAAATAAATGACGACAATAAAATAAAATTACGTTTGTAAACAACATTGGTCAGAACTATTCTTTGACGGTAGTGTGGTGTGAGACGAACCACGGTCGGAAGGCGCAAACAACAAGCCCGCGACCCAACGCTCTAACGCTCGAGGGAAGAAAAATTATGATGACGATGACGATGGCGATAATGAATCTCACCCTGTCCATATGTTTTTTCCTTAGCTCATCATAATTATTGATCATGGTCATTTTGTTCTTCTTGGTACTCGCATCCTTTCTGGCCAACTACTTTCTGGTATTCGTTTAACGTGGGCATACCACCACAAAACCTGGATCCCATAATCCATTGAATTCTGGCCGTGACTATTACATCCTTCTCCATAATTCTGTTGTTTTATCTTCACGAATAAAACCGAGAGTTTATAAAACAACGGTGAGACGAGCAGAATTGCATGGTTGACATTCCTTTCAGAACTGTAGAAGAATAACTGAGGATAATGGAAGTGGATTTGTTAAGAAGAGCACGGAAAATACGCAGATGAGAGAGACGGAATTAGGGTAATTATAAGTCTGGAGCAGGTTGTAATTGATAAAGCAGTTGATATGGTATCGGTATATCCTGAGAATAGAAGACAGCCGACTTCCAAAAATGTCGATGAATTGGCAACCACAAGAATGAAAAGAAAATCCGAGTGTCGGAAGAAACGACATAAATGGAAATAGTAACACAGTGAAGACTGCCTCCTACTCGGGATGGAAAGACAAGCAAAAATGGAATACGTTTTTAGGCACCGAAAGACCAAAATAATGGTCAGAAATTGTGAGGACTAACTTGTACACAGCTTCTTTTATAGACCTAAAATAGTTCTATAGATTTTATTCATTATTTTCGTTAAAGAAAAACATTTCTGCCGTATATTTAAGGCATGATGAATACAAATATAAATATGATGAGGCTAATATGACTAGAGTAGAAGTCACTACTACTACTGAGACCAGAGTGGAAAACACTGCACTCTATTCAAAACTAGTTGTAGAAAAGTCATTTATTTGAAGTTGAACAAGCTGATGGGGTTTGAATTTTAAACAAATATAAAAGAAAATAATTTTAAATATATATATATATATACACATAATTAACTGTCTGTATAAACGTTTGTAAAGGTTAGACAAGAAATTATCAAAAAATAATAATAATAAACAGGTTGCCTGCAAATCAAACATTAATGGCCCCCGTTAAATTTAGATGTACTAATTCATTTTAGTAAAGTAACGCGATCAGAAATGTATGAAAGTTTCAAACAATACAAACTTTGGAAAATTTCAATCTGTTATGCTTTTCATTAGCACAACTCGAAACAAGTTAGAAATTCAAGTTATACGCAAAATATAAATTCACATAAACTCACAACACATAACTTCTTTCAAATTATAAATTATATACCTAATAATGTACATTGAAATATTTGTTATAATAATATATATACAAGATGACATAATGTTTCATAGAATTTATAAACTCCTCGTTATATTAAAAAAATGTATAACAGTACAGTATAATGAGAATTTACGGTATTGATTGCTTATTTTTATGCCTAATGCTTAATACAAAATACGAATAAGTTTTATACTTATAAAAATATCGGATACACACACTCGTATATTTATACATGTGCGTATGCTTGTTTTACATAAAAACAAGCCACTACTTAGTAAATACAAAATAAAAGTGACAAATTAAATATTAAAGGGGCACGAAGATGTACGTCGGCTACCATTTCTGTTCCATCAGCACAACAGTCGCTGTCTCTTGGATGCTAAGGTAAAAGCACTTTCAAAGAAACAAGACGACGGCAATGTCTCTAAAAGCAACCGACGCATCCAGCATATAGAGAAGAAGATAGAATAAATAATGAACGTATAAGTGGGAATTCTCCATTCCGTGAAGGATAACACGAGAACCAACTAAAGCAGTAGAGACAGGAAATTCAATTTTGTTCATTCCTTGCTCACGTTACAGACACAAAAAAAAACGAAGCCACTATTGGAAATGGTAACCAGTACCTTCGTTTATGCGTTCACGATTCATGTAACATTTAAAATAATCGCCAAGAAGAAATATTAAAAGCCAAGTACAGAAACCCATGGTCGCTCAGGTTGGCGTAATTGAGAAAAATGCTGTATATACTGTACACGAGTGTTGTATACAGTATTGCAATTTGTGATATGTCTTGTCTGCATCATTGATTTACACAGTATGATTCTTTCGTATTTGTTATAACCCCATCCGGGCCCGGACTTTCATTGTGAAAATCATCATTATCAGCCCACCGTGACCTCAGCTTCCCTCAGGATTTTCCTCCAGACTTCACCCTATCCTTAGCCAATGTTCACCAATTTTTTCACTCCAAGTACTTTTACATCTTCTAGGATTCCAGCAACCCATCGTAGTCTGGTTCTTCCACGTCCTCTCTTTCCTTCTGTTGTGCATTTCATAATCCTGTTAAGAACATCCTCCTCATTCATTCTCTGTACATGTCCTGTCCATCTCAGCCTAGCTATCCTAATTGATGTCACAGTATCAGGCGATCTATATAACTCATAGAGCTCTCTGTTGTACCTTATTCTCCACTCTCCACTTTCCCTAATGGGTCCATACATTTTCCTAAGTATTTTCCTTTCAAAAGATGCAAGTCGAAACAGGGCGCCCTATGTTAGTACCCATGTTTCACTTCCGTATATCACGACCGGATTTATTAATGGTCTATATAGTGTAGCTTTGGTTTCACGGTGTAGAAGTTGTGATTTAAAGTATTCAATCAGCCCATAGTCGCGTCCATTGGCATTCTGAATTCTTTTACTTATCTATTCATTTATATCATTGTTTTCATTTATCAGAGAGCCCAAATACGAAAAACTTGAGACCCTTACAACGTTAAAATTCATAATTTTTAAATGTGATGCTGATGGGTTATAAGTCCTCTTATTTTTTATTATCATACATTTAGTTTTCTCCTCATTTACCCTTATCCCAGTTTCCTCAGCTGAATGGTAAATGCTGTGAATGCCTTCTTTACATCATTCTCTGACCTTCCCATAATATCTATGTCATCGGCATATGCCAGAAGTTGAATAGATTTACAGAACAGTTTGCCCCTTTTCATTGTGAAAATAAAATTAAAAAAACATCGCTGAATAGCGCGGAATGCGTACGTTTATCCGCGCAAACATAATGGCTTATAAGAAACGGGGATTCGAATATCATCCCAAAAAATACGGAAAATTACGAACGCCGACCCTGCCAGGATTCGAACCTGGAATCTTCTGATCCGTAGTCAGACGCGTTATCCGTTGCGCCACAGGGCCACTTAGTTCAGTCTTGTTCATCGAATGCTAATCGACGTGAGACATTTAAGCCGCGTCCAGACGTACGCACCGCACGGTGTGCACACCGTGCGCGTACATGAAATTCCCCCGTCTGGACAGCGCGACATACACGTTGCACACGGTGCGCGCACCGTTCGCACACCGTGCGCCACGATCCAGATTTTGTCGGTTTTTCCCGCGAACACAAAGCGGTTCGTGTGTCATGTGTGGACAGGTAGTTGATGTCTGGACAGTGCGGCGCACACGTACCGTTTCCCCTCGCGAACTAATTTGTGTTTTCTTTCTATTGTTTTTCATTCTAGTTTCTTTTTAGTGTTATGGAGTGGTCAGAAGATAAAGTTCTCGAGTTGATCGAAATTTATAAAGAATATCCATTATTGTGGAAACCTTCAGATCCACAACATTTTAATAAAATAAAAAAAAGTGACGCGTGGAAGGACATTGGTGATAAGATGTTGCGGCCTGCGGAGGAGTGTAAAAAGAAAATGATTTATTTACTTTCATCTTACAGAAGAGAGAACGGGAAAGTAATACATCACAAAAAGTTGTTTCATACAAAAATTTGCTCATGACGTCAATTTAAATTTTCTTTCATGTCCATTACTTAAATATTTTTTGCATATTTATTAATCAATTACTTACTTATCTTGAACCGAAATGGGTTCTCGCATGTAGGTCTGCTTCTTCTGAATAACTGGGGCGATCATCTGCAGCAGTTCCTCAAAGTTTGTTGAGCTCATTCGAGTGAAATTCCTGTACTGCCCACTGATTTCTTGATTTTTCAGGATTTGCAATAACTCCTCGCCTTTTCGTTGCAAAAAAATATTTGTTGACCACCAACGACGTCGGCGATCCCGTCGGTGTTTCCTCTTCCTCAAAATATAACCGATGACGGCGGCAGCACCACTGCACACGAGTAGAGCTCCTTCCTGCTCCATAGTAATTGCAAGACTGGTTCGTGGTTGGTACGCCAGAATTTATGGATCTCGGAAACTCGCACACCGTGCGCCGAAACAGAAAATTACGACGTACGGTGTGCACACGGTGCGCGCACCGTGTGCACACCGTGTGCACACCGTGCGGTGCGTACGTCTGGACGCGGCTTTAGACCTTCGGTGAAATCGGTTGATTAAAGAGTCTTGTTTAAAAAGGAATATGAAATAAATAAAATGACGTTTCCTTAAAAATGATAATGTATGTTTGTGCAAATCTCAATATTAAAAAAAAAAGAAACAGCGTAGTTACAATTCAAAAATTAATAACTTAGTGTATAATTTAAAAAATGTGAAAAGAAGCAAAATTCATATATGACATGTTCAGCAAACGGAATGAGTGTTTGGATATTCTAAGAGAAACAAAGTGTAAATTTTTACTACACGAAACGGCAAGGTACGAACATTATACTATACGGTATAGTGTTGTGTGTTAAGAGATAGAGCTGCTAGCTGGTTATTGACTTTGTAAATAACATTCGGAAAAAGTACGATTACAAAACACTTGCAATGTGTGTGTGCGCGCGCGCGCGCGTGCGTGTGTGTGTTTCTTATAGATTTTTTAGCCAACATATTATAGTTCGTAGATTTTCCGATTGATTTGACTGCACCGGTTTGTTTGTTTGTCTTCTGCCCGACATTTCCACAACTACTAAACCTAAAGACAGCCCAGGTGCACACGAAGTACATCACACAAACAATCCTGAGAACAAAGCGAAACGGACGAAGCCTAGCTTATATGTGCGTCGGTGAAAAAAAATTGAATGCCCGGCTTATCATCATAAAATTGAATGCCCGGATTATCCGCATAAAATTGAATGCCCGGATTATCCGCATAAAATTGAATGCCCGGCTTATCAGCATAAAATTGAATGACCGGATTATCCGCATAAAATTGAATGCCCGGTTATCAGCATAAAATTGAATGACCGGATTATCAGCATAAAACTGAATGCCCGGATTATCCGCATAAAATTGAATGCCCGGATTATCCGCATAAAATTGAATGCCCGGCTTATCAGCATAAAATTGAATGACCGGATTATCCGCATAAAATTGAATGCCCGGTTATCAGCATAAAATTTTTTAGCATCATTTTTTCATCCCCTTATTTTCATCCCAATAGATTTGGTGCGTCGGAGGACGATGTACGCAAGAACCAGCGGTGACTGAGACAAAGGCAATGCTGAAGACCTGACACCTTATTGTTTCTAATTTTGAAACGCAGCCACTTTTAATAACATATAAATTTTCGATCCTTTTTCTTTAACGATTTATTTTCCATAAACTAAATGACTATATAGTTTTAATCTCTGTGGTTAATGATTAATCATTATTTTATATATACAAAACCTTTTTACTTAAGTCCAGTAGCAATGGTGGACCAATCTTTAGGATGAAGCGTCATATATAAATAGCCTATACGGAAACAAAACTCATATTCGGAAGTATAGGCCAGAATTGTTAAATTAATTATGACTTAGAATTATTTAATGTTATGTTTTATAGAATAAATTTGCAGTATACATTTATAGTAATACAATTGCAACACAGGCAAATCGCGTTAAACGGATTTTCGTTGTACGGTATTTCACGTGCACGCAGATTGAGCTATGCAATTGCAGAAACAATGTGTCATTGCCCTGCAGAAACAACACTTCAGTACCCTCTGCAAACACTCTGTTTCTCGTTTATATTGCGCGCGCGAGCAAGCGTGTTAACGTACGTGCGCGTTATAGATATAAACAATCATTTCAATTTTTTTTTCGTTATACTCTGTATTAATTTCACATGTTTTAAATATTTTAGTAAAAATAGTTAAAAAACATATTTTACTGAATAATCTACTGTCACTGTTTAATAATAAATATAGGTTTTTTGTTCCAGCTAGTTTTGTTGTTTTTTTTTTGTATCGGCCATCTAAGGACCCCATGCTAATTTTAATTTTTTATTCTTTGTTCTTTTCTTTTTCTCCAATATTCTTTCATCTTTTCACTGTGTCTCTTCTTCCTGCCTTTAGTCCACTTTGAACCTGCGTTTTTCTCTCTCCTACCCTGGACTCCTTCAATTTTTAACATTTTTGCCTGAATAACTTCTCTTTCAATTGCTTCTTCTGCGTGTATATTATTTTTTTCTAAGTTCTTTTGGACTTCTTTAATCCAACTTGATGTTGACTTCATCCCCCACAGATATTTGAAGATCTGCTTTGTAACCTATTATCGTCCATTCTATATAAACGTGCAAAAAATAATAGTCTTCTTTTTCTCATTGTTTCTGTCATATTTTCTATACACTGATACATTTTATCATTACTTCTTAATTTCTGGAGTTTTTCGTGGGCATAATATTTTGCCAATAATTAGTCTTTCCAATATTTCTAGTTTGTCAGAATTATAATTCAATGCTAGACATTCACTTGCATATAGGCATTCTGGCTTCACTACTGTACTGCAATGCCTTATTTTCGCATTTTTAGATATCCACTATGTTCCAATTAGTTATTAATTATATTAATTTAAAACATTAAACTGCGCAATTACCCTACTTTTATTGCAGAGAAAACCCGATGTCCCGAGCACAACTAATGGCGCACTTTTTACCGTGTGCTTACACGGTCTACGAGGTAGGCGTAGTAGGTTCGGCGTACAAAGAAGGCAGCGTGGCCAGCACTACCCTTCAGCCGCCCAAGGATGTTTATCGCCGATACTCATTTCCAATGGCTGCGTCGATCTGGAGCTGTAAAATTCACTTTGATTTTACGATGCACCCGGGAATCGAATCTATAGATTAATAGAGATATGTTAATCTCGTATATTAAGCCCCTTGGATTGTACATTAGGCGACTATAAAACATTTATCGATTCACGGGATTTCATTTCACACGGTAGTTACCGAGAAAGAATATATCAAACGATGTCTGTAACAAAAACTACGGTGCATAACAAACATTGATATTGGTTCGTTTCATGTTACTGGTTACGGTAACTGTGACTACTATTGCGTCAGTAACAAATATGTGAATGTTATTATTTAATGTTCAGTATAACTGACTTCTTAAAAATCTTAAAGGCTTCATAGCAATGGATTCGAATCATTCAGAAGCAATCGCGCTGACCACTAAAACCTTGCAAAGACCACTAAAACATCTCCGTTCAGTGTAACAAGTTTGATTCTACGATTGGCAAAATAATCGTTTGTTCAAAGCAAACTGAATCGGTGACTGACGATCGGAGTCTGGCGAATCGAGAGAACAAAATTATTTTGTTTGAAACGGTTCGCTCTCACAAAACTGAAATGCCAAAACGTGATGATGTTTGTGAGAGTGACTCGACAAGGTGAAATTCGGTCTATTAACGTTCGTGCTTTAACCGCCCGGCCTACTCATCACCACAATGGCAGTGGCTGGCCGGCCCTCCACTCTGTAACACTTTTTGTCACACTATCTCTGCTCCACTCGAACACTTTGAACCAGTATATCTTGTCTCTTCAATAATGAGTGGACTGTCGTCTCATCTTTTGCATCTCAAGCATTATGTTTACAGCCTGTACTGTCTTACCTCTGTTCCCCTTCTTTCTCTCTCGTAGTCTGTAATTTATTACTTACTTTCCTAAACTGTTTTAGCTCATATTTTATAAGTTGTTCCCATTGCTGTGAGCTCTGACAGGAATTCTTTCATGTATACTGTATATTACAAACTCAGCCATTGAATGTGTGTTACTAATTCAAACTCTTAGAATTTTACTCACCTCAACTTATATTCACGCGCCGGTGTTTGTTAAACCTCTTGTTTGGCGCAGCGTCCAAATTTCGCTTCCTGGTGTTGCCGTTAATTTGTAAAACTTCAGTTTCGTTTTTCAGTTTCAGTTTAGCGTACGCTGCCAAACATCAGTTGATATTTATAAAATTTACTGGTGACGTCATTACCGTACCCGTAACTACCAAGTCAACACATGACAATTTTTGTCCATTGGCCATTATTCTATTATTATGGAAAGTACTGGCCACTTTCCTTTAAAAGAGCTTCGACCTTTGTTTTTTCTCGAATATTTTTCAATTGTAATCTTTACCCATATATATTTTTATAAAATTGTACTTACTTCTGCAAGCAGAATGTTCTTATTTTTATCGTTTTAAACTGCGTACGTTTCTCATAATAGATCTGTATCACCAGAGGTTTCTAAATTAATTAAAATTTAGAAATACACAGAGAATATGACCAATTCATGTCTTATCACATCGTTTCTAATTCTGAAGTTTCGTGCACATCCTTTTACGTATCTCAAACAATTCATGTCTGCAGGCAGCTTGTATATGACTTGTATCTTTTTTAGATAATACCCACGTTTTGGAACTGATTAAAATAGTGGGAACTGCCATAACCTTATAGAACTTCATTTGAATTTTCTTTCTTGTTTTTCTCCCTAAACGTTTTTTAGTAGTGCCATAAATCGCCTGAAACCTGTTTATCTTTCGCTCGGTGTCCCGTCAAATTGATATGTAATATCACGTCCTAGGTATTGAAAGTGGGATATTTGCTCCAGCACTTTATCATTGATAGTAATTTTTGATCTTATGGGATGTTTGCCTTTGAAAGCTATTACTTTTGTTTTATTAATAGATATACTCAAATTACTGTATATTGAGCAATGTGATGGCTCAGTTTGTGAATGGCTCTCTGTAAATTATTTGCTGTTTCTTGCATAATGAGCTGGTCATCTACGTATAATAAATTACTCAAAATATTCTCACTATTTATCTTAATCCCAATATGAAATTCTGTCCTCTATTTTCTCATTAAGTCGTCTACATATAGATTAAAAAGTGTAGGGGATAAACTACATCCTTGTCAGACACCTTGATTAGTCACAGTTTCTCTCGACAGATGCGACCGTGATCCTGTAACAATACTAGTGTTCAAGTATAGTAAGCTCCTAATTGCATCAATTGAGGTGTCTCGGAATGCCTTTGGGTTCTAGAAATGAAATATTTGTACCTGCCGTGAATAATCCACAATCCCGGAGTGGGGCGGCAACTCCTCCCATAATTAAAACTTTGTTACACACCAGATATGTCTGTAAGTAATATGGATACAGACAGCCGGAAGTTCATCCTAGTTAATAAGAAACTTTTAGAAAGCATCTGACAACAACGCATCTGACAGTAACCAAATGTCAGTTCTTAACATTACAATATTTGCAAATACCACATACACTGAATAACGCCAAAAATTGCGTGGAGTAACGCAAATAATTAAAAACAAATAACAAGCTGATTACAAACAAAACTGGAGTAAAAACGGAAAATGTGTGTTTATTCATGCAGTAATATTAATATTTAATGACTATGAAAACATTATTCCTTTAGACGAGTCTATAATCGTACATTGCTCGTCCAGATCTGGTAGTCAGGGTAACGCAGCTAACACATCAGTGCTAGGAAGAAAACACTATTATAGAATACCTATACCTATACATAGAAAGTATTAAGTACAGAACTGCATAGCAGCTTGTCTAGAGGAAAGGAAACCTTAATCATAAGCTTCTTTCTTTCAGCTATTATAGGCCTACTAAGCAATTAGATAGTAACTCTTTCTGTTGAAAATCATATAAGTTGTAAAAATTACCTAATGAACAGCATAAACGGAGTGTCTCTCGAACAAAGATCCCAAAAAGACCCTGGGAATGTACATCATAAGTATAAAGCTGAAGACTGGAAGCTCTTATTAGGCTGACATCCAAAAACAACAGCAAACTGAGGATTACAAGACAATGAGCGACGCAACGAGAAGGAGGCACGGATGGGTTTGTAAAAACCTCGCAAATAAAATACTAAACAAGAAGCATTAAAAAATTATTTCTTCAAAACTGTACCTTTATTCGTTTGCGATATAAAATTTTGCAACTGCGCTGGAACGTTGAACATACGTGCGCGCGCACATAGGCTATATCTGTGCACAAATTGTAATACCTTTCACTTAGGTCGTACCAAAGTTATCGAACCCACGGGCAACCTTGTAATAAGAATGACTGAATTACAGTGTAAAAATCGAAACAGACACCATACATTCTTCACAGACTGAAAGTATACACGGACCCAATATTTAGTTCAGCAGCAATTTCACAATCTGAACAGCACGATAGAAACTGTATATGCCCTTTACATCCACGAGTTGGTTTAATGTGATTACAATAAATTAACGCAATTATTAGTTACTAAAACACTGTAAAATACAAAAACACACAGTGAGCCATAACGAGATTGACAAAATGCATTATTTGATAACTACTACTGATGAAGCAGACTTGTTCTGTACAATTCAACACATGACAATATGCCATACTTTTACATCGCGGTTACATTTACATCGCCTATGATATTAATTACATTTTACTAAAGTAACGTGTTTTAAATATGGGCGGTAACACAATTTTCAGATAATTGTTCAGAATTCATTTACTTATGATTAGTAAATTAAAATTTTACATACGTTATTCCGCATCGCAATGGATTTGGAAGTTTAAGGAAAAAAGAGGAGAGAGTTTAAGGAAAGATAGACGAAAAAAATAAGGAAAATTTATGGCCCTATAAAAGAAGCAGAAATCTGTAGGATGAGGAATAACTGAAATATATGCTGAACTAAAAGTGGGAGATATAGTACGATTTACCAAGTCCATAAGGATTGGCTGGTAGAGCTGGTGACAACAGGTCGAGACAGGCAACCAAAGAAAATCCTGTATAGTGAAGTGGGAGGAGCGAGATGGGTACTAAGATCGAGCAAGTGATGTCCGCCAGAGATGGAAGTGCATTTGAGGAGGATAGAAATCAAGAACTGGTGATGACTGGCGGGACAAGGAAGTGACTGCAGGCGAATAGGTGGGGAACCTAAGGTAAGGCTCCAGCGCTTTAAAAAAGAAAACTGTCTACATCAAAACAGGCTTTTGTATAAATATGAGAAAAACAAAACTAATAAATCATTGAGTCGAATCAGAGTTCAGATTGTAGATCTCCACACTGAAAACCAAGGTGATGGCTTTTCACGGAGCTAAAATGGCATACGAGCAAAAACAGTTTTAGAAGGTACTGTCCTGGCGCAGGTCACTAATTTTGAACATTGGGCTGTAATGTGTTACATTACAAACAATTATTTGGTGAAGAAGCTGCACAAGTTCAACCATATGTGTGGGGACCATCAGGAGAACTCTGAAATCAACGAATAAAGAAACACGCCTGAAGTTCTACAAGGCGATGGGCTCTGCCCACACTTCTCTATGGCTCTAAGAATTGGAGTTTAACGAAATCCCACGCCAGTCGTATTCAAGCGGCCAAAATGAGATTTCTAGAGCACTGGCAGATCGCACAAGAAATGTTTACGTACGGCAGGAACTGAATGTTATGAGTAGGCTATACTCGACAGGATTGCCCAATTTCGGCTAAATTGCAGGGAACATCTTAACCGAATTGATGACTGCCACCGTTATCTGCTTGTCACCGGAACAAACCATTTTTGGTTTAATCGTTACTAAAGCTAATTATGGTGACAAAAATAACAACAAAATTATAACAAAAATTTCCATTAAGAATACATCATTTCTTAGTGTGTCAATTTTAGTTTTTTGTACTTCAACTAGGTAATTTTATCTCTACTGCTTGAAATTTACTTCTAAGCGGGTCTGATATAGTATCCAACGTCTCATTTTCGTAAACCGTGTTTAAGATTTTTTTATATTAAACGAATTATAATTTGTAAGTCCTGTACGCGTGTGGAACAATATATAAAAAGAACAATATGTAAAAATTGCAGCCCAACAAACCAAAATTTCTAGCAGTGGTTATACACAACATCCACGAGAATCGGTAGTAGGAGGGGAGAACGCAGAGTCTGTTCAACTTCATTTCTGAACTTTTACCTGTGCTAATTATTATTCTGTATGTGCACTTATCTTGAAAGGGAGGGCTTTGACCTCTTTAGCCACATCTGCTACTGCATACTTCAATGTAGTGTGTGTGGGGGGGGGGGTGTTTAAACTATGCATATAAAGATTTATTTCACGTATGAATTAGATTTTGTACCCCCCCCCCCCATTGTGGTAAACAAAGTGTGGCCAATGAATGGCTTATGTAGCGAGCGCTTAAGAGACATACTCAGTGTTTACATATAATACGCTTAAACAGCAGTCAGTCAAAAGCGAAAGCCAAATATGTTTGCTTTCCGCACAGTAATAACTAACGGCAACTCTCGTACGGGGATTGCGAATGTGACGGTATGCGCGAAATGTGGAACACACGACCGGAATGCACCATCATACATGCTTCGTGTCGCCGTCGGCTTACAACAAATATTTTAAATAAACGTTCACACGACATATATTTGAACGTACGATATAAAAACGACGTACTGATCGTATACTGAATACAGGCTAAGTGATAACCGCGTGTTTAATTATTAAATCTTAATTGTTCTTAATATTAAAGAAAAAAGATAGTAGGCCTGCTTTCCCACTGTCTGTATCCCCCCTGCACTTTCGATTTTTCGGCTATGCAGTAGTCGGTATCGATATGTAGTAAATGTACAGTTAAAAAGAAATTGGAATCTTTCGAAATCTGGGTTTACCTTATAGGCTAATACTGAGCATTTCATGCACGGCACATATAACTAATGTTGAAGTTCTTAGAAAGATGAAGAAAGACAGGGAAGTTATTAACACAGTGAAGATAAAAAAGCTTCAGTATCTGGACCATCTCATGAGAAATGAACAGAGATTTTACTTATTGCATTCCATACTACAGGGAAAAGTAGGGGAAAGAGAGGAGTTGGGCGACCGAGAATCTCATGGCTAAGAAATTTAAGGACCTGGTTTGCCACGAATACAACTGACTTATTCCGTGCAGCAGTACAGAAAGTTAAAATAGTCTGTATGATATCCAACATCCGAAACGGATATGAACTATCAGAAGAAGACAGTTAGAAAAATAATCCAAAACGTGCTAATGATGTTGTTTCATCTAATTACAGTAGTCTTTTTAATAGTTATTAAATGTTTTTTGTTAATAGTAACTAAATAGTTTTTTTATTCACAATAATTTTTACCCGCATTTCATTACTATACGAAGCGCTTCTATCAATAGTATAGTTTAAGCAGACGTTACCGGCGGCAAAATATGGTGTTGTTAGGTTAACACAATAACTGAAGCAAACACAAAAACCAGCGCACTCGAAAAGTAATCCATACTGTTCACATTACAGTCCACAAAAAAAAAAAAAAAAAAAAAAAACGCATCCTATACTGTTTACTATGCTGCGCTCTCGTTGTGTAAGAGAACTCACTTTTTCCTTTAAATGTTAAATATTCCGCTGTTCTTTTTTGTTTTTGCTGTTATCAATTTTTTATGTTTAACATTATCTGGTCCCATACTATATTTCCAGTATTGTCTGTACCTTCATTTTACCCTATATATGTTTAATTACAATTCGTAAAAATATACTTTGTATTTCTGACATGGATTACATATACTTTGTACATATACTTTCGTGTGAAATGTAAAAATACTTTCAATTACATGTAAAAAACGTAACTTTTCATATACAATGTTGGGTGTTGGTAGTTCAGGTTTAAATACAAATTCGTAGAAACAAAAACGATACGGTACAAGTCATAATTATTTAATAAAAACGGAATCCCTACTACGAAAAAGACTGTTACTTAAAAATCGAAACTTCTTAATTACTGAAAAAGGGAAAAATTCCATGAAGAACAGCGAAACATGATTCCTCGACACTACAATAACAGGAATAACTTGTAAATTTCATACAAATATTATACACAACTTTTTCTTCTCTATCTACTGCATATCGGAAAAATAATTCCAAACAATATTACTCCCATGGAAACTACAGAGTCGGCTGTATACAAATGAATAAACAAAATATCATCTAACCGTAATGCCGTCTTCCCTGCCTATTCAGGTAGCAATCATAAGCTGTTTTTTATTATCACCATCATCATCATCATCATCAGCAAGGATTGAACCAAGGATTGTTTGTTCCGGTCTCAAACAGGCAAAGTCTAGAGCTGATGACTCCAGAGCTTCTTCGGACGTCCCATACCTCTCCGTCCCTTCCGCTTATAGTTCCTGTTTTATTATATAATCATATTTTATACGCTCTTTATTAATTAAAAGGATATAAAACTAGTTTATATATATATATATATATTTTTTTTTTTTTTTTTTTTTTCATATCCTCGTTGACACTCCCAGATTCAAGGCAAGTTATTTGCCTTTTTAAAGTTACAGAGTAAGACACAAGCATACCAACATACCACCTAAACAAAATAGCCTTCTACTTGCGTAGTCGAGTAATTATCTTAAAAACAAAATATTTTTGCGTTTAGCACGTGTTTTACTTTGGGAATACCAATCCGCCCATTGAATTGCGTTCTCTGTCGAGCAATGAGGAATTGACGGAAATTTGGTTTATCCAAACTACAAAAACAAGTTGGAAAACAGTTCAAAATGTTGAACTTTTAATTATTACTGAATAAACAGATCTCGTAGTATATTATCCTTTTTCTTTCAGTTTTCCTTGCTAATCTGTTTTTTTTTTTTATTTAAGTTTTTATCGTTTTGCTTTAAGAAATTTAATTTGCTTTAACATTATTTGTGCAGCAGCAAGCGAACTCACTTTATATTCACGTGTGTGACAAACACTCCGATATAAATATTTTTAAAGGGCACGTATTTTATGTCATCACGTTTGATAAATAGGTTTTTTTTTAATAATGTAATAAACTATATATTTCTAGTGTATGAATGTTGTATGTTTATACATACATGTAAATTTAAAACAGACGGATTAAGTGTACCTTTTAAATGAGTCACTTGCAGATCGTCCAGTGTTTATGTTTGCGAAAACGCACTCGAGATACAGAATATGATTATGGACGTGTTCAAATTGATCTGAGAATGAATGCGGGAAAGACACGCATAATGTTCAATAAGGCTTTGCTAGATGAGGTGGTGAATTTTTGATGATAAGGGTCTGACAGGTAATGTTACGAACGAAGTGAAACATTTGAACCGACTAGTAAAAACAGTGCAGACACAATGCCAGAGAATGTCAGTCATACGAGAGCAGGCTTGACTGTCACTGGAAGATGAGCTGTATCAGTGAAGAATAACAAATATCCTTGACATTTATTAAAAAGCAAAGTTTCTACGCAATTTGAGCTTCCTGGAATGATTTATGAGACACAAACATATAAACGAACACAAGAAGTGTGTGTGTGATATGAACTATATATTATACATAATATAATAATTAATAATATGTAATTAAAATTATATATACGGACACAATGGTGTAACGGACACAAAGGAGCTGCTTTTGGGCGGAGCATGATACTTGCTTCTGCAGGGAGATTAGAGTACCTTGAAGGATGTACTCCCCATTTTGCTTAAAGGAAATGAGAAAAACAGGATTCTTCCCGTATAATTTTAGAAATACATTTTACAAATTCTTTTCGCCTCAAAGCTTGTGAGTAAACCGATGTGAAGTGTATCGCAAATATGTACGTTTATTTAGCAAATGTGTCGTTGTAATTATTAAGAAACCGTAACTATATTTTATTAATTTACAAATATTTTACAAATATAATTAATTTATATTTCTACAATTATTTATAAGGTTTATTGTAACACACGCAATTGGCTCAGGAATAGGCCTATGTTAAGTGATTACGGAATGTGGATGAAATGTTTAACAGCTCTTGGGGAGATTGATGATCCCCTGATCCCCCCCCCCCCCCCCGTAGTTACGCCACTGTAACTGACATGACTTTTCCCCCATGTTTTCATAAACATGTGCATTTCGTAAATTTTAATTTAAATAATTATAAATACTATCTGCTTCATTCGTGTGTTTAAAATGTATAATATGGTACGTTTATTTCAGATGCAGTACAATAATCACCCATGAAAATAATATTGTTTCTAATGGTTACGGTATTATATTATTTCGCCCAATGTATCCTTCGCTAAACCCTATAAAACAATAGTGTTTGCATTGATAATAAAATCCATTCCCGGGCTGTTTGGCCGTGGTTCATTGTTTCTGTCTAAAACAGGCGTTTCGGCACTACCATCGACTGTCCTCATCAGTGTAAAAAACCACAGTCTCTAACGTGTACCACACTATGTTAGTGCAGCTCGATTTTTACACTGATGATGACAGTCGATAGTAGTGCCGAAACGTCTGTTTTAGAAAGAAACAATGGACCACGGCCAAACAGCCCGGGAATGGACTTTATTAACATTGATTCCGGCCGAGTAAGCCTATGAAGTATTTTAGTGTCTCCATTGTCTTGGTTTTTTTCAAACGATTTTTATAGAATTTTACATACACGTATGAACATAAGTAAGTTCTTAGAAGTACATACATTTAAATGTAAGTGTATCGAGGTGTGTGTGTGTGTGTGTGTGTGAGTGTGTTGGGGTGAGGGGGCAGAGCGCTGCAATGTGACGCGGATAAATTTTCGTCGTCGCAGGCGGACACTACATACATCCAACGGAATAACAAAAAACTACCCGTAATTTATGGACACAGTTTTGCCATTAGTTATTCCTTCAATAAACAAAAACATTTATCTTGATACAACTCGCCGGACGACTGCTCTTTTCAAATGTCGGCCAACTACTACACCACTGCTCCCCCGCCCTCGTTTTATTTTATCGGACTAAAATAATAAAAAAAAAAATACTCAAACCACACCCATTTCGTTTCGGTAGATATTTTTTATAACGAAGTATACGCGTATATGGAAATTCGGATTGGCAAAAAAATAAACTTGTACTATAATAATATTTTTAATGAACTACTGGTTGACATATGGTTAGTTTGCATCTACGCAGCGTACAATGCTTACGAACATGCGAACGTGTTTGTAATGACACATATTGTATTCACACACACACACACACACACACACACACACACACACACACACACACACACACACACCTCAATACACATTTCATATATGACATGTATAGGTCTACGCTGTTCTTCCGGTACTTCAACACTACAGCCCAACGTGAGCCATGTATTCCAACACCAATCTGCTCCAACGTCTCCTGTCCATTGCCATCCCAGCGTAACCTCTCACATCCACTCATCTGAGATCTTCCAGCACATCGTCCAACCATCTTAGCCGAGGTCGACCCTTCTTTCTGCTTTTATACACCTGTGCCGTCAGGATTTTCTTTGGCATACGCCGATCATCCATCCGCTCTAGGTGACCAAGCCATTGTATTCGTTGAGCCTTTACGAATCTTACGATACTCTCATGCCTCAACAGCTCACCTATCTCCTGGTTATTTCTTACTCTTTATTCATCATCTTTCTAAACCAGGCCAAAAACAAGTCGTACAGTCTTTCTTTCAAACCTGCTCAGCGTTTTTTGTTCCTTTTTTGCCAGTGTCCACGTCTCATCTCCACAAACAACGACCGGTCCAATAAGTGTCTTATATACTTAGCTTACACTGTTACAAAGAATTATTATTTATTTAAATCTGTATTTACAATTTATTTTTATGTTTAATTTTTATCCAATAAATTATACATTTATTTCAATATACATTTATTTGACATTTATTCTGTATTTATTACTTACAATAATTATTAGACCCGAGCTACCAACCGCAAGTATGAAAACTAGAAACCAAATTTTGGGGAAGCGTCTTTTATATTCTGCATATCAACATTTTGCCATATTTTATTTTCATTCATCTCTTCTCTTTGTGTTCTTTTTCCATGTTTATTTCGTATATGCCAACTGCCAACTACTTGTCAGTTTAACGCTTTTCAAACCGATTGTTATTATTTATACAGTATGTAGCTAAATTATATTTGTTGACATGCACATAAAAAAAAAGTTCTTGTAGGGATTATCGTGTTGTTGTTCCTCGTCTGCCCGATGTAAAATTTGGTAATTATTGCATTATTACCAATTAAAATTTATTGCAGTCGGGAGATTCTATTTCGTACGTTCCATTTTTATTGTGACTGTCGGATTTAACTTTAAATTTCATTTTGTCAAACATCTATGTTCTCTAGTGTTGTAAGATATTTTTAAGCTTGTAACTTGAAAATAGTTCAATCAGTTTTCGTGTTTCATTTCTGTAATCAGTAATATATTTTACGTTATGTTATAACGATCTCCCCACATAGTGAGAATTTTTTGCACATCTGTGAATTCAATCAAGAATACAATTTATGTTTGTTTGAATTTGCAAGGAAATGTATATCTGTATTTTGTGAATTACTTTTAAACTTAGCTAATAGTGTGAGAAATCAAAGAACGTGTAAATTACAGCACGCGTTATCAAAAATACCTGCGTTATATCATCATCATTATCATTATACTATAATATAATCATCATATTCGAATCAAAATACCTAATGTTGAGTTTGAAATACCATTAAAATAGATTTAAAAACCGAGAAAAATGGTGTTTTCAAATGCATGCAAAGAGCCAGAAATTAACACAACTTTTGATAAGTTTCACAAAACACGTTTCGATAGAATGTGGTGGTCGTCGTTAAATCTATTAACCTTTATTTAAAAAAAAAAAACACGTTCAGACACACCAGCAGTGGTTTGTGTGAGATTTTTCTCTCCTTATTATAATAAAAAAGTATTACACACGGAGCTGAGTGAAAGTTTCCATGCGTTGTGTTTCACTTACCTTGTTGTGCAGAAACTAAGCAGACAACAAATGCCACCAAACACGTGGTCGCCGACGTCAGGCTCACTGCAGACATTTTACAAGTTTTGAAGATAAAAACCACACTAACCGATTAAATGCAAAAATAAACTTAAAAAAAAAATTGGATTTACAAACTTTCACTTATGGTCGTAACGCATTCTGGTACGGCGGTTCAGCATAATATAGGGCAAGTCACTACAACACACTGTCACCAATCACTAATCACTGTAATCTTCAAACTGTCACTACGAAAAATAGGATACAAGTTTAATGTGTTTAGGAAAACATGCATTTACTTCGTTCTTTGTACTTTTCCAGTCGTGGATTACGAATTGAAAATCTATTATTATTTGTTTTATAAATTGACTTCAGTATTACTAATTATACCCACGAAAAATAAATTTACATTTTTATTATATTTTCGTTTTACGACCTGTTGAATAGCTTATGTTTGACACTAAAAAAAATAAATAAATAAACACTGATAAAAATAAAACGAGAAAACAATTTCGATAAATAAATTTAATCTGTTAACAGACGACTATTTTTTGCATCAATAACCGTCGTGTAGGGAAAAATAAATAAAATCAAAATTCGCTGTAACTCGTAATAATTCACGTTCGCCGATAAAAACACGACGTTCGATCAAACGACACTGCCACCTTGATGATACTGCGGCCGCTGTAACAGGACTGACTGGATCAACTGGTCGCGGCTCCAACTTCCCCCTCCTTCGCTATACTAGGCAAAGTAAGTACGCAAGCTTTCCCCAGTGGTCTGTTCCATTGTTCTTCACCGCTTTCAGTATGCGTTTGACTGCGGTGTCGCGTACCATATACCAATTATCTGCTGTTACGCATAATTGTATGACCTATTGTTGTACACTTTATTGATTACACATCAAGTTAGAGAGTAGATAGGCGTGTTTGTTCTTCCTTTTGTTTTACATTCTTACAATGGGTCGCAATATATGTGTCATATGCTTTTAATTACTAAATAATTCTGTAAATATTTTTAATTGACTTTACAAAAAGCGTTCTGGTGAGACATTTATAACTGTCACTTATTTTAAAAAATATTCCAGACTAACAAATTTTTACATACTTCCATTATTTTTCCATAAAATGAAGAATAATTTGACATTCCCATTACTAAACTGGTAGAAGTAACAGGTTCTTTGCTTCCTCCACCGAAAGAGAATATGGAAAGACTAAGGAAGAACACAGGGCCGCCGCTACCATATGTGCGAAATGTGCACCGCACACGGGCGGCCATACCAAACGAGTGGCCGTAGACTGCCAAATTCATCAGCAGATATTGCAAAATAAATTAAAACAATTAATACTATCTAGGTCTAGGTATATGACATTAAGGCCCGACGCACACATCAGGTTTTTTACCGTGCGGTGCCGCTGCGTGCACGTTGCCGCAACGCAAAACGCAGGCTTGCTGCACACATGCGCCACCTAGCCGCAGTCGGGAGCCAGGTTTTGCCACATACAGCCATGCAATTTATATAATAGAAAACGTGTAATGTTCTCTTATTTAGTGTACAGACGTTTTATTTAAAATAGGAGACGATTTTGGGTGCACTCATTTATTGTTTCAAGACTCATTAGAGGTAGATTTCGTATGGCTTTTAGTGATTTAAGGGAACATTCGGATAAATTTTTCAATGACTTTTGAATGAGTGTTCATTAATTTGATGAGCTTGAAGGGAAAATAAGCGAAAGATAAAATACCGAGATACGTGGATGAGACTGTCTGTACCTCTACAGGAAATGTTAGCTATAACTCTTTATGATAGCTAAGGGTGTTTTTTATTTCACTAATGAACAACTCTGTGTCCAAAAGATCTTCAGAATATGATCCACCCATAACTACGATTACGTCAGGGCACCTGATCTGTGCACTACTCAATAGACAACAATGTACTGAGAGCCGGAGTAGTGTGCGCGGCGCCGCTGCGGTAAGGAGGGGAACTGCGGCGAATAATGCACGGACAGTGGACGTGCGGTGCCGCAGGGTCGCCGGAGGTATGTGTGCAGTCACTCATATGCATTCCAGTACTATACGCCGCACTTGCGGGTATGCAGCGGCACCGCACGGTAAAAAACCGGATGTGTGCATTTAGCCTAACCTTTAATGAGTTGTTCTTGAAATTTGTTTTGTTAGCATTGCCGCGCTGTACTGGCATTAGCCTTCGTTTTGTCTGCCAAGAAAATGTATAGGTATTGTTGCGCGACATTTATATCTGAGTTATAGTTGCGGTCTCTTTGTGGTTTTGTAGACAGGCGCGTGCATATCGACATCGGCAAACTATAAAGTACCTACCCGATAAGATAAGAAATTATTTATGTTTTGTTTTGACGAACGGGCGTCTTTAGGACAGTCAACTTGTATTCAAAACAACAGCAGTTTGTAAGCAGTAACTGAAATTTGTTAGTTATGCTTCAGACGTTTCAAAGTACGGTCTTGTTTTTG
This sequence comes from Magicicada septendecula, assembly GCA_034769895.1. Lineage (NCBI taxonomy): Eukaryota > Metazoa > Arthropoda > Insecta > Hemiptera > Cicadidae > Magicicada > Magicicada septendecula. The sequence continues at coordinate 87,739,959 of CM068367.1, forward strand.
GTCACCGTGTTGCCAGCAATTACCATGTAAGTACTCAGCTAAATACGTTTTTGAAATATATTTATTTTGTAGTCTATTTTACTATTTATGTCTGTATCAATTTTTTTTAAATAATATTAAATAGTGTGGCAAAGTAGGGATATGAAAAGTATATTCGGGAGGGCGACAAAGGTAAAACTGAAAAGGGGGCGGCAAGCACCCTAGCGGCGGCCCTGGAAGAACAGGGAAAAAACAAAAGTTGATGTAGTAACAAAAGTACTAAACAGCGACGTCCTGTAGACTGCCACTAGATAAATCCAAAACCAAAATATTAGGAGGAAATACAAACAGCTTAAGGTACACGTATTTAACATTATGCTTGGAATGTGTTAATAGTGTTAACCAAAATTAAGTTCCGTTTGCTTCTGTGTTAAAACAGTTGTGTATGAAACCAAAAACAATAAACAAACCAAACTAGAAACTATGAGCAACTAGCATGAAGTGAAGGATATGACGGCAATATTTCTAGACGTGAAGTTGCAGGTTGTCTAGAGTAAGTGTCTGCTACACGGGCTACTCTGTATTAGTGTTGCTGTATTACGTATCCACATAGTATATCCCCGACAGTCGTTCCTGAACAGTAAGCTGCGCCGACTTACTGCATGACGTGAAGTTGCAGGTTGTCTAGAGTAAGTGTCTGCTACACGGGCTACTCTGTATTAGTGTTGCTGTATTACGTATCCACATAGTATATCCCCGACAGTCGTTCCTGAACAGTAAGCTGCGCCGACTTACTGCATGACGTGAAGTTGCAGGTTGTCTAGAGTAAGTGTCTGCTACACGGGCTACTCTGTATTAGTGTTGCTGTATTACGTATCCACATAGTATATACCCGACAGTCGTTCCTGAACAGTAAGCTGCGCCGACTTACTGCATGATTTTACCCTCACTTTCAACTTGTAGCTAAGTTATCAAAAGAGAAGAGAGGAGAGATGACGCGATAGCAGTTCACTGTCTCACTTCCATATCATCTTCCTCTCTGTCACACACATGCTTCCATTGCTCTCGCCAGTCTTGTTGCATGCAGCAGATGTTCACACTATGAAACACTATACAAGACTGTTGTTCGCAATGACTGAAAACTTTTTAGCCTCGCAACGAGGTGTTTGTACACTGCGCACCTCGAAGCCACTGTTCAGTTTCTATCGTCACGTCTCTAATAGCAGATAAAGAGAACCGCGTTCTACGATAGGTAATTATAGTGGCGCAAACTAGTGGGGATCTAGGTTGGGAAATCGATAGGCATTGCTGGTGAAAGAGTAGCGTTACTAAATTAAGGGTTAATCCTGGACCGGCTTATCTTTGAACAACTTCCGGCTTGATCGTAGTAGCGATTGTTATGTTTGTTGTACTGCGATGTGAAATTCAGTGTGAAACTACCACAGTAAACTTTTCCTTTCGCAGTGGAATGATATTGAACCTTAAACAAACTTAGACAATACTCATGTGCTTCTCCAGGGTAAAAGAACGAGTTACTGATGGACAAGATGAGAGAAAATAAAACATTATTAAATATACGGAGAAAAGAAAAGCCAAGCGGTTATTACAACATATTATATGAAGAAGGCATTGCTTTTATTTATCTAAGCCTTCCACGGCTGGCGTCAACATTATTTAAACGTGCGTTAGCAGAGCTGTTAGACCGTGGTCTAATGGTGTTAAAACAAGACGTTTTTGAAACCATTTAAAACCGTCTTCAGTGGGAAATTGTGGCAGTTGTTCACCAAATAGCCCCAGTGTGACTAGTTTTTTGCCTCAGTACTGGGGTTATTTGGCGAACAACTGCCACAAGTTCCCCCTGAAGATGCCTTCCGATCGTGAGGCCGAAACGTCTGGTTTTAACATCATTAGACGACGGCCTAACAGCCCCGTTAACTTTCGTTTAAATAAGGAATTACTTTGTCAGGAATATAAAAAAATCGGAGAGAAAATGTGAAGACGAAGGATACAATTATCGAATTATCAACGGAAAAATTGAAGATGAACGTATAGGATTGAGACGTACGTTCAAATCCTGTGTCTTAAATATGCGACAAGACAGAAGACTTAAAACGAGTACTTAGTAATAAAACGGTTGAACGGAAGATCCACTAAACTCATTAAGTCTAGCACAGAAATAGAAACTGCTAATCTTGACAAACATAGTTCTCAAATAAAATCTCAAGAGTTCGTATGTGGATCTCTGTATCGGGAAATCGGTCTCTCACTTACTGCATCATTGTACAGATTCGATAAGGGACTGTTGGGAAGAGGGCTAAAGAGATGGCGCTGGAGGAGGAAGTACAATTTCAGTGATGAGATATTTAATACGATAATCATCATCGTCATTATCTACACTAAAAGATTAGGCCTTAGTTGGCCGTATCAAAATCTATCTCTTTCTCACTCTACCGACGTCTCTTTTCCTATACTTACAACTTATATTTACAGGCTGCTACTGGTAACCCATCAGCCGACATTCGGCTCAAATATTCATACCATCTCCTTAACCAGCTCATTTAAGGACTGGATTTCTAAATTCTGTAGCTCCGGTCAAGCGTCAGAATTTTTATTTCAGAAACCTGAATCCTCGTGCGGGTGTCCTACCTAAATTTATTCCCCAAGATTACTATTAATTCTCCCCAGATCCTTCCAAACGTTGTCTGCTTATGACTGCAGTTACTATCACAATCGAACGAGATGTTAGGCTACATCACAAGTAATTAAAATCACAAAAATAGTCCAAAATTTGCTTGTCAACAGCTACATATGTCCTGGTCGTGATTTACTAATAAATGTTATGATCTTTGATTTGGCATCAGACATCAACTCATATCCTTGTAAGATGTTATTAAATACAAATACTGGCTATTAAAACGAAACGTATAATCGGCCATAATAGCGACACTGATGTGATATTAAAAGAAACGTTGATAGCAGGAATATTAGGAAGAAGTTCCAAATATGTTCTTACACCAAGTGGATTTGAAATACATAGAGTTTATAAACAGTGGGCGATCAACACGACGACTCGATCACATGAGATTACAGCCACCAGTGTCTAGACTTATACTGGAAGAAAAAGAATGTATAAATTTAGTGATCAATATGGTGCCTACCTTAACAGCAGTCCTTGGGGAACTTCCTTATCAGTTGTACTTCTAATTTCGATCCTCTTCTCAGATTGTAGCCATGTGTATTATACAAAATGGACGAAAGCCTTCACGTTTGTTGCAGGCCTGGTCAGTTACTGAAAACAAAAATATAAACAAGAAATAAGCAAACAATAACATCAAAGTAAAACAAAAGTAATTTCATCCAAAGTATAATAAATACAATTATAATCCACTATGTCATTTGATAGTAAGTGACAAAATGGGATATCACGTATTGTTATCACAGACATGGTAAGACAAGAGAATGTGTTGTTCACTTCCAAGTTGTATGTAATACTGTAAAAAGACATTGAAAACAGGCCTTGAAAGAAACACAGCAGTAATTATTCTGTAAATTGTATCACGAGTTGGAACCTATCCATTGACAGTCAACCAAGCTTATGTACACAAATCCTGTAACCACTGTCTTCTGAGCCTCTTATCTGAATGCGAAGTACAATTTTTTCACTAGATTCGAGTTGGTTTGGAATCAAAGATCCACTCTTGACATCTTATGGGATGTAGTTTGATTATATATATTTCATGTATATGATTCGTTGGCGCTTGTGAGTGATTAATTGGAGATTTACCCTGGGGCGTTTGTAATAAAACGAAGAGTTTTTGTCCAAACGGGACTAGGTTTGTTTTGTTTAGAAATTTGTTTTCCAGAATTAATTGTGGAAAACAGACTTCTCAACACTTCTCTTCCAATTACAAAAACTAATAGGAAGACATCTTGTTAGGATAGGAAAATTTGTTTTTGCCATCTTACAAGATAATTGTTTTTTCTTCGCTTCTATGCTTGTGTATCCACGTTAGTTAATTTGGTCCAGATGAAGTTTGTTGTATTTAACTTGTGTTTTAGATGCAATTGGAGCATCATTTATTGCACTTAATTTTGTTTCTACAGTTTTTCCAACATCAAAAAGTATATGTTTTGATCTGATTTGTTATAAGTAAAAGTCAGATTTTATTTTATTTTAATTGTCTTTACTTACACACATTTTCTCAGAATTAAACGGTATATAAATTTTGTTACATAGTCTTATTTGTTTATTGGCAATTTAACGAAGTTAGTTTATGCCAAAGTAAACATTTTGTTTTTCAGCTCCATTTTTTGTTGTTTTACAGGAATTTCTACGAAAGTACTGTTGATACAGTTTTTCTGATCTATTTGAAACAAATTTGTATCAAAAACATTTAGAAACGCCAATGCGCCCCACAATTTGTAATCTAAAATTTTAGTGTAGCATCATTTACCGTTGTCGCAGAAACAGGTCGTAAATTTTTTACTAACCATAACGTGAAAACAAAACTTCTTGGATTTTCGTTTACAAAAACTTGTTTGTTTATTATTACCGGTAGAATATATCCTACAATAATTTCCGTTTCTTCGTGAGATACCACATAGGCTTATATGCGGTGATCGTACCGAAACTGGAAATACGCATACTACGCCTTTCATTGTATTATAGCAACGTTTCAACCGTGAATGATTAGTGTGACTAACGAAATAATTTACAAACTTGTGAACACTTGTGCACGAATTTATTCTGCGACCACTCAAAAGGTCAGTGGGAATGTCAGAAAGAAAGCAGAAAACACAATGAACGAGGTCTAAAAAAATAATTCATTGAGAGAGTAGTGCAACTGAATGACGGAACAGAGGAGAAACGAAGAAGAAAGGAGGACAGGAGAAAGTGGAATGAACACCTGTTGAGAACGGAACAAGGTAGACAACCATTAAAACGGAATAAACTCGGAGCTACGAGCTATGGGGAGACAAGAAATCGCCGCGGGCAGAGAAAGAGAACGACTAAGGCCGGTATAGGCCTTCAAAGCGAAGGTGAAAACTAATGTATGTATTTTGTTTGTTTTATGCACAAAAGAAACTGTAATTTCTGTTTAACTGTTTGTACGTAAAATTATGTAAGCGAGTCATTGTTTGGTAAATAATAAGAACAAGAACAGGTTCATTGACCTCAAGTGGTTTTTCTTTCTAAAAGTATGTCAGTTTTAACAGTCCTATGGGGAATATTAGCATGGATACAATATTGATACAAATTTTCATTTTATAAACTTCAGTAATTATAAACAGCAACACTTCTTTGGAAATTGTAATATATGTTTTATTTCTGTTAACACCCATTTTTATGCTCATTCTACTATGAGTCAAGTGCCGTTGGCATTATACGAACAATCCAGCCTCTCTCGGAGAATAGATATGGCAGTTTTTGCACTGTCTTAGGGTTCTAAATGAAAAAAATAGATACTTAAGACTTCGTATCAGACCGGTAAACAATTTATAAACAAACTGTAAACAATGTATACAACTAATTGCAATAATTTCCAAAATATTGTTTCGATTACATGAACATAATAAATCTTGATGGATTTCGGAAACTCTGATTACGAATATGAAGTGAACAATTAGAAATTAAAGATGACACTATATATTTTTAGTGGCACATCATCATCATTATGGACGAAGAATGATATCAACAGCATGAAATGTGCTAAAGCAACCTATTGATGATCTGTCAGTAAGCATACGGAAAGTCAATAAACATCGCCATGAGTCAATCACCTGCTGACAGAATTTGTCAATGCCATTCACAGACTCTGTTTATGTACCGTGCAAAGGGAAATCTAGCTGACTATGCCAATTATCGGCCGTTCCGGTTCCCACACCATAAAGATAATAATTTAGTTCGAACGTATTCTCTATCACCGACTGCGCACCACGGTCGTAATGTGGATTCGTAAAGGGATGTACGGCGAGTGACGCAGTATTTGCAGATCGCCAGCTGAGGGAGCTACACTTAACTTCCTTGCCCTTTAGAAAGTCTTTGACCGTGTTCCTCCGTCAGATGACTTGGTATGCTCTCCGTGACTATCACGTGCCTGAAGTACTTAATGATTGGGTCAGAATGGAGTACACTAACACAACCAGCTAGGTTCATCTTATTATTTGAAACATCAGTCTCTGTAATACCAATTTTGTCGTGCTGAACTGTTCCGGACGAGTCCTTTATTGGTGGAGACACTGAAAGCCTAAATAAATTTAGGAATATTTATGGTACGATTCATAGAAATCTTAGAAATAAAACAAGACACAGCCCAATAATTAAATTTTATAAAACAATTGCAATACCCACATTGACATATGCGAGTGAGGTAGTGGGTCACGAGAAAAAAGGAACGCGGCAAGATTCAGAGTGCTGAAATTCAGTTTCTTCAAAATACTTTAAATTATACATTGCAGGACAGAATAAGGAATGAGGACATCTCAGCACAACTCGAAGTAAAGGACATAAATGAAATTATTTCAATTTACAGAAGACAATGTTGGGATAATCTGCAAAGGGAAGAGACGTGGGTCATCCGAGGATGATATGGGTAATCCTGGAAGAAAAGAAGAAGAAGACACTGAAAGGCCTCGTCCTGAGCATGACAGGAAGCAGTTCAGCAAGTAAGCACGACAGATTTGGAACTAGGTAAATGTGGTGCCTTGCAGGACTATCAGACAGCTTTGTGTTGGTGATCACAAAGGGCCGGCCTTGTTTCCACTAATCTTCGGTCTGGTCACGGACACCGCTACTAACGATTTGCAAAGAGGTATCCAGTGGACGTTGTTGTACACTTACGCTGATGCTCGCTGTAAACGCAAGAAAGACATCCAATATCAAGTTCATGGATGGCATGACAATCTTTATCAATTCGGTCTACGTCTCAACATTATTAAGACGGAGTACTTGGAAACTCTTCCACTCACTCCGAAAGAAACAAAAAAACAACGCTCAAAGACACTTTAAAGCTGCAGTTTCATATTCTGTAACTTACTGTAAGTCTGTTTTCGTATTTTTTTCATTCTTTATAAAATGTTGTTCTCATTATTATACTTAATACCTAATAATTCAAATTAAAATTTGAACCAAGTTTTTGAGTAAAAATTTTCTGTACGTGTACTCTTTGCCATAAAATACTATAGTAACTTATTCTTTAAATAAATGTTAAGGTTCTGCAAACACTTAATTGCCAAAAACACATTGACATTAAAAAAATGTATTAGCTTCCCCTATGCAATTACGTCAGATGTGATTTATTACTTTAAAAATGGCAAAATCTACAAACACAAATTTAAGTATACTACGAAACGCTATTGGTTTTATAGTTGTCATAAATAGCGAGTGCACAAAACGATGCACCGTCAGTCCCCGACTTGTCCAGTTCGGCCGACCGGCATATTGGGCCGGATAGCCGCGAGCCGACTGCATTTATAATTACAAATACTGTGTTTATAATATATGGATTTATTTTGTTTTACTTACTATTTAAATAAAGAGGCGGATTATCTCCTCAAAATGTACGCAAGATGAACAATAATATAAAAATAAGTATAATATCTACTGCCATGAGAATTTATTAGTTTGCCTACATAATGTAATATTCAATTCTTTTTCTTCTGATAGTTCCTATCCGTTTTTGATATTGGATATCATACAGACTATTTTAACTTTTGTACTGCTGTACAGAATAAATCAGTTGTATTCATGCCAAACCAGGTCCTTAAATTTCTCAGCTACGAGATTCTCGGTCGCCCAACTCCTCTCTTTCCAAGTACTTTTCCCTGTAGTATGGACTGCGAATACTACCCCTGTACCCCCCTGTTCCCTGTTTCTACCCATGTTCCCTGTTTCTACCTACGTTCCCTGTAGTAATATTCAATTACTGCGATAAATTATTAAAACATCAAGAGATACGTTGAAGAAAAAGGTGCAATAAAAGTTGTGCAGGTGAAGTTGCCTTTGTCTTTTCTGTAAAGCCTACGTTATATCAGTGTGACCAGCACTATGTTTCATCCGCCTGTTACTACCTCCCGGGTATTACACTTTGTACATTCTCATTTCACAGAGCTGACCTGGGGCTGAACAACGCAACTCGATTTAAAACCGTGCTACGATGGTGTTGGTTTTAACTTTTCATGCATATAAAATATGTGCGTTGAAGTATGAAATGAAATAAATTATAAATGAATTGTCGATGTTTTATTAACGTTGGCGTCACATTTTCCAGTACTGTAGTTAGAATTAAAACCTCGCTTTTATACAGTTATAGTTTCAACATATTGAATTTTCAACATTTACCGACTAATGTAAAATAAAATTTAATTTCTCTATTACGTATATTTAGTTGCATTTTCGCAGTCGATTTTTTTTTTACAAATTAAAATTAGTTAAAAGCGTACTTAACCATAAGCCTCCCATAAGCTTTTCAATAGCGTCATTCTTACAACCGTGGCAGAATCCCGCGCTACCGTCTCTGTTGGGCAATCTTCTTCTATTTCTCGATTCCCGGGGTTCTTCGATTTCGTGTCCCCGAGATTTTCAAAGTCCAACAGTGTTTATTTAGGGGCACAATTAAATATAACAAAAATACTTGGGGAGCACAATAACGAACGATGGCGGTACGAAAGAAATTAAAAGCTAGGATAGCGATTTTTGGTTGGTTGTCAACATAAAGACAAAATTCTATTCTTAAAATTATTATTAATCGATACCGCAATATACTCATTACAAATTATAAGATTTCGGACATTAGCTATCGTAAGATAAAATTAATAAACATGACGTTTCGACCTTTATAGAATCAGAGGTCGTCTTCAGGCAAACAATAAATTAATACAAAGATAAATCTATCACTAACAAATAGATATCGTAAAAAAAAAAATTATGACCAGCATTAGTGTGATCAGCGTGATATCGTCAAACAAAATTGTTTACTTGTAGACTGAATATTGTAACGACAAATCTCGTTCGTGTCGCTCTTATAGTTATGCCCCACTGTTGTAGGCGCCAAATCTGTAACGACAAATTATTTATTTCCTACAGGTTATTTAGCCACACGTTGTTGGCGTCAATTTGTAACGACCAGACTCGTTACCTGTCTAAATTGTACTTTGTTTATTTTTTAAGGATGAGTATGTTGTCAGGGTAATGTTAGTTGAGCCCCAATTTGCAATTAAATGTTGCAAACAAAATGTATTTGTAAATTGGTAAGTAATATTTTAAATAGCATAAGGGTTTCTTTTTTCTGCTATAAGCCTATCTCTTTTAATCTTTTATTTAACAGAAGATTGTGACTACTAAAGCTCAGCAAGGCAGATTCAAATCGGGTGCCATACTTTCCTTGTTGAGAGTGTTACCAACCTATGCTAGTTGATGAAAAAATTAACATTCATTAATATTGTGTATATAATATCATATACATTTACTTATCCATTAAATAAAGAAAAGAAAGTCTTTTATCTGTTGTTATTGAACTCAAATCCTTTATTATCCTTTTTAAATTCTTTTAAAAGACAATTATAATTATTAACAAAGTCTGACCGGCTGTTCTTTAAATATGCTCATAATGGCAGCAGTAGGTCTTATGTCTCAAGGCAAACATATTTGCATTTTGTATAATTGCTAAATAAAATACAAATAGAATGTTTTTTATTAGATCCTTTTGACTACGGTATAAACGACAAATATCTTAGGAAAAGTACCAAAATACATGGGATTATATTAAATTACAGAGTGTCTTAACAAGAGTATTTTAAGAATTATACAATGTTCAGTGTCTAGGTTATGTTGATTTATGTGTTTTTATTGTTTAATACACTTTAAATGGTCGTATTACCCTATATTAATAGTTTTTTACGCTGAAAATAAGATTATTAGTTAATTATTTTCACAGTGAAGGTTCAAAATAGTTTTAATCAAAAGTGTAAACAGTGTCTTTGAAAAGTGTAACTTAGGCCATGAAGGAAATTTCTTCAGTTTAGTTACTTATCAAAAATACTTCCCTTCCTGGATATGTTGATTTTATTTCTTCATATGTTATTTGGTTTACTTCTTTTGCATAATGTTGTACTTCTTTCTTCTATTTATTTAGTTCAGTAATATAATTTAACTTTACTTTAGGTTCACTTGATACGAAATTCACAATATGTTGGATTGGTCTCTCTTATTTTTAAATCAACCTTTCTCGTTTAGATCTAATAATGGACTCCTTTTTATTCAATTTATAACATCTCAGTTGCTAAGGCCTATCTTAGCTTTCATTGGTGTGAATTGTATCATTTGGTGTTACTATGGTTCTCTCTGAGCCTCAACATAAACAAACTTCTAATATTTTACTTTCCATTTTCTTTAAATTGTTATAACTTTTTTATAAGATCTTTGATCTTCAATATATTAGTATCTTTGAGTTTCTGATGGAACACTGATTATTTTGATACCACTTTTGATTATCTTCCGTTACATATTTCCTGAGTTACCATTTTACACTTTTAAATATTTGTACCAAAATTATTTATTATTAGTTCTTCTTGTACTCTTCACCTTACTAAAACTATTGGATACAATCAGTAATAACATAATTCAACCTAACATTGATTATTCTAATTTCAATATAAATTCTTTTTTCAAATCCCTTAACTATCTAGGCCTAACATGCCTAGTTTTACAAATCTCTATTATTATTATTTTGGTACTCTTCTATTAACATTAACATTTGTATTATTAATATTACAACATATAATATTAATCAATATAGAAAAATTAATTACTAATAACTATTAGTAAACATATGATAATTCTTATTAAACTTCTGTATCCAATACAGTTTTTATAAACATAATAAAACACTGTAAGTAGTTACCAAAACATTGTCCTCCTTACTTAACAACTTTAATAGTTTAAACATAACTATTAGAACATTGTTTATTATTAATTACTTCCCTCATCAACATAACACAACTCTTAATAACCTTATTAATTAATTTCCACTCTCACACACATAGTAGGATTAGTATTATCATAGTAAGTATTTCTAAAACATTGTCCTCCTTACTTACTAACTTTAATAGTTTAAACATAACTATTATGGCATTATTTAACATTAATCAAATAATAGTTAAATAAATAGTACTTAAATAGGTAGTTCTTGACACAAGCTACATCATGTTTCTTGGTACTGTACTTTTATAGGATTAGTAAAGTATACTACTATGAACAAGATGAGTGGCAAAATATCATGTAAGACAAAAATATTGATAAGCTATGTCTGGATCGTGGTACTATACGGAGCAGAGGCACTGACCACTGAACTTTGATGTCAAATTATCATCTGCAGCAAGGATTAAACCAAAAATGGTTTGTTCCGGTCCCAAGCAGACAGACTATGCAGCTGGTCACTCCAACGCTTCCTCGGACGTGCCACAACTCTCCGTCCCTTCGGCTTACAATCCAATAGTTGTTTGTGGATGCGGCAGTCATCCATTCAGTTAAAATGTTCCTACCACCAATTTAGGCAATTTCGGCAATCCTGTCGATTATATTCAATATAATATTTAGTTCCTGCCATGCATCTGGATTTCTTCTACGATCTTGAAATCGTACTCTGTCACGTACCTGAGAAATATCATTTCGGCCGCTTGAATACGACTGTTCTGGGATTTCGTTAAAATCCAATTCTCACACCCACAAAGAAGTGTGGACAAGAGCATCACCTTGTAGAACTTCAGCCGTGTTTCTTTACTCTTCGATTTTAGAGTTCTCTTGAAGATATCGCACATGTGGTTGAACATATGTAGTTTATTCAACGCAACATTGTTTCCAATATAAAATACATTATAGCCTAGATATTCAAAACTGCCGATCTGCATGAGAATAGTACCGTCTAAGACAATTATTGCTCTTGTGGGATCATCATCATGAAAACGATTAGGCCTACCTTGGTCTTCACTGAGGAGATCTGTAATCCAAAATCCTTGTACATTCTAAGCAATGAGTGTGCAGCCATCTGCAAGACGCTTTCCAATTTCGACAGGATAGACTGATTATCGGTGGTTGTTTGTATTTCTTATATTCTTTGGTGTGTTTTTCAAATTCTATTCAGACCACACTGACGGAAATTTTGTTTCTGATATTCGATTTTCTTTATTTATCTCATACATTATCGAATGCATAAATTTTCTCCATTCTTTAACTTTGTCTGTAGTTTTCAGGTTTATCCTCACCATGGCGTCTTATGCTGTATTCTATTGTCTAAGTGTTACTGTAATTCAAATTAACGTGTACTTTCACAACTTATGCATTTAATTCTGCTATGACTTCTCCTAGTACGTTTTCCTATATACTATACGATATCAATGGTCGTTCAGGTGTTGACTACAAAGGAGTATTATATTATATATTACAAGGGTCAGTTAAAAAGTTGGCGGGGCGACAAGTCATTTAACATAATAAATTTAAAAGTCGAAATGTCATTTAATATAATACAACAACTTAGCGGTAGAACTAATATTTTTAATGTGCTGTAAATTTTCAAATCTATCTGTCAATTTATTTATAGTTGACCAACTGTTCGAAACTTGCGTGCCACGGGTGTTCTGGAAAACGGACAAACATCGTGATTTATTTGATTTCTTTGTTCAAAGATGTATAGGTGCCAGCAATGGAAATCACAACGAAATCGTAAATGCATTAGAAGGTGCTGCGCCTGCGCTAAAACAATGGTTTGTAAGTGGGCACTCGACTTTAAACGTGGTCGTACGAGCATTGAAGACGATCCCCACAGTAGACGCCTAAAATGTGCAACAACTCCAGATGCGGCACCCACCTTACACAAAGGTTTTTATACAAATTTCTTGATTAAAATGTGATACACACGCTCGTGTGAGATGCATACAACCTCAGGAATGTGTTCCTCCTTCAGTCGTCGTATGACGACGTTTCCAACACCGTGTATGACATTTTAAAAATAATATCTGTGGTTGTTGCACTTTTGGGGATCCCACTTACACTCTCAGAATTTTAGTTCTACCGCTAAGCTACAAATATCGTTCCGCGAACACTTCAACTATAACCCTCGTATGTCAGATTTTTACTATAATATCATGTCATATTTTAATACTTCGATCTTTCTAATATAGTTTTTGAAGATTTTTTCCTTCTGCACCTTCCGTTTAGAATATTTACACACACACACACACACACACACACACACACACACACACACACACACACACACACACACACACACACACACACACACACACACACACACACACACACACACACACACACACACACACACACAGAGTCATTTTGACATTTCTGATAAAACAGAGAACTAGCGTAGTTTTGATCAAGTCGAATTGTCATTTAATATAATAATAATAATAATGGCTCCCATGTGTACCACCGAAGTAGCTTACGAGAAGGCAGGGAAGGCTGGCTGCCTTATTTCAGCCACGCGGCATACAAGGAAGGCAGTGTGGCCAGCACTACGCTCCAGCCGTCCATTATTATCCCCAGGATGTTATCACAGGTACTCATTTTCAACAGGCTGAGTCGACCTGGGGGCTGAAAAACGCACCTTGATTTTATGGTGCGGGCCCAGGATTTAATATAATACAACGCTTAATATTTTTGAGTCTAAACAAAAAGTTGTGGAACAATTTCAAGTTTATCTTTTTAACGAATGCATTTTTCTAAGACTTTACTTAAAGAAAAAGTTAGCTTTAAAAGTAACTTCCAGCTTACGGGCTTTCGTGACTCTCGTTGATAATAACAACACATATTTTCGTTAAACACACGTTGATATATTTTTCTCCAAACTAAACGTTTCGCCCACACCACAGTGAGGCATCGTCAGTGGCTTAAGTGAAACAGAGCACAAAGTCTTGGTCCATCCCTATTTATACAGTAAACTCTGCACACAGTGTTACAAGCCAGTCCATAATTTTTTACAAAATAATCCCCGTCCAATAAACTCAAAATTACAATAAATTATAGAAACTGAAACACAATATACACGAAAAAATTTAAGTCGGTAACATTTTACCACTCATAAAGCACTATTTTTTCTTTTATTACATCGATCCAGTTACCTTATTTAAAATTGTTCTCCAAACTTCCAGCAACTAACATCTATCGTGCCTGTTAAAATTAGTCTTATTTTTGTAAATTTCTATCGTCTCTAATCAACCGAGAAAAGTAGTTACGACTACTCGCTATGATTTGCCGTTACTTAAAATAAAATAAAGCGATGCTTAAAGAAAAATAAAGCGATATATTTGGTTTAAAGCAAAATAAAACGTGCATTGGGACGTAAAAAAAGTGTTGTTTTTAAATTAACTTGACCGTTAACGTCGCGATCCTACTTCCTGATAATCTTTTACCGTTATTTTGACCTTGATCTAATACGTTTGACAAAAATAAACGTATCTAATTGAGAAATATACCCTGCAGTACATAAAATATTTAAATTGTAAATAATAAATCCAATACAACGCTACATTTCTATTAGTACTTTGCATTTAATTACTCCCACAGTGAGTTAGTTCCGCGCGCGTGTGTGTGTGTTCTTCATCATAGTTACAGTTTAATTTCCCCCCATGTTTTCAATTTACTTGTAGCTGCTGTGTAGTTGTTTACATTTCATCACAAACAAGGGCAACATTTGCTTATAGTAGCCAGAGCGCTATTGCATATTGATCTGTCGTCGGCTGCTGCTGCTGCAGCCGCTGAAACACGGTCAACAAAACATGGACGATCTCATTTGCGAAAAATCTTTTCGATCTCTCTGCTGCTCGTCTTAAGTTTCTCCCTCTATGTTGAATTAATCCCAATTATAATGACTGCAAGACAACAATAGCCCACAGCGATCTACCAGTGTACATCTACAGATATGTAATATATCATAATTTATTGTAACACACGTGCCAGTCTCTTTCATGGTCATAATTACTCACCCCTATTCTTGTTTATTTACAAATATAAATAATAATAATAATTAATAATATTTTTATTTTTACAAGAATATATTTATTTTTATTTTTATTAAAATGTTTCGATAGTTTTGTATACTGTCATCTTTATTGTAACATAACATAATAATATAATATAATAACACTGTAATATAAATACAAATAAAAAACACTAATTAATTATCTTAATGTAATCCGTCTTGTGATTTATTGTTTTCGTTAATACGACATGTTTCAGGAACAAGTTTTCGTCATCGGGTCCTAAAATTCTTATCCTGTCATGAGGACAAGTCGGGAAATTCAAACCAGTCAATATACAAATTATTGAACAAACACACAAAACACATAATACAATAATGTACCTTGAAAAACCATTATCATCATCATCATCATTGGCTCGACAACCTTTTATGGGCCATGGCCTTCTTCAGAAGATTTCACCATTCTTCTTCTCTATTCTCAGCCACATTCCTCCAGTTTCTAATTTCAAGAGTCCTGATGTTCTGACATACCCCGTCTATCCATCTCAGTTTCTCCTTTCCACCTTTCCTTTTACCCTCTGGCTTTCCATCAAATATCTTCCCAACAACTCTGCTTTTACGAGCACGTACAATGTGTCCAGTCATGTCTAGGAGAAGGCCGGAACATTAAACGTGGCAACACTGGAACCAGCTGATATTTTGAGGCCGGCTAGACGATCTCTTAATTTATGTATTTCAGTAATCAAATCGCCAGTTTATCAGTCGTTTTTAATTGCCGTTTAACAGAAGTTTTATCATTCTTCACTTTTTGCAAATTAAAAGTTTATAATATAAAATACTGTCATATTCTTTAAGAAATATAATAATTAACTCCTTCATATGATACAAATTCAATAATTTGAACAAAATGAATTCATTAGGCCTAACACTAATTCACTAATTTCTTCAACTTAAACGTATAGTACTAAGTGCGCACAGAGCTATAATTTAGGTTTAGCTATAAATAGGTCTACTAATGAGCTTATTAATGCTATGAAATTAAATCAAAATATAACATATTCACCTTAGCTATTTTATTACGTATGCTTATAGGCCTCAGACGCAACGTTACCACGTTTAATGTTCCGTCTTCTACTAGAGCCGCCCATGGTCCAGCCCATTTCAGTCTTTTTAATTTAATAAAGGTGACCACATCAGGTTCATCATACAAATTAAAAAGCTCTAAATTATATCTTTTCCTCCAGGCTCCCCCCTCTACCACTGGACCAAAACTTTCTCTGATGATCCTCCTGTCAAATATATTTAGTTGCCTCTCCTTAAAAACCATATTCTTGTAAAAATTAAAATATTATCATTGTTAATAATCAATCTGTTTAATAGATATTTCTCTCATTTTATTGCACCTAGCTGTATTCTCTTAAATGGCAATGTATCTCTCTGAAAATGGGCTGTGGTTGAAATTCAGATAAACTGAAATTAACAGCTTACCTATTGTCTCAACAGACAATACAAATATTGTGCGTTTGCACTGATAACTACACTTGAAGCCAATGGTTTATGGTTTTCACGGTACTCGCTGAAGATGATTGTGATCATCATCATCATCTGCAAGGATTAAACCAAGGATGGTTTGTTCCGCTCTCAAACAGGCAAAGTCTTGAACTGGTCACTCAAGCGCTTCTTCGGACGGCCCACATCTTTCCGTCCCTTCGAGTTACAGTTCCATATTTGTTTGGGGATGCGGCAGTCATCCATTCGGCAAAGATGTTCCCACCGATTTAGCCGATACTGGGCAATCCTGTCGCGTATACTCATAATATTCAGTTCCTGCCGTTTGTATGTGATTCTTCTATGATCATGGAGAGTATATCCTGCCACATGCCTGAGAAATCTCATTTCAGCCGCTTGTATACGACTGACCTGGCCTTTCGTTAAACTCCAGTTCTCACACTCATAACGAAGTATGGGAAGGGCCACCACTTTGTAGAATTTTAGACGTGTTTCTTTTCTTGTTGACTTGAGAGTTCGCCTGATGTTCCCGCACATAAGGTTGAACTTATGCAACTTATTTACAACGTCACTGCTTGTATTATAAGACACACTGTAGCCCAGGTATACAAAATTGCTGGCTTGTTCCAGGACAGTACCATCAATAACAATTTTTGCCCGTACGGGATCAGTTCCACGAAAAGCCATCACCTTAGTCTTAAGTGTGGATGTTTGTAATCCAGAGTCTTTGCAGATTCGAGTTAACAAATATATACCCATCTGCAACCTGTTTTCCGACAGAATAGCCTGATCGTTCGCAAACAACAAAGTGCCAGTTTTAGAGTGGCCAATCATAAAATGCTTGTGATCTACATGCTTTGGAAAAGCCCCAATATTAGGAAGGATTAGGCTCAAATTAGGAAGAATTTGCGGAAGTAGTTTGGCGTATTTTCTCATTTCTGAAGTGATTTACACAATGCTGAGAACCAACTTTTCAACTTCCTTCGGATAATAAAAGAAATATTCTATAAGGACAATTCGATAAATAAGCCAATTTATATACGTAGGCAGTCTAGTTTAGAACTGTTCTGTTTAGTATGGTGAGGCAATATTACTGTTTGCTCCGCCCACTGTTGCGTAGTTCACGTGCTCATAATTAATTGATTGGAAATTGAATCGCATGGGACGAACAAAACCACGTCATCGTTATTGCTAATAAGTCCTATTATGTAAACGCGTGTCTAAACACTTGCATTAAATCAATATTTCTTCTCAAAATTGCCACAACAATTATTATATAATCAAGCAGTAGTTTTTAATAGCAATGTAATCATCAGTGTATAGTATATACAGCAGTCAAAGAGCCTAACATATGAATCACATCTAGCACTTAAATTGACAGGCAACTTTGAGACTGGTAAAGAAAAGTTAGCAAGAGAAGTGTGGTAGAAAAACAAAGAAGATGGACTAAAAGGAACACCAGTACAAAGAGGATAGCAAAGTTCTTTCTTATCTCTTTGTCCCAGCAATGCATGAACGGCAACAAATTAAGAAAAAAGAAAATAAAGTACCAAAACTACCAAAAATAATATTAAAAAATATTAAAAGCTTCGGTTTACGCCGCTAAGAAGGGAGGAAATGCCATTTACTACATCAGCTTTATATAAAGGCAAAACGTGAATCTTACTAGAGTAAAATGGAATTCCTTCAAAAACAAACACTGCAATATTGTCCTAGTAAGATGAACAGACTATAAAATAACGGTGTTGGAAAAAGGAATGGTTTCTACTGTGTCCAAAGAAAAATAATTGCTCATTTAACTAATAGCCTAGTGACTTAAGATTCTGCCAAAACAAAAACTCTTCATCTTCTTCTTCTTCTTCTTCTTCTTCTTCTTCTTCTTCTTCTTCTTCTTCTTCTTCTTCTTCTTCCCCAACAAGGATTAAGCTTCATAGGATTTATTCCAATCTTTTCTTTGGTCTCCCTGCGCTTCTTCTTCCAGCTGGTTTGTATCTACTTGCTGCTTTTGGTAGTCTTCGATCATCCACGCGCTCCAGATGGTCCTTCCAATTTCTGCTATTCATCTCTATTTTCTCGTTTAAGTTGTATATTTCAAACTCTTCTCTAATGTCTTCATTTCTAAATCTATCATTAGAACAACCTTTGACCAATTTTAGAGATTTCATCTCCACTGCTTGTATGCGGCTTTTATTTCTCTTTCTCATTATCCATGACCCACTTCCATAAAGAAACATAGGGACAGCCATTACCTTGCAAAACTTAAGCTGAGTATCTTTCCGCGCCTTGTTTTTTAGTGTTATTCTTATGGTGCCGCACATCATTTGAAACTTAGGCCTATGTAGTTTATCGTCTATGTCTTTATTGTTCTCATACGATATATCATACCCTAGGTAGCTAAAGTGAGAGACTTGTTCAATTAGTTGGTTGTTAATAATTATTTTGGCTGTTAGAGGATTGTTTCCCAGGAAAACCATCACCTTCGTTTTGCTTGTAGAAATTCTTAAGTTGTACTGAATCGAACATCCTTGTAAATTATGTAGCGCTCTTTGCAAACCATTTTCAGTGGTATCTATACGCAGCAGGTAATCAGTAAACAGCAGCGTATTAACAAATTCGCTTTCTCCTAGAGAAATACCTGTTCATGTACGAGAAATGCTCTGCCACCTACGAGTGACATTGTCCAAATTATTACACAGCGTTGGAGAGAGACTACAGCCCTGTCTTTGTTCACATTGAACAAAACATTTCAATGTAAATGTTTGCATACAGACAGTATTATAATCGTAGAATTGAATAACAAAAGTTCAGTGATACACTCCAGCGTTTTAAAAGTATACATAATTAAAAGTTAAAAAGAATAACTTCCTTAGACATCTCGTTGCCTAATAAAAATTTAAAAAACAGGTTTTACTCCATTTCAGTGGGATAAATTTTGTAAAAAAAAAAGCCTTATTACTTTTTATATAACTGCAATAGTTTTTCAGTAAATGTCATTCAAGTGTTGTTGTTTTATCTTGTTACTAGAAACGATTGAAGACTAAACATTTTAATTTTGCATTCCACCACGTAAAATAATTCCAATAGCAATAAATAATCATTGATAATTTTAGTTGCGAATATATAGTCTATAAATTACAGTATTTGACAGGTGAGTTTACTATAGTGATTTCCACAAAACCAATTTTTATTTTTGTGTATTTGTTACATTAAAAAATATTACATATTTGTGTTGTGATGTAAGTTATAAGCTACTTCCAACCTCGTTCGTAAACCTTCGTGGTTTCGTTAAAAACAACACTGTTTTTCGGTTGAACGCAAATCTTTTTATTTTTTTTTTAAATGAAATGAGTTATGATGATGCCATCGTAATATGGGCGAAACGTTTGGTTTTAAAATAAATAAAAAGACGTGTGAGCAAACGAAAAACAGTATTATTACAACCTGACATTAAACAATAAAACTCTGTCCACCATCTTATTTGCAGTTCGGTGAACGAACACTAGTAATGTGCTCATCAAACAGAAGGTGCATGTTATTATTTTATTGTGATTAAATTTTTCTTCACATTATTTCATTATGTGAATAAGCTAGCAAAAAGTCCTAGCTTTCTCTTGAAGCTATAAAAGAATAAAATTCTTGCTTTCTCTTTTCGACAAATATTTCATACTTACATACTTAGCCTATAACGTATTTAGAAAATAGAAGTCAAAAGTTTCTTATATATGTGGTGTTCCTCTTAAGGCCATGTTGTAAATAACAGAGTATAGTGAGGATAAATTAGTATTTGTCCTATTTTGCCCTCGTTTCCACCGTAATAATCGCATTTACGTAAAACCTAATAACTTTTTCTTTAATTGTATCCTATTTAACGTGGTAAAAGCAGTTTAAAAAAAGTTTAGATCTCGTTAAATTAAGGAAAAAAATAATTTTTGACCTTAATCTATAGCCTATATATGTTTTGTAATTCTTTTATATAAAATCGCCTAAGCACACTTGGCTGTGACAATGTATGCTGGAGGATATTAATATAACCGCTACAGTTAGAATTAAATTTTCAAGAAATGTAGGTTAAAAATGTCTCTCTGTCTAAAAATAAATTAATAAATATATCACTGAAAATACACTGTTTATAGAAACGTTAAATTAATGCCTATATTCAGAATTAAATTAATTTTATAGAAAGAAAATTAATACACAAAAGTTTAATGTACTATATATTAATATAAAATGTTACCAAATATATACGCGTATTATTATGTAATTTATTTAAGTACCGTCCCTTCTTATTTTATTACATATATGATCAACTGAACACCTAACAGTTTTAAAACATTCCTCTCTTTGCTTGGTATTGCCTCTTTCTAATTTACATTACATGTTTATAGCAGGTCAGAAGGTTTAATCAATTTTAGTCGTCTTACTTAAACTTGTACACCAATTAGCTTTTAACCAGGTTGTTTGGGAATAATTCAAAGTTCGTTCACTATATTTGGCACTTGCACTTTTTATCACCTCCTGGACAGTGAGTACGTTCAAATTACGGTGTATTATCGAAATTTACACGCACCACAATGGTTCGCACGATTTTGTTTCGAAATGTTTGGATGTTGTCGTCTGTGTAGCTGTTTTTGGAATTTCCCCAAAGCTGCAATCAGGTCCATATTGATTTTACAGTCTTCTACTACCCTAACAGTTTATTTTCTATTGTTAATTGCGTCTGCCTCCACATCATTCAGCAGACTCTCTCTTCAGTTTACCTCATAGCTGTTTTCGTTTATTGACCACTTTCCTCATCCTTCTCCAGTCTAGACGTATGCCAAGATATTTGGTACGCTCTGCATACTGTAAGGAACGCCTAAGTAAAACTCAACGGCGTCCAGAGTTTTGCGCCATTAGCCACTTTTGTGACTGTGAAACTTAGTAGCCGTGAAAAGTGAGCGAACACGAACAATTTCTTATAGATACTATACGCACAACTACAGAGTATCAGGCAATATTAAGTTAAATTCAGGGACATGTTATTATGACTCTACAAAAGCTAATTCTAAACGTCAACCAACTACTGACTTTAATTATCAGAAGAGTTAGGTCGGAGTATTACAATCGTTAGAATTTACCAAACAATGTTTCGACCACTAAACAGTTTGTAGTCGACTTCATGATTACGTTAAACTAATAACATCAAATACAAACTTAAGCTTACCCGAGATTCGTTCACTAACAAGCAGGTGAATCGTCAAAAGAATAAACCAGCACCACCTACAAAGTCAAACACAACTGTAGAAAAACTATATAACAAAGAACCGCCATTTACCCTGTAAGTCCGCTGGACAGAATAGCAAAGCACAACCACACTGACGCAAGTTCATACAACGAGAAACGTCAGAGACCTGGGTCCACCCACAGCTAACCCCGCCCACCACGACATACGTACTCTTTCAAATTCCTAATCCAGATCCTAGATACATCTTTACTAGGCTGCATTTCCAGCCATAAAAGATCCCTTTATGATTTTATGTGTAGGCCTACAGTATTAATATTAGTTTACTTCAAGTAATATCTACTTGATTCCACAGGCTTTAATGTTGGAATCCACAAGGGATTTTATGGGACAGATTTTTTTTTCTAGTGGTCGAAAAGTTATATGGTAAATTCAAATGATGGTAATAATCGGACCTAACCCTTCTGGTAATGATCACTTACCATCAAACGTTAGGTTTAAAGATCGTACTGACTTCCAGCATAATTCTTTATAACTTATAAAGACTTGTAGTATTTCTAAATTTTGTGTCTACTCATCTCTGTTATGGTTTTAAAATACTAAAAAGTAAATAGCTCTGTTAAGGACAACCCAAGTAGTGACAGTCTTTAAAATGAGACTGGGGTCACCTGACCCACGTTAATGATATTAAAATATCAAAAAAGATATATTTTCAACCGTATGGATTTATTAAGGTATATCAGAAAATATGACTGTATGCACAAAAGTATTTTGTCTTATTTCAAGTGACATTTCAAAAACTTATAAATTAAAGTACAGATTGATCTCCATCAATAGTACTACACATAAGATTCCAATTTAGCATATCCTACTTCGGATATTATTTTGTAGTACAGGTTTTTTTTTCACTTTTACTACACGTCTACATTTAAATTGCAGTGGAACCTCGCTAATTCGTCACACACTAATTCTTTATTAACAAGCGACTAACATATACATACTAATGAATTATAGCCGGGGTAAACCAGAAACGTGATGATTGTGGCCGGGGTTCTAATAGTAGCCAGGAGAACTAATTGCGGAAGGTATTGATTCTGAGAATGGGTGTTTCGTACTTGTGTACACGGCACAATAAGTGTTGTGCTGTGTTGTTACAGCGTAATAGGTTTCCGAAAATTCAATCGGATTGCTGATGCTTGGATACGGAATAAGATACGGCCATCTGAATTACAACCAGTATCTACAGAACAAGACTCTACATCGCAATTGTTAGATATCTGCTGATCCCTACCAGCACTTAACAGTTTGAATGAAGACGGCTTTAAAAATTGGTGTGAAGTAGTTATCGAATGTAGGCTACGAAATGTTTAGTGATGATGAAATTGTTACATACGTATCCACAGAACCTAGTCACAATCATTAAACACATTTTGCATTTTAATTACAGCGCTTAACATGTCTGAGTCTGAAAATTTCCAGCAAGAAATATGTTCTAGTACTGTATATTGCCAGTGTTTAATAAAACATTTTATATTGTCTTAAATGGGTTTGTTTCTTACTCCCTCACTAATTCATCACCCCTTCGGTCCATAAGTGACGAATTAGTGAGGTTTTAGTGAACATAAATTTAAGGGTTGAAAATATGAGTACTTTACAAGAATTAACAAGTTTTGAATTTTTTTATGGCAGTCACCATGTAAAATATCTCCGCGTGCCGCGGGATACCAAATAAGCAGGAATATTACTCCCTGGTTTGCTACTGTCTTACGAAAAGAGGAAGGGGTAATTTTTAAGATAGATTGTAGTCCCGTGGCAGTATTTCGTCAATGGCAGTAATCCAATCCAAACCGCAAATGAAGTGACGAACCAATGTAACGCGCTTTTTCCCGCATGTACGTCACTTCTTATCACTCCTTAGTAATTTTGAATTCAATTCATGTTAAGTGACGAAAGCTGTAAGAAAAAACCGTAGAGAATATGTCTGGTTGTGGGCTGATAGTTGTTGTGCTCATACGGAGTAGCATTTTATTTTCCATTTCCTCTGCTCGATTGCTGTTACAGAGAATAGTAGAAAACCACCACCCTTAATGTTATCGCGGTTTCCTGCTGTATACAGGAAATTGTACACAATATACACACGCGCGCGCACATAGCTACAGACATCTTTGGGTGGCTGGATTTTCGGAAAATTGAAGAGAAATGAAATGTAAACAGGAAAAAGTCGAGAGGAAGTGAGCGGAAATATACAGGGGCATGTGTGTGTGTGTGTGTGTGTGTGTGTGTGTGTGTGTGTGTGTGTGTGTGTGTGTGTGTGTGTGTGTGTGTGTGTGTGTGTGTGTGTGTGTGTGTGTGTGTGTGTGTGTGTGTGTGTGTGTGTGTGTGTGTGTGTGTGTGTGTGTGAGAGCAATGGGTGGTGGGTTACGAAGAGAGTGGATTCCTGCGTTGTGTACACTTACAAAAGTAAATAAATTAAAAAATATTCGTATAGCGGGTACAAGAAGTCGCTGTGTCGCCGTTAACACAACAATCGACATCACTTTGAACGAACGATAACGTAGTTCCGTTGCGGTATATTTTGTAGTTCTCACCTTTGCACTTTCTTTAGCCTCACTGAGTATCGAGTGACGTTTTAACTTATATACGAACAGTCAGTTAATGTGGAAGGACGGCATACGACCGACAGAAAACTGGAAAATTTGCTTGATTCTAAAGTGTTACTACAAACGGTAAATGTATTGTGTACAGTGTTTATTTTTACGCACTACTGTGGACTGCAAATTAATCTGGAGAAACAATTTTTTTGAATAACAATAATAAGAATGAGAAGAGGAAGGAGGAGGAGGAAGAGGTAGAGAAAAAAGATAAGAGGAAGAAAAAGAAAAAGAAGAAGAAGCGCATAATTTTAACAAAATAAGGGCAGAGACTTCAAAGAACTAAGCATTAGTAATGAAATAATGCAGATCATAAATATATTTTGCTACTAAAAAAGTCTTTCAGAATGGAATCTTTGTGTATGATGCATTTAAAAAATAGGACAAAATATTTAAAAAATCATTAATATTAAAGCAACAACAATATTTATAGAACAACGAAGGTGAGAAATTATCAAACCATCATCAGACAAGTGTTATTTTATGAAGCGGACGACTGGAGGCTGAGCAGAAGAGTGGGAAAGAAAATTTAATGTTTGAGAATAAGGTGCTGAGGAAAACATACGGTCAGGTGTGTGAAGAGAAAAAGGAAGAAGTACAACTGTACTCGGAACCGGACGTCGTGACGGGAGATTAAAAGGATTAGACGGGGGAGGTACGTATTCTGAAGAGAAAAGTAGTCAAGCTTGAGGGATGTGTCTGGGAGAGGGGAGAAAGAAGGATGCTGGAAAAGTTTGAATAGGGTGGAGGAATCAATGACCAAGAATCTGGCAACTTTGGAAGCGAGAGAGGTGATGCGAAGATAGCCCGTTCCGGAGCAAAATCCTTGGCGACGCCAAAAACCGTCAGAGTTTTGTGTAGCCGAGAAAGTAACAGAGAAGAATTAATGACAAACAAAAAATTTGTTGGCAATTTTAAAACTATATGTGCGTATATTTATTTAATTTTGTAAGCTCATTTTTGTTTTGGAAATCCAAAATCAGAAATTACACAATTCAGCTCACAGCTGTCTTTCCTAAACCTGAAAGTCTCTTTATTTTTTTCATAGCAAACCTATCTTATTTGAAACAAACAAACCCACATACACATAATTGTTAAGAGTCGCTGTATCCCGATAAATGTATTGTGTCTGGCTAATTGTTGTTCCGAACATCGATGATCATAATTTTGGTTTTTAATGATTAAACACAAAACCTTCTTCTGTACTAGTGAGGTCCACTTCATTAATTAATTAACTGTTGGATCATCTATAAGGATGGTTTCCTCCGAATTTCGTACGTTGCTGACTTCATCCTACGATAAACCTCTGTTGCAGTCGGCGAATACAGCTTTCAAGATCTCATTCTACGATCATCATATAGGTATTAAAAAATC
Organism: Magicicada septendecula; assembly: GCA_034769895.1. Classification (NCBI taxonomy): domain Eukaryota; kingdom Metazoa; phylum Arthropoda; class Insecta; order Hemiptera; family Cicadidae; genus Magicicada; species Magicicada septendecula. Next base: position 87,765,689 of record CM068367.1, read on the forward strand.
TAAAATATGATTATATATACAAAAATGTGATGAACGTCATTGTAATTTAATGAACGCCACGATGCCTTTGAGCGCAGTAAACTTTGGCCCCAACGCAGATACAAACGTACGCAGCCTTCTTCTTCTTCTTCTGTGCCCGCACAGCTTGTGAAAAATACAAGTAGTACATTAAATAATCGCCAATAGACTGAAGATTACAACTATCTATTAGCATAGTGTTATGTGAAAGACAACCACACCCCATACGATGTAGATTAATAGTAGTAAACAACACGACATTGAACGAGTTATGGACATAAAATACTTATGTTATTTTAGAAAACAATAAAGACTTAAATAAAGACCAAATTATTAAAGCGAATAGAATAGCTCGGTGCTTGATACACTTTATTTAGCACAACAAACACCTATAACAGGATTTAGAATGTGTAAGTCAGTAATAAGACCAATAGTATCGTATGCTGCAGAAAAGAGATGTGGGAGAGGGAATAAACTAACAAATGAGGTATCAGTAATAAAGGTGTTAAGAAAAATATGATAGTAGACAACGTTGGAAACTGGATAATAAGGGGAAGAGAATAATGGAATGATCATGTTGATCGAAGAGAGAAAAACCGAGAAACAAAGGTCTCCAGGTACAAGGAAACAAGAGAAAAGAGAAATTTGATAAATACACGGTAAAGGTGGAAATAAAGCTTTGATATCGTTCAGTGAACATGCCGTGTGCTTGTATTCGAGAAAGAATAATAATAATACGATTCAGTAAAACAATAAAAAGATTATTTACTCGGCTTAGTTCAAATTAAGGCCGAAGGGGTATGAAGCGTGACTTATGTGGTCATGTAAGAGACTGCGCTGTCACTCCATCTTGAACAGTTCGGGAGCCAAACAAACGTTTAGACTCTTTACAAATACAAGAACCGATATTTGCAGTTAACAGTCTCCAATACTAACTAAGAAATAATCTCACTAAATCGCCAAAGTCACATTAGGCCATAGTTCGTTAAAGAGAACTCGCAGCACCTAAACAACACTCTGGTGCACCAACGTATCCTACAGACTAGCATTGTTTTTTGCTTGGTTAAACCCCCTTCAGAAAATAAACACTCCGAACTGGTTAAGCTGCTACAAGTAGCTACCCATCTAAAGCCAGCGAGTTCAACACTGACGCTGGCAACCACTGGGTAAGGACTACGCCAAGTGTAGCAGTAACGCCTGGGGAAGACCGAGATAAATGTCGAAACGTAAACACCAATCGGCCAATGCGTAACACCCGGAAACAAACACAATGCCAAGTTTGAACTCCGACCGTAAAAAAATGCTGAAATCATTTCAGTTAAATTCACTAATGACTTGACTCATACGTCTAGTCTTTCCTCTCTGTCAATTCTCGCTTCCTTTTCCTGCAAGTTTGGTATGAAGTAGAATGTTCCTGAAAATAAAATTCTTGTTTTTTTACCTTCTTCTTCTTTTCCACTTTCTCCTTTTCCTTTTCCCCTCCTCTTCCTTCTTCTTTTTTCCTCCGCCAACAGCTATAGAGTATATCCTACAGATACTGGTCTAAATACCCTAGAATATCGGGTTAACGCCTGCTGACGTGTTTTCTGATGAGCCTCAATCACTGTATTTCGCCAGAACCTGTGAGCCCTTCGTCTTCTTTTTCTTCCCAAAAGACTCAAGTTTGGAACTCTTGCTTACCATCTTTCATCTTCAGCTCTTCTTATGTGCCCATATCACATACATCAGTCTCTTGTCTTCCATATAACTAAATACATCTTTCTCCACGTCTTTTCTCCTTCTTATTCCATCCTGTCCATTCTTAATAGCCAACATCTCCGCCTCGATTAGTTCATTCCGTTGCTGTTACGTTTTCCGTTTTCCTTTTATACGTTTTGTTTCTGATCCAGTTTACCGCTTCACACGTCATTATACTACGATCCATCGTGTTGAATATCATTACTTGAATTTAACCACTTGGTATAATTCTACTGATACTTTTTATTTTCTTGACAATTGTTTCATCAGTTATGGCAGCTTCAGAGGCTTATATCTGAACTAAATCTAACCTCTGAGGTTCAAATTGTAAGCTCTGAAGCTGCTGTAACTGCTGGATCTGTAGAACTATACCAAGTGTTTATTTATTAAACTCAAGTATTAATAAAGTGCTCTGCCAAGTGCCGAGCAACATTCGATAACTGTAAGTGAATATCATTGTTTCAGTATATCATGTAATACCTATCCCAGAGGATTTGATTTGTTTCATGCACCTCCTTTTTTGTTGTAATCTGTTATTTATCTCTCCCTCTGTTGTTCCATGCTTTGTTAGAACGAATCCTAACGACTTAAATTTCCTTTTCTCTTTAACTTATCGTCTATCAGCCACTTCCAGATTCTGTATAACCTCTACTGTTGTTGTCATATACTTAGTTTTATCAAAATTTAATTCTAGTCCCACTCTTTGTATATTCTTCTTGTAATTTCCTCAACATAAAACTCAGATCTTTGTTTTCCTGAGGTATGATCATCTGATCGTGCGGGAAGGTCAGAGTATAAAGATAGGCGTCTACTACTGGTATCTTCATTCCTTCATTTGTACTATTACACTAGAGTCTCGTTTAACCTAATTTGATGGGACCAAGAGTGATTCGGTTAAACAAAAATTCAGTTAAATCTGAAAAATAGTACTGTACTGTAATTTACACTTTTTTAGTGAGGAAAACGCTAAAAAACAAGAGCCTTTAACCGTTTTTTAGGGAAAGTAGCAGTACTCATGCGCCGTTATTACTTAATTCTATTAAAATGCAGACGTCTTTAAAATCAACGGGCTTTAAATACGTAATACCGACAGTTATTCTATGAACTATATAGTGTTATGGCTGGAGGGGGGGCTCACGCGTGAAGTACAGTACAATTGGTCACGCATTCAGTACCGCCAACACTATACAGTCCGTCACACAAGTTATAAACGCTGTAAAATTTAAAATATGCAAATTTCTTGAAAAAAAAATTACCGCGTCACCATTCCGGTAATCCGTAAATCCGGTTAATCGCGATTCGGTTAATCGGGACTCTAGTGTATATCTTTTGATTAGCCTATATATTATTTGAAGTTTTGTTATTATTATTTTGTTTACTCTCAATCACTGCTTGATAGAGAATTATTTATTTATTTCCAAGCATTAGTTTATAATTAGCCTGAAGACGGATACCAATTGTATGGATGACCGAAACGTCGCATTTATATTTTTCCTGTGATGACAAAAGTCCATCAGTTGAATTCAAATTCAAATCACTTCCCACATCTTTATCCCTATTTTAACATACTCCGTATTTTCATAGCACAATTTGCGAACAGCTCTCGTCAGTTCTTTAGGTATATCTGAACTCTCTACAGGTCACCAACTGGGTATCGAATCATAAGCTTTCTTCAAATCTATAATCCGTAGGTCTCTCTCCTTCGCCAACCTCCTTTCTGTAGTTTTTATATATTATATGGAACAGTTCATCAACACTGAACAGTTATATGGACGGAATGATATAAATATTTTTCTTTTAATGATATCTTTTGTGTCCTCCTCCAAGCGGAAGTCTCAAAAGCTATAATTTTCCGTTGCGCCTGTTCCCTATGATTCACAGCCGAACAAAAGCACGCCCCTTACAAAATGTGTAGTAACATTCTCCTTTGGTTTTAGTCAGAGTTTCTTGAGGTCTGCCCATTTTCCTTTCTCATAATAGACACAATCAGACGCTGAACATAATAATTAGTACGAAACACTGACTAAACTTAAACAATGACGCGGCCGCAACGTTAACTACAGTACTATTCCACTACAACTACAACAACTTGTAACAGTAGCAGTATCGATACTGCAAACTTGACATTATTTGCTCGCCGATATTAGCAGCTAACCGCTATTTCGCATTCAAAGTGTCAGTACAGTTTGTGAAGTCTATACTAGTAACGTAGTGTCATTGTATCCGTTGTTTCAATAACGGTTGTTATCAGGTGACGTGCTTCTTGATCTGTTTCAGATATAATGTAGGCTATTATTAGCCCCAGTGATGCAGACAAAGATATAAGGCAATTAATCGAAATAGGCAGGTAAGAACTTTATAGAATCTTGTTTAACGTCTTTTCTCCTCTTTTGTGACGTGGCTGACTAGAGTCATGAAAAATGAAAATTCTATCTCCATCAAATATAACTTACTATATTACACGAATCAAAGGAAAAGTGAAAGTTAGGATAGAGATTGTTTAGTTCTGATTAGATATTTGGATACGAATTATGCAAGTTGAAAGAAAAGCAAAATAGACGCTACGTGTCTGCGAAGGGTCATAGGAAGTACGAAGGACAGAATGAAATCAACAGTTGATTATACCTTAACACCGGAAAACAGAAACATAGGCGAAAACTTAAAGCATCTTTGAACTCTGTGAGTAGTAAATCAACGCCAGAAGGTAAGTGAGTAGACATATAGACTTCAGGATTTGGGTTATTTAATTTATACAGTATACCATGAACTCAGCGTCCACATTTCTTGATGGAACATAACCAGATACAGTGGCGTAACTAAGAGCTGTTCATAGAGGGGGGGGATGAGACTACCTTAAAAGTTGGACTTCCCATTTTCCTCAGGACAATTGAAAAATTCAGAATTCTTCCCACACAATTTTGTTAATACATTTTGTGAATTCTTTGCTTCTTAAAGTCGTCTTCGTCATCCTTTACGGCTTAGGCTTAGCCTAGCAGCCTGTTCCAGTCTCAATGGAAGTCATCCAACCATCGCTTACGGGGTCTTCTCACACTTCTCTTCCCCTTGGATGATAGTCTAGGGATCTTGAAAATCTAGCTGGATCCATTCTCCCTACGTGTAACCACCACTCCGTTTTGTACAGGGAGATTTTCTCATTTAAGCTTTCAGCTATGTCTAGGTCCATTCTAATATGATCATTTCTGATAAGATCTCTCCTGGTACAACCCTTTACAGCGCTCTTAGAAAATCACTGATTTCAAAATATTCTATCTTAATTAACTGTCATTCAAATTAAAAGCAATAAACCTAACGTTATTAGGAATCACTTTAATTCTAAATTTAAATCTTAATAGATTTTCTTAAAATAAGTCTTTCTGAAGATATTTTGAAGAACCTAGTTTATTATCCATTCGCACTTTAAGTTAAGGATGTTTAAGGATATCAGAATGTTTTAAGGAACTTCTGAAGTATTGAAGTAATTTTTTTTACGTAAACTCAGAAATAAAATTTTCTCATTTTCGAAATTAAAATGAAGAAACTGTTAGTTTACCTGTTCAAAGACTGCGGGGTTCAAACCACAGAGGTATTAGACTAAAAAAGTATGACATAAACAACTCTGAAGTGTATCTGGACGAAAAAGATAAAGATAGATTAATAGGATCTACCTTCGTTTTCTAGCGCCTGCATATTGTTTTTTTAATGCTACAAATACCTGCGTTATTTGCAAAATGTAGAGTGATTGTCATTATAAAGAAACCTCTTTTATTTTATTAGTTTACAAATATTAGCCTATAATTCCTTTTATTTCTACAATTATTTATAAACCTTATTTATCATTCGCAGTTGCTTAGAAATAGACCTACGTTAATTGATCCTGGAATTTCGTTTAAATTTTAAATAGCTTTGGGAAGAGATTGTTTCCCCTGACCCCCCTTGTTACGTCACTGCCTATGTTCACAGCTCGAACATTTTGATTTAACATATGTTGAACACAGCTTCTCTAACGTTGTCCTTTGCTACTTTTTCTTTAGTGTTTATTTCAAAGTTTCTTTACTGAAACATGTTTAGCCACTCAAACCCAGTGACGCAGCGAGGGAAATTCTGGGGAGTGGGGTTAACCCCCCCCCCCAAAAAGTATAAAAGAAAAAGAAAATGTTAAAAATAAAAAATTAACGCAAACGTAGTAATGTAGAATAGAATTAAACAAATACTTATTATTCGTGTACGATCACCAGTAGTTGCAGTATGGTACAGTCGCGTTGTGAGTGCGTGTAAACAGTGCTAGTCTGGTGATAGAGGAATGGTTATAATTTTTATTACTAGTATGCTTCGTGAGCTACAGAACTGGCTCGCTACTTTGAACTAAGTATATTTATATTATTGGATACATTTTGATATTAGATAATTTTCCCAATTATCAGAAAAATTGTTCAAATCTCGATTACCCTACTATTTTTTGGTTAGTAAAGTAACAATTTTAGAGAATCATACAATAAACACTAAAAATACCCAAAAATTAGATTTGTGTTAAAATTCCCTTCAGCCTGACATCCGGCTGGATTTTTACAATTGTTTTCAATTTTTGATCCCATTTTTGACCCCTGGGTAAATTTTGTTTTTTAATTCCAAAACTGCACAGGGTAATCAGATTTTGGTTAAAATTCTCTTTAATTTGATATCACACATGGAATTTTCAATTCTATCAACATTTTTCTCACGTTTTGGGTCCACGCAAAACTTAAAACTACGTTAATATTTTACTTGAAATTCCTTTTAATTTGATAAGCCACAAAATGTTTGCAATTTTATCAACATTTTCGCCCACTTTTTGTCCTCCGACCGACATCCCGAAATTTTGAAATTTTTAATATTAAACACTAAATTTGTTATTAATATTGGTGTTACTTTCACTGTAAACTTACTTGTTTTATTCACTCAGACGACGTTTCGGAGTGGTGTTCTCCTTCTTCAGTGAGTTTGGATACGGAATGTGCCAAGTTGTTGGTAATTTTATGTGTCTCAAACAGAAGATGAACACCACTCCGAAACGTAGTCTGAGTGAATAAAACAGTTAGTTTACAGTGAAAGTAACACCAATATTGTAACGATACAATTAAGCCAAATCTCGTACCAGTAATAAAAAAGATAATTCTTAATATAAAAGTTACTTCATATGAAATAAAATGTGTAAAAAATGATTAAAATGTAAATACTTTGACATGACGTACAACGATATTACCCAACCCAAGTGATTGAGCCAAAAAACATAAACATAAAGAAGGGAACCACGTAACATACTTATTAAAATGTAAATATTTTGACATGATTAAGCCGACAACCCAAACATACTTAAGAAAATGTGATTAACAAAACAATGATGGACACAGAACTAAAGGAGAACCAAACCAAGATGAAGAATGAAGATGAAGATTATTGAAGAAGAAGAAGAGGAAGAATGAAGAGGAGACAGATAAAACCCAAGGGAAACTAACACACATATATAAAAGGGAGAGATTGTATGTTAAAGATAGAATACGGTCAATAAACCTTAAATAATTATATATTGATAAAACCAATGTTATTATTAGCATTAATTTAACATATGTATCCAATTTTTAAGACAATACAATTGTAAAACAATGTAGTATAGGAAGGGTACACTAACCCTGTCAGAAAGGTTAGATTCAACCCAAAACTCAACTAGCCTAATATTGTTTATAGTAAAAATATACTAAAACAAAAATAGTGAGAAATGGTAGGAGTAGGTATAGGGGTTACCCATTAAATAACACTAATTACAAAACAGTGAACCAAAGTGAAGTGTTTTAGTGAAGTGAATGCCCTAAATAAAAAATAGTGAAGGTGAATGTGAAACATTCAAGTTAGAATGCTAAGGAAATAGACACTCTTGAAAACATTGATAAATTACCAATGATTGGAGTGGAACTATAATTAGTTGTATACCTAGATGTAATTAAAAATAGTATTTAAAATTAATATAAGGGAAGCATGTGACATATCAGGGAGAAAGCCCAGTACCATAACTTGTGTTAACATGGCATGATAGGATAGAAGTAAAATGTGTTATTAAAGATTAAAATTATAAAGAATACAACACCCCATGTTGAAAGGGGAATTAACCTTCATATTATTAGAGAAAGTGACAATGTTTATCACCCTAGTTTATAAGACAAGAAAGAAATCAATGTTAATACTAAGAATAATTTATGACTTATAAAGAATAATTGATTCAATGTTAAGGAAGGAATATGACTGAAAGGGGACTTACAGTCCATAAACCTAACTATTATATTTTAAATGAAAAGCAATGAAAATGTATGTTGAATAATAATTAAAACACAAACAAATAAACGAAGCCCATCAGGCTGAATTCAGAATGTAATTTAAAAGGGAAATACACTAGAAAACAATCATGGCTGTTTGTAACTAGGAAAACAGTTAACTGCCAAGAACATTTCAAATGCAAATTGTATCAATTTCATAAAAAAATCTTACTAATCTAAGAACAGTGAATGGACAATGATTGTATATCAGTTATTTCTACACAGAAATATTATTGTAATAATTTAATTCAAGAAAGATGTTATTTTTTAAATGTCAACTAATTAGACTATAGTTAAAGTGTAACAAAATATGACCTTATGAGGTATCATTGTAAACTTTGAAAGGAAAGAAAAATAATAGTGATGTCATTTATTATCCCAAAGGAATTATAAGGGAATAAAATCATTGGGAAAATACTTAATAAATTTGAATAAAAATTCAAATATCTCTAACAATGTAAGCAAAGAGTAATTAAACTAGCATCGAATTATTAGTTACTATGACAACGAGTCATTTGAGGCTTATTTTTCCGTTAAAAAATAAGAGACGCTGAAGAAACGAAGCGTGGGTACGCCACGCAAGAAATTGGACAAACTAAAACTTTAATTTAAACAGTTACAACAAGTCGAATAGTGAACCAAAATGATCCAATGTGAAGAGACGTCGATCTGTACAGAATTAATGATGACCAGGAACGAAATTAAACAAACTAATTAAAGAAAAAACCCAGACCAGTTTGAAGAAGATGCTGGAAGCCTACAACCAGCCCAAATTCGAAAACTATACGCCTACCCATGATGACCCTTCAACGTGAGACGAACTGATAAGTACCGAATAATTTATTACTCCTAAAAAACCCCAAATCACTTAAACTATTTTCAAATGATAAAATTTCTCACTATTTAAAAAATAGTATTTTCTTTCAAAGGTAAAAGCATAACTTACTTACTTATATTAAAAAACATTTATAAAGATAACCTTATTTGTGAACATAACTACTGTAACAGAAATACGACACTACAGAACTAATTGTACAAACACATTATAAATCCTAAGTACCTATAAGGTATAATAGTGTACTTTCTTTTCATGTAATCAACGTTTATGTCTATTTTCATGATCAAAAGAACCCCAGATTGTAAAAACATATTAATTTGTTAGAAGTAACTGAATAATAGTGTTTTCAATCAATTTTGCCAACCTGAGGTGTTTGTGTTTCAAGCTCTAAGCCGGAGCATAATATTATAAATTTGTTTATTATTCAATTGTCATGTTTATTAATAATTAAATGTGTATTAAAAAACGCAGTACAGAACAATACTATCTTGTTATTTCATAGGATTTTTGTTGTAAATATATGTGTGTTAGCGAAGTTTAAGTCATAGACAACTAGCGCTTGTCACGAGTGGCCGAGTCGACAACCTGTGTAGCAGCGGGAATAATTCGAACGCCACAGCTGTCCATGCTAATACCACATATTACTTTAAAAACTAAATGTTTTAATTGTTTTAACAAAACAATTTGGCGCCACCCGGGAATCGTAATCCCTATGAATTAACAGGTAGGTTGTACTGGTGACATTGACAACGCTACGGACTCCAGTAGTGACGTCGATTTATGTAACAACCAGTGTGAGGCAAACACACTACAATCACACTAATACACAAAATAAACAAGTGTGAGACATTTTAACAGGTACGACCTCGTTTTTACTAGTTACAATATTAATAATTATTATGCGTGTAAACAAAAGTTATGAACATTCAAAATAGTACTAAATTTGTATTTTGGTTAAAATTTCCTTTAATTTGATACCCGCACGGACTTCTCCGATTGTTTTCAAAATTTTGACACCTTAACATTTTTGCCTTATTTTTTTTTTGGGGGGGGGAGGAAATACAGTCGGTGCTGGTAGGGATAAAACAAACTATAGCTGAATACATAGGCTGGTGGTGCACCCACCGCAAGCCCAGCTTTGGGCAAGTGTTTGCACATTCTCAGTCTAGTCGCTCTCCCCATGAAAACTAATTTTAAAATTGTGTCACCTAATGATTTTTTTTTTAAAGGATGGTATATTTTATTTCTAGACCAGTTGTCGTTTCTGACTAAGTCGTATATTTAACATGATTTTTATTCTAGTTGCATAATTATCAGAGAAGATGCGGAGAAGAGATTTTTTGAAAATAATTATTAGCTGACGACTGAAAGTTTTTTTGAAAGTGAAAAACGTAGTAACATTATATTTTTATTAGAGGATAATAATTGTTAAAAATTTGGATCGGAGAATTTCTCCTTCCTCCCTTAGATCTCCCACATCGGTCAGTGTGAACTGATATCTATGCTTTTCTATTTAATGTTTACCCCTACTGCGTTGATAACTGCTAGAAAAGAAATACGAATGGCATAATAAACGAAATTGTGAGAACATAAGAAAGACCTGCTATAAAAATTGAGAAACAACATTTCATTGGATGAGCACGTACATATAAAAAAAATTAAAGTTAAGTGTATAATAGGCCTACACTTTATACTATAGGCCTACTTTATGGGGGCGTAAACATACAGGAAAATGAATAAAGACTAGAAAACAGTTTAGAAGATATGCCCCATTTTAGAAACCTGATGATAGAATTTGAACAGTGGCTTAGAGGTGCGCAGTGTACAAACACCTCGTTGCGAGGCTAACAAATTTCCATTTATTTCGCACATGCGCACAACAGTCTTGTACAGCGTTTCCTAGTGTGAACATCGGCTGCAACAAGACTGACGAGAACAATGAAAGCATGTGTGTGACGGAGAGAGAGGTAATATAGAAGTGAGACAGTGAACTGTTATAGCGTCGTTTCCCCTCTCTTCTCTCTAAATAACTTAGCTTTGTAAGTGGGGGTAATTCATGCATTAGTTCAGGAATGACTGTCGGGCGTATACGAAGACGAAGTACCGACCTCTGCAGAAGGCTGCAGAATTCAGATCATAGGTTGTATTGAACAAACAACGGATGTATCTTACATAACACCTGATAAGAACCTATCAACTGTCAGAACGTAGACGGGTCAAGAGGACGAAAACGTGGATATCGTCAGAAACAGTTAGAATTGTATTGGTGGAGGCTGAAAAGCTCAGGAATACTTCGAAGAGTGAGTGAACGGAGTCGGGTAGTGGCTGGATGTCGGAAAGTTGTCAAGGGGAAATATAGGACAGAGGGTGGAAAAACGTATAACGGTAAAATCAGGTCAGTCTGAATGGTAGTCGAATCAGTCAGCACTCACATAGAAATCCGTACGATATTTCAGTACTCTATCGGTGCGGTAATATATCATTGTCTTCTCTCACGAAAACTACCTAACAGTCCTTCTTTAGCTCTGGAAATTCTGTCAATATTTTGAACTAAGCGATGCAGAGAATAATGAGAGTAATCGATTAGATTAAAGTAGAAACGAATCTTTCAATAAGTGAATGGAAAAAGAAGGCAATCAATAAGAAGTAGTGATAGCTGGATAAAGAAAATGAGGTTACTTTCGAGAAAATGACGGGAAGAAAAAAACAGCACATCGAGGTGATACGTTCTGCATAGCCAGCATTTTGTAAGAGAAAAATAACAGAATTAGAGAGAGAGAGGTGAGGGAAAACGTGAGAAACAAGGTTGATGAACCAGTCATCGGTGACAGAGTATTGACTGCTCACCACAAATGATTATTGTCTCCCCTTTTCTCTGCGTCTGTCACACATATTCTCTGTGATTCCGTCCGTTTTTCCTTGTAACATGTATACTGACTCATGGAGAGACGTCTTTCCCTATGACTAACGAATATCACGTTTCTATCTATATATTCTGGTCTGTCTTCGTTCAGTACTATCTATTTCTTAAATTAATTCGACTAGTTCGGTAATCCTGTAGAGTATTTTACACATGCGCATGTACAGAGTGTTCCAAAAAGATGATTTTTGGAATAACTTCGGGAATTGATTCTACTCATTATACCGAAGGAAAATGCCCAATAAACATATACCGAAACATTCTTCGTTTTCCAACCGTATGTCTGTTTTTTTCTTTTAATTAATTACTATTGAACGAGATTAAATATGGAGTTAAAGTTATAAATACACAGCACATTTCTTATCAGTACTAAAACATACCAAAATGTTAAACATTTTCAAAATGGTAGATGATTGACACTTTTAATATTCTAAATTTCACAAAAAATCAGTACTTGTAACAAAAAATTTTTGTCTTTTTTTAAATTAATTATTGCCGAACGAGATGAGTTTTAGAGTTGAAATTTGGGTTACACTGTACGTTTAACATTTCTTATTAGTATTAAATATACGACAATGGGATCTTCAAAATGACGGATAATAGAAATTTTTAAATCTAAATTTCACAGTATTTATGAGTATTACTACTAACAAAAATGTTCAACTAAATAAAAAATTAACTCCTTTATTGGTAATCCAATAGAACCTCTTTTATGGATTTCGGATAAAAAAAATCTAACGTATTTATTACATTTCTTAGATAACAAAGTATTTGGCCTATTTCCCTCATAAGAAACTCATATCTGCATTTACGTTATTTCACTATGATTAGGTCAATGAACGGTTGTTTTAAGTTGCTTTAGGTTGTTTATAATGATTTAACAATTTTAATTCTACTGAATGATACAATATTTAGCACGCATGGCAACTTCTGTTTCAAGCGAATGCTCACTAATATTTAGTCGTAGAGCATAAATATGTACATCATGGTCAGTATTTAAAGAAAAAAGTAAATAAATAATTATACATTTATTTAAATTTATTTGATTTGGCATTCGACACAGCATTTAAAAAATCCAGTTTCTTTAAATTTCTAACAACGTTGAGAAAAATGAGTGGTTCTTGTAAGGAATAATACAGGCCAAATGTTTTGTTGAGAAAGAAAAGTAATAACTGCATTATTTGTTATCCGAACCTCGTAAACAATGTATGATTGAATTGTTTTATGGACGGGTTCAATGGAAGGATTAATGTTTTGTAATTAAGACATTTTTTATTATATGTACCGATTTTTATAAAATTTAGAATTACAGTTTTCAATCAGCTGCCATTTTCAAAAATGTTATGATAACACTTTTGTTTCATACTTATAACAGATAAGAGACACTTTATATGTAGGGATATACAAAATTTTAACTCCACATCTCATATTCAACTTTTTCGTGCTTACTTGTTGAACTTATTTTTCTGTCATGCTCCGGACGAGGGCTTTCAGTGTCTCCACGTTATCAAGTCCTAAACCACGACTTGATAAAGGTGGAGACACTGAAAGGCCTCGTCCGAAACAAGAGAGGTACGAGTTCAGCAAGTAAGCACGACAAAGTTGGAATTACAGAGACTGTTAATTCAAATAACAAAATGAACGTCTCATTTCGTTTAGGAGAAATTAATTGTTTTTTTTAATAGAAACATATACGGACATAAGGACGGGAAACAAACCATTTTTCGACACTTGTTTATTGGATATTTTTCCTCGAGTTTTATAGTAGAATCATTTCCTAAAGTTTGGCACCATCTCTTTGGAATGCTCTGTACAGACGTCGATGTACACTTCTGTGGGTGGGGGGGGGGCGATAGAGAGAGAGAGAGAGAGAGAGATAGAGAGACGCAGTACGCACCCAGACATTTTTATGCAGGTAGGCCTACTATTTCACTTTAAAGCAAACAAAAATTATATAACAATTTATAGACAATTCTTAATGTTTATCTTTTTGGCAAAACTTTTTACACCATAAAAATAAAGGAGAAATCGTAGTAAACATTCACGCCGTAAGTGTCGATCCATAAATTTTCAACAGTTTAAAGGAGTTTAGGAGAACAAAAATTGAGATATATTACAAGTAAAGCTATGTCTCCCCACTCCCAAAGCCTAAAGTCAGTAGCTTACATTTAGAATTGGTTTTGATAAAATCCTAATAGCGTATCCCTAAACACAGTAAAATGTTTGCCTATTCGCCTGTAGTTAATGCCTATCATACAATATTGTATTTATAAGAAAAAACTAATTCTATCACGTGACACGGATAAGTAGCTCATAGTGTAAAATGGCCCCATACCACTGAGACAAATTTAAAATACCAATAATCAAACACTTTAAGCAAGGCAGAATTGGTTGGTTGGTTAGATTCAAAATGCACTGCATTTAACACGGATTTCATTAGAAGTCTGACTCACCAGTATCTGGACACTACGCGGGGTTCAGAAAAAACGGCTTGACAGGATAGAATACCGCCTAGTCCCGTGGTGCCCCTGGACTAGTCCCATCTACAGTTATGGAGCTAGACGAAACGGTCTACACTTACGCAGAAACGGCTTGACAGGATAGAATACTGCCTAGTCCCGTGGTGCCCCTGGACTAGTCCCATCTACAGTTATGGAGCTAGACGAAACGATCTACACTTACGCAGAAACGGCTTGACAGGATAGAATACCGCCTAATCCCGAGGTGCCCCTGGACTAGTCCCATCTACAGCTATGGAGCTAGACGAAACGGTCTACACTTACGCAGAAACGGCTTGACAGGATAGAATACCGCCTAGTCCCATGGTGCCCCTGGACTAGTCCCATCTACAGTTATGGAGCTAGACGAAACGGTCTACACTTACGCAGAAACGGCCTGACAGGATAGAATACCGCCTAGTCCCATGGTGCCCCTGGACTAGTCCCATCTACAGTTATGGAGCTAGACGAAACGGTCTACACTTACGCAGAAACGGCTTGACAGGATAGAATACCGCCTAGTCCCGTGGTGCCCCTGGACTAGTCCCATCTACAATTATGGAGCTAGACGAAACGGTCTACACTTACGCAGAAACGGCTTGACAGGATAGAATACCACCTAGTCCCGTGGTGCCCCTGGACTAGTCCCATCTACAGTTATGGAACTAGACGAAACGGTCTACACTTACGCAGAAACGGCTTGACAGGATAGAATACCGCCTAGTCCCATGGTGCCCCTGGCCTAGTCCCATCTACAGTTATGGAGCTAGACGAAACGGTCTACACTTACGCAGAAACGGCTTTACAGGAAAGAATACCGCCTAGTCCCGGGGTGCCCCTGGACTAGTCCCATCTACAGTTATGGAGCTAGACGAAACGGTCTACACTTACGCAGAAACGGCTTGACAGGATAGAATACCGCCTAGTCCCATGGTGCCCCTGGACTAGTCCCATCTACAGTTATGGAACTAGACGAAACGGTCTACACTTACGAAGAAACGGCTTGACAGGATAGAATACCGCCTAGTCCCATGGTGCCCCTGGACTAGTCCCATCTACAGTTATGGAGCTAGACGAAACGGTCTACACTTACGCAGAAACGGCTTGACAGGATAGAATACCGCCTAGTCCCGTGGTGCCCTGGACTAGTCCCATCTACAGTTATGGAGCTAGACGAAACGGTCTACACTTACGCAGAAACGGCTTGACAGGATAGAATACCGCCTAGTCCTATGGTGCCCCTGGACTAGTCCCATCTACAGTTATGGAGCTAGACGAAACGGTCTACACTTACGCAGAAACGGCTACTGTGTTGAAACGTTCCTGACTAGTCTAACATTTGGCTCTCCGAGCTGGGACCTCTACAAGGAACATCTGTCTAACTCCCAGTCTACTGAGGAAGAATTTATTATGTGCTTTATAAATCAGCTAAGAAACACTGTGGACCTTAAAAATATTGGATTAGTAGTACATTATTCACGAGACTTCTAAAATTAGACAGTTTAGAACATATACAATTTTTAAAGCCTAAGAAGCAATTATAATACCCCGAAGAAGTGTGGAATTAATTAAGTAAAAAGAGATGATTACTAAAAAGAATTTAAAACTGATAGATTGAAACAGATTACAGACTTTATAATACGCGTTGATAGACAGTTTGAAGAATCGAATGGATGATCTCTATCCATAAAAATACTTTTAATATGTCCGTTAAAACATCTGTCAAGTAAACAGGTATTTCAAAGTTCAAAAATCAATAGTTCTTATGCTCTAATATTGACTAGGAATAAATCCAACTAAGACAAAATCAATTATAACTTCACATGACCCATTAGGATATAAGCTTGTGATAAATTACAGAATAATAGAACAAGTAATGCACATACACTAGTTAGGAACAAGGCTTAGAAGTAAAAAGAGGGCAGATGAAGAAATACACCATCAATTGATGAAAGCAAGAAGAATTGCTGGATGGATGAATGGTCTTATATGGAATAATAAAACAGAAGCAAAAACTAGGGTTTACAAAAGCACAATACGTCCAGTATAATATCGTATGCATCAGAGACCAAGCCAGAAAGACAAGGTACGATAGGTTGCAAACAATAGTATAAGAGAAACGTGTTATATAAAATTCTTGGATTATGGAAAGAATAAGTGTATGGAATTAACGCATATCAAGAATGGATAACACAAGGCTAGTGAAAAATACAAGAAATAGCCAACCAAACACCAAGAGGAGCATTGGTCGCCCAAGGAAGAGGTGGAGTGACTACAAGTAGGACCGTTGTTATAGAACAAGACAGCTGAACTTCCTAACAAGGAAGTTATAGAAGAAAAAAAGAAGTTTATTATATTTTTCTAACACTATAAGTAAACGTGGTTTATTAATTATTCCGATTATTTCGTTGTCTTATCATTAATTATCTTAATTTAATTTCATAATGATAAAGATTCCCAATATCGTCCTGTCACAGATTTTAACAAAACCAAAATTATAATCTGCTAGCCAACCAATACGCTCCAACTGATACTAACAATAAAAAATAACGCAAAACCGCTTTGATAATTGGTTTGACGAAACGAACCGATTGGCGGTGATCGAAGTTTTAATTACTACTATAGACGACGGGTCACGTATAAAATGAACCGCTACTGTAACTACGACAGATTAATATGTACCCACCTACAGAACGTCACCGTTAGTAAACAATGGCGCGGCACAATGACTAAACCACAAACTGGCATACGCCGCTATTTGGGGGGAGGAGAGAGGCGCATATAGGTTCTACTATTGCTTTCTAACCATTAATTTCGGTAGATTTGATACGTAGAATTTAATCTCCGCTTATGTTAGAAACTTTCCTAACGGGGAATATCGCGATCGTTGTTTGATTTTATTATTCAACAAGATATTTCCGCCTACGTGAGCGAGGTAATCCTGGTTTTGCCCTACCGTTGTCGACTTACACTGGTGACAAAAATAGTAATCTCTGAAGAGGTTTATTGCAACCCGATCAAGTGCGGCTGCAAGGGAAACATACTTAAACCTTAAAATTAGAATAAAAGAGGTAGGACTATCAATAAATGTGGATAAAACCAAAATGATAAGTCAGACACAGTCTACCCGACCCAGGCAAAATTTGATTATAGAAAAAGACTGTATAGAAGCAGTCAGAGGTTTAACATACGTAGGAGCGATGATATCTGAAGATGGGAATGAAGAGGCAGAAATAAGGGAGAAGCATAACTCTACCCAACAAGGCCTATTTCGCGCTTATCACCACCTTTAAGCCAAGAGTTAGACAAAACTGCGCGTATACAAAACTATCATACCACCCATCCTGTGCTATGGCAGTGAAACCTGGATATTAACACAAAGAGCAATTGAACGCCTGAAGATATTTGAAAGCAAGCTCCTAAGACGGATCCTGGACCCCATATATAAAAACGGGAATGGAGTATTATCACTTCAACGTACCAACGGTAGAAGTGTATGTAAAACGGAGAAGGGTGAACTGGGCTGGCCGTTTCGTAAGAACGGATGACAAACGAACACCTAAAAGAATAATTATGGGAAGTATAATCCTTTGACAAAAGACCAAAAAGTGGAAAAGATGGTAAGATGGTGTCGCTGTGGAGGCAGGAGAGACGTTGGGAGTGCGAGGATGCACTTGCTACTGATAAAGAGGTGGAGGGTCAGGAAAGAGGAGGCCAAGGCTCGACTTTGGACTGTACCGCCATAGGCGGAGGAGGAGGAAGAGGTTTATTGCAAATACGGCCGATTACTGACATCGTACAAGTCATTTTGAACATTCGCTGAACACTGACATTGGAAAAATAATTGGAATTTTTAGTCGTCTACACTCAGAAAAAAAACCTTTTTCAACCAGAGGTATTAGCAAACGAAATAGTAAAACTAATAGTCAACGAATAAAATAGTATACCATCGGATACATCAGACACATAACAAGTGATAAAATTAAGAATAGGTGCTCTATACCTTCTTCATCTTAAAGCTCCAAAAATAATATTTTAAATATACGTTAAAACATACATAAGAAATGGCAGAATTAGAAACTAATTTATAAAAAATAAAACAGAAATAAGTTCTCTTTAAATGCTGCTAATCTGCAAGTGTTGAGTAGCCGAAGAAAATTACCTAAGCAAATTTTAAAATATAAACAAAAAAGGAAAATTTATGTACGTTTTCTGGTTGTTGTTGTTCTTCTTCTACTTAAGCACTACAGCCCAACATGAGCCCTGGTTTCCAACACCAATCTTCTCCAATGTCTCTTGTCCGTTGCCATCTCAGAGTAATCCCTCACATACATGATTCTTATATCTTTCAGCACATCATCCAACCATTTTATTCTAGGTCGGCCTCTCTTTCTGCATTTAGACTTTCGCCGGCAGAATTTTCTTTGGCATACACTGATCACCCATCCGCTCTAAGTGGCCTAGCCATTGTATTCGTTGACGTTTAGACAATGACAATGGTTGACGTATTGTTTACGAATCTTAAAATACCCACATGCTTCGACAGTTCATCTCTCTCCTGGTTATTTCTTATTCTTCATTCAACATATTCTTTAACCGGCCCATAAATACTCCTCAAACAATCTTTCTTTCAAACCATCTTAGTGTTTCTTGATGGCTAATGTCCATGTCTCACCTCCATAAGCAACAACCGGTCTGATAAGTGTTTATATATTTTCATTTTTGTTTTACGACTAACGAGTTTCTTGTACGGTTTCTGGTGGAGATGCAAACCAAGCTTTGTAAACAGAGACAGAACCAGGCGAAACCAATAAGTCCTTGTGTGAAGAAGATGATGGAAATGTTTGCCTTCTTCAATGACATCCTTTTACTTTCCTACCACGACCATCGTTGCCGTCATCGTCGTCGTCATCTGTCTGTCCAGGTCATTTCTGCCTGTTCATAACTTCATCATCTCAACGTCGGTCGACCCACATTTCTTTTTCCATGTTGGGCACACTCCACTATTGTCCTCGGTATTCTACCTGGAGACATGCGTAGAACATGATTCCTCTGGCTTATCTTGTAACGATGATCTATGGTTACCAGCTCTTCAATATCAAATGCATCCCGTAGGCTATATCATCGCTACTCCTAGTCGTCGCTATCCTGCGCTACACGCAGTCTTGATCACCCGTTGTACCGCCGGAAGGAATTTCATGACTGTGCTGTCTGCAAGACCTTTAATTCCCTCTGTCTTGTTACCAATGGCGTATCTAGAATTTGACATGGGAGGGGGGCCGGGGTCAGGTCGGCTTCATACAAAAGAAAAAACAAATTGAGACTAATCAACAGTACTATCTTTAATTCCTGGATTTCGTTGTCCATGACGTGTCCGTTACTTAACTAAATACAATGTTTCAATAACGCGTATTTTTATTGTGTTATTACCGTTTACTTTATTGGAACTAATTTCAGCCACTTTAAAGATAGTAAATACAACTATTTCATTAACGACTCGGAACACAAAGTTTTTTATGAGTAAAAACATAAAGTTTTATCTTACAACCTGAACCGAAAACCGACTACAACTGACACACTAATACACAACTCCTCCAATCACCCAATACAACACAAACTAGCTGCCTTCAGAACCATGATACATAGACTTAACAACATCCTCTTAGATGAAAAAGACTACAAAGACGAACTAAACACGATAAAATATCTAGCAGAATCTAACGGATACGACAGAACAATAGTCAATAAACTCCTACACAAAACACAAAGCAAACAACAGACAAAGACAGGAAACAACAAATTCATAACACTAACATACATCAACAAACAAACTGAAAAAATAGCCCACAAATTCAAAAAAGCAGGATACAGAATCGCTTACAGAACTACTAACAAAACAGAACACACATTATCAAAACACACACACAAAGCACAAAACAAATTCGATCTACCTGGTGTTTACAAACTAAATTGCTCAAATTGCAACAAATTCTACATAGGCCAGACAGGACGTAGCTTCAAACAAAGAAGATACATTGAACACACAAAGGCACTCCACTCCACTACAGAATCCACCTTTGCAAACCACCTCATTGAAGCAAACCACACATACAAAAACATCGACAATAACATGAACATTCTACACGTACACACAAAAGGCCGAAACTACACTCTGGAACAATTGGAAATACACAAACACACGAAAACAAATAAAAACGACATCCTAAACGAACAGACACAATTCAAATCGCACGCATTATTCGAACATATCTCACCCCACACACACAACATCGATCTTTCGAAATTCGATTCCGTCGCCCACAACAGGACGGACAGCGCTACCAGCGGCAACCTCTGAAGAACCTTTTTAAAAGTGAAAACCGGTTCAGGTTGTAAGGTAAAACTTTATGTTTTTACTCATAAAAAACTGTGTGTTCCGAGTCGTTAATGTAATAGTTATATTTACTATCTTTAAAGTGGCTGAAATCAGTCCCACTAAGGTAAACGGTAATAACACAATAAAAATACGCGTTATTGAAACATTGTTTACAAGATATTTTTTGACTGAATTGACTTTCCTATATTTCATATTTCAAACGTATACGCTAATGTTGTGTAATACCTCTGGTTGTATATTTAAAAAGAATTACTACTATTTTAGCGTACACAGCTAAAATATCGGTATGGAGAACCATACATGACTTCCATATTCTAAGATTTATATTTAAAATCATTTTCAGCCAAACAGCCAGGCTGTGTCTTACCTGCCTTTTTATTGCTGTATTAAATGAAAAATATTATATTACATTAAAATGAAAAAATTATAATTTTATTGCCTGGCAACAAAATTATTTTATTTTTAACAATTACCATTGTTTCAAAAAGTTTAAATAAATTTTCAAGTACTTTACTCTTGTTAAAACGTAAAAGGTTGCAGGTAAACTACCCCTTCCCCTTAACCGATCTTCACCAAAATCGAAAGTCATTGAGACCTCTACAATTCAGGGACGTATGCAAAAAATTATTTGATTCTGTTTGAATTTGCGGCTGTTATCGTTTGCCATAGAAAATACGCTTGATAAAAAAACGTTGCAGGTAAACTACCCCTTCCCCTTAACCGATCTTCACCAAAAACAATAGGTCTTGAGTACTCTACAAATCAGGGCTGTATGCAAAACATTATTTGATTCTGTTTGAATTTGCGGCTGTTATCGTTTGCCATAGAAAATAAAACGTAAAAGGTTGCAGGTAAACTACCCCTTCCCCTTAACCGATCTTCACCAAAAACAATAGGTCTTGAGTACTCTACAAATCAGGACTGTATGCAAAACATTATTTGATTCTGTTTGAATTTGCGGCTGTTATCGTTTCCCATATAAAATACCCTTGTTAAAAAAACGTTGCAGGTAAACTACCCCTTTCCCTCAACCGATCTTCACCAAAAACAATAGATCTTGAGAAATCTACAATTCAGGGCTGTATGCGAAACATTATTTGATTCTGTTTGAATTTGCGGCTGTTATCGTTTGCCAAAAAAAAAAAAATTTCCCTTGATAAAAAAAACCGTTGCAGGTAAACTACCCCTTCCCCTCAACCGATCTTCACCAAAAACAATAGGTCGCGAGTACTCTACAAATCAGGGCTGTATGCAAAAAATTATTTGATTCTGTTTGAATTTGCGGCAGTTGTCGTTTGCCATAGAAAATACGCATGATAAAAAACGTTGCTGGTAAACTACCCCTTCCGCTCAACCGATCTTCACCAAAAACAATAGGTCTTGAGTACTCTACAAATCAGGGCTGTATGCAGAAAATTATTTGATTCTGTTTGAATTTGCGGCTGTTATCGTTTGCCATAGAAAATACCCTTGTTAAAAAAACGTTGTAGGTAAACTACCCCTTTCCCTTAACCGATCTTCACCAAAAACAAAAGGTATTGAGAACTCTACAATTTAGGGCTGTATGCAAATAATCTTTTCATTCTGTTTGAATTTGCGGCTGTTATCGTTTGCCATAGGAAATACCCTTGTTAAAACATAAAACGTTACAGGTAAACTACCCCTTTCCCTTAACCGATCTTCACCAAAAACAATAGGTCTTGAGAACTCTACAATTCAGGGCTGTATGCGAAACATTATTTGATTCTGTTTGAATTTGCGGCTGTTATCGTTTGCCAAACAAACAAAATTTCCCTTGCTAAAAAAAAACCGTTGCAGGTAAACTACCCCTTTCCCTCAACCGATCTTCACCAAAAACAATAGGTCGCGAGAACTCTGCAAAACCGGGCTGTATGCAAAAAATTATTTGATTCTGTTTGAATTTGCGGCAGTTATCGTTTGCCATAGAAAAAAATCTACAGATAGACAGACAGACAGACAGACACACAGACAGATAGACAGACAGACACACAGACACTTTTCGGAAAACGACTTTTTTTCATGTTTTGAGTGTAGTAGAATCAGAATCTGCAATAATCTCGAACACGATTTTTTTTGCCATCACCATACTTCCATTCCTTAAGGAATATGGAAGTAAAAATAAAACATGATAAAAATTAAGAGCTTAACAAAATTCGTCAACTTTTCGACCCTCTGGGAGGGGGGTCTGGTGCCGTTCGTCCCACCCCCGTAAATGCTTGTTACCCAACATTCCGGACCATAAAGGACGTGGGCGCATCCCTAATCTTATGAAACATGACCTGCGTCTCCTTACGGGCCTTCCTTCTTAATGTTCTTGAACTTTTGTTGCAGATATTTTGAAATCTGTTCACCTTAATACCCATGTCCTTGTCACTTGTACACGTCAAATCACAGCCTAGGTAACTGAAGTGCGACACCTGTTCCAACACAATATTACCACGACCATCTTTTTATCTAATTTATAAGTAATGACTGAGGAAATGTGATCCCCACTTAATAATAATACGGCAGGAGGAACTCTTTATTAAAATAGATTTCTAAAGAATCTTGTATCAAGCAACAAGTAATCTTGAAACAAAGATTACCTTCTGCCTTCTTTATTAGGCCCTTTACCTCCTACATCAAATCATCTTTTTATTACATTTCTGTGTAGTTCTATACATCTGAAAAAATGTTTCTCTTTTTAATTATAAAATAATAATAATAATATAAAATATTATCTGCACGCGATCTTTGAAGAATCCTGTCACAAATGTGACGTTGCCCTTTAAACGACGACCAAGAATACACACAACGATTTTCCTCACCGCTGGCTACAGGACAATAATGTGCTCGTTGGATTTTATACTGACGCAGAGCACAGTTTTCATTTACCTGTAATAAATCGTTCGCCGTTACCTGCGTAGGAAGCTACAGCTTTGCATTCCTGACGCGTGGGTGTACCACAGCCGGGTATTCAACGTTCGCCTCAAACCAAAAGTATTCGCCGTAATTGATTTCACAAACGATCGATCGATCGACCTTTGACATTTCTTATCGAGAAATATATATTTCCCTTTGTATACAGTACGAGTAAATATTTTTACATACTTACCCTGAAGCACTATAGATCTCAACGTCGGATCGCGAACCTACGATAAAAACTCGTAACAGAAAAAAGTAAAAAAAAAACTGCCTGATGGGAAAGAAAACAAAGAAGTGATGGCTGGAAAAATTGAACATAAATTAAATGAACGCTTTGAAGAAATATCTTATAGAATTATTATTTTTACACTCATTCTTCTCTTCGTTAATTCATCCGGATCACACTGTTTCTTTCGTTCTTCAATATTGTGCCTATCAACTTATTAAGTTTCTCTTTTTTCAGACTTGTTGCCCATCTTTCAAACCTGTCTGTAGAATATCATTTAGCTTGTGTCTACCTCTTTAATTATCTTAAGTAGCCGCTACTCAAGAGTAAATCCTCTACCAATTCTTTAATTTTTTTGTTTACCCTCTCATTTAGGTGTTTCTACCTATTTCCTCCCTCTAGCTATTTCTAACCTCTTCCTGAAAACTGCTTATTTTTCTGTTCTCCTTTGAAGCATTTGGCGTGCCCATATTTCTTTACTTTTGGCTAGGTTCGCCATTGGTTCCACGTTGTTTCACCCTTCCACAACCTGTCGTCCTCTAATTCTTTGGACCATCGTTGCTCATATAGGCCCTTAATCAAGGCTTTCTTTGAAATATGTTTCACGGGTTTCCTCAAAGCGTAACCAATCCATCCCTCCAATTTTCTTCTTTCAATCTATTCATTTCCCCCTATAGTTGAGTGTTTCTTATTTTATTAATCAAGAACGTTTTTAAGATCTGTTTACACACGGATTATTATCCATAAGAAATAATCAGTTAACAAACGTTTAATATTTCTCTGCTGTGACATTCCTATAATGCTCATGTTTGACTAGGCCTATATTGCCGTAAATTATTACAAAATTTAAATTACATTTAAATATTTGTATCTTTGGTTTCTCTTAGATATTTCCGTGGGTCTCCAGTGTTCTATACTTCTTAATGTTGTCTGTGTAACCTTATTTGCTTCTGTTTTACCGGCTTCACGTTCACCAGATGCCCAAGTACTAGAATAATAAAAATAGTAATAATAAAATATTGAATACGGAATATGGAATACGGAATTACTTTCTACAGACATGTTCAAAGAACGAATCCTGACAGACTAACAGGGAAGCTTTTTAACTATTTCAAAAAGCTCAAAATGTCCAATACGTGGTTAAAAGAAACAGAAAAAGACATAGAAGAACTCTAGATTACTCAAGAAGACATTGAAGAATATTTGGCACTCAAAAAGAAATTAAAAAGTGCCCAAGGTTTTCAGGAAAACCCCAAGAAGAGGACAGGTGCCATCTGGACTGACATAAGGAGGGAGAGACATCGATCAAGAATGAAGGAGATGTGAGAGAGGAGGAAGAGAGAGGAGAAGAAGGGAGGAAACAGTTGAACCAAACGTAGTCCACAGTGGCTCAGTGAGTGGTAAGATCGGGAATTTTCAGTTAAACGCATCCACATTTAAAAAAGATAAAAAGGTAATACTGTTTTATAATATGATATTTAGTTGGTGCAAATGCACGGGTAAATCATTTTTCTTTTTCTTTTTATACACGGTTTTACGTGTGCAGTCGGCGACAACCGTTGACAAGATTAAACATGTGTATGCACATCGACAACAATAAGCGCGTGTAGGATTGTTGTTACACGTGTTTTGTGCTGGTAATTAAACGAAAACAAAACAGAGACAAGCATGGGATCCGCCGCGGCATGCAATGCCGCCTACATAGTGTTGCGACTTTATTAGTCGATTGTTAAATCCAGCTTATATTTTCCGGCGTAGTAGTCGTCTTTTCTCGCGGCGCGCAATGTAGAAGAAACATTTTTGTGCAAAATTCCCTAGGCGCTTCAATTGTAACGGATTCAAATAAACTTTTGTTTAAAATAAATATTTATAAATAAAATCTTGAGGTGGACTTTTCATTTCAACATCAAAAACATTATACTACGCCATAAATATGTAAATCTTTTTCCAAAACTTAAACCAGATTCAAAATATTATTCACCATAGTGTTAAAAATAGTTGTTAAATGTATCAGAAATTCAGAAATTAGGGCAGAAAGGATTGTTGTGGGGGACACACTAATAGAGAGTTCGAAAAGCAAAATTTGCAAGAAGTTAGAAATAAAAAAATTTGGTAACAAAAATAATGGTTTCAATGAAAGTAAGCTTCACAAAATTTTTTTTTAATTTCTGGCTAAAATGCCTCAATACGTATATGTGATAATATTCGGTCATGAGAAACTACAAATCTAAAATTCATGAATTTCATAAATAACTCTAAACTTTTTTAAAATTTATCTGTTACTATGTTACGACCTCGGACTCTGAAAACAGACTGCAGATGGATATACATTTGTTAAATGGAATCTGCAAAGACTCTGGATTGCAGATATCCACAACTAAAACCAAGGTGATGGCTTTTTGTGGAACTGATCCCGTACGGGCAAGAATTGTTATAGATGGTACTGTCCTGGAACAAGTTACCAGTTTTGAATACCTGGGGTACAGTGTGTCTTATAATGCAAGCAATGACATGGTCCATAAGTTGCATAAGTTCAACCTTACGTGCGGGACCATCAGGCGAACCCTTAAGTCAGCAAGTAAAGGAACACGCCTAAAATTCTACAAGGTGATGGCTCTTCCCACACTTATTTATGGTCTGAGAACTGGACTTTAACGAAAGGTCAGGCCAGTCGCATCCAAGCTGCTGAAATGAGATTTCTCAGGCACGTGGCAGGGTATACTCTCCATGATCATAGAAGAAACACAGATATACGGCAGGAACTGAATATTATGAGTATATTCAACAGGATCGCCCAGTATCGGCTGAATTGGTGGGAACATCTTTGCCGAATGGATGACTGCCGCATCCCCAAACAACTATGGAACTATAAGCCGAGGGGACGGAGAGGTGTGGGACGTCCGAGACAGCGCTGGAGTGACCAGGGATAATATTTGCCTATTTGAGACCGGAACAAACCATTCTTGGTTTAAACCTTGAGGATGATGATGATAATGATGACCTCTACTTTGCATACTATTAGAGTTGATCTCTCAATCTTTTCTTAGAAGCTTTAAAGTATTTAATTTTTTACTTTGATATAATACTATTCATCGCAAAAACCAGATATTTCATAATGTGTTTCCCCTTTTCAGGGCTGCTTCCCTGTCAGATGTAACCAGGTTGTGAATTATCGACTCATTGAGCAGGTGCACTGATTTAGATTCCTTGGATCTGACTTGTCTTACATGGCAGAAATAGATGTAGATAAAATATTAGTGAAGTTTAACCACTTGTGTGGAACTATGAGAAGAACATTAAAGGGGAGGGTCAGGAGCGATACTTTGTTAAAATTTTACAAAATGATGGCAGTGCAATGCGGCCTTTGTGGAAGTGAGACGAGGACACTGTACGCAGTCGAATACAGTCTACTGGGATAAGGATTTCAAGGTCTGTTACTTGGAGTATCTCGGAGAGACCGGCTAAGGAATGACGACATAAAGCACGCCCTTCAAATCTACACCTGAATGACAAGATGAAACAGTATAGACAGGGTAGGCGGACCATGTGCAGAGGTGCATCTGGATATACTTCCAAACCAACTGACGTTTTATATTCCCAGGGGAAATTGCAACATCGAAAGACAGAGGAAAAGGTGGTCAGATTGACGCGTGCGCAACGGACTGTAAGGTCTAAGCCCGGAAGAAAACTTTGAACACGAAGTAGTTTTCCTTCTCCGAATGGGCTGTTTTAGTACAACTATGAGCTATAACTGTCTTTATGCCATCCCTAAACGCTGGATTGTAGACCCTAAACGCAGAACTAAATAAGAAGGTAAGTGTGAGTTGAATTTGGTTACATAAGATCAAGGACATAAGGCCGAAGCGAAAACTGTCAAAGAGAGTAGGGATCAAGTGAATAGGAGAAAGACAGCAGTCAAATAGAGAAGAGATCACTAAATTGGTTTGGTCGCTTATTAAAGACGCTGGAAGAACAAATGCCAAACAGTTTTTCAATTATAAAAAGAAAAACATAGTAGATCTCGGGCGGATTCTGAGATGGATGCATCAGAGAAGTTACGGGTACGGAGAATGTTTTGAACACAGCGGTTTGGCGAAAAGGATAGAAATATGGACGGTGATGTTAACAACTGGTTTTGTCGCCTATTTGTAACCTTACTATATCTTTAGTTTTCAATTAGTTTTAACAATTTTTACATAAACGCATTGCTCAAAATTCGAACAAACACAAAACGTTAAAAAAACTCATCGTCACTCAATTGTTATATCACGATGACACTCATAGCAATTACCCAATTCCATGATTAATTATTAAAAACATCTTTGGGTAATGAAACATGCGTCACACAGGAGCAGGTTAGCCTGGGCACAATGGCCGCCGTCCACTAGTGCGGAAAACATGATAACAACAACATTTGGACAGCTGTCAACGGCACGTCGTCGTGTCCCCGCTGGGCTAAATGTAAACAAGCTCTCTTTGTTAATTAATTACGAACGAAATATCTCACCACCGTTCGTACCCTCTCGAAACCTAGGGTACGGTGAAGCGACAGTCAACTGGGGAGACATCCCAAAACGGATCAAAAAATGCGAGTATGACATTAAAATTATATATATATGATTCCTTTTTAAGTAACTCGCTGAGTTTGTTGCAGGTTTTCTACGTAATGACTATGTCTTCAAATAATAAATACTTCTGTAAGTAAAATTTACTGCATTTTCAACTAATGCACGTTTCACAGAAATTATTCTGTACCTTCAGAGGTTTTTATATTAATTGATATTAAGATACCTCTGAAGATACATAATAATTTCTGTGAAACGTACATCAGGTGAAAATACAATAAATTTTACTTGCAGAAGTATTTATTATTTAAAGATATATTCATTGTCTAGAGAGAGGAGACAGACAGATGTTTCTCGATTTTCAAATTGCTCGTGGACCAAACTCCAAACTCCGCGCGAAATCCGAATTGCTCGTGGACCAAACTCCAAACTCCGCGCGAAATCCGAATTGCTCGTGGACCAGAATGTCGAACCGTTTTAAGTGACTTTGAACTCGCCGCTACACCAGTCGTCCCAAAAAGTTCTACGTCGTCGACAGCAAGCTGATAGGCCAAAGGTTGTCGGCGAACTTGGGGTCTTTACCCGGCTTCAGAATCATCGTTAAGCCGTCGGCTGGCTCCTTGTTCTCGTTTGAATCTTCCAGCTGCCCCATTTCCGCTGCCAGCTGCCGCTGCCTAAAGTCGTCTTTCTGTTGCTTTCCAGAGGCCATACAAAAAAATATGAGATTACGCTCTTTACGGCAATAATCGTAATCGTATTTTATTTTCCTCTGAAGAATTAAATTAAATGAGATAACAAAAATAAAAACCTGGGCTTTATGATCATGTGGATAAAGCATCGCGGTTCCCCTTGAAAATTAAGCGTCACATGAATGAATATAAAACCTGGATATGTGACATCCAGCCGTAAGTCGGCTCGGTTGCTGAGATTCTTATAGCCCTAATTGTAAGAGCGTCAACAAGTAGCCTTTTGGCTCAAAAACATGATTAAACAAATTAACAGTGCACAGTCCAACTGCAAGATCTCAGATTAAAAGTTAAACGTCTTTGATGGTTCATTACTTATTAATGGTCGTTTCCGTCCGATTTAACGTGACCCATTAACGGGAACCAGTAGTATCACATCTTGCAATGAATGTGATTTGTTACTCCTTTATTACGACTTATATAAGTGTACCCATCATCATACTGTCATCCGTGATACTGAGGACACTGTATTATAAATCACTACAAATAGTATGCTCAAATACAGAGGGGCGTTTGTTCTCTTGTTAAATCATCATGGAAATCCTCTATCCGGACTGGCTCCATAGAAATTACGATAGAGGCAGTACGGATAGAGGATTTACCAATAAGAAGTCGTCCATCGCTTAGAGGTTTTATAGAACGAATCGTTACGTAACTTGCAAATTTCGGCCAGTTTGGTCAAACTACGTTAAAATTCCTCAGCACAATGTATTGACAGCGTACGTGAGACTGAACAGCCATAGCCATCTACTTCCTGTCTAATTTATTTTGTCCAATCCTACCTACCTACTTATTAGCTACAGCTGTTCAATGTCGCTTCTCTTTTACGATTTCTTAACTTCGCTAGCCTCAGCAGTGTTAGTAACTTCCATGTTGGAAATCTCATTTGCTTGAGACGCCTTTATGTAGCACAAAGACTCTCCAAACTTTGAGGCGAAAGAAATATTTTGTAAAACAAGATAACTGTTTACAGATCAAAGATAGTAATACTTTTTACAAAATTAAATAGACGTAATGTACCTTAAATACAAACTTTTAAAAATACAGAAGGAATTAGAAAAACGCCATATAGTCTAAAACCTGAAGAAGGAAAATACCAAGACAGGTGATAACACAGAAAGTAACGGCGATAGGGATCGAATGTATTCTTAGCTTTCTGTACTCCAAAGTAGTTTCTATAAATTGAAAATGCAAGTTCATCCTATAACCGTTATGTCAAAAACGGCTTGGAAAGACGCAGGACCCAAGGACAATAAATATGACAACTATATAAGATTCTACAGGGAAAAGGACATCACCTGATTGTTTTCCCAAGAGCGTACTATTGTAGTTTATGAACAGTTCTGGAACGAACGAGTGGAAAAAGGGATCCATTATAGCCTACCATAAAACCCTCACGAGGGAAAATTGATAAATTAGAATGCAATTATTTCATTAGTAAATCTCTATAATATTTTAAAATTCCTTTAAACACACACAAACACACACACAAACACACACACACACACATACACACACACATATATATATATTTACACACACGTTATACATATCTTCGGTATCATAATGTCCGTAGACCATCAGGAAAACTGTAAAATCAACGAATAAAGAAACAAGCCTGGAGGTTCTACAAGGTTATGGCCTTCCGTACACTTCTCTGTGGGTCTGAGAACTAGACTTTAACGAAATCCCAGACCAGTCTTATTCAAGGGGGCGGAATGAGATTTCTCAAACACGCGGCAAGGTATACTGTTCAACCTCGTAGAAGAAATGCAGCTATGTGGCAGGAATTGTAAATTGCCTAATATCGCCTAAAATGGTTGGAACATGTTAACCCAGTGGATGACTGCCGCATCCCCAAACAACTATTGAATTATAAGTTGAAGGAGTGGTGAGGTGTGGGACGTCCTAAGAAGCGCTGGAGTCTTTCTGCTTGGAACCGAAACGAACCATTTTGGGTTTAAATCTTTAGACGATGATGAAGACAGATGATGATGATGATGATGATGATGATTACGTGCATGTACGAGTTTTTTTTTACACTTTTAATGGAAGGCAAAATACGCTTTCGGTGTTTCCAATAAAAAGCCGAGAAGTCGTAAGACTTTGTTATTCCGCGTGGTGAAGAAGAGGAGGAGGCGCGCGTCAAATTGAGCCCGTCATAATACAATAGGCAGTCGACGCGAATCAGCGTACAGCTGTCACTACCATATGATTCCTGCGATCAGCTGCTTGTGACGTAATTCGAATCCAACTGTGACGATTTGAATACGTTCTTGACAATTTTAACTTGCCAGGAAGTAAAAAAGCAAAAAACCTACTCGACAAATCTCACTAATGTCACTTTACCCAGTTCCCGTGATGAATAGTTACTTATTTATTCGCAAACAATAAAAAAGTGTAACAAACAAACAATCTGTAGTCTAATCCCATAATGTCAGCATTTAAATGAAACACACGCGTATTGTTTCTGTAAACAGATTGCAGAAATAAATTTTGCAGTTGACGTACGTACTATACGTTTTACCGTCACGCACACACACACTGATAAAGATACACGTGGATCGGGGGATACAAGTGTTTGCAGATCGTGTGAGCGCGCGCTCCGCATTCACGCTGTCTGAACAAATAAAGTGACTGAC
Source organism: Magicicada septendecula (assembly GCA_034769895.1). Classification (NCBI taxonomy): domain Eukaryota; kingdom Metazoa; phylum Arthropoda; class Insecta; order Hemiptera; family Cicadidae; genus Magicicada; species Magicicada septendecula. Next base: position 87,797,545 of record CM068367.1, read on the forward strand.
ACCACCTCGTTGTTGTTACGCTAACAATGGGATTGCAAGCCATCTCTCAATAACACTTACATAAGTAGTGAGCACTTCTCTCGCCCACCAACACACTGACGTCTCACTTTCCAGTGTTTATGTACACGTACACGCGAGTTGAAGTACACCCTCCATCGGCGTTTCTCCATTTGTACCAGTCTCTCTAGGCTTCTTTTTCACTTAGGTTTTTCTCCGCCTCTAGATAAAAGTGAGGTTGTCCTATTCTTCTTTCTTTCCTGTCAATTCCATAATTTTTTAGGAGGGTCACTTTATTCGGACTATTTCTTCTTCCTCTTTTTCTTCTTCTTCTTCTTCTTCCTCTTTTTTTTCTTCTTCTTCTTCTTCTTCTTCTTCTTCTTCTTCTTCTTCTTCATCTTCATCTTTCTTCTTCTTCAGGCTGTGGTCTTTACGATCCGTTGCGCATTCCTTGGTCCGACAATCTCTTCTTTGGTCTTCCAACATTCCGCCGTCCTTTCGGATCATAAACCAAAATTTGTTTTGGTATCCTGTTCTTATGCATCCTTTCAACATGGTCTTTTGGTATCCTGTTCTTATGCATCCTTTTAACATGGTCTGTCAAATCCTGCCTGTATTGCTTTATCCTTTCGTTTAGGTTGTATATCTCAAGAATGTTTCTTATATCATCATTTCTTAGCCGGTCCCATCTTTCTCTTTCTCTTTTTTTTTCATCTCCTTGTGCAGTCAAGAGCCGGATTCTTCAACCGCTTTGTAAATCTGCCTTCTATGCTTCGGAGATGCGTTGAACATTCTAGTTGCCAGCTTGTCAAGAATCTATTTCTACCCATTCCAATGCTAGTCTTCCTCTTCCTGAAGAGCTCTCAGAAGTTCTAATGAGCTTTGGTTCCCTGTCGACTCTTCTCATTACATGTCCAAAAGATTGTCACATCTCTACTCTCCACTAAATCTACAAATGGTTTCTACTAAAACACATTTCTGGTGCTCACATTCACAATCGGGTCTCTCCTAGTTCTTCCAGCTGGCCGCGTCAAGAATCTCATTTCAGTTGCTTGTAATATGCTTTTATACACCTCTTGTCTTCTAGACCCGTATCTTGGTTTCCTTCTTCCTAATTAGAAATGTGATAATTTATTTGGTTTTCCTTCTGTACACGATAGTTTATTTATTCACTCGCCTCTCTATCTGAGATGATTACTGTTCCCAGATATTCTAACCGATTTATCTACTCCAGCTGCCCAATTAATATTCAGGGGCTCTTCCTTAGTTTGCTTTGTTATGACCATCGTTTTGCTTTTCTCCATCGTCATACCTCTGTTCCTGATTGCCCACTCAGTTACTACATTCTGCAATTCTTCCGCACTCTTTGCAATTGTAGCAATATCATCGGCAAAGACGAGGGCTTGGACACAAACTGATCTTATTTTAAAGTTTCCTACATTGAATTTTACGGTTCTTCTTTTACACAGCTTGTAGATCGGGTCCATAAAATTGTAAAGAGAAATGGACTGAGACTCTCCATCAATTGGTTCGACACGTCTCATTGTGTCTTAAATCCGAATTTCCTTTCTTTATTGACACAGGTAACCTTGAAAGTGTTGTGATGACGTCAAAATCTGTTCCAAATAATTGTATGTCAGTTAAATACTATTTTAAATGTAAACAAAGAAAAGTCGTATTTGTGTGTGTGCGTGTGCGTACGTGCGTGCGTGCGTGGCGCGCGCGCGATCAGCGTGTAGAAGCAGTAGGATCGAGAGCGAGAAAGTCGGGAGGTGAGTCCAATCCATAATAACTTGGGAGTTGAAATTGAGGAAGTCGTACGGGACAGAAAAAAGAACAAGAATTTATCAAGGTAAAAAGTCATAAAGAGAACGAACAGTTCTTGGTGAAGAAAATATCACAATATATAGAAAACAACTGTTAAAGTACATCAATGTATCGACATCAAATTTAGTGCTTCGGAAGTAGAAGAACTGCACAGATTCTGCTCTATATCATGAACGGACAGAGAACCTAACAAAATGGTAAAAGCTTTGACGGGTGACAAAGAAACAATAAATAACAACATAGAAAGAAAACTATTCGTGTGTTGAAAATTATGTACGGGGATTAAAATGACTCTAAAGTGGAACCATTTCCTGATGAAAAAGAAGGAAAACTAGAAGGGCAAAAATCATGGCATCAAGTAATTAGAACGGTCCTGGGAAGGAAGAGAGATTTACTAGAAAGAACGTGGCAAGACAAAGAAGGCTGGAGGAAAAATCTGGAAATTGGATAGCTTCACCGGACGCTACAAAACTGATGGAATTCCCAGGACAAATAATCAGTTACCTGTATACGTTTACCTCATAGTTTTTTATTTTGCCATATCTTGTAAGCCACAGCTTTTTTCCCCAGCAAATCAGTCCTTCCAAATATCTCCATATAATCTCTTGTCATTTCCGATCACAATTGTTAGGTTTAAAAACAATTAAAAACTACGTAAGACATCAGTGAAACGATGACACAGAGTCTGATAGAGATTGCTGATAAATAATCAATGTAGAAGAAATAGCGACGGTGAACTAGAAGCGGCGAACGCCGACAGTAAGACTCGTGCGAACCAACAGACGGAGCAACGTTCCAAATCTCTCTAATTAAGTCAGCAAGCGCTACAACTTAACACAACTTAATACATTTTCATCGTTCCCATCATAAATGTTTTTATAACTACGTATACGATACGTGGCTGCTTTTAACCTCTAAGCGTCGCTGAAAACATTTGTTCTACCAAATACTCGGCCTGTAAAACGGCACTGGTGTTTTAAAAACAACCATGTTTTATTTTCAGTTCCCAGCTAAATCATCCACTGTTGCGTGTAAAACTAATATACAACAGGTTGTTAGAATATACGGAACCAATATTAGGAGAATACCAATGTGGATTCCGATCGAGCCGCTCCACAACTGATCAAATATTCACCACAAAACAGATACAGAAAAAGGCGTATTAATACAACATACATCTACAAAAACTATATATAAACTTCAGACAAGCCTTTGACGGTGTTAACAGAGGAAGGATGTTGAAAGATTTATTATCACTTGGTATTCCAAAGAAACTGCCACAACTCGTGGAAGTGATTATGGCTGGTTTGAGAGCAACAACACGACTTGGCAGTCAGTTCACACCCGTATTAACCATTACCACAGGCGTTAGACAAGGAGACGCACTGTCTTCTTTACTGTTTCACTTGGTTTTAGAAGCAGTAACAAACAAGAAAAGTTAGGGGACATATAGGAATAAAAACCACACAAATTCTTCCTTATGCTGATCATGTAGCCATTATAAGTAAAAAGAAAATCTCTTTGAAAGGAGCACCTGTAATTAATATAGATAGAGGTGGAATGGAGAGGGGACTAAAAATAAATTATAATAAAACCAAATATACAGGAATAACAAAAACATCATGTAATAGACAACCTCTAAAATTCGAAAAACACGAATTTGAACACGCAAGTGAATTTCCCTACCTAGAGTCTCAAATAAACCAAAGACACTAACACAACAAATAATGATATGCAGGCGAGACTCCTTAATGATAACCGATGTTACTACACCTACTTAAAATTAATAAGTCGAAAGCACTGAACAAGTCATTAAAATTACAAATATACCAAAGCATAATCAGACCAGTTGTAACGTACCGGTATGCATGTAAAACCTGGTTATTAACACAAAAAGACGAACAGTATCTAGGAATATTTGAACGAAAGATACTGAGGAAAATGTTTAAACCAATGCAAAATAACAACGGTTCGTGGAGAATACTAAGGGATCAAGAAATAAATAATCTGATACACGGACCAATGTTTATGAACATTGGCATAGCAATGTTTATGAAGAGTAGAAGGATAGTCTGGCTAGGACACCGATGATGATAGAACAAGCCAGGATTCCCAGAAAAATTCTAGAATGGAGATCAGTAGGTAGAGATCAAAAGGAATGCCAAGTAAGAGGTGGAGCGAGTACGTTGAGGAGGATTTTGGAACATAGGGATAAAAAGATGGAGAAGATTATGCAATACGAGGGCTGCATGGAAAAAAATCGTTGAAGAGGCTAAAACCCATACAGGGTTGTTACGCCAGTAGAAGTTGGGCATAAAACTCCCTTAATTTCTCCGCGACCGCTTCTGAGATCTGCATCATTTTTTTTTATGTCATCGGGCCGACATATTGGGTGACTGTCTCTACTTCTAAAAATGTTCAAGAAACTGATTTTAAACTATTAAGATAAATATCATAACACAATTATATATTTCTTTAAATTAGGAATACGACATTTGGAGAATTAATTTTTTTCAATTTTGTATTACTTGAATATGAGCTTGAGATAATTTTTGCATCGCATTATCACTTGTAGTTTGAAGGCAAAATCTTTGTCCTCTACAACTTTCTTTGCAATTTTTTATCTTGTTTTCAACTGAATTTTCTAAGTACCCTTCTTCAACAGAAGCAGAACCCCAACCTCCATGCCTCTGGAACTTATATATAATCTGGAAAGACAGCAGGGCACCACCTATAGTAGTGACCCGTGTACTCATGATCGTTCAGAAGTCCGTTTGTAGAAAAAATCTTGTTCGTAACATGTTGCGAAATAATTGTTTTAGGCACTCCCTAAACTGTTCACATTGTTGCAATCGTTGGACAAAAATTCCATTTCGCGTGGCTAAAACACTTCCATTTGCAACTATTACTATCTTAATTGCGCAAAAATTTCTCATCTTACTTCAGAAATGGAAAAATAATTACTGTAAATTTTAAATTAGTAACACTAATTTTAACCGTACAATTTAGAAAAGATTGTGTGTCAAGCAGCACAATTTGTAATGTGTAGTAACGAGCTCAGTGCATAAAGCAGAGATGATAACACTTCAACGGACGACACAATCGACAAACACGCACATCCAGCTGTCACGTACATACAATTTCCAGAGCATCAGCTGTTTATGACGCTATTAAAATGGCATTGCCTATACTGTCAGTGAATAAGAGACTACATCGACTCCAGATATCAAAACATTAAATTGTACGGCGTAACACTTCCTCCATACTGTATGGGGTATTGAGCTGGTGGCATATTGTTAACTTCTGTCAGCTGTCGTGTATCGACTAAATATTGTTGCCATCGATTGAGCTGTTAATATCTGCTGTTATTGTCTCACTAATAAAGAAACGATCAGAAATCGTTGTCGATATTAATCGTTACGTTTTACTGTTAATTTCTGTATGTTCATACCAAACATACACAGTTGTATACGAAAAGAGTTCATAACAAAATTACGATTGATCATAAGTTAAAACAAATAATCTATATAATGTATATACGTTTACATAGTATTTTCAGTATCACCCAAGTATTGGAGAGAATGAGAAACACCCTTGAGGTCTCATACTTCGACAAAGCGAAATATCCAACTGCATCTCCTGGTGCATATGGGGATGGGCACCGTATACGGCTCTGAAAACCAAGTGTCAGCCGGTATAAGTTAGCCAGGTCTACTAAGTGCCAGCTGCCTCTTTGGAGGACGGAGGAGCGGGTGGTGGCGGGCACACTATTGTCCTTGGTGTAGGAAACCACTCCGAGAAACTGCTGTCTCGCCAACGGCAAAGGATGGAGAAGGCCACGGGTAACCTAAGGAGCCACAAGGTGTCCCAAAAACAATAACGATGGCTTTTTAGACGAAGACACTCTTGCTGTCCGCCTAACATTAGGGGTGAGGATAAGAGGGAGACAGGAATTTTCAGTGTAAGCTACATTACACTGGCCAACCATCTTAGTCAAAAAATAATAATAATAGTAATGTTGTAATAGTAACGTACATATTGGCTAACGGTTGGGAAAATCTTACCAAAGAAAACTTAAAAAATGGACAAAATCTGTATAATATTTACCGTATTTTATCCGTCGTGTGACTTTGTGTTGCGTTCGATTGGTTTACGCGTTTCGAAACATATTTCAGTTCCGTCTTCAGAAATAAAAAATCACTCAAAGTGAGGTCGTTAAATATTAAAATTGCAAATATTGAAAACAATTCTGCACATTTCAATATTTGCAATTTTAATATTTAACGACCTCACTTTGAGTGATTTTTTATTTCTGAAGACGGAAGATATGTTTCGAAACGCGAAAACCAATCGAACGCAACACAAAGTCACACGACGGATAAAATACGGTAAATATTATACAGATTTTGTCAATAAGTGACTTGGATACCAATTCAAACATGTTTTTCAAGTTAAAGAATGGGTGAAACAAAGTGTGACCGGACAAAGAAACAATGAAAAGAATTGTGTCAAAAACGAAAATGACGGAATTATTGAATACGTTACATCACTTTTTGATCCCATTCCAGGTTTTGAACAATGTGAAGCAAGTGACGCTGAAGAACAGCTGAACTGCGATGCCAACAATCAAGTTATTCAGATTGTAACTGATCAAGAGATAGCTGACGCCGTAGTTTCTTTGCTTAGTGCAAAGAAAGTGATGAAGAGGAAGTCACTGTTGAAGAGGGAACTTCATACAGTGACGCTTTTAAAGCATTAGAAACAGCTATGGCTTGAAAACAGCCTGAGAGTACGCCTACCCAGCTGGTGTTTTTGAAAAGAAGAAGTGCTAACTTCTTTCAAAAGTCGAGCAAGGATTTTTTCAATCATGATCATTTAAAAAGCAACAACTTGTTTTTCAACGTTTTCAATGAGTTTTTGTTTTCATGTTTAAAAGAAAATGTGGTGTGGGTTTTAATTTTTTTAATTTAGAATTTAAGATAATTTATTTTTGAATTTTGTAAAAGGTTTTAGAAAAGGGATTAAAAAATTTTTAATAACATAATAAAATGTCAGTTTTTTGTTAGTGCATCAGCATTAATTTATTAAACCTTTTTTTTTTTTGAAAAGTGCAAATCTTTTAATTGCATGCAGAAGCAGAGCAGATATCAAGTGAGAAGGCAAAACGAAGGAACCTAGCGTTTTGTTTTGATAAGTAAACAAAGGTTGAGTCAATGGAGTGCGTGCTGCAGAGAAGGATGCCTCATTCCACTCGCAGAGAGTTGAAACGTGAACGAAAATCGGAAAATCTGAACAACAACAAAATTGGAACATGCCGATCTGCCTCGGAGAATGCACTTCCATACGCTTCCAGCGCTGTTTCAGTGATTTGGTTATTTTATTAAATCACTAAAACAGCGCTATTGTTACGCACGCCGGGAATTCATTGTGAAATTTAAAACTGTTTTTTTTTTTTACTTTGTAAGCACTTAATTTCAGTACCTCGTCCATTAAAAATAGGAATAAACTATGGATTATAATGTTTTCCGACATACAATTCTAGCAGTTTAAAGTACATTTCGAAAATCCGGACAAATTGAAAATCCAGATGGGGTCCGATGCCAATTGATCCGAATTTTCAAGGTTCCACTGTACCATGAAACTCGTATCTGCTCGCGCGCGCGCACGCACACACACAACCTTTAAAAACCCGGACACTTGCTGGGTATACTCTTGATAAGAGAATATTATGTATTATAGAATGCGACAAATTATAGTAAACAAAACTATAAGTACATTGTCAGAAATGATAAAAAATGAAGAAAAAAGCCACGCTGTAACATGTAACTGTGTGCTGTGAAAAGAGCAGAAGCTACATAAGCCGACAAATACAACTTCGCAAAATTACCAGTACGTATTGGAAGATCACATGTAAGACACTGAGAAAAACTTCATAACAAATAAATCGTCACAAACACTTGAAATTCAATGCCAGACACCTGCTCTAGTACAACTTATCAGCTCCGGGAAAGTAATATTAGTAAAAAGACGAAGAAAGTAAAAGGATTACTCAGGAAGAACAGTCAGAGTAAGTTCTCATAAGCACTTATGTGTTAGCAACTTTCGTTTCACATGTCTGGCGATCTTGGATCCAAAACATATATCCCTTCATAATAACAACACTTTTTCTGTTAACAACCTTATTGTAAACTTTACCAATAACGATGCCAAATTACAAAATAAGAGGAACGTTTGACACTACCAGTGGTACCAATAAAACGGGATTGTCAACCTTAAAAAATGTTATTAAATGTTCTGATCACGCTAAACTCGAGTGAAAGTGTATATCCCTTCGTCTTTTCTTATCGTCACCAACTGAGAGAAATTGATGGAAACGGAAAAGTGAGAGAAAGGTATATAAATAAGTGAGTTTCAGATGAACTGGGAGAAGAGTGCAAAGGTGAAGGAAGATGGAACTGCGTGAAAGTTGCCTCCTTCACAACAGGGACAGCAGCAACAATGTGTGAGAAAAAATACTCAGCTAAACTATTAAAATTAAACTACGTACTTGTGAAAAAGGAGGAGTTACTCTTTTGTGATTTATTAGGTATTGTTAGTATGCTGAATACAGGTAATTAAATGTTGAATACCGGGTAACCAAAACTATTGTTAGTTATTAGAAATTAACAAAACAAAATTTAAAAACCATATAGAAACCGCTATATAAAATTCTCTCTTTCATTTTAGCAAATTAAATAAGAAAATTATTTTATGTTTTACAAAAAAGTATATTTTATGTTTTGTTTTACAGTAATTTTCTGTAGAAGTGGAACACTGTTAATACGAGGCTATAAGTTGAAAGATGAGTCCATTCAGACTATAAAAAAATTTTCCACGGTAAAATCGAGTCGAGGCACATTAAAGTCGAGTTCATTGTGGCTACAGATAATGTTTCTGATTTTCTAAAAATTCTGTATTATTACATCTCAGTTTGTAAGTATATTTGTGTCATACATAGATTAGTTTGATTTTGTCAATAATTTAAACTTGACACTTATTCGGTACCATCATTATTTTGTATTAAATATATTTATCAATTTATTCATCATCATTATTTATCAATCGACATTAAAACCTGTCTAATGGATAAAAATTAAAAGAAAGAATTTTAAAAGATAATTGCAGTAAATTTAAAAGAAATGTTTATTTGTACAATGCTGATATTAGCAATGTCTTCGGCGAAACATAACTTCATTTTCGCTGCACAATACGCATGCGTAAAATCAGACCGACGACGTGTCTACTATTTAAACGATATTACGAAGTTAGCAGAATCGATCCAATGGTATACTCTTTTCATCCATGTACACTTAAAAGAGTAATAATTTCATAAATTATGTATTTAATTTATTCGACCAGTAAGTTTACATGTAAACTTACGTAAAGTTGTATATTTATCGCTCAATAATTTGTATTCATTTTTAAAAATGAAAAAAACTTTAAAATCCGTAGTAGGTACAATATATTTAGTTTCTGTAATAACTGAAAAACTGAAAGTAACTCACATATTGCAGTTATTTTACTATTATACCTTAACGTATAGGTCTGTCAAGTAAAATACATTCAAATGCCACTTTTCAAACATAGCTAAGAAAAAATAAAAATTGCATTTCGTTTCTGAAACATGAAACATGTTTTAATAATTATACAAAACTTTGTGTCGCAGATTTTAATATTTTATTTTAGAGAATTTATTTTTTTCTAATATCGTTAATGTTTCTGTAACTGAATAATTTTACACACACACACACACACCTAAAGATATTTGAGTAATACATAATATTAATAATCATTTACCTTGAAAATTATTGTCATTGTTACACCCAACTTTGTCAAGACGATTAGCTTTCTTCACTTAAAACGAATTAGTTTTTATTCACTCACAATTTACTGTGCCACTGAACGTTTCATCAAACTAATAAAAGCTTAGAAAACAAATTGTAGGTTCGATTATTCCACAAAACGTCCTAAGTATTGAATAGTGTTTTGCAACCACAAGACTCGAGCAGGAACTGACATGTCTGTCTGTAGTGCAGTTCAGACAAAGGGACAATGCTACCTAGATATCACCGACACGACAAAGGAAACTTTTTGATTCGATCTCTGTACCCGAAGTCTGATACGTAGTGGTAAATTTCAGTGTAACATAATATTGCATTTAAATATATCCGTACGTCAGAAAATTACATTTTTAAAATTGTTTTACATAATCTTAAACAATGAAAAATCACTTTGAATGAAAATAATTGTTTTAATGTTTAAAGCACAATTATGTAAAGGTTTCTCTTACCTTGTTTCTGTTTGTGATTCACACATTTTCAGCAGTAGGCCTACTGATTATTACTTTAGACGCACATATTGTTAAACTCTAAAATTTGTCTTCAAGTAATTCGCCAATAAACATATTCTGAGAAGTGATGAGTAATTTAGGTTTCATATTGATGTTCTGTCGACATTTAATTCGATGTAGAATTCCTAAAACAACAAATTTAGTGTTATCATATATGTCAGTAAAGTTTTCTTAAAGTTTTTTTTTAACAGTTAACAACACGTAAAACTACATTTCTATTTTATTTGAATAGAGAAAATACTGTTCTTTGGACAAAAATCTACTTAAATGACTTCATAAGCGTTTTCTTCCCTTCATCTTCTTCTTCATCGAAGTATTTAACCTGATACGATGTGATGTAGTGTCGCTGTATAACTTTGTATTACGAAATTAGATTCTTAGAACTTCCGAACTTTCCTAACTTTCGCTCGATATTCTAAATACATCTTGGCCCCGCTATGCGGATCCATTCGATAGACGTCGTGGAACCAATATCGTTAATAACCATCGATTTTTGTCTTCCAAGATTACTATATTCAACTTCTTTCGTATTTTGTCGTTGCTTTCCATATCATTTCTTGGGCAGTGATCTTAAGGATTTCATTTCTGCACATTAGATACCAGAGCAACCTGTTTAAGACTGTTTAGATCCAGTGGTCAGTCTGGTCAGGGCCGATTAGAACCAATTGCCTATAACGTTTTAGTCACATATTTACGGAGTTACATATTTACGTGATTTCACCTGTGCTAGTGAAAACGTTGTTATGTATAAATAATATCGCTACTTTGGAGCAGAACTACCCTATGTCAAAATTTTAGAGTTTTTGGTTTTTATGAGCATTACTTTCTGTCATTGTGTATCTATTGAGTGCAGAAGTATTTGAAGTCTAATCTTAAAAATAACAATTTATTTTACAAACAGAAATAACACTGTTGCACACTGCTATACAAAAAAAATCGGGTTGAGGGTATTAGATGTCGCCGCGTACCTGCACTGGTTGTAAAACCAGGAAAAGGTTATTTAAATGATACTGTTCGCTGACACGTCTATTGTTATGTAGGCTTGTGGTTTCTCCGAGGATTATAAACGTATGTGGCTACCTCCAGTAGCCTGAGAGACATTTTCATGCAGGCAGATATTTTCGTGTAGAGTATGCTCACAGCCGCTAATAGTAAGAGAGAAATGTTGATACTGGTATTTAAACAACAATTGCTTCACTTACTAAAAGTGGCCAGTGAGGCCTTGTCGTTTTCTTATATCTATTTAAAACTTATCTATGTATTAAATCTGTTTTTATCTATTTTCATTTTTTTTAATATTATTTATTTTTAGATTTTTCTAATTTACTTCTTTCTATCTAAACTTGTTAACTACAAATTACTATATATTCAATTTAAACATTGCGGGTATTCAATTTAAATGAATAGCCCTAAAAAATCATTAAACAATTCTTCTGCAGAAAAAAACATATTTCTTCAAATATATTCAATTAAATAGCTCTGTTAAGTTAAAGAATACAAACATTTTGTACTTGTAAATTTCGCCAATTTAAAACTTATACGATTTCACTTACTACAAAAATCGATAAACTCAATCACAGAGTAAAAACAGCCTTCCTATAAAAAGATTTCCTTCTCCTCTTTTTTCATCACGTCCACAATTTAGGAATTTTAGCTCCTACGCCTTCAGACACAATGTTTCTATCTCTGTCTCGATCTTCTTACATTTCCTCATCTCTAGATATTTGTTATCTTTGCAGAGTTTCTATCTTTGACAACCTGTTCGTTACCTCATTGTATCTTTTTCTGTTTATTCTACAATACTTCTTCTTCACAACTACAGCCCAACCTGAGCCCTGGATTCCAATACCAATCTTCTCCAAAGTCTCTTTCCATTGCCATCTCAGTGTACACATCCATTCTTCTGAGATCTTCTAGTACATCATCCTACCATAAATATACAAGAGTTACAGATTTGTAAACTTGTCTCCTTCAAAATAGTCCCCTACCGCAGCCACACACTTCTTTCAGCGCTTTTCCAACTGTTCGAAGCATGTCTTAAGAGCATTCTATAAGAGTCTTTAAGTTGTCTCGTCGTATTTTCTTTTGTCTCTTCTATGTCTAGAAATCCCTTTCAATTAATTTTTTATCTTCAGAAAGACAAAAACGTCACAGGCAGCCATATCTGGCGAATATGGAGCATTCTGAAGCTGTGGAATATTGTGTTTAGCCAGAAAATGCTGAACAGCATGTGACGTGTGGGCGGGTACATTGTCGTGTTGAAGCCACCGTTCACCACTGTGACCTTTTTCGTCGAATTGCATCCCTATGCAATACCCCATAAAATGTAGTAATCCTGGTTTACTGTCTGGCCTGATGAACAATCCTCTTGTGATCAAAGAAAACTGAAAACTGTGAGCATGGTCTTGACTTTGCTTCGTCTCTGTTTTGCCTTTTTGGGTCTTGGAGAATTTGGCGTCATCCACACTGAAGACTGGGCCTTAGTTTCTGGGTCGTATCCATAAACCCACGACTCATTACCCGTTACGATCGATTTAATGAAGTTCTCATCGTTTTTAGCAGATTCAAGTAGGTCTTGATCGACTGACACCCGGGCATCTTTTTGGTCAGCTGTGAGCACTTTTGGTACAAACTTTGCAGAAACACGTCTCATTCCCAACTCATCAGTAAGAATAGACTAAACTGATCCGAAACTAATATTTAAATCATTTTCTAGCTCACGAATGGTGATTCGGCTGTTTTCTCGCACAGCAGCACGCACAAGCTCAACGTTGTGGTCAGTCTTGCTGGTTAAAGGCCTTCCTGAACGCTCGTCATTCTCAACATTCACCCTCATCTTTAAAACGCTTAAACCACTCATAAACCTGTGTACAAAAAAAAGAAGAAAAAACCTCCTCTCAACAGTGCCCCGTTAAGGACCAAGGCGTACCGCGCGGCTTTTGTGTTAGTGTGACGGTGTATGGCTAGTACTACGCGCCACCAGCCGCTAGTTGCGGTATTCACAGCCAGGAGGCGGCGCTGTTATCTCAGCGCCTACTCAGTTTGCCTCACGACGCTGAGTGCACGCCGTACGGAACCTCCGCCGGGAATTGAACCCGGGACCACGAGCGCATCAATCGCCCGCGTTAGCCACTAGACCACCTGGAGGCTCACGACTCATACAATCTCCCCCATAAACTTTTTGTAACTTTTCAAATGTATCTTTACATGTTTCATTAAGTTTTTGACAAAATCTGAAACTTATACCGATTAATTAGTATACTGTAAAGTAAACGTATGTGTCGCTTTTTTGGAGCCAACTCAGCTGACTTGGCATTGCCAGCATCAATCCTGATACTTCTTGATCACACCTCCAGGAGGCGGCGCTGTTATCTCAGCGCCTACTCAGTTTTCCTCACGACGCTGAGTGCACGCCGTACGGAACCTCCGCCGGGAATTGAACCCGGGACCACGAGCGCATCAATCGCCCGCGTTAGCCACTAGACCACCTGGAGGTTCACGACTCATACAATCTCCCCCATAAACTTTTTGTAACTTTTCAAATGTATCTTTACATGTTTCACTAAGTTTTTGACAAAATCTGAAACTTATACCGATTAATTAGTATACTGTAAAGTAAACGTATGTGTCGCTTTTTTGGAGCCAACTCAGCTGACTTGGCATTGCCAGCATCAATCCTGATACTTCTTGATCACACCTCCAGGAGGCGGCGCTGTTATCTCAGCGCCTACTCAGTTTTCCTCACGACGCTGAGTGCACGTCGTACGGAACCTCCGCCGGGAATTGAACCCGGGACCACGAGCGCATCAATCGCCCGCGTTAGCCACTAGACCACCTGGAGGTTCACGACTCATACAATCTCCCCCATAAACTTTTTGTAACTTTTCAAATGTATCTTTACATGTTTCACTAAGTTTTTGACAAAATCTGAAACTTATACCGATTAATTAGTATACTGTAAAGTAAACGTGTGTGTCGCTGTTTTGGAGCCAACTCAGCTGACTTGGCATTGCCAGTATCAATCCTGATACTTCTTGATCACACCTCGATTTACTCAATCTAATCTTACTTAATATAGGGCAACTGATATCTCTACTTATTAATATTTTATGCTTATTTCTGTCTCCTTTATTACTCTTCCTTGAAATCTACCATAAAAATATTTATGACTAACTCGCACGTTGGAAATTATAAAAACGCCAAATGAATAATAGTCAATGGTAGATTTATTGCGGCTTCTTCTCTGCCAGTGCGTTACTGCTTTTTATAAGTTAAATAAAAACACTTTTATTTTTACACTTTTTGTTAAAATAAAACTTATACGATTTTGTCTAGTTTTAATACAGTAATCTATAAACTCAATCGCAAAATAAAAAACAACCTTCCTATAAAATTATTTCCTTCTTCTTTCTTTAATTTCAGAATTTATGCATTTTAACTATTACGACTTCAAACACAACACTTACATCCCTTTCTGCATTTTCTTACATTCCCTCATCCGCAATCTGTATGGATCTTTACCAACTCTTTCTCAATCCTCTTATATTTCCTTACCTTCAGGCCTGTAAATCAATATGTCTGTTATCTTTCCAGAGTTCTGGCGTGTTTCTATCTTTGTCAATTTGTTCGATACCTCATTCTGTCTTTTCCTATTTAATTCATAACAGTATTCAATCCAATCTTAATTAATTTGGTACATCTGTTAACTTACTCGTGTTCATTTTAATGGTTATTTCTAACTCCTTAATTACTCCCCTGAAATCTATAATAAAATATCTACAACCTACGCCCACGTTGGAAAATATAATAACATCAAATAAATAATAGTAATTGTTGAAATGATTACCTATTATTAGTTAGGTTGTTAGGCCGTGGTCTACAGTTGTGGTTATTGACAAACGATTCGGCCGCACTAGATTGGCACGGTGCGAGGCAAAACACAGTCTCTACCTTATCTCTGAGGTGAATTGGTGGACACCGTGTGCAAAACTAGACACTGATGATAGTGCGGCCGAAACGTTTGTCAATAACCACAACTGTAGACCACGGCCTAACAACCTAACCAATAATAGGTAATCATTTCAACAACGTTAATGTTTAAGAACTTGCAAATAATAGCCAATTCAATTATTGCGGGTTTCCCTTCCTCTGTTAGTGCGTTTACGCTTTTAGACGTTAAGTAGGTTAATCTTCCTTGACAATCTACAGTAAAACTTTCTAAAACATCTCAAATAATATGGCCGGGGGTAGGTGCAACTAGTTGATCATGTGCGGGCGCCACTGGAATACAGAATGAGAGAAAGGAGATCTATGAAAGGCTAGATACATGATGTGAAACATATGGTCAAAAAAATAAATGTGAAGAATAACATAGAGTGCAATAAAATCTATTTGGTAACGAGGAGCGAAGAGGGGAGTAATAAATCTATTTGTTACACTCTCGTTACAAGGAAGCACTTCCCCTGTCACAGGAATATAAAGAAAGATTGCGTTTAACGTCATGACAATAACTGTAAGAACGGCAAACCCGAAGTTATCATCGTGTGTAAGCATTGAAAAGTGATAAGAGCATTGCAACAGCATTGTAGGTTAGAGAAGCTAATACAATATATAATAGATACGGACGAAGACTTTGGGAAATCTACGTAATAACTTGAGCTAAAACGCCTGTTTTGTCTCAGTCTTAAAATGGAAACAACTAACCTCAAAATTATTAAATAGGCCTACCGGGCTGTTAGGCCGTGGTCGGTTGCTGTAAATTCTCCACATCGCAACGACGGCAACGTTTCGTATCCACCCTCGGGGATCTTCTTCAGGCCGCAAAAGCGACAACTTGTTACGAAAACAGTTACGGCAGACCTTACACCGAACAATACCCGACAACGATAGCGTTGCTTTTATCTGAAAAATGTTGTCGGGTATCGTTCGACCCAAGATCTGCCGTAACTGTTTTCGTAACACTCTGTCGCTTTTGCGGCCTGAAGAAGATCCTCGAGGGTGGGATACGAAACGTTGCCGTCGATGTCGAGACTTTACAGCAACCGACCACGGCCTAACAGCCCGGTATTTAATAATCTTGAGGATAGTGACACCGGCCGTGTAAGCGTAAGACAAAAATTGGAAGCAACTAAATCTGTATGTGTGCCCTCGTTCTCCGCACAGCACTGTGCTGCTTTTGACCGATCGGCCGTACACGCACGACTCAGCTATCTGTACAAATTCAGACTCGGTTAATTGAATCCGCCAGCAGCTGTGGTTAGCCGTACCGCTGAAGTGAAGCCGACAACCGCAGTGGTCGACTAGCACGTGAAATATATAAATTATGTCCACAGAAAATGAAACGCTTGACTTTATGTCTTTATTGCTTTTACGTATCGGAACCGCGTTACGTCACTTTAGCTTGCCAATATTATCGTTATCATGAAATAACGATTCCCAAGGCTGTCGGTACTTCATTGTCTCAATCAGATTCTGCCCTCCAGTTATCTGTTTTCCTCCGGGAATATTATGATGCTGGAATAGATTCCTCCGGGAATATTATGATGCTGGAATAGATTGCTCTGGGACTGTATTCAATAGGTTGGTGCAGGTCCTAGGATACGCCGATGATGTTGATATAAGCTGGAGGTCCCTTCGAGTGGTCACTGAAGCCTATCTTGCTCTTAAAGGTCCCGCAAGGAGGCTGGGTCTCATAATAAACGAAAGCAAGACAAAATATGTGGTCACAGGACAGGAAGCTAGAGAAGGAGAGCCCGTCCAAATTGGCATCTATTCCTTCGAAAAAGTCAACAACTTTGTTTATTTAGTATGCCAAGTTAACTCCGAAGAGGAAACGACAGAAAAAATAAAGCGAAGAATCACCTCAGCTAATAGGTGCTTCTTTGGTCTCAGACCCCTATCTCAGACCAGAACAATTGCCAGTAACATCAAGCTGCTTCTGTATAAAACACTGATCAACCAAGTTCTCACCTGTGGTTCTGAAACCTGGACCATTTCTAAAAACTCTGAGTCAAGCCTGCTGGTTCATGAACGCAAAATCCTCCGCAGTATTTTTGGTCAAATATGTGTGGGAGGTGAATGGAGGAAAAGGACCAACTAATAACTGAACACTCTTCTGAATGAACCAGATATTGTGAAAATTATAAAATTTGGTAGACTCAGGTGGGCTGGACATGTGATCAGAATGGGGGAGAATGAAATACCCAGAAAGGCATTCACAGAACAGATCTATGGCACCAGGAGAGCTGGTAGACCCAAACTACGTTGGGAACACGGTGTGAACTATGATGCGCGCCATATCCTTGGGACCCGGAACTGGAGAGCAGCTGTACTTGACCGGGACAACTGGCAGAGGCTGTTAAAGGAGGCCTTGACTCAGTAATGGGTTGTCGCGCCGCTGAAGAAGAAAAAGAAGAAGAAGAAGAAGAGGAGGAGGAGGAAGAGGAAGAGGAAGAGGAAGAGGAAGAGGAAGAGGAAGAGGAAGAGGAAGAGGAAGAGGAAGAGGAAGAAGAGGAGGAGGAGGAGGAGGAGGAGGAGGAGGAGGAGGAGGAGGAGGAGGAGGAGGAGGAGGAGGAGGAGGAGGAGGAGGAGGAGGAGAGAAGAAGAAGAAGAAGAAGAAGAAGAAGAAGAAGAAGAAGAAGAAGAAGAAGAAGAAGAAGAAGAAGAAGAAGAAGAAGAAGAAGAAGAAGAAGAAGAAGAAGAAGAAGAAGAAGAAGAAGAAGTTATCTGTTTTCCATCGGCCATCCTGTCCCTCAGAGATCTTCTGGTTCATCCTCTTTTCCTTCTCATCGGACTCCGGGTAACTATCGTTGCTATCCGACGGTTATAGTCCACCGTTCTTAAGTGCAAGAATTACATTAGTCCCTCTTATTCTCCCATTCTCCCACAAGCACTACACCGTTTGGCCCGTTATTTCTCCAAGTTTTCTAAGCCACGATATTTTTCTAACTTAAACGTTATAAGATTCGTAAAACTTATTTCTTTTCGTTTTCAATGGAATAATGGAAGGTTTTAATAAATCTCTTGTATTTTACTGTTGTAATGACACCTGTATAAAGATGATATAATGTACACATAAACACACACACACACACCTAGATAGTCGAACGATATTAATTATAATAAACGCCATTTTAAAATCTTTCGATTGCTATAAACACGGGAAAGTAGGCTAATGGAAAACAGGAAGAAAAATAAAATTGTTTAGCTCATTTGGTTTCTAAGTTTCTAAGTTCTAAGTTAAGTCTAATTATTATGTATGCGCGCGTACACGTGTACGTGAGTCTGTGTAAATGTTAATACGTGTGTTTTTAATGTTGTGTATGTGTGATTGAGGTCTGTGTGTGACTTACGTTGTCCCTAACACCTAGTGTCGAATCTGCGAAACGTAATTAACACAATGACCTACGAAATAATGATAGGGGTTACACCGTTGTTAGTAACAACAAGCCCGCGGCTCTTACAGTTAACACCAACTACAGTATATTAAATATAGATGGCATTGCTCTCGGCTCTCGTTGTGAACCAACATTAATAACTTTTGTTTTTGTAAATTCTCGAACACGACGGCTAGCAGTTAATTTTGTGCCAGCAAAATTTATGACACCATTTATTATCATAAGCTAGTGGTACCAGCAGCAGGGGCTAATTAAGTTTCTGCAGCTCGGTTTGATTTCATGTTTCTAAACAAACAACGAAACACCAAACTGACCATCACTTCGAACTGTATAAAATAAAAATAAATCATTGCAGGTTGTAATTTCGATATTAGGTTTGCTCTAAACAAAAACAAAAACAAAGGCCTCGACTGAAAAAATAATAAACTTTTTGTGCTCAGTCTTCTATTGGTTTAAATCGGTTAATAAATTATTACAAAAAGTTCAATGAAAGAAGTCATTATAACTGTGTGTGTGTGTGTGTGTGTGTGTGTGTGTGTGTGTGTGTGTGTGTGTGTGTGTGTGTGTGTGTGTGTGTGTGTGTGTGTGTGTGTGTGTGTGTGTGTGTGTGTGTGTGTGTGTGTGTGTGTGTGTGTGTGTGTGTGTGTGTGTGTGTGTGTGTGTGTGTGTGTGTGTGTGTGTGTGTGTGTGTGTGTGTGTGTGTGTGTGTGTGTGTGTGTGTGTGTGTGTGTGTGTGTGTGTGTGTGTGTGTGTGATTCTTAGATTTTCGCGGGTATGATACGATGTACCATGTTTTCATATTATTTATCATATTATATATACACTTTACCTCAAGAAGTTATTTTCCCCTTATTTGGAACATGTTTCGGGATCCCTAGTGCTCCCATCATCAGCCTTTCTGATCTAAGATAAAAAATTATGAAGGCTGATGATGGGAGCACTAGGGATCCCGAAACATATTCCAAATAAGGGAAAAATAACATTTTGAGGTAAAGTAAATATAAATTTTAAATACATTATATACATCGAGAAATAGACTGTAGCAAAAAAGTGTTTGAATGTATATATAGACGAAGAAACAATGGAGGAATAAGTAGTAAAGGAAAAATAGTACAGGAATTCAAGTTGAATGAAAAGATCAACAGGGAACAGAGGCGAAGTGAAATCACAGAAGGTGAAAGAAAGATCAGAAGTTAAAGATTGAAAGCCTACAAGAAAAGACAAAATAAAAAGAAAATGTGCAACGCGGTCCGAACTGGGCTTAATCGATAAAAAAGGTATTTACGAAACAGAAGAAAATTGCAAAAGAATCAAAAAAGTTTACGAAGGGTAAATAAACACGCGCGCACGCACACACACAACACACACACATACAACTGTAAACCTATATATACATAATTGCTCACAATTATGCTTGTTCTTATAAATATGCTATTAATAATAAATAATGTTTTTAATCTTTTTAAAGAATAGATTTTATTAATTTGTAATTTTACACTGTTTTCTGAGTTCTCATTTTACTGTCATCTTCAGAAAAAAGACTGTACAAACAGAGTAAAATACAAAATAATAAAATAAATTCTTGTAAAAAGTAAAATGTTTATTATTGACACACACACACACACACACGTGCGCGCGCGTACCACTACATTAGCCCTTGAGAATATGTTAAGAAAACAGAGACATAGTTAAAGCGTTTGACACTGTATATACCCAACGACAAAACAAAATTCGTCGCCAAGAATTTGTGCTGTTGAAAGAAAAAATGACTTCACTCCGTGCTTTATTGGAGAATCTTACGGGGTAAATTAATTAACCCAGCCAGCGTTGAATATCAGCCTTCGATCAGGTGTTGTAGGTGGCACCGAAGGTAACACCAGGACTGCTCGCTCCTTCATTATCTAAATTCCGATATTACGTACAAGGTCACGTACCACACACACACACACACACCTCCCTTTCGCTCCCTCTCTCTCCTCTGTCTCTTTCCCTTTCTATCCCAAGTGTTTCCAGTGATACAACTATTCTGCTTCGTACGTGATAAGAATCTCAGATCTGACGCCAGACAAAACGCAACCTTTCTTTCTTACATAGAAGAGAAAAACGTTTTCACGTATACTGTGTGTACACACACGTACAGTAAACACCCCCACACACTTGCAAGTTACAGAAAGATTTGGTCATTCTGCGTTTGATAGTACAGGCCTGTATAACAGTTTCTTGAAAGTGCTTACAGTTAGACGTCGGTGTGCGCGAGAGATGCGTACCGCGTGTCTCAAAATTCGCTAACTCTAAAAAAAAAACACGGCTTAAATTCAATGCTACACGTTGTCCTATAAGCAAGCTGACAAGGATATCACAGGGCTATATCGTACATACAGTACATTAGGAAAGTAGTGCTTGCTGTCTTGGGGAGGGTGATATGAAAAGTTGGACCATCCTTGGTCTGAAGTATAAATAATGATAAGAACGAGCGTGTTATTAATAATATAACAGTATAACAATATTGTCCATTTAATAACATTCACTTGCAGTTTCAAATACACACTACTCATTTAAGTTATGTAACAAACAAAAATTAACATGCTGGTAAAGCGAAGTTACAATTTAAAGTAATTTTATAGTAAAACCATGAACCTACATATCGTGATGTGAATTATATATATCATATTCACACTCAAAAAACAATTCTACAATCACAATACGATGAAAAACAATTTCGTCTGAAGTGACGATTTGGGGAGGATTCACGATAATCCCTCGTGGTTCCGCGCCTGACTGTAAACCACAAATACACCAGTAAATAGTAATAAGAAATACATAACATTACATTCATAACATTTTTTGAGTGACCGTCTGATATACTGGAAGAACAAAAGAGTGTAGTTATAGTTAATATTACCTCGTGTATCCGGGTACACTGGTACTCCTCCTTGCAACTTCATTAATTTTAACAACTAATTAATTAATTTTAACAAGGAGGAGCACCAGTGTACCCGGATACACGAGGTAATATTAACTATAATTAGTTACATGCAACTTGGAGACCACAACACAATATGTATAAAAGAGTGTAGGTTCTATTGAAGTACTGAAGTCTTAAGAATGCTCACTACTTTACTTAATGATACCCATAGAATTAACGAAAACTTCATAATTAAAAAAATCAAAGTACACACAATTGCGTACATTATTTTAATAAACAACAGTCACACACACACACACACTTAAGAACACACAACAAAAACAGCTGGGACACAAGCGAGTTGAATAGCGGTCAGCAGTTCTATTTAACAAAACTTATTCAGTCGTATTGATGAAGAGGTCACACCAAGTTCACGACAGAGTTATACGACATAAAAAAAAACATCTCTTGGCCTCAATAATTGTTATTACAACACGCGCACACACACATTTACGGCTACACCTTTCACGTGAAACCGGAACCCGTCGTCGGTTCATTTCTTCTGACCACGTATACCAAATTAATTTAAGACAGGTTGGGTTGGTACTCGTAGTTGGGTAGTTTTGAAGACGTTCATCAAGAGTATCCAGACGTGAGAAAATTAGAAATGAAGTCATTAAGGACAGAATGAATGTGAAAAATTCAATTGTCGATTTTATCTAAACAAACAAAATTACAGTGGTATGGACACACGAAAAGAATAGCACAGGAAAGATTGCGAAGGAGATTTATGAAATGGACCCCACCAGGAAGAAGGAAAAGAGGAAGACCACCTATCAACTGGAGAGAAGAAATTCAGACTATATTGAGGAAACGAAAAATTGAAGAAGATCTTTGGATGTACAATCAGCAGTGGAAGATGAGAATTCAATCACTTCTGTAATCTTTGGTTCCGGAAAATGTGTAAACATTGTACACCCGGAATAATAATAATAATAATAATAATGGGTTGGTAGTAATTCCAGATCCACTTTAGCCACTTTTTATTTTTACTTGTCTCTTTTTTTCTTCATTTCATTTTATCCATCTCATTTCTTGTGTTTCTTCATGATATTCTTTTTCATTCCCTCTTATCAGTTATATTTTCTCTTCACGCCGTTATTCCTACTTTCATTAGACATTTTATGCATAATGACCTAAGGAATATAGTATCATCCCTCTCCCTCTCTCTCTCTCTCTCTCTCTGTATAGTATCATATTTCATCATCATCATCATCATCTCTCTCTCTCTCTCTCTCTCTCTATATATATATATATATATATATATATATATATATATCTTTCTTTACCTGTCTCCCCTCTCTTTGCCTTACTTTTTGTCTTTCTCTTGTCGTTTGTGGCTTCCACTTCCTAATCGTTCTTAGATGACTATGTTATCTATCTGTCCCCATAATATCTCAACATCTGTGTCTTCATCCCTTCAATTATATCCTACCTTCCAGTAGTCTACTTAATCTCTGTTCTCTTAGTACTCAATTATTTTCTCTCGCCCAAAAAATAAAACGTAAAGAGATTGAGATATAATATTTCGTCTACCGAACAGTGTCAAGTAGTGCTGCTTCTTGTTTTGTATTTAGAATATTTGTGTTATTTAAACACCTAACACAGGCGTGGAATGTGAAGAACACGATAAAACTAATGCAAACATACAACAGTAGTTAAGTGAAACTAGATTACTAAACACTCCAGCATGGGCAGGAAGCCGTTGTCTGTCAGTTATGATACGATCAAACGTAACAGTGCCGCATTGCGCCACTACAAAACGCCCGCCGCCACTTTGCGCTCTGCTGCCCTGTTTATTGTACTTTGCTGCTGCTGCTGCCGTTATTTTTTATTAACCTTTTTATAGCTTCCCTTCTGTATTTTTCTCACAGCTGACTGTTATTTTTTACTAGATTAAGACCTGAATAACACGTAAACTCTCTTACGTCTCTCTCTCTCTCCCTCTCTCTATATATATATATATATATATATATATATATATATATATATCACACACACACAAAGATATCAGACTATTCGTCTTACCAAACATCTCATCTCTTTCCTACGTAACTACTTTTTTCTGCCTCCTTTTCTTCATCTCCCTCTCATTCAGGGGCGTATTTACGGGGGGACGATCGGGACCGGACCCCCCAGAGGGTTTAAAAGTTGTTGAATTTTGTTAATCTCTTAATTTTTAGGCTGTTTTATAAATTTTTCAGCTGTGTACGCTAATATAGTAGTAACTCTTTTTACTTCCGTGTTCCTTAAGGAAATGGAAGTATGGTGATGGCAAAAAAAATCGTGTTCGAGATTATTGCAGATTCTGATTGTACTACACTCAAGACATTTTTCGAAATTTGTGTGTGTGTGTGTGTGTGCGTGTGTAAATTTTTTTTATGGCAAACGATAACAGTCGCAAATTCAAACAGAATCAAATAATTGTTTGCATACAGCCCTGCATTGTAGAGTTCTCAAGATCTAATGTTTTTGGTGAAGATCGGTTAAGGGAAAGGGGTAGTTTACCTGCAACATTTTATGTTCTAACAACGGTAACTTTCTCTATGACGAACGATAACTGCCACACATTCAAACAGAATCAAATATTTTTTGTATACGTTCATTAATTATAAAAAACTAAAGGTCTGATGATTTTGGTGAAGATCGGTTAAGGGAAAGGGATAGTTTACCAGCCACATTTTATGTTTTAACAAGGGTATTTGTTTCTATGACGAACAATAACTGCCGCACATTTAAACAGAATCAAATAATTTTATGCATACCTTCCTCAATTGTAGATAACTCAATGTCTGTTGATTTTGTTGAAGATCGGTTAAGGGAAAGGGGTAGTTTACCAGCAACATTTTATGTTGTAACAAGAGAACGTTTTCCATGAAGAACGATAACTGCCGTAAATTCAAACAGAATCAAATAATTTTTTACATATGTGCCTAAGTTGTAGAGGACTCATGGCCTATTGATTTTGGTGAATATCGGTTAAGGGAAAGGGGTAGTTTACCTGCCACTTTTAATGTTTTAACAAGAGTAATTGTTTCTATGACGAACGATAACTGCCGCACATTGAAACAGAATCAAATAATGTTTTGCATGCATCCCTAAATTGTAGAGTACTCAAGGCCTGTTGATTTTGGTGAAGATCATTTAAGGGAAAGGGGTAGTTTACCTGCAACATTTTATGTTGTAACAAGAGTAAAGTACTTAATTTTGATAAATAAATTATCCTGATAAGATCTTAATAATCCATTGTAGAAACGTAGATGAAATATATATAAATGAAGAGGCTAGTTGAAAGGGGTGGGGGTAATTTTCTATAAATGAAAATTATAGTTGATGGGGGAGGGGATAATTTGTATATGTGTACTACGTTATAGTTTGTGTACAAAGTAGTAGTTTGTTGTTAAAATTCCTTCCCGGGCTGTTTGGCCGTAGTCCAATGTTTTCTGAAAAACCAGACGTTTCGGCAGTGCCGTCGACTGCCATCACCAGTGAAAATCGAGAGCGATAATGTGTGGTGGTATACGTTAGAGACCACAGTACTGTGGTTAAGGCTGAAGCAATAAGTGGAAAGAAGTAGTTTCTATAGAAACATTTCATTTCGTAAATTATTTTAAATATAAATCTTAGAACATGGAAGTCATGTATGGTCCTCCATACCGATATTTAACCTATACAATCAGGTTTATTACCCAGCATTAGTGTATACACTTCAAATATAAAATATAAGAAAATCAATGCAGTCAGTAAGTATCTTGTAAACAATGTTTGAATTAAGTGTATTTTTATTGTGTTATCACCGTTTACTTTAATGGGACTGATTTCAGTCACTTTAAAAATAGTAATGTTGATTAGTCTTAACTTGTTTTTTCTTTTGTACGAAGCCGACCTGACCCAAGACCCCCCCCCCAAGATCAAATTCTAGACACGCCACCGTTCACATTCTGTTTTCTTCTACTTCTTACTCTTTTTCCTTTTCCTCTCTTCTTCTTTATCTTTTCTTCTTCTTCTGCATCTTTTTTTCCTCTCTTTTTTATTCTCCGTTGCAGAACATCTGTTCTAGTATAATTATCACGTCATCTTCAGTGGTCTTCGTACACCTCTTTCTCCCTCACACGAATCTTTATTTGGACTGACAAAAAACTCAAATTTTTAATTAACAATAAACTGACGAAGTTCGGTTGAATTTTTCAGTTTTTTCGTTTATTGTTCATCTTAGCACTGACATTATGCTAACAGTATTTTAATATCTCCAATGCAATAGAAAAGTCTGTCAGAATCTATCAAATCGGATGTCAACTTTAAGTCACCAAAACAGTATACAAGTAGAACATCGAAAATTTTGTGTACGCTTAAAACTGATCTATTTGCCTAAAAAAACTCTGTATCAGTATTTTCTACCTCCCCCTCCATAAAACAATCTTGCACAAAATCTTTTTCTTTCTTTAATATCTCCGACTCTACACTAGATTGATATTTGGAAAAACAAAATGTTGAGTATAGTCTTTTTTAACTACTTTTAATAGATATTTTATCAAATATTTAAACCCTATTCCAGTTCCTCCACAACATATACATTTATATACATTGCACAGTTTAAAAAAAGACGCACTCAAGAAACTTTTATGATACTTTTTAAATAATTCGTTATATCATCTCAAATTTTTTTCAGATCTTAAAAAGAGGTAATACACGTTTAAATTTTAAAAATAGGTTATTTTTATTATTTTTTTGTATTTTACAATATAAATATTTTTTGTTTTAAATCCCGAATGCCATTTTACTTCCATGTTCCTTAAGGAAATGGAAGTATGGTGATGGCAAAAAAAATCGTGTTCGAGATTATTGCAGATTCTGATTGTGCTACACTCAAAACACGAAAAAAGTCATTTTTCGAAAAGTGTCTGTGTGTCTATGTCTCTGTAGATTTTTTTTATGGCAAACGATAACAGCCGCACATTCAAACAGAATCAAATAATGTTTTGCATACAGCCCAGAATTCTAGAGTTCTCAAGACTTGTTGGTTTTGGTGAAGATCGGTTAAGGGAATAGGGTAGTTTACCTGCAACATTTTATGTTTTAACAAGGGTAATTTTTTCTATGACGAACGATAACTGCCGTAAATTAGAACAGAATCAACTACTCTTTTGCATACCTTTTTGAATTATATAAAACTCAAGGTCTGTTGATTTTGTTGAAGATCGGTTAAGGGAATGGGGTAGTTTACCTGCAACGTTTTATATTTTAACTAGGGTATTTTCTATGGCAAACGATAAAAGCCGCAAATTCAAACAGAATCAAATAATTTTTTGCATACAGCCCTAAACTGTAGAGTACTCAAGACCTGTTGTTTTTGGTGAAGATCGGTTAAGGGAAAGGAGTAGTTTACCTGCAACGTTTTTTTATCAGGGGTAATTTTTTTCTATGGCAAACGATAACAGCCGCAAATTCAAACAGAATCAAATAATGTTTTGCATACAGCCCGGAATAGTAGAGTTCTCAAGACTTGTTGGTTTCGGTAAAGATCGGTTAAGGGAAAGGGGTAGTTTACCTGCAACGTTTTTTTATCAAGGGTAATTTGTTTCTATAGCAAACGATAACAGCCGCAAATTAAAACAGAATCAAATAATGTTTTGCATACCTTTTTGAATTAAAGAGAACTCAAGGTCTGTTGACTTTGTTGAAGATCGGTTAATGGATAGGGGTAGTTTACCAGCAACATTTTATGTTTTAACAAGGGTAATTTTTTATATGACGAACGATAACTGCCGTAAATTCAAAGAGAATCAAATAATTTTTTGCATACTTTCCTGAATTGTAGAGAACTCAAGGCCTACTGATTTTGGTGAAGATCGGTTAAGGGAAAGGGGTAGTTTGCCAGCAACATTTTATGTTGTAACAAGAGAAATGTTTCCATGACGAACGATAACTGCCGCACATTCAAACAGAATCAAATATTTTTTGGCATGCATCCCTGCGTTGTAGAGGACTGAAGGTCTATTGATTTTGGTGAAGATCGGTTAAGAGATAGGGGTACTTTACCTGCAACGTTTTATGTCTTAAAAAGAGTAAAGTACTTAATTTTGATAAATAAAGTATCCTAATAAGAAGCTCATAATAATCCATTGTAGAAACGTAGATGAAATATCTATAAATGAAGAGGTTAGGTGAACGGAGTGGGGGTAATTTTCTATAAATGAAAATTATAGTTGAAGGGAGAGGGGAGAATTTTGTATATGTGTACTACGTTATCGGCAACAAAGAAGTAGTTCTTTGTTAAAATTCCTTCCCGGGCTGTTTAGCTTTAGTCCAATGTTTTCTGAAAAACCAGACTTTTCGGCAGTGCCATCGACTGCCATCATCAGTGAAAATCGAGTGCGAAAACGTGAGGTGGTATACGTTAGTGACCACAGTACTGTGGTTAAGGCTGAAGCAATAAGTTGAAAGAAGAAGTTTCTATGGAAATATTTCATTTCGAATATGATTTTAAATATAAATCTTAGAACATGGAAGTCATGTATGTTTCTCCATACCGATATTTTATTATATTTTAATATCCAAAATAATTATTTAAAAAAAAGTGAATGTGTTTCAGAAATATAGAAAGGACGTTGTACCTTCGTTTCTTAAATGTTACCACCTTATTAACACTTAGAATCACAACTTCAAATCATTACAATTTACTCAGCTTTTATCCTAAAAAAACCGAAAAATCATCCTAAAGGTGTTGACAAACTTCACAAGAAGTATGCTTACTTTTAGTTATTTTTTTAATATGGTTAATATTTTTTTGTTACTTACAAAAACTGAAGATCGTCTACTGAATTTATGCCGGATATCAATAGTTGTTTCGACTTCAGTCTTTCACTTGCCCATAATCGAAATCATTTTTATCCTACAGAAAACAAAAAACGGAACCGTTTTAAAGAACTCACAAAATCTACAAAATGGTTTCTACATTTTTTGAATACAAAATAAATAGTGATTAAACAATTTGCACAAAACAAAGTCTGATATTTTTGCAACCCCTTGAAATAACCTTTTGGTCATAGCCCGACTTTCTAGATGATAAGATTGCCTTTTATAATAAGCTTGAAAAAGTATTTACAATAAATTATGAGATATAAATATTGTAAGGGTACATATCTTCAACACACACTTTTGAAGCCACATGATAAGAATATATTATTAAATGATTAACACTATAAATAAAAGGGATGGATCAGAGATAAAAGAATGGGTAATTAACATAAAGATACGATCATACAGCTAAAGGTAATAAAACAAGTAACCTCTGATAAGAGAAAAATAGCCAGCAACAAAACAAAACTTGAAACGATGACAGTATAATACGATTTAACCAAAATAACCCAATAGATAGTAAGTGAGTAGGTAGAACCAGCACCAATACCAGTGAGATGATATATAAAAACAAAAGAAAATAAGTGATTATATAGAACCAGCTACAACCCAAGTGGTTGTCCAAATAAAATGAAACCAAATGAAAAGGAAACAGACCACAAATAAAGTGAAATAAAATGATACCAAATGAGAAGGTGACAGCCAAAATATAAATGAAACAAAGTGAAATAAACTAATAAGATATAGAAAGACACATACGAATAATATAGAACAGAAAAGAAGAAATTTTACACTCGAAAAAGAAACCAATAAATGATAAGTGTAAATGATAATTATTAGTATCATATAAATAATAAATGCCAATGATAATTATTAGTATCAACTAATTAATCAATGTAAATAAAGAGTAGTAAAATCCGATAAAGTAATAACTAACTAAAAGTACACTAACCAATTAAATAGAGAGTAAATGTTACAAATAACTCTATCATGATATATACTTGTTAACAGAATAAATAACCAATGTAAAGTGAGAGATAATTAGATGATGAACATGATATTAGTGAGAAATAATGAATGTTAGGGAATACCCACCAATAACACTTAAATAAAACTATAAAAAAGTGCAAAAGTGATAGTGTAAACCCTACAGAATAAATAGAAACCCTTTTGATAGGAATAAACACCAAAAAATCAGTGAGAAACACTAAAGATTAAAGGTGCAGTGTTAGTAATTAAGGATATCATTAATATTATGATTAAGATTGATTGTAGATAAGGAATATAAGGATATTCAGGGAAAAAATCCCAGGAAGAGTTAAATGTTAGTGTTACCATGGATAGAGAATAAAGTTTATATTAGAATAGAGAAATAGAGTAAATAATAGAAATGCAACATCAATAAATGCCCTATGTTCAAGGGGATAGTTAATTAAGGTAAATAAAATTAATGGTGTGATGATGTTTAAAACACATAAAAAATAAATAAGAAGTAATAAATTGTAAACAAGAGTAGCATAATAACTGTTAAAGAATTGTTTGATTGAGTTTATAAGTAGGAATATGGCTGAAGAGTTATGCAGTCCAGAAACCTAAATGTTATGTTATATTTTTATAGAGAATAGTGAATCATAGACCAATTATAAACCATAGCAATATAAGTAAGGAAAAAGGTAAATTCACATCAATCTAGTAATACTAGGAAAGCAATTAGAACATAATAGACAACCATGATATGTAAACTAAAGAAAACATGCAAATATTATAAAACAGATCCCAAAACAATTCAGCAAGCAAACAAATCATTTGTAACGCAAACAGAAGATGTATGAAAGTAAAATAATGTGTAATATTTGGAAAAATAGACAATTACTGCTTAGGCCTATGAAATGCCTAACGGTATAAAACCAATAACAACAATTTGTAAGAATTGTACTATGATATTAGCAAATCCAAGGCAAGTAAATAGTAAATAATAATTAGTGAATCATATTAAGAGATAAATGTTAAATTTAGGACATAAAATAAAAAAGAAATGTAATTAAATAATACCGACATAACTGTCAAAACATAATACATAAGCCAACACAACCTTATGGGATGTTAAATTAATCTTTGAAACAAAATACAAACAGTGGTGATAATATCTCATACTTAAATAATAATACCGAAGATTAATAGCAATCAGAAGATATTTAATCATTTTGAATAAAAATTCAAATATTCTAACAATGGTCTTAAGTCATGATCAGCCAATCAGGAGCAATCAGTAACCATGACAACGGAACGTTAGTGATGAATTTTCCGTTAAAACCTGTTATTCCATAAGTGACGCTTGAGACGAAGAGACGCCAAGCCGTAGATGGCTAAAATTTTAACTTAAAACAACCAAAAGTGACTAAAATGTACTAAAATAAGGAATCAGACCATCTGATGAAGAACTAATGCAATCAACTGAAGCAACTGACCAGATTAATTCATTCAAAATTAAGGAACTTCAATCAAATAAGTCGAAGAAGACGCCAGACATGACCAAATCCCAAGACGAGTGAAGATTGAGGATCAAAACGATGACACCACCCATTTCAACTGTATAACACCACACCATAGGTCTACTGATTGTTAAGTATTGCGGAATTACCTAAAATTTATAAATAAAATCCTTTCTAAATTATTTCTCACAATAGAAAAACTCTCACCATAACTGATGTTATTATTTCTTTCAAATATTAATAAAAAATATTTATGAATACCAGTATTAACTATAAGATAACCTCTGTATAAAACGATAGCACAGACACATACACTTTTAAACATCACAGAGTTGAATTCAATGTAAAACTCCTTTCACAATTAATAACCACAGTTGTAAGGTGGTGTACTTTATTTAAATATCTTGTTCTAACTTTTTTGTCGTACTCAAAAGGATCCAGTGGCAATTTCATTTGTGTAAATAAAGTAAACACGGCGACATTTTGCGTCGTCAACTAACTTTCGCTGTCACACTGCTCTCTGCTGAGTAAAGAATTAAATATTTTCCGAGGCTAAAAAATTATTATAATAAACTCAATTGTATAACTATTATTTAAAATTTCATGAGCTATCAAGCATTAATAAACAAGTACGAATCTTTATCAACTGTCCTGTAATTATTTCACATGTATTATGTATGTTGTGTTCTGTAGCAGTGAATAGAATTACTCGACCAAATTTTATGTTGGCAACACGTTCCCCCTAGACTAGCGATATTCGAGTTCCCGCCAGCCGGCGAATAATTCGAATCACTCACCGCAGTATCGTAAACAAACAAACTGAGATTAAATCTTTTAATTGTTTTGTTTGGAAAACAATTTGGCGCCTATCGGGAAGAAAATACAAGTGAGTAAGGACAGGTAAGGACGTACAGACAATAACAAGATCCGGTACGAGTTATTAGAGCGTACCGTACGCGATTGTCATAATCAGCGACAGCTTTCATTAAAAATTAATACATACTACAGATTATATAACAATAAATAACAAACGAATATAAAAACATACAGCACACTAACAAGTGGATTATTACAATATAAATATGAGATATACATTTTCCTTACCCAAACCTATTTAAATTTACTGTCTGTTATTAAAAGCATAAAACGTCCGAGAATAACGGCGTGAAGAGAAAAACAGAGATAAGTGGAAACGAAAAACAATATCATGAAGAAACACAAGAATGAGATGAGCAAAATGAAATGAAGAAACACAGAGACAAGAAAAAATAATAAGTGGCTAAAGTAGATCTGGAACGACCACCAACCTGCCTAAAGTTAAATTGGCACATGTGGTCAGCGTTTCGTAAATGTGTGTGTGCGTGTGTTGTAATAACAATTATTTAATGATTTAATGAGACCAAGATGGTTCTTTTGTATGTCGTATAGCTCTACCATGAACTTGTGCTCCTCAATAAGCTTACAACTGAATTATTTTTAAAATAATGGAACTGCTTTTTGTTACTTAACTCACTTGTGTTCTAGCTGTTTTTCTTGTGTGTGTGTGTGTGTGTGTGTGTGTGTGTGTGTGTGTGTGTGTGTGTGTGTGTGTGTGTGTGTGTGTGTGTGTGTGTGTGTGTGTGTGTGTGTGTGTGTGTGTGTGTGTGTGTGTGTGTGTGTGTGTGTGTGTGTGTGTGTGTGTGTGTGTGTGTGTGTGTGTGTGTGTCGTTTATTAAAGTAATGTACACAATTGTGTGTATTAGAAGTGTTTACCGGGCTGTTTGGCCGTGGTCTACGGTTTACAGACAAACCAAACGTTTCGACAGCACCACTGGCTACCTTCATCAGTGGAATTCAAAGAACGTTTGATTTGGCTGTAAACCGTAGACCACGGCCAAACGTAAACACTTCTAATAAAACTGACACTGGCCGTGAAAGCCTTAGAACAATTTTACAATTGTGTATACTTTGATTTTAACATTGAAAATGTTTATAAGGACGTGTCGCACATTTGCGGCTGATCGCTGGTGCGTGGTCGAAAATGGGAATCGGTGAGTTTCCATAGAAACTACTTCTTTGGTGTCAGTAACGTAGTACACATATAAAACTTCGCTTATGAATGCGACTACATTTAACTTATAGTCTGTACATTGGTAAATGAAGAAAGAATTCATTGATTGGTGAATGAAGAATGAATTCATTGATTGGTGAATGAACATAAATATATATATTTTTTAGATTTATTTAAGCATTTTCAATGCTCTTCTCTGTGCATTGCATTTGTGCAATGCCTGTAAATTTTTTTTTAATTAAGAAGTTTTCGTTAGTTCCGTGGGTACCACTCTGAACCACTTCAGTAGACCTATACTCTTTTGTTCTTCCAATACAGCGGCGGCCGGTCGTTCAAAAAAAATTTTGTTGTATTTTATTACTATATTTGTTGAGCATAATAATTTAATCTCTTGTTCCAACCACTTTACGTTATGCATTTTAATTTTTGTTATTTGTAAACCCACTTTTTTATGCTCTGCGAAGGAACGGAACGTGATGGTTCGCAACTTCGCCGTCTCTTTCTATACACAGTAAATCACGTACCAAGGGTTGTGTAGTAAAGGGAGCGTGGAGAGGGACGGAGAGAGAGAGAGGGGGGGTAAAGAGGGAAAGTAGGGTACCGACCTGTCTGTTGAAGTTAAGTTTGCTAGAATAGATAAAACAAAAAGGAATAGCATTAACAATCACCGACCGGTCGCCGCTCTGCGGGTTACATAACAGCCAGCCACTTCGATGCGGGGGCCTTTCCTTACTTTCAAACGGATTATATATTCAGTCCAATCTCGTAAATTAACCATTGTGTGTTAATTCTATCCGGTGTGTACTGTACTGTTGGTTTCTTTTACCGGTCTGCGGCCGTTTCACTTGTGTTACGTATGCATCCATTCACAAGTATCATCTACTTTGCATCTTGTTAATGGATTCTTTCCTTTTTTTTCTATCGTCTAATTTATTTCCTCCTAGCCTTTTTCTACTTCTTATCGGGTCTTTAGCATTCTTCATCGCCTTCTAGTACCCAATCTCCAATTTTCTGTAGCAAACACCTTTATTGATCAAAACCTTGTTTTCGCAATTCCTTTCATCCAGCTGCTCAATGGTTTATCTCGTTTCTCCTTCCTTGTAGATCTTGTTTCGTTAGAAGTTTTCCTTCTCCAACCAATTGCCTTATCACCTCAATTGATTTTTAAACAAAAATAACACTGTTGCACACCACTATAGAAAATTTTTTCCGATTAGCGCTTTCAAGTTTCACAGCTTACAGCTCATCATCAAATCGGAAATATGATACTTTCGATATTTCCAATTTCCTATTAACTGTGAAGCTTGAAAGCGCTAATCGGGAAAAAAATTGCTATATTCGTGTGCAACAACAGTGTTATTTCTGTTTGTGATTATAACCACTAATACAACTTTATTAATTAAATAATTGATTTTTAGTCATCTCGCTTGTTACTGTATGTGGAATCTTCATTACACATGGTTTCCGATATTCTTTCAATCGCATGCAACGGTCACCTTCTTTGGTATCCCTGACTTTTCCTGCAGCTTTTGACAGCAGAAGTCTGACTGTCGCGTTAAGTAACTCTATAGTCTGACACATTTAGTCGTTGATTGAGGCTACGACTCGTTTCCGTATATACGTATCTGTATCTTATATGAGTGTTATGGTACTTCCAAGCTATCACAGCCGGAGTCAACATCATATGAATAACAACCTACCGAGCTGTTGGGCCGTCGTCGATTGCTTATAATAGAGATATATTTTTCTTCTAAACGTTTCGGTCACCCACCGGAAGCCTCTTCAGTAGCAAAAAATGTCCTATATTCATATCTTTAGGAATATTTCATTAAGAGAAACACTACTGACACACTGTATAAAGCAGAATCGTGGATCAATGAAATGTAGGGAGATAAGTAATCTAAAAAGTTTCGAGATGTGACCTATAGACTGCACGTATACAAAAATAAATTACAGTGGTGGGTAAGATGGGGGAAAGAGAAAATTATAGAAAGGTATTATAAAAAGGAAAACTAAAAATGTCTTGTAAGACAACGTTTCACCCATATTACAATGAATATCCTCCGGTATTAAGTCTTCTTCCGGTATGGATCGCGTCAACTGAAATTAATCACATAGACCTCAGGATATTCATTGTAATATGGGTGAAACGTTGTCGTACAAGATACTTTTGACGCAGTCCATACTGGAGGAAAACTTCAAAAACACCATGGACGCCGGCCCCGGAAGCCTACGTGAGAGTATAGGGTTTTCCTTGTTAAGTTCTTTCTGTTACTTTCTATCGTTTAGTCGAAGAAGCTGATATAACTTCACGATATATTCTACTAGTTAAAATATAAAATACATAAAAAGGTTATATGAAACTGTACGTTCGAAAACCCTTTGTTTTTGACTTTCAGCTAGCAAACAATTTCGTCCTATATTCTGGGCCAACGGAAAAATAAGACTATAAGACACACACTTGTGGCAAAGTTTCATTTTAACTTTTAACGTTCACAATTTAAAAAAAGACAATGGGTCCCTAAACAGTATCTCCAGTAATTTCCGAGACAAATATTGTATAGGCGACAAAGATGAATTAAAAAACATTTTTACGTTTGGCATATACCTGCAGTTAAATTCTTTTAAGGTTTCCAATGAATTAAATTACTGGCCATAAATAATAGAGTCTGAAGCATAGCACAAAAGAGACTGAGAGAGATGCACCTGGGTTACGGTGTATACATTGCAATTTTAAAATTCCTTAAACATTTTTTGGATCACCAATTACATTTCATTGCACAGAAGCGTAGAGAAAGTAAAAGTATTTTAAGTATATCTCATCGTTTTATTCTGTAGTCTTTCTTTCAGTGAAACGAATTTGCTGGAGTTCATACAAAAAGTAGTTGATACTGACATTTTACTGCGGTATTTTTTTCTTTCCCGTAAATCAGACTTTAAACCTACCCAATAATTTGTGAGCTTTTCGGATTTACATCGGCTACGAGTAATCTAAGCCTACCCAATCATATGAATTAAAGAAAGATAATATCAAAGTGGCAGTTATTTAACACACACACAAAAAAAGCAAAGGGGAATTGAACGTGCGACTTGTAAGCTCTCTGTTTTACGGACCAGTTATCCACTCCGGAATAGTCGAAGGGAGCAGATATTCTCTTCACGTAACCGAGCTCAATGGGAATTTCAGTTGGAATCGTGTCTATAACATTAGTAACAGGTAGATCGTATCTAAATCTCCGTGTAGTGTAGGGACGTGGCTGTTCATAATCGCTTTTTAATTTTATTTTTTTGCATGAAAAGCAGAGTTATATGAAATTCAATTTTAAGGTAATTATTTTTTCCTTGATAATTATAAGTTTTTTGGATCAGTTTTGAAGCTAACCTGTTTTCATCAGTTAAGTTTCAAATACTGAAAAGAATCATTAGTATCAGTTACAAGCAGCTTATAAGTAATCTGTCCTCTTCATGTCAGATGAAACAGAAATATATCACAACTTTATCGTGTTTACTTTCTGAACTGCTGCTTATACACCGTTTATACAAGTAGCAGTTCAGCAAGTAAACACGACAAAGTTGGAATTACAGAGACTGCTAATTCAAATAACAAGATGAAGAAATATATCAATGGCAAAGTTTTTAAAATAAAAATCGAATTAAAACTAAAAATCGATTAAACAAATTTTTCACATTACAATAATATTGTTTTTAAAAATGTATCCAAATATTGGTTATAACTTTTATTTTATTATACAGTCAGATCACATTTTCACGAGATCAACCGTGGCACGATAATCAGTGCGTTGGTTTATTCAACTTGTGTGTTGATTTCGATTCTGCTGCGGCCAAAAATTTAACTTGCTAATTTGAATGTCTTTCCATTAAAAAAAAAAAAAACAGCAGTACAATGATAGGTTGGTTTTAGGAAGGACAGATCATGTTTATATTGCATTTTCACCGAAACCCAGGATTTGTAGAGGAGATAGAATGTCAGTTGCCGACATACATAGGCTTCATTGACTTTGGAAGGCATTTGATAGAGTTAATAGGCGCAGACTGTGGACTATAATGACAAAGAAAGGGATCCCGCTACAAAGCCATACAAAGTCTTTATATGGAAAACAAAATCTTAATTGAGACAGGAAGACCGAGCACAACTTTTGGTGTGCGCCTGATCAATTATGGAGTACGACAAGGGTGTCCGTTATCACCTTCTCTTTTGAATTTATATACAGACGATGTCATACACAAACTATATGAAAATTCAGGAACATTTTATGATTGGTAAGTCTGCAGCTGATACGTTATTGTTTGCTGATAACCAGGCTATACTGTCGAACTCGGAGAGCCGCTTGAGATGGCTGTACACTCATTATATTGGATCTGCAAGAATTTTGGATTACAGATCTCCACACTGAACACCAAGGTCTGTAATGGTTTTTTATGGAGCTGATCACTTAGGTGCAAAAATTGTTGTAGATGGTTTTGTTCTGGAAAAGGTCAGTAATTTTGAATATCTGAGCTATATAATGTGTCTTACATTACAAACAAAAGAATCATCCATCATAGAACTGCTGATACTAGGGATCTTAAACAGATCTTTAATGCAGTGGTTTACCCTTGCCTTCTGCATCCTATGCCATTGACGTATAGGAGTGATTTCTCACCCCTAGGACAATCACTCCACAATTCTCCAGGCAGTTAAAGAATATAATTATATAGGAAGTAAAATCACAAG
This sequence comes from Magicicada septendecula, assembly GCA_034769895.1. Lineage (NCBI taxonomy): Eukaryota > Metazoa > Arthropoda > Insecta > Hemiptera > Cicadidae > Magicicada > Magicicada septendecula. The sequence goes on from CM068367.1 coordinate 87,835,254, forward strand.
TGATGGACGTAGCAGTAAGGAAATTATAAACAGAATTAACAAGGCTGAAATTGCTTTCAACAAACAAACAAAACATCTTCATTTCAAACACTATCAGCCTAAAAATAAAGAAGAATCTAGTAAAGACATACGTGTGGAGTGTTGCCCTATACGGGAGTGAATCTTGGACAATTGGAGAAAGTGACAAGAAAATACTCCAAGCATTTGAGACCTGGTGCTACAGAAGAATATTCAAGATAAGCTGGAGGGAGAATGAGGAAGTCTTTAGAAGGAGCTCAGGAGGAGAAGAATTTTCTGTGAAATTTAAAAGGCAGAAGAACTAAGTTTATAGGGGATATACCACGACACAATGGGTTGGTTAAGAGAATAATAGAAGGAACAACTGAAGGGAAGAATCACAGAGGACGACCCCGTTTAGACTACAGGAAACAGCTTATGGTCTATATGAACTGCACATCATATTGTGGGTTGAAAAGAAAAGCAGAGAAGCGTGAAGAATGGCGAGCTGCTGCCAACCAGCCTATGGGCTGCTAACCTGGAAGAAGACATTATAAACAATGACATGGTGACTAAACTACATAAGTTCAACCGTGTGTGTGTGCGACTATAAGAAGAACTCTAAATCAACGAGTAAAGAAACAAGCCAAAAGTTCTACAAGGCGATGGCTGTCCCCACGCTTCTCTATGGTTCTGAGAATTGCACTTTAACGAAAACACAGGCCAGTCGTATTCAAGCGGCCAAAGTGAGATTATCAGGCACGTGGCAGGATGTACTGTTCAATTCAAGACCGCAAAGGAAATGCATATATACGACAGAATGTGAATGTTATGAGCATACTTGATAGGATTGCCTAATATCGGCTAAAATAGTTGGAACATCTTAACCGAACGTATGACTGCTGCATTCCTAAACAACTATTCAATTATAAAAGGAAAGACGCAGAGGTGTGAGACGTCCGAAGAAGCGTTGGCATGACCAGCTGTAGGTCTGTCTGCTCGGGACCGGAACAAACGATTTTTGGTTTAATTCTCGTTGGAGGTGATGATGATGACCTCATTGTACTGTTTTCCACACTAGTTAGTTTGATTCCTAAGTACATATTTCATATTTCTTTGCCCAACTTACATCATCAGCTTTCTATCTTTTCCACTTTGTTAATTGTAAGAAGGATTTGTCCTCATCTTCAACAAATGATCTATATCTTCCGCATAAAACATGTTTCTCATTTCCTGGTCTCTCTTTGTATGTCCTTTGAGTTTTTGAAACAAGTTTTGAAATTTTCTCTATATTAAAATTTTTTCTATTCCTAACGTCGAATGGACTTCTAAACAACGGTTTTTGCGAAAACAGTGGAAGGAGGGAAAAAGAGGGAGAGAGAGATTGTGTGGGTATGAGACGGAGAGAGAGAGAGAGATTGTGTGGGTGTGAGACGGAGAGAGAGAAGAGAATATTGAAGTTCCTAGAGACATAGAATTTTGGATGTCGTCTGAACAGATGGAGACTTTACCCCCGCAATTCACACGGTAGTGTTACTGGAACCTTCCACACGACAGAATAACATATGATGATGGTGACTAGTTCTGCGACTATTCAATTTGCTTTTCTTTATTGAACTTAATTTGTCTAACAATCTACCCAGCAAAGGTAATCAGTAATATTATTGATTGACTGAAAAATGACATGCAGTATGTACTTCTGGTGAACACCTCCATTACAAACTAAAGTTACAGTAAATAAACTTTATAAATTATTAAATATTTTTTTGAAACAGTCACTACAGCCTAATAAAATCTGCGTACACTAAGTCAGAGGTTTAAATGTTTCAGTCAACGTACTTCGCCACCGCTAGCTTGTAGTTACTTCGCGAGGAAGTTGGTACGGTATTTCAGCATGTCACTGTAATTGGAATTTCTCCGCTTTATCTCCTCTGTGACTGCAGGCATTTGTAGATCTCTGAGTACTTTGTTCTAGAAGCGCTGGACTATTCCAAGGTTTGAATTAGTTGTTGTTCCCCACAGTTGTATGCCATTGTGTCCAGACAGGTGTTAGGATAGCTTTGTGAATTAACAGTTCGTTCCACAGTCATCTGGGACTTGCTGCTAATCAACCAGTGCAGTTTTTTAAATTGTATACCAAGCTGTTTGAATAAAACAAAATACATGGCAATAGGTGACCTTCATCAAGACTTAATATTGGAGGAAGACATGGGGAAGATTTCATATACAGAGCAATACAAGTATTTAGGGGTGAAAATTACGGCCAGTGGGAAGCAAGGCAAAGAAATTCAATCCAGAATTAAATTAAAAAAGATAGCTGTATCTACATTAAATGGAATTCTGTGGGATAAGCAAATTACAGCACAAACTAAAACCAGAATATTTAAAACCACTGTTAGAAGTATCATGACTTACAGCTCAGAAGTTTGGACTACTAATAAACACACAAGAACAAAATTAATGACAGCAGAGATGGACTTTTGGAGACTTTCGGCAAGAGTACCCAGACGTGAGAAAATTAGAAATGAAGTAATTAAGGACAGAATGAATATGAAAAATTAAATTGTTGATTTTATCCAAACAAAAAATTACAATGGTATACACACACGAAAAGAATGGCACAGGAAAGATTGCCAAGAAGAGTTATAATAACTGACCCCACCAGGAAGAAGGAAAAGAGGAAGACCACCTATCACCTGGATAAAAGAAATTCAGACTATATTGAGGGAACGAGAAATTAAAGAAGATCTTTGGATGGACAAGGAGCAGTGGAAGATAAGAATCAATCACTTCTGTAATCTTTGGTTCCGGAAAATGTGTGAACATTGTACAGCCGGAATAATAATAATACCAAGCTGTTTCCGCTTCATGAAAATGTGTTTTTTGCTAAATGAGCCATCGGTCAATGTGCAGGCCCAAGTATTTCAACATGTTTACCTTCGACAGTGTCTGCAGCTGTCAAACAGATGAACAGTCATCTGTTATCATAGTAAAAGTGTCAGTTGCTGATCTGGCTGCGTTGGCTTTAATTTTCCATAATTTACTGTTAAAGATTTTATTTAAGGCAACTATAAACTTTTTCGCGGTTGCTAATCTTCTCAACACCTGAGTTACCTTTACAGAGATGATATATTGATAAACAAACGTCTGATCCCAGTCAAAAGCTAACTTACAATTGAAGAATCAATTTTGAAGCAACAAAGTGTTTAACTGTTTTCTTGTCTAACGATTCAATGTAATGTAAAGGTAAAAGAGGAAAAAGGCATGCAAACTTATTCTTTGTACCAAATGAAAGATTGGTTATGAAGCAAATACACACAACCAGCTGCCAGTGATGTAAACAAAAATGCCATTGTGAAATTTCCGTGTAATTCCTCTGGCTCTTATTTTTTTATAAGCACAGTATAATTAGAGCGCTCAGGAACCAACCCGCGGAAACACTCATACAACCGGAAACGTCTTCAGCCGGAACATTTAATTACGCACAAATTAAAATAGCTGTTAAGTTGCAAAATTAATTATATAATTGTTTCACACAAAAAAACAATGAAGTGTATTGTAAATTGTTTTTTGCAAAACGTTATGGATGTAGATCACACCAATCAGAAGTAAAAGGCAGGATTAACAATGGATTTAGAATGAAACGCCCTTTACGGAAATAAAATCTACAACTGGGTTACTATCGTATGAATTTCAAATACGCAAAAAACATAGGATGAACTTCAGATAGCTGTCTATATTAGGAATCAAATTGTGAGTAATATCAATTATCTGTTCCTAATACTATATAGATAAGAGTACATATATTAACTAGTACTATATACTATGTATATATATATATATATATATATATATATATACAGTATATATCTTCTTCTCATCCTTCTTTTTCTTCTTCTTTAGTTAGCAATCCGCATATTGGTTTGTACCAGTTCTCCTCATACTGATCTTCTCTTTGCTTTGCGTTTTATCTCCACATGAAAATTACAACTTACATATCAAATAATCTTTTTCATATATTGGAGTCTCGGTCTTCCTCTTCCTCTTTTCCCTCCAATGTAATCTTCTATTATCGTTTTTATCAAATTTGTATCATTACAAAAATCCATAATTTAATACTGACTATAACATAATTTCCATACGTTATATTCTCTTTGTGATAACGCTTTCTAGGTGTCAAGTCTTTTACCAGGATGTATTGTACAAGCATGCAGGTATACGTGCAGTTTTATATCATAACATCCCAGTTAATATTTGTAATAGCTAATCTTGGGGTTCTAAAATAGTTGGCGTTCGTTCGGATGGAAAAAAATTGAAGATAATATCAAGTTTTGTTCCATATGTAATCAAATGAGAAATGAGGCAGGATGGTAATTGACACTCCCCAAATTCCAGTTGCAATTAATAGAAAAATAATCCCTTATTCAATTACTGCTACAAGTAAGTCTAAAAAAGACTGTTTCAATTAAAATTGTATTTTAATATGCTTCAGGTATTTATGCTTCAGGAATTATGAATCCTAGGTCCTGCATGACAGGATCAAATCTCACCAATCCCTACGTAGCAGACTAATACTACAAACAGTGGTCATACGATCACATCTTTGAGGATGCACTAAAACTTGTAACATGAAAACAATTCAAGGTTTTAGAAACAAGTCTTGTGAAGCATGTATGATGCACGGTGGTAAGCGAGTTGCATCGGCATTATTCATGAGATCTGTCGATTGAATCAAATATTAGAAACACTGTGGTTAAACAAGGTATTCTTTTACCTTATGTCTGTAACATTAACAGGTAAGAATGACAGTATAACAAATATATTTGCAATAAGAAAGTTTCATACAAAAGACGATAACGAGCTCCACCTAGACTAACTGAAATGGAATTATTCCACCCAAAAAAGGAATTGCGAACCTTGCGTTCCAGTCTTTATTGTAAGCATTTCATTACGAGTAGATTTTATACAAAGTGTAGAATTACTTTCAAAACAATGCTAGGGGTTGCCAGAACTTAAAAAGCCAGCCAGAAGGTAATTGTGAAGTCCACACAGATGTTAACGACATTTTATTCTTAACGTTTGTAGAGCAATTTTGTATTTTGAATTTTGTAGAAGAAAAAAGAAAATGTGAAAATACGTAGAATGAGGTCAATACCACGTGACAGCCACACGTTAAAAGTAATTACAACACTAGAACACAGTTGTTGTATACCTTTACATTGAGAGAGAGAGAGAGAGAGAGAGAGAGAGAGAGACTAACATTATTAGCAGTCGGAAGACGTCATGACTATTCACTTCAACCAACCAAAGTAATTAAAAAAAGGAACGTGCTGTGATCCACTGAGAAAACTTGTTCCGCGTCGGGAGTTAAATAAAACTCCAAGACTATGAGTACTAATTTAAGCCTGCATTCTCTCCGGAATGTAAAAACGACACACACACTTCAGTTTTAGATGGCAGTTTCGATTGCTGAAGGATTTGCTTCATCACCCGAACTAGTGATGGATCATTCATGAATCAGCCGGGTCTTTTAACATCTCTTTACATTTTAACATATCTTTCCTCTCTTTACATTGAAAAAACGACGCTGTTCCTAGATGCTCTCACTGTAAGAACCGGCTCTCAGTTAATCGTACTTTGACACACGAAACCTACATCGTTCACTCTTCTTTCGATTACGCACTGACTCGTTAGTGCTGGGTCGTTCATGAAAGAGCTGTTTCTTGTAATCCGGCTCCTTACCCTGAATCGAACTATCGAACTGAACTTTACCCTGAACTATATGATTTCGGCATACAGTAAGAAACGGCTCTCAATAATCACACTTTGACATATTATTGTTACACACTATAATGTTACGCACATTAGTCACCTGTTCAAAACACAAAGTTTCGGCCTCCAAAAATCTGTCGTCTTCAGGTGTGAGATAAATTACTCCAACATCATATATCTATCAATACTAAATAGACATCGTCACAATATAACAAAAATATTTATTAAATAATGGAAACAAAAATTGTGTTTACCAAGAAGGCCGTCTCACCGAGTAGGAGGGATTCCATCGCTGATAACTGGGACAAACGTCTCTTTTTTGTACACTTTTCAAGCAGTCGGGAAACGAAATGTTGGAGTCATTTACCTTACAACTGAAAACGATCTCAGATTTTACGAGGCTGAAACGTTGTGCTTTTATGTGTTTTGAAAAGGCGCTATATCCTAGTCCCATGCCCTACCGCTATCCGTAAACAGGCCCTGATGACGACAATAAATATTGTCGAAACGGCGACACAAATGATATAAAATTTGTGTTATACTTATTAACACAATCCTCGTGAAACTTTCCAACGTTAAAATTTATTGATCGACGGTCACTACTAAATTAGGCAATAATAATAATAATAATAACAGCCTGCCATCGACTTACAGTTTTAAGATTCGTATTGACGTATGGTATCGTTCACTCTTGCTTCTGTTGCAGACCGACTCATAACAGGATACTAACATGTAGCTACAACGGTGAGAAAAGTATATCGTAATTACAATAGATTACTTTGTGGGGTACATTTATTTTAGTATGCATGACGGAAGTATGATATTAATACAGTATACAAATCACAAAATTCACTTGTCTACTTTTTGTGAATATATTATATAATCTCTAACAGACAATAATACGTAAAATTCAATGGCCAAGCAAAATTCAATTCGTACACAGCACAACTCAAATGTCAAGATACTACGAAATACGTAATTCAAGTTAATATATTAACAACGTAGCCTAACTGTACTTAATGGAATGTCAGTCAAGGAATGTGTGCGGTGGGCGCGCACTTGTGTATGTCTGTGGGGTGTGGGTATCACACACACACAAAGGCCTTGTTATACATGGTGGCAAAAGGTAGCTAATAAACAGTCTGAATTTTCTCGAATTCATATCCTCTCTGCCCATATACTTCTACAAGAAGTATCCCCTACTTAAATACTTTGCTCATAGAATTCCTTCATTATTTGGGCCACTGTGTGCATCACATCCATTGTTAATTTCCCTTGGCTAAAATTGTGTTGACATTGCCCGACAATATCCTCAATATATACTTTCAAATTAATGATATTATAATTTTACATGTGGTGTTTATCAAAGTAATTCCTTTACAACTCTCGCGCCTCTCTTCGTAACGATTGCCACTATTTTCCCCGAATTCTAAGCACTAAACATTTTTTCTCTTTCTCGCTCTTTTTCTCACATATATACTATCAACTTACAAATTCTTTAACTCCTTCCCTCTAATTTTATCATCCCATATGGTGCTGTTATCTGACCCTGTTGCTGTTATTCGTCCTCCTTCTTAATCACTTAATTATTATACTATATTCTTCAAAAGTTATTGAGTCACGTTGTTTCACTTCTTCCCTTGATTCAAAATTTTCGCGTTTTGAAATGATATATTCAGTCTTCATTTCTTAAGTCCGACTCTATTTTGGATTGTTTTTTGTTCTGTCTTCTCATTTGCTGTATACATTCATCGTTTTTGTTATTGCTTTGTACCTCTTCCATCCTTCTTTCAATCTATTGTTTAACCTTCATTATTTTTTACCCTAATTATCTTATATTATCTTATTTCATTATTTCCTAATTATCTTATACTGCAAAAGATATACATAAATATTATGTATGTCCGAAATCTTATTCTTCTCCTGCCCTTCAGGGTTAGGTAATTCTCACCTCTTTACCCTGACTTCTCAGGCCTCACCATCTAATGCTCAGTTTCCCCACGCTTCTTCTATATATCGGATGATAATTCAAGGTTTGGTTTCCATTCTTTGTGCATTACATATTCTATCCATCTTTCTTTGTACATTTCTGGCTGTAGTGCATCCGACAGAACGAGTAATTCCTGTCTCATGGTTGCATTTCGAATCCTATAGTCCTTGACACAGTCTATCACCGGGCTAAGAAACTTCATTTCTGATGACTCCATCTGTCTCAGATCTCTTTTCCTAAGTGCCTAACGATCTGAACCATACAACAACGTGGGAACTGCCATCACCTTATAAATTTTAGCTGCCTGTCTTTTGGTGTCTTATTCTTAAGAGTTCAGTCCGAGATATATATACATAGAAGTGAACAGCTCAAATCGTATAACAAATAACACACGTTACAAATTAAAGAAATGTAAAAGAAAATATATCACATGGTCCGTCGTCAAAGTTATTCTTACCAAATAATGACCTGCTTAAAATTACCAGTAACCACACACAACTCCCACGCAAAGTGGTTTCTGATATTTCAAAGTAGAAGCAGGCGAAAACTTTTCTACGCGTCGAAACGTAATCTACTTCATATTATTTGCTTTAAAGAACAAATTTTTAAGTTTTCATCTCTGTAAACCGCCTTTTAAACTGTTGACTGAAAACTTTTCAACCGACGAGCATCACGTAAAAGACGCTCACCGACGCTAATCCTCTTTCGTTCGCTTCGTAAACTTTTTCTCTTCCTCCTCGCTTCTTACTTATTTAAATTCAATTTCAGTCCTTCGTCGAAATATATACGTACTTAAATCTGTTTAAGCCCAGCGTGGGATTATAATTACACACCCGTTGGCTACAAAAGTTGAATCGCATTTCTAAACAACTATATAGGATTTGTTGAGTGATTTATTGAAGGAAATAGAAATATTGTCATTTGTTAGACAGAAAATAACGTATTTAGTCTCCCCTTAAGTTTCCGGCTGTTAGGCCATAGTGCTATACATAGTGTATAGTACTTCTGAGAAAGTAATGTCCAATGACGTAGCGCCTATTGAATATTTGGCCTACTATTGACGAAATGTTTGTTTGTCATTAAAGTCCAAAATATTACTATCTTTTAAATCCTTTTGTGAGTTTTCTCGTCATGTATTTTACACTGTCTTGTAAAGAAGAGAAAGTATCTTTTCATAAATCTGTATTTGAAACAAGTAAGTTGCAAAGATACAAATAGCTGTAAATAGTCCCATAACTACGGGGGACATCAAGGAGGATCAGGAAGATCAATCACCTCTCCCAGAGCTATAAAAAATTTCAACAAAATTACATAATAAATTAACATGGGTCTGTTTGTGAGCTAGTTTCATGTATTTAAATAAGGCTTATAAATAATTTTAGAAATTAAAGGAATTAGGCCTAACATATTTGTAAATCAATAAAATAAGAGTTTTCTTAATAATAACAGTTACTCAACATTTGGTAATAATAACTAATAGAAGAAGTACATATTATGTAAATAACGTACGAATTTGCAGTCTGAAAAAAACAATTATGCACGCGCCAGGAAAACGAAAGCCCTGCCTTTATCTGAGTTGTCTATATCACGACTCCTTTGGTCTACCATCTATATGGTTAGAACCTTTGTCTTTGCACATCTAAACTAGCAGCTTCATGACTTTAATTCGGAAAAAGACAAAATTTTATTGCTAGATTTTACATACAAAATAACTTACTTCAACACAAACTCTAAGTTGCTTAAAACATTCTTGGGACAACAATCCTATATTAAAATTCGAAAGAGTAATAAGTCCGGGTGTTTCAAAATATCTTCAGACAGGCTCAATTTCACCCAAGATTTATTGAGAATACCAATTTAGAATTAATGTACTTCCTAATAACATGATATTTAATTTATTACCTTTAATCTGAATAACAATTAAATAAGATATACTATTTTTAAATCAGTGGTTTTCCGTATTTTTTTAAACCCCTACACTTCACCTTTGTTTTATTCAGACTTCAAGACGCAAAGAAATTATAAAATTTATTTATAAAATTGTATGGAAAAAATTATGAATTTCTCATTTGTCTTGAAGAAAATGCGGGGGTCCAACCATACGGTAGTCTCATCCCCTCCCCCCCCACCCCGAGTAGTTTCTATTTACGTCACTGGTAGTCAATATATTATTTCGAAAGTAAACTCTTAAATTGTTACAATACGCATATGAAGTTACAGCGTAAATTTTTAAAATATTAAAAATCAATCATTTTAAAAACGCATACGGAAAAGTGAAGCGGTATTTACTGGACAGATATCCATGGCGCCGATACGCACCCAACTGTGATGTGACTCAGTAACGAACAAAACAGCGTTCGTCCGTCAGCGAAACGCGTAATAGTTTTTTTCTTCTTCTCTTTCTGCATTTCGTGGGACAGGCGTGGAACCTGTTCTGATATTAATTTTGTGTGTAATGGTATAAACATTAATCACATATGACCTTGAACGTTAGCCCACACCATGAAATGTCGCAGACAAATTGCACTTTAATTGCAAGCGTAAATTCCGTTTGTGTGTGTATGTCCTTTTAATTTATTACGAATATGATTCATCTGGTTCACTGTGACCTTGGAGGATTTCAGTAACAGTGAACAAGGTGGGGTTGGGGCGATAACATTGTGGGTGACATTTACTGTCGTCTGCGAAAAGATGTGATGTCTTTTCTTCTTCTTCTTCTTCTTCTTCTTCATAATATTATTATTATTATTATTATTATTATCATTCGTCTTGCCTGTGCATGTTAGGAACACGATCGTCAAGACGAAATCTGCGACCAAATAGCATGGGATATTATCGATACGAAGATAACTTTCTTCCATCAGATACGGCAGACGGCGGACAAGGCTGCTAAAGCTATCACGGCGCTCAGCAGATTGATGACTAACATGAGTGGACCCAGACCCTTTAAGCGCCGTGTTGATGACGGCGGTCCAGTCAGTCCTCTCTTATACGGCGCAGAGTGTGGCGGATACCCTGAACAAGAAGGTACATCGAAAGAGACTGGCTGGCTGTTTTTCGGCTAACGCTAAGAATCTTCTTCTTCTTCTTCTTCTTCTACTTCTTCTTCTTCTTCTTCTTCTTCTTCCCTCCTCCTCTTCAAGGATTAGGAGAGGACCTGAACCTCTTCCGGGACCCATCTCATCTTCGGATGACACACGTCTCTTCTACCAATAGCTTTATGGTTCAGTGCCGCTTTCGGCAATCGATTCTCTGTCATCCTTTGCAGATGATCCCATCATTGTCTTCTGTAAATTGAAATAATTTCATTTATGTCCTTTACTTCGTGTTCTGCTCTGATATTCTCATTCTTTATTCTATCTTGCAATGTATAATTTAAAGTATTTCGAAGAAACTACATTTCAACGCTCTGAATCTTGCCGCATTCCTTTTTTGCCATGACCCACGCCTTACTTGCATAAATAATTGTGGGTATTCCAATTGTCTCATAAAGTTTAATCCTCATGATGTGTCTTGTTTTATTAAGACTTATATGAATCGTATCACAAATATTCCTAAATTTATTTATCTTCTCTTTTATATCATATTCAGACTCATAGCTTACTGCACAGCCGAGATATTTGAAACGGCTCACTTGTTCTAAAGTGCTGTTGTTTATAACTATCTTAGTCCTCACTGGATATTTAACTTTAAAGGACACGCTAAGAATGATACGTACGAAATACATTATTCACAGATACAAAAAATTAAAATTTATTAATTTTACTTTATCTCATAACAAATGTATTTTGTTAAAAATATTCAGTTAGTTTTGCAGCTCAGGGAATTTACTTGTCATTAATTCAACGTATTAATAGAAATTATTACAAATTGACACCTCTCTTAAAGCCGGTCGGAGTAAGGTGAGAGGATTAAAGTGACGAGGGGAAGGGGGCGAGAGAAAGAGAGAGAGAGAGAGAGAGAGAGAGAGAGAGAGAGAGAGAGAGAGAGAGAGAGTACAGTGTTTCTCTTTGCGAAGCTGAGAAGTTAATTCGGTTTCAGAAAGATAAGTGGGTAGACCGCGTTTTGTTGACCGGTCGTTCTATTAGTGCAGTAATACTACCAGATTAGTGCACTGCACTGAACCTTTTTATTTTTACAACGTACGGTTTTGGTCATTTGTTTCACTGATTTATGGAGCTAACGCTTTTGTTAACACTGAAGGCGCAAAAACTTTCTTCATTTACACTGTTTGTTAGACGTAACTCGTAGCGGAACAGAATTTTATTCCGCCTCTATTTAAAACAAACAAATCGAGGCTTCATTATTTAAAAGAGACAAACTATATAATTTAAGATATATAGGACCGTAGTATTAAAACTTTTTAATAACAAGCCGGTCGCACTAAACCTATATATATTTCCACCTCTCCTCTTCTATTTCGATCCTCTATTCAGTCGTTTACCGAAAAGTACATATTTTAAACAATATTCTTCAACCTTTCACGGTTTCATGGTATTATTTAGTTTTACGAGACGGCGTAGTTCTGTGGACTAGGGCTTTCATCATCCATTGGATAATTCACTACAAAGTGTAGTAACAAGAAGTTAGCCATGTGCTGTACGGTTCGTGCAGTTTAGCGCCTACAGTTCTCGCCGATTCGCTGATTCTAGACAATCACTGTAATCGGGAGGGAGTTTTACAAGGGTACGTGAAAAGGAATTCGTTTGTTAAACGAATGTCCAGAAAGATGCACAATTCCGGAGTCTGTGGTTTTGGTTATTATACCTGACACTCTAAAAAATCACTTCTCTTGCCTCTTCAAGGACATCACCCTGGAACTCTTACTTCCGGGTAAGCCCATTGTACTTCAGCCCTAGGGCTCCCTTCTGGCTTGTTATTCTTCTTCTATATTAACAATATCCAGGTCTACTTTTCTCGAAGCGTGCCACACGGTTCCAATTGTCCTCCCCTCGAAGTATCGCTTCGACGATGTTACTCGGGCAGATTTCCTGGGTAGTATCATCTTTCGACGATCTACTGTGTCGCTTCCATCTGTCGCAGACGAAGAAGGTACGATTAACGTCGGCCGCAGATCCCGGACAGTACAGGCACTCTGGTGGCTCGGCCTTTCCAACATTCTTCAGATAAGATCAAAATGACCCGTGACCAACCAGAAAGTGGGTAAGGTAAAACTCAATCACACCATGCTTCCTTTCCGCCCACGGCTACACCTGCTTGATAAGCATTCCCATCCAGCGACTTCGCTCTTCTTGCTCCCAAGCTCTGTGCCAGCTCACCAGCATCTGGCTTCGTCCCTCTCGGTGTGCAGCTCCACCACCTACCTCCTTCTTCATGTGAAAGACGACCTTACGCTGCTTGGGAAGAAGGAATCGATAGGGATTAAATCTAATCGTCATCATCATCATCATCCTCAAGGTTTAAACCAATAATGATTTGTTCCGGTCTCAAATAGGCAAATATTACAACTGGTCACTCCAGCGCTTCCTCGGACGTCCCACACCTCTCCGTTCCCTCGGCTTATAGTTCCATAGTTGTTTGGGGATGCGGCAGTCATCCATTCGGCAAAGATGTTCCCACCAAACCATTATTAAATCTAATGGAAACATTAATTGTTTCTGATAGCACGCAACTAGTTCCTTCCTGTTTCTACCGTGTGAATTTGTATTTGTACGCATGAAGTTATTAGCACGGACAGATAGTAATACTTTTTCTGAACAAACCAATTGAAATAGGTGAGATGATTTCATGTATAATAATGTAATGCAGCTAATATTTTTATGTAAGGGTAATACAATTTCAATTTTTTTACTGATTTCACAGCTGTATGTGATATTGTGTGTCTCGGAAAGGCAGCTATGGTGTACCGACCGAGTGCAAAGTATGTCGCAAACTAGTATGACTCTGTACTAGATTATTTGGTGTTCTGCCCAAAGGGAGGTCTTCAAATGGTAAGAGCTCTCCAAGCTGTCCCATCCCATGCCAGTCTTTCGTTTCTTCGTAACACCCTCTGATTTTAATGCTATCTATTAACTTCATTCTTCTACGCCCTCTTCTTTTTCGTCCTTCTATGACGCCCTCCATGGCAGTTGTAAGCAAACAGTCTCTTCTTAAACAATGACTTAGCCAATTCCTTTTCCTATTTTCTATTATCTTCAGGATTCTTCTCTCTTCTCCTATTCTTCTTAAAACTTTATCATTCCTTACTTTATCAAGTACTATAAGATGGGCAGCATTCAAAATGTCGGGCAATAATAAACGGGCTGTTGACAAGAACAATAGGCACAAGAAGCCAGGTCGATGTACCTTGTTGTTTAACTTGGTCTTGACAGTACAATTAAAAAAGCAGAATGGAGTTACGTGGAACAGTCATCGATAAAAGAATCCGGGCCCTGGAACATGAGGGTAATAACAGATTGGTCACTGGAAGCAGTGAGGGATACATTTTTACATTTAAATAAACAAACAGTAGCCGTGGATTTGGAAATAAATGAGAAGGAGACAAAAGTGATAGTGATTAACAAAAGAAGGTAAAGATCGTTCCATCGAGTTGTTTGGAAAAAACCATTTGAGTCTCCCCATTTTAAATATTTAGGATTTACTGTGAATACCAAAGCACATGAGGCAGAAGACGTTATGAAAAGAATTTTGGCAGAATATTAGCTATCAGACAAAATTTTAATCAACAAAGACAGGAACATGGTGGAACAATATGGTGTAACATAAAAATTAAGGAATTTATTAAAAACAAAAAGTAAATCTGTTGAAAATTGCTTGCTACAAATGACAGAACTGTTTACGTCTATTTCAGAAGAAAAAAGAATGAAGATACATAAAAAACGCAAAGAATGTAACATCCCAGAAAAGGTGTCTCGAGATAAATTCACAGATGGGAGGTATACGATCAAATGAAGCTTGAGGAGTCTTCAAGAAACTAAGAACAAATACAAGAGAAACTAATAGACTGTGACTTCAATTTACTTTGTAAGAACGGAAGATGTATTATATAAAACTCTTATTCTCTTCTTCTCCTCTTCAAGGATTAGGTTATATAAACCTGTTCCGGTACCCATCTCATCCTCGGACGACCCACATCTCTTCTACCAATGGCTTCATAGTTCAGAGCCGCTTTCGACAATCAATCCTCTGTCATCCTTTGCAGATGATCCCACCATTGATTACTCCGAGGCTGCTTTGGATGCTACACGTATTTCAAAGTTTTACATGAACAGATTACTGGCCTGTTGCACAACCCGTACCAGGAGGACCACTATAGAAAATCTTCAGCTATATTTGGACGGCTATATATGGATGTTTGGTCTTTTTTTCTTACCGATTTGCTGTCTCCTTGCTTATAGTTAGTTTTATTTCCAGGTTTGGAATCCGCCATGAGTACGTGAGTAAAATGTTTTGATATATGGGTTTTATAAACACCCGTAAACAACGCATTAGTAATATTTAGCAAAAACCAACAAAAAATTTCAAAAGAGTGAGAGCGAGCGAATGAGTGAATGAGTGAGTGAGAGAGAGGTAGGGAGACACAAAGAGAGAGAAAGAGAGAGAGAGAGAGCACAGAAGGAAAGGGCGATTGTCACTGTGAGAAACGCAATTGCACTCATCGATTTACTGTGTGACCTCATTGTGTCGGTGAGATCGTGAACTCGATTTTTCTCTCTAGGGTTTTGTTTTTAATTACAATCAACGAACACGTGTAGCAAGTTGGACGGTTGTAGCAGATTCGATGTCTCGTTGTTACATACGCAGCACGCCTGTCAATTTTCGTCCCTTTTTTACTGGTTTTCAGTAGCCGATATTATTGGAAGGGAAACGTAATCCTGTCTCTCTAGTTTCCATGCTTCTTTGATTTATTCTTTGACATATCATATCTTTCTTTGCAAACGTATACAGATAATATATAAGTTTATTATCTATATTTACTTCAAATTACTAAATTTATTTCAATTGTCAATTTAATTCAAATTATCATCATTAACTCCTGCTTGTTTTCCACATTCCTCTTTTCTTTAGAGTAGTGATTCTCAGGGCTTCACGGTTGTTGAAACGCTCCTGAATACTATTAAGTTGCGGTTTCGTTTGAGTGATCGTCGCATGCGACTGACGCATTAGGAGAGCGGAAACTTCAACTGCAGTGTTAAGTTGGATCTACAATCTACAGAATCGCATGAAAAAAAAACAATAATGTGTGCTGTAAGTTTTAAAACAAACAAAAATGGACGAGTTATGATATTACCAGAATTACGACAGAAACATGCAAAAGGAGACATGATAATGAGATTTGCAAAAGGAACATGAAAAGGATAGCACTGCGAATCAATTACAATATATCTTATGCTAGATAAAACCAAGATCCATAGTCTTTACAAAAACCTATTCTTTCACCAAAATAGACACAAAATAAAATGGCGACTACGGTATTAATCTTTTACTAGCTTACAACGAATTTAACAAAGAACATTCTTTGCTAGGCAACCAGACATACTGGTTGTCTGGCAACCAGACTGAGTTTACATTTATATTAATGAATTTAAAATATTAAAATAATATTACTATGGTAACTTCTATAACCAAGTTTTGTAACTATTGAACTATGAAAACGAATTCTTAGTTTTAGCTCGACAGTCTGTCTATCTATCTTTCAATTTATCTACCTGTCTATTTAAGCTATGTTTGATGATACCTTTTCAAAACCAATTTTCGTAAAACTTGGCAGGTGTATCCATATTTTTTCCCTATACAAATTTATTGGTTTTTGAGATTGATCTCTCCAAAAATACGGGGGGGGAGGCAAAAATAGTGAAAAAATTGCAAAGTTTACTGTTGTGGTAAACTGGTTAAGATCTGTACCATTTCTCCAGACGTTTTACACTGAAGGTGACCTCCAACGGTGGATCCGAAACGTTTGTTCATTGCGGTAGTAGTGGACCACCGGAGAGGAGTCAATTCAATTTCAACAGAGTTGACGCCGGCCGAGTGAAGATTCTCTTGTTTAAAGTATGCCACACAGTTCCAGGTGTCACCATCGCTTCGACGATGTTATCCGGGGAGAGCTCCAGTCTAATATCCTCTTGCAACAATCTCCTATGTTGCTTTCACTTGTCGCACACGACGAAGACATAACTGGCATCCATACTTTTGAATCTTGCCTTGGGTAATCTTGCCTTTGCCTTTCTTCGCTTTGGGTACCAAATAACATGTAATTATTTTGAAACTAACGAAGTATGCAAACAGAAAAATTCTTACTATTATGTTGTAACGTAAACGTTATGCTACTCCCATTTTAATACTTTTAGCTCTACCATTTTAAGACACATCGTTTGGGAATCCGTAGAGATTAGTCGTGCTGTAGGAAGAATCACGGTTAAGTCAATGTTCGTGAACAGAAGACGCTGAGCGGACTTGAAGAGGAAACTGAGTGTTGTGAAACTTGTTCTTTACGTTGTATACGACGTAATACCAGAACCTCAATGCTTAATTTGTCAACGGACTAAGGGAATCACAACCCCGTGGTTTAGAAGAAGATAGGGGTGATAGGGATACTCTGGACAGGGATCGGTCGAAGTTAAACGTAGGAATGCAGAGATAAATGTTATGAATCCATTAATGGATAGACATGAAAAACCATTTCTACCAATTCCGTGAACACCTAAATACATTTTTAAATACAGGAGCGGCTGAAATGTAATGCACACTGGAATATATCGGGAGAATAAAATGTCGCACAAAGTGACAAGTGCTGACATCTTCTATTTTCATTCCACAACTACTAACATTCCAAAACTGGTTGACCCACGCCCTCTCAGTTTCTGCCAGTCACCACTGTTGTGGAGTCGAGTACGCTTGCTATGTCAACATGTTTAAAACAACATGCAGGGACTCAATTTTTAACAGCGGAAAAAATGGACGCTAGTGTCATTCATCGTCGTCTAAAAGCAATTTATGGTAATGAAACTGTTGATCGAAGTACTGTGGGTAGGACTGTGGGGAATAAAATGTCACGCATCACAAGCTGGTTACGAGAATATTGAGGATAAACCACGCAGTGGTCGACCGGTTTCTGTGACTGATGAGAAGCACCAAAAGTAGTTGGATGAATTGTTTCAAAATGACCGTCGCATCAGTCCCCTAAAGTACTGGATAGGATGAAAAGTGTCCATTGGGTCCCATGATGAAAGGAAACTTCCACCCATCTCCTTGTGGTGGAAGATGGGCACCTATGGTGGCTAACGGGGCTTTGGAGACCGAGTTTCAGCCAGTATAAGATGTCCCCCTCTACTAAGTGCCAACGGCCATTTTTGAGGGCGGACGAGCGGGTAGATGTACAGGGCACTCTCGTGTCCTTGGAAAGGTAAACCGTTCCTTAAGGGGGCAGTGTCTGACCCATATTGGGCGACCGTTGATCCCTTTGTCACTAGGGGATTTTAATAGTGACCCCATGTCCGGAGTAACAAGAAAGAAGTCCTCAACTGTTTGTATTTGAACAATAGCTGAAGAGGCAGCCCTCTGCTTGGGGTTTGTACAGGCAAGAGCTCTGTTGAGATGGCAGCACCTCACTCAACTTGCCTTGCGAAACGTTGGTAGTGTATCCAAGGGACACTTATATTACTCGCAAGCTCCAAAGGGAAATTAATAGTCGAACGGATATTAAGGATGAGGACCAGGCAAAGAGCCCAAGAAGAAATGGTCTGATCAGTTTGGAGCCGGATCAGACTAAACAGTCTCAGCCGTGAAGAAGAAGAAGACCGCCGCAACACATAACAACGCATCGCCACTGACATAGGCATATCTATAGAACGTGTAGGGCACATTGACGATAAAATCTATCCGCGGTGGGTGCCACGCAAAAACCAAAACCAATTTCTATAATACATGAAAATACGCATTATTATTTTTATTGAGTAACATGGTGTAATTACAATTCCAGGCATTGATAAGTTGGTTTATCAGCGACAGAATAACGTTTGTGTTTCACGAAGTTAGCGGATGTTTATAAGTAACCTTTCTGAAAGAATTTTAATTTAATTTATTTTTTACTAACAAATATTGTTAATTATCCGTTGTGTTGTTGTAATCGTGTGCAGGTGGTAAAAGAATGTCTACAATCACGTTTGCGTCCTTCGCAGAGAATGCCGTGAAATAATTAAATTAACAACTGTGTCAGATGGTAACGGATATTGTTTTCAGTTTATTTCCTAAAATAAATTCCACTTAATTAGTACGATTTTGAAATGTTTAATTGCACAAAACAATATTCTATTGTAATTTGTAAATATATAACATGAGGTTTTTACAGTCCAAACAGTAGACTATATCACTTTGTTTGCGTCATGTTAGAGTCACACCAATTGTTTTCTTTTAGCTTCATGCAAATCAACGGATCAAGTCTTCCTTTTTTGAAAGTATTTCCTTACTCTTTCTTTTGCTGATATTCATCCTTTATTTCTTGTAACAGCGTCGAGATCACTGTCTTAATGTTTTTTATTATCCTTCTTTTTTCCCACACAACCCTCTTTTAAAGATTTAACTATTCTATCACCTTCACCTATTTTGTCAGTTACTTCTTTATCTGGCCTTCATTTCCTGTGATTATTGATCCTAAATACGTAACGCTTGCTGCTTGTTGCACGTCTTGGCCCCTTACAGTAATATAGCTTTATAAAATAAATATTTGACTGGGAAAAGTAAAGATATTAAAATTTTAAAAGATTTTAAAATACTTGGATAACAGAGTCCCGGCAGACGGACATCACCGATAACGTTAATGAAATCAATCCAATCTGTTAGCTTAGAAAAAATTATCCTTTGTAAATAAAATACATAAAATTGTATAAATAAAAATTACGATCGTGTTAGTGACTTTAATTATTATTTGTGATGTCAACTAAACATGAACATGAACTGTCCTTTAAAATCCCTTAGAATGATTTGTTCTATCGATAGGTGTAAAAGAAACAACGCTGTTTAAACTTTAGAGACATTTGGGAACCATTTAAAGAATACCATAGGAAGATGCCATTGTTCCTGAACAGTTGTAAAACTTGGGTCCTCATATGATATTAATGTTAACGATTTTAAATAGCAGATATGAGTCTTTTATACAGAGTATTAGGAATATCATTGAGGAGTCACATAAGAATGCTATTTAGCAACTCGTTCAGGGCAGAAGATATCCTCGATGCCTCCTAGACTACAGAGTAACAGGGAAGTAGCACGTAGATAGAATAAATGGATAGGATCCTCCTCAGATTATTTGGAGCTGTAAAGCGGTTAGTTTAAAAGACGAGCGGGGAGGACAAGGAGAAACTGGAGTTACCAAGAGTATGGAGATATGGAGATAGAGGATAATAAATGTCTGCTCTAAAAAGTAATACCTTTAGATACCATCTGCATACTAAATGGTGTTTATAAATAATAACAGGCTAGCCTGGCTGGGACACACAGTGAGGATAGAACATCATAGAATTTCCAGAAAAATTCTAGAATTGAGACAAGTAGGTTGGAGATCAAGAGGAAGACGATGGATTGAGGATGCTGAGGAGGATATAAAGAATATGGAAATAAGCAGATGGAGAAGAGGAGAAAATTATGTAATGAGAGGGCTGAATGAAGAAAATTTGTTGAAGAGCCTAAAACCCTTACTGGGTTGTATGCCAGTAGTAGAAGAAGAAAGAGCAGAAGAAGAAGAAGTGTTACGGGTGCTGCAAAATTGTCCATTATCGTGCCACATTTCCTTCAGTATCACTGTTCCATAGTAACCTCTGTGATAGTAAGCTATTTCTTTTCTGTTTCTACAACCCCGCGGTAACTCCGTCGCATTTTTACCGTTTAACGAAAGACCCGTGCCGGTGCTTGGCAACTGGTAGTCGGAAGTTACGCTTGTCTTAAGTACGTCAAAGCGCTACCTTCCCCTCCAGCCACTTCGCGACTCTTCTCTGTTCGGCGGGCGTGTTTTGATCGTTATAGACGACCAAATCACGCTCTAATGACCGAATAGTCAGAAGAGATTCCCTCCGGACCTACGCCGCTACGAACCATTCCGCCGACCAGAGCCAGCAAAAATATATCCTCCCTCCCCAGGAAATAAGAAGGGAGAATTCCATACACAATCAAGTGCATGAACGCTACTTAAGGAATAATACAAGTAGACTTCGGGTTGGTCCACACACTGCAAATCACTGTAACTCGTCAACCTGCTGTCCTAGACAATCTATACCTGAGCCTGTTTCTACAGGTTTCGTACCACAATGTTGCCATCATCATCATCATCTTCAAGGATTAAACCAAGGATTGTTTGTTCCGGTCTCAAGTAGGCAAAGATTAGAGCTGGTTACTCCAGCGCTTCCTCGGACGTCCCACACCTCTCCGTCCTCTCGGCTTATAGTTCCATAGTTGTTTGGGGATGCGGCAGTCAACCATTCGCCAAAGATGTTTCCACCAATTCCGCCAATACTGGGTGACCACAATGTTCTATACTTGTAATTTTCCTTCCGATTGAGTCTATAGAAAATTATTAATAAATGTTACGGATGTGACAAAATACTTTAATTACGAATTTTCAATAATTTACCTCTATTTTCTCCAAACATAAAAAAAACTTAAATTTCCATTTGTCCTTGAAATGTTTTGAGTAACATAGTAACATATTGCCTTTACATGGAAAATATTTTTTTTAGATACAGGATACTTAACATAAAATTGATAAAATATTTTTTAATCCTCCTCGTCACTATATCAAACGCAAAACTGTACCATTCGAATGAGCCTGCGAATAGTGAAAGCACTTAAACAGTGATCACGGGTCCAATTTAAACATCCGCTGAAAATGAAGACAAAATTATACGTACATTATATCCGGCAAAGACGAAATGACGTCAAAACCAACATGAAGATGACGTATAACGTACCAATCATTCGTTTTTCAACGGTCAGTTCAGCGCCACCTGGATAAACAAACCGTTAACTATGTGTAATTAGCCTTAATTAATATCGCCCCATTGTACGTACGTAGATACGCGACGGGGCGGTATTTAGTCGCCTACACTGTTTTCCATTCCACCGCGTTCTGTATTGTAGGTTGCATTAGCGGGTGCAATCGCGGCGTGAAAAATGTAAACCCTTCATCAGCTGATGGACAAACATTAATCATCTCACGTTGTATAATCTGTAAACACTGCAAACGACGCTTAATACAAAAACTATGTTAAACAAGTGAACCGTCGATGTTTTGCAAATTGTACCGGCAAGATTTATGTTTGCTTTTTGTTACTAACATAGAGAGGGGGGGGGAGACGTTAACACGGCGAGTGCTAAGTACCGTCTATGAATTGTTTGTAACTACGCAACGTATAATCAGCAGCGTAACATCGAGTCTGCAACCGTTCTTTTACAAGCGTACAAGGTAAAAAAAATCAAGGAAGAAGAATCGAATAGCATTTGATGGACAAAGGTAATATTAATAATAATAATAATGTAAGAAGTAAACTCATATCAATTTTAAAAGATCTTGTAACTAAAACTGAGAAATAACGCAGGCGTTAACGGCCGGAATCTCTTGTTCACAATCCCTAGTCCCTCCCGGGACTTGAAACCTCTTCCCGCGCCACTGAGGAAGGTTGTCGTGGACACAGCCAAAACGTCTGGCGTTTGTTATTGCTGTTATTGTTAAGTTTCATCATCATCATCATCATCATCATCATCATCATCATCTTTACATCACGGCATAGACAAGGTGCTGTCTGTTTCACCTTTAAAGATCCTCCAGCCATCTCTTCCTGAGTCTGCCCACGTACCTGTTTCCTATACGTTTACATTTCCAGACTTTTTTGCCCAGTTTTGAATCTGAAATTCTTTCAAAGTTTTCTTTCCAGCGTTGTTTATAATTTTTTAATCTTCCATTCAAGTTAAAAACTTGTACCTCTTCTCTTATTATTTATATTCTTCATACGAATTTGGAGCCGAGGGAAATTCGGGACTCATTGGGGCGAGGGAATTTGGAGAGGTAGTGCCTTTGTACCGGATTGACTGGGCACTGGTCCTCACAAGTTCCCAGACTTGGATGAAGTGACGTTAGCTCCTAAAGGAGCCCTTAACCTCTCTCCAGCCAAGACCGTACTGCGTGGTGAAGTACCACATCCTATAAGAAGTGATCGTGTTGATGCAGAACAGTACGGATCTAGACCGGAAGGTTGATAAATATTCCTGGTGGAAGGCAGTAGTCGCCACCAGTACCAAGTTAAGGCGTAAAGGAAATGATCCTAGACCGGCTTATCTTTGGAATATTACAGGCGTGAATCTAGTTGGCTGTAATACTGCGCCCTATTGTTTAAGGATAATATTTTGCTGCTGCCTTGCAGTCGGGTGTTGAGCCATCAAAGGCAACTCTTAATAAAAATTACCGGAAGTCACGGTCCGTAAGGGGACAGGCCCTCCACATGACTTACCCATCTAAAGGCTGGTGCCCTATAGTGGGGAACCCTGTAATGTACTCAGAACCTTCGAAGAAAACAGCCGGACATAGTTAATAGTAAACGACTGCAACCCAAAAAGGACAAACGATTTGGAATAAACGAACGATGATTGTTAAGTTTATTTACTGTTGTTATTATTACATTATAAGCAGCCACAATAACAAGAACCGTAATGATTTTAGACCACGGCCTAACAGCCCTGTAAATTATATCCAATGGAAACTGAGAAATTGTTCATTAAATTTCAACTGAATAAATGAAGCAAATGGCATGTATTGTGAGTTAGATAAAGTAATATAACAACAACAGCATAGCTACTAGCATAGCCAAAAAGAATAGCCTATATAAAGGTTAATATTTGCGAGCCTTAACACAGGCCTGTAGGTAAAAGGTGGAATCTCAGAAGGTAAATAATACTATCAGAAATGAAGTATGCACAAAGTAAAATACAAAAAGTTAAAATTATAATCAAAGGAATTATATTAAAATTAAAATAAGAGATGAACTAGATTTAAGACAGATCACGCAAGATATAAAAACGCTAAAACTATTTGGTTTTGATATGTGCTTAGAATGGCTGAAGATAAACGTTTTGAGAGAGTCCTAGAAGCTGGACTATGTGGCAGAAGAGGGAGGAGAATTTCAAAAATTCAGTGGAAAAATTCGTAAAAAACACACGCGGACGACCGAAACTGTCATGGATAGACACTATAAATGCTGATCTTCGAAGTGCAAAACTGAGCCCAGAAGACGTGACTGATCCCGCTGAGTGGAATTCATTGATCCACAAACCAGACTATGTCCCAATGGAAAAACACTAAGGAATTGAGTGGCCGGAAAGAATAACAAACGATACGGTGTTAAGGATACTAAACATACAGACACGCCCCTCATTTATACCACAAGCATACAAATGCCTCCATATCTGGGCGCATAATCAGGCAGGATGTTTATGCTATGCTGTAGATAAAATTAGAACGCAAGATTTATAAAGGAAGTATATTACGTATAAGGAATATGTCGTGGATGGTGACGAGGAGACACATGAATGGACCAACAAGGTCGGTGAACCTTTAGTATACGTACTTAGCACAGAACACAGAGCAGTTTGTCAAATAATAGACGTCAACCTCATTAAAGACGGTGTCCACGCGAGCACAAGTAATAAATACTTAACTTATTTGTTACCAAGTACGCTTGCTAAAGGAAAAAAAAAATAATACAATTTTCCTTTAACAATTCCTAAGGATACTAAACCTTTCTTTGAAAAGTACGTTTTCTTGTTATAACATACATTTTTAAGCTGTGCTGTCTGGCGGACCAGAAGATAACATCTTCATTCCGTCTAGACGTGTGTCAGACAGTACGAGCAGTAAATATTTTGGCAGCGTGTAGTATAAACAGCCCGACTGTCGTCGGACACACACGACTTTATATTCGTTTTCTCTGAAACTTAATACATCGGACACTTCTTTTGAATCGGTCTGCTGCCGCTAAACTAACCAAGTCTTTGCTTCTTCTCTACCTAATATTCTTTATAACTGCGTTTGAATCTACACTTTTGACTGCATTCATAGAAAATATTTTTATGTTTTATGGTTCACATAGTGATTTATGTTTAATTTAGCTCCACAATTTTGAAATATAGAAACAGAAGCACGAAGAACGACGGAGTCTCTTGCGAAAAATTCAACTCCGAAAAACTATATTTCCTTTGTGTGTGTGTGTGTGCTCGCTTTATACTTGTATATATTACTTTTTCAATAGGCTGAAATTAACACTTTTATTGTCAAAATATATTTTTTATTTTTGTTCATATTATTATTACTAGTAGTAGACGCTTATATATTGCAACGATACATATTAAAACTGCATAGATAGGTAATATTGTCTTATTACTTTATAATGTAAAATTATTTTTATTAAAAATTTGTTTTTCAATAATTGAGTTTATTTGCCGGTGTTACATATATGTTACTTGTTCGTTGATTCCACTGTTTGCGTAGTCTCTCGACGCTCCGCACGCTGTTCGACTGGACCGCTGCGACTCTGCACGTCGACCGATGACTATTACGCTGACAATTCACATATTTACACACAAGCACACTGCGATATGAACTGTTATTGTTTATAATTAAAATTCACTTAATCTCAGGGATTTAAAACTGGGTAAAATAGATCGTGTATTGAGCTTACACAATATTCCGGCTTCTTGAAGTGTTCTCGCGTTACTATCAAAATACGTATCTCGGCAGATGTTTTGCCCCTACTCCGGAAAATCTTCCACTGTACGCGAAAAGCAATAGAATGATCTATTTATTAATTGAGTTCTATAAGTGGTAATGGTTACGAAGACCTCGAACCGTGAACCAACTTCTAAATCTAAAGGAAAACGACCGGTCTTGTCACGAAAAACTCGTGGCAGCAAGTACGTGTTTCTATGGCAAGTACTCGGAAGAAAACTGAACGAAGTGCTCTCGACAAAGGACCATCTCAAATAATTTTTAGGAATTCTGATTGGTTGAAACTCTAGCAACGTCACAGATGAAAACACAGATAGACTGAAATCAGGCTTAAACTCTGTCCGATTCTGCAAAGGCCTGTCTAGATTTAATCTACAAATTTTATTACTTTCTAGGAGATAACGAGAATAAAAAAAGACTGATTTCATTAAAAAAAAAACATATAAAAATTATAGTTGTGGAGAATTGATTATACGGAAAATGTAGTTTATAACCATGAGAATACTCTGTCCAAGTTTCAGTACGAAATGTTAATTTTCCTCGAAGTTATTAAATAAAATGTAAATCACACGCGCACCCGCGCACTTACACAACAAATATTTCACATGACATAAAAGAGAATAAAATTGTGAACATTTTGACATAATATACTTTTTAAAACATAGCTTGGTTCAAAAATTATGACTACTTTACAAAGAAAGAACAAAATCAATTTAAAAAAATGTCTATGGCCATCAGAAAATGTTATATAGCATTAGTATTCCACTTAAATTAATTTCATATCCTGTGTACTGTTGCAAAATATATATATATATTGCGACAACACAAATTACTAAACTATTGGCGCATAGGATATGATAGTATGTGTATTTCAAATTACAAGTCTATATTGGAGGGTTTAAGATTATTTATTGTACAAACACAAGTTATAGTTTATATGGTATATTTGAAATGTACAGAATGTAATGTTTGATATAGAGTCTTTCTTTTAAAATGTTAAATAATGTTCAAACGCAAGACGTGATACGTTACATAAGAAGGCTCCCACGATGATGTTGTTGAAGAGAAGGGCCGGTCTTTGCGGTATAGATGGATCGTCAGGTGTGGCTTACAAATGACAGACGTTTCACCAGAAACGTTTACAGCTGGGCTGGCGTCCTGTAACAGCTTGGCTGATGTCCTGTAATAGCTGGGCTGGTCCTATAACAGCTGGGCTGATGTCCTATAACTGCTGGGCTGATGTCCTGTAACAGCTGGGCTGATGTCCTGTAACAGCTGGGCTGATGTCCTGTAACAGCTGGGCTGATGTCCTGTAGCAGCTGGGCTGATGTCCTGTAACAGCTGGGCTGATGTCCTGCAATTCCCACGATGAATCCGACACTTCGCACACACAACGGTACTACGGATTTTATCACTCGCAAAACTTATATAGAGTTTAAGACCAAGTAATATCTCAGGTGACAGTGAGTTTAATCAATAACGGTATATTGAGCTTATACCTCTCCGGCTTCTTCAAGTGTTCTCGCGAATATCAAGGTCTACCGCGATCAGCAGACCACCATATGAGGAAATCTTGCACTAGCACGGAAACGTCTTGATGGAACTATTGCGTAACAATTTATACTACTGTCACTGCGGAAAATCTCGCACAGTGAAACAGTTACACTCACTTCTTACACACGTAATACTACAATATTAATATCGTGCGTAAAGATATAAAATCAATTGTTATGCGTCACACGCGTTACTATCCCCGAAAAGTCTTAACAGATCCTTGCAAGCGGTATAATCTTGTACAAGGAATTGTATGTACCATTCACGGTAGCAGCAGTGAAGAACTGCTTGTAAATTTTCGCACAATGCGTTAAAACACTGGTGTGTGCAAATGTACCACACACACAGTTCTGAGTCTTCCCGTTTCACTAACGACGAATAGTTTTTACAACACCTTGCAAGCGGTAGAATTCTTGTACAAGGAGTGCACGACCCGTTCGCGGTAGATGGCGTAGAAGAACTGCCGGTGTAACGACAGGCATAAGAAAATTTCCAACCACCAGTCAGCATTCTATTGGTGGATGGAAGTCACATGTTTAGTAAAGGTGACCATGCACTTTTCATGCATTAGAGTGCATTTACCTTGTAACAGCATGCATAGCGGTAATCAGACTACTCGTATCTCATGCATGCTGCCTACATATTAATAATATACATGAACGTAAACAATAGTCCGACAGGTATAGGGATTGTAGCGATACACATGTCTCAGTTCAGCTAATGTCAAAACAACGATAATACTTCACGCACCGCCCGGGAAACGTTTTCCACACGCGCACGCGCGCACATTTCCACAAACACAGTACATGAATCACCATAAATAATAATGCACAGTTTTTCTAAACTAAACCCTTAACCTTACTAAATACAATTGATAACAACCAAACTTAACCATCTACGAATAATATGAATGTCCATTGTCTGTGTAATATATGACTTGCCCCGCCTATCATGATCCTGTGATTCGTTGCAGGATTAACTCCCTCCCGCATAAAAAAAAATTTTTTTTTTTTTTTTTTTTTAGTTAACAACAAAAAATAAAAATTTTTTTTTTTTTAATATAACCACAACAACTTCCTAATCCTGAAATAATAATAATACCCTCAAACAAAAATCAAATAAACATCCTCAATTAATACTAACATTACCAACTGTCACATTGACAGAAGCATCAATTCAAAAGACACGAGGTAACCTTCAAACCAAAACAAACACACATGTTCTTGACACACAGATAACGAAATCTTATGCAGGGTCATAGCGTACACAGACAACATTCCTTATCTAAACTAGATTATTGTTCACTCTCAGAGTCATCTTACATACAACATTTAAACCTGAACTTGACATATTTAACATCACTACACATTCTTACTCCTATATCCTGACATTTATTTCTGGGTTTACGGATCCTTTGTATAATACTTCCTCAATGAGGACGCATGGAATTTACCAATCGCACGGTTGGTATTTGGGTTGGTTAAGATAAAGGTATTTTTTCCAACTTGCTCCGACAGGGTATACGGACCATTATACAGCCTAAAAAACTTCGCGGCTGTGTTGTCCTCCCTTCTTCCAACATTTAATGCTCGTAAAAGCACACTCTCTCCAGTCTTGAACTTGACTAGTTTATGTTCCGCATTAAATTTCTCCGTGCGCTCCTCGGCGCACTTTTTAATGCGTCTTCTAGCCTCGATTTTCTTTATCTCAACTGGTATAGGCATATTATGCGTCGCTATCCTTTCAATGTGTTTACCCCAGACCCGGCCTGGCATTTCTCCGGTTTGGAGTTCATTCGGAGTATACCCAGTAGTAGAATTATAATTTCCATTTATGGCATACTCAAAAAATTCTAGGAATTCCGGCCACTTACTCTGGTTAGTATTACAGTACGTACGGAACAACCGTCCCAACTCCTTGTTGACACGCTCGGCCAAGTTACCTTGCGGTCTCCGGATCGCTGTCAAGACCGTCTGGACCCCGTGTTTCTCAAGCTCGGAGTGCCACTTGGTGTTCGTAAATTGCTTACCTTGATCTGAGAGTATCTTCCTTACGGGACCATTTTTCGGCATGTATTTATTTAGCATAATGTTTATGACAGCCGACGTAGTAGGTCTACCAATAGCATATAGGCTAACATGTTTGGTAAAGGCATCCGTAACAACCACCAGGTTCTTCATTCCACGTGCCGCCCGAGGAAGTGGACCCAAAAAATCAATGCATACAAGGTCATTTTTATTACGGACGACAATGTTACCCATTTCAACCTGTGTATGTTGGTTAGGATATTTCGCTGTTTGGCAGACGTGGCATGAGCGGAGTATGGCCTTTATTTTCCTGGTCATATTTAGCCACACAAAATCCTCCCGCATTGCCAGGTAACCTTTATAAGGCCCCGCATGAGCCAGACTCTCATGACACATCCAGGTGAGGTCTTCCACCATGGCGTCCGGTACCATAATCTTCCATCCGCCATTGATAATTTTATACACTACGTCTTTATATATTCTGTACTTAGGGTTTTCTTGTATCCGGATAGCGTCACATATCCGCTTCAACTTTGTGTCACGCTGCTGTTCCATACCAATATTTCTTAGCTTATTTTTGAGACTGTCTTCTAATTTATATTTGACAGCTAGAATTTGAACCTCCTGGTTATTAGACGCATGACGTTCTTCCACCATTGGAGGGTATCGGCTTAACGTGTCAGCTGCTTGGTTCTCGCTTGCCTTACAGTACTTAATGGTAAAGTCGTACTCTTGGATGGCCATGATCCAACGGGATATGCGAGCGTTCGCTAACTTGCAGCGCAACATGAACGATAAGGCCTGGTTGTCCGAAAGGATTTCGAAGTGTTGTCCAACCAGGTAATAACGAAATTTACTAATGCAGTACACAATAGCCAATATTTCTTTCTCCGATGTGAAATAGTTACGTTCGGCCCCTTTTAGTGACCTACTACTGTGCGCAATTATTTTGTTTTCGCCCTTCTCATTCCGTTGGTAGAGTACCCCCCCAATGGCATAATCAGAAGCATTGCAATTCAGGACATATGTGCCCCTTTTCTCAGGATGGAACACGTGCAGGTTTCTACTATACAAATTTTTAGTCGCGTCGAAAGCATGCTGATGACGCTCCTCCCATCTCCATTTATTACTCTTACGAAGTAGTTCTAACAACGGCTCAATTGTCCCAGAATATTCTGGAGTAAAACGTCTGAAGTAACCAGTCAATCCGAGGAACGCTCTGATATCCCTGGGTTTTGTGGGTTTCGGGAACTCCATGATCGCATGTATTTTTTCTGGGTCCGTTGTTATACCTTCCGCTGAGATAATATGACCCAAAAATTTAATTTGCGATTTCCCGAATTCACACTTTTCAAGATTGAGAGTCAGGTTAGCGGCTTGCAATTTCTGAAATACAATCTTGAGATGTTCAAGATGTTCTTCAAATGATTTGGATATGACCAAAATATCATCAACAAATATGCTGACGAAGTCCTCCACCTCGGGTCCCAGAGCTAACTCCAAACATCTGACCATGGCCGCTAAACTGGTAACCAAACCAAATGGAACTACTTTAAACTGATAGCATTTATTTCGATATAGAAATGCTGTGTATCTTCTCGACTCCTTGGCAAGGGGAATCTGCCAGAATCCACTTTTGAGATCAAGGCGAGACATGTATTTAACCCCTTGACATTTTATGAATAAGTTCTCCGCATTCGGAGCACAGTCGTAGCATTTTTTTGTAATAGAATTTAGATTTCTCATGTCGAGACATAATCGAATGTCGTTATTTTTCTTTTTAACAACAACCATAGGATTTAAAAAATTGCTATCAGTTCGTTCAATCACACCATTCTGAAGCATACTCTTAACTTCGGCATCAACCTGTTGTTGATAGTGAAGGGGGATGGGGTACGTCTTCCGTACAAATTTATTTTCATCCGTGACCTGAATACTGTGTTCATAAACATTCGTGACGGTAGGATTTTTGGAAAACACAGATTCAAATTTATCAAGCATACTTTGCAGCTTATCTTGCTCATTGCTCGTTATCTGCCTGCTGTGAGTCCGCAGATTATGTGTTATCTTATCGGCAAGTTGAACCGCTGGGCGAGTTATAGTAATAGGTTCACAATCAGACCCCGTCTTACCCCTCCTGCGTCCTAACCTGATATTGTGTTTACTATTATTTATTGTACATTTTAGTATTTTATTTGGAAAATCAATGGTCGCGTGCAGTTTATTTAATGTGTCCACTCCCAAAATAACATTATACACGAGTTTCTTGACCATAAGCACAGTGACCTCTATTTCCATTCCCTGAATGGATACTGTTATCATAGCTTGACGGTCAACCCTCTGAGATTCACCCGTCGCTGATTTTATGATTTTGTGGGCTGCTGGCAGAATCGGGATTTTTTTTAAATGTTTCTTGTGCCTCTCTAGGAATCGCTCATCCATCAACGAAATTTCTGCGCCGCTGTCAAATAAAACTTCGCCGACACATCCGTTAATTTTCGCGTTGACAATGAGGTCAGTGTCATTTTCAACGCTAATACCTTTCTCATTTTCCTTACTATGGTTATTGCAAATTAAACTATCTCTAATTACGGCAGGATATAGGCCGGACACTACAAAGTTTTTCTTATAATTAACATCTTTCACATTTGATTTATTGAACTGCTTTTTATATTTACACCGGGCTTTTGAAACTTCATTCCTACCTTTACGTGTACTAGTTATTCTGTTGCACGGACTCACGCCGTGCAGCCTTACACGTTTTTTTACTGTTCTATATCGGAATCCTCTTCCTCTACTACTGCTACTTTATTGGCACTAAATTTTTGATTGGTATTTCTATTCGACATCTTAGGTCTTTGTTGTTGTTGCGACTGTGTTTGCTTAGTTTGATTTTGATATTGAAAACTTTTATGCGGTGTTTCATTACTGTTACCATTGGTAATCGGGTTGTCGATACCTTCCCATTTTGCAAGTAATGTGAGTAGCTCATTCCACGACTTAACTCCTTGCGTAAGGACGGCCACCTGTATCCCGCGTCCAAAGTGGTGCGCAAGTTTACTTACCATGTCAGGTTCGGTTAAGCTAGGCTCAAGATATCTAGCTCTGGATATCAACTGCATCACATATTCATCTTTAGGACCTCTGGTATTGGAATATTTTCCAAACTCCAGCTGCGTACGTATCTTCCGCTGGATCTCCTCATTCCAGTATCTAGCTCTGAAATGTCTTACCAGGTCTTCCAACGTGTTGATTTTATCCTGGACGATACTAAACCACTCCGCAGCGGTACCCTTAAGTCGCCGCACTATGAAATTAATTCTATCCGCTTCACTTAAGGTATCACCAATTTGCTCCAGATCCCGCTGGCAAATTTGAATGAAATCCATGGGGTTTTCATTCTGCCGTCCATAAAATCTTTGCTGTGAACTTACGTCATCCAAAGTCTTATATACATACGTAGTACAGTTTAGTGGTGACGAGGTACTTTGCAATCGTGACACTTGCTGTTGCAGCTCTTGAATCCGCACGTCTTGCTCAGCCATTAATTCACTCACCGTGGATCTGTGTTGTATTACCTGCTCCTCCATTCCAGCGAGTTTCTCACCATACTCATTAAGTCGTGACTTATTAACCTCCAAACTCGCCTCTATATCAGCTTTCATAGCTTCCACGGTCTCGCTAATACGCTTTTCTGCCGCTTCTATCATTTGTTTGCTTTGTTTAGATTGCTCCTGCACAGCCGCGTATAATTTCTTGTTCTCATCATGGAGTGACTTGTTTTGTTTCCCGGCTTCTATTTTACCAGATTTAATTTCTTCTTTACTGGCTTTCATCTCTGCTGAAAGCTTCTGTATACTCATTTTCACCTCCTCTTGACAGGCTTTATTTTCCTCTTTATCAGTTTTCCTTTCTTCGGACATGGTTTCCATCTTCGCTAATAAGGCCGCTAAAGCATTCTTGATTTCAGCAGTATCCGCCATAATGATTAAAATTTAATTTAAAATTTAGTAAATTTAAATTTATTGATTTATACGCAAAGCAAGTTATTATTATCACAACAAGATTAGAACATATGGTAACCAGTTTATACGCACACAGAAAAAGCAGTTCAAAATATCAACATGTAAATACCTTATCTAACATACAACAACTAATAATCTACCTCCAATATACTGATAAAATCTGTTCATATATGATATACAAGAGAATATGCACACTTGAAAAATTATATCCTCAGATTTTCATATGAACAATACACATATAATTATTACGTTAATTATACTTATACGTCGGATTTTTCCAACAAATTTTATATTCATAGACAAATATATAATAGCGTAAAATTACCGCTATTTACGAGCCCTACGTTGCTAAGCGCCAAAATATCTCTATGCGACAACACAAATTACTAAACTATTGGCGCATAGGATATGATAGTATGTGTATTTCAAATTACAAGTCTATATTGGAGGGTTTAAGATTATTTATTGTACAAACACAAGTTATAGTTTATATGGTATATTTGAAATGTACAGAATGTAATGTTTGATATAGAGTCTTTCTTTTAAAATGTTAAATAATGTTCAAACGCAAGACGTGATACGTTACATAAGAAGACTCCCACGATGATGTTGTTGAAGAGAAGGGCCGGTCTTTGCGGTATAGATGGATCGTCAGGTGTGGCTTACAAATGACAGACGTTTCACCAGAAACGTTTACAGCTGGGCTGGCGTCCTGTAACAGCTTGGCTGATGTCCTGTAATAGCTGGGCTGGTCCTATAACAGCTGGGCTGATGTCCTATAACTGCTGGGCTGATGTCCTGTAACAGCTGGGCTGATGTCCTGTAACAGCTGGGCTGATGTCCTGTAACAGCTGGGCTGATGTCCTGTAGCAGCTGGGCTGATGTCCTGTAACAGCTGGGCTGATGTCCTGCAATTCCCACGATGAATCCGACACTTCGCACACACAACGGTACTACGGATTTTATCACTCGCAAAACTTATATAGAGTTTAAGACCAAGTAATATCTCAGGTGACAGTGAGTTTAATCAATAACGGTATATTGAGCTTATACCTCTCCGGCTTCTTCAAGTGTTCTCGCGAATATCAAGGTCTACCGCGATCAGCAGACCACCATATGAGGAAATCTTGCACTAGCACGGAAACGTCTTGATGGAACTATTGCGTAACAATTTATACTACTGTCACTGCGGAAAATCTCGCACAGTGAAACAGTTACACTCACTTCTTACACACGTAATACTACAATATTAATATCGTGCGTAAAGATATAAAATCAATTGTTATGCGTCACACGCGTTACTATCCCCGAAAAGTCTTAACAGATCCTTGCAAGCGGTATAATCTTGTACAAGGAATTGTATGTACCATTCACGGTAGCAGCAGTGAAGAACTGCTTGTAAATTTTCGCACAATGCGTTAAAACACTGGTGTGTGCAAATGTACCACACACACAGTTCTGAGTCTTCCCGTTTCACTAACGACGAATAGTTTTTACAACACCTTGCAAGCGGTAGAATTCTTGTACAAGGAGTGCACGACCCGTTCGCGGTAGATGGCGTAGAAGAACTGCCGGTGTAACGACAGGCATAAGAAAATTTCCAACCACCAGTCAGCATTCTATTGGTGGATGGAAGTCACATGTTTAGTAAAGGTGACCATGCACTTTTCATGCATTAGAGTGCATTTACCTTGTAACAGCATGCATAGCGGTAATCAGACTACTCGTATCTCATGCATGCTGCCTACATATTAATAATATACATGAACGTAAACAATAGTCCGACAGGTATAGGGATTGTAGCGATACACATGTCTCAGTTCAGCTAATGTCAAAACAACGATAATACTTCACGCACCGCCCGGGAAACGTTTTCCACACGCGCACGCGCGCACATTTCCACAAACACAGTACATGAATCACCATAAATAATAATGCACAGTTTTTCTAAACTAAACCTTAACCTTACTAAATACAATTGATAACAACCAAACTTAACCATCTACGAATAATATGAATGTCCATTGTCTGTGTAATATATGACTTGCCCCGCCTATCATGATCCTGTGATTCGTTGCAATATATATATATATATATATATATATATATATTGCAATGTGACAGGCTGTCACACTATATGTAAATGTGGAGCATAATTATTATCAGCTGTTATGGGTGTCCAGGACGATTGAAGAATGTTTGAAAGTAAAATAATATTGTTAAAATTTAAAATTAATTGGATAAATTAGTAATAAGACAATGTAAAGACTATGAAGATATAGTTTAATATGTGAGTGAAGTGTTGTGTAGTGTGGGTAGCAAATAGAAGGTTATGGAAGTTTATTCATATGTAATAAAGCATTGTTCTAGAAAATTCAAGAATAAGGAAGTCAATGAACACGTGACCAGTTTACGCGCATATAGGCTGTGACGTCATTCTACAGCGCCGCTGAATGCATTGTGCAACATTATTGTGCAGTCTTCATCTAACTCTCTTACAGTAGTGCGAGTCTTCATACAGCACTCAGCGAGAGCAGTCGCGGTGGTTATCGTCCAGTCAATATCAATTCCAGGCAGTCCTTGGGGCCCGTGGAGTCGAGATAGCAGCGAGTGTCGGCAGGGAACAACTACGGAGTAAGAGATAGTCTACTACCGTTCCTGAGCTTCGTTTTGCTGATCGTGGCGGCTGAAAACGGACACCTAGAGCAAGGCAGTTCCTGGAGGCGGTTGCTGGAACGTGGAACCAGGACGACGGATCGCTGGAGGCCGGGATCGAGATCGTCGACCGGGAAGACAACGAAGACAACAGAACAGGGAAGCAAAATTTAACTAAATTTGTTTTCAAAGTATAAAGCTTTCAATAGAAAAAGAAAGAACTTTTGAACATTTAAAAATTATATCACTGTGTAAAGTAAAGAAGACATTTATTTTAAATATAATTTTGTTTAAAGAAGACTTTGAACATTTACAATTTACATCACTGTTTATCTAAAAGAGAACATTTATTTAAAGTATATTTTCAAAGAAGATTTTGAACACTGAAAAGTAAATAATTGTTTAAAATAACGAGAGAACATTTTGATATAAATTTGTGTAAAAGAAAGAGACAATAAATGTATGTATTTTCACTAACTCTTTTCTGCAAATCTGGTCTGGGCTATAACCTGTTACCTTGCAATATATATTCAAACACTTTTTGCTACAGTCTTCAAACAATCCAAACAGTCTTTTTACTGTCATTCAAACAACATTTAATGTATATAATACATTTAATATTTATATGATTTTACCTCAAGATGTATTTTCCTTATTTAGAACATGTTTCGGGACGCTTTGTGTTCCCATCCTCAGCCTTACTGAGGTAAAATCATATAAATATTAAATATTATATATATTTAAATATATATATACCCCGCTGAGTAAAATTTATAAATTTATTATATATTTATTAATATATTTTCCTGCGGGATATATATAAGCGTCTACGGCTGGCTTAGAAGTTAGTTTATACCCGGCGATATTGTACAGTGCGAGTCAAGTGATTGTTGCTGATTAGTGTAAAGTGATTATTGTGTTAATTAGTGTAAAACTGTAATAAGGTGACATTAACTGTTGGACAAAATTAACTTGAATCACTGTGTAAGAGTGCTTTGCTGATGTTTTATTGTTGATTGTGATTAATTCAAGTTGGTTTTTATCGATTTCATCGGTGTCTGTTATTTTGTTTCCACTGTACAACACGACGGTCCGCAAGACCAGAACAATATATTATTGCGTAAAAATAACAAATGTTATTTATTATTTTTAATTATAATATAATAAGAATAACTGAGAGAAAATATGAATATACGCGCGCACACACACACCATTATAGTACAGCGTTTTGCTCAGTGGTGCATTAATTATATCATTATTACGGAACCAGAACCAGTTCAGACGAAACTAATGTTCGACACTCGGATTAATTATAAAGTAGAGACCGAAGTGTCGTGCGTACAACAGCACTTACTTGTGGCAATAAACACATCGTGTTCCGCTGTTTTGCATATCCAGAAACACACGTACACTAACTTATGTTTCAACATTAAGAGAATCATACGGCGGAACAGCGTGATACGATCAGCACAATTAATTCACGATTTTGTGACTGCAATTTAGCATTACGTATCTGGTAGAAAGTTATTTTGCATACTGGTTATGCCAATAACAGTGCTCTAGTTTCGTGCGTATAAGTCAGTCTTCCTCTTGCGATAAGAGTTTTGTGTGTGCGTGTGTATGTGTGCACGCCCGTTTTGTTGATTTCTCGGTAGCATCATGGCCGAGCACAAGGGAGAACAACTGAGGAGGCTGTGGTAGTACACTACGTCTACGTTGTTCACTGGTCCATTAAAGGGTCGTTACAATTCCTACAACACAACAACAAAATCTCGGGAGTCTCTGATGATCTGAAGCTGGGGTAAAATGGTTTTGTGTTTCTAGACGCAAGGAACAAGATTTGAAAGGGACGTGCAGAGGATTCAAGCAGCCGATATGAAATTTCTAAGAGGGGCACAAGGTTGTTCTCCCTTGGATTGTAGATTAGATGCGATTTACACATTGTATCATTACACCAGAAGACTGAAGACCACAGAAGGAGATGGTGTAAACACTTGAACCGCATCCCTGATACCCGTCTACCTGTAGCTGCCTTGGGTTATCACCCTACTGGGAAAAGAGATGTCGGTAGAGCGAGGAGGAGATGGGTTCCGTAACAGGTCTAAGGCCTAGTTCTTTGAGTGATGATGATGATGAGGAACAAGATTGTTTTACTGGCTCACGGGCCCCTGATAGGTCTTGGCCTCCGCAAAAATCCTCCTCCACTCCCCTCTATAAATCGTCAATCCTTTCCAGCCTCATATACCCATCGCAGCAAAGTCTCGAATGACGTTAAAATCTTTCCCATAAACAAAATGCATAATCTGCGGCAAGGTAGCATTTAAATTGGATAGGGTATGTAAAAACACAACCCACATTACATTCTAGAATGTGAATGCAAGTAAATGCAAATTTTTATCAACAACTGCTCAAGAACATATACTGGCTGTAAAGAGTTACCAATGCTGATATTTGGACAAAGACTACCATTAGAGATTCCATAAAATGACAAACTATTGATAACTTCGACACAACATTAAAAGATCAGAGAACAACCTCAGCGGCAAGCCTTGGAATAAAACCCATAGAGTAAAAAACTACTACAACATCGATGAAACCAATTGAAAGGGAAATTAGGACAGAAGGCAGGCCCTAGAGAGACCTGAAGAATATTTCTCTGAAACGTGTGAAGTGGATGTCATACGTTGCAGTCCTGCGTCCTACGACAAATTAATGACTAAATTACATCATTGCATCACAAATTATACAATTAACAGAACATTTCTGAAGTTTATAACCAACTATATTAATATAAGACTTACACGTTGGTCGTAACCTTACCTAGGCCTACTTGTTAGTGAGGTGTAAGAAAAAATGTAGATGCGTAAAAAACAGCTAAACGTAACGGGTTTTCAAAGAAAGATATTCAATATATTTATGAAATGAATTCCCTTGTAACCGTTCGTGGAAAAACATAACACGGTGATGCAGGGAAAAATTACGTTAGAGACGAGAAAACGGAAGACGCTGCAAGATTAAGACGGATTATTGAGATTGATGAGCCGTGCCATCGTGATACATTGCGGTGCCTCCTCTGCTGACATGATCTGAATACCTTTTTATAAACAACTACAAAATAAAAGATGGATCAGACACTCAGCAGATTTTGACGTTAAAAGTAAACAAAGGTGGATGTTGTATAAATTACCTTTCATCCAATCTGAATCAATCTATGACTCCATAATGATACGTTAATACACACAGCTGTCAAATCTAAGGACACATAAATCCAATCCATCTATTCTAGGCATGCCATTTGGGAAACAGATGATGTAAACTACTTGGCATGTGGGTTAACAAGTTATTACATATTACCATATACCTTTGACATAATTATTGTCTGTTCGTTTTCTTCTTCATCTTTAAATTCTTTGAGCTCTTCTCTTGTTTTCAGGCAATTACCCGATGCCTAACACGACTACATGTAAAGAACAATGACTTCAGTTGTTATTCCATCTTGTTGCCGGTCTTTCAGTATTTCTTTCTTTCCCTGCTTTATTCTTTTACCCTCGAGAAAGTTTGATGTTATTATTAAGTGTTAAAACATCTTTTCCTTTACAGGATTCTCTATCCTCCACCGATTAATTTACTTTCAATAAGTGAACCCTCAATTGCTTCCTTAAGACTCTTGCTTGTTTTACTGCAAAATCTGCCACTTCACCTTTAACCACCTTATTACAAAATATTTAATTTTGCTTCATCCTCTGGCTATAAGTTTTCTTTTGTATGAAAATGCAAAAAAAAAAATCATTTACAGACACTTATCGGTCAGTACCCTGGAGAG
Organism: Magicicada septendecula; assembly: GCA_034769895.1. NCBI lineage: Eukaryota > Metazoa > Arthropoda > Insecta > Hemiptera > Cicadidae > Magicicada > Magicicada septendecula. The sequence continues at coordinate 87,874,825 of CM068367.1, forward strand.
TGTGAGGCTCTTTCTAGATGGACAAACAAGAAACCGTCTACTAAATATAGCTTTTAGGTATGATGCTTTTAGGGAGGACGGATTAATTCGCGTTAGTTACCTTATTCTTACTGAATTCTTGTAATCCTAGCCAAAACACTCTGACAATACGAACGTTCCCTCGTAATTCAAAAGCGTCAATTCTTTTGATATCTGGCTCTTTCAATGTCCACGTTTCAGAAGCGCAGACATTGGGGAACATCAAGGCATTATCTATTTGTTTTGAGTATTTTTCAACTTATTTGGCTTTGTCATAATGTTGTTAGTTTTACTAATCTTCTTGTATTTTTACCAATTAAATCTCAGCTGTTAGATGTTAGAAGAGGAGAATAGTTATGCTTCTTAGTTATAGAATCTTTCTACAGTCATCTATTCAATGTGAATGACACTTCTGACTGTATGAGTCTTAAACCTCGCTCGCTCTCTTCTCTTAATTTTCTTTTGTTATACGACCGCAAATTTTTTTTAATTATGGTTATCTACCTACCATTCCGTGCTACACAGCCCTTGGTGCGGTTTGGTATTCTCAACAATCGTACTCCACGCATTCATAATATCCTTATCTTCTCTCCCCATACCCTCACTTACATCGTCCTCCAATACAAATTCAATCTATAACAATAGCGGTCTTCCTCTCTTCTTAGATGAAAAACTTTCGCTTTCAAAATCCTTTTCGGCATAAACGTATGACATATTCTGTCCACATGACCCAACTATTGTAGCCTTTGAGCTTTTGAGCTTTTACAAATCTTACCATACTCTGTTTGTCTCTGTCTGTCTGTCTATTTGTCTCTCTCTCTCTTTTTCTCTCTTTATTAACTAATTGATGTAACAAAATTTTCGCTTTCAACCTTTCTTAACACATGTTGGCCATTTTTAGTCATCGTTCATGTTTCACACTCACGGCCCATATTGCGGCTCTAGTTAATATTATGGTTCTCAGCATTCTCATATTTGCAAATTAAAAATTATACAGTCGACTATAATTTTGGATGCTACTTTTAATGTCAAAAATTATATAGGCACACATAATAATATATTTGTCGCAAAATTTGAAGTTAGGGATAGCTTCCATCGAGATACCTCATAGTTGAACACAAAACTGTGTACAAGCAAATACCTTACAAACGTTAGTAAAGTCTTGTCCAACCTTACTTGGAAGAGTCTTTCATGATATATGTTACATGAGGACTACAGATGTACTTTTATAAAGAATCTTAACTGAATTTATTAAATGCTGTGGATATCCTCTTATATCCATAATATTCCATAACTTTTGAAGGTCTACATTATCGAATGCTTGTCCCAGATCAACAAAAGCGATATGCTTTAGACCTGGACCTGGTGAGATATCTTTGAACCTGAATCTGTATTGCAATATCCAGAGCACCACTGACGCCAGGATTTTACGGTGTTGCCAGGTCATATTTGCGTTGATCTCAAAGACGTATGAGAGCTTTACTTGTCTAGAAGAGGGATAATTTTAGGAACCCTTACAGGTAAGTTGCGTAATACTTGAACTGATGAAGAAACTAAATTTTAGGTAACACGGAACATACTCAAGCATCTACGACTAGGCATTTGTTTATTCGTCCTCGTGTAGTTTAAAAGTGTAAAAGCTTTAATTGAGTAACCAGAGAAATGAGCTGTAACAAAGAAAGAGACATATTGAGCTAGACGAAAAGAGGGTAATAATTGAAAAGAAAGCGACAGCGAGTGAATTAGCGGAGAAAAACGACAGAACAATAAAGCTCCGTTTCAACGTTCTCCAGCTGCCACTCGATTAATAAACTGCATCCCCGTCCGCCTCCGGCTTACCCTGTCTTCCCTTACTTACTCAGTATTACTACTTGCCTTTTCCTTCCTTACTCAGTAGACTACTGTATTACTCAGACTGGGCACTTTATTCCGTACAATATATAGGCTACTTTCTATATCTATGTATGTACGGATTAGAAAGTAAGTACATAAATATTGTAGCATGACAGATAATCCACACAAATACATTACTCAATGATCATTAATAAAGCTCTAAGATATGGAATATCCAGATGAGAATTAATTAAAATGCACTGTTTAATAATATATTCACAAGAAAGGTTGAATAAAGAAAATTTCTGCAAACAATATAATATAATACAAATTTAAAAACCCAGAAGACTAAAAATGATAATAACAAAATTACCCAGGTAAGATAGAAGCAGGCAATTAATATACCCCGTCAAAGAAACCAGACCAGAAAAAACAAAGCTACTGAAGACAGAAGAAACAAAACTAATCAAAACTCAAAGAAGACAGAAGAACAATCAAAGCTACTGAAGACAGAAGAAAGAAGAACAATCAAAGCTACTGAAGACAGAAGAAACGAAACTAATTAAAACTAAAGAAGAAAGAAGAATAATTAAAACTATTACTACTGAAGAATGAAGAAAGAAGAACTAATTAAAACTACTACTACAGAACTAGAGAAGAAAGAAGAACAATCAAAGCTACTGAAGACAGAAGAAAGAAGAACAATTAAAACTCAAAGAAGAAAGAAGAAGAATAAAAATAAGAACTACAGAAGAAGGAAGAAGGAAGGATAATCCAAAACTACAGAAGAAGGAAGAATAACCAAACTCAAGAAGAAAGAAGAATAATTAAGACGACCCATATAAAACAAAAACTCCATAGGGAAAGAACCCCCAAAAAACCCCAAAATCAATGAATGCCCAAAAAAAGAAAGTATAACACATTAAAAAACCATATCACTGTAAAACTGACAAAAAACTAAAAGTGTTAGCTGTAGTAAATATTAGTGCATTCAAAAAGTTATTGTGTAATGTGCATAAACAAATCTTCACAGTTCCCCCATGGTTGAATATTTCATATTAAAAACTGGAAAAAGACTAGTAAATATAGTAATAATTTACCATGGAAAGGTGTAAGTGATCAAATTATAACTAATAAACTTTAAGAAAGGTGCATGAGTAGCAGTACAAAGTAACAAACTTTAAGTTTTGTGAACAGTGCCTACTTTGATAATGAAGTAGTAATTTTACTAATAAAAAGCTACTAAAACTGTATGAACATTCCATAGAATGGAATATAACTTAGATAGCCAGGGTTATACTTTAAGAGGGGGCATAAATCTTATAAAATGGGGAATTACAGAACTAACTGTTTATGATGGAGTAGTAGAAGGTATTAACAATTATATATGGATCCAAATGTGGGGTTCTAATTAAATATAGCATTTAGATAAGTAAGGGTTAGTCATAAGAAATATTAGTATTATAATTGTTATTTTATTGTTCATGTTAATTTAGGAATGCATTATCTAAAATTAGATAACATTCCAATGTTGTAGAAATGCTTTTTATTATGTTATTAGGTGATATACCAAAACAATGTTATTAAGAACACCAGTTTTATATATCTGGGTGTTATATTTTAATTGTATAATCTATAATTACTGTTATGCCAGATCAGAGAACTAATTTTTAATCAAATATATCAGAGTCAGAAGTCAGAGAAGGAAATAAAATAATTACATTAGTAAAACATTCTGCAAATAGCCACAATTCAAATCTAGGCAATATAATAAAGTTAAAATGCAGAATAATTAATAAACCGAATCTTATAAACCAGTCAAACTGACAATATTTAGGCAAGATACACCCAACATATTAAATACTATGTAAATAAGGCTTTCTAAAGATATGGTCATTCTATGAGTAAAATTATTTATTTGTATAATGAAATACCATTTGAAACTGAAATAGGTTCACTAACTTTATCAGAAGGGGAATCATATACAACTGAATTATATGAAAAAACCATCATTAATATACTAAATTGCAATAAAATAAGTGAGAATTGATAATTATACAAATTTCAGATTTCATAGAATAATAATTATATTAGTTAAAATGGCTATTATTTACATAGAAGACAGGGAAGTATAATTTTAGGCCTACCTCCCAAAAAATTATAAGAAATAATTTTCAGATAAAACTTTGTAATACTAACTTAATTACTATCAAAATAAGTAGAATAGAATAGTGAAAACGAATATGTATTTTATATTTCAAACAGTTAAGTAATAACGAATTTACTTTATAAGCATAGTGCACGAAATTAAAGTGTGTCGGAAGTTATGGCAATTTTAAACAATGTCTTTTTAATATTAAATTGGCTAAGACGTTTCGGATGACGAAGGAAATCCACGCAGTTCATTATTATACATTGAAGAGCACACTTGACGTGAATATTTTATAAAACCCAACCTTAATGGCGATTACGTATAACTAAAGTTCGGAATCAGTTTTTGTGTAAAAATTAAATTTTAAACTATTCTAATCATTGTGAAGTGGGGAAGTTGCCCTATGAACTACATAACACCTATAAACAGCATCACATATCACTATTTAAACGAAATAACACTGGAATCACACCAAATACCAAGTGAATATTCGAGGTTAAACGGACACACATAAACACCAATTGATCTACTTATTTAACAACATTTTTACACCCAGTGACTTTTCCATCTTACTCCAGTGACATTAAACTATACACCAGAAGATAATATACGATTGCGAAGAAGATTTAACCGCAGAAGGGACATATTTATTCCATAAATACTCTTGTCAGTGTTAGAAGGTGAACTCCGCGCATGCGCCAGGCGGCCATTTTGAACCAATCTCGTCATCTCAACTCGACAACTGTTTGCTGAACTGGGGTGAATAAAAATTATATATAAACTTTTATTATTAATAACTATCATTATATTGTTTAATTTTAATACATTTTTAGAATTGTAAATGTTATACTTTCTGACCCTGACCTTCCCTGGCTTTTTTATAAATAACCGTTAAAAGAACCTATATGTGTATAATACCAATATAAAAGTCATAGATCGACCGGACCTGAGTGAGTCGATACGGCATTATAACATTGTTTTCAATTAAGCAAATTCATTATTTTGTTGAATAAACGCTTGTTATCTAGTGAATTGAATTTGATTTCTTTAATAAAGGAATATAACCATTAATTAATAAAGAAAACTCGACAACCTTTAAAGGCATATATATGCGAATTACAACCTTTCAAGAGGAAGAAGAAGAGAGCTGTTCGCGCCTAATTCAAAGTGGATTGTCTTTTTAATAAATTTAACGAAGGGAAGATCATTACTAGAAGACACACCATACCATACTATTTATAATTACAATCAATAATCTCAATTTATTACTAAATTTTAAGAATATAAACACCTCGAAAACAATTATTTCAGAATTATAAAATTATATCACATTTCAAATTGCTACAACAACAACATACACCAAGAACATTTGATAACAGCATTATTTAGGAACATTACCAAATCGACGTCTCCCGGAGCGGAACGTCATTACTACACCTACGCACCATAAAAGTCAATCTGGGTAATATTATACCAGAACACCATTACAATTACAATTATATATTACCAAAGTGAAGACCAGCAGAGAGATCCGAATGAAGACTAGAAGACATCATCTATATTACTACACACAATAGTGAGAGTACAATTCTCATACAACTACACATATTTTTATATTTGTATATTTTGTAATTTACATTTATATTACAATATACAAAGGTATATACTCACTATATACTATACACGTACTCCTAAATAACTATAAGTTACATTTATGTTCTCTCAGAATTGTTCTTGTTGTACTTATTATAAATAATACTTGCTTCTTCTATACACGAAGAAGAAGATAATATTATATAGGCTATTATTATATATAATATTATATTATATATATATATATATATATATACAATTCTCAATATTTCGACAGTACCAACTGTCATATTAACTGTTAAATTACGGTTAAAATATTGTAAAATCTATATTGCAATAGGTAGAATACGCATATAAATTAGTAATTCAACTCTGACCATGTGATAGCATGTTCAAATGAATATTTGTATAAGCAAAGCCTGTAGGTTTGCACATTGTATAATAGGCAATAAGAGACATGTTCAATTTGTTAGCTTTAAATAAATTTTAGAAAGTAAAAAAAATTAGTTTTGTGAAGTGAGGAAATATGCGTAGGCATGTGGCAAGTGCGCGTGTGCGAGAATATGAAACTATGTTACGGGATAATTATAAAAACGTGTTAAATTAAATAACTCTCGTTAAAATAAAAATTCTGACATGAGACTTGCGCCAGAATACGTCTAATTAAAATACCTATCGAGTGGCAGTATTTGTTTGTAAATTAAATAATTAAATATATGACTTTTTTATAAGGAAAGTTTTATGACCCAGTAGAAAATTAATAAAATGAAACTAGTTTATTTCGACAAGCTAAAATTTGCTCTCGGACTGTACTATACAAGAATAAAGTTATCTTAACTTCAGACGCAGGGAAAGGGTGTGTATTAGGCAATCGGCGTTCGAGAAATAAGCCAAATTTTCAGTGGATTTCGTATAAAGAGTCGGTAAGACAGTCTCTCTCTGAATTTAAAAACATGTGGACGTGCTGCTTGAGTCTAGATGCTTGGTCTACGAAAGCGTACGAACACAAATCCGAAAGTTAGCGAGTTAATTTTTAAATAGTGCTAATCCGGGAAAGTACAAGATTGTCCGTATAGGAATTAAAAGCACTTGAAGTTTGCTGGATAATTCTGTACATTCAATACATAGAATATGTAACAGAAAAAATTAATTAACTACAGAGTATAGAAGTGCTCAACCCGAGAACGACACTGAACACCGGACAAATGCATATAACATATTAAAACAAATCACTAACATACATCCAAAAATACAATTCGCAGAAGAAAAAGAAAATCACAACAAAATCAACTATTTAGACATAACCATCACAAGATACAATAACCACCTACAATATGCAATATACAGAAAACCAACTTTCACTAAAATCATTATACCTAACCATTCTGACCACCCACCACAACATAAAATGGCAGCATTCTATTCACTATTTAACAGAATGTACAAAATACCCCTAAACAAACAAGAAATAGACAAAGAAAGAAATATAATATACCAAATTGCTTGTGAAAATGGATATAATAAAAACACTGTAAACAAAATATAAAATACAATCAAATATAAAATAAAAACTGAACAATTAAGAATTAATCAAAATAAACAAAACAAAAATAATAACAATAAAAAATGGGCCACATTCACATACATAAATAATAAAATAACAAAGCTAACAAAACTGTTTAAGAACACAGACATTAAAATACCATACAAAACTAACAAAAATAATATACAAAACTAAATAACCCACACAACAAAGATAATACAACAACCAATGGTATATACAAAATTGAATGCCAAGATTGCAATAAATGTTACATAGGACAAACAAAAAAAACAACTGAAAAAACGTTATTTTGAACACCTAAACGCATACAAAAAACCAGAAATATACAAGTCTAATTTGGCCACACATGCAATAAACACTGGACATGAATTTCCAAACATAACCAACGTGACACTAATAAAACACATACCACACAAAGGCACCATAATGAACATTTGGGAAAATTTACAAATATACAAACATAAAACAAAACAAACTAATACCTGAACAAATACAAATCAATGCAAACATGACACAATTTTCAAAGCACTCAACATCGAAAATACACAAAATACTAACACATACACCACAATCACACACAATAAAACCAATTTAAAGTACCAGACGCCAACAGGAAGCCACAATAACAACCAACCAACACACATGTACTTCACCAGACACAAAAACCGGAGAGTTGAGGATGGGTACAAAATGGTACGAAACATGTTCCTAATAAGGAAAGAAATATCTTGAGGTAAATTCATTATAAAAATTAAATATAATATATATATATATTGTCACCGGACAAAAGGCTTGCCGCATGACAACTGGCGCCAATCGTACACACTATCGTTTTTGGTGGCCCTAAAAAGGACCGAGTGGCGAGAAAGCTGATGTTGGTCGTGCCGCGCTGAGATGTTCGGCGGCTGTGCCCGCTGATCGTGGCGTACTGCAGTCCTCTTCTTCCGGCACCGGTTGTAGAGTCGGCTGCCGGCCCAGCGAAATCCATCGCTGGCGCGGAACGGGAGTGCGAAGACGCAAGAACGGCGGCGGTTCTATTCTTCGGCTGTTCCTTCCGGCTGACTCCGCCCCGATGTCGTCCGAGAGAGGAGAGGAGATGAAGTGCGTTCGATGGCGTGGCGATGAGTGTGCAAAATTTTCTGCCGGCCCGGGTTTTATTGACTAACCGGGATCGCTGATTGGCTCGCTCCGAGCACGTTGTTTGATTGGCTCGCTGTGTCCACCGCTGGTACTGGAGAGCAGATGTTCGCATACCGCTGCCGTCACAACTCCACCGGGTCTTGAATGCTCTCCGGTAGCCAGCCTACTGCTCTTCTCCAGATGTTGTGGAGGTGTCTGTTGGGCGCCATGTTGATTGGTGTGCCGGCTGGTAGCTCGCTGGCGTGGCTGGATCTTGCATCCACAAGATGATCGTCGCCCCACGTTGGGCGCCACTTGTCACCGGACAAAAGGCTTGCCGCATGACAACTGGCGCCAATCGTACACACTATCGTTTTTGGTGGCCCTAAAAAGGACCGAGTGGCGAGAAAGCTGATGTTGGTCGTGCCGCGCTGAGATGTTCGGCGGCTGTGCCCGCTGATCGTGGCGTACTGCAGTCCTCTTCTTCCGGCACCGGTTGTAGAGTCGGCTGCCGGCCCAGCGAAATCCATCGCTGGCGCGGAACGGGAGTGCGAAGACGCAAGAACGGCGGCGGTTCTATTCTTCGGCTGTTCCTTCCGGCTGACTCCGCCCCGATGTCGTCCGAGAGAGGAGAGGAGATGAAGTGCGTTCGATGGCGTGGCGATGAGTGTGCAAAATTTTCTGCCGGCCCGGGTTTTATTGACTAACCGGGATCGCTGATTGGCTCGCTCCGAGCACGTTGTTTGATTGGCTCGCTGTGTCCACCGCTGGTACTGGAGAGCAGATGTTCGCATACCGCTGCCGTCACAACTCCACCGGGTCTTGAATGCTCTCCGGTAGCCAGCCTACTGCTCTTCTCCAGATGTTGTGGAGGTGTCTGTTGGGCGCCATGTTGATTGGTGTGCCGGCTGGTAGCTCGCTGGCGTGGCTGGATCTTGCATCCACAAGATGATCGTCGCCCCACGTTGGGCGCCACTTGTCACCGGACAAAAGGCTTGCCGCATGACAACTGGCGCCAATCGTACACACTATCGTTTTTGGTGGCCCTAAAAAGGACCGAGTGGCGAGAAAGCTGATGTTGGTCGTGCCGCGCTGAGATGTTCGGCGGCTGTGCCCGCTGATCGTGGCGTACTGCAGTCCTCTTCTTCCGGCACCGGTTGTAGAGTCGGCTGCCGGCCCAGCGAAATCCATCGCTGGCGCGGAACGGGAGTGCGAAGACGCAAGAACGGCGGCGGTTCTATTCTTCGGCTGTTCCTTCCGGCTGACTCCGCCCCGATGTCGTCCGAGAGAGGAGAGGAGATGAAGTGCGTTCGATGGCGTGGCGATGAGTGTGCAAAATTTTCTGCCGGCCCGGGTTTTATTGACTAACCGGGATCGCTGATTGGCTCGCTCCGAGCACGTTGTTTGATTGGCTCGCTGTGTCCACCGCTGGTACTGGAGAGCAGATGTTCGCATACCGCTGCCGTCACAATATATATATATATAGGTTTTATTAAAATATAACTAGGCTCGAGGACCATCGCTTGGTCGAGGCCTTCCTCCAAGCGCATAACCTGCAGTATCACACCTTTACTCCTAAGCGCGTCAAGCCCTTGTCGGTAATTTTGCGAGGGCTCGACGCGCACACTGATCCTCAGGAGATCCTTATGGAACTCCGCGACCTCGGGTACCCGGTGCAGGCAATTTTCCGCCTGTACACTCACTCAGAAACCCGAGTACCTCTCCCGCTCGTCCGTCTCCAGCTCGAGAAGGGCGAGGCTGCAGACAAAATTTTCCACCTGACGCGGCTGTTTGGCTTCCGCGTCCGGGTGGAAACCAGTCGACCCCAGGGCAAGCTTGCGCAGTGCCACCGGTGCCAGAGGTTCGGCCACCACACCGACGTCTGCCGCAATGCCCCGGCCTGTCTCCGATGTTCTCTGGGACATTCAACACAGGCCTGCACTGTGGCAGACAAAACCAAATTTCGCTGCATAAATTGTGGTCAAGGCCACGCAGCGTCTAACGTAAACTGCCCGGTCTATAAGGCGGAGCTCCTGCGGAAGGAAAAGCCGCAGGGGCCCCTCCCGAAGCCACGGCAGCCAGTTATGCAGCCCCAACCTAGACAGCCTAAAATGCAGGCTAGGCCTAAACCTCAGGCACAACCGGCACGGCGCGCGCCCTCTCCGGCTCCACCTCCAGCCCCTACAAAGGCAACTAAACGTACCGCGTCTCCTTCCACAGCAGAGACACGCCCAGTAGCTGTTATCTCGGTTTTGGAGCCGGAGAATGAACCCTCCACCTCCGCGGAACCTCCTACTCCCGCCTCTGAACCAGAGGTAGCCTCGCCGCCCCTGCCACCTCCGCGATTTCCGCGAGCAGGCATCAAACCCAGGAACAAAGGGATACCCACACCGGATGCTCGGCCCCGAGCTCCTGCCTGCCCACAGCCCAAGAAAAGTCCTGCTTCCCGGTATAAGTCCGACGAAGCGCAACAGCGTACTTTTCCTGCCGCTGATCCAAAACCGTCTGGCCCTGGTCCTATGGCTTCCACCATGACCCGATCTGCCGTAACACCTGGTCGCTCTTATGCGGCCTCAGTTTCCAGGCAAACCACCCAGTCCGTCAGTTCCAATGACGCACAGTTCGTCCGCGGCTTTCTGTCTAGCTACGACCTCCCGAAAGTCGCATCTCTCTTCAGGTCCATCCGAGCCCGCCTGGAAACTGCTGACCCAACTGAGAGATTCATGCTCTTGGTGGAAGCCTGCGAAGTCATAGGTCTTCTATGAACCGAGCCCTTAGACGAGATCTCTCGCTCGTAGCCTGGAATGCTAATAACATCGGTACCAAGCATTCCGACCTTCTTGAATTCCTGGCTCGGTTCAAACCCGACGTACTTCTCCTCGGGGAAACCCACCTGACCCCGGCGAACCGGTTTCGATTACCTAATTACGTGGTTTATCGGGATGACCGAGTTGGCCGACGAGGAGGCGGCACGGCGATCGCGGTGAGGACCTCCATAGGTCATCATCGTGTCGCTTTGCCGCAGCTTACCAACCTAGAGGCCACCGCCATTGAGGTCCACGGAGCTCTTGGCGGCGTCCTCGTGGTCTCAGCTTACAAGCCCCCACAAGCTGAACTCCTTGTCAGCGACCTGGACGTCATCTTCGATTCCCATCGAAGGGTAATTTTGGCCGGCGATCTGAATTGCAAGCATCGCGTTTGGAATAGTCGCCTGACTACTCCGAACGGGAGGCGCTTGCTCAGTTTTGTTGAATCGCGCCGGGCGATGGTGTTTGGTCCAGCGCAACCCACGTTCTTTCCGTCACTGCCTAACGCGGCTCCCGATGTTCTGGACATCGCGGTGACCCAAGGAATTGTCTGTCCGGTCGAGGTATTCTCACTTACGGAGCTGACATCCGACCACAACCCTATCTTGGTCCACGTCGCTACCCAGCACGCCTATGCACGTTCTGACAAGCAGAAGGTCATCGATTGGGATCGCTACGGCCCGGCCTTGTGCCGTAGATTGCCGCCAGCGGCCCCACTCGATTCCGTTCGCCTCCTAGACGAAGCAGTTGCGGGAATCGAAGAGGCAATCATCTCGGCTATAGGCGTGTCTTCACGTACGCGAGCTGGCTTCACGCCTGACTACCAACGCATCCCTGAGGAAGTCTCTCTTCTCGCTCGCGAGAGGAATTACTTCCGGAAACGTTGGCAGAGGACCCGTGATCCGGCCGATAAGGCAGCATACAATCGGCTCACCGGACGACTGCGTGGCAGTCTGAAGGCGTTCCGACGTAGCTGTTGGGAACTCGACGTGGCCCGAACGGGGGATGCGGACCCGCAATCTCACCCGTACAGAATACCTACCGCATTGACGGGACGGAGGCGCCGACCTCCACTTCCCGCCATTGTTGGACCGTTCGGTCGACTCCTGGGTCGCCCGGAGGAGAAGGCCGAGTACTTGGGCTTGTGTTTCGAGCGTCAGTTCGCTCCCAACCCGCCCATGGACTGGGACTTCGACGAACAAGTCGAGATGGCTGTGGAAGACTTTCTGTCTCTTCCGATCACGGCGGAGCCCGAACCCATCTCTTTGGAAGAGGTCTCAGATCGGCTCGCTGAACTTCAGCCAAGAAAGGCTCCAGGCCCGGACGGTGTTACCAACACCGCTCTACGACTTCTTCCCGAGCCTGGAGTTCAATTCTTGACTGAATTGTTCAACGCGTGTCTTAGACTGGCCTACTTTCCCAAGAAATGGAGAAAGGCGACGGTTATCGTGATCCCGAAGCAGGGAAAGGATACCACCCGCTCGGAAAACCTCCGGCCTATCAGCCTACTTTCCGCTACGTCCAAGGTTTTTGAGCGCCTCGTGCAGCGTCGTGTACGAGAGCATCTAACCAACTTTGACGTGCTGGTCCCCGAACAGTTCGGCTTTCGTGTGGGGCATTCGACCACTCATCAACTGATGAGACTGGTGGAAAGCATCACGGAAGCCGGGTGTCGGAGAGAACGGACCGTTGGCTGTTTCTTAGATGTTGAGAAAGCCTTCGACAGCGTATGGCATGATGGCCTTTTATTCAAACTTAGGGAAGTCCAGCTCCCGGACTGCTACCTCCATCTGGTTGCTAGCTTTCTGACGGAGAGGACCTTCTGCGTGAGAGTTGGCGATTCTGTCTCTTCCGAGAGACGAATCACAGCCGGCGTCCCTCAAGGTAGCGTTCTAGGCCCCCTTCTGTTCTCGATCTACGTCAACGACGTGCCGAGACAGCCTGGAGTCCAGATGGCCCTCTTCGCTGACGACACGGCCGTATTTACGGCCGATCGTCATGAGGAAAGGGCCGTCCTACGACTGCAGCGCCAGCTCGACACGCTCGTGGACTGGACTGAGAATTGGAGAGTGCAACTCAACGCCACCAAGAGCGTAGCCGTCGAATTCTCCAAGCGACGGAAGAACCCCGTTAGGCAACTACGTATCGGCAGAACGTACTTGCGCTGGTCCAACGAGGTCAAGTACCTCGGCTTACACCTCGACCGTCGGCGGCTCACCTGGCGTACCCACGCACAGACAGTTCTAAAGCGAGCATCCACTCGCCTGTGCGCACTGTTTCCACTCCTGATCAGCTCAGCCATGACCAGGAAATTGGGTAGGATGATCGTCGGCGCGTATCTGCTGCCGGTCATTACCTACGCCTGCCCGGTCTGGGGTTACCTCGCCGCAATGCATAAAAAGAAGTTGCAGAGCGTCCTCGACAGGGGGCTTCGGCTAGCGGCCAAAGTCCCCCGTCGCTTCTCATCTCGCCTTCTAAGGAGAGGACTTGGCGTCCGCTCCTTAGACGACACTTTCAGGCGGCTTGCACGCAAATTTTATGCACGTGCGGCGAGGTTCCCAGGCAATCCTCTAGTGACTGGGCTGGGAAGGTACCGTATACGCCCAGGTGATTCGTGGAAACGCCCTCGGTGCATACTGCGCTAGCGTAGGCTAGCACAACAGCCGAGAATCGGCCTGCTATAGAGCACGCGCCCTACTTGGGCAGGGCCACGAGGCAGGAGCTCCTGAAGGTAGCTCGGAACTCAGTTTCCCGTGCGGTTCGTCTCTGCGACGCACAACCGCAAAGCCCAGAGCGAAAAAAAAAAAAAAAAAAAAAAAAAAAAAAAGAAAAATATAACTAGGTCTTATGCGGCCTCAGTTTCCAGGCAAACCACCCAGTCCGTCAGTTCCAATGACGCACAGTTCGTCCGCGGCTTTCTGTCTAGCTACGACCTCCCGAAAGTCGCATCTCTCTTCAGGTCCATCCGAGCCCGCCTGGAAACTGCTGACCCAACTGAGAGATTCATGCTCTTGGTGGAAGCCTGCGAAGTCATAGGTCTTCTATGAACCGAGCCCTTAGACGAGATCTCTCGCTCGTAGCCTGGAATGCTAATAACATCGGTACCAAGCATTCCGACCTTCTTGAATTCCTGGCTCGGTTCAAACCCGACGTACTTCTCCTCGGGGAAACCCACCTGACCCCGGCGAACCGGTTTCGATTACCTAATTACGTGGTTTATCGGGATGACCGAGTTGGCCGACGAGGAGGCGGCACGGCGATCGCGGTGAGGACCTCCATAGGTCATCATCGTGTCGCTTTGCCGCAGCTTACCAACCTAGAGGCCACCGCCATTGAGGTCCACGGAGCTCTTGGCGGCGTCCTCGTGGTCTCAGCTTACAAGCCCCCACAAGCTGAACTCCTTGTCAGCGACCTGGACGTCATCTTCGATTCCCATCGAAGGGTAATTTTGGCCGGCGATCTGAATTGCAAGCATCGCGTTTGGAATAGTCGCCTGACTACTCCGAACGGGAGGCGCTTGCTCAGTTTTGTTGAATCGCGCCGGGCGATGGTGTTTGGTCCAGCGCAACCCACGTTCTTTCCGTCACTGCCTAACGCGGCTCCCGATGTTCTGGACATCGCGGTGACCCAAGGAATTGTCTGTCCGGTCGAGGTATTCTCACTTACGGAGCTGACATCCGACCACAACCCTATCTTGGTCCACGTCGCTACCCAGCACGCCTATGCACGTTCTGACAAGCAGAAGGTCATCGATTGGGATCGCTACGGCCCGGCCTTGTGCCGTAGATTGCCGCCAGCGGCCCCACTCGATTCCGTTCGCCTCCTAGACGAAGCAGTTGCGGGAATCGAAGAGGCAATCATCTCGGCTATAGGCGTGTCTTCACGTACGCGAGCTGGCTTCACGCCTGACTACCAACGCATCCCTGAGGAAGTCTCTCTTCTCGCTCGCGAGAGGAATTACTTCCGGAAACGTTGGCAGAGGACCCGTGATCCGGCCGATAAGGCAGCATACAATCGGCTCACCGGACGACTGCGTGGCAGTCTGAAGGCGTTCCGACGTAGCTGTTGGGAACTCGACGTGGCCCGAACGGGGGATGCGGACCCGCAATCTCACCCGTACAGAATACCTACCGCATTGACGGGACGGAGGCGCCGACCTCCACTTCCCGCCATTGTTGGACCGTTCGGTCGACTCCTGGGTCGCCCGGAGGAGAAGGCCGAGTACTTGGGCTTGTGTTTCGAGCGTCAGTTCGCTCCCAACCCGCCCATGGACTGGGACTTCGACGAACAAGTCGAGATGGCTGTGGAAGACTTTCTGTCTCTTCCGATCACGGCGGAGCCCGAACCCATCTCTTTGGAAGAGGTCTCAGATCGGCTCGCTGAACTTCAGCCAAGAAAGGCTCCAGGCCCGGACGGTGTTACCAACACCGCTCTACGACTTCTTCCCGAGCCTGGAGTTCAATTCTTGACTGAATTGTTCAACGCGTGTCTTAGACTGGCCTACTTTCCCAAGAAATGGAGAAAGGCGACGGTTATCGTGATCCCGAAGCAGGGAAAGGATACCACCCGCTCGGAAAACCTCCGGCCTATCAGCCTACTTTCCGCTACGTCCAAGGTTTTTGAGCGCCTCGTGCAGCGTCGTGTACGAGAGCATCTAACCAACTTTGACGTGCTGGACCCCGAACAGTTCGGCTTTCGTGTGGGGCATTCGACCACTCATCAACTGATGAGACTGGTGGAAAGCATCACGGAAGCCGGGTGTCGGAGAGAACGGACCGTTGGCTGTTTCTTAGATGTTGAGAAAGCCTTCGACAGCGTATGGCATGATGGCCTTTTATTCAAACTTAGGGAAGTCCAGCTCCCGGACTGCTACCTCCATCTGGTTGCTAGCTTTCTGACGGAGAGGACCTTCTGCGTGAGAGTTGGCGATTCTGTCTCTTCCGAGAGACGAATCACAGCCGGCGTCCCTCAAGGTAGTGTTCTAGGCCCCCTTCTGTTCTCGATCTACGTCAACGACGTGCCGAGACAGCCTGGAGTCCAGATGGCCCTCTTCGCTGACGACACGGCCGTATTTACGGCCGATCGTCATGAGGAAAGGGCCGTCCTACGACTGCAGCGCCAGCTCGACACGCTCGTGGACTGGACTGAGAATTGGAGAGTGCAACTCAACGCCACCAAGAGCGTAGCCGTCGAATTCTCCAAGCGACGGAAGAACCCCGTTAGGCAACTACGTATCGGCAGAACGTACTTGCGCTGGTCCAACGAGGTCAAGTACCTCGGCTTACACCTCGACCGTCGGCTCACCTGGCGTACCCACGCACAGACAGTTCTAAAGCGAGCATCCACTCGCCTGTGCGCACTGTTTCCACTCCTGATCAGCTCAGCCATGACCAGGAAATTGGGTAGGATGATCGTCGGCGCGTATCTGCTGCCGGTCATTACCTACGCCTGCCCGGTCTGGGGTTACCTCGCCGCAATGCATAAAAAGAAGTTGCAGAGCGTCCTCGACAGGGGGCTTCGGCTAGCGGCCAAAGTCCCCCGTCGCTTCTCATCTCGCCTTCTAAGGAGAGGACTTGGCGTCCGCTCCTTAGACGACACTTTCAGGCGGCTAGCACGCAAATTTTATGCACGTGCGGCGAGGTTCCCAGGCAATCCTCTAGTGACTGGGCTGGGAAGGTACCGTATACGCCCAGGTGATTCGTGGAAACGCCCTCGGTGCATACTGCGCTAGCGTAGGCTAGCACAACAGCCGAGAATCGGCCTGCTATAGAGCACGCGCCCTACTTGGGCAGGGCCACGAGGCAGGAGCTCCAGAAGGTAGCTCGGAACTCAGTTTCCCGTGCGGTTCGTCTCTGCGACGCACAACCGCAAAGCCCAGAGCGAAAAAAAAAAAAAAAAAAAAAATATAACTAGGCTGTGGAAGACTTTCTGTCTCTTCCGATCACGGCGGAGCCCGAACCCATCTCTTTGGAAGAGGTCTCAGATCGGCTCGCTGAACTTCAGCCAAGAAAGGCTCCAGGCCCGGACGGTGTTACCAACACCGCTCTACGACTTCTTCCCGAGCCTGGAGTTCAATTCTTGACTGATTTGTTCAACGCGTGTCTTAGACTGGCCTACTTTCCCAAGAAATGGAGAAAGGCGACGGTTATCGTGATCCCGAAGCAGGGAAAGGATACCACCCGCTCGGAAAACCTCCGGCCTATCAGCCTACTTTCCGCTACGTCCAAGGTTTTTGAGCGCCTCGTGCAGCGTCGTGTACGAGAGCATCTAACCAACTTTGACGTGCTGGTCCCCGAACAGTTCGGCTTTCGTGTGGGGCATTCGACCACTCATCAACTGATGAGACTGGTGGAAAGCATCACGGAAGCCGGGTGTCGGAGAGAACGGACCGTTGGCTGTTTCTTAGATGTTGAGAAAGCCTTCGACAGCGTATGGCATGATGGCCTTTTATTCAAACTTAGGGAAGTCCAGCTCCCGGACTGCTACCTCCATCTGGTTGCTAGCTTTCTGACGGAGAGGACCTTCTGCGTGAGAGTTGGCGATTCTGTCTCTTCCGAGAGACGAATCACAGCCGGCGTCCCTCAAGGTAGCGTTCTAGGCCCCCTTCTGTTCTCGATCTACGTCAACGACGTGCCGAGACAGCCTGGAGTCCAGATGGCCCTCTTCGCTGACGACACGGCCGTATTTACGGCCGATCGTCATGAGGAAAGGGCCGTCCTACGACTGCAGCGCCAGCTCGACACGCTCGTGGACTGGACTGAGAATTGGAGAGTGCAACTCAACGCCACCAAGAGCGTAGCCGTCGAATTCTCCAAGCGACGGAAGAACCCCGTTAGGCAACTACGTATCGGCAGAACGTACTTGCGCTGGTCCAACGAGGTCAAGTACCTCGGCTTACACCTCGACCGTCGGCGGCTCACCTGGCGTACCCACGCACAGACAGTTCTAAAGCGAGCATCCACTCGCCTGTGCGCACTGTTTCCACTCCTGATCAGCTCAGCCATGACCAGGAAATTGGGTAGGATGATCGTCGGCGCGTATCTGCTGCCGGTCATTACCTACGCCTGCCCGGTCTGGGGTTACCTCGCCGCAATGCATAAAAAGAAGTTGCAGAGCGTCCTCGACAGGGGGCTTCGGCTAGCGGCCAAAGTCCCCCGTCGCTTCTCATCTCGCCTTCTAAGGAGAGGACTTGGCGTCCGCTCCTTAGACGACACTTTCAGGCGGCTTGCACGCAAATTTTATGCACGTGCGGCGAGGTTCCCAGGCAATCCTCTAGTGACTGGGCTGGGAAGGTACCGTATACGCCCAGGTGATTCGTGGAAACGCCCTCGGTGCATACTGCGCTAGCGTAGGCTAGCACAACAGCCGAGAATCGGCCTGCTATAGAGCACGCGCCCTACTTGGGCAGGGCCACGAGGCAGGAGCTCCTGAAGGTAGCTCGGAACTCAGTTTCCCGTGCGGTTCGTCTCTGCGACGCACAACCGCAAAGCCCAGAGCGAAAAAAAAAAAAAAAAAAAAAAAAAAAAAAAAAAATATAACTAGGTCTTATGCGGCCTCAGTTTCCAGGCAAACCACCCAGTCCGTCAGTTCCAATGACGCACAGTTCGTCCGCGGCTTTCTGTCTAGCTACGACCTCCCGAAAGTCGCATCTCTCTTCAGGTCCATCCGAGCCCGCCTGGAAACTGCTGACCCAACTGAGAGATTCATGCTCTTGGTGGAAGCCTGCGAAGTCATAGGTCTTCTATGAACCGAGCCCTTAGACGAGATCTCTCGCTCGTAGCCTGGAATGCTAATAACATCGGTACCAAGCATTCCGACCTTCTTGAATTCCTGGCTCGGTTCAAACCCGACGTACTTCTCCTCGGGGAAACCCACCTGACCCCGGCGAACCGGTTTCGATTACCTAATTACGTGGTTTATCGGGATGACCGAGTTGGCCGACGAGGAGGCGGCACGGCGATCGCGGTGAGGACCTCCATAGGTCATCATCGTGTCGCTTTGCCGCAGCTTACCAACCTAGAGGCCACCGCCATTGAGGTCCACGGAGCTCTTGGCGGCGTCCTCGTGGTCTCAGCTTACAAGCCCCCACAAGCTGAACTCCTTGTCAGCGACCTGGACGTCATCTTCGATTCCCATCGAAGGGTAATTTTGGCCGGCGATCTGAATTGCAAGCATCGCGTTTGGAATAGTCGCCTGACTACTCCGAACGGGAGGCGCTTGCTCAGTTTTGTTGAATCGCGCCGGGCGATGGTGTTTGGTCCAGCGCAACCCACGTTCTTTCCGTCACTGCCTAACGCGGCTCCCGATGTTCTGGACATCGCGGTGACCCAAGGAATTGTCTGTCCGGTCGAGGTATTCTCACTTACGGAGCTGACATCCGACCACAACCCTATCTTGGTCCACGTCGCTACCCAGCACGCCTATGCACGTTCTGACAAGCAGAAGGTCATCGATTGGGATCGCTACGGCCCGGCCTTGTGCCGTAGATTGCCGCCAGCGGCCCCACTCGATTCCGTTCGCCTCCTAGACGAAGCAGTTGCGGGAATCGAAGAGGCAATCATCTCGGCTATAGGCGTGTCTTCACGTACGCGAGCTGGCTTCACGCCTGACTACCAACGCATCCCTGAGGAAGTCTCTCTTCTCGCTCGCGAGAGGAATTACTTCCGGAAACGTTGGCAGAGGACCCGTGATCCGGCCGATAAGGCAGCATACAATCGGCTCACCGGACGACTGCGTGGCAGTCTGAAGGCGTTCCGACGTAGCTGTTGGGAACTCGACGTGGCCCGAACGGGGGATGCGGACCCGCAATCTCACCCGTACAGAATACCTACCGCATTGACGGGACGGAGGCGCCGACCTCCACTTCCCGCCATTGTTGGACCGTTCGGTCGACTCCTGGGTCGCCCGGAGGAGAAGGCCGAGTACTTGGGCTTGTGTTTCGAGCGTCAGTTCGCTCCCAACCCGCCCATGGACTGGGACTTCGACGAACAAGTCGAGATGGCTGTGGAAGACTTTCTGTCTCTTCCGATCACGGCGGAGCCCGAACCCATCTCTTTGGAAGAGGTCTCAGATCGGCTCGCTGAACTTCAGCCAAGAAAGGCTCCAGGCCCGGACGGTGTTACCAACACCGCTCTACGACTTCTTCCCGAGCCTGGAGTTCAATTCTTGACTGATTTGTTCAACGCGTGTCTTAGACTGGCCTACTTTCCCAAGAAATGGAGAAAGGCGACGGTTATCGTGATCCCGAAGCAGGGAAAGGATACCACCCGCTCGGAAAACCTCCGGCCTATCAGCCTACTTTCCGCTACGTCCAAGGTTTTTGAGCGCCTCGTGCAGCGTCGTGTACGAGAGCATCTAACCAACTTTGACGTGCTGGTCCCCGAACAGTTCGGCTTTCGTGTGGGGCATTCGACCACTCATCAACTGATGAGACTGGTGGAAAGCATCACGGAAGCCGGGTGTCGGAGAGAACGGACCGTTGGCTGTTTCTTAGATGTTGAGAAAGCCTTCGACAGCGTATGGCATGATGGCCTTTTATTCAAACTTAGGGAAGTCCAGCTCCCGGACTGCTACCTCCATCTGGTTGCTAGCTTTCTGACGGAGAGGACCTTCTGCGTGAGAGTTGGCGATTCTGTCTCTTCCGAGAGACGAATCACAGCCGGCGTCCCTCAAGGTAGTGTTCTAGGCCCCCTTCTGTTCTCGATCTACGTCAACGACGTGCCGAGACAGCCTGGAGTCCAGATGGCCCTCTTCGCTGACGACACGGCCGTATTTACGGCCGATCGTCATGAGGAAAGGGCCGTCCTACGACTGCAGCGCCAGCTCGACACGCTCGTGGACTGGACTGAGAATTGGAGAGTGCAACTCAACGCCACCAAGAGCGTAGCCGTCGAATTCTCCAAGCGACGGAAGAACCCCGTTAGGCAACTACGTATCGGCAGAACGTACTTGCGCTGGTCCAACGAGGTCAAGTACCTCGGCTTACACCTCGACCGTCGGCTCACCTGGCGTACCCACGCACAGACAGTTCTAAAGCGAGCATCCACTCGCCTGTGCGCACTGTTTCCACTCCTGATCAGCTCAGCCATGACCAGGAAATTGGGTAGGATGATCGTCGGCGCGTATCTGCTGCCGGTCATTACCTACGCCTGCCCGGTCTGGGGTTACCTCGCCGCAATGCATAAAAAGAAGTTGCAGAGCGTCCTCGACAGGGGGCTTCGGCTAGCGGCCAAAGTCCCCCGTCGCTTCTCATCTCGCCTTCTAAGGAGAGGACTTGGCGTCCGCTCCTTAGACGACACTTTCAGGCGGCTAGCACGCAAATTTTATGCACGTGCGGCGAGGTTCCCAGGCAATCCTCTAGTGACTGGGCTGGGAAGGTACCGTATACGCCCAGGTGATTCGTGGAAACGCCCTCGGTGCATACTGCGCTAGCGTAGGCTAGCACAACAGCCGAGAATCGGCCTGCTATAGAGCACGCGCCCTACTTGGGCAGGGCCACGAGGCAGGAGCTCCAGAAGGTAGCTCGGAACTCAGTTTCCCGTGCGGTTCGTCTCTGCGACGCACAACCGCAAAGCCCAGAGCGAAAAAAAAAAAAAAAAAAAAAATATAACTAGGCTGTGGAAGACTTTCTGTCTCTTCCGATCACGGCGGAGCCCGAACCCATCTCTTTGGAAGAGGTCTCAGATCGGCTCGCTGAACTTCAGCCAAGAAAGGCTCCAGGCCCGGACGGTGTTACCAACACCGCTCTACGACTTCTTCCCGAGCCTGGAGTTCAATTCTTGACTGATTTGTTCAACGCGTGTCTTAGACTGGCCTACTTTCCCAAGAAATGGAGAAAGGCGACGGTTATCGTGATCCCGAAGCAGGGAAAGGATACCACCCGCTCGGAAAACCTCCGGCCTATCAGCCTACTTTCCGCTACGTCCAAGGTTTTTGAGCGCCTCGTGCAGCGTCGTGTACGAGAGCATCTAACCAACTTTGACGTGCTGGTCCCCGAACAGTTCGGCTTTCGTGTGGGGCATTCGACCACTCATCAACTGATGAGACTGGTGGAAAGCATCACGGAAGCCGGGTGTCGGAGAGAACGGACCGTTGGCTGTTTCTTAGATGTTGAGAAAGCCTTCGACAGCGTATGGCATGATGGCCTTTTATTCAAACTTAGGGAAGTCCAGCTCCCGGACTGCTACCTCCATCTGGTTGCTAGCTTTCTGACGGAGAGGACCTTCTGCGTGAGAGTTGGCGATTCTGTCTCTTCCGAGAGACGAATCACAGCCGGCGTCCCTCAAGGTAGCGTTCTAGGCCCCCTTCTGTTCTCGATCTACGTCAACGACGTGCCGAGACAGCCTGGAGTCCAGATGGCCCTCTTCGCTGACGACACGGCCGTATTTACGGCTGATCGTCATGAGGAAAGGGCCGTCCTACGACTGCAGCGCCAGCTCGACACGCTCGTGGACTGGACTGAGAATTGGAGAGTGCAACTCAACGCCACCAAGAGCGTAGCCGTCGAATTCTCCAAGCGACGGAAGAACCCCGTTAGGCAACTACGTATCGGCAGAACGTACTTGCGCTGGTCCAACGAGGTCAAGTACCTCGGCTTACACCTCGACCGTCGGCTCACCTGGCGTACCCACGCACAGACAGTTCTAAAGCGAGCATCCACTCGCCTGTGCGCACTGTTTCCACTCCTGATCAGCTCAGCCATGACCAGGAAATTGGGTAGGATGATCGTCGGCGCGTATCTGCTGCCGGTCATTACCTACGCCTGCCCGGTCTGGGGTTACCTCGCCGCAATGCATAAAAAGAAGTTGCAGAGCGTCCTCGACAGGGGGCTTCGGCTAGCGGCCAAAGTCCCCCGTCGCTTCTCATCTCGCCTTCTAAGGAGAGGACTTGGCGTCCGCTCCTTAGACGACACTTTCAGGCGGCTTGCACGCAAATTTTATGCACGTGCGGCGAGGTTCCCAGGCAATCCTCTAGTGACTGGGCTGGGAAGGTACCGTATACGCCCAGGTGATTCGTGGAAACGCCCTCGGTGCATACTGCGCTAGCGTAGGCTAGCACAACAGCCGAGAATCGGCCTGCTATAGAGCACGCGCCCTACTTGGGCAGGGCCACGAGGCAGGAGCTCCAGAAGGTAGCTCGGAACTCAGTTTCCCGTGCGGTTCGTCTCTGCGACGCACAACCGCAAAGCCCAGAGCGAAAATATAACTATATTTTAATTGATTAAAATATAATCAAACTTTCACATAGTGTTTAACATCATTAGTGCTGTGTGTTACAATTGTGCGGGCAGTGGTGAACTCGAGTTTCTGGTGTTAGTGGTGTTTTGGTGTTCTCCGCTGCTGTCTGTTGCCTGGTAAGTGTTGTAGCTATTAAGTAGTATACCTCACTACCCAGCTAGCGATCCGTAAAGTCTCACCAGCCTAGGCGTAGGTTAACCTCGCCGATGGCCGCAACCAACCTTCCCGTCGGTCCTTCTCAGGGCCACGAAATCCCACCTGGCGCTTTGGCGCAACCTCTACCAACCGAAACCGAGACAGTGTCTGCTGGGACGAGTGCCATGGACACTGAGGAGTGGCAAACTGTGAGTAGCCGGAAACGGCGAAACAGTGGCGACTCCGCGGGGTCCGGGCGGTCTTCCCAGCTGGGTCCTGCCACGGATAGACCCGCTACGGCCACCTCACCACCTACCCCGACTCGGCGGTTGCCGCCTCTGATCTTTGACCGGCCTACTGACTGGGATAAGGTCATGCGGCGACTTCACCGGGCCGCTCCTGCGAATACCCTGACTGCAGTTTGTCAGGGTGGCCGCTCCGTCAGAATTGAGACCACGACCATCGACAGTTTCCGGCTCGCCCAGAAGCTGCTGACTGATCGTGGTATCCCTTACTACACCTACGCCCTGCCGGAGGAGAGGGAACTCAAGGTCGAGATCGTCGGCATCCCCGCCGATGTTCCCGAGCCTACAATCTCGCACGCCCTTGAACTTTTGGGCTTTACTGTCAGCTCTGTAACTCCTCTCTTCTCCCCCGGCAGACGCATTCCCAGAAATGCCTTCCTTGTGAAAATCCTCAAGGTAGGGAATTTCCAAGCCATTTACCAAGTAGACTCTCTCTTTTACCTCCGGGTAAAAGTTTCAGCTTTCGAGTCCCGACCCGGACCCAAGCAGTGCTACAACTGCCAGAGGTACGGACACAGCAGTATCTATTGCCATTACCCGACACGCTGCATTCGTTGTGGTGAAGGTCATCACAAGGGCGATTGTCCTCGTGAACGCACCGCCACTGCCACGTGTGCAAACTGTCGTGAACCACACCCGGCAAGCTCTCGCCAGTGCAAGCACTATCATGACGCCCTCAAGCGCATCACCAAGGCCCAAAAGCCTCTCCCACCTGCCCCCAAGAAACCCTCAGCCCCTGCATCTGCCGCCCCGGCGGCCCCAGTTCCGGCTACCTCGTCTGCGCCTGCAGCCGCTGTAGTCCCCCCGACCTGCCCAGCGCCTGCCGGAGCGCTCAGTTACGCGGCAGCCGCCGCCTCCGATGCATCTTTCCCTCCTTTGGCCTCGTCGCGAAAGCAACCCGCGCCAAAGAAGAAAAAGTCATCGACCACCATCCTCACGCAGCACAAGCCCGCTGCAACTAAGTCAGCATCTGCCCCAGCTCCCCAAGAGCCTCGGCAGCCTACAACTACACCTCGGCCCGATAATGGTATCATGTATCGAGTGCCCCCGCCCACGCCGCAGGCGCCATCGGCGGAGGAAGGGTCCTCGGATCCGACCTTTGCTGATCGTTTGCGTGTCTGGGTTGAGACCCTCATCCCTCAAATCTTGGCTGCCAAGGACGTCCAGTCTCTGCTAGTCACCATTCTTACCTCTCTCATGACTCTCCTGCCTCTCAATGTCTAGGCCTCTTCGGCTGGTGGCATGGAACGCGTGTGGTGTTCCGTCTCGCCGAGCCGAATTGGCTAACTTTGCCACTGAATATGACCTCGATGTCATCCTCCTCTCCGAAACTTTCCTTACCCCTGCTGCTTCCTTTCAGCTTCCGGCGTACACTACATATCGCACGGATAGGCCCCGGCTACAACCCCCCGCTCGTCCCAGCGGGGGTACTGCTATTCTCGTCCACAGGCGCATTGCCCATCGTCTCTTACCCCCTCCAGATACTAGGTATTTGGAGACGACGGCGGTGGCCCTCTGGATCGGGGATCGGGAGGTTCGCCTAATTTCGGCGTACCTTCCTCCCGGGCCCGGAGGGCCTCCGCCGCCTGAGGAGTGGGACGCCCTCCTCGACCACGAACTACCTACTATAGCTGCCGGAGACTTCAACTCCAAGCATCCCTCTTGGAACAGCCGTGTCACGAACCCGCGTGGCCGCTCGCTCTACAGCTACGTTCAGCGTCATCTGCAGGTCTCAGTTATTGGTCCTGACTCACCGACCCACGTGCCCACTAGGGGCCTTCCGGATGTCCTTGACATTGTCATTGTCAAGGACCTGGCCATTCCTATCACTGTCAGTGCTGTATCGGACCTCTCGTCCGACCACGACCCGGTACTTATCACTGTTCGTCCCCTGTTGGACACACCTCTCCAACCCCCCTCTCGTCCACGGAGAGTCAACTGGCGCTCCTATCATGACGAACTCCAACGAACAGTGCCATCTGACCCCCCGGCCCCCATCGCCTCTACGGCTGATGCGGACCGTATGGCCGACTATCTTCAAGAAGTCGTTACGTCCGCTATGGACACACACACCTATCTTGTCCCGGAGACAAATCGCCGGTCTCAATTACCTGAAGAGGTGCTCCTCGCCATCCAAACTCGGCGCCAACTCCGCCGGAGATGGCAACAAACCCGGGATCCTGCTATCAAACGCAGGCTCAACGCCCAATCTGACCTTGTCAAGCAGCTTCTGCTTGATGCCACTGCACATCGTTGGGACTCGTATCTCGAGTCTCTTGAAGTCCGGCCCGAGTCTGTCTGGCAGGCTGCGAGTCGACTTACTGGCGACAAAAGGACCCGCCATCCACTCAGATCACCGGACGGCATTGTGTACTCCGCGGCCGGCAAAGCTGAAGTCTTTGCCGCAACCATGGAGGAGCAATTCACCGTCCACGGAGGCGTCTGCGACCCCGTCCACTCGGCCGAGGTCGCAGACTTCCTATCTGGATATTTTTCCCGCCCTCCAGCTGACATCCCTGACCCGTTCGACCGGGCCGATGTTGTCTCGGCTATTGGTCGACTTCGCCCTAAGAGGGCGCCCGGCGATGATCGTATCGGAGCGGCGGCGCTACAACACGCTCCCCCTAGCCTCATCAACTTGGTCCACGAGCTGTTCAATGGATGTCTCCGGCTTCATTACTTCCCCAGCCTGTGGAAGCGTGCGAAAATCATCATGATCCCCAAGCCTCGCAAGCTGCGTATTGACCCCTCAAACCATCGACCCATCTCACTGTTGCCAGTCATATCGAAGGTACTCGAGCGCCTCCTGCACGGTCGGTACGCGCCTCTGCTGGATGGTTTCATTCGGCAGGAGCAGTTCGGCTTTCGCAGAGAGCACTCGACGACCCTTCAACTCGTCCGGGTTGTTACCCATTTGACGGACGCCTACAACAAGCATCTGTCCTCCGTCGCTGTATTGCTCGACGTGAGTAAGGCCTTCGATCGAGTCTGGCACGAAGGCCTTCTCTACAAACTGGCCCACTCCCCACTCCCTGCCTCATTCGTTCATTTTCTCCGATCGTACTTGTGCGATCGTATCTTTAGGGTATGCGTCGAAGGGTCGTACTCATCCGTCCGACCAGTCGCCGCAGGCGTACCTCAGGGATCTGTCCTTGGCCCCGTTCTGTACCTCGTGTACACGAACGACCTGCCTGTTCAGCCTGGAGTCACTCTCTCGCTCTATGCGGATGACGCTATGTACCACGCCAGCTCAGCGAGTCTTGATTTCGCAGCTGGCCTGGTGCAACGTCAGCTCGCCGTACTTCCGGACTGGCTAAGGAAGTGGAGGATGGCGGTCAATGCGGAGAAATCCGAGGCGATCGCCTTTTCTCGTAAATTAACTTCCCGCTGCCAGTCCCTCTCCCTTGAAGGGAGCCCAATCGAGTGGAAACGGACTGTAAAGTACTTGGGCGTCACTCTTGACCGACGCCTAAGCTTTGCACCTCATGTCTCTCTGAGTCTCCAGCGCGCCAGAGGCGTCAGAGCCAAACTATTTCCCTTTCTCTCTCATCGGGGTTCAGTGCCTGTGCGCACTAAACTCACCATCTACTTGCTCTTTCTTAGGGCAATCCTGACTTACGCAGCCCCCGCCTTTTGGGTACTACTCAGCCCATCCGTTGTCGCCCGGTTGGAAGCTTTCCAATCCCGAACCCTCCGCTACATCTCCAACTCTCCCTGGTTTGTCAGAAATGATGCCATCAGGCGAGGGTTGAAGGTTCCTTCACTTACCGAATTCGTTCGGTCCCTAGCCCTCAAACTATTCTCCCGAGCCTATGTCTCGACCCATCCTCACATCCGTCGACTAAGCACAGATGTCGGCCCACCACCTAGACGCCACAAACGCCCCCGAGCGTTGCTCGACGACCCCCCATAAGCACTTACAGAACATCTGCCCCATCCCCCCGACCTTGAGAATTTTCACGCTCCTCCTCCTTCCTTCTTTCTCATGTCCGTGCTGGCGCTCGGCGACAGACTTGGGGGGGGGTCTGCGCTCGCCCTAGGTGTGCCTAGTGCCACCTCTGGTGGACGCTGCCTCCTCCTACGCTCTCTCCCGTGCGCCGACATTGCCGCCTGGCAGCCCTCGGCGACTTTTCCTGAGCGGCTAGGGGCGCCCTACCCGTTGTGGGAGGGTCATTCCTGCTTCTCACGCGAAAGGTCTTCGAGGTCTCCCCCATTCTGCCGTCACGGGTCTCTTCGAGGTCCCAGGGTCCAAGTAAAATCATAACATCCTGTCCCTCCAAAATAAAATTGATGGAGGTCCCATTCCTTTCAAAGCGCGAGATCGCTAGCCAAGGTAACAGCAAGGCAACATGCAGTCATCGGGTATCACCCGGACACTGGCGGGTCTACCTAGAGCTGTTGCCCGGGTAGGCTGTGCTACTCTTTTTCGCATTTGCGATTGTGGTTTTTAACCGTTAGTAATATCTTTTTCAATCTGTTTTCTTCATCATCATCATCATCGTTCTTCAACCATTTTCAGAAGTGTATTGTGTCGTGCGCGAGTGTTTTTGTGATTCGTGTGCAGTGCGCGTCTGGTGTTCGTGTTCTTTGTCTGTCAGTGTAGTGATTCAGTGCTGGTGAAAGTTACTCATTCCTAGCCCTTTTTGCGTCTTCGACGTTCATTTCGGTTAATCCCGAGATGGCGTCGAACGCAACTCCCGTTCCTTTGCCGGCACCGCTGGTAACCTTAATGGAAACCTGCGGTACTGGTCCTCATTCTACCCCGCTGCCGTCCCATACAATCAGTGATAGTGAAAGTGAAAGTGATTGTGCGTCGATGTGTAGTGTGGGGACGGGGGAAGGTGAATTTTCGCTTGTGGAGGGCAAGTCTGCCAAACGCAAGCGAAAATTGGTCGCCAGCCCGCCACCGGCCGCTGCTACGCATCGGGTATCTAGTCCCGGTAACAGCGCCAACCATCCGACTCAGTCTCCCTCTCAATCTGTGCCCAAGCCTAAAATTCCTCCGATTGTCATTCCCGACAATCGCAATTATAGGGAAATTCTTCGTTCCCTCCAGAATCTGCTTCCTTCGGCCAAACTCGAGGCCAGGTGCCAAGGCTCCTCGCTTCGAATTGCGGCCACAACAGTCCCGGACTTCCGATCGGTCCAACAGTTTCTTACCGATCGGAAGATCTCCTTCCATACTTTCGCGCTTCCTTCAGAGCGCGAAATTAAAGTTGTTCTTTCCGGACTTCCTTCCTGGACCGCCCCCGATACCATCAGGCAGGAGCTTGTCGCCTTAGGCTATTCGCCGACGGCGGTAAGTGTACTGCATGCTGGCAAGGGGGAAGATCGCCGTCCTGTGAATAGTTTCCTAGTGAAACTACTCAAAGTAGGCCAGTTCGAGGAGGTCTATGGCCTCCAAAACTTCCTGCACCTTCGGGTGCAAGTTCGTACTTTTGACCCGCGGCCAGGCCCCTCGCAGTGTTTTAACTGTCAGAGGTTTGGCCACTCCAGCTTATTCTGTAATCACCCTCCGCGTTGCGTGCGATGTACTGAGCCTCATCGTGGGTGTGATAAGCCCAAGACGGGGTTCACGGCCATTTGCTGCAACTGCGGCGGGGACCATCCGGCTAGTTATAGAGGATGTAGGGACTTTATATCAGCCATGAAGCTGCAGCGGACTCCTGCTCGCCCTGGCGCGCAGGCAGGCCGTGTTGCAGGTCCCCTCCCTAACCGCAGAGAGGCCTTCCCACCTCTCTCCGGAGCATCATCTCAGGCCCCGGCAGCAGTTCCGGCTGCTCCCAGGGCCCCAGTTCCGCCTGCAGTCGACGTTTCGGCGCCGCCTGCAGTCCCTTCTGTCCCGGCGCCTGCCGGAGCGCCCGGTCCTTCATACGCGGCTGTGGCCGCTACATCAGTCCCGCCTTCCGCTCCTCGGAGCCACAAACCAAAGCGCACTCGTCGCCGTCAGCGACAAGTTCCACAGGCCTTGCCTGTAAAACCTCAGCGGGCCCCGCCCGCCCCCAGCCATCAACCTAAGCTCCCAATTGAGCAGACCCCACGTCCGTCCCCGAGCCCTGCGCCATCTGCAACACCGGCCGAGGCCAGCCAGGTCCGTCTTCCGGAATCTCGGGAATCTTCCCGGGCCCCGGTAGACCCCCTGACTGCCTGGGCTGAAACTTTGGTAAACAACATCAGGTCTGCTCCAGATACAACCACGGTTCTCGCCCTGGTGTTTCAATCCCTGTCTACCCTCTTTCCTCTTCTTCCTTTGAATGGCTAGGAGTCTTAGGATCGTTGCGTGGAATGCCCATGGGGTAGTCCCTCGACGATCTGAACTGATGACTTTCGTAACGGAGTACGACGCTGATGTCGTCCTCCTTTGCGAGACTCATCTGGCTCGCTACCATACCTTCAACCTGCCATCTTACATCTGTTTTCGTCAGGATCGTCCCCAACGGCCTGGCTGTCGCCCCTCGGGGGGGACAGCCGTCTTAGTCCACAGGCGGATATCCCACAGGCCACTACCCCCTTTAGATACATCTCTTGTTGAAGGTTGTGCGGTGGCGATAGACGCTGGCGGATCGGAGTTGCGCGTTGTTGCGGCGTATCTCCGGCCCGGCCTGCGGCTACCTCCACCGCCCGAGGAGTGGGACGCTCTCCTCGATCATCCCCTACCAACCATCGTAGCCGGCGACTTAAATGCCAAGCATCCCTCCTGGAACAGCAGAGTAGCCAACGCCTACGGAAAATCTCTGTATCGGTTCGTCTCCGACGACCCGGTACTTCAAGTTATCGGCCCAGAAGACCCTACTCACTTCCCCTTTTCCGGTCATCGACCGGACGTCCTTGACATTGTCATAGCCAAGGACGTGACCCATCACATCCAGGTCTCGTCAGTGTCGGATCTCTCATCCGATCACAATCCCCTTTTTATAACTGCCCGTGAGCTGTCGGCCTCACCCCGACCTCCCGCTCAGACTGTTAGGAGAGTCAACTGGCGCTCCTACCATGATGAGCTCTCACGGCGGTTACCATCACTCCCCGCGGACCCGGTCGTCACTTGTGACGATTTGGATCTCCGAGCCACTCATCTTCAGGAGTTGGTCCAAGGTGTCATGGATCGACACACATATACTCTCGAGGTGAATCATCGTAAATCGGCCTTACCTGCGGAAGTACTCCACGCCATCTGGCTACGGCGCAATCTCCGCCGCAGATGGCAAAGAACCCGTGATCCCGGCGTCAAAAGGCGCTTTCAGGCCCAGTCTCTTTACGTCCAGCAGCTACTGCGGGACGTAAACTCTGATCGATGGGACTCATACCTTGAGTCTCTTGAAGTCGACCACGCCTCCGTCTGGAGAGCGGCGAGTAGACTGACCCGCGAGAAGAGAACTCGCAACCCACTTGAAACTCCGAACGGGGTTGTATCTTCATCAGAAGGCAAGGCAGAGGTCTTC
Organism: Magicicada septendecula; assembly: GCA_034769895.1. Classification (NCBI taxonomy): domain Eukaryota; kingdom Metazoa; phylum Arthropoda; class Insecta; order Hemiptera; family Cicadidae; genus Magicicada; species Magicicada septendecula. The sequence goes on from CM068367.1 coordinate 87,906,026, forward strand.
GCCGACTGCATGGAGGTGCAATTTACTGTTCACCAAGGCGTCTCGGACCCTGCCCACTCGGCAGAAGTCCGTGACTTCCTATCTGGACATTTTTCACGCCCTCCCGAAATCCCAGCCCTCCCGTTCGACAGGGATGAACTAGTTTCATCTATCTGCCGACTAAATCGCCGTCGCGCCCCCGGTCCTGACCGGATCGGGGCCGCTGCTCTACAAATTCTCCCGGCCTCAGGCGTTGACCTCGTTCTTGAGCTGTTTAACTCCTGTCTCCGGCTACAGTACTTTCCCCGCCTGTGGAAATCTGCCAACATCGTAATGATTCCGAAGCCTCGCAAGCCGCGCATGCTTCCTGAAAGCTATCGTCCAATCTCTCTCTTGCCAGTCATCTCGAAGGTGTTCGAGCGTCTCCTGCTGGCTCGCATCTCGCCGCTGCTAGATGGTTTCATCCGCAGCGAACAGTTCGGGTTTCGCAGAGAGCACTCGACCACGCTTCAATTGGTCCGCGTTGTTACGCACTTGTCAGACGCCACCAACAGGCGAGCGGCTACGGCCGCCGTACTGTTGGACGTGAGCAAGGCCTTCGATAAAGTCTGGCACGAAGGTCTTCTCTTCAAACTTGCCAATTCCCCTCTACCATCGACCATAGTGTTTTTCCTCCGGTCGTATCTCAGCGACCGAACCTTCAGGGTGAGCGTCGACGGGTCCTGTTCTACAGTTCGACCCGTCGCCGCCGGCGTACCACAGGGATCTGTCCTCGGCCCCGTTCTGTACCTTGTGTACACGAACGACCTGCCTGTCTTGCCCGGAGTCACGTTGTCTTTGTTCGCTGACGATGCTATGTATCACTGCAGCTCCCTGTCCCCGCGATTTGCGAGTACAAAGCTGCAGCGTCAGTTGAACCAGCTTCCGGACTGGCTACGGAAATGGCGGGTGACGATCAACACGGAGAAATCCGAGGCGATCTGTTTCACCCGTAAGTCCATCTCCCGATGCCAGCCCCTCTCCCTAGCAGGGAGACCCATCGCCTACAAAGAATCGGTGAAGTATTTAGGCGTTCGACTAGATCGTCGCCTTTGCTTCAACGCCCACGTGACGGAAACCCTTGCCAAGGCTCGCGGCGTCCGAGCCAAATTATCTCCTTTCCTCTCGTGTCGCAGCCGCCTGGCCATGCGCACGAAACTTACCATCTATCTACTATTTCTCAGGTCTGTATTGACCTATGCGGCACCCGCCTGGTGGTCTCTTTTATCCACCACCAACAGATGTAGGCTGGAAGCTTTCCAGTCCCGAACACTCCGATCCTTGACGGGGTCCCCTTGGTTTGTAAGGAACGACGTGATTCGAAGGGGTCTCCGTGTTCCTACCTTGACTTCCTTTGTCCGGTCGCTGGCTCTCACTCTCTTTGCTAAAGCCTCGACCTCCACCTTCCCGTACCTACGAACCATCAGTGCATCAGAACCACCACCGCCCATTCGGGTCAAGCGCCCTCGGGCGCTTCTTGATGACCCGCCATAACGCCATCCTCTTTAAATTAAATACAAACAAGTAATCATCAGTCCTAGACCAGAGTATTTCACCAAACTGTCCTTCTCTCCTTCCTGTCCACCTCCTAGCACGCTGAGCCGGCTGCTTGTCGCTGTCATCATTCACTGGCACGGAGGCTCTCCGCCTCGCGGGGAGCGACCGACGCCCTCAGGGCGTCTGCTGACTGGACTTGAAACGGGCAACATCTGTTGCTCGAATCGGTACCAGCGGCAGTGCATTAAACAAATAACAGTTATACTCCCCCGCCTTCTCAGTTAACTGGTTGGCGGTTTCCTTTTCCAGTCTTAGGTAACCAGTCGACATGTACCAGCACTATGTTTACTTCTGGCAGCCATTGGACACGATCCAGATGCTGCAATCAAGCCACGGGTGCAAAGACACCCCGCATCCATAATGCAATGCAAACCCGGACACTGCGACCACCGGAGCACGACTAGCTGCTGCTCCGTTCAACTCTGGACTCTGGATTAAAATATAACAAAAATATATTACTTGCAGTTAATAAAAAATATTAAAACAAAAAAGTCGACTACTGAAGAGAGCCTGTTATTCAAAAATCAGGACGTTCACTAGGCCTGTATAGTAAGATATTAATTTCTTAACATTATTAAACAGAGAAAGTGTGACGAAACGGAGAAGACGCACAGAGTGTCTCCAGTTACTTCAGGAACAGAAAACAGACATGGCAGACACCGGCTTGCTGTACAACACACACACAGCAGCAGCAGCAGTACTGTAAATCTCACTTCCAGGTTGAAATTAACTCACAGGATGAAGTGGTGCACATCAGTGCACGCGTTACTGTCTGGAGAGTTTAAACATTAGGGATGCAGTGCGGAAGTTTGTTTTGTATAACGACTACTAGAACATAGCGCTCGTACGTTCAACTATTGCGTTCGTTGCCTCAAGACACTGCTGAGAATTATTATTCAGAAATCGATTGTTTAATTAGAAGGAAAAAAACATAACCGTTCCTTACTTCCTCCGCGCTTAATCGAACCAAAGATCAATGTCTACAGAAAAACGGGTACTGTCCCAATAACCGTAACCGCACTCATTTTCGATATTTCGATTATTGGCTTCGATATGTAGTGAATATCGCACATAATTTTAGTTGGGTAATAAATCGCGAAAATTTATTTGTGTACGTTATAAAATAGTTTGTTGATGATTGCAATCGTGTTTCATTGTCATATTTTTACACACAAAAAAATGTTTCTAGCAATAATGTAACACCGATGTATTTCTGTGACCCCGAAAGTTGGCGTTGTTAGGTTAACAACGCCAAAATATGCAAACTGAAATTACTCATGGAAACCAATATGCCTTTAAAAATAATACTCTTTTATTAAAATGCTTTTTGTGAAAACCAAACCACGTAAAAGAAACAACTCGAAGTAAGGCGGGGTGACCCTTGGATTAGTATTGCCTCTTGCCTATTACTATACATGTCTCCCTTTTTATAACAGAACTCGTCTTCCACTAATACTCGGTTTTTGTGCAGATCACTGGCAAAGCGACCAACTCGAAGGAAGGCAAGATATGTTATACGAAGTCTTACACGACCGGTGTCATTTTGATTAAAATTAACTCCCGGGCTGTTTGGCCGTGGTCCATAGTTTGTGACAAAACCACGTTTCGACAGTGCCACTGACTGCCATCTTCAGTGGAAACGAGTTGAACGCTAAAGTGGGATGATATACGTTTTCCGTTAACTACGTCCAAACAGCCCGGGAGTTAATTTTAATCAAGAAGGCGAGATATTATGTATGTCTCAATTGTTTTGTGTTTCGCACAAAAATTTCCTTCCGGTGAAGTTTTTCAGATTTTACTCAATAATATTAAAGAATATTGATCACCAAACGAATAACAAATCTTGTTTTCATTGGCTAATACTTTTATTTGTTTAAATCTTACTATTCAGAAATATTTTTCACTTTTTTCTGTTGTTGTTTTTGTTAAAAATACTTATGTTCTTTGTTCTTAAAGTTTGTCTCTTTTAAGCATTGTGTGAACATATTAAATGTCATATTTTTCCTAACCATGGCTTTTGTTTCATTAAACAGTAAGCTTAAAACCAAAACCCATTCCAAAAATTCCAAAAAACCAAAAACCTAACCTCACAAATGAAAACAACACGAATTTTTGCTTTACATTACACACTCGCTCTGCCTCAACGAGAATGTTCACAGAACCCTATGAGAAATCAAAAATAAGCCAAGTACCCCACCAGGCAATAATTCCTAATACTTAAAGTGTTGATAAACACAGAAACTATGTCACTTTTTAGCATAAAATTAACAGTTTTTATAAAATTTTGCTTAAAAATCTACGAATAGCTTTTATAGTTCAGACATTTGTGTTCAAAGTATATTTAACGGCTTTGATTAATTTGATGTTTAAGAGCAAGTGAGCCGTAACAAAGAATAAGAGATATTGAACTAAATGAAAATTGAATAATTATTGAAAAGAAAGCGACAGTGTAGTGAGATAGCAGAGAAAAACGACGCACAATAAAGCTCCCATTGAAATCCGTTTCAAGGTTCTCCGGCTGTCACTCCCTTAATAAACTGCATCCCCGTCTGTATCCCACTTACCCTCTCTTCCCTTGCTTACTGTTACACTTTAGTAGACTACTGTACTTTGTTGTGTATAATATATACTTTCTACACAAAAATGTGTGTGTGTGTGTGTGTGTGTGTGTGTGTGTGTGTGTGTGTGTGTGTGTGTGTGTGTGTGTGTGTGTGTGTGTGTGTGTGTGTGTGTGTGTGTGTGTGTGTGTGTGTGTGTGTGTGTGTGTGTGTGTGTGTGTGTGTGTGTGTGTGTGTGTGTGTGTGTGTGTGTGTGTGTGTGTGTGTGTGTGTGTGTGTGTGTGTGTGTGTGTGTGTGTGTGTGTGTGTGTGTGTGTGTGTGTGTGTGTGTGTGTGTGTGTGTGTGTGTGTGTGTGTGTTTATTTTGTACGTAACTCTTCAATATTTCTTGCAGATTTTCTGTATTATGAAATTTTCTTCAAATAATATAATTTATAAAGTTTTACTTGCAGAAGTATATATTATTTGAAGAAATATTCATAATATGTTGTATGTGTGTACGTTTTTACAGATATAATAATATATGTAGGGCTTGAAGATAATCGTAACTATTAAAAAGAATTTCCCTGACTACAGAAAACACTCTGTCCTTTGCAAATCTGCATCACCAGTACGCAAATAAGACAGTCCTACTAATTAGCCTTAGAGACTGATGAAACAAGATAAATACACAGACTGTTCTCATGAGCAAGCAATGAAATTTGAGAGACAAAATGCGCGGTATTCTGCGGTTTATTATATCGTAAACACACACACACACACAAAGCAGTACAATGAATTTCATTTTCAGCTTGAAATTAACTCACAGGAAGGACTAGTCCACATTAGTGAACATATTACTGTCCGGAGAGTCTAAAAATCAGGGATGCAGCACAAGTTTGTTTTGTATAATGACTACTGCAGCTCAACGTTGGTGAGTTCAATTTAATGTCGTTCGCGGCCCCGAGGCTGTCCTGAGATTGCTCATTCACAAATCGGTTGTTTAATTCAAAGGAAGAAAAACACAAACGGTCCTTATGTGTGGCATACTGATTTTCATCGCAATGATCGAGATCGAGTATCAAGCCAAAGATTTTTAAAACTACAGCTTCTACGTACTGATTCTATTTACCCGTCCAGTAAACCAGCTGTCAAATTATTAATTGACTACTTTTTTATTTTATAAAGTGATAACATTACTGATATTTAGTCTGTGGTGGAATAAAGCTGACACCAAAAACACTAAACCAAACACAATTATCATTTACTACTCTTTATTCAAACCACACAGATCTCTTACAGAGTACAATAAATCCATTAATCATTACTCATAACAACAACAACAGTCACTAAAGTCAATTATGTTACATAGTCGAGTTTAAGAAACAAATAATTAGGCCTACGCGTCACATCAATATTTTATGAGCCATAACCTCCAATTAACCAGTTAATAACATACTTGATATCATTAGTTATTTTATTTCATTTTGTGCATCGCTGTGCCAGGTTGCCGGTAAACTCGTCTTCTTCATCCTCATCATCATCATCATCATCATCATCATCATCATCATCATCATCATCATCATCATCTTCTTCTTCTTCTTCTTCTTCTTCTTCTTCTTCTTCTTCTTCTTCTTCTTCTTCTTCTTCTTCTTCGTCTATTCTCAATCCAAAGATTAGTGGACGGCCATATTCTGAATGATCGGAATGTACACTTGAAACATTTCAACCCTACCTCTCCACCAACTTGGTACAGGTATTTTTTTTATTTGTCTTCCACTAGCAATTCCACCATTAATTGTCCTCTCTAATATCGTAATCATACAGCTACTATTCCCCAACCATTAACGTCTCCTCATGATGTTTTCCATTGTCGGGAAACATGAATAAGTATTTCAATAAGTTTTACGTAGACTGGTGGTGGTATCCACTCGCGGCTTCAAGGCCCTTTCTGAAAATTATCACAAGTAAATCGATTGTTAATTCGAAGAAAGGACAGCAAACTCTAACGTACTGACGTCCTTCGCAGTGAATACTGATGGTGGTGTGTATTTCTGCATGAGTGAAAACAGTAAATGGAATTACCAACGTCTCATAATGAGACCACAGCCCGGGAAAAGAAATTATGGTAGACCAATAAAAAAACGTTCCCATATAAACGGATTGCCAGGATACCATAGATAGGAGTAGAACTAAAATGATAAGTAGGTAGAAGAACGTAAAGAAACGTATGGTCAATACTGGGTACAACAGAGCTTAGGCAGGAGGAGAAGGAGAACGACGACTACGACAATGACGACTATGACGACGACGATGAAGACTTAGAATAAGACGACTATTGATGATAATGACGACGATGACGACGACACAGAAGTACTGAAGAAGAAGAATATTCTTAATCAAAAATACGTTTGTACCTCGTTCGAAAAATCTCGTTTTCGTAGAAAATATTCTTGTCCCTTTCTTTCCGTACCGACACGAATTGGCTCTTGACTTACGTTCTATTTCAGTCGCGAAAACAAATTCGACAGTCTGCCTGTTTTCCGCTTCTGTATCGCACACGTTTATAAAACGAAACTGGCTATATTTCAGATAACAATCAAATAGTACTCAGACAGTGAGCTCACTTCACGATTCAAGTTTATTTACAAACTCGCCTAACCTTATGTACTTTGTGGGAGCAGGTTTTTTCTCAAATGAGACGTCAGTGGAGGGAAACAGCAGTAGACAGACACTGCACTTACGATGAGATCGTTTAATCTTTTACTGTATATTGTGATTCCGACGCTCCAGACGTCTACACTCGATGCCACACGCACGGTTGAAGCACTCTTGGAATCGTAAGTAACTACGTAACTGAATACTGAAGACTCTCTCTCTAACTTTTCTATCTTATCTTCTCTCAGTATATACCCCCTTCCTCTAAGGATATATATCCGTGACTCTTGGTACACATAAGTTTTCTATAAACTTCTCTGTTCTAATTCACTACAGTTTCCACACCCTCCTCCTATGGCACTACAGCCCAAGTCGGGCCGTCCTCCACCAATCTACTCTATCCATTGCAGCCCTACTCCAGTTTCTTATCTCCATGTCCCTCGCGTCCTCTGCAACGCCATCTTCCCACCTCTTTCTCGGACTGTCTCTAGGTCTCGTTCCCTCCCATGTACCCAGCAGAGCTCTTTCGGGGTTCCTGCCATCCTCCATTCTCATAACATATCCGGCCCAACGCAATCTTTGCATTCTTATAAATTTTGAGACTGGTATCTCTTTATATATTTGATACAGTTCATTGTTGTATCTCAGTATCCATGAGCCATTTTCTTGTATTGGGCCTATTGTGCCGGTTCGTCAACAAACCGGCGCTAATATAAGAAAATTATATATACAAAAAAAATTAAAAATTAAAAAAAAAAATTTTTTTTATAAAGCATAAAAGGTTTAAAGAGGGGTTACACTATAATGCGTATTATACGAGGATTTTCCTTTCAAAGGTGTCTACTATGTCGTAGCCGCACCCTATCTCGCCTAAATTCGTTGTCATAAACAACGCCCTGCACTCAACAAATACTTTCTTACCATTGCAGTGTTTAAAACATTATTAAATTTAACTGCGTTACAACTACCCATGTAACAACAATTTAACGTTAAACCTATTTCAATATTACAAATAGATTTTGTTCCGGTTACGACCTAGTTTTAAATTAATTTAATCTTGCTTTTATATTGTAATTACGTTTAAAACATTAATCTCGTATAGACAACATGGATTTACAATTTACGGTAATTACATGTAAATACGGTATTATCACATAAATTCGTATGAAGCAAAAGATAAAATACAAGTGAGAGAATCATAACCTAAAAAGAATTTACGGTTCGCAAAATATTATTAAACAATAATTTTTAGTTTCAATCAATCATTACCTAATAACAGTCCTGAATTGATTATTTAGCTATGACTATGATATCATGGAAGTCATTATTAGGTAAGACGGAGTGTTAAAAAATTATGTGGAAAAACGTTTTGTACTGGAGAAATATGGGGTTTATGATTTTTCATAAAATTTAAATTTGTCTTAAACGATACGCACATACATTTGGTAAGAACCTGGTAAGAACCAGGCAATATTTGTCTGAAAATTGTTAAGAATTTTTAAAAATCGGGCAGAATAAAATCATATGAACTAAATAATGAAGAATAATGAATATATCGCACAACGAAGAGTTGTATTTACAATGCACCAATCAGATCACTTATGACGTGTTATGTATAAGCGAGATTGGGTAGAAAGCTCTACAAGATCGATTCGAAGTGTAAGGGCTTTTTTATTTCACGTTCCTCCAATTCTTTTCCACCTATGACCATCCCCAGTTACTGGAATGGTCTATTTGCTCTTTTATTGTCCCCGTATTTTCTATTTTTTTCATTTTCCCTTCTACCACTAACTATTGTTACATCTCATTACTTTTTCTTCTAAAACTTTGTTAGTTCATCCGCATCCACATTCTCTTGCAACCTCTTTCTTTCCGACTATCAACACTAAATCGTTTGCTAGAGCAACCTTGAAAATACTTACATCTTTCATAATTAGGTAAGTTACTCTTAATTTTTTTTCTAGATATATTCTAATAATATTTCATAAGGATGTATAATATGATTAATTGTGGACATAGCCCTACTCCTTATCTTAGTTCTCCGTTTACTGTAAATCTTATTGTATTCTGTTATTTAACATTGTTCTTATAAATTTGTTGATTTATATTAACAGTTTTCGTATCAACACTTCTTCCTTCTTAACAGTTCCAAATATATTTTATCAAAAAGGTTTGTAGATCTATAAAGATAGCTAGACATTGAAAAATCTCATGGTGCATTCATTTTCCTTAGAAGTTACCGAATGCGATAGTTTCCGTAGAAATTTCACATGCGATAAATTTTACTGATTTGTTTTTTAGTTTTGGTAATTTTGTGAATTTTGATAAGTTCAGATTGTCTTCCAACTTTTTTATTGTACAATTTATTAAAATTTCATTAGTCCAGACATAACAGTTTTGGGTATACCAGTTACCAGTTTTTTTTTCACCGTTAATGCTTTCTGGTTGATTCTCTAGTTAATTCTCTACTGAAATCACTCAATCTTTGTTTTCCTTTGAATGCGCCCCAAACGAAAGTGCGTGAATGCTTGCGTTTGTATGACCAATTAGTGAAATTTGAGTCTACTCAAATTGTTGAGTGTACTCACAACTGATAATAACTCGCTGAAGAATGGGCGATATATTTTATATTATCAAAAATACAACTTATATTGAATCTAAAATAGTATTGTTGTCCAGTAAGGAAAATGAGCGCTCTTATAGGTGAAAACGTCATGTCTCTATGTTTTCAATTATTCTGTGGCATATTCACTCTTAGTTTTCGTGACTGAAGATTTTATTGCATTCCACTAACAACAAGCACTGACTCTTGTTTATTACATATCGTCCTTTGTTGGTAAAATATCTTATAAATGAAACTCAGAAAAACTCTTACACGAAGCCTATTTACAGGTGAAACCAAAGAGTAAAAAAGCAAAAAAAAAAAATGTAAGTAAACGTAAAAGGTGAATGTAAACTTAGCAAAAATTAATATGAGAAGAGTAAGTTATATAAAGAATTCTCAGAAAATATCTCATAAACTAACAGTAAATAAACTGGACTGCAAACGTAGTAAGCATTAAGAAAGAAGAAGCAGAAAATTAAAATAAACAACTCACAACAAAACTTCTTCAAGAATGTCAATGAGCATACTTGACCGACATATAAAACACTGGTTTTTAAGAAGAGGGTTGTTATATAAAGGTTATTTGCTGAGGCAAGGGAAAATTAAGCTGACAAGAAAACGGAAAAGACGATGACGACGACAAGATTAAGCAGGTCGTTCTGATTGATGAGGCATTGGCTGTAGGTGACAGATTACGACGTCTCCGTCGCCGCCGCAACTGGTGACATGATCTCACCACAGCCAAACATTCTTTCAACAAATTTTGTTACAAATAGTGCGTTAATGAGACCACACAGAACGTCTTTATTTTCAAACACTGTAGCCGATTCATAGAAACATCGAATTATTTACTATTATTATTCCGGCTGCACAATGTTTACACATTTTCCGGAACCGAAGATTACAAAATTGATTGAATTCTCATCTTCCACTGCTGCTTGTCCATCCAAAGATCTTCTTCAATTTCTCTTTCCTCAATATAATCTGAAAGTCTTCTATCCACGTGATATGTGGTATTCCTCTTTTCCTTCTTCCTGGTGGAGTCCATTCCATAACTCTTCTTCGCAACCTTTCCTGTGCCATTCTTTTGGTATGTCCACACAATTGTAATTTTTTTGTTTCAATAGAATCAACAATTGAATTTTTCACATTCATTCTGTCCTTAATAACTTCATTTCTAATTTTCTCACGTCCGGATACTCTTGCCTAAAGTCTCCAAAAGTCCATCTCTGCTGTCATCAATTTTGTTCTTGTGTGTTTATTGGCAGTCCAAACAACTAAGCCGTAAGACATGATATTTCTAACACGTCGAATTATTTCATAACGAATAAATGTTGTTCTCGTCACCCTGTAATACTGTATGGTGATCAGTCGTGCTCCGAGAGCTTGTACTGTAGGTTGCCGCCATCTTAGTAGATAAGAATACCAATAATAATTAAACATAAAAACGTAATGTGGAAGCAACCATAGTAGGTGAAGATAGCAACAATACGTATGCATAAAAATAATTTGCAATTACATATAATAAACAATACATACTTTAAAATTGAATAAGAACTCTACCCCCTCCGGGCTCAGGCTAAAATCGCTACTGCTGTGACAAAGCGATAAATGTTTGTTCTCTTTATTCATAAAGCCAGAGGAGAAAATGCGCGTACAAAAACTATGAAAAAACACACACAAGATATGAAGAAACAATGTGTCATGACAAGTTGTGTTTGTTGTTCAGTTTGATACCCGAAAAACAATAAATAGAACTAGGGGAACACAATACTTCATAATTAAAAGGAGGAATTTTATTTCAACCATAAAAGTTTAAGTATACAGAATTAACAGTGATACAAGGTTGAACAACGCTCAGAGAAGTTAGGGAAAGGATGGCTACAGGAACAAGAATATTAAAAACTCATTTCTGAGGATGGAAAAGACTTGTAGTAGAGGAGAATCTAAATTAATACTTTAATAAAGTGGTGATGCTTGTGATAACGTACTGTGCATCCGAGAGACGCCAACCATGCATCCGAATTCAAACAAAAACCATGGATGTGAGATTTTTAAGAAAAAAGTATATCGTAATTAAAATCGACAAAATAAAAATAAAATAAAATTTATAGGCAAAACCTAAATATAAAGCAGTAAATAGGAAGATAGAAGAGTTCAGTTGAGATGGGTTATTGACAAATAAAAGGAGGGAGAAAAAAGGTTCCCGTAATAACCAGGGGAGTTTTGGAAACCAGATGTGGTAAAAGACACCACAAGGAAGACCGAGAAAAACGTAACAGAAGGTGATAATGTCCGTTTAACATAAAATTCTATTAACACGAAAAAACAGCTGGTCCGCGTCATTTCGCGTTAAACGTTTTCCACTTTAACTGAACAGGACAAAGAGAAGTTCAAATAAATATAGTGGATATCAGAGCAAACAAATTAGCTCCCACGTATAGTATTATACACGCATGAAGTATAGTGGAACAACTGCATCGAGCAACTTCCGCATACTGCAACAAGGTCATCTAATGTGTCAGTCTTCTGTTTATATCTTAGCGTGATCACACCGATTTGTCAGGAAACTGTTGGGAAAATCCCCGTCCTCTACCTATCGGTGACGTCAAACAACGGGCTTGGACCTTCTCCCACTAACTGTAGGGTAATGCACTTTCGTCGCCTAGGGAAACTCGTCGTCACCACTTATGTGGTGCCGATGATTACCTACGCGATCCCTATACGGAGCTACTTGGCTAACACCCATTAGCGAAAGCTTCCGTCTCTCCTGGACTCAGAATTGCGCTGGGCATGTAGTGTTATATAACCTGACTTCTAACAAGACCATCAGAGATTCCCTGCGTGTCCGTTCCTTGGACGCCACCATACGGAAACTTTCCAGAACGTTTTATCGCCGCTTCGAGGATAATCATCTCATTAGCGTCCTCGGTCACATACAGAACAAAACCAATACAGAACAACTCTCGGGCATCACAGCGTAACCAAAACACTACTCACTGTAACCCTAGTGATCAGGTCCCGAATTCTTAGGGTATTGCAAACGCCCACATCGCGAGGTTTTGCTAACTTATTCTTAATCTTCTTAGGTTTTGCTAACTAATAATCTGTTCTTCCAGCCTCCACACGGTCAAAGAGTAGCGTCCGTCACCGAGCGACCATGACGAACACCAACTAACATGGAGCAATCCACCCCATAGTAAGACTATCAATATATTTTTAGTGATGTCAAGCCACGCGTACTTGATCCGTTGGGGGGTGACATCTTCCGATTGCCAGATTTCTTCTCTATATTCTCAGTATTATGCCAAATATCTCAATATGGTGACTAAACATTTTTTTTATATATCGTCTACGCAAATATCTATAATGCTATGACGATCCAGTGATAGTTTTATTAAACTAAACTCACTTCAATCTATTCTTTAGGCATTCACGGTTGGCATCGTAAGCCGTGCTCTTCCATTTTCTTCTACAGACGTTACGACCTGGCCTCTGGAGGTCATCTTCTGACGGCCACCTTGTCAGGTATTTAAGTCCTTTGGCACTGAAGATGGCCACCAGAGACGAGGTCGAAACGTTGTAGAAGAAAATGGAATACAGCCCGGATAGTAGTTTCAGCAATTACTAAAGTCACTTATTACAGTGATAGTTTTAATTATATAGTTAAACGGTCATAATATTCAGCAGTGTCTACGTAAGGGCCTCAATTCAAGACTAATCAATGATTATGTAAATAAACTTCCAATGGGTAGTTCCAATATTCCTTACCAAGATAATTTACATGTTTTTATACATTGTTATGAGAAACCTACTATTATTTTATTATGTTTATTAATAGATTGTGTTTATTATTCGTGACTTAACATATGAAAATTGTACCTTTTATGTGTATCACACAAACCCTAATCAACGTTACAACCAGATAAAATAGTATTTGAAAATAACACTGATGTTATGGAAAAGTATCTAATGTCAGCTACAGAACATCACCAACATGTATCACACGTTTATGTAATGATTCGTAAACCTTTAAAGTACACAAGAAGATTAAATCTGTACACCAAGCATCGGTTCTATATATTCTCACGTAGGCTTCCGCGGCCGGTCTCCATTATGTTTCTGAAGTCTTCTTCCGGTACGGACCGCGTCAAAAATGTCGTGTATGACAACGTTTCACTCATATTGACAACGAGATACTCATTCAGGTCACTTAGACCTGAGGATACTCATTGTAATATGAGTGAACGTTGTCATACAAGACATTTTTGACGCGGTCCATACCGGAATTGGACTTCAAAAACATAATCGGTTCTATATGTAATGAGTCTAAAAGTTACTAGAAACGCTCTCACACACCACTGCAATGTCATTATCTCGGGTTCTGTAAACCGTATTTACAGCAGATTTAGTTATGTTAATTTTTCCAACTGTTTTAAAACTTTGCTTTGGTATTACAAGAGGCTGGAATCCAAATAAAAATCAATTAGGTATATGACGTAGAACGCCTGCCAATATTTCTTGGCAACTAGATAATGATAAAATCTGCGGCTTTGGCAGTCGTTTGGGTTTATTGTTTTGGCAACTTGCTGAGCAATTCAATACAAAATTTGGAATACTTCTAATACGGACGATCGGTTTACTACAAATTATATATTTATTTATAAACATAAATGGATGGTCACATTTATTTATATAAGTTTATTACGCGATTATCTCTACAAAACAGACAATAAAACAATCACTTACCTAAAATTACACTTCATTCAATAATTCGTCAGCAGAAATACAATAAGCCATAAATACTGAAACAAAACAAAAAATCAAAATTATGTTTTACTAAGAAAAGGGTTGACTGTGCTTTATTGCCTAGTATTACGTAGTTGAAAACAAGGGGCAGTTAAATGCTTTGCTTGTACGACTACATGTTTGTGACTACCTTTATAAAGGTAAATTATGTAATACAAGGTAGTTACTATGATATCAGATTTATATGTATATAATAACTGCATAAAATGCTTCTTCTTCTTCTTTTACAAGTTCATCATTCCTTCCCTCCTCACATCTAGGTCTGACAAGTCGCCTCCTATTAAACCCTTTAGTCTACCGCTTGGGCAACAAATGACCCTCATGAACGTTTGTCAACGTTTACGTGACAAGCAACTTTTGTGTTCTAGTTTTGTACACACGTCCGTTCTCCGTATTTTATTCAAGCGAGTGACCTGTAGGCAAGCCAGTATGAATACGGAGAAAAGAGAGAGAGAGAGAGAGAGAGAGAGAGAGAGAGAGAAATTATAATCGAATCCCGTGGAACTGCAAAGCTCAGAAATAAGTTAATGCAAGATATATTAAAATATTCGATCAAAAATTACAAATAGTCATTATATCCCAAAGAGGACTGCGGTATGGATGTATAGAAAGTTAAGACAGGCATAGTGCTGATTATAACACTAACTGATATTTTGTCAATTGGATGTCGCCAAAGAACAAATTCACTACTAAAAAGGATACAAAAAAAAAGTAAATAAAATATTTGCTAAAGCGCATAAGCATAAAGACCTACGATTATATAAAAAGTACACACGGTCTGTGCTGTAGTGAAATGATGTAAGGAAATAGTGTCTAAGAAATTGTTAAAGTGAAAAGAGCACTCAACGTGACAAGCATCTGTCAACGTCAGTACTCTAATTTGCAGGTTACTAATCGTGACACTTTTATTTTTGTACACATGTCCGTTGTCCGTGTTTTATCCAAACGAGTAACCTGTAGGCAATCCCGTATGAATACGGAGAAAAGGGGTAGTGATCTACGGACATCGCGATAGAGGGGCGCCGATATCACAGACCGAAATATAGTTCTGATTATAGTTCTGAGGTTGCATGGGCAAATGGAGAGGAAAATATGAATAGCAAAAACTCCCAATTAACTACTGTATACATATAAATACGAAGAAAAGAGAATACGCTGAATCACTACAAGAAATTGGTCAAAGAACTTAACGTTGAGTTGATTACATCCTTGTAAAAACTGTAACAAGAAACTGTAACAAGAATAATGACACTAACAGAAATAATAACAAAATAATCCCCGCTTTTTTCGTTCCATATAATAAAAACTGCATCAATAGCGAGACTTACATAATTGCAAATTATTTTATAAGCGATTAAAAACACTATTTAGTCAGAAATTAGTAATAAAATTAAAAACAACAGCAATAATAATTATAATAAGAAAAAGAAGAAGAAGAAGCCTTATGAGTTCACTATTACAGTTCAAAATAATTTTATAACACAACATAATCTGTAATGTAGGCTATTATAAATGTAATAAGAGTATCATATTCAAGTTCTATGAAACCTGCATGCAGTGTATAGATTTTATCGAAATTACACAGCCTGTGCCGATGATACGAGTTTAAGTCCGTAACCCATCAATCATAGAGCCTGCTTTATTCGACCTTTTTTTTGTTTCACCGTTTTTAAATCTCATCGGATAACAAATAAAATAAGAGTTTTATATAACTGTACCAACAAAATAATATTAGTACTAAAGCAGTCGTCGTGTTGCGTAAAGTAGTTATACAAATATCATTAGTAAACTAATTGTAATTAGTAGCCTATATACAGTAATTTCCCGTATGTTTACCTCCACTGCTGGTCCCCCCAAGTATTTAGTGTGTGCTGTTTGGAGCTAACTGTGAGTTATCCTTTTAATAACGTCTGTTTAGCGCATTGGTAACCATCCTGTGCTAGTCCTCGGCTTCACTTCCAGTGACTAAAGTGTTCAAGATTACACGTATCTCGTGTACTGACGGCATGCCCTCCTGAATGCCTTTTAAGACAAGCTGTACGATTCATTACATTCATCACACCTGTACTAACTCCCAGATACTCGCTAATTCCTGATGTTAATGTGGCATCGATCATAGATCTTTCCATACGCTTCAGCAATTCTTGGCACTGCTGTTTTATTCAATTAATTTGAAATTATACCTTAATTTGATCCGTCAGGCGATCTTGTAGTTAAATATTCCACTACATGTTTCGGGAATTAAATTCCCATCATCAGGTAAAACTTCTTCTTCCTAATATATAGGAGTCGTCGGTGAAATTATAAAAAACACATACACACACTAACGAATAAAACAAACACAACTGTTACAAATGACATAATTAAAACACCGTACACACACAGCTAACGAAGACAGTGCGCACTGCCTGATAGTCACATATCATCTGGGTTGATTGCAAAGTTCACCGTTTATCTTTATTATGGTATCATACAACGTGTTCGATCTAAATGAAAGCTGGTCGTTGAGCAACCTTTCTTTATGTATTTTAGATGGTTTATAAATTTCGAATTCTTCCAACGCATCCATCAAACGACCTTTGTTAGTGACATGCATGGGTACCACATTCTCCGCAAACCCAGTGTAGTTGTGAATTTCATTAATTAAATGTAAAGCAAATTTTGACTTGGCTGATGTGATGTCCTTTTTTGGTAAATGTTCTTTATATCTATCAATTAATGAAATCAATAAATGTATCGTTAGAGAACACCCCCCTCTTATCGTTAGAGAACATACCTGTATGCTTCTTAAAGATTTCTCTTCAGCCGCTTGAATTTTCTTTTCTCCATTTTTCTAAGGGACCATGCTTGGGACTGCCATACAGCAACGTTGGGATAGCTATTGTTTTATAAAATTGTAAACGAGTATCTTTCCTCGATTTATTCTTTAAGCATCTATGGATTATTCCATAGATGCCCTTGAAATCTGCTAACTTATCTTCCCAATTAGTGTCATTTTTGTAGGAGTGTCACTACTGTCACAGCCCAGGTAATTAAAAAAAGACCTGCGATTTAAAATTTCATTGTCTATAACTATTTTTTGAATTGGATGTTATACTTTTAAAGGTTATAGTTTGTGATTTTGGAGCAGGGACCTTTAGCTCATACTCTGGTAGAATGTTATTAGATGAAAATACCGCATTTCGTAACTTGTCTTCTGTTTTTTTTTTTTATTACGTTATCGTTTGCGTAGAGAAAATAATTTACATGTATGGTTCTTTAAAGTAACATTCCTGGGTCAACTGTCGTATTTCGTAACCGAAATTTGTCATTTATGTATATATTAAAAAGTGTTGGTGAAATAGGGTGCCCTTGTCGAACACCTTTAATTTAGAGTTTTATAAAAATTTATATTATAATTATTGAAAATTTAACAACTGTAATTTTATACTATCCTTAATCGTGAATTGGAAAGAACGGTTTACGAAAGAGAAATCACAACGCATACGTATACTAGAGCTGAGTTGAAATTTTAAATAACGAGGGTCTCAATACTTCTATTGCACATAAAGCAAAGTAAATTGAAGGTCGAAATGAAAATACGCTCTTGCGAGCACGAGTGTCAGTAATATTCCATACTGAAGTACACGAGAAAGTACTCAAGTTAATTAAGAGCGCCAACCAGTGACTCGATAATGCCAGTTTCAAAGGGCACACGGTTGATTAGATCCCTACAAATCGGAGGAAATTTTTTGTTTGTTCATAAATTATTTCAATGTTCCTTTCGTTAAATATTATTCTAGAAATCAAAATAATAAAAATAATAATAAAATAGGTAAAGGAAAGCAACTACACTCGGCACATTTTTTTTATCTGTAGGATAATTTGAAAAATACATATAAACTAAAGGTAAATATTCCTTATGTGTTTTCGAATTACAATTCAGTTAGAGGTTTGTTAGACGCTGCCGCTAGGAGCGCTTTCCGTCCTGCTTTTGGTGATATACAAACATAAACGTAACATGGAAATCCTACACGTATACACAAAAGGCCGAAAACTACAGTCTTGAACAATTAGAAATAGACAAACACAAAATACATATAGAAACAACATCCTAAACTAACAAACACAATTTAAATTACACATAGTATTTGAACATATTACACTACACATCTTTTGAACGACGACGCCGTCACCATAAGCAGGACGGAATGCGCTCTTAGCAGCCTCTGACGAAGCTCTAACGGAGCGAAAGCTATCAGGTAAAAATGTATCATTTTTATCAATAATAATTTGTGATCCGAGTCGGTAGTGTTATATATAGTTAAATAGTACTTAGCCTTATATATTCGCAAGACTGTAGATAACGAAATAGGTAAATATTCTTCTTCTTCTTCTTCTACACTTCATGGATAGGCAGAAATGCCTGTTCCGTCTCCACAATGTCATAGTTGGTCCCATCTTGAAAAAGATCTTCCAACGTTACGTTTGCCCGTTGGTTTATAAGATCTTATTTGTTGTGGTAGTCTACATTTGTCCATGCGGTCGATGTGTTCCCGCCATTTCCGTTTGTAATCATCTATTCCATGATTCAAATTGTAGATGTATAGCGCATTCCGGACGTCGTCATTACGTATTCTATCTAATCGTGTACAGCCCTTGACTCTTCTCAGAAAGCGCATTTCAGCTGCCTGAATCTTTGATCTATCTAGCTTTGAAGGAACCCAGGTCTCACTGCCGTACGTCAGAATTGGGACAACCATGGTTTTATATAACTTTAATCTTGTCTCCTTACGCGTTTTATTTCCCAACGTTCTATTTATCGTGCCCCCTATGTATTCAAAGATTTCTTTCTATATCATGTCCTTTTAGATACCTGACATCCGATCCTAAATAGCAAAAATGTGATACTTGGTCTACAGGATGTCCATAGACCATTATTTTTGAGCGTACTGGATTCTTCCCTTTAAATGCCATAATTTTAGTTTTCTGTGCCGATATTTCTAGGGAATATTCGTTAGCTATGGTTTCTAATGTGTACACCGATCTTTACAGGCCACCTTCAGTCGTTTGAATTATTGCTAAATCATCTGCAAAGAGTAACGAATTTAAAGTGGTGTTGCTGTTTATTTTAATAATTCCACGGACTTCTTCTTTCCATATCCTGATTACCGTATGTGATCTATGTATATATTAAACAAAGTTGGAGATATGCTGCTACAACCTTGTCGCACACCCTGTGTTGTTACTAGCTCTGTGCTTATACTTCGTCCCGTATTTATCACTATTTCTGATCGTTTATATAGTCCTTTCAATGCCTGGATCAAGTGTCGAGGATACCCTCTTATATTCATAATTTCCCATAGCTTTTGTCTATTTACTTTGTCAAACGCCTTCTTAAAATCTATAAATGCTATGTGCGTTTCAAGATTGAACTCTCTTCTTTTTTCAATCAGTTGTTGTATTATAAAAACATTGTCAATGCAAGAGCGCCCCTTTCTAAAACCTGACTGTTCTTCACATAGCAATGCGTCAGTAATAATTTTCAATCTATTGTTGATTATCCGTGAATAGACCTTATAAGCTGAGTTAAGTAGACTGATTCCCCTATAGTTATCACACCTATGTCTGTCACCCTTCTTAAAAAGGGATATTACCTCCGCTTTGTTCCATGCTGATGGCACATCATTTGCTCTCCAACATTCATTAATCAAATGAAGAAATCGCAGTTCAAAAAGAGGCCCTCCGTGTTTTAGCAATTCCATGCTTATCTTATCCAGTCCACTTGCTTTCCTATTTTTAGAGTCTCTTAGTGCATGTTGCAGCTCATCTAAAGTAATCATATCCACGCAAGCACTTATCTCGCTTCCTTCGTCTCTGTTTACTTCTGCTTGACACCATAGTTCTTGGTAGTGCCTTTTCCATTCTCGTCATCTTCGATCACGTTTAGTCTAGCTGTGTCTCTTTCCTGAGAGTTTAGATGTTTAACGATTTTATAGGCTACTTCCTGCCGTCCATGAAGGTCATGTTCTATGTTGCTTACAAATATATCCCATTATTGTTGACGGGCTCTCCTGGCTATAGCTTTTGCGGTATTTCTTTTTGACTTATAAGTTTCCTCATTTTGTACACTTGGCGTTTTTAAGTATTTATGATACGCTATCTTTTATAGCCTATAATATTTATAGGTAAATATTAGAACATTAAATGCATATCTTATCCAAAACACCGCAAAAAATAGAATATCTTGTAGCAGAATCTACATTAAACGATAAAAAACCTACTGACTGATTTTCAGCGAGACATCGAAAAGAATATTCTCTATCAAAACAATATACATAGTTTAGGATACCGAGTTCTCAAAAGACAGAGTAGTCGCTGCAACATATTACCATAACCTCATGAAACTAAAAGAACAATGGAAAATAAATAATCTCAACACTTCGTCTACAAATTTGTTATGGAATCTAATAGTCTAGAGCATAACTGTATTTGTTATTATCTTTAATTCAATTATTGAACAATCAAGTAACTTCTGTGTAGTTGGAATCCTCTTTGCTAAATCATAACACCAATCGTCTTTGAAATTTCCATTGATATTTGCTTTCCTTATTGGGAATCAAGCGCTGGAATATATCGACAACAATATTCACGTCCCTCACACCACTTTAAAACATTATACACAACTAATTTCGTGATAGACCTGTCTCACATACCCTTGAACTCCCTCATACACTTACATATATACACGTTCAAAATTATATCAAAGTTTTACTAGAAACGGACAAGTTAATTTAATAAAGTTTCAGTGGCTGTATCATGAAACCGCGAATATTGAATTACCCAAGTTTATTAAAAACTCTCTCTCTCTCTCTCTCTCTCTCTCTCTCTCTCTCTCTCTCTCTCTCTCTCTCTCTCTCTCACACACACACACACACACACACACACATCAGAGTTCGGTACACAACCGCGTCATGTGGTTTGTCGGTCGGTGAGTTATTCCAAAGTTGCTCATCAACTTCAGCCGTTGTCGATTTTGATTAAATATGACGACCAGAAGCGGCGCAGTACAGTGGAATTTACATAAATACTTTTTTTTAAGTAAAACTGTTTTCTTTTATTTTATAAAAATTTAAGAATTTTGTTAATTAAAAACAATTTAATGCAAGTTATGTTGAGAACTTTCTGGTAGGTTACTCATACAAAATTTAAGGAAAATATTGCTCTAGTAATTTCAAACAACAATTTCGATAAACCTCATTATTTCATACTTTGTTTTTCAACGGCATTTACAAAAGAAAAATATAAATATACAAAATGAATGGCAAAAAAACTAAGTGGGGTAAGGAGCGGCTACCACAGTAAGAGTAACGGCAAACTTAATAGTGACAGGTTTGGTAATAGTTCATTGTTATTTGTTTATCCCGGCTGTACAATCTTTACACATTTTCCGGAACCAAATATTACAGAAGTGACTGGATTCTCATCTTCCACTACTACTTCTCCATTCAAAGGTCTTCTTCAATTTCTCGTTCCCTCAATATAGTCTGAATTTCTTCTATCCAGGTGATAGGTAGACTTCCTCTTTTCCTTCTTCCTGGTGGGGTCCATTCCATAACTTTCCTCGGCAATCTTTCCTGTGCCATTCTTTTATAACGTAAAAATTGAATGCTACCCAATTTTACGCTGGTTTTATATAGAATTTATATAGAAAACATGATTATTAAATGTACATTAGAATAAGAAATGCAAGTAATGTGACTTGATGTACGGTTAGGAAACCAGCTTGGCGGTGTTATTTCAAAAGCACACACCCTAGGCAAGGCGACAGTCTGGCGGTGCGAAAGTTATTCAGCAAGTCACGTACAGGGTGTAAAATTATAAAATGTATTGTATTAAAAATGCCATAAAGTTAAGTGAAATCGAGGGAAAATTGAGTGCTCGGACAATACCGTACCGTTAGAATTTAGACAGAGAGGGTGAGTGAGAGAACTCGAAGTAGCGTCATGTCACTTTCGCGGTAAAAGCTTGCTACGCGCTGTTTTTTGACGAATGGGAGAAAGCGTCACTTTTATGCCGGTGAATTTAGCTAGTTGGGTTGGAGGAAATCAAATATCGCGGTACTTGAAACCAATGGGAACGCGATTTGTAAATATTGAGTATGGGTAACGTTTGCGGGAGTATAAAAAATGTAGTTGGGAATTTGTCAGTCAGTCTACGGCGAACACTACAATTATCAGACTCGTTATCGCGCATTTCATAACTAGTTATTGCGATTTCATAACTAAAACTTGCGATAAGTAATAAGTACAGTATTCGTGTCGTGCGTTTAAATAATATTAAACCCGGTATTACAGTAAACGAAGTGTACCAAATCAAAGTAATTGTTAGAATGAATATAATATAACTTGGTGATAATTACCGAACTTCATAGTATCGATAATCGAACGCGTGCATTCGGAAGTTGGGGAACGTGGGAGTGTATTCGGGATGAATTATTGATATTGCGAGCACTCAGTTTAATAACATAGTTACTAAGGTGTCAAAATTAATTAGTAGTATACACTAGTTACATGCTGAATCAGTGAGTAGGTGTGAACAGTGGTAATTAAAGTGAAACCGAAGTAATCAAGTGTTAGTGTCATCGAGTGTCAACAACAGGATTATCCGAATCGCCGACAACGCAATCTCCAAGATCGCAGGCTCCGAGGGAAGGATTCACCAACCAAAAGGAATTCAACTTAACAAGTAAACAACATTGAACAATTAAACTCAGATTAATTCATGTATCTTTTGTTACTCTGTTACTATTGGCAATTCAATTGGTCTATGATACTACTTTCAATGATAATTGATGAGAAGTATAAATTCAATAATTGTTAATCATTAAGATTGTATGCAACTTGTAATATGTTAATGAAGATGTTCATTAAAATTAGCAGTCATTCAAGTTAATTGTATTAATAATCATTTCTTGGATACCCTGAGATAATTTTAAGAGTCGCCATCAAGCAGAGTTAAGAGTTTAGTATTAGTAAATTACACATATTTTTTCTAGCTCTAAACTGCGAGTGTGGTACTTTTCGTGTGTCCATCCATAGTACTGTATTTTTTTTGTTTGGATAAAATCAGCAATTTTATTTTTCACACTCATTCTCTCCTTAATGACTTCATTTCCAATTTTCTCACGTACTAGTTCATTGTCATTAGCTATTTATAGGGTCTAAACAAGATGCAGTTATGAAACATTTCTATCCGATATCACATATTCATGTCCTCCCTCCAGGATTCTTTTTTTCTAGGGTTACAAAAAAAGTAATTTTCAGACAAGAATAAAAATAAAAAAGATTACGTGTGATTACTGTGGTTAGTTTAACAAACCCCTGCTGAATTTCTTAGATATATTAATTATTAAAGAATACTCAAATTCGACTGCAAAGTTCAGAGATGAGGTTCCTTAGATCAGTAGCCGGGTATACCAGGTTAGATAGGAAAAGGAATGAGGACATCCGTCATGAGTTGATTGTCCGACCACGAATGACATGTTAAGGGAATACAGGCCTATAGACACAAATGGTTTGATCACATAGAACGTATGGACCCATCAAGAATACCATCACGGAAGTGCAAAATATATCCCTAAAGGCAGAAGTCTGGGACAGCCAATGAAAATATGGAGAGATCAGTTGTAACAACGGAAGACGTAATAGGATTTGAGCCTTATACTTGTAAAGACGAAGAAAAAGAAGAAGAAGAAATTACTCCCAAAAAGATCGGGTAATTTATTACGGTTAATTGTTTACAATTTTTTATCAGTTTTACAAAAAAACAATAGTTTTTATAAGCCAATAAACAAAGAAAGCCATAAGTTGAATAAGAATTTTGCATTGTACCTGTCTGAAAACACCATGTTTACATGTGTGTTTAGCGCACAGAAAATTGCTTTTTTCGATACACCCGCACCGAAATTTTTTCCATGCGCTAACTTTCAACCCTAAAATAGTACACGTACTTCATTTAGTTAAAAATAATTGTAATATTCAATAAAGTAAAATAAACTCGTCTAATATCGCACTATGTTACATTCGAAATCATAAAGTTTATTTTAAATTTCAGCCTAAATTTTATAATTATTTATTATTTATTTTCTGGTATTTCTTGTCATTAATATAATGGCCCCGGCTACTTTCAAATCGTAATAAAATGTGCTACTGAAAGTTCCTTAGTGACTCTAAACAACGCTTCTTTATTTTCCTTAGTAACGCTAAACAACGCTTGTGAATTGTGACTGTTTCAAAATTTTTATTGAAAATAATTTTAAAATGATTTCTCCAGAAGAAGAAATATTATGTCTACTTGAAGTAGCAAAATTAAGTGCAGAATTACTGCCAAAGAGCTATAGTCAAACATATTTAATCAATACCGTCTATTTTGCGAGTTGTAATATAAATATTAAGGAGTAACGGAATGTTACTAGGAGAGTTATGGAATGGACCCCACCAGGAAGAAGGAAAAGAGGAAGACCACCGATCACTTGGATAGAAGAAATTCAGACCATATTGAGGGAACGAGAAATTTAAGAAGATCTTTGGATGGACAAGCAACAGTGGAAGATGAGAATTCAATCACTTCTGTAATCTTTGTCTCCGGAAAATGTGTAAACATTGTAGGCTATAGCCGGAAATAATATTATTATATATAAAAAACTTTCACAAATGAACTTACTTTTGTTCTCACTATCACAAACGTTTCAAGGTGTTGTGCCTCTTCCTCAGTGTGATTAAATACTGAAAGTCATTGTTGCAGAATAACGGTTATGGACTATAGGTGTGTGTGGTGGGAATTGATGATGGGAGGGAATTGGCGCTAAGGTTCAAATTTTGTGTTTGGATCAATGTATCAAATAGTGTATGTGATCTGTAATGTACTTGTTCATTTAATATGTTGTTTGGTTGTAATGTGTGATATCTGTATATTTCAAATTGTTCAGCTGTGTTTAATTTTCTACTTTTTGATAAGTAGTGTAATATTTCCATGTTGTGTTCTATGTTTGTGTAACTATGGTTTTCATTTTGTAAATGTGTGGCAAATGTGGAATGTATGTAATTTGTGGTGAGGGCTTTTATATGTTCTGAAAATCTGGAATAAAAAGATCTTCCCGTCTGGCCGATGTAGAATTGGTTACAATCATTACAATTTAATTTATAAACTCCTGTTTTACTGTATGTGTCTGTGTCTTTGTTAAAATTTATATGTTTCTTAATGGTGTTGTTGGTTCTGTAGGCTATTTTATAATTGTGTTTTCTAAATGTGTTAGCAATTTTGTGTGTATTGGAGTTGTAGTATGTAAGTGTTATGTACTTACTGGGTTGTGTGTTGTTGGTCTGATGTGTTTTATTTTTATTTTTTGTGTTTAGGATGCGTTTGTGTATTTTATTTACCAAATCGGGGTTGTATCCATTTTTAACTGCTATATATTTGATTGTGTTAAGTTCTTCTTGGTAATCATGTGTGTTTAGGGGTATTGAAGTGAGTCTATGGAGCATGTAGTTGAATGCTGCATGTTTGTGTTGAGTTGGGTGGTTGGATGAGTTATGTATGACCATGTCTGATGTGGTGGGTTTCCTGTATATTTTGTATGTGTGTGTGTTGTTTGTTTTGGTGATTGTGAGGTCTAAGAAGTTTAAACTATTATTTAGTTCTATTTCAAGTGGGAATTTTAATTTATGGTGTATAGTGTTAATACGAGTGTTAATCGTATATTTGTGGAAATTTTCTATTTGTCTTTTGTTGCCGTTGTATAGGATTATAATGTCATCAACATACCTGTGCCAATATATTATTTTATCAGTATATTTGTTATTGTGTAATATGTGTTCTTGTTCTATGGTGTGTACAAATATTTCGGCTAGTATACCTGATATAGGTGAGCCCATGGGTAGTCCATCTGTTTGTGTGTAAAACATGTTATTGTGTGTGAAATAATTTTGATCTGTTATAATTTTAGTTAGACTTATGATCTCATTTATGTGTGTTTCAGGTATGTTGTTTAATTTTAGTAATTGTTCTAATGTAATTAAAGTTTCTTTTATGGGAACATTGGTGTATAGGTTTGTTATGTCAAATGAAGCTAGTGTGGAATTATGAGGTATATGGATATGTTGAGTTTTATTCACTAGATCTAAATTATTTATGACAGTGGTGTTGTTAGTTAAATTTATGCTATTTCTGATTAATTTATCTAAGTGTCTAGCTATTTTGTGTGCAGGTGCTTGTGTGTTGTTTATAAGTGGTCTGATTGGAATATTTGGTTTATGTAATTTTGGTAGTGCATTAAGTGTAGGGGCTTTTGGTTTAATTTGTTTAAAATATTTGATGTTGTCAGGTGATACTATGTGTTTTGTGTTATTTAAGGTTTTGTTTATTTGTTTGTGATAATTTGGGGTGGGATCTTTATTTAATTTAGTGATGTTATTTTCATTAAAAAATGTTTCGATTTTGTTGTTTAAAGTTTGTTTTTCTATTATGACATTAATATTGCCTTTGTCCGCTTTTAGTATGGTTAGGTTATGTTCTTGTAATTTACGTTTTATGTTTTTTAGTAATTGGAACTCATTACTGTGTTGTTTATGTTCATATTGTTGTTTGTGTTGTAATTTACGTTTGATATCGTGGCGTATGGTGTCTTGGTCTATGCTATGCGTGTGTTGTATGGCTGTTTCAGCATCAAGGACTATGTCACGTGTATGTTTTTTATTACTGTTGTTATTAGTTGGAATGATGTCTAAATTGTGTTTTAGACCTTTATCTAATAGGGTTATTTCAGCATTAGTGAAATGGGTCAATGTTGTGTTTACAGTACGTGCATGAAACTTATGTGTCGGTGTAAGGATGTTTTCGTTTCTGCGTGTTAAAAGGTTATTGATTTTTCTGTTATGTCTTTCTTGGGTTCTTAATTGGATTTTCTCTATGATATTTCGTGTATATTGTATTATGTGTTCTAATTCAATGTGGTGTAATATTAACCTTTATTATTATATTAATATATTTAATATTATATTAACCTTTAAAGGAGTTATATTTATTATAATTGTTATTATAAATTTTAATAATAACAGAGGAAGAACACAAAGTTCATTTAAAAAATACCGACTCTTCATAATATGTCTAGGCGTGATATATATAGTACACTGTGTATGCACAAAGTACAATACATTGGCGTTGCTGTAGCAGCAGTAGTAGTGCCATTAGGCAAAACAAATTTCTGCACCAACATTTGTAATGTTTAAGCCCCACAGCCAACGTTATGTGTACTGATGTGTACCACTTCCGCTTTAAGTTAATTTTCAGATGGAAATGAGGTTAACTGCGGTGTGTGTGTGTGTGTGTGTGTGTGTGTGTGTGTGTGTGTGTGTGTGTGTGTGTGTGCGCGTGCGTGTGTGTGTGTGTGTGTGTGTGTGTGTGTGTGTGTGTGTGTGTGTGTGTGTGTGTGTGTGTGTGCGCGTGTGTGTGTGTGTGTGTGTGTGTGTGTGTGTGTGTGTGTGTGTGTGTGTGTGTGTGTGTGTGTGTGTGTGTGTGTGTGTGTGTGTGTGTGTGTGTGTGTGTGTGTGTGTGTGTGTGTGTGTGTGTGTGTGTGTGTAAAAGGAAACACTAAACAGCGTAGCGTTACAGACTATGTTATTGCATGTGCGTTACATCAAAGGCTGTTCCAGCTGGCAGAGTGGGTCCAGAGGTGTATATTATTATAATGGAATTGTACAGTCGGTTGTTAAGGCTGAGGTCACTATTGCAAGCTGTTGAGTGACTATGCCATTAAAAACGAATCTACCTGCCACTTTAATACTGGATTAATATAATACCAGCTGTGAAATTCGTAGAAGTATGAATGCGACAAACATCTTTCATTGCGTGTTGTGATATGAGGTTTTGCGAGAGGGAATGTAGAAAGATGAGGAATATTAAATTACATAAATAAAATAATTGAATTGATAAATTATAAAGTTACAATACTTTATATTATATTGTTATAAATACTGAAGTAACAATGTAAATTAAATAAAACATAAATTAAATGAATGCATTAAAAATTATTATCGACTTTAAGAAGTCATATTACTCAATTGATAGAGAGTCATTGTTCAAAATCCTTCAAGAATTTGACTTGGATAATAAAACAACAAATTTAATCAAACAAACGCTGACGAATACCTCCCCAAAGTGAAATTCAGAGGTCAAATTTCTAGAGAGTTTGAAATTAAGACAGGAGTTAGACAAGGAGATGGACTATCATCGTTGCTTTTTAACTGCGTTCTGGAAAAAGTGATAAGAGAATGGAGAAAATCATTGGAGGAAAATCACATCAGCCAGCGAATTAGACTAGGCTATAGCATAGATAAATTGCCTAGCGTTTGCAAATGATCTGGCAGTCCTGTAAAATTCAGTAGCAACAGCCTTAGACATGTGGAATTGCTGAGAGAACACGCCGAAAGAGCGAGTTTAGAAATTTCTTTCGAAAAATCCAAGTTCATGACAAACCTCAAGACAATATCCAAGAAAATGAAAACTCGGCATGGGCAAATCCATGGAACTGACAAATTCAAGTATCTCGGAGAAATTATTGAACAAAATGTATCAGCGAAAGGAGCCATTAAAGTACGCGTTAATAAGATGAAAGTTGTTCACCATTTCAGCAAGGATACATATAACAAGGTGTGACGATTTTAAATGTATCAAAAATCGCACAGATTAAAATTTTTTAATTTTAATATGTAAGAGTATCATACACCCTTACCTATACCCAGATTCCTGAATCAACTTGAAACCTTCCTGTACCAACACGACCAACAATTGCAACATAATTATGTAATTGTTGTTGTGTAAGTTTATAAGTCGTTAACGGTAAAAAAAAGGACAAACATAAATTTATTCACTCAGAAATAAAAAAAAAAAAAATAATAATAAATGAGTAAAATTTTAATTATATAATAATAATATTAGTATCGCGAGTTTGCCGTGTTAAGCAAGTAATAGCTGGTAGGGAAACCATTCCAAACAAGTCAATTCCAAGCCAGTTGGTTCATGTTAAATATGTGTTGAGGAATGTAAACCCTCCCCTTTGTAAGAACCCATCTCATTCATAACCCCTCCTCCCTAAAGCAAACAAAGCCACGTTAGACAATCTCTTTCCTGTTTTTGTATTGTTCTGAATTACTACCCTATGCAACTAGATGACACCCCAAAACAGCTGATTCTTTGTGCTGTTTGTTAAATCAATGAACTTTCCGTATATGAAATTTCTCTATACTAAAATAGTATTATCGTTTTGTTTTAATTAATTATATATGTCAATACTGAGAATTTAATTGTTGTGAGATAAGTTATGTTGATTAATTAAGATAAGATTACTTCCCAAAGCTTAATATGAAATAAGATATAGATATGTATGTGTTTAAATAAATTCAAGTTTATAAGTGTTTGAAATAATATAAATAATAAGTACTTTAAATAAAAAGGTTTAATAATAGCTTGAATAAAAATAACGTGTAATAAAAGTGTAAAGTGTAGGAGTAAAATGAGTAAAGAGAAAATAATAATAAAAGTATATTTGAGTCGTGTAAACGCCCGGTCGTGGCCTTCTTCAAAATAATTCCCCCAGCTTGACAGTAATAGAGACAAACCCGTTCGTACAGGAAATATTGTAGTAAGCCTTCCCCTATTGTTATAAATGGTAGCATCGCTAAACAATGAAAACCTCCCTAGTGAACCTCCCTAGTCAATGCGTCTAGTGTAAAGTGTTTGACCCCTCTTAGATTGTAACTGCTCATTGTTTAAATGTAAATAAAGATTCCCACTTTGTGAAATTCCGCGTATCTCAGTAGAATAAGAAATTAGTGTTAAGATAGGATCTAAGGTTGAGTATGGGATCAACTTTAGATTACTGTAGTAGAATTAAGAGATATAGGGATCAAGACGTAACATAGTCACAATGGCACCTCACTGGAAAAGGGTAATGAAAGAGCAGAAAACTAACTACTTGAGTTAGAGTATGCAAGGTATACAGTCGGGCCACTATATTGTGAAGTTACGGGAAACAAGAGTAACAAATAGATTAATAAATAAGTAATGTCTATTTATATGTAAATAATATTAAGGTAGATGTTAAGAAACGAGAGAAAGGGAATTTCACGAAAGATAAAAATATAATTGTGTTTATTAGATTTTCTATTATTCAGATCCCCCGTTTTTCATAGTTAAGTGCAGGAGGATGTGACGATTTTAAATGTATCAAAAATCGCACAGATTAAAATTTTTTAATTTTAATAAGTAAGAGTATCATACACCCTTACCTATACCCAGATTCCTGAATCAACTTGAAATCTTCCAGTACCAACACGCCAAGAAAAGTATTAAGTAGTGAATAATAATAATAATTACTTAAATAATTAAAAAATGCGACTAGAGAAATAAAGAAATCCCTAAGTCATAATAAAATAAACATAAAGTATTTATCTTCTAATTAATGAATAAATAATAATAGAAAAAGTACGAACTATTTTCTTAGTGCGTAAATACGCCCTAGCTTACTGAGCCCTCTCCCCTAAACCGTACGCGCATTCGGCCGTAGAACGTCGCAATGAGTAGACGTGAGTTTTGGTGTTGTACACATATAAGTATGTGTATGTTTTCTAGAAGCATATCCAGCGTGAAATCTTGTTATTGTGAATAATGTAGTGTCTAGAGTTTGTGAGAAAATATATAAATAAAATAGAAAAAGGTAGCCAACACATCTCTTAAAAACAAAATCAAATGTAAGTGTAACATAGTTAACTACTAGACTGTAGTACTGCAAAGTGAGAACTATAACTGTAATTAAAATAAAGAAAATGTGAACTACAAGAACCTGCACTAAGAAAAGTGAAATTACAACATTTGGAACTTCAAGTAAACAACCTATCTTCGAGAGCTTCAAGTTAACAAAAAAAATCAACCCGATGTAGATACACCAAGAACAACGTACTCAACCCGTAGAAGACAACTGGAGATGTCCCAAGAATACAACAACCTCAGGTGATATCAAACCACAACTTTTGTAAATTTCCCCTTAATAAGAAGTAACAAAGAACTTTCGCAATGTAATGAACAAATTATCAGATTTGTATATTTTGTAATTTTGTAAGAAGTAATAGTAACCGTAATGTATATATTGATAAATTAATAATTTTGAGAAAATTGAGACCCGGATCCGTGGTATTAAAAGCAACAGTTATATGAATAAATTTTGATATAACAAGAATAATATAATTAAGATCTTTGAAGCAGTAAAAGCGCTATTTACTAAAATAACTTTCTTTAAAATCAGTAATAATGTTTGATTAATATTTCAATAGCAATAAAGAGATGTTTTAGCTAATACCTAGTGAGTGAATAAGTTTATGCAAACCAAATAGTTCGTACTTTTTCTATTATTATTTATTCATTAATTAGAAGATAAATACTTTATGTTTATTTTATTATGACTTAGGGATTTCTTTATTTCTCTAGTCGCATTTTTTAATTATTTAAGTAATTATTATTATTATTTATTACTTAATACTTTTCTTGGCGTGTTGGTACTGGAAGGTTTCAAGTTGATTCAGGAATCTGGGTATAGGTAAGGGTGTATGATACTCTTACATATTAAAATTAAAAAATTTTAATTTGTGCGATTTTTTTTATACATTTAAAATTGTCACAAAGGAATCAATATCTATTAATGTCAAACTTAGGCACTACTCAACAGTAATTCACCCGGAAGCACTCTATGCAGCTGAGTGTCTGACTCTGAAAAAGAAAATGATGACGAAAGCACTGGACGTCAAGGAAAGGAAATTATTACGGAAAATCTTGGGAGGAATAAAAGATGGAGAACAGTACAGAAGACGTCACCAATAATGAGTTGTACACACATGTTGACTTACAGACTTAATTTGAAAAAGGAGAATTATTACTTTCTACGGACACATTGAAAGAAAGAACCCTGACAGACTAACACGGAAATTTTTTACTATTTCAGAAAGCTCAAAATGCCCAATACGTGGTTTAAAGAAACAGAAAAGACATACACGAATCCAGATTACTCAATTAGACATTGTAGAACGTTTACCACTCAAAAAGAAATTTAAAAAAATGGCCAAGGTTTTCAGGAAAACCCCAAGAAGAGGACAGGGCTCATCTGGCCTGACGAAAGGAGGGAGAAACTTCGATAAAGAATGAAGGAAATATGAGAGAGGAGGAAGAGAGGGAGGAGAAGAAGGGAGGAACCAGTTGAACCAAACGTAGTCCACAGTGGCTCATACGAAAAAATGCATTAAAATTAATAACGTGTACAGTAAAGGATCCAAGTAAGGGGAGCTAAGAGACTTGAGAGATAACTGGTTGCCCCGGTGATTGAGGATCTTGCTTGATCTCTTCCTGGTCCAACCACGGCGCAAAACGAAGCATCGCGAAAATATCTTCGTACTTTAAAACTACACCAATTTTTGATCTTAACATCAAAAGGCGTTTCTGCACCGCTGTTTTCGGCGGTTAACCAACAAGAAGCTACCGCTCGAGTATACGCAGAGTACACCTCCTTGAGGTATCAACTCTGCCAGCCGGGAAAAAGAATCTAGCAGTTGAAGAACGCCCAATTAGATTCCACAAAAAACGTACCCTCATGGTTGTATCAAGATGCGATCATTGAGATGCACAAGCACCGAAACAGTTTGAAAACAAAATGCTAAAGATTAGACTGAATAAGGCTTGGTGTGTGTGTCGTTGCAGGATAGGAAATGAAAGAACAAGGAAAATCCAGTAAGAAGAAATGGATAATAAAATGGAAGATGTGTTGAAATGTACTGATTGTATACATGTGATACTGTGTTCATGCGTGTAAGTTCATGCAGGTGTGCGTAAGCAACACTTGTGGCACCAGTAAAATCAAAATTCTTAATAACCTTAAGCATTAGGCAATGGTAATGTAAACCTTCTGTATAATCGTTATCAGCGACATTTTCGGCTTCACCAATATGTAGACATATGTCTGGATTTCAAATTAAATAATTTTTCTAAACATTGTCATTCCCTACCGAATGATCAGACAGCGCGCGCAAACCGAATGTTCACAGGTTGTGAGACGTCTTTGGAACTAAATTGGTATCGCAGTATTCAGAGCACAATGGGTACCAGGCTTTATGGTGCTGCCAAGTCATGTCTACGTTGATCACAAAGGCGTAAGAGAGGTTTTTCTGCTTGGAATAGTACTCTTACTCTTTTCTGCATGGATTAATTTTAGGTACTCTTACAAGAGAGTTGCCTAATACAATGGCGGTCCACGGGAATCTGGCGATTTTAAAAATGAAATAAGTAATATAAAACATATTTTATTTACTTTTGTTTTATTATGTAATTACAGCGAATTTGATGCCATTTAAAGGTGTGAGTTCATTTTTAAATAAGATCTGTCCCAAACCTATACACCATTTTGTATGCACTGCTGCAGTCTGTCCCGTAGAGTTCGCATCGCTGCTTGCACCATGTTTATTGATATGGCTGTGATTTCTTCCTGTATGGAGGCCTTGAGTTCATTAATGTCGTTAGGTTTATTAAAACACACTCTGCACTTAAGGTATCCCCAGAGAAAATAGTCACATACTGACAGATCTGGAGATCGTGCCGGCCATGCAACATCTCCTCCTCCGGAAATCACGTGGCCTAGAAACATTGGAAACATCTCTCGAACTATCGCGCCATGGATGCTCTAGCAGTGTGGGCTGTTGCTCCATCCTGCTGGAACCACACAGTGTTCAAGTCGATCCCACAACGACGCAGTTCAGGAGCTAGGAATTCCTGTAACATCACTGTGTATCAAGCAGAAGTGGCTGTCACCGTTTGTCCTTCATTTTCAATGAAATAAGGGCCTATGATACCTAAATTTGCCACAGCACACCAGACCTGGCTTTTTATGCACACTTTATCGTATTCGACTAGCAACAGCATCATGACATGGAACGTTAAAGGACAGCAGAATAATCTCTGGATAATCCCAATTGAATCACCATTTTTAAAGTACGGTTCCACTACGAACGCACAGTGAGTATCAGCCCACTGCTCCATTGTAACTCAAATGGCATCAGGTATGTCAGTCCGATTGCCGCTTGCGTCCCAGGATGGCCAACCTATGTCACTTTAAAAATCGTCAAATTCCCGTGGACCATCCTGTACTTAAAATGATAAAAAGAAACAAATTTTTGGTAAGACGGAACTGTGGCTGGTTTCATCATAATATGGGTGGTTTTTAAACGACTTACTCAACCATCTACGACGAGATATTTGTTTTCTCGTCCTCGTGGAGTTTAAAAGTGTATTTAAAAGAGCTTTGATTGAGTAACCAGATTATAATGAAGAAACAGAGCCGAAACAAAGAAAGAGACAAATTGAGATAGACGAAAAGAGAGTAACAATTGAAAAGAAAGCGACGATGAGTGAATTTAGCGGAGAAAAACGACAGAACAATAAAGCTCCGTATCAACGTTATCCAGCTGCCACTCGCTTAATAAACTGCATCCCCGTCCGCCTCCAGCATACCCTGTCTTCCTTCCCTCACGCTACCCTTTCCCTCCTTAGTCGTAGACTATTGTATTACTGAGACTGGGCACTTTGTTCCGTACAATATATACGTTGTATATCTATGTATATACGGATGGTATGTCATCATCATCATCTCTACTCCAAGGACTAGGCCTTAGACCTGTTCCGGAACTCATCTCCTCCTCGGTCTACCGACATCTCTTTTCCCAGTAGGGTGATAACCTAAGGCAGACACAGGTAGGCGGTATCAGGCATGCGATTCAAGTGTTCACACCATCTCCTCCTGTGGTCTTCAATCTTCTGGTGCAATGATACAGTGCTTAAATTAATTCAATTAATATCTTACATTCTTCCGATCCAAGAAAGAACAACCTTGCGTCTCTCTTAGAAATTTCATTTCGGCTGCCTGAATCGTCTGCACGTCCCTTTTACCAAGAGGCCATGTATCATTAGCATACAGGAATGTGGGGACAGCCACAGTTTCATAAAATGTCATTCGGGTATCCTTCCGTGTTTATTTATCAGGTACCTATGAATCGTTCCACAGATGCGTCTAAATTTTGTTAGCTTACTATCCCAATCAATATGACTTCCATATGAGATATTAGAACCCAGGTAATTTAAATGACTAACCTGATCCAAAATCTGATTATTCACGACTATCTTAGTTCTCATAGGCTACCTGCCCTGGAAAGCCATTGTTTTAGATTTTGTAGCAGAGATCTGTAGTCCATAGTCTTATATGATGCTATTGAACGTAAATATCGCCCGCTGTAACTGGTCTTCTGTTTTCTGTATCATTACCTTGTCATCTGTGTAAAGCAATGCACTCACTTAAATATTTCGCTGAAGTGACATTCCCGAGTTAACTTTAGCTGTCCATCGCCGGAACATGTCGTCCATGTAGATTTTGAAAAGTGTCGGTGAAACAGGGCACCCTTATCTCACACCTTTATTTGTAGGAATATCTGGATTAGTATGTAAGTATATAAATATATGAAAGTATATCAATGAATGTTCACTGAACTCGAGAGGATCGAAAATAAACAAAGTACCTCCCAGCAGTCAATAATGCCTAATACTTGAAGTGTTGATAAAAACAGTAACTATGTCACTTTTTAGCATAACACGAACGGTTTTTATAAAATTTTACTTAAACATCTACGAATAGCTGTTCATATACGCGTATGTGTGTACTTTCAAAGTATATTTAACGGTCTGAGGCTTTTCTATATGGCTTTCACAGCCATTAGCCTTAACCACAGTGGTCACTGACTACGAAATATTTGTCAGTGTTTTGCAGCCTTCTGCAGTGAAGATGGCCGTCGAAGGCACGGCCGAAAAACGTTTGCAACAAAACCAACATTGGACCACAGCCTTACAGCCCGGCAAGCCGAAGTTAACGGCTTTGATAAATTTTATGTTTTGATGTTTAAGAACAAGTGTTTCGTAATAAAAAAAGAAGAGGTATTGAACTAAACGAAAAGAGAGTAATTATTGAAAAGAAAGCGACAGTGTAGTGAGATAGCAGAGAAAAACGACGCACAATAAAGCTCCCATTGAAATCCGTTTCAAGGTTCTCCGGCTGTCACTCGCTTAATAAACTGCATCCCCGTCTGCATCCCACTTACCCTCTCTTGCCTTGCTTACTGTTACACTTTAGTAGACTACTGTACTTTGTTCTGTACAATACATATGTTGTACGTATAAGAAAGCGAATGTTTACGTCTAATTGTGTATTACGTATATAACACAGATGTAGTTCTGAACAAATTTTCTTAAATATAATAACATATACATTATTTTCAGATAATCAAAATTAGGGAAAATTTGACATCGAGCTATTAACAAAGGAAATCAACTAACAAAAAGATGATACAATTTTAAAATCAGGCCATACAGTTTATGTTAAGATACTAATTAATTAGCTTTACTGGACTGACGATAAGGCTTACAATGTCTCCAGTAATTTTACGAACAGGAAATAAATGTGGCAGACAAAATGCGCTGCATTCTGCAGTTTTCGGTATGTGACACATATACACACAAAAAAGCACGGTTAACCTCATTTTCAGCTTGAAGTTGACTCTCCACATTAGTGAACATATTACTGTCTGAAGAGTCTAAACATTAGGGACGCAGCAAAAGTTTGTTTTGTATAATGACTACTACAGCTCAATGCTAGTCGAGTTCAACTTATCGCGTTCGCGGCTTCAAGGCCCTTCCAACAATTATCACACATAAATCGATTGTTAATTCTAAGGCAGGAATACAAACTCCAACGTACTACGTCCTTCGCAGTGAATCAAGTATCGTTTGAGTGTATTATTTTGGCAACTTGTTGAGACGTTTCATACAAAGTCTGGAATATTAAAAATATGGGTCACTGTTATTATTACAAGTTATACGTATATGTATAATTAACGTAGCCATCGACAACAGAGGCAACAAAATAATCGCCAACGTATTAAACACTTATACCCAAGATATCCTTAATTCAGTAATTCTTCTCCAGCATTACAATAAGCCATAATTATTGAAACAAAAAAGGAATCACTGACTTAGTATTTAACTACGGGGCGAGTTGACTATGCTCTGTTGTATAGTATCTAGTATTATATACTTGACGGCAAGGGAAGTTAAATATTTTGCTTGTACATGTTTTTGGGATGCCTGAGTAGAGTTTTGCTGTTTAATAATACAAGGCTTGTGTTATTTAATACAACACTAAAGGAGCTGTGGCTTAGATCGATAGTGACCGCACCTCAACCCCCTACCCATAGATAATGGACAGTAACGCCCAACGTTAAAAAACTTTTCAGCACTTCGATAGAATGTGTTCATGCAGACCACCAAAGATTATAATAACATGTAAATTATAATAACTACATTACATGGAAACAAGATGAGATGCTGACCAAGGCGGAACAGGAAGTTTGTTAAGGATTGCAGTGAAAAGAAAAGGAGATAAAATTGTAGCTAATAAAAGAGATCTACACGAACACTTCAATGAGAGTAAAAGCCAATGACGAATTATCAGATATAATATGACTGTAACAAAAGGGATCAGGCACGAGGATTTCCTAAGTCCCTTACTCTTCAATGTAGTTATGGATGAAACTATTAAGCAGGTAAAGCATATGAGAGGATATATGATGGGTAGAAGTGTGTTTAATATTATATGTTATGCATAACGACGTTAATCTAATAGCGGAAAATGAAAATGACTTACACAGACG
This sequence comes from Magicicada septendecula, assembly GCA_034769895.1. NCBI lineage: Eukaryota > Metazoa > Arthropoda > Insecta > Hemiptera > Cicadidae > Magicicada > Magicicada septendecula. The sequence goes on from CM068367.1 coordinate 87,944,035, forward strand.
TGTGTATAATTTTAACAAAGCATGCCATAAATATAACATGAAGTGTCGGAAGAGAAAACAAAATCAATTACAATTTCACGTGACCCATTAAGGTGTAAGCTTGTGATAAATGACAGAATAATAGAACAAATAATCCAGATAGACTACTTAAGATCAAGGTTTACAAGTAACAATAGGGCAGATGAAGATATAGAATATCAATTGATGAAAGCAAAAAGAATTGCTTGATGCATGAATAACCTTACACGGAACAATAAATACCTTGGTTGCCAAACAATAGTATAAGAGAAACGTGTAATCTAACAGATGTTAATTCTTGAATTGAGGAAAGAAGAAGGATATGGAACTAACACATATCAAGAATGGATGACAGAAGGCTAGTGAAAAAAACAAGAGATAGCCAACCAAACACCAAGAAAAGCATTGGTCGGCCAAGAAGAGGTGAAGTGACAGTATGTAGGACCGTTGTTACAGAACAGAACAGAGGCCTAACAAGGAAGTAAAAGAAGAAGAAGAAGAAGAAGAAGAAGAAGAAGAAGAAGAAGAAGAAGAAGAAGAAGAAGAAGAAGAAGAAGAAGAAGAAGAAGAAGAAGAAGAAGAAGAAGAAGAAGAAGAGAAAAATAAAAACCTGATTCTATACAGTACACACCGAATGGTCGCAGAGTTTGGGACAACCAAGAAAGCGGTAACATATGATCCTATAATATATGAGGTATAAAAAAATAATTGAACTTCAAAAAAAAAACAATAATTTAATAGTACAGAGAGCAATATGACACATCGTACATAATTGTAAAATAATATGAAAACAGCGGAGTAAATATTCAATTATTCAAAAGGAACAAATGGCATTTCATTGCCTCACGACATTAGAACTATTCTTAAAATAAATATTGTACTGTATTTAAGTCTTACTTGAGTTATTGATTTTTTTTATTAGCGGGGGTCCTACAGTCTATGTCACATCCCGCATTTCGATTGCCATTTCTCCCTATCCTTCCAGTCATCATCTTCAATAGCTCGATCTCTCATGCTTTTCCTATTTCCTGTTCCCCACTGTGTTGTCAGTCTTCCTTTTCTTCTCCTGTTTTGTGATGTGTAAGTCAATGCTTTCTTTGTCCATCGCTTCTCCTCCATCCTCATTACGTGACCATACCATAGCAACGTCTGGATTCTATTCTTTCTGCTGTTGTAAATACGCGCCCTGTTTTACTTCTTATATCTTCGTTTCTAACATGTTGCATTCTAGAAATATTACACGCTCTTCTTAAGAAGTCCATTTCACAGTTTTTATCATCTTTTTCTCTTTATCTGAAAGTTGCCAGCATTCGCAGCGTTAAGTTGGGCTCCACAATAGTTGTGTAGATTATCAGTTTAGTTTGAAGTTTCATTTTGTTCGACCAAAATAACGAGTTTAGCAAACGAATAGCCTTTTTTCCCTGTTGTATCCTATTTTTGATGTCATTTTTGTTGTTCCATCTTCTGAAATGCTTCCCAAATATTTGAATTCGCTACACTTTCCGATTCTATGGATTTGCAGATCTGGGTCTTCTTCTTGCATGTCTCCTATTTTTCAGATATTCTGTTTCAGTAGTGCTTATGTTTAGACCCCATATCTCGTACTCCTCTTTCAATTTTCTAAACATATAGTCTGTGTCGTATTGATTTTATTTTAATCAATAAAAATTTTGAAAGAAAATTTTTGAACTCATAAACTAAAGAAGAAATTGTCGTCAAAAATTTAATTGTCAACGATTTCAATGGACGCATCAGCATCCAAATTATCGTCACCTTAAAAAGGAAGTGTTTTGTATTTCAACAAGAAATAACAATCTTCGTTGCTAATACATCCCTCACTTATATCCGTAAATTCTGCAAGGTCTGACTCTTACATATCGGCTTTCAACTACGCAGGTGTCTAATCTGTAGAAACCGTAGGAACTGCCACGATCTTATGACATCTTAAGAACTTATGACTCCAGAACATGGTCTGGAATTGAGCAATTGGTCTGGAACATCTTTCTTCATCCGGCCGTGTTCTTTGAAAGTTGCGAGTATAGGGTACCAGCCTATAGACGGGTAAGTCATGTGGAGCGGCTGCCTCCTTACGGGCCGTGACTTCCGGTAATTTTTATTCATTGTTGTCTTCCCCTAGCCTTTCATGTCCCAACACGTAACTGCAAGGCAGAACCAAAATATAATCCTATAACAATAGGACGCAATATTACAGCCGACTAAATCCAACTAGATTCACGCCTGTAATATTCCAAAGATATTCCGGTCCAGGATCATTTCCCTGATGCCCTAACTTGGTACTGGTGGTTATTGCTGCCCTCCACCAGGAATATTTATCGACCTTCTGGTTTAGATCCGTACTGTACGGATACATCAACAGGCTCACCTCTTGTAGAATGTGGCACTTCGCCACGCAGTACAAGTTCCTCGCCACACAAATCTAGAAATACAAACCTGTAGGACACAAGTGTGTGGGTAGACCCAGGAAGAGACGCCTGGAGGATCTTCGAAGTCGGAACGGGCAGCACCTTGACTATGCCTGTTGTGAAGATGATGATGATGGTGAGTTATCTCTTCTTCTGCTTTTCTTCTTCCCCGCCTCCTTATTCATCTTCTTCTTTGACAGGTTTTCCCTCTTACAGGTTTGCCCTTCTTTACCTTCTTCCATTTAGGTCTAACGAATCGCCATCTACTAAAGCTCTTTATTCTACTACTTGAGCGACAAACAATTCTCACGAAATTTATTTTCTTTTTTAAACAATTCTCCTTGGACATAAAATAATATGTTTTTGGACATTTTACTTTCGACATCCGTTTACTGACAATATAACCAGAAACGTCAATCCTCCAAGTTGCAGTTTACTGGGCGGGTCATTCCCATCCTTCTTCACATGTTTCTAGTCCGTATTTTATCCTTACGAGTGACGTTTAGGCCAAAATAGAGCGTATCACAATAGAATAGTGCCGACATTGTAGATCAGATAAATGATTTTTTTGAAAATATTGTTCTAAAAATTTATGCACAGAAGCGCCACATTCAAGCTTTGCCCCGGGAGCAAATGTCTTACACACGGCTCTACCTCTAGTCAAATTTTCAAATTACTTAGTTCCCAAGTTTGGATATTAACTCTTTTTTAATAAGAGGCCACGATTCTGCCTCCATATGTCACTATGTCAGCTATACTGTGGAATATTCTTTCTTACTGAATATATCAGTCACGTGTCATGGAATATCGTGTGTGAAAACTTTCATAACTCGAGATCCGATGCTGTGTTTCACATTAATTCCACACTACAGACAAAACACTGACAAATTACTGATGTTGACAAATTGTAGTATAACGGTTCTCAGACGGTGAGAAGAAGAAGAAGTAACGGTTGTTGCAGCTGAGTACAAAGGATTTATTAATATTTCGCTGTCATTGCGCGTCTGCCATTAGTCACTGTTAAGTACAAACTTAACATCGTTAATGTTTTATTGCCTCGTGTATGTGTGTGGGGGCGTGTGTGTGTGTGTGTGTGTGTGTGTACGTGCGTGCGTGTGCGTCTGAGCGCATCGAACGAATTGTGGGCTTTAAAGAGTGGAATAAATAACTGAACACCGGCTTAGATGGATCGGTTATGTTACAAGGATACCGTTACTTCTTGCAGAACTCTGATACCAAAAGAAAAGTTGGAAGAGCAAAACTGATACAGTAGGATGGTCTGGTACGTAATAGAGAATTAGAAGGTGGTTATTCCACTTCAGCCCGAGAAAAGCCCAGAGGCGTATTTACAGGAGGGGGGACCCCTCCATACCAAATTCTAGATACGCCACTGGAAGAGCCTAAACAAGGTTGTTGCAGTTCTGCTACTGATAATGATAGTTGTGAAAAGTATTATCAAACGTAGGCCTCTATGGAGACAGATTACACAAAAATAAACAAGTAGACCTACTGTATAATTGATCACAGAAGTGTAGTCTACGACTAGAAATCGTAACTTCGATAACAGGTCTTCATTGTATAATAATACATTGAATCGTTATTCGTCACCGGTAATACGGAAATTACTCTTCGAGAAATTTACTCCTCCCAGGCAGGAGTACATGGATGGAGTAAAAGAAGGAAGAAGATATGTGATGATCAAGAGACTAACCTATTTCGAAGGCCTTCATAAGGGCTTCAAGGTCATAATGATTGGAATTAAGATCCGGGGTATTGGGCCGTGGTCTACTATAGTTATTGTTCTGACAGATGTTGTTATCAGACGTTCGACTTCACCTCTGGAGGGCATCTTCAGTGATAACGATTTTTAATACAACTGACACAGTGTTCGTCAGTAAAACCACACTACTATGGCAAAGGCTACACGGTCCCAAAAAGAACCGTCTTATAAAAACTTGTAGGATTTACACGATGCCAGCTGAAACCCACCAAGCGCAATACTATAAATCGATCAGTACAGGATGCCAAACTGGACGTGAATCGAGGCTTTCTCCACGCAGGTCCATTGGGACGGCAGCATGCTTAAGTATCGAGTGTATCGACAGAATAGCTTGATTGTCCGCAAACAACAAAGTGTCAATTGTAGAGTACACTCATAAACTCACTCTGTCAAACGCCTTCTCGAAGTCGATGAAAGCTATGTATGTGGGCAGCTAATACTCTCTACGCTTTTCAATGAGCTGGGATATTGTAAATATGCAATCTAAATATGATCTGCCCTTCCTGAAACCGTTCTGGGCCTCCCGTTACCGTATTTAATATGTATAATTTATATGAAGTATTAAGAAGGCTGACTCCACTGTAGTTCCTGCAGTCATTACGATCGCCTTTCTTGAATATGCGAATTACCTTTGCAATCCGCCAGTTGTCAGGAACATGACCAGTGGTCCAGCATAGATTAATGTTTTCTCCACGCAAGTCCATTTCGACGGCAGCATGCTTGTGTATCTGTACAGACTCCATATGCAGTCGAGGGAAGTATGTACTCACCGAGAACAGGATCCTGGTCTCCTCGAAGAGAACGTGATGATCGGCGTTAGCGAGCGCATGTTGGGCCACCGATCGGAAAGGAATAAGTTGCAAACCCACAAACCTCTGGGTTGACGAGAAGAAGACAGAAACTGCATTACACTTACAAATTTGTGCTGATTGTGAATTGTTAGAAAGTTAAACTTTAAACCCCAGAATAGACAGGTTTACAAATTTATCGCAAGTCAAAAAAAAAACGTTAAAAATGTTAACTGCACAAAGAGCGTCGTATTTGGTGCTTGACGGTTTGAGATGTTTCAGTAGAATTATTAATCGATTAGACTTGTACACATTAGTAACATAATTCTATTTATATTGTTAGTTTTTATTTCCTTATTTGTTTTTAGAGTTTGCGTGTCGCGATCTGGATGTCGTGAGTTCGAATCCATCTCACGGACGTCGTTATTCACGGACCGTCGTAAAAGACTTGCAGGCGGGCGAATTTATTCATGTTCATTTATGGCAACAATCAAAATCTTGTAAAAACCTACACAAACAATCAACACACTGAAATTTTTGCAGAGTTTGCCTTGCTTTTAGCACAGATGAAGCTGCAGGCACTGATCGCACGGTTGAGGACAAGATACAAAACACAAAGAAAACGTTTAGAATTTATAAAACGTCTGTGCTCCAGTAATATTTGTATTTTCGGCTAAACACACTGATGAGAAAGATCACGTAATGAATAGTCATGAGGATTGAAAAATAAAGTAACAAATTATTCCATAAAATAAAAAACAGCAGAGAAATCTTAAAGGAAAATAGTATCGAAAACACTATTAAAATGTATATATAGGAAAAAATGATTGCTAAATAATAGAAAAGCAAAATCTTGCAACAAACTATACAGATGAGTACGAAACAATCGCTCACTACTAGATATGATGACTTATAATAATATTATTATTATTATTATTGGGAGTAAATCCGATGTTCCTCGGAGAAAGCAGCTAAGGTCGTTGCTGCGCTGAGCAGGCTAATGCCAAATGTCGGAGGCCCAGCTGCGGGAAGACGGCGACTGTTGATGTCGGTGACCAACTCGATTCTCCTCTACGGATGCGAGGTCTGGGCCGACGCACTGAAGAAAGAAAAATACCGCAAGCAGATGGCCGCGGTACAACGAAGAGGAGCACTTCGAATTGCAAGCTCCTACAGAACGGTGTCGGAACCAGCAGTCTTGGTCGTCGCTGGAGTAATGCCAATAGATCTGATGGCTGAGGAGAGGAGGAGGGTCTACAAGACCAAGGAAGACTTGGGGTTCGTAGAAGCAAGAACAGTGGCCAGGGCACACTCCATGCGGAGCTGGTAACTACGATGGGAGCAGGAGAGTCGAGCTAGGTGGACGGCGAGGTTGATTGGGAACCTCCCTGAATGGGTGTACAGAACGCACGGCGAGGTAGATTATTACCTTACTCAATTCCTGACAGGGCATGGTTATTTCTGTGCATACCTGCGAAGGATGGGTAAGATGGAGGATCCGTCGTGTGTGTACGGCGACTCAGACTCTGATGACGCTCATCACACTTTCTTCGAGTGTCAACGGTGGGTACTGGAGAGGTGAGGACTGGAATCGGAGATTGGTCCCATAACGCCTGATAACATCATAGGCGTCACGCTCAACAGCAAAGAGAACTGGGACATGGTTGTGACCTTCGTGAGGATGGTTCTACACCAGAAGAAGCCTGAACTGGACCCTCTCAGAAGTCGATGATATAGACAAAGCTGTAGGAGCCTAGTAGGCGCAATACGAGGTGGGACCCTGAAGCCATACGAATAGTTGTTCCAGGGGGGGTTCCCTGCCTGTAAAGTGGAGGTTTTTTGGTGGGTGCGAGTCCCACACACCGGGAGACCAGTCGGGTGTCTCCTGATGGTGCATAATGCATTTTTCCTCCCCCGCAAAAAAAAAAAAAAATATTATAACGATACTAGTAGTAATAACAAAATGATCCTCTCTTTGTGGTTTAATTTTAAAAAATTATATTCTCAGTGAGTTTTACGCGTTTCTTAGCAAAATTACAATACATTATATGAAAATTATTATACATCCAACATGCACATATATATATATATATATATATATAAAATTTGTGATGTTTTCAATTTGTTTCTTCTGCAAGTAGTATAATTTTGTATATTCTTTTTAACACCTGTCGCACGATTCACTGAAAAATATCAGTATCATCAGAGGTTTCTAAGTAAATTAATAACAATCGAAATAATTCTATTAATATAAAATTAACGAATAATCGAATCTGTATCGATTTTAATGTAAAATAAAATATCTGATAATCGATTTAGGTCGATTAGTTAACGATTGTTTTAATGTTTATTTTCTTAGCAGCTGTTTTCTCGGTTATATTTGAAATTTTTTGTTTATATTTTATTCATTTTTATTTTTTAGTAAATTTATAATTTTAAATAGATCGTCTTGTTTTGTTTTTATTTGGGTTTGTTCTTTAATTATAAATCCTAAAGACTCCTTTAAATATAAAATGGATAATCCTTGTGCACCAAAATTAAATTATTTAATAAAATTACACAAAATCAATAAACCTATCAGACCTTTAATAAACGCTAGGACCGCACCAAATTATAAAATATCAAAATTACTAACTCAAATCTTAAAACATAAAATTGAACTTCCAGCAAAACACAATATAAAAAATAGTATCGAACTCATGGAACAACTAATAAACGTAGAAGTAAACAGAAATACAAAATTATATTCATTCGACATATCAAACATGTATACAAACATTCCCATTGAAGAAACTATAAATATTATAATAAATAATCTGAAAACAAATAACGAAAGTAACACATACATTAAACAGTTAACTAATATTTTAAAAATAATTTTAAATCAAAATTATTTTCAATACAACAACAAATTGTACTATCAAACAGATGGCCTTGCTATGGGAGCCCCAACCTCCGCTATCATATCAGAAATCTTCCTACAAAAACTCGACGAACAAATAATAAATATAATAAAATTAAACGACCTATTAGGATGTTATTTTAGATACGTTGATGACACTCTGTACATTTCCCAAAACAATGGTATAAATATAAACAAAATATTCAACTCTATAAATAATTTACATTCAAAAATAAAATTCACGTTAGAAGAAGAATCTAATAATAAATTAAATTATTTAGACTTAACAATAAAGAAAAATGAAACAAATTTTGAATACTCAATATACAGGAAACCTTCTCAAACTGACTTAGTAATACCAAATACTTCTAATCATCCTCCCCAACATAAAATGGCAGTATTTAATTCCATGATTTACCGAATGCTTAGGATCCCATTAAGTAACACAGAAAGAAACAAAGAAAGAAAAATGATCCAACAAATAGCAGTTAAAAATGGATACAAAATAAAAACTATTAATAAATTAGAAAATAAAATTAAACATAAAATCACTAATAAAATTCCTAAAAACACTACATTTAAAAATTCACCTATTAATAATAATATAAAATATACAATCTTCACTTATTACGGAAATATAACTCAAAAACTAAATAAAATATTTAAAGATACAAATTTTAAAAAATCTTATAATACAGATAATATAATTTTTAATAAAATAAAACCTAAAACTAAATCCAATACTCACAATAAAAATGGAATATATAAAATAAAATGTCCAGATTGCAATAAATTTTACGTGGGCCAGACGAAGAAAAAACTACGAGATAGATTCGTTCAACACCGCAATGCATATTTAAAACCAAATATTTATAAATCTAATTTAGCCACACATTGTCTAAATAATAACCACTAGTTTCCAAACATTGAAAATATAAAATTAATTTAAAACATACAAAAAGGTCAAAAAATGAATATTTGGGAAAATCTTAACATTTACAGACATAATAACAATAATTTATTAATTAAAGAACAAACCCAAATAAAAACAAAACAAGACGATCTATTTAAAAATATAAATTTACTAAAAAATAAAAATGAATAAAATATAAGCAAAAAATTTCAAATATAATCGAGAAAGCAGCTGCTAAGAAAATAAACATTAAAACAATCGTTAATTAATCGACCTAAATCGATTATCAGTTATTTTATTTTACATTAAAATCGATACAGATTCGATTATTCGTATATTTTATATTAATAGAATTATTTCGAATGTTATTAATTTACTTAGAAACCTCTGATGATACTGATTTTTTTAGTGAAACGTGCGTCAGGTGTTAAAAAGAATATACAAAATTATACTACTTGCAGAAGAAACAAATTGAAAACATCACAAATTATATAATTACTGCAAGAAACATCGAGTTACTTATATAGAAAATGATGGATATATATATATATATATATTGTTGCAACACAAATAAGCCAACCCAATACCAGGGATGAACAAGATAATATTGAATCTAAAATAATACTTCATATTAAATAAAATGCTTAATTTAAATAAAATATAAAAACTATGACTCGACAAACGACGACATGACCTAACCCAAGTGATTGACCCAACAAAAGGAAACAAAAGAAGAAGGGAACCATGAAAAACAAACGAGAATAAAACCAAAGAAGAGAAGAAAGTGATTAACCAAACCAAAAGAAGAAGGGAAAAAACCAAAACCCAAACAAAAATGAAACAAGTTCATGGAATTAAATGACTCAATGTAACACGTTGAAATGTACCCAAAGGAGAAGGTGGAAAACCCAAGGTATTAACCAAATACAATGAAAATGAAGAAGGAGGGAAATAGATAGAAATGAAAACCAATAATGATGCACAAACAAGTAATAAAGCATAGGAGAAGGAGAAATAATGCACTCAAAAATAATATTGGAACCAAGACCAATAATTAACCTATGAGAAAGGAAAAAGTAAATGTCATTATCCATTAATGGACAATCATAATCTAGTGAAGAAACCCTATTAAAATATGTTAAAAATAAAAATAATAAAAAAGCAAACTAACCCACAATTTAGAGTTAGATGTAAGAATAGAAATGTATGGACATAAAATTGTTAATAGTATTAAGGAAATATTGTAATGAAAGAGATAGTACGGTAGTGAGATAATGATTAGAGGGATTATCCATTCAGAAACACTTAAAAAACAAAAACATTTGTGAAGTGCAAAATGAAAGTGTAAAAACCCCAAAGTGTAGTGATAAAGAAAGTACATTAATTAAATTATAATTAACTATAAATAATTTAAAAGTAAAGGAGATGATTGTATGAAAATAGTGTAAGATAAAGAATGGAAATATAGTGAAAAATAGTGAATGATAAAATCATTAACAATTAATAAATCCTAAAGAACACTAAAGGTTTAACAGTGAAAAATAATAGTGAATAAGTATGTTGTGAAAAATAGTATTAAGTATAAACTATAAATTTCAATTTATTCATGTTTAACGTACCGAGTCACTATATGGTTAATATAATTATTATTAATGAACTTCGGTTCTAATAACCTGTTTGACACTGCTATACGGTTAAATGATAAGTATGGCCAGTCGTGAGGAAGTCGTAATACAGCGTGCATGCATGCGGACGCTCCGAGCGATTCAGTTGTTACGTTTTTGTTTATATATATTTTATTTAAAAGATTTTAAATATTTTAAAATTATGACAAACCACAAATTGTGGTATACATTTAAAGTTTGATAATTGTGTATCTGAAGATGGGATTTTATCCCGAAACGCGTCATTAACCGACAGCAGATAGTGTCACTAAGGTGGACCGAATAAGGTAATTTAATTATATAAACTATAAAGTAAGAGGTATTGAACACTGGAAAGTGATAATCACAATAGTGATCAAAAAAAAATATAATTAATAAGTTTAAAAACATGTAATCATATTTAAAAGGGAGAATCCCAGGAAAGAGTAAATTGAAAGTGTTAACATGGAGGGAAAGTAAAGATTGTTTAAAAGTTAAGGAGTTAGAAACAAATCAAAAAACACCCATGGTATAAGGGATAATTATAAGTTCATAAAAGTGATGTTGTTTGTCACACTAAAAAATAATATAAAATAAGATGTATTGTGAACAAAAATTAGCAAATATAAGTTAGTTAAATAATTATTCAATCAAGTTTACGAATGGGATATGGCTGTAAGAATCATACAGACCATAGGCCTACCTGTTATATTTAAATAAGATCAAAAAAGTAGTAAATAATAGCCACCTTGTTATTATTGGCAAAGGAAATAAATAAAAATGTTAAGAAATGTATGACTAGAAAACATGGAAACCAAAGAGTAAATAATTGTGTATAAAACAATAGTGACATAATAATAACACATAAACAGACTCAAAACACAACACAACCAACTATAATAACCAAATAAAGCCGATTAGGCTGAAATGAAATGTAACTTAAATGAAATAAGTCAAATACCATAATGGCAACTTAGGCCTATGAAAATGCCTAACTGTCAGAAACACACAAATACAATTTATAACAAATTAACAAAGAAATTAGCAAATCCGAGGTGAAGGACTCACCAAGAATAAATTGTAAATCATTTGTAAAACAAAATATTGTAATAAGCATTTGTATACAAAAAGAAATGTAATTAACAAGTATTAACATAATTGTAAAAACATAAAATCTGAAATTACCCAAACTTGTGGGGTATCAAAATAATCTATGAAAGGAAATACATACTATAGTGACAATATTTAATAACCAGGAAGGAAGATAGAGGAATAACAGCAGTCAGAAGATATACGAAGAATTCGAATTTTGATAACAATACAGCATATCAAAATCAGCCAATCAAAATCATTCAGTTACCATAGAAACGACAGTTGAAGATAGAATTACCGTTGAATACCGTTACACTCGTGAAGCGTCAGTCAAGCAGTACAGAAGCCAAAGTTTGGAAGACCGATTTTCTAATAAAATAATGAAAAACAGTAATTGAAGTCCATAACCATGACGGTATAAGAAGCAGACGACCCATTTATAGCAGTCCACTCAAGATTCAGGATAATTAAACTAAAAATTAACCGAAAAGTATGACCATATACTCTATGAAAAGGACGCCCGACCTATTGAAGTCCAAAAATTAATGGAAAAAGAACTTATTGCAGCCAAATCCTACCCGATCAAATGAACGAAGACACCAAGTCATGCTGAGGTGTTAAGTACAATTAAATTACCTATTTCCAAAAACCTAATCACTCTAAATTTTACTAAAGGTAAATTTATCTCACTATAAACAGAATATTTCTCTTTCACAGATTATTTAAATAAAATAAAACTCACTGAAAATTTGTTAACATAAAATATAACCTATTATTTAAACACGAACTTTCAAAACACATTTAACGACACTACAGAACAGATTGTAACATCACACTTTATTATTTATGTACACTTAGAATAAGGTAAAATATTTTTATTGTAACCATAGGAATTCTATATCTCATAATCAAAAGAATCCCACGATTTTGGGAACGAAAATAATTGTAATAACTTAACGTTACACAGCCATACTGATGCTGATCGTTCCTTAATCGATTCGTCAACCTTGAGAGGAAGTGTTTCATGTACAAAGTCGGTGCATATTTATTTTAATATAATTGTCAGATTGAATATTTTAATTATCACCCATTAAAAAATAACTATTACAGGGAGTAACCGGTGTTATTATTTCATAGGAAATGAATTACATTATTTGTGTTTATTTATGAAGAATAGGTTTGATGAGCAGCGAACAAGTCGTCATTTGCACAGCAGTATATACAATTCAGACGGCCGTACGAGCGGGAATTATTTGAACGCACCGACCGTCACCGCTGAAAACTCATTATCCAGTAGTTTTAATTGTTGTAATAAACAATTTGGCGCCACCCGGGATTAACACACCCCTATAAGTAAACAGGTAAGGTTACTGCCGTGTTATACTGGTGATTACCGCAACGCTACGGACATCGTTACCCGCGAACATTGATGTAACGACCCCGGTGCGAGACGAACGCACTAACATTTAATACACATACAAAATTGGTGTACATTTTGCAGATACGCACCAGCTTTCTAGATCGTTACAATATATATATTGCGATAGAACACAGGATCATGATAAGCAATGAACTATGTCTTATGCATGGATGACGAACATTCTCGTGTTTAAATTTGTTTCTTGTTCAAATTGGTTTTTTAGCTATAGTTTTTGTATAGTATTACCGATAAGAATTTAGAATAGGCCAAACTCTTAAAAAATTTATTCGTCATTTTTCTATGTAATGTGTTTGTGAAAGTGTGCGCGGGTGCGCGAGTTATTAACATTTTTCTATTGTTTAATGAAGAAATTTGTGTTAGTGGTTGAAATCACAATCAGAATGATCACAGTTGCACACCACTATATAAAAATTATCCCGATTAGCGCTTTCAAGCCTCACAGCCCATCGTCAGATCGGAATAGGCAGAAATTATTTTAAAAACAAACCCTTCACCCCTCTCCCCCACCCTGCTCACACACAACAAGCTATAATATAAATGACCCTTCCCCACCCTCTAAACCCTGTCCACACCATCTGTACAGTTACATATTTTTCTAGCAAATTCCTTGTGTTTCAGTGTGTGTGTGTGTGTGTGTGTGTGTGTGTGTGTGTGTGTGTGTGTGTGTGTGTGTGTGTGTGTGTGTGTGTGTGTGTGTGTGTGTGTGTGTGTGTGTGTGTGTGTGTGTGTGTGTGTGTGTGTGTGTGTGTGTGTGTGTGTGTGTGTGTGTGTGTGTGTGTGTGTGTGTGTGTGTGTGTGTGTGTGTGTGTGTGTGTGTGTGTGTGTGTGTGTGTGTGTGTGTGTGTGTGTGTGTGTGTGTGTGTGTGTGTGTGTGTGTGTGTGTGTGTGTGCATCCTTTTAAACTTACCCTACTTCCTCTCCACACACATGGGTCAGTCACTCACCCTTATTTTAACCATCCAATTAGTACTATGCAAATAATTCTTAATCTTATCTATCTGTCCTCTATCATTTACTTCTTAATCATGTTATAAAATATTTCTTCATTATCAAATTTAATTTTAATATTAATTAAATTGTCTAACCCTTTTTCTCTTTCTTTTAATATTTCTAACTCCTCTCTAAGCTTCCTTTCAACTGTGTTATTTACTATTTTTACAATTTCGTATTCTTCCAAAGGATTAACAAACTTATGGTTGTCTTCTATGAAATGTCTTGCATATAACGAATTGGTTGTTCTATTACCTTCTCCACGTTTGTGGTCAGACAACCTGCATACGAATTTTCGTCCTGTCTCACCTAGGTACACTTTGTTGCAGTCTTTACATTTTAATTTATAAATTCCGCTTTTCTGTAATACTGGAATTTTTTCTATATTCTTATTCCTTATCTTATCAAATACCGTTTCACATTTTTTAATAGCTATATCTACTCCATATTTATTAAAACATTTTATAATTTTTCTAGTATGTGAACCTATGTATGTCAATGACCCTGCATAATTCTTTTGTTCTGGTTCTATTTTAGCTTTTTGTATGTTGACCCTTTTCATAACTTTATCCACTATGTTGGTGTTATAATTATTATTCCTTACAATTCCCTTTATCGTTTTTAACTCCCTAACTTTTGATTCGGTCTCTTTTAAACACTTCTGAGCTCTGTAACAAAATGTATTGATTGCCGCCATTTTATATCTATATGGGTGGTAAGACTCTCTTGGTATAATTATATCAGAATACGACTCTTTCCTAAATATCCCAAACTGTAGTTTCTCATTATCCTTAATTTCTATGTTCAAATCTAAGTAATTTATTTTCTTACCTCCTATCTCTTCTTTAAATTGTAAGTTTTTATCCTTATTATTTACCTCATTTATAAACTCATGCACTTCTTCCATGCTTCCTTCCCAAATTACTAATACATCATCAACGTATCTAGACCATAATTTTATATTGTCTTTATACTTAGTGGAAGTTATTAATTGCTTTTCAAAATCATTCATGTA
This sequence comes from Magicicada septendecula, assembly GCA_034769895.1. Classification (NCBI taxonomy): domain Eukaryota; kingdom Metazoa; phylum Arthropoda; class Insecta; order Hemiptera; family Cicadidae; genus Magicicada; species Magicicada septendecula. The sequence goes on from CM068367.1 coordinate 87,959,040, forward strand.
TATTTCAGCAAGAATAGGGGATAATGAAGACCCCATAGGTAAACCTTTTTTCTGTATATAAAACTTGTTATTAAACCTAAAATAGTTCTGATTTACACATTCTTTAATTACTTTCATCAACTGCTTTTTATACCTGTATTCTCCCATATTATTATCGTTTATTAACTTAATAACTTTATTTACTGTGATATTGGTAAACATGTCCTTAACATCCAGTGATATCAATTTTGTATTCACATTAATCCTAATATTTTCTAATTTTTCTATCAATTTTACATTATTCTGCATGTTGTATTTTGTCCCAAATTCATATTTCTCTCTCAGTACTCTGCTAACTTCCTTTGATAATTTATAAATATGTGCATTAATAAAAGAAACAATCGGTCTAATATAATATATGTAACTGTACAGATGGTGTGGACAGGGTTTAGAGGGTGGGGAAGGGTCATTTATATTATAGCTTGTTGTGTGTGAGCAGGGTGGGGGAGAGGGGGTGAAGGGTTTGTTTTTAAAATAATTTCTGCCTATTCCGATCTGACGATGGGCTGTGAGGCTTGAAAGCGCTAATCGGGATAATTTTTATATAGTGGTGTGCAACTGTGATCATTCTGATTGTGATTTTTCTATTGTGTCCGTTATAATATCCGATTTACATGAGACTTGCACAAGACATAAAATTTAATATTAGCTACAATTTCCCTATAATCTGTGATCTTCAAATAACTGTTAAATGTGAATTTTTGTTATATGAAATCTCTGTTTAAAACTCACTCAGGCGTGAAGTAATAAAATCCCAGATAATTATCTGTGCAGGCTTTGCCAATTTCTTGCAAAGTGTTGCATGAAGAACTATTAGTGCCGTGTGCATATTTAACATGTGACCGATAATTGGCCAATTAGAACGCAGTAAAATCATTGACAATTGTCTGTTGCCATGTGCAGATCAAGGGCAGTTTATATTGAGCATTCAACTAGTAAACGTGCTGTTCGCGTTCAAGAAATTTCTCTTGCGTGAACACGTAAACAGTGCGAAAGGTGTACGAAAACTTGGAATTCTGTGTGAGTTATTCTACAGACCCAAGTAATTCAGTTTTAATAAATAATATTGTGATTTACAAGTATCCGTGTTAGTAAAGATATCCTCATAGGGAGATCTACCGACCGCGGTAGATCTGGTGACGCGAGGACACTTGAAGACGTGCCGGAAGGTGTACGCATATACACCGCTTTTCATTAAACACCCACGTTACACCTTGAGATACATAAATAAGCTATAACAATATTAAAACATTTTAAAAAACCTTTAACAATCATAATCAGTGTTATCGCAGCCAGGCAGTGTTGCAGTTCGTCGAGCAAGTTCAGCGTGTGTATCATCAGGACACCATCCCATCAGAATCCACGAGGGAAGGACACGTGAGATACACGCATCGCCTTCAGCCATCTCGCCGCATCAAATTGGAATATCTTCACTCAAGTAACAAATTCAGATCTGAACTTTATATAAACAGTTTTCAAACAATATTTCAAAATTCATAACATTTGTGTATGTTTAAAAATATATCGTATGAACTATTATTCAATTGGTGTGCAATAAATAATTATAATACCTCCAATATAGACTTGTTGATTTATAAAACACACACCATAATCCTATGCGCAAGAATTAATTCAATTGTGTTGTCGCAATATATATTGCGACAGTACAAACAAGTGATGTACTGAGCATTGAATATAAAAATTTAAATATACCTAATAAACTGTAAATAATTAAAAATGTATTAGAAATAAGCATGTCAGGGATTGCAAGCTTGGCTCAGACAAAAATATGAACAGGTGTTTCGACCTGAATCGACGTGCACACACACACAAATGTAACTGAAAGTGTGTACACCAGTATTTTGCTAGTGTGTGTAAACGCAGGTCTATGCAGGCGAGTTTACCACCCCAAGATGAATAATTGCATAATTACTATTTTTCCGTAATTATTCATAAACTATAATTAAAGAGTAAAATCCAAAAACACAATAAAATGTAAGAAAATTTACTAAATACTGTGTACGAAAACCATGTGAAAGTGCCACACCGTACGAGTGTAATAGTGAAATAACTGTGTACAAATCGAAAGGGTTAAGTTGCAATGTCCAAAATTACAGTGAACATGTGTAGCAAAAATAGTTATAAGATAAGTATAAGAGTATACTTACAGGACTCTGCAATTCGCAGAAATATAAGAAATAGCGAAATTGACAAAGAGTGGGGGAACTGAATCCAGAGACAGTTTCTGACATGTCGATTTCGTACCACTGCAGGTGTCGACCAAGACATGGGTATAAATAGGACACACAAGCTACAGTGGTTCTCTTTCGTAAATCATCCACGGTGCAGCGGGAGCTTCTGACCGTCCGCACAGAATATTTAAATTTTTGTAAATAATTTCATCCTTCCAGTTACATACAGTTATGTAACTGGATTGTAAAACAAACTGTTTTTAAATAATAACAAAATTACATAAGAAGATCCACATAAGAAGATCCATTGACGTCAGAAACAGCACGAGGAGAAGTTCCAGAGAGTGATACGACGCTGGACAAGAAGGCGAGTCGACGCTGGACAAGAGGAGTGATTCGACGCTGGACAAGAGGACGCTGGAGTGCGAGACGAGGACGACTACAGATGGATCAAATGATCGAGTATGATTGACGACAATAAGGTGATAAACAACTTATTTATCTCTTAATCGTACAATGAACTCAAAGACAATTAAAGACATTTCTATTCTATTTAAAAGTAAGAGCCAATCTTTATTGTAAAGTAGAATTAAAATCATAGATGTTTTAGAAATACGATTAACGTAACAAGAGCTCAAATTAATATTGAAATAAAACGAATACAAAGAATTTAAATGAAAACAATTAGTGTTTGATATAAATCAGTACTGAGAAACAAAAGATAAATTCAATAACTATTAATATTTTGAGTACATTACAATATATAAAAAGATATTTAAATATTGATATTTTGAAACACATTAATTGACTGAGCAGTCTGGAAATGAGATTTTTCTTTAATACAATAATTAGTAGAATAGAATATTTAGTCAGTAAGGATGTATATAGCATAAGCATTACGGCATAATAACAAATAATAACGAATGTTTTAATTCGAAGTAAGTGCTAGGTGCACAATTTTATTAATATCAAATAAATTTGAAATACCGTTACAAGTTACATAGAGTTCTTATTGCAGATACACCTGAAATACAATTTAAATGCTATATTGTTACATAATTTGTCAATCTTGAACGTGAGACCGGTCACGCCAAATTTATGTATATGTATCGTTGTATAATATGGCTCCCAAAGAACGTGGGGCTATACAAATTAAATTACATGTAAATTTCTACACATAAAAACGTTGCAATATATATATATATATATATATATATATGCATACAAACACACACACAAATCGAGAATAATTAAAATCAACCAGAAAACGTTTTAGATCACTGTTTTAACTTTGCACTTCAAAATAATTTTATAACGTAACAAATTCCATAACATATCATGAATTTCATAAGAGTGGCAGATTCATGTCTTATGAAAGCTTGGTGACACTGTATAGGTTTTTACCTACCGAAATTTCACAGCCTGCACCAACGATACGAATTTCAGTCGATACACGTATTCCGACCTGTGCCACAGCCTCATCAATCACAGGGCCGTATCACAAACACAAAATATTCGCTCTCTTTCATGTTTCACTGTATCTAAAGCTCATCACGAAGCAAACAAAAATTTTCAGCAGCCGCAAAAACAGAAAAGGAGAGTTTTATATTTTGTGCCTATTAAAAAGTAATATTAGTACCAAAACCATTCATTCGTTGTGATGAGTGAAGCAGTTTTATAATTATAATTAGTAAACTAATTATAATGAATGTACGCACCCTTTGTCCAGCTGTTTACGTTCGCTACTGGACACAGGCCTGGCCTTAAGAGTTCTATCCGTGTTGTTTTGTGATTCTCTGCTGTTTTGACCCAGTTGTGGGTTGTTATAAATTAACATAACTATCGTGTGTCTAACGTGTTTGGTACCTTCCTATGTAACCCTTGTTAGACCTCGGCCTACTTTCCAGTAAGTTATCCTGTGTTCAAGATTATCTCGTATTCTGTCGAGATGCGCTATTCAATTCCATTTAAGTTTACTTGTAAATTTCATTACATCCATTACAACTGTATTTACGTACTTTCATATTGTCATTTCTGAGACAGTATCTTTCCATACTCTTCTACAATACTCGACTCCGTTATGTTGTTGTTCCATACATTACTACATCAATTACACAGTGACTAAAAACTTTTCTCTTTAAGTTTGTTGGGATTTTGCTCTTGAGTACAGTTCCATTAAAACTAATCCCAAATTGTTGTCCGTAATATTTATCAGTTGCCAGTAATGGATTGTTTGTTTATTAAAGCGAAATTACCGGCTGATAAAGACGAGTGTGTGAGGAGGATTGTGTGTTTAAATTCAATTGTGTAGCTTCGTCGCTTTGAGCACGATATACGAGGTTCGTCAAAACGTACTGCGACTTTTGAATTTCCAGTAGCCTACTAGAAGTTTCAGGACAAAAATACTGTTTTTATGTAATGCTGGTACACATGTTTGTAAGAATTATCTAAATTTTCAGCTATACTAGGTGAATGGTTTTGATTTATCAGCTAATTTAGTAAGTTTTGTTTTGACGTACCACGCAATTTTTTAATTGTACAATGTAATATTAAAAACCTTGTTAAGTTTTAGGCCTTTTTAGCCGTGGTCTAATGTTCAAAACGATCTCTTCATTACTGTCTGACATTTCAATGGCATGAGCGATTGCCACCATCAGAGAATGGACAAATAACAGGATGATACAGATCCTGTCCCAAAACACCACTAAGAAAGTATCGTCAACAAACACCAAAACACTTCGTCAGCCAGTATCGAAGACGTCGTTTGCAAAATTAGACCGTTCGCAAATTTTAACTGACCGTAAAACCCTACGAACTTATGTTGAAGAACTTCCATAAAATTTTGTGTAAAGAATGAGATAACTTTGCTAACATAGGGAGCGTTGTCCAAAAGCCTTTAGGTGAGTTTTATACCTACAAATGATAGGTTTATGATGTCACAGAATCTATAAACCGTTGTGAATAAACCGAAAATCATGAAACGTAATAAAACTACGTACCACTTTGCCTCTGGGCCAGTGAAGAGTGCTAATATGGACTTTTTATCAAAAACCAAATATTCCTAGAAAACGGCCAACTTTATAGAAGAATAATTCGTGAAAGTCTATAGCAATAAAAAAAAAATCAGCACACACACACGTATTGATAGATCAAGAAATTTATGACAATATTATCGCAATGATACCGCAACCATCGTATTCGTCCGCCAAGCCCCCCTCAATTTTTTCTCTTTGAAAAGAATGGAAAAAATCATGAAAGAACACAGTTTCGCGACTGCCGAAGACGCAAAAAAAAAATCGCTGAGCGACCTCAGCATTATACTATAAAGTGCCTTCCAGAAATGTTTTGAAGAACAAATAACATTACAATAATTATGTCTTTGAATGCATCAAAATAAATGTAGATGATTTAATATCATTTTATTCTAGTCACGTTAAGTAACCGTTCATTTTTTCTTAGGAATCCATTGTCTGCTCCGTGCAGCCCACAGTTAACAAGCTGGTGTTTACTGATTAAAACTATCTGGTTTTCAGTTATATACTTATATATTTTTTTATTTTACTAATTAATAATGTGTTCGCTGTAATTTTATTACTATAGTGACACCTTATATAGGAAGGACAGCTTTGCCAAACAGAAAAGAAGGCAACGACTCACAATTCATATACTTGCCACTTAGCTTAGGTTGGAATTTTAAATAACGAGGATCTCAGCAATTCCACTCTACATAAATCAAACAAATTGAAGCCTGAAACGAAAATACGCTCTTGTGCACACGAGTCTACAATGAAATACACGAGAAAATACTCAAGTTAATTAAGAGCTTCAACGGGTGATTCGCTATTGCCAGTTTCAAAAGGACACGCGGTTGATTAGATCCGTACGAACGTAGGGGGAACTTTTTCTCATAAATTCTCTCAGTACTCCTTATTTTTACCTCCTTTAAAATATTAGTCTAATAATCAGATAATAATAGTAATTGGATTGAATATAGTGATTGGATTACAGTTTGATAATTTATCCCTACCTTGTCGCGTAATGAATTGTGTGTTGCAACTTATTGTATAAGGACAGCCCTCAACCTGTCATCATCATTCTCTCTGTCTGTCTCTCTCTCTCTCTCTCTCTCTCACTCACTCTCTTTCTTCCTCTCTTTGAGTTTTTGCGTTTTCTTACAAACATGAGTGAAAATACTTCCTCTACAAGTATCAAATTTTATGACGCATGTTTCAGAATGTTAATACCTGAACCTCATTACACTCAAAGAAGAAGGTAATTAAAATACTTCATTTAAATATTAATTCACAGATTTAAATAATTGAATTATTTAATTTAAACGCGGAAAGTAACGTGTTCCGCGTCACTTTCACAATGACGATGCAGATTTTGTTTAGCAATTGAGCCAGTAGTTTTAAGAATAACCAATAACGCATATCTTTCCCTACTTGAATAATATATTCAAATTATTTAATTCTTTCCGTGTCTGCTGAAGCAGCTACGATTCTACGAAACGTCTGACAGTCCATATACAATATGATACTTGCAAAAACAAAATACTTTTGTAATAATAATATGTTTAACTAATAATCAATTACACACGATTCTTTAACAATTTTTCGTACAAGCTTGAACCTAATTAAATAAGAACTTCTCGATATCCTGCCTGCTATATCTGAAACAGATCGTACTTCATTTTCGAAGATAGATCACTTTTAAAAATGATTGGAAGAAGAAGGGCAAAATTGATCGGGCATGTGTTAAGATACAATCAATTCCTAAGTAACATTTTTGAAGGAAACCTGTTGGGGGGGGAAACCAAGATGACGACCAAGAGCATCGATGTTCAAAGACATGGGAAAGGAGATGAACTTCCTATCGTATTGCAATTTAAAGAGGGCAATGATGGAAAGAGAGACGTGGCTAACTCGACAAGCGATGGCCTTTAGATGACGATGATAATGATGATGATGAGCGATGTATCCGGGCGTTGTTTCCTTCTGAAAAATGTCAGCAGCTGCTATATTAACAGCAGTCCCTGTATACAGTGAGTCCCTGTATCTTTGTATCGTTACAGCGTGAGTACCATAAACTATCGTTACCAACAATAATAACATAAATTGCAGTGTATTGTTTGCGAACAAGTAACCGTGTGTTGTGCAAGAACAAAACATTACATCTATTCATGGACACGCTACTCAATCATATTAGCGTGCAGAATGGTGAAGAGCGGTTATTACTGACGAGTGGTTTAATCTTTAAAATCAAATATTATTAAAAACTACTCACGAGTTAAAATTGATACAATTTAATTTGAAATGCAAGGCAAGTGGTATCGGCTTACCGGAAACCGAATACCGAACATTTTCAGCAAGTAATCTACAAGTAGAACACGTATAAAAAAATTTGAGGTTCAAGAGTAATTGGAGCTGTCTTATTTGTCGTTCAGATTTCAATATTCATTTTTCTGCAATGCGACATGGCTTCATTATACATGCACAGCATCAATCATGCTAATGAGTGTATTATATGCCTCTATGTTCAGTTAGAATCGAGACGTCGGCACAGCTTGTCGTTATATGATATCGTGAAGACATTATACTACAGGACGTGCAAAAGATTTACAGCAATTTTTAGTGTCCTAATTAGCGGTACACCTCGGAGAGCGACAGAAGAACGGAGGACAGCGGAGATTTTTTTAAAGTCGGGATCCGGCCTCAAGTGCATTTTGAAACCACGGATGTGAACAACTAATTATTTTCATTCATATTTTTAAAAACATTTTAAGACAGAATAACTGTTAAAGAGATTGTAATTAATTGTAAAGGTTTTTAATCATGAACACTATTAAAAGACTAGTTGCACTATAATTCTTATTACTCCATTTAAATTCAATAAAAGCTTATGTTATTCATTTTAAAAGACTCGCACTTATTTAAAATTTACGAAGAGAGTCAATACATTTTATGTACAAAAAGTTCCACTATCAATGAACGTATGCAATCTTTTAACCAAACCCCTTTGTAATTCATGTGCAGGTGCAATCTATCGTGTTGCAGTATGTTCACCAATAAAATTATATGCACAGAGATAAAATATAGGTGTTGAGGTTCTTCTCTTCACCGATTTCATAGGGGGGTATTCCTGTATGAGGTTATATCGGTCAAGGGAGGAAACAAGGCTCAATACTCACAACTCTACAATCTCATCTCCATAAGTAACATAAGTAAGTATGATAAATGTCTTGTATATTTTTACTTTCGTTTTACAAAATTTTTGAGTTTGCTTCTCAATAACTGTGGCATAATATATATCCCTATTTCTTATTTATATCCCGTCAAGTATTGTCGTGTTTATACACTCTTCATTATCTATCATTTTACCCAGGTATCTGAACTTATTAACTGAAATTATCTTCTATGCATAGATTATATAGTTCTTCTCCTTTCTGATGCAGAAATCAGCATGTATTTAGTTTTGCTGATATTTACCTTTATTCCCAACCAGCGGATTTTTGATTCAGCTCCTTGTGTACCTCAACTAGCTGTTGTCTTGATCCGATTACTATCACAACATCGTCAGCGTAAGTACATATTTGGCTTGTCTTTTTAGTATTGTAATTCTAAAGCTTACTCATAACTAAATGTGACATTATCATTAAATGATTTATTAAACCAAGGACTATTCCATACGTAGTTGGAATACTCTTTGCTATATCACAACACCAATCGTCTTTGAAACTCCCACTAATATACGCTTCCCTGCTTCCCTTATTGAAAATCAAACGCTGGAATATGTTTCGACAACAGTTCACATCCCCCACTTTAAAACATTCTACACAACTAATTTCGTAGATAGACCCGTCTTCTTTAACCCTTGAACACAAACACATGCTCAAAATTGAATCAAAGTTTTACTAGAAACGAACATGTTAATTTAATAAAGTTGCAGTGGCTGTTTCATGAAACAGCAAATATTGAATTACCCAAGTTTATTAAAAACTCACACACACACACACACACACACATAAGAGTTTAGTACACAACCGCGTCATGTGGTTTGCCGGTAGTGTGAGTTACTCCAAAGTTGGTCAACTTCAGCCGTTGTCGATTTTGAGTAAATATGAGCGGCGCAGTACAGGGGAATTTACATAAACATTTTCTTCAACTGAAGACATGAATCAAGCATTTTTATAAAATACTTAAGAATTTTGTTAACCAAAAATAAAGTAATCCAAGTTTTGTTATTAATTTTTTCCTAACATTAAATTACAAAATATTTAATAAAAATATTGCTGTGGCAATTTTAAGTAAAGGTTTTTTTTAACTCTTATTGTTTTCATAGTTTGCTTTTCAACTATGTTTGTAAAGAAAAAGTATAAGTACTCGTAATACAAAGAACTACAAACAATAAAAAATGGACTACGGTATGAAGTGAAAGTACATTAGCAATCTCGTAATTGTTCATCTGCGTACTAACAGTTTGGTAATATAGTTCGCTGTCATTACCTATTTTCAGGGCATAAACAAGATTCAGACGTAAAAAATTCCTTTCCCGAAACAATAACAGATTTTCGTACCCTTCCTATCCCATACTAATATTTTTTTCTAACGTCGCAAGTGAAAGAAATGTTTACAGAAATAAAAATTATTAGTGGTTAGTGTGGTTACTTATGTAGAATTCCTGTCTCAATTTCTTGGATACATTATTAGTTTGCAAAAAAATACAGTGCAAAAATCGAAAAAGGTTATATGACATACTATGGCTAGTTACTCGGAATTCTGGGTCAGTTTGACGCTAAAACAGTAGTTTTCATAACACAATTAACAAACAAACCACAGATTAGATAAAATTTGTGTGTTGCCAATTAAGTAGCTTTGTTTCATTTAAATTAATTCTAGTGGGTAATAAAAGCATGTGCACAGAAAAAGAATATACGAGAAAATATATTTAAAAAATATACTGTAACGTCACAAAACGTTCCATACTCTTCAAACCACCAGAAGAGTGAATAATACCAAAATAATTATGAGTAAGAACCAAGTATAGGTAACAAGGAAGAATATAATAGCATTAAAATCATAAACCATTAAAGAATGAAAGGAGATAAGACCTTCAAGTGAACAGTAGTAAAACTACTATCAGCATAATGTGACACTACAACATAAACAGACAATCTGACAGAGACGAATTGACAAGACAAGTTCCCCAAATAGACTGTTTAAGTGAGAATAACAAACCTTTAATAAACCAAGTCAAATAGCATAAGTAAAATAAACGATGACAGAACCAATATTTATAACATGTATTATTATTATAAACAGCACATTAGCTGAATTATGGAAAATTATTAATTTGAATGACAAACATAAAGAAATATATTATTGTTAATCATGAGCTATGAAAGGTAATAAGAGAACAAACTGTATATGTTATAATAATGATATGATCTAAATGTCACCATCAATGTAACAATTAAATGTATTTAGATAATGTTATAAGGATATAAAATATGTAAAGAGATGTAATCAGTCAAGGAACAAAACCTTATAATGAAACATGTAGACCAAAAGAATGGCTTAAGATGAATTGAATTTACTCAATGGGCAATCTATCTATATCTATAAAAATGAATGTTTGTTTCTTTCTTTGTCCCGTATGCGTTCCTATACCATTCATCCGATTGCGATGAAACTTCGGTGAGTTGTTGTGCGCACGCCCGCGAAGGTTTATGAATTTTTTTCAATGGGGCCCTTTGGGGGGTTCTTGGGGTCTTCCACATCTCCTCCTAAACCACTGGACCGATTTCAACCAAACTTGGCACAAATATTTTATGCAACGGGAGAACCAACATAGGGTAGGTGTTTTTTCTATGGGGTCCTTTGGGGGTCCTTTGGGGTCTTCCACATCTTCTCCTAAACCACTGGACCGATTTCAACCAAGCTTGGCACAAATATTTTACGCAACGGGAGAACCAACATAGGATATGTGTTTTTTCGATATGATCCTTCGGGGGTCCTTTTGGGGGTACTTTGGGGTCTTCCACATCTCCTCCTAAACCACTGGACCGATTTCAACCAAACTTGGCACAAATATTTTACGCAAAGGGAGAACCAACATAGGATAGGTGTTTTTTCAATGGGGTTCTTTTGGGGGTTCTTTGGGGTCTTCCACATCTCCTCCTAAACCACTGGACCGATTTCAACCAAACTTGGCACAAATATTTTATGCAACGGGAGAACCAACATAGGGTAGGTGTTTTTTCGATGGGGTCCTTTGGGGGGGCCTTTGGGGTCTTCCACATCTTCTCCTAAACCACTGGACCGATTTCAACCAAACTTGGCACAAATATTTTACGCAAAGGGAGAACCAACATAGGATAGGTGTTTTTTCGATGGGGTTCTTTTGGGGGTTCTTTGGGGTCTTCCACATCTCCTCCTAAACCACTGGACCGATTTCAACCAAACTTGGCACAAATATTTTACGCAACGGGAGAACCAACATAGGATATGTGTTTTTTCGATGGGGTTCTTTTGGGGGGTCCTTTGGGGTCTTCCACATCTCCTCCTAAACCATGGGACCGATTTCAACCAAACTTGGCACAAATATTTTACGCAAAGGGAGAACCAACATAGGATAGGTGTTTTTTCGATGGGGTTCTTTTGGGGGTTCTTTGGGGTCTTCCACATCTCCTCCTAAACCACTGGACCGATTTCAACCAAACTTGGCACAAATATTTTACGCAACGGGAGAACCAACATAGGACAGGTTTTTTTTCGATACGATCCTCTGGGGGGTCCTTTGGAGTCTTAAAAAACTAACTTATTAGATCTGGTTACTATGGCAACCCAATGGAATAGATTCTGTTCTAAATATATTATCGCATTAAATTGAAGACCACGCGAACGAAGTCTTTATATATTATATATATACAAACACTTTCTTTCTTTGAGTGGCATTGCAACGCATGCCGGGTACTCGCTAGTAACTAATATAATAAAAACTCAAAGTAAAGACACAACTTATGTGAAGTCTATAATAAAGAGAACATTGAAATAATAACAAACCAATGATGACCCAAACAAATCATGAAAATCATAATCATGTAGAAACCTTACAAAGCATAGGAGAATATAGTAATAAGAATATGAAAGAGGTGTAAATCACCATACCATGTGTAATCTTATAAGTATAGTAAATAAGAAAAATGTTGAAAAAAGAATAGTGAAATAAGGAAGTCTATTAATAATAATCAACAAATGTGTCATAATGATTAATAAATGTTCAGCTGGATACAGCAATTATAAATAATAATATGTTCCTTTTCAATAAAATAATTATGTTCAGAATAGCAAGTAAGGTGAGTGGATTAAATATTAAAAAATGTTAAAATCAGATCTGCAACGTTTAGCAGAAGACGCTTAAAAACAATGCATTATTTAGAATAGGCTATTATTAAAATAGAATTTATGAATGAAAGATGTAACCAAACTGGCATCAAGTCGTATCAAAATAACAAGAAAGAAACGAGCTGTACAATGCTATTTATAAAACCTAATTTGTACTTAAAATAACTGAGATATAAACGTTAGCATAGTAAATTTTGTGAATTTTGGATAAATACAAGTAATAATAAGAATAGCGAAAACCACGCTTGGAATACAATTATGTAATGGCTAAAAATAGAATGACCTCATCATGACATCATTTTCAACCAATCAGGAATTACCTTAGAAATCAGTTAGCGGAGCCTAACGTCGATCTAAGAAGACTATATATACAATTGTTCAAGCGAAGAAACACATTTTGTCAAATTTCATTCGATCAGCAACAACAAGACTCCAGACCAACATTATCATCAGAATTTATTAATCAACAGTGAAGAAGTATAAATCTATTAAAGTGCATCGAAACCAGTAGTGTTATCTTTACTATAGGTGCGAATTAAAAGAACGAGGTTAGGTGCAATACCTAACCAAGTAAATAACTATTCAAGAAGTAATATATTCGTTCATACGCGTAAACAGTGCAGTGAAATACGGTCAGTGTATCCGATCGTTAAATGTATTAAGAAATAATCCATGTGATTATAATACAGGGAGTACAGTGCCATATATTTACATTGTGTATGAATAAGATGTTAGTAGTATAAAACATAATACACCTGTATACTAACGCAAAAACAATAATACCCTAAGTACTAAGCACTGTCTTTATTTCATTTAGAAGAATTATAATATTCCGAATATAAGAATTCATGTATTAGCATTACTGTAGTTAACCTCAAACTTGTCAAGGTTAAACGAACTTTTCGTCAATCGATTTAAATGATTAAAGGTGTCTAACCTATTAACTTCAATTCTTGTAATAGCATTTTATCGCAAGGCATGTGTGTTTTATCCTGTAATTTAAAAGAAACCACCCTTGAGGTATGAAATATTTGTAAACAAACAACCAATTAATATCAGAGTTTTTCATTGCCAACCCATTGGGTTAAAATAGTTTAAAGTCGGATGATTTGTAATCCGTTAGTATTATTCATGTGAATGTATTAAGTTGAAACAAGCAAATAGTGAGCAATAAACAAATGAATTGTTAACTAAAAACATTGTCAGTAATTATTTAAACAGTAATTAATAATTAATTCTTATTTATCAATTAAAAGAGTTGCGTTTTCAGGCAACGAAACAATCAAGTTGGCGTCCTGAACGTGTAAAGCGCTAACAGTCAAATTCATAAATAGACAAGAAGGAAATTAATTAATGATATTGTTTTAATTACTTAATCAACAAATAATTTAACCTCAATCAAAATTATTTATTTTATTATTCGAATAAATTCTTTTTATGGAATACTAACCAGAAATTCCAATTGGCGCCCAGGTAAAATCAAATGTGCTCACTTAATAACAAACAGTGCAGTCATACTGTTTTTTGACAACAGTTTACAAACAAACTGAGACCAGCTGAACTTCCAGTACGACACAAAAGGTACGTGAAGGTTTGAATTATTTAATAACTTTGTCAACACTACCCATTACAGTACACAGACGAACTAGTTCTACGGAAGTGCAAATGAACTTCGAGAGGTCTCCAAAGCTAATTACATTCAACTAACGGGGATTACAACCATTAATTAATCAATTAAAATTAAAATTTAATTAAACAAGAAATCCTAATTAAATCTACATAATTAAATAATAATTAAAAATTATTTAACGACACAGATTTTGAAAGCAAAGACAATCAACGTGTGATATAAAATAATTTAAAAAGGACGTAAGCGGGAAAAAAAGGTTATAATATATGCATATCACATATATATATTATATATATGTGATATTATATATATATATATTGCAAGGTAACAGGTTATAGCCCAGACCAGACTTGCAGAAAAGAATGCTCTATTAGTGATTAATATATATTTATTGTCTCTTTCTTTACAGTAACGTGTATTAAAAATTTTTCTTGTTATTTTAAACAAATTATACAAATTTAAATGTTCAAATCTTCTTTCAGACTTCTAATTGAAATCAGTGTTTCTGTATTTAAACAGTGATATAATTATGAATGTTCGAAACCTTCTTTAACAAGATTATAATTGAAATAAAAGTCTTCTTTAATTTAACAATGATATACTTGACAAAATTCATAAAGTTCTTTTTCTTTTGAAAGCTTTACTAGTGAAACAAATTTAGATTAAAATTTTTGCTTTCCTGCTTTCTCGTCTTCGTTGTCGTCCCGGTCGATGATCTCGGTCCAGGTCTCTAGCTATCCGTTGTCCATGTTCCACGTTCCAGCCACCGCCTCCAGGAACTGCCTCGTTCTATGTGTCCGTTTCAGCCGCCACGATCAGCAAACGAAGCTCAGGAACGGTTAGTAGACGATCTCTTACTCCGTAGTTGTTCCCTGCCGACTCTCGCTGCTTCCTCGACTCCACGGGCCCCAAGGACTGCCTGGAATAGACGTTGAACTGGACGCTGACTACACTGCAACTGCTCTTGCTGTGTGCTGTAGGAAGACTGCTCTTGCTGAGCGCTACATGAAGACTACTTCACGACTGACTAAAGACTGCTTTTATAATCTCGTACAATGAATGCTGCAGCGCTGTAGAATGACGTCACAGATTATCCGCTCACAGGCGTATTCCCTATAAATTCTATGTTAAACTAGGGAACATTCTGGACTCGCCACGTGGCCATTGACTTCTGTCGTCTCGATTTTTCTAGAACACGTTTAACTACATATGAATAAATTTCCTTAACCTTCTATTTGATACGCACACAACACAACACTTCGCTCACATATTAAACTATATCTTCATAGTCTTTATAATGTCTTATTACTAATTCTTAATTCTTAGCAATATTCTTACATTCAAACATACTCCAATTGTCCTGGACATTCGTTACCACTGGTCATAATATTATGTTCTATACATTCACATATAGTGTGACTGCCTGTCACATTGCAATACATATGCCCGATTTATGGAAATTGCACCATGATAATGCACCAGCTCACACGTCACTGCTTGTGCAAGAATTTCTGGCCAAAAATAAGGCCGTAATGATGCCGAAACCACCGTATTCACCAGATGTGACCCCTTGTAATTTTTTCCTCTTTCCGATAATATAAAAGAAACATAAAAGGACAACGTTTTGCGACTGCTGAAAAAATAAAACAAAAATCGCTGATCGAGCTCAAGTGCATTTCATTAATGTTCTAAAGACTGGAAAAAACGTTGGCATAATTGTGTTATATCCGTTGGAGATTATTTTCAAGTGGACAATGTAAATATAGATGAATAAAGACATTTTTCAAATAAACAAAATTGCATGTACTTTTTGATTAAACCTCGTATATGAAAATATGTAAAATCTCTTTTGTGAGTTCTTCACAATTTGAGTAAACTTTTTCCCAGACGTGCTCGATGATTTTTCCTTTAATGGAGTCATTTTTACTATATCTTCTTCTTCTTGTCCTCTTCAAGGATTAGGTTATATAAACCGGTTCCGACACCCATCTCATCCTCAGACCACCCACATCTCTTCTACCAATGTCTTTATAATTCAGTGCCGCTTTCGGCAGTCGATCCTCTGTCATCCTTTGCAGATGATCCCACCATTGTCTTCTGTAAATTGAAATAATTTCATTTGTGTCCTTTACTTCGAGTTCTGCTGTGATATCTTCATTCCTTATTCTCTTACAATGTATAATTTAAAGTCGTATTTTGAAGAAACTGCATTTCAGCGCTCTGAATCGCGCCGCTTTCCTTTTTTGTTATGACCCACGCCTTACTCGCATAAATCAACGTGGGTATTGCAATTGTCTTATAAAATTTAATCCTCGTGCTGTGTCTTGTTTTATTTCTAAGCTTTCTATGAATCGTACCATAAATATTCCTAAATTTATTTATCTTCTCCCTTATATCATATTTAAATTCATAGCTTACTGCACAGCCTAGATATTTGGAATTCACGTTCTTTATTGTGAATTAAATAATAAGAGTAAGAGCTTGCAATATCTCTTTTTCAGTATGTTGTCGTTGTTGTTGTTTTTGGTTAAACGCCCCACGTTGTGGACGCCATTGTGTAACGTTATTGTTTCTGGTTATGTTTAAATATAATATTTATAATATAACGGTTGATTCCTTATGCCCCAGAGTTGGTGCGCCATTTGTAACGTTACTGTTTTTACTTGATAAAATTGATAAATAAGACTAATTACTGGTTGGGTTAAGTCTTTTCAAAAACATGTATTTTATTTGCGTTGATTGGTTGATCTATTTTAATAATAAAATCTTCATAATTATGTTTTCTTAGACCTCACTAGTTGTTTGCACTGATTTGTAATATAATTACCAATAAGAATTATGGTTCTGTTGATAAACAATTAAACTTTCCAATTAATAAAAAAATTATTAATTGAGAATGAGTGTTGTATTCGACTTGAGTGGGGGTTATATTATTTATACCTTTACTTGTTGATTTGTACCTATAGTGTTCCAGTTTTGATGTTATTTTTCATGAATGAATATAATTAATGCTTTAATAGATTTCAATGATTTAATTTCTTCCTGGAGGCTGATTGGACCCACTTACATACTTTAATTCAAATCGCACATGTTACCCGGGCAATAGGTACTACCAACTTTTCTTCTTATGTAAACAAACTCTAATATTCCGAAACTAAAAAAAAAATTGATAAGTATTTACAATAATTCTGTACTCAATTAATTCTCTTCAATTTCTTTTATTCTTTGTTATATTTGGTTCTTTACCTTTTAAAATAAAGTGACAACCTTTTCTTTTCAAACAATGGTCCAGGCTGGTTAAAATTCTTCGTTCAGAAGTTGGCAATATGATCTAATTCAAGCCTAGTGTACAGATTATTTACGTTATTTAAATATAAATTAGGGTTCTTTTGACTACAATAATACTAAACGAAAATGTCTTTTATGAAATACAAAACCTCACAATATAAGAGTGACTACAATAAAAAGAACAATATCTTAGATCTAGAATAACAATTATTTCGTATGTCGATCGATGTTGACTTTTGAGGTTAACCGATTTCTATCGGTTATACCGCTTTAACATTAAAAAGCAAAGAAATAATGGTTTAAAAGTGAAAAATTATAATATTGATAGTGTTTTTGTTTAGTTGTGGTGGAATAAATAGTTCAAGTGTACACAAAGTGTTATAATTATATTATAGTAATTTGTTATAAGTTGATTATAACTTTAAGTATGTACATTATACTTTCCTTTTCTTCTACAACACACTTTATTATTCACTGTTAATTATTAATGCACTTTAACTCTGCTTTTGTTAGTATGAACTCTCACGACACTCTTTACACTTTTTGGTTATGTTTGTATGTTTACGTTTCACCTAACCTAGCCGAGGTTCGACTCTGATGTTAAATTCGCGGCGACTGTAGCGGAAGAGACGTTCTTGACTCGATGAATTCTCACACTAGACTCCCTCGCTAAGCGTCACTGTTTTGCTAGTTTGGCGTGGGCTTTTGGGTTAATATAGCAAAATATACAAATTCCGTTAGTTGAAATTTCTCGCATTGTCGTTGATAGCGTCGGTCTTTGGGTTGATACACTTTTGTTTTCTGAGATCAAAATTAACAAAATTCTTAAAATTAACATAATTTCCTTATGCTAATTAAAATCGTCAATATATTATTACCATTGAATTGCTTTCATTCTGTTGATCATTTTAAGATCTCATATGATATGTTTCCATACAATATTTCTAAAAATGAACAATTTTAATATTTGGCCTATGCTAATACATTATTTGTTAAAAGTTATCTTTTTTTATTATGGTTTACACTGTCATTTGCACTGTTTACTTATCACTATTTATTACTTTTCATTTTTAATACACATAATTATGATAATAATTATCTGGTCTTTACTATAACTCTATACATATGCTAATTACAAATGCAGTCTTAGGTCTGAGACCTAGCTTGACTGTTAGGCTTGTTACATAAATGATTTTTCTTAACCCTAAATACATTTTTTGCTTATATACTCAAACATTACTTTTTTCAATATTACAATAAGATATATACACTCACTCCCCTAATCTATTGGGTAATTTGTTATGTCAAAGATATAGTTTAGTCTAGTCCTTTTTTTATGTCTGTTTTGTCAAGTTATTTATTATGTTTGTTTACAAGGCTAATTTACGTTTTTAATCTATTCATGGATTTGTAACAATTATTCTTTAAATATCACTATAATATTGACGACTCGATATTTAGTTAAGTAACGGACACGTCATGGACAACGAAATCCAAGAATTATTCTTTATTTATTCATGGTTTATTAAATTAGTTATTATAATTCTTCCTTTATATAATTATTTTTTGATTGTTCTCATTAGATCACTCATCCTCTATTGTATTCCTCATTCAGTTACCTATTATTTGTTTATTTGATTAAGTTCCCTAAATATTTTGATAATTCAATTGAGTTTTTGTTTTGTATCATCTTGTGATGCTACAAATCGTACCACAAATATTCCTAAATATTTACAAATTCACAAATATTTATTTATATTCTCCCTTATATTATATTCAAATTCATAGCTTGCTGCACAGCCTAGATATTTGGAACGGCTCACTTGTTCTAAAGTGCTGTTGTTGATAACTACCTTAGTCCTCACTGGATATTACTATAATTATATTATGTTCTTAATCTTTTATTATTAAAATTTGTAATAATGTAATTATATATATACTATAATTATATTATTA
This sequence comes from Magicicada septendecula, assembly GCA_034769895.1. Classification (NCBI taxonomy): domain Eukaryota; kingdom Metazoa; phylum Arthropoda; class Insecta; order Hemiptera; family Cicadidae; genus Magicicada; species Magicicada septendecula. The sequence goes on from CM068367.1 coordinate 87,978,551, forward strand.
CAAATTTTAATAATAAAAGAGTAAGAACAGAAGGTTTATTAACAAATGACCAGAGGCTTTCCATAATATGTCTAGGCATGGTATATAGTGTACACCGTCTGTTTCAGCACCACAAAGTAGAATACAGTGGCATTGCTGTAGTAGCAGTAATAGTGCTATTTGGCAAAACAGACTTCTGCAGCAGCATCCGTAATGTTTACGCCCTACAGCCAATGTTAACTTTATGCGCACTGATGTGTACCACTTCCGCTTGTGAGTAAATTTCCAGATGCAAACGAGGTTAAATTCGCTGTACTGCTGCTGCTTTTGGTTATTGTGTGTGTTGTGTGTGTTGTGTGTGTGTGTGTGTGTGTGTGTGTGTGTGTGTGTGTGTGTGTGTGTGTGTGTGTGTGTGTGTGTGTGTGTGTGTGTGTGTGTGTGTGTGTGTGTGTGTGTGTGTGTGTGTGTGTGTGTGTGTGTGTGTGTGTGTGTGTGTGTGTGTGTGTGTGTGTGTGTGTGTGTGTGTGTGTGTGTGTGTGTGTGTGTGTGTGTGTGTGAAATAAAACCGCAAAAAATGTAATGGTACAGATTACGTCCCGTTACAGCATGCGCGTTGTATCTAAAGCCTTTGTAGCGTATTTCACTTACTGCAATCAGTTGCACAGCTTGCAATCAATTGCAAAACAGTTGCAAGGCTTGCAACTTTTAGTTTCACGCACTCGTTGTGGGGCATTGATTCAAGTGTAGCCTATTACACTATGCAACCGATTGCGTGCAACTAAGCTGCGCGCGCATTCTGTATACAACGAAGAAATTTCATGACATGAGTCCGATACAACGTATACAATTTTTTACAAACCGCCAATATCTCAAAAACGAAAATAGAGATTTTATTGAAACCAAAACCAAAATAAAATGTTTCAATTTTTTAAAAATTTCACTCGCTGACACAATATAGCTATCTCGTATAGTACGAAAGTTTATCGTATGACAAAAATTTCACTGCATGCAAATTAATGAAAATTTCATGACTTGGGACCGTTTTAAATCTCTGTTCTTGAAAATTATTAAAGCTATTGGTTAAAATTTATGTCTAAAACCATCATCAGACTTCAAGGAACACGTTGGTGAAAGAATTTTTTCATTGGACCAGTAGTTTCTGAGGTTATCCCAGACGACGATACAAACAAATTTTACCTCTTTATAATAGTAGTATAGACGACACGCTTACTCTGCAACTGATTGCAGAGCAGTTGGAGCCTAGCTACCGTGCAACTTGTTGTTTTTGCTACCGTGCAACTAGTTTCATGTAGGCTTGAAATCAGTTGCATGCAATCAGTTACGTAGTGTAATATAGACCTAAGGCTATTCCAGCTAATTGCAATCATATAAACGTTTTAGTGATTGTGTCTTCTAGAAATGAATATACCTGCCATTTTAATTCTCCACTAAATTAACACAGGGATGAAATTTCTAGATTCCTACACATCTGAGTGATTTGTTGAGATTTTAGTCGCAGTGTCGCAGTGTTATGTTGACCTCGGCGGTGTGCAAGTGTTCATGCGCATTGTGCTTCTGTTTTGTGAGCGTTGTGTATGTTTCATAGAAACTATTCATTTAGATTATTTTATCTTTTAACAATATATATATTTTCTAAAGTTTTATTATTATTATTTTGTTGGCTCTGTATCACTAGTTGATAGAGTATTGTTCATTTTGCACGTATTAGTATATAACGTGGGGTAATTGGTAAATCTACCGAAGTCCACTCACATGAATTTACATCATCATCTTCTTCTTAACGGTTTTAGGGTTTAGCCGCCTGTTCCTATTCCGCAGTTCAACTTTTCTTAGGGCTACCAACTTTTCTTCCCCCTCTAGGGTTGTAATCTTTCGCTGTCTTCGGTATTCTACTTTCTTCCACTTTATCATTATATCCGTCCTGGTTTCCGAGGCTACTGTTGGAATTGTGAGTTGTTGATTGAGGCCACCGTATAAGGCAACCAACTCTATGCCGGCTAGATTTTTTATCGACCTTCTTTGGTCTAGATCCGTTGTGTTCTGTTCTAGGACCGCCTCGAAAAGGATGTGGCCTTTCAACGCGCACGACGGTTTTGAGTACGTAGAAGCTCTGGTTCAAACGGTTCTATGTTCCGCATATCCTACTCCTGGATGTGAAAACATCCTAAGGTCCCGTGAATTTACACAAAGCTGAAATTAAAGGTTTTCAATTGCAATGGTAAATCTTATTTAAATTAAATGATATTAAATGATAAAACTTATTTTTAAAGTTAATTTTTATTATTAATAGAGTTTTTATTGATTACATAGCTGTTAAAAAATAAAAAGAAAAACACTTTTAAAAAGTCATTTTTGAAACACCCTGAAACATAATCAAAACTTGGACTTGGGTTAGTTTTGCCACTAACGCTTCCATGATTAGCCTGAAGACGGGTGCCGATTGTTTGGGTGACCGAAACGTCGCCTTCATAATTCTTTCTCTAATGACAGAAGACCGTCGGTTACATTCAAATTAATATGTGTACGATCCATCAGTCATCTTTTGAAGAACCTACGTTTAGCCTACTGTTCGCGCAGTACAGAAGGATTCTTCTGTATCGTTTCATCGCAGTCATTATCTAAAACTTGCGGGTTGTTTGGCCGTGGTCTATTGCTAAAAACTTTCTCGCTCAGTCTATTGTCAAAGAGATCAGTGAACAATAGCTGATCAGTTGTTCACTGATCTCTTTGACAATAGCTTGAGAAGCTGAAACAGCTGTCAGAGTTAAATAAAAACTGTGAAACGTACCAAGTGTTTATATATTTTTAAAAACCTTTGTATTAATATGTTTCACCAAGTGCCCAACGTGTTATCAATTAATAACTTGATACAGTGTTCGAAACGTCATCATCTGCTACAAAAAACGTTAACATTCGACCACGGCCTGCCAGCTTGTAAGTTTTGAATGAATACAATTGAAATTAATAAACTATATCTTTGTAATACTTAACTTTATTAAACAGTTTTAAACGTATTTTTATAAAAGTGTTTTCGCAGAGCTAAAAATGAACTGTGACAAGCTGAAATAATAAAACCTTTTGGCAAGAATCTGACGATACGAACAGACTGCAAATTACAGAGGCTAAAACTAAATGTTGTCTAAAGAAGAAGAAGAAGAAGAAGAAGAAGAAGAAGAAGAAGAAGAAGAAGAAGAAGAAGAAGAAGAAGAAGAAGAAGAAGAAGAAGAAGAAGAAGAAAGAATATTTTAAATTTTTAATAAATTTTGTTTAAGAAAACTTTTCCTAAAACTGTGTATCAATTCTTCAACATCTGTATTAACTTAACATAAAAAGAAAACACTTTTAAAAACGAGATAGCTATCTGAGTTTACTTGATGAGAGGTAAAATAAACTAATAAGAAACAGAGAAGACGTTGACAAGGGCAAGATTAGTTAGGCCGTTGTGACTGAAGAGGCAGTGACAAATTAGGACGTCGCTGATAACAAGATCTCACCGCTGAATTAGCACAGAAACTACCAAGGGGTTTGATGTGATTACAGTTGATGTCGGTCGTTTTGAAAACTAATTCTATTAAAAATTTGAAGCGCCAATTCAGACATTATCTCGTACCTTTCATCACACCAGATAAATTTTACTTCTCGTCAGGAGTATTTACTGTGAACAAACTGTATTTATCTTGTATGACATACAAAAATGACTAAATATAAAACTTTTAATGACTTTTATAAGTAAATTGATGACGTTTGTCGTTCGCGTTTAATTCTTTCTTATTTACGTAGTTTTAACTTTTACGCTCATTACTATATTTCCTTGTGAACACACTGTTAGATTGAATTATCAACAAATATCACATCCACTTGTGAATGCTCATTGTTAGTTTTGTGTACAATGCGTTGTGATGTTTCGTTATTTGTTGTAAACTTTCATTGTTATATTCACTTATGAACATTCATTGTTAATTTTACTTGTAATAAGTAGTATTGTACTTTAGAGCAAGAAGTGATCCATTTCAGGTATTTGGGGAGTGGCGTTAACTACGAACTGGATAATGATATAAATGATGTGATTATAAATAGGACTGTGCGTATAGGAATGTAAATATGTATAGGAGTGTTTGTGGTGTGTACATAGAAATCGGAAAATAAGAGACGATACGCACATACAAACTGTATAGAAGAGCTACTATCCCAGCATTGGCATACGCCAGTGAAACATGGGTAATACTTAGGAACGTCCGTAGGAAAATTTTAAATACTGAAGTGAAATTCCTACGGAATATTGTAACCTGTAACCAACAAGAAAGACGAAGAATTGGAGATATAAGGGAATAACTTGCTGTGACGGTACAAATGAAGGTCTCCTTGCAATCAATTCAGGTTATAGAAGAAGATGGTACCAGCACTAGCAACGAATGGCGGAGTGTTCATAAAGCATTTTTCCAGTCATCATCAGCCGTGGCTCTACAACCCTTGGTGGGTCTTGGCCTGCTCCAAGAGTCGATTCCATTCCTCCCTATTGCGTGCCCTGGCTTTCCAGTTTCTTATGTTCAGCTTTCTGAGGTCCTCCTCTACCTGGTCTTTGAATATACTGAGGGATCTTCCGCTCTTTCTTCTACACATTTGTTTCTGGTAGAGAATATGTTTCGTAGGCTGTCCTTCTTCCATTCTCTCTGTGTGTCCAACCCACATTAGCCTGTATATTTTGTTTATCCTAACAATGTTAGCATCTTTACCTCTTTGTAAAGATGGTATAGTTAATAATTATAGCGCTTGCACCACATTCCATTTTCTTGTACTCCTCTAAATATTGTTCTTAGAATCCGTCTTTCACAGCAACCTAGAAGTCTCTCGCTATTTTTTATCACTGTCTAGGTTTCTGAAGCATATGTTAGCACTGGTCTGATAAGTGTTATGTAAATTTTGCATTTCGTGCTTCTTGAGATGAAGCTAGATGGCAGGTGCTTTTGTAATCCATAATATGTTTTATTTGCGAGATATATATATTTCTTCTTATTTCAGTGTTGATGTTAGTGCTGTTTATCTGGGAGCCAACATGTATGAACTCTTTTACTGCCTCTGTATTTTTTGTGCCTATTTCAAGGTTCAGTTGTCCAGTACAGACCTGAGTTTTAAGAAATCACGTTGGGCGTCCGACCTATTTCTCGCAGTGTGGAAGCAAAAAAAAAGGCGAAAAGAAAAAGAAGACGACGACGAAAAGGGGGAGGAGGAAGAAAAGTAAAAAAGAAGCATTGTTAGTTTATATGCGACAAGCACAGTTTGTTTCACTTTCACAGACTCGTAATAGGTTTCATGTGTGAAGATTCATTGTTAGTGGTACTTATAAACACTTATTGTTACTGTCAGATGTAAATTCCTATTTGTAAATTCGTTTGTATTTACAAATTGTTAATTCATTGTAAGTTGTATTTACTCATTGTTTGTTTCACCTGCAAACATCCACACATTGTGCGGCTTTTATAACTCAGTCTTCAAGGTTCACTACTAAAAGCTAAGGGTGCCTGTTCCCGGCTGTTATTCTTCTCTTTCAGTTGTTTTTCTTCATCAGTCACTTTACTGATAACTAAACCGATGTGTTTACACCTGACAACTGCCCTAAAATAAAACTCATCAAATAAGCACTGCTGTTGATTGTGCTCCTAAGAAGACGAAATTGTTGGCTTTCCCACTGCTCGAACACTGTCCTACTAGCGTACCTCTACTAATCTTAGGACGTTCTTCTTTTAACACATGATACTAATAATGACAACATCGTCTAATAAAGTAACACAATACTACATGTAAGCCCCTCTTTGTCTACATCAGCATTATTGAATACAACTTGAATATTAAATATTGTAACTATTTACAAAACTCAACAGTTAAAAAATTAAAAATCAAAAAAGTTGAACTTCATTGAATTTGTAAATGCTATTTGTAAGTACAATTTCTTAGTTTTGGTTAAGAAGTTAGCTGTTATTCTTGAAGAGCTTAGAATTGATTACGAGACAAAGCTGTAAAGCCGATTTCGTAGATAACACCCTAAGTTACTTATCAAAGTAAAACTGAACTCTCGTTGAGGAGAAAGCATACATTTAAAAGTTAAATTCGACAAATTTATCGCTTACATTACAAAAATACAATGTACAGAAATCCCTAAATTTATTCTCTTTCTCTTCCTTCTTCTTCTTTTTCTCTTATACAGGCTTGAACGTCTGTTTTTCTTCGCGGATCAAGGGGATCGCTACAGTTCGATTTCAAGTTCTTCGTCCATCCCTTCTGTGGTCGGTCAGTATTCCGTTTTCCCAACCGTCTCAAATCTCGCACTGTAAATATATTCTCAAAAATCTGAATTGTGTCGAGGTGTACAAATTACTTTCTGAGCACTGAAACGCTGTCTACACTTAAGAAATTGTTAGAAGCATAAGTTAGAAAAAATATATTTCTTACTTTCAGCCGGTAAAATGGATGTAGGTTTCTAAATAAAGGCTTAAGGTCTCTCAAAAAGGTACCATTGTCAAATAAAAACATCTAATGACTACAAATTTTTCTTGGAATGGCTCATTGGTTAAAGTTCAATGGGGACAGTTTTAACATGTCGTCTATGTCGTATATTAGACTCAAGGTCGTATCAGTGCAACCTCGCCACCTGAACAATATGCCTACAGGTTGAGCAACCGACACGACTTAACCCAAGGCACCATTTACAAAAGACTCGCAATAGTCGGCGTATGCTCGCCCAAGCACCATTTAAATTCAAAGCTATTTTGTTTGGGGAAATGTCATGAAAACTGCAGTTGCAACAAATTCCAACTAGAATTGCTATTACCTACCCGCAAGTCGCAACGTGTCGTACGCATAATGTTTTAAATTATATGAAAAATACCTTTCACTTACCAGTGATACTTCTGATTATTACCTGACCGGATATTTGAAATAAATGAAAGTTTAAAATTGGCGACATGAAATGGATTATTATTATTATTAAATAAATTTAGGCATATTTGTAGCACGATTCACAGAAATCTTAGAAATAAAACAAGACACAGCATAAGGATTAAATTTTATAAGACAATTGCAATACCCATATTGACATATGCGAGTGAGGCGTGGGTCATGACAAAAACGAATGTGGCAAGATGAGTGCTGAAATGCAGTTTCTTCGAAATACTTTAAATTATACATTGCAAGACAAAATAAGGAATGAGGATATCAGAGCAGAACTCGAAGTAAATGACATAAATTTAATTATTTCAATTAACAGAAGACAATGGTGGGATCATCTGCAAAGGATGACAGAGGATCGATTGCCGAAAGCGGCATTGGACTATAAAGCCATTGGTAGAAGAGACGTGGCCCGTCCGAGGATGAGATGGGTGCCGGAACAGGTTTATATAACCTAATCATTGAAAAGAAGAAGAAGAAGAAATATATTAAAGCACCAGAGGTAAGTGAATATAGATATTTAAAACCATGAGATACTACTATCGAATAAAATTGTTAACGCGTATATTATATTTTATTTATGTACACTGTTTACCATATTTCACAACAAAATACCGCAATAAAAATGTGAGGCAATTTGTCAACATTTCCTTGGCACACAGTTAATAAAACAGCTGTGGTTTTGGCTACGGTTTAAGGGCCGTAGTTTGAATAGAGTTTAATGGTACTGTCTGGCCAGCTTGCTAACAGTACTGATGTTTCCTTCGTCATGCAGTATTGCTGTTACTATTATTGTTAAATCTGCTTAATAATTGATAATAACGGGAAAAAATTAACTTAAACAGTGGGAATTTGTATAACATCGCCGACTTATTTATGCTCTCATAAATTTAATTTTCATTGAACTTGCTGTTATCTGAGTTTGTCTCGTCTCTTCAGCTTCGTCTTCTATATATTCTGATTTTTATTCTCAATTACTGTACTAATTTATCTCTTTTATTAGCTGTAGTGGCTCCGAGATATTGATCTGTGTAATCAGTTTTATTGCAAAAAATTTACGGGAGTAAAATTAAATTTTTAAGATGTATTTAGCGGTTCTCATAACAGGTACTAAAAAAATTAATAGTTTTTTATTACAACCTATGATGTAGTTATTTAAAATACTTGTTTTAAGAGTCGCCCTGTCTGTGCACACAATAAGCACTGCATTGTTGAGATTTTCTGCAGTTTACGTAGATGTCCTATATATTACAGACACGGTGCACACACCCACACTCTTTCTTTGTCTCTAGGATTAGGTTTTAGGCTACTCTTGAAATTGTATTATTTTCAGGCAATATATGTTGTTTACATACAACAAATATCGATGTTTTGGAATATCTTTAAAATATTGCTTACACGAAGATTTCAACATATGAATAAACACAAATACGGTGTTTTACTAGAATGTTTTTGAGTTAGGGAATTCTTCTCTCATGAAATTGTTCAAGTAGAAGTATCTTTATCACGTTCTCATCATCCCTGACGTATAAAAACTTTGTTTTGTTTTGTATACCTTAATGCTTTTATTCTCAATACAGATACAAAATTTAACTGAACATCAATTGAAGAAAATTTATAGTAATTTGGCTGTTTACTGTCAACTGCAAAACCAGAATTTTTCACTTAGACAATATTTGAGAATTAAATTCTCCCTTCAGGAAGAAAACTGAATTTAGCACACCTCGTGAAGGCGTTTGCAAGTTCAGCTGGACCGTTGGCTTTACAGAGTGTACTAAGGTCATAGGCAAATCGAAGTCAGCAGCCCAAATGCTAAAAAATATATATATATAATACAAAGAACCAAGAAAAATTTATGGGTACAAGCAAATACAAGATTAAAAGACTAACTCAGGAAATCAAGGTTCTCAGAACAGTGAAATGATAAACAACAGCTCAATAGGCGATCCGCGCTGTTACTCTTTTGCACAAGTTTTGTGTACTATCCTAGCCTGAAAACTAGTGCATATCTCAAGTCATAAATCTAAAAAGTATTATGTGCATTGAACATCCAAAGTTTAAAACTTTACAACAGTTCACAAAGTTTACAACAGTGTTACAAAATTTAAGCCACGCTATACTATCAAAGCTGTTGAAATAGCTGTTTGGACTGTAAATGTTTACAGAACAGACTTTTGAACGACGCACAGCGGTTAAAAATCCCAAATGCGTGGTCTAAAGTCGGAAAGTAAGTTTTAACGTAAGGAATTTAGACTGTTGGTTTATGTAGAAGGAACACTTTTAACAGTCATGAAGTGGGATAAGATGGGGAGAAATCCGTTATACCTCTTTGTATACAGTCAGTACAAAAATGACATTCAAACGAGTAGCGTCTGGAGAAAAGAACGTTGTGTGTAGATGTATATTAACAATCCGTACGTTTCACCGATTTAAATTTTCAAAAATGTACCATTCCATAAAGTAAACAGAAAAAGAATACGTATCATATTAATACCTATCATATTTCAAGTATCATATTAATAATATAGAAATTAGCATGTTATAAATATAATGTGTCAAAATTTTAAAAATTGTTATTAGAAATTAATAAAAATTAAAAGGAAAGTTATAAGTTATGCAAACTTCTGCTACAAACATATTGCACATTGTAGCTTATACTTTTGTTTAATAAGTACATAAAAACTCATAGCTGCCCCTCCAGTTTTTTGAATGTTTTTGTAATCAAAAATACAAATATCTTAACGTTTAAAAAGCAGTTACCAATGTAATTAGTAATATTCAATATATTAAACTTTGTTAAAATGTATATTAAAATAGTTAATTATATATTATATTAATTATTAATTATATATTATATATTTACTAGATACTTCTAACCTAATCTCACTGGATATATATCTTAAACACATTTAACAAGTATCTAAAATACTGGTCAGATATCTGTACTTGGGATGAAACTATCTAATATCCATTTTTCTGATTCTGAGGTAATTAGTCTTTTGTTTGTGAAAATAACTTATGTATCCAGCCAAACTATCGTTTTAAGTCCTAGTATTTAAAAAATAAAGTAATAAGTTCTGCATTATTCTAAGTCCATAACCGATGGCTGTGCCTATAATATTCACTATTTTACTTGAATTATATAGCTATTTAGATATTTTAGTTCCCTCTAATACCTAAAATACAAATTGAACATCATTTAAACAATCATATCTGTTAGTTTCCACATTTTGTTTTTCATCATTTTGACTTCAACGACCTCATTTTCATCAACGACCTCGAAAACCACCCTATACCAAATTACGTAATTTAGGATTTTGAACCACCGTGCGTCGTGCGCAGAAGGATGTTAGCGTGCCAACCCCGAGTTGCCGGTAGCATACCAGAAGTAATAGAATATTAAACACCAGAAGAACTAAAAAAAAATTAATTTAGTATATATGATAGGATCGATAAGTAGGCTTTCCACTTCGCCTCGTCCGCGCTATTCAGAGCCTGTATGCCAAGACAACTATCTGTATAGATTTAGGTAAAGGAAGATTGTCTCAAGAAGTGGCCATAAATCAAGGTGTTAGACAAGGTTGTAGCCTCTCTCCAAGTTTATTTAATCTGTATATTGACGAAATTTTGCGAGAATGGATGAACGTCTGTCCTGCAGGTATATGAATCTTGGATAAGGGATCACTTAGCACATTACTATACGCAGATGACCAAATAATTATAGGGAAGAGTGAAAATGAGTTACAAATGTCTATTTATACCTTACGTAAAATCTGCCAGAAATACAACTTTAAGATCTCAAATACTGAGACAAAAGTGATGACCTTCTTAGGAAAGAACCCTGTAAGAACAAAAATTGTGATTGATAATAGTGTTTTGGAACAGGTATCACATTTTAATTAATTGGGATGTGATATCTTGTATAGGAAGGATAACGATATCAAAAGAAAGTTAACTAAATTTAGTTATACCATATGGATGTGAAACATGGACTCTCCTGCAAAACGATATTTTAAAAATACAGGCCTCGGAAATGAAATTTTTAAGAGCAGTTAAGGGATGTAGTTTGAGAGATCGTCTACAAACGACGACATAAGGAAAGACCTGAAGTTACAGTCGGCACTGGAGAGAATAAAGGAATACAAGAAGAACGCATGGTAGACACGCGTATTCCTAAACAAGCGTTTGAATATAGGCCAGTGGGAAAGAGAGATCGGAACGGGCTATAGAACAAGCCATGGAGTGAAGAAGAAGATCGATAAGTACATATTGAAATGTGATGGTCTGCACTGTTAAGGAAGTTATAACACAGACAGACCACGTAGAAGATGGACAACATCAACAGCCTATAATTTGAAGATGAAGAAGAAGAAGAAGAAGAATGGTTCCCCTATAGTTTGCAAGAAATCCTTCAAAACACCATACAACGCAAACCTCCTCTGACAGATCACTGGTGTTAACAAATCGTTTTGTAACAGTTCTCTCAGACGATTCGATAACCATGAATTCCAGCAGCCACAATACTGCAGCTGAGTACAACAGATTTATTAATACTTCGCTGTCACTGCGCGTCTGCCATTAGTCACCGTTTACAGATGTGCACTACATCCTAATGTTACCGTTACCTCAATGTTTTACTGTGTTATCACCTTTATACGATATTCCGACTTATACTACGTAGTTATACTTCAGGGCAGCTTGCAGCGAATGAGACAGGTGCTTCACTGAATATTCAGGCGGTGGAGTTGAAATTGTTTGGAAGAAACTTCATCTAAAGCACAAGGTATGAACAAGGTTCGTAAAATTTTTAATCGGACCCACGCTAAAAATGTCCGATATACTGTAAATTACTTTTTGTGATGTTGGTACAACTGTATGTAACGATTTCCTAAAACTATAGCCATACGGATGTACAGTGCAGCTTATATTTGGCAGCTAATTAAGTAACTTGTGTTTTGGTGTAATAATATTGTTACGACGGTGTCACTGATTGTCGTATGGTACAAACAAAACAAAATACAAGACACCAATGAAGTCACTAATCATCAGCTTTAATTTATCACAAATAACAGCTTATAATCAAGAAGTTATTCAACAAGATTATACTCGTACAATAATTCAAGTTAATTTTTCCACACCAATAATAATGGCAACCAACAGAGTCCCGCACAATAATCACTTTTCACTAATACACCACTTGAGACGCACTGAGTAGTCGCCCGAAGTAAAACTGAACTGACCGTGACTGAATGCTTAAATTTATACCCCGCTGAGATGCCAGAATAATCTGTCACTTTGGATGACGTGTTAAACAAGCCCCTATTGAAGGCGCTCTCGAGTCCACTAGAAACAGTGTCCTTGAACACAGTGCACTGACCGGTACAGTATAGAATAGCCTCGATTGTTGACGCATGATAAGTGTAACGTAATCGTCTTTCATCTCAAAGTAGCAGCAATATATACGCACACACACTTTACAGCTGGGCTCTGCTGGGATAACCGAGGCACTTGTAGAACGTTCCTATTACGTAACAATACAGTAACATAACATTTACGTTAAAAAAAACCTATTTTATTTTGCCATTCTACAATTTAAAAGTGAAAAACTGCTCTAATGTATAATGGAGGCTGAAAGTATTGCAGAAGGCTTTGGTTAATCGAATGTGTATGAACGACCCATTTTACAAACGGTACAAAAGCTTCAAAGACAGTGTCGTGAATGAGTTGAAGATCGTGACAGTGTTGCAATTATTCGGCTTCAGCCGAATGCAACGATTTCGCACATCATCAAATTGAACGGGATTAAATCAATTAATCGCGATACAGAACCATTTCCGTACTTTGCCCGACGGTCTGACGTCACGCCGTCCGCCCCCCGTTCGTTGTCTACTAAGGTTTTAACCGGGCGAAGTTAGTCAGTCGACACACTGAAATAGCCGTGAGCAGAGCTTCTCCACGTCTCCAAGCATTTAGCACTTAGTTTGTCCTAGATCCAAAGATCTAATGATTGAAGTTTAATATCCTGGCTGATCAGTAATTATAAAGGCATAAAAAGAGGCAATCTCTGTTCTGTTTAAACCAATAAACTCACTTAACTCTGCTCACCAACCGATGATTTGTTTTTTTAATAAGCGCCCTTCTCATTACTCATAATTCAGTCGCCAAGTAAGTTTGAAGAATACTATAACTAAGAATACTCAGAGGTATTAGTTAAGTTTGTTAGTTATTGTAATTTACTGTGTTTTACTGTGATATAATTTTGTTGTATTGTGTTATGTATGTTACACACCTAAGGTTACAGAACCCAGGTAGGTGGGTAACAACAGTAAAACAAAAGTTCTGGTATTGTGTTCTACGAATATTTATCTCTAGATTTTACGGTATAATTCACGCATTCCGCATCAGTTGCGTGAAGAGTTTCGTAGACGGTCAGATTTATGAAAAAACAATGTGTTGAAGTCGCTTCACGGTAATGCACCAGCTCACACGTCATTCTAAATTATTCAAGAATTTTTATTTAAAAAGAATACTATAATGACACTGCGGACAACGTATTCCCCAGATCGAAACCATACGACTGTTTGGTATTTCCAAGGAAGGAAAATAATGGTAGAACAACGTTTTTCAACTATCGAAGACATAAAACCACTGAGTGAGCGCATTCCATAAATGTTATGAAGACTGCAAAAAAGTTGGCAAAAATGTTACAAATCCAACAGAGGTTACGATTAAGGGAATAATGTAAACATAGATTGAGCCTAATTTTTATTTTTAATGATGATGGTGGTGGTGGTGGTGACGATCCTCGGCGCTACAGCCCCCCCGAGACCCAGGACCTCAACACCAATTCGTCTGCGATCTGCGCTAGTCTGCGCCACTGGCCTACTCCCAGGCGCTGCAGCTTTTCTTCGACATCTTCTACCCATCTGTCCGGGCTCTCTCTCTCCTTCTTCTACCGCCTGGATTCCCATTTAATACTTTTTTCACAGCTCTATTGTTCATAAGCCTCTGTAATTGACTTGCTCACCTAATTCTACTTCTCTTAATCTCAGTAACAAAATATAGCTCCCCGAAAATGCTTTAAAGCTCTTTGTTTGTGCGTATTCTCCACTCATTCCCCCTGGTACTATAAATCCTTCACAATATCTTTGTTTCCCATCGCTTGAGCCTATTCCTTCCTTAACTGCCAACGTCCATGCCACACTTCCAGGTCTTAACTGGTCTTACAGATCTCAATTTTTAACTTTCCAGTTACTTTCTTCTTTTATTATTTTAAATGATCTTCTTCTCTTCTTCCATCAGGAAGTAGGGGACTCATCTCTTCTGGGCCCAAAGGAACAAATCCTCATCACCAATGTTTTCTAGGTCTTCTTATATACTTTTGTCCATAGGGTTGTATTGCCAAACTTTCTTAGGGAACCTGCCACCTGGCATCCTATTCAGATGAGCAATCTATCTCTCCTTGTTTTCTGCAATACAAGCTAGAATATTAAAAATGTTCAGCTCTTTCCGAATGCCTTCATTGTATAGTCTATATCTTCGTTTGCAGCATTTAACAGATCGCAATAATCTTATGTCCGATGCTTGAATCCCACTCTGTATTAAATGATATTAATGTAAAATTATAATAACAGTAATTTTTTTGTTAAACATATGTATCAAGCATAAAATGTTTTTAAACGGCTATTTCTACAAAGCATATGCATACATTAGATTAATAAATTTTTTTTTAGATTTTACAGCGATGACTAAAGAATTCGTATAGGCGCTGACTGAGGTATATTCTACGATTTAGCTTACGTATATTGAATATCAAATTCTGCTGAAAGTGTGTCTGATCCATCTTTTATTTTGTAGTTGTTTAGGAAAGGTTTTCAGATCATGTCAGCAGCGGAGGCGCCGCAATGTGTCACGATGGCATAGCTTCATCAATCTCAATAATCCGTCTTAATCTTGCAACGTCTTAGGTTTTCTCGCCTGTAATGTAATTTTTCCATGTGTGAGCCAATGTTTTCTTTTCGCTTTATAAGCCAGTTTCTTTGGTAGAAGTTAAGAATATATTTTTTAAATATATTATTTGTAAACAGTACTAACGGTTTTAAGCAACCCGTCACGGCTTACAATGAAGAGAATGGATGACGCGTGGTAATGTATTATATTAGCATATAATATATATAACGTGCAACATAAATTTTGAAACATTGATTTTAAATGTCATTAATTCTTTTTGTATATTCTGAAGATAACAGTTAAAAATATTGCCAAAGCGTTGTAAATTATATACAAAAAATATTTTCTTGTATAAAAATAACAAATATTATTTATTATGTATTATTATTTAATTAATTTTGTTATTAATTATTAATTTATATTATTTATTATTAATTATTATATTAACATACTCGATATGGGAAGATATGTTCAGATTTGGTGTCGAAAGCAGGACACCTGAACTACATGTTTGCATGATTTATTAAGAAGTGATCTTGTTTCTCTGCCATCTTTTCTTGACCAGTTGTGTTTAAATGTACTCTACTTGTATTAACTATTTAAGTGGCGCTGTAATATATATTATATTATTATATACTCTCAATGAAGTTCTGAAGTCTGTGTACATTGGAGGCAATGTACATGCGTAGGAAATAGAATGCTCCTCTAATAACCCCTCCATTTCAAAGACGAGGTTGATCTACAAATGATAGGCCTACTACACCCTGTGCCATCGTGACATATTTCGGCGCCTCCTCTGCTAACATGATCTGAATACCTTTCTAAAAACTACAAAATAAAAGACGGATCAGACACACTTTCAGCGTATTTTAACATTCGATGTATCATACATACATAAGCTAAAAGCGTTTAATAAATTTCAGGGACAAGGGGTTATGGCGACCGTATATGACCAGCTGACTCTCAGACTTCTAGCTTTCGTCAGGGATGCACTCGTGACGTGCCCTAACCGGATTCTCACCTTGTTTAACTTGTCTTGGGTGAGATCGCTTTCTTTAAAATATCCTATGTGGTCTCTCTTGACCGGTTCTTGATCTTTTCGACCACGACGATATATTTCGATGGCCTGGGTGCCTTCCGTTTCTCAAACTTCAGTAATACTTTGTAATTCTTGTAGGCCTACTTCAATTCCTTGTTTTCTTCGTTTTTTCATGTTACTTGGTAAGGAAACAGCTATGGTTACTAATGACAAATGCTCAACGGTCCTAGTGGCAGATGAAGAAGGTTAGGTCATACGAACCCAGGACGTAAGTCTCCAAATGAAACCCACAGCAAAGCCAAAGGCTTAAAGTTAGCACTCCTTACTATAAAAAACGCTGGTAACTTTTATAGAGAAACTTTTTTCATACTCAGTAGTCTCAAGGGGTTAAGTCCAATGGATGCAATGGTTATAGACACGGAACAAATGAAAGTAAAGGAATCGGTATTGGTATAACAGCAATATTTAATCTGGTAACCTGGAATGTGTGGGTTCTTGCTCGTAAATGCTTAGAATTTTCGCAACGTGAAAGAGAAATAAATACCATTATGTAATAACTACGCTGAATGTAGTGGAATTTAAGAGTCAGTGCAGGGAAAACCTCGTCTTATTCTTCTTCGTCTTCTTCTTCTTCTTCTTCTATCAGAGGCTAGACGAATCGCCTGTTTCGGTCCCAAAGGAATATATTCACTTCACTAACGCTTCCTAGGTCTTCCTCTATTTCGCTATCCAACAGGCTTGTATTGCCAGATTTGCTTAGACAACCTGTCATCTGGCATCGTATTCGGATGAGAACATCACTCTTTCTTTGTTCTCGGCTATACGTCCTTGGATATTCAAAATGTTCATCTCTTTACGAATGTCTCTATTGTAGAGTCTACCCCTCTAGCAGATCGCAGGAATCTCATCTCCGATGCCTGTATCCCACTCAGACGTTTCCTCGCCGGAACCCAAGTTTCAGAACCATACAACACTGGCACAACCATTACCTTATAAAATTTTAGTTGAGTCCCTTTCCTTGTTTTTCTTGACAGCGATCGATGAATTGTGCCACATATTGACTGAAACTTAGCCAACTTGTGACCAACATAGTAATTCACATCATAAGTGATGTCATAATCAACATTGCGGAAATATAACACCTGCCGCACTTAATAAAAATAAATAATATAATATAAGGAATAAATTAAATAAAATGTGTTTTAATATAATGCTATTTGCGGATGGTCGGGTAATCAATGAATGCTAGTTCCAGAGATCGGTATTTTAAGTAGAACAAGTCTTTCAAAGTACAACGTGGAATGGGTATAGACAGTACAATCCAGGGTGTATAGAATCGACTGAAGAGTGGCTAGAATACCACATCGTTAAATTGCAGACCGTGAACAGCGAAGAGGAGTCAATATGGACCACTATCGTCATGATATGATGACTTTTATAGAGTGGCTTATAAAGCATATAAGGAACTCTAATAGCCTGTGTACCAAAAAAAAAAACATAAAGGCAGAGGTATAAAGTTGTCTACCGAACAGCGCTATACAACAGATAGCTAGATGCAGGTGCGGATTGAAAGCGCGTGGTGCCCTATGCTGCCATCGGACTGGTGCCCCCTCCCACCGATTCAAAATTCAACTTTTTATCCATTATTTACACTGATAAATGGTATACATAATTTTTAAAGTTGACAATTATTTTATTAAACTCTCAAATTACATAAAATATTTAGATAAATAGTGATTCAAATAGTAGTACTTAAGTTTAGAAAATACTAATAGATTAAATTTTTCTTGATTTTGCTTTTTTCAAGTATCTTGTTTTCAATATTCAACCTTGCTAACGAAGATAATCTCTCATTTCCCATAGTCGAACTTAATATATCTTTAATGCGTTTTAGTACAGAAAATGATCTTTCAAATTCGCAGTTAGCTAATGGAATAGTTTTTTCAGAGCTGAGGCTTTGGTACCCGGTGCAGCAGCATACCCTAGGGTTATGGATGATCCGCCCCTGGCTAGATGTAAGACTCTAAATGAAGGCAGTGCTGAGTACTGGACGCATCAGAGTTGAAAAGAATGAACAAGTTAATTACATAACGTCTCTACATTTCTGCAGTGTACGCAGCTACAATGTAAGATTCTACACTGTAACTGCTTTGAACTAAGGACGGTGTGGCTCCAAATAAGTAAAATTTACATATAAAATTCTTTTCGACACGTAAACAGATTAATATATTGTAACGCCCATGAGATAGGCAACCTATGTGACTTGTACGTCATTCGGTCGGCAGGGTGTGGCACAAAGTCGAAAACGTCGGCTTCTAGTAACTAAACAATTATTCTCAAAGCGTCATCCAGAAAGTAGTAAATTCTTCTCGAACCTCGTCGGGGTACACATATAACTTACCGGTCAAGTTCGCTTTGGATCTGCGATATTAATGTATTAATAATGTATTAATGTCGTTATTGTGACAGAGGTATAGGGTTAAGTGATTATTGCGTATTACTTAACGCGGCACCGTTAAGAAGGTGACATTTGTTGTTTATTACAGTATTGTGTGTTGGTCAATCTTTAGCTTGAAGAATTGTTGAATATTTGAGTGCTTTGTTTATTTTAAATTGTAATTAAAGTTATAATTAACGGTTACACCTGGTGTCAGTTATTCTGTTTCCACCGTACGACACTACGATCCGTGCGACAGTCGTAACAATATCTTCAATGAATAACACAACCTACTGAAGCTGCTTATTAGAAAGCAAACAATTTGACTGAACATATGCTAATAGCCTTAAGTGTAAAGAACAAGCTATTCCTTGCAGCAGAAAATGATGGGAATAGAAAGGAAGAAAAACACTTAAAAAAACATGTTTTTTACCGTTTTTAAGAAATGCCTTACGTTATCACAAAACTTTCTTTCCTTCTCCATCAACAATTGTAAAAAAACGTTAAGTGTGCGTGCGTGTTTTAGAGAAACTATAAGTAAGTTAACTATCAAACAATTGCAATTGGAAGCAAACAACTTACGCAACCTGCAGAATATCAAAAAGCTGATATGCATAAAAAAATTAAAGAAAACTATCCTAACACAATAATTTTAAAATATATGCAACTTTACATAAAATTTCATAAAATCTATTTTACAGAAGTGAAAAATTAAACTTAAAGGCCTACGCAGAATCGATACACCGTATAGATTTATACATTACCAGGACTGTGCCGACACAACATTAGAGTCGATACCAGCAGTCCGACCCATGCCACAGCCTCATCAATCACGAAATTGCGTTTGCTCTCGCCGACCAATCCTTCTCCTTTTTTTACATTATTTAGATCTCACCGGACAGCCAACATTTTTAGCATCAACAAACAAAATACAACAAAATTTCGTCCCTAGTTATCAAATGCTTTGTCTCTTATTTTTTTTTAGTAGGGAATTAAAATCAGTCCGTAAATTAAAAGTGTTTGTACGAAGTAGATTTGATATTGTCGGTTTGTATGTTTCTTATAAATATTACTAAAGCTGTAAACTACTAGTCAACAAGGATATATTACGTGATCGCGGTAGACCCAGTGGTACGCGTGAACACTTGAAGAGTCCGGAGTGGTATAAGTTTAATATACCGTTGTTATATAAAACTCACTGTTACCTGAGATACTTGTAAGTTATAAACTCTATATGAAATTTAACCAAAGTACTTACAAAAATTATTTAATAAATTTCCATATGTTTATTATAATTACATAGGTACAAATTAGGTACCTATTGTATAAAAGTAAGTTTCAAATTCTATTTAGCAGTAAATCCAAAACTTCGGATGGCAATATGCCCGCCACCTCCTTGATCCATGAGCGGCACTGCTCGCGTCGCTCTTTGTCGTTAGAGCATCCTCTCTTAACATCATCAATAATTGTTATATTTCATCTCCATTCTTTTCTTTCTTTGTACCTTTCCTTCTATTTTATTCGCAGTTAAGTAATGCCTCCTTAACCTCCTTAATACACAGCCTAACCAGCAGACTTACGTCTCTCTTAAAATGCATTTCGGCTGTGCATCTAGGCATATGTAATGGACCTAAGCCTACATTTCTATAATTTTCACTTTTTCCCAGTATTTCTGGTTGTACTGTCGTTTCTTGTCGTTTCTGTGTGTATTCTGGAGTCTCCTCCATATCGACATCTCAAAACTTTCCAGACAATCTGCCTCCCTATATCCAATGGGTCATGTTCCATACAGTGACACATCTTGTCAGCAGTCTGACCGATTTAATGAAATATTCATCCGCAAGTAAACACATCTTTTTCTTTTTTCTGTAACTGTTTTATCATTGCTGTCATAGCTTTTATTTTTCGCTCGTATCTGCCATCATTTGCTTTTATGCTACACAAGTATTTAAGCTGCTTGACTTTTTCCAGGTTTTGCTCATTTATTATAATGATCAAACGTTTCTTCCTTGGTATTCTTCCAGTGGCGGCTCATCCATAAGGCTTAATGGTTTATTGAACCCCCTAAATAATTTAGATATTTTTAAGGATTTGTTTCGGTTTTTAAATAACCAGATTTATGGGATTAATCGTGTTGACTGACCAATAATCGATTCACGTGCTCGCTACTACTGCTCGAGGTGCAAAGCAGCTCTCAGCGGCTCCTAGGCTATGTAGAGAGTTTTGGAGGGGGAACTCACTATACGCAGAATTACACGGAACTGTCGCTAGCATTCCAGCTTAGCGACAGAGACGAATAGTTGCGACGAGGCCGAATCGCCCCGGCCGGGAATGTCAACATTTTCGTACCACCATAATTATGATTTTTACCATATAATTTGTCCGTTTACTTTCAGTTTTGTGTCAGATTTCTCTGTTTCATACATTCTGCAATAAAAATGTGTTCAGTGAAGTCCTAAAATAAAATAAAATGCTATGCTGTCAATGGAGAAAGAATTTGTTCACCAATTTGTAGATTTCAATGAAAGTGTTATTAATGAATTTGGTGCTAAAAGGGAAAGAAACAAGGATTTTTTACACAAACATTCAGAAATTTCAACAATAAATAGTGCAACACAAAGTCTAAAAGATGCTGGGAGCAGCGTACTAACGAGGTCTTGAACAATTTATCCACAAAATGTGTGATTCCGAAATAAGGTAGGCATTTAAACTACCCTACTGCTTTAACTATATACTTTTCGAATAATTTTCAAATAGCCGAAATACAGGCTAATATTACTAATACAAAAGTCATTCCCCGTGTGTTATTTGGAATGGGATAAATTGCTTTTAGTTTACCAGAACCATTGATTGAACCCCCAACTGTACGAACCATTAACTGCCGCTGTATTCTCCATACTTTGTTTCTCTAAACATTTTTGATCCCCTGAGCTGCAAGGTATAGTTAAAATATATATGCAGTTAACAGAAGTCAAAATATGTCTACGTAAAATAAATGTACCACTTTCAAACTAACTACACTAACTTAGATACGGTAGTCAATATTCTACGAAAGCACTACCATCTACTGTATGTAAGTGGGATTTTAACATGGATTTTAACAAAACGGAAAGAATGTAGACGAAAAACAGCAGGAACATGATTTCTAAGAGATGTGGCAGATACAAAGAATGGGGGAAATTCAAATACAAACCACAAAACAAATATATGAAAACATGGACAATTTATTCAAAACAATTATCCCCTATTTGTATTTCAAAATTGTCTATGAATACCAAATAAAGTACAAAGACTCTTAGAACGGCAGAGAAAAGGACGACATATCATTACAGTATCGAGAAAGCAAAGTATAAATCATAACAGGTAGCAACAACAAAAAGAATACTCAAGCCAATTAGTTTATTCATCTTCTTACGTATTTGAATTAGCAGTCTCTGTAATTCCAACTTTGTCGTGCTTATGTGCTGGACAAACCACCATTATCAATATCGTGGTTTTGGAGTTGATAAAGCAAGTAAGCACGACAAAGTTGTAATTACTTTATTAGTTTATAGCAGTCAATTAATAATTTGAACACGAATATGTTATGCACGAAGGCACATTCCGACAATATAATTGCCACTGACGCGTAAAACCAGCTGGAAATTTATCAGTACTGACACTGATCAATGCAAGTGCTTTTACTGTCAAAATCCGGTGCAATCGAGTCCGTCCTAGCTTTGAGCGATTTCACGTTTCCAGGAACTGCGTTCAGCCAACTCTAATCGGTTTAAAGTCTCAGTACTTGAGGAAACTTAATACTGTTTAGGGACAAAGCGTTACTCTACATACGACTTACGCAATGCAGATTGACCTGCATTGACACTATACTCAGTGAAGTGTAGACTGAGGGTCGTCTTTAACCAACCTTAAACATTCGTTGAAATTCAATGTATATTATTAGATCTGGTACTAGTTTAAGTCGTAATTAAACCAGATGTTTATGTCGTACCCCAACTGAATATTTCAGTTCCCGCTGCAAGTCGAAAGAATATCAAAACATTTCAATTAATTTATTCCTCTTCTTCCTCGTTCTCCTTCTCCTTCCCTTTTTCCTCCTCCTCCTCGTCCTTATCCTTCTCCTAACCTCCTTCTCCTCTACTCCTTCCTCTCCTCTTTTTATATACAATATATACAGTCTCTAGTTCGCAATGTGTTAATTAGTTACCTCAATATAATCAGCCTTGCGACTTAGTAGTTTCCTTAACGCAACATGTTCTGGAAAGAGAAGGTCCCATCATCAGATGCTAGAAATTCTTATCCTGTCACGAAAGGGCGCGTCGGTAAAATTCAAAACAGTCTATACAGATTACTGAATAAACAAAAACATGACACATAACATACGCGACATTACGAAACAATACGCACTGCTCAGTGTTACAACGTCGACAGCGAGCTGCTTAATGTCCAATTATCTCATTGATATGTCAATCTGTTTGTTGCATCCACCTTGTTCTTCGTGATGCAGCGTCATAGAAAATATTTAAAAACATTAAAACTCACTTGATTAAAACATCATTATTAAAACAATAACAAATCAATGAACTAATATCCTTGGTGAAAGTCCTATTGCAGCAAAATTATTTCACTTTTGATAAAAAATGGTTCACTCAAGAAGAAGGTTTAGCAATGGGATCCCCTTAAGCGAATTTTTGGCAGAAATATATATCTTAGCTTATATGAAAATAAATATTTCCTATCACGTCACAATGAATTCTACAAAAAAAATCATCTCTTACACACGGTACGACTACGTGGAGGATGGAGGTTGTGGAGGATAATATCTTTCCGGATTTTGATGGTACTTATAGACAAAATGACAAACTACTCCACTATATGAACAGCATAAATGAAAAAAATCAGCTTTACCATAGTATTAGAAAGTAATAATAGCTTGAACTTCCTAGATTTATCTGTACAAAACATAATGGTTCTATTAAATACAAAATATGCACGAAGCCACCACCACATACTTAAATATAGATGCAAATTCACACCTCCGTTTTCACAAAAATTGGCATCATTTAATGTCTTGGTACATAGATTGTTGAGTGTACCACTCAACCAAGAAGATTTTTAAGACGAAGTAAATGTAATCACGTTCATTGCTACGAAAAATGAATACAAAAGTGAAACGATTGGTAAATGAACACGTAAACATAGGAATAGAAAAAATAAAAACATTAAAAACAAACTACGATTAATCCACTTTCATTTCCTCTAAATACACTAACTTGCACCCTAATATTATATTACATGAGTTTACAAAATTAAACACCATTCATTTAAAACTATTAATAACTTAAAAAGTATACTGAAACCCAGGATTAAAGAGACAACCGAAAATTTCTCATGTGTATACAGGTTGCAATGCAATGATTGTGATAAGTTCTACATTGAACAAACTGGTAGAAAATTCATAAACATATTTAAAGAACATTGTAGTGGTACATATCTTCGCCTAACAATAATGAAGAAAACATGACAAGATAAATTATTTAATCATTAACACTAGAATAAAAAGGGATGAATCAGAGATTAAAGAATGGGTGACTCAAAATAATGATACACATCTCTTTCTACAAAGTGGCGCACCAACTAGTGAGGCTAGAGTACGACAGAATATCTAGTGGCAGGTACGACAGAAGGCGAACAAGATGAAGAGGGCATCATCACTGAGGCGGACGAAGGAGGCCGAAAAAGAAATTAGAGCAGAAGAGAAGGAAGTGACTTCGGTCGAAGACGCCGAACAAATGTTACCTCCCATGGAACCAGTCAAACCCGTACAGCCAGAAAACCAACGGAAAACCCCGCACGACCAGAGGACGGGAGTTTACTGGAAATAATGAGGGCGATAACGTCATTGAGTAAGAAAATTGATGACGAAAAGGAAGAATTCAAGGGAGAATTGAAAGATTTCTAAGGAGAATTAAATAAAACGAACAATAATATAACGTCATTAAAGGAAGATTTTCGGGGAGAATTTCAGAAAAATAAGGAGGAATTAAAAGAGGAAATTAATGAGAAATTTAACAGGAACAGCCAGCAAATGGCCGAAAATAATAAGGAAATGGCAGTGAATATGGAGAACTTAAAGGAAGAGTTGAAACTGGACAACCAGAAAAACTTGGAGGAGTTGAAGGAAGAGTTGAGCAGGACTATTGAAAATAATAATGAGCGGATTAATAAGAAGATCGAGGAGGAAATGTCCGAGATACACGGGAAATGGGAAGATACGAGCCGTGAAATACAACAAACGAAGGAAGACTTCAGAGAACGGATGACCAACCTGGAAGAAGATAGCCAGATCCGAATAGAGTCGATAAAAACTGCAACCGACCAAAATATAAAACAGGTACGGACAGAGTTTGGAGAGAAGTGCCGGGAGATCGACACGGCCGTAAGCGAGGTTCGCGGACAAGGCCAGCAAAACAAAAATAAAATTGAGGAAATCCAGCAACGGGAGATTGCTAAAATCAGGGAGGAGTTAGAAATAATTAATAACAGACCGCCAATAATGATGCAGTACCAACACATGGGCAATCGGGAAGTGATCAACTTTAAACAATACCGTCGAAACCCAATGGAGTTTTTAGAAAGAGTAGACGAGCAGCTGGCCAAAACTCGGGAGAACAGGTGGACCATTATCCGAGGCTACTTAGACGAGTATTTTCGAGATATCAACGATGGTGGACGGCTACAAGACACGACCTCACGAATTATGAACAATTTAAAGATGTATTCAAAAGGAAATACTGGTCGGAGGCAACACAGAACACCGTGCGGGACAGTAAATGTTTCGGAAGATACGACGCCACCAGAGGGACAACTTTTACTGCATATTTCCTCGGTAGAGTATGCCTAGCAAGGAACCTGGAACCGAAAATCCCAGAAGAAAGTTTGGTGACGAAACTTGCTTTTCATTACGAGGAGGGTGTCTCTAGAGCGCGGCTAGGTAGCCAAATCAAAACTATACAGTCCATGGCAGCCCTGCTGGAAGATTACGAGAGAGAACGTTATTATCGTAGAAGCCGACAGCGGGACGACAGGGGCGAAAACAAAAATTTTCACAACGGTTACCAGAATAATAACAACAATTACCGTCTTAATTATAATAACCGTAACCAGGTGAATAACCCGCCTAACGAGTCGCAGAATAGACCTAACAATAATCCGGCTAGCCAACAAAATAACAGTTATAACAATAATAATAGGCCAAACAACACAAACAATCAATACAACCGGCCAAATAATACACACCAACCCTATAGGCCGAATAACACCAATTACAACCGGCCAAATTTCAATAACAACCCAAGTGACAATAGAAATCGCAATAATAACGATCGTAACTATCGTCAAGTGCATTACGTGAGGGCCGAAAGCGACGGAAGAAATAGGTCGTACTATCAGGGACGACGAAGTGCCGACCGGAATGCATATGGACACCGGTACAGTGATAATAATTACGGACGTGACGCCAGAACCAACACGGGCCGAAGTTGAAGCCAAGAAGTGTACAGGCGTGACCGGTACGAAGAGGATCACAACCAGCCTGAACCCCGACCGTCAACGAGCGGAAGTCCGCCAACAAATCAGCAAGACGATCGTAACAATCAGTCCGAGATGACGTTAAACTAGGAGCGGCAGTGAAAAGCTACTTGTACCCTCACTGAACCATTCTATTGGGTTAAATCGCATCGTTACACAAACCAACGGCGAGCGCACAATTACAATAGTGCGAAATAATTATCTGAAAAATATTGTAGAGGAATTGCTCGAAGAAGGTAACAACCAATCTGATAGTAAACATAACGAAATTGCTTATATTTCAACGCAAGTCAACGGAGTACCAGCACAAATTATGATAGACACTGGATCCAATATTTCGTTAATCGACAGTATCGAGCTTCAAAAAATCCAAGAAGCGAGTAAGACAATACTTATGCTACCCATCAGCAACATTGTCCTTGTAGGAGCGACAGGACGGCAAAATAGAACCGTCCGAAAACAAGTGCAACTCGAACTGACAAGCAACGGACAAACCGTAACAATGACGTTTTTAGTAGCCAGTGGATTGCCACTCCGGATGCTAATTGGTTGCGATATGCTGCGCCAGTACTCAGCCATAATTGACCTGTGCAAATACAAACTGATTCTGAAGAAAGGTGACATACAATGGGTAACTGAACTGACCAATAGTGACGAAATGTACCATATCCAAAAATACAGAAATACTGGAGAACATATACTAAATAATGGAATTTATGACGAGACCGACAATGAAGAACTATGGCAAGAAAAAATCGAAGAAATCCGAATTTTCCAGAGAGAGAAAACGAGCGCACAATTAACAGTTCAACAAGCTGAACAACTGATAGAAGTATATAACCGCTACAAGCACGTATTTTCAGATACACCTGGGAAGGTCAGGGATTATCAGTGCGAGATTCAATTCCGAGAGCCTGTCAACTTGATAAAAACATCTTACCCGATCACAAATTTCGATGGAGGAAGAAGTGGGAAGAGAAATTACTCCATTAATTCAATTTCCCAATCAAGAAGGATATCAATTCGATGACATGCAATTTCACAATAAGATATTAGAAAAGACTGACAAGATCAGAGAAAAATATAATCAAATGCAACCGAAACCCTTACAATATCAGATTGGAGAGCAAATATTACTTAAAAACAGAGAATTACCAAGCACCATGGAAGGGATAGCCAAGAAGCTATTGTTACTATACACAGGACCCTACATAGTAAGCAAAGACAACCAAAATAATACATAGGAGATCGTAGACCCAAAGACACAAAGAAGAAAGGGGACATTTAACCAAACCTCTATGAAAAAATATTATTAAAAACGAGAAAAAACATCCCGAAACCAATTAATAAATAACTAGTGTTAAACAGTAAGAAAAATAAACAAAACAAATAATAAAAAGATCATGTATATCATACCCACTAATAATATCGAATCACTAAGAGCTAGAGAGTGTGAATAAAAGAAAAAGAATATAATTTGAAATAATGTATTGTATAAACTAAATAATATAAATGTGGAGAATCCTATAAATGATATTTATTTTATAGTCGCACTAAGACTACTTGTATAATTTTAGACTGTAGATGAGTCCAGCAATCAAATGTGTATTTTACCAAGTACCCCTCCGATCCGATTCAATATAATGATAGGGAAAAATGTTAGGGAATTAGATATCAAAGGGATAAGAACATTAAACTAAAATACGATACAAAGATCAAGAAGAATACTGACACTCAAAAATAATAAGAGTCTATTGCTCAAAAATAACCAGTGAAAAAAAAAAAAAAGATTGATAATTCCAATCAAAAAACTGAACGATATTTGTTGAAATAATCAATTTTAGTGGCAGGGCAATATGTAATGGGTAATAGTACATATCTTCACCTAACAATAATGAAGAAAACATGACAAGATAAATTATTTAATCATTAACACTAGAATAAAAAGGGATGAATCAGAGATTAAAGAATGGGTGACTCAAAATAATGACACACATCTCTTTCTACAACATCTACCAAAAAAGAATAGTTCAATCAAGTCCAATTCTCCATTACTCTTGATATACATAAATCACAATTCACCGGGTTTAAGGAGAATGTGAAGCGTGTATACTTCTGCGGTAAAGGTCGCCTGAGAGGTGAATAACTTTGAAGAGTTTAAAATGTACAATTAATAAAGAACAACTACATACCGATCAGTTATCGTTTCGTTCAAACATTCCTTATAAAGTTGCATTATGTAATATCGAGGATGCGAAAACAGACTTTACATATGAGTGAAATAAGTGGACATTGGACGGTTCGACAGTTGAGATTCATTACGCTGAGCAGTGCGCACTGTTTCGTAATGTCGTGTGTGTTATGTGTCATGTGTATTTATTCAATAATTTGTATATCGACTACTCTTTTGAATTTTTCCGACGTGCCCCCCTTATGACAGGATAAGAAATTTTAGCGCCTGATGGTGGGAACTTTTTCCCGAAACATGTTGCGTTAAGGAAGCTACTAAGCTGCAAGACGGATAGTTATATGTATGTACTAGTTATATGTACTACACTCCAATAATGAATTCAATATTCCAATCGTCTCCCATCCTTGAAACTCCCAGCCTTGACATCAGATGA
This sequence comes from Magicicada septendecula, assembly GCA_034769895.1. Lineage (NCBI taxonomy): Eukaryota > Metazoa > Arthropoda > Insecta > Hemiptera > Cicadidae > Magicicada > Magicicada septendecula. The sequence continues at coordinate 88,007,133 of CM068367.1, forward strand.
AATAGGATTCAATAGCACTATCAATGTACGTGAGAGACCACCGACAGCGATTGAAGAATCGCAATAGGAATAACCTGTACTGGAAGATCCAGAAAGAGATAGGAAGAGACAGCCTTGGCAAGTCGAAGCAGGTGGTGTGCTTAAACCCTAGAAGTCCACAAGAAGAATATTAAAACCATGAATAAAGTACCCACCCTTTGTGAGTAAATGATATGTGCGCGTGTGTGGATACGTATGAGTTTAGGGAGGGGATGCGTGTTGGATGGGTGGCTATGCGCGCCAACGAATCCTCTACTGTAGAGACGGGACAGAGAGATTTATTATGTTTTTTTTTTATTAAATGTTCTTCGTTTTACAAAAACAGCAACAGTATTATCTGCATTACCAAGGGCGACATATGACACACACACCACCACTACTGCTTTAACGGCTCACCGCTAGAATTCACAATTTACCACGAAACTACATCCCATATCTGCTGCCTACCGCCATAAAGTAAATGGCCAATATAAATGACTGCAGAATACTGAGAGGACTTGGCTCCCCTTTTACAATAAACATTTGTATTAAAACCCGGGGATGTAACACATGACATGTGTATGTTCCAGTTTCAATGTGTGAATGTGTGTGTGTTTGTTTTTTCCATATAAACACAATACTGTGCTAAATATATTATAAACATGGTACTCAGTAAATATTAAACTGGATAACAGAACAGTTCTGGATGGAATACTCTTCTGTCAGTTTCATAGAACAATCTGATTAGATTCAAACCGCCCGTAATGTCTACCCTACAATAATGGTCACTAATGAAACAACAGGAGATTACTAAGAAAGATTAAAACAGGAGAGTAGTGTACAGAAAAGTTGAAAAGCGTCTGGAGTGATAAGTTAATGAAAAAATAAGAGAAGTATAGATAGGCCTACAGAAAAAGATACTAGGTATCGGCCTTACTACTGCCACGATATTGCAAAAAAACTGCCAAAAAAGACTCTTGGGGCTCGTGTACATATTCGACTTTGCATTACGCCTTGCATACTGGCCTAAGTCACTAGCAATTGCTCACTGATACTGAAACTCAAAAAAATCTCACGAACGTTTCAATTTATCGCACAGTCTCTTGTAAATAATTACAACATTTTATGGAAAATGTATGTCACTAAAGGTCTAACGATCATCAGTTCGGTTAACGACATGCCTACTCAACAATACAAAGTCGTTATCATGTAACGAATATAATCTGTGAAGCATTGGAAAATAAAACAGTACTGCACAGTCTCGCATTTTTTGGACATCAGCCAGACATTTGATAAACTATGGGTCCCGGGCCAATTATAAAAAATCAAAATAATCCTTACCACGGCTACTTTAATCTACTGAAATCTTATCCAAAAAAACGTGATTCTGAAACCAAGGTCAACGGGGAACCTCTAGTCGTTTCCTCATACAATCAGGTATACCTTCCTGTACACTTCCGATATTCCAGCCAGACAAACAACAACTGGTATGTTTCTTCAACTAACGAAGATCCTATAGTCGCTCGACCAATCTTCGAAAGCACCTCAATCTCTTCGGGGGGGGGGGGGATGGTTACAAAAATAGTAAATCAAAGCCAATGAATCCAAACCGTCACACAAAGTTAGACTTACTCTACCGTTAGTCTGTTATTCTTACACTACGGAAAGGCAACTGCCTGCAGTCTACCTCAAGCATGTTGGAGCACCACAACAAGCAGTACTCATAACTAGATTTCCGTTTACATTAAACTAAACAGAATACACCCATAAAACAGAAAATAAGACAACCAGATTTAAGATCGAAGGACATCAGCTGGCTGATAAGCAGAAAATCTCATCTATCTATAGAGACAACAAACTATAATAAACTTCTTATCTGTAAAACTAACCTCAAACCACATTGACTTGTGGAATCGAGCTTTGTGCCTGGTCACCAAATCTAATATAGCCATCATACAGAGATGTCAACCAACAATTCTAAGAGTTATCGTGACACATGTCACTGATATGTGTCCAACCACACCTTACATACAGACGTACATGTCCACGTCCCATACAATATGCAAACAATCTGACCCTCTACCATTCAGCGTTCCACTTCTACTTTAAGAAAACTTTGACCATCCGACCTTTAAAGACCACGGAGGTGACATCGCTGAGTGTAACACCTCATCATGTCATTTAGTTTACATTTTTCGTGTATATGATTTTTTTTATATAAATCTCCGCAGATTAGTCCTTTCAGAGTGCAAATACAACCCAAAAAACTATATGTATTCAAATCACTGAATACAGGAAAACTTCGAAAAGCTAATAAGTAAAAACTATACTGCATAGTTTTTTTTTTAAATTCATGGAAAGTATTTCTTTGTAAGGGAAGTACGGGCGGTGTTACGGTAAGTATTTACGGGAAGTATTACGGGAAGTATTACGGGAAGTGTTACTTCTAGTAACCAAAAAATATTGAGAACGGCAACATAACACGATTTCTTTCGGAATCTATTACTTCTGCTTTATTCATCCTTTTATGTTTAAATGCTTTATTTTTACTTGTGCTTTAAAATCTTTGTATGTATATGAGTATATGAAAATATATATTATATTCACATTTGTTTTCTCACGTACTTTACAAACTGTTACAACATAAATGACTAACAAAAATTTAACTAAAATATTTTTTTATCAACAAAAAATTAGAATTTTTTTTTCTTTTATGAATTTGCTAACTGCTATAATTTTTATTGTTCGACTAAGCTTTTCGTCATCACTGACATCATCAGGTCTTAAACACCAGTTAGCAAATTCATAAAAGAAATAGTAAGGATGGCTGCTAATTTAAACAATACGAAGAATAAAAAATTAGAAAATATTTTACTTTTTTAATTCCCATGATGGTTTGAGTTGTGGTAAGTACTACAAGCTAGCATTGCTTTATTAAAAAAGGCAGCTGCTTGCGTGTGCATGTGAACAAGGTGTGTGTGTGTGTGTGTGTGTGTGTGTGTGTGTGTCCGTGCGCGCGCGCGAGTCTTATATTACATTCAATACCACCTACTCGATGTTTCCATTAAATTAGAACATTTCTTTTACACTAAACAACAAATACTTTGTTGTAGTTTTCGTAAGTTTTCCACCATCAGAAACGTTTCAGAAACTTTTCTCCCCGTAATGTAGAAAGTTTATTTCTCGCATGGAGAGATGACACGCTCGGAGGCTGTGTGTACCAACAGACAAAGTGCCGTTAAACATCCCCGCTATTGTGTTGTCAACAAAAACACACGCCGTACATACAGCCACCACCACTGTCTCAAGTTATTGCGTGTCTCCGACATTAATCACACACACACACCCACACACACACACACACACGCACACGCACACACGCAGGGCTCCCCGCTGTTTGTCCTTGACGCCGTCTGCACACGTCTCAAACGGTTTAGTTAACTAAGGACGTCGTCGCTGTCAATTTGTTGTTTAATTGACATCATATACCGAAACAAAATTTGTTGTGTAATTCTGTACCGTAGGGGCAACGAGCACACTTGCAAACGAAAATTAAAATTTCTGCCCCCACATTAAACAAACACAAACACACACACACACACACACACACACCGAAAGGTCAGACGTATAGTAATATGCCTATTAAATCATATATAATACACGACTGTAACTTAAAATTGTACTTGTATAGAAGATTACTGAATTAAACGTCGTTAGCATAAAAGTAACGGGTGGGGCAAACAGAACACACAAATTTGTGTTAGATCGTGTTTTGTTACTATGGCGACAATAAATAAACAGATGGTTTTTGTGACGATTTAATTGAAACTGTAATCTTAAATAAATAAAAATTAAATTTGCGAGCGATTAAGTTTTTTTTAAATCGCACTATTAAACCTAAAGCCCCTGTACTAAATCAGAATGAGAATGAGAAGTGAATGAAAATCAACAGAAGCACTAATAAAAAGTCGTATTGTAAAAAAACGTATTAATATCACAATTAATCCTTTGCTAGTCATCATGCGGTGACCTGTTAGTTCCGGACTCAACGTGTTTATCGAGTCGTCTGTAATTTAGGAAGATATAAAAATCATAATGTTTGTAATTAGAAATTTGAAGGCACGAGTAGTAGTTAAAATAATTCACTTAAATTATATATGTATAATTAACGTATTGTTTTTGGTAATAAGAATGTCAATTTAAATAAAAATAGGAACTATATTGTCGCGGAGTACTTGCCCCTCTCCGTTGTTATGTGCCAGTCGAATCTAGTAGGGAGTCACTATGCTGCCGTCAGACCGTACAGACGTATGAGCGAGAGCTCCACGAAAATGCATTTGTTTTTTTAATTTAATTTTAAAATGTTAGCTACCACTGCTAAACGTGGCGAGCGTTGTGTAATGTGTGAATGATATAAAGATGTGTTAAGAAGAAAAATGTAATAAGTAAAACAAAAACTTAACTAGTAGTAAACAAGATGACGTCTCCCCTCAAGAGGTAAATACAAGTACAACCTTATACATGAAGATGTGATCTGCATAAACTTCATAAATACACGTATACGATGCATAAGACGCTGACGAGGACCTCCGTGGATCTACACCTACTTTCACAAAAGAAACTCCAATCTCCGCAGTGAACATCCTATCTAGTACTTGCCGAAGACACGACCCAGATGATGATGCCGACTTCAAGAATTCCAAAGAGAGACACCCCAGGACGAGGTTACTACGACCAATTGTAAAGGTGACTCGATAGCTTGCCTATCGAGAGTTAATCATATTTGATACACAACTCACATTAAAAAGAGACTTTTCAAAGACTATAAATTTTGTTTAAAATTAAAATGAGACAAGCTAAGAGTTTACTGTAAGATTCAATATCGTACGTTGTAACGCCTTAAATGTAAATGTAATTTATAAACACTTTAAGTAATAATACCATTCTTCAAATGGTAAAAGAAGTCTTGCAAGCGTCTAGATGAACTCAAAATACTTAGAAGTCTTTGCTATAAATATACTTAAAGTAAACTCGGATCCGAGGTAAAAGAATACATAATCAGTTTGATCCCTGAGTTTTTTATGAAAAGCATTTAAATATTTTAATCTAATTAATGATGTCATGAGATCTTTGAGTAACAGTTGTTAATAAAGAGAAGTCATCTTGTTACACATGAAAATGAGTGCATAAATCAGTGAAATACCTTCCCTTGTTTCCTTATAATTATCTTATGTAATTTGTTCAGTTAATTTGAGTTTAATAACAGTTCGTTACAACGTAGGCAGCCCATGTAATTGGCAAGTGTCAGTTTTGATGGGTTCCCTGGATTTGTAACGTGGCAATACGTTACATTTTATAACCTCAATTAAACTATACCATTAAGTAAACACAGCTCATTGACGAGGTGAACATCATACGTTTGCTGTAGAAACGTTTTCTAAGTAATAACATGGAACCGTTGGGCAACATGGAAGAGTTCCAGAGCGCTCAACAATATCGAACTGGGTAAGAACATTTAGAACCACTGCCTCGACACAGTAGACATTTGGAGGAAGTGTAAAATGTGTGTGCACCAGAAAATATGAAAAGGATAAGAGCTGCTGCCATGCGTAGTCCAAAAAGGTGTGATAGGAAGCGTGCTATGGCACTGCAGATTTCCACTAGATCTCTGCGGAAGATTTTGCACCAAGATCTCCATTTCCATCCATACAAAATTCAAGTGGCCCCAAAACTGTTTGAATATGATTACAATAAATTAATTGATTTTTGTAATGAAATATCGTAATTCAAAATTCAAGAACAAACCAAAACTGTCATGAACACTTGACTATGTCAGACGATAAATTCAGTCACTGTAAATTCAGTCAGTGTGAACCAGACTGAGACCGATATGAGTTAATACTGAACAACTTTCTTTCTTCATTTGTTAAATGATCTATGGATTGATACTGACTCGGTCTGGTTCCAGCAGGATCGAGCTACCGCACACACTGCACAAAACACAATGGATGTGTTGAGGACTGTGTTCAAGGATCGGTTGATCTCAAGATTTGGTGCAATACCCTGGCCATCGTGATCTCTAGACCTGACTCTGTGTGATTTATTTTTGTGGGGCTATGTGAAGTTTAAGGTTTTCCAGTCATGAACAGATGATTTAAATCAACTGAGGCACCGGATCGTTGAAAGTATTCATCCAAACCATGCTGCAGAGAGTCATTGGATACCTTTCTCAATCGCCTTGATGAATGTAAGTGTGTCAGTGGGCGTCACTTAAGGGATGTTATTTTCAAACGATGGCCATGACTAAGTATAATGGCATCTTAGTACCTTTGTATTTATACCATATTTGACATAAAAATATTAAACGAGTTCCTGTTGTGATAGTTTTGAATTCTTGTTCTCATTACCCCACCCTTTATATAGCAAAACGTATAATTGTTTTCTGAGACTACGTAGAGGAGATGACGATGAGGATGGAGTAGCGTATATACACGAAGAGGGCACTATGAGATATACGAATAGGAAAAGACAATAAAGGTTATCGAGGAAAACGTGGGAGAAGGGAATTGCACAGAATGCGAGATTGAACTACTACAAGAACATAAGACACCACACAGATTGTCCATTGTCACCAGTGTTGTTCAAATTTTTATAATGACAATACTATTATACGAGGATCGTTCAATAATTAAAGAGACAAATAGCTGTACAGGAAAACCGATTGATAGGCGGCGTACGATAGTTTCAGAACCGTACAACGGCAGACCTGTGATGAGTTCTGATCAGCTGTTTGATTGGAATCGTTTTGTTCACAGCTATTAGCCTTTTTAATTATTGAATAACACTCGTAATATTGAAAGTTACAAATTCTCTCTACTTTTCTTGTTTCATATATCATCATTAAGTCCGGTTTGGCGTGTTTAGCTTCTTTCATTAATTTACATTTTTTGGGCTAGACCACTTAAATTCCAAGTTCCTACGTTTATAAATTCCGATATAGCAAATCGTGTACAACCTTTATTCAGTATCCGTGTCATGTCCAAAGGAAACCAGATTCTTTAGTGGATTCAGTTAGTGGCGGTAACTAAATCCCTCCTGGCCATGATACGTTGTGCTCCTCAGGGATAGTTTGGTGATGGGCCTGCCACCTCGCTGCTTTCAAATCAGCATGGTGTTTCGTGAGGTTTACTCCCATTAAGTCAGCAAGTAAAAAAACATGCCTAAAATTCTACAACGTGATGGGCCTTCCCACACTTCTTAATGGTCCTGGGAATTGGACTTTAACGAAAGGCCATGCCAGTCGTATCCAAGCGGCTGAAATGAGATTTCTCAGGCACGTGGCAGGGTATAGTATCCATGATCATAGAAGATCATAGAAGAAATCCAATCAATGGGTATTGGATCATGATCTAAGATCATGATATATATACGGCAGGAACTGAATATTATAAATATACTCGACAGGATTGCCCAGTATTGGCTGAATTGGTTGGAACATCTTTGCCGAATGGATGACTGCCGCATCCCCAAACAACTATGGAACTACAAGCCGAAGGGACTGAGAGGTGTGGGACGTCCGAGGAAGCGCTGGAGTAACCAGCTCTAGACTTTACCTGTTTGAGACCGGAACAAAACATCCTTGGTTTAAACTTTGAGGATGATGATGATGATGATCACAAACATCTTCAGCGAGTGCCGTGAAAACCATAAACCATTGGCTTGCAGATGATGATGATGAATCTTTCAAATCAGATTGGAGTGTTACTACCTAACTCATCCAGGTCAATGACGACGATAATTATTGTATGTTACATGATTTATATGAATATAAATTAACTACATCATAAACGAGATAAAATTATTCATAGAGTAATTAAATGCTCTAAACTCATGTGAAGCAATAGAGTCTCATCGGCCTTCGCCTACCTACCTGACAGAGTTAATACTACCCGGTTTACAACTAATTACATGATACATTGTTTAATGTAATGTATTCATCATGCGTAGTGATTGGTATAGTATCATCTGATCGATATACAAATGAGTTGTATTAATATTCATATGATATTAATATTGTTATTATTATTTTGAGTTGCATAATATAGGCCTACGTTTCAATTACATATTACTTAATAACCACCTGTAGTCTATAGGCCTATATCGGATACAGACAATAGTCCAGTCAAATTAGGAAAAATAGGGGAAATAATTTGTAAAGTTTTGATACTTTGCCATAATACTCGTTTGGGGTCTAGTAGTTGGAAAAAAAGTTCCCTCCCCTAGGAGTGCGCGTCCCCCCTCCACCCCCAAAAACAGCACTTTTTAGCGTTTTTTTCAGTTTTTTCAATTTTTACGCTAAACCACTTGATTTTCGACAATTAGCCTTATTGCAAAAAATTGTTTCTCATAAAATTCTACATAAAAAAGATTCTATGCATGTTTTGTGTATGAAATATCGTTTTTGTGTAATAGACGCCGGAAAAAGGGCGAAAATACGTAAGCATCTGATTTTGTCCTATTTTCAAGTTCATATGTACCTTCTTTCAATTTTTTCTTGTTTAAACCACATCACTTACATACAAAAAATATTATTGTTATAATATAACAAATTATGTTATATTATATAGTATTACCCTATATTATAAAATATTCCATTCTGGGTGAGTGTCAGAAAGGTAAAGCAATGTGAAATATCAAGGGAAAAAAATTTATTCATAATAAAATTACGTTCACATGATGCCACGGTAAAGTAAATAATAGTGACAGTGAAGAAACAATATCACTGATTTACAAAGGATCATCAGGAAACTCATCACACAAGTCAATGGCCACCCTACTAGTGCAGCTTTGCCCACGACAATTCTTACACATAGCCGTGCAGCGTAAGTCTACTTTAACACATCTGCACTTTCTTCCACATCCCTGAGTGCAGCCACATGAAATCAGAGTTAGGAATCTTCCTGGACCAGGTGCTTGTGTCATATACACTGGAGAGAACGAGGAATTGCGTTGCTTCCATCCCCAGGTCCTCGGGTCCAAGGAATTCCCCAGCCACATCTGAATTTGCAGATATACACGATGTAAGTGGAGGCATGCTGCATCAGCGGTGGGTGGCAAGCGTGAAAGAATCACAGCGTTGTTCGCCTGACCTACTAGCTGAAACATCGAAACATTGAAATCTGCGATCGTTCAGATTGATTGAACCAGCTGTTTGCCGGATTTTGGTGTACACTGCGTGAATGAATTTTTCGCCGGCTTGTTCATTGACCTCACGTTTCGATGTTGGATCATTGAACACAGTGGAGATATCGTGGAGATGCTGGGATCTGTTGAACAATTGAATTATCTACAGTTTTCCTTTTCCGAAGAAGGCTGACGTAGCGTCACAGCCACTCATTGCGTGAAGGAACAGAATTAATTTCCTACATTCGTGAATGATGGGAAAACTTTGTAAATCTTTCGAGCTGTAAAATCTTGTTTTTACATTCCCTCTACTTTCTTTCATCATAAGGATATCCTTTCCTTCTGGGGCAAGGGCTATGAGGAGAGCAATGAGATCAACGTCTTGGCCAACAATGACAACTTGCCCGTTTCCTTGTGAGGCATCTACTGGTTTGCGGACAATGTAGACGTCTGCATCGTCTTCAGCAATAATTGCTTCTCTGAATGTTCCTTCTGGGTAGACATTTTGAAGAGCAACTCCTTCAATACCAACTCTATTTTTCCTTTGGAACGTTTGAATTTCAATTTTCTGGGCATTTCCAGTTTCTTGTGAGGTAAGCATCACAGATAGCTTGGTTACTTGTTGATCTGCCAATGCGTCACCAGGAGTTATACATCTGATTCCACCCATCACGTGAAATGTGCCTTTGCCCGTCATCGTTGCAATGTTGAAGTCCGCATTATCAAAAGAGAATCCTTCGAAACGGCTGGCTTCCAGGATTGTACAGCTGAAGACTCAAATAAAGCGACACGGCTATAGCTAGAAGAGAAACCCATATTTGAGACAATATTGACAATGTTCCTGCATCCCACTTTCCGAACCAAGTATACTCCAAGACAGAGTTGCAAGGGGGAAACAAACGAGCGAGGGCTTGTAGCTGACACGATTACATGAGAAATTGCTGTACATTTTTTTCATTGCAGATTGTTGATAAGATCTCTTTTTCAGCAATCACACCCTTTAAAAACATCTGTAGAGTTTCAGGAACCATAGATTCAACATTTTCAGTGAAGATGGTGATGTCTGGATACTCAGTCATATTGTAAGGAGTCATTCGAATATCTTCGCGGATAATGGTTGCAACTGCTTTCACTATTCTCATACGCTCGTCTTTTTCATTGCCAGGTCGTTTGTTGTACCACTGGTTCACGATTTTCAGAACGCTACCACCAAAGCAAGCAACTGAAGGGCTTTTCCTCATATTAGCGATAGGACTCCATCACCACATTGATCTTGTAATCTATTTTTAAAACTTTTCATTGCCATTGAGACACTTTCTGGTAGACATTCATCAATTTTCAGCATCAAATTTTTCAAAACAAATTGACATTCCTCCGATGTATCAACGAAAGTGCACAGTTCTTGGAAAGCAGCGTCAAAGTTGCTGTCATGAGGGCGGTCTCTTTTTCGAACAGATCTGAGGAACCAAACAGATTGCTTGTTCCAGTACGAATATGTATGGAAAAAATTATATGTACAGGGTGGCGCAGGGAAACGGGAAAATTTGAAGTTGATGTTGGTAGCCCTGTAGATGTAGCAGAAGTGAAACTGTCTGTCTAGCAGTAACGGACATTTAGTTACCATGGAGCAGTTGAGCGGTGCAGAGCGTGCGGTCGCCGTAAGGGCGTTTTACCGACATGGTGACAGTTTGACAGCTGCACAACGAGACTTTCGGCGCCACTATCAGATCCCGCCCCGCGGTCAAGTTCCTTCGTTACACGCAATCGAAACGTGGGTTCGTAATTTTGAAGAGACTGGTTCAGCTTTGAAGAAAAAGCCTAGTGGTGGTGTACAGTCTGTACGTACCCCAGAAAACATTTATGCCGTGCAAGCTGCCATCTTAAGGAGTCCTCGTCGTTCGGTGCGAAAAATTGCCTCGTCATTGCAGCTCGGACGTCGGAGCGTTCTAAGAATACTCCATGAACTTCAATTTCATCCGTACAAACTTCAGATTGTGCAACAACTGAATCCTAATGATTGTGTATTGCGCCTGCAAATTTGTGAACAGTTGTTGGCTAAAATCAATGAGGATGCTAACTTCATTCAAAATCTTTGGATGTCCGATTAAGCTCATTTTCACTTAAGTGGATACGTGAATAAGCAGAACTTCCGTTACTGGGCTCAAGGAACCCCTGCTCAGCTTCACCAGCGTCCATTACGCAGTACACCAAAGTTACCGTATGGTGTGCAGTGTCGTGTCTAGGCCCTTACTTTTTTGAAGATGAACGAGGCACTGCTGTCACTGTGACGTCTGTACGTTATGTCAACATGCTAGAGACATTTTTGGCTCCAAGACGCCATACTTTTCCAAATCTTGACATTCAGCACACCTGGTTTCAACAGGATGGAGCCACCTCACACATTGCCAGACAGTCTATGGCAGCAGTGAAACGTTTGTTTGGGGATCGCATAATTTCAAAGAATCCTAACATCACTTGGCTGCCCCGATCTCCAGGCCTTTCAGTTTGTGACTTCTTTTTATGGGGACATCTGAAGAGCATCGTGTACCAGACTAGACCAAGAACCCTTGCTCAGCTCAAGACACAGATTGAAGAGGAAATCGTCAAAATCCCAGGTGACACATTGCGCCGCGCTATGCAAAACCTACAGAAACGACTTACTGAATGTGTACGGCAAAATGGGCAGCATTTAACTGATTTAATTTTTAAAAAGTGATGCCTAATGTAATTTCCAGTCTTGTAGAACATATTTTGAGCCTCAAATAAAGTTTTGTAACGTTCCTTCATTTTTTCTAATTATTTCAAATTTTCCCGTTTCCCTGCTCCACCCTGTATAATTATAATTATTTATATAAATATATACATACATGCACACATTTTAAATACATATAGTATGGATATATTTACATAGGCTACTTTTATTTAGCTGAAACCCCCAGAAAACGTGACAAAATCAGATGCTTACGTATTTTCGCCCTTTTTCCAGCGTCTGTTGCACAAAAACGGTACTTCATACACAAAACATGCATAGATTCTTTTTATGTAGAGTTTTATGAGGAACATTTTTCGTAATAAAGCTTGTTGTCGAAAATCAAGTGGTTTTGCGTAAAAATTGAAAAAACCGCTAAAAAGTGCTGTTTGTGGGAGGTAGTGGGTGGACGCGCACCCCCTAGGGGAGGGAATTTTTTTTTCCAACTAGCAGACCCCCAACGAGTATTATGGCAAAGTATCAAAACTTTATAAATTATTTCCCCTAGTTTCCCTTTTTTGCTCTAATTTACTGGACTACAAAGGCAACAGGAAAATTTAAATATTTACGGTTCTTAATAAACTAGATCGTACACGGCGATACGGTCGTGTCATTATAGCATCACAACGCAAAATCAAGCCTCACATGCGTCAGTACAGAAAGCTGGATAGGTGACCACCCGGGGACTCGGTGGCCGGGGACTTCTACATTCCATGTCTAGGTCCAGGTGGAGCTTGACGTCCTCCGGTGGTCGCAGTGTCCGAGCGAACCCGATGACCACCGAAGCCTGCTTATTACCATTTTTATTAATCGCGCGCTATGCAGGACTGGAACCTCCTTGATATTCATTTTTGAAGGGATGAATCGATGTAATTGTTGTTGGACCCCGGACCTCGAAGAGACCCGCAATAGTAGAACATTCGAATTCTACAGTCGAAATGTCATACAAAGTTAAAAGCGATTACATTACAATAACTAAGACCGGACGTAACCACTAAATAAAACATAAAAACAGGCTGTAACTAACAAGTCGTTGACAACAAGTAACAGACAGCTTAATCCAGTACTCTGAGACAAGAACGTCACTCGCACCCACATTTTTCTTTAGGAATCCATTCAGATCGAAGCAACAACCATCGTGAGAAATATATTCACATGTGGACCGGAATTTTTGAGTGATAAACAGAAATTATACAAATAAGAGCATCCCAACGGAGGCAGACTACTGACAAATAAGTTACATGCTCATTAGTTTAGGCAAAAAAAAAAAAAAAAACGGAGGCTCAAGAAAATATACAAAGTTTTGTTGACAAGAAGAGATTAACATGATACGAACATGACACAAAGCCTAAAAAAATCATAAGCATGAGATGGTCACTGAACGGGATCGTCATTATGTGAAGACGACGAAGAAGAAAGCCTCGGGAGACAACGTGGACAAAACAATGAGAAGATACAATTTTGAAGACGCATATTACGATGATAGAGCACGTGGCTGACGAGGACTGCGACATCATGAAGATAAAAACGATATCCTTACATGATAACAACATAAGGGATTTAACTCTCGTCTGACCTCTATACGGACGGTCATTCTATAGCGTTCCAGATTTTTACGTTTGTAGAAGCGAAGTTTAACATTCAAATAGCAGCAGTACACTTTGTTGTATAACATCCCAGTTCTCAACTACTGAGCAGATATGAGATACGAATTAAAGTTTTTTTTTATTTACTGAATCAATTTCATATAAAGTTGCCAATTTCATGTTTTCTTTGTGTATCTTTTTGTCGTTTCTGGAATTAGACATTCCTTACGCACGTCTTAATGTTTGCTACACTTTGTTGATTTTTTAATAACATTTGGTATACTTCTTATGAAACATGAAAATTTGCATTCGTTATTAAATTAATTTTTTATACGCAGATTTTATATTGATTTTTATAGTAATTTTATATTGATTTTCGTGGGTTTCGTTAATATTAACAATTTTTTTCGGTTGACACACGTCTTTTTATTACTTTTAACACCAACCGTTTCGCCCATACTCGACTGGACGTGCTCAGTGGCTCAACTAGAGTGGGTCAGTGGTCGCCCATGCCACTGAGCACGTCCAGCCGAAACGGTGGTGTTCAAAGTAATAAAAAGACGTGTTTTTAACCGAAAACAGTGTTATTAATTGTATACTGAGTTTACATATTCAGTGTAACTTAATAATTACAAAACTTCTTTTTGTACCTGAATTATGCCTTATGAAGTTGCCTAAGGATTGAAAATTTAAATATAGCATGACCAACCGACCTGACTAACATTTTGTTGAAACTTTAATCTGCATGAGACGTAGGTCGAATCTCTGAAAATCTCCTAAATTCTTGTGAATCAAAGTGGAATCCTTAGTCTGCTTATATCGTATTTCAACTGTCACAGAAAAATACTCAAAACATTGTGACGATTTAAATTGTGACAATTATAAAAATAAAGAAATAAAAAAAAAAAATTTTAAGTTGCGAACAACTAACCATTTAAATCTCACAATGATAATAAAAAACATGTAGGTACTAAGTGTGAATGGAAGTAGTAATTAATAAGGGCAAAGAAACGGTAAAGAAAAGACATATTGTAAATAATTATTATTGTCGCATTTAACCCTTTGCTTGTTATCAGGCGCCTACCTGTTGATACCGGACTCGACATGTTTACCGAGTCTTCTGTAATTAAAATAATATAGAAAAATAATGTTAATAATTAAAGAATCTGAAGACACAGATAGTCACGAAAACAACAAATTTAAATGATGTATTTTTATCTAGCGATAGTTTGTATAAATAAAAAGTTTTATTTAGAGAGAGACCGGGACTATATTCTCGCGGAATAAACACCCCACTATCTATTGTCCTGTACCAGTGGTAGCGGACGAAAAATCTCTCTCTCGCAATGACGACTCCAAGCAGTGCACACGCACGAGCAAAATGCTCTGTTGAAATGTTATGTGATTGGTTACTAGTTTGGATTAATTCTTATGTATTTTACTAACTGCTACAAAAGAGTGCAATATGTAACGTTAAGAAAAAGAAAAATTTAAAAAACGTTGTAACAAGAAGAAATATGTGACAACCAATAGTACGAGTGTTAGTAACTATAACAGCTATCTTCTCCGATTGACGACTCTTCACAACATCCTACCTGGAGACATGAATCATCAGAATTACAACTCTAGTAGACCCGACCGATACTGCAGTTCGAGACATCTGAGAATCAACGAGTACCTGTGTAGAAGGCCCACTCTATCCTGCAGACGTTTAAGCCGTGAACAACTGAGACCAGACCTAGACGAGGACGACGCTCTTCGGATTCCCAAGATGTAACCATATGGAGGAGATTTCTACATCCCAAATTAAAGGTGACTCGATAGCACGTCTATCGAGGAATAATAATAATAGTAATTGTAACACAATACTCTCTTAAAGAGATTTTCAGAGACGTTTGACTTTATAAGAATATAAAAATTTAAATCTAAGAATTTAATTGTAACTATTCAGGTTTCTTACAATTGTAACAGTTTAGATTTTAACGTAACGTAGTATAATTAATACCATTCTTCAAATGGAATAATAATGAAACTTAAGAGTAAAAGTAAAAGTAAAAGTAACAGTCTTGCAAGCTAATATCTTGAATTGAATATAATTAAAAGTTAAAGACTAAATACCAATGGTTACCCGGATCCGGGGAAAAGCTGAATATAATTTGTTGTGATCCCGCAGTCTATATAATGCAATTTAAATAATTTAATAATTTAATTAATAATGTAATGGGATCTGTCTTTTGAGTAAATGTCATTTGTTTTTTTTAATGTTTAATAAAGGGAAATCTTCTTGTTGCACACATATACTGAGTACATAAATCGACAGTTTTCGCTTCCCTGATTCCTTTTATATTTACTGTGTGTTGTTCTGTTTTAATTTCAGCTCGTCCCAAATAAGACAGCCTGAAGTAATTGGCAGAACCAATTACTTTGGGTTCCCTCTGTATAACAGTTATAAACTCAAGAGAAGAGGTTATAACATTTAAACATGTAAAAACGAGAAGTTAACGTAAAAAAAGGTTTTTAACGTAAAATTAATTTCGAAATAAATAGCAAAGACACATGGATTCGTGGCAATGAAAACGATGATAGCAAAGAGAGGATGCCACAATTTGGTGTCATAGATGAGTCAACAGATTAAATGAAGCAGTGTTTAAATTGAGAAGATGCCAAAATACGAACGATACAGTTACTGAAATTAAGGACCTAAAAGACGGCCGAAAGATATAACGGAAAATGACGGAAATTTTCTTATATAGGACAGCGATGATGTTAATACTCCCTCGGCGAAAAGGCAACTGTTATCACTGGTAATCAGTTTTTCATCTCACATGAGTGTAGTTACATTGTTGACAAGTTTCTAGACATCATTAAACAACGGCTATACCGACAGCATAATGATGACGACAAGACGAATCGGCTCCATTGAATTTGATAAGTTGGGGTTGATGAAAAGTAATTCTGGCAAAGAGGTGTCAACGTGGACTCAAAACGGTAATCTTGTCTTAATAATGATGGATTCTGATTGGTGCACTGAGACGATGTCGAGTTAATTATACATTATTACATCAAAGGCTTCCGACAAACCCTCAGCGACTAAATCGTTAAGAGCAACTCACGAGTACTTTGCTGATCTGCGCAGATTTCCGAATCTGTCGACTCCACGAGAGAATGCATAGAGACTACAAACATCTTTCCAAGTAAGTAGAAAAAAATTGATGATTTTAAATGGACAACTGATAATTCTCTGTTTACTTCCGTAAGGCTAGACAAAGCATAAGGATTAAGTAAGTCGAAAGCATTGTTTGCCAATAAACTCTCAGTAATCGTAAAAGTATTAAAACTTCCCCAGCCGCCCGCAGTCACTTCCACCAAATTCTGTTCAATGCTGCTGCAATAAAAAGTCGTCAGCTATAGGGGGAGGAGCAGTCGAACCAGCTAATCATCAAGAATAACTACGTCAGCAGTAGTCAAAACGTCTGCTGTTTTTGAACAGATGGCCATTTATCAATAACCCAGAAATATTAACCTCAAAACTATTTACAAAATTCTTGCAACTTATTTGTAATAATTTGCCTTTTGTCAACAAAATAATCTCAAATACTAACAACTGTAAAACATTTGTATGTCTATGAGTGTGTCCGGCATTGAAAACAGCAATTTCTCAAAGCTGGAATTCTCTAAAACTTGTATTTTAATTAATGAATTACAATAATTTTTACTTCCACGTTCCGTAAGGAAATTGAAGTCTGGTAATCGCCAAAAAATCGTGTTCAAGTAAGGGCAGATTCTGATTGTACTACCCTCAAAACATGAAGAAATGTCATTTTCCGAAAAGTGACTTAAGTTAAGTTAACTTAACACACAAATAATGGCTCTGTGTGTGTGTGTGTGTGTGTGTGTGTGGTGTGTGTGTGTGTGTGTGTGTGTGTGTGTGTGTGTGTGTGTGTGTGTGTGTGTGTGTGTGTGTGTGTGTGTGTGTGTGTGTGTGTGTGTGTGTGTGTGTGTGTGTGTGTGTGTGTGTGTGTGTGTGTGTGTGCGTGCGTGCGTGCGTGCGTGCGTGCGTGCGTGCGTGCGTAGAATTGTTTCTATGGCGAACGATAAGTGCCGCAAAATTAAACAAAATCAAATAATTTTTTTCCATATGTGCCCGAGTTGTAGAGGACTCAAGACTTATTGATTTTGGTGAAGATCGGTTAAGGGTTTACCTGCAACGTTTTACTTTTTAACAAGAGTAAAGTACTTAATTTTTATAAATAAAATATCCTAAAAAGAATGTCTTATATCCTAAAAAAATAATCCACTGCAGAAAGGTAGACGAAATACTGTATCTATAAATGAAAAGGGTAGTTGAATGGGGAGGGGGTAATTTTTGTATTGATGTTATAAATTTATTCGACCTAAAACTAAAACTATCGGTATGGAGAACCATACATGACTTCCATGTTCTAAGATTTATATTTAAAATCATATTCGAAATGAAATATTACCATAGAAACTACTTCTTTCTACTTATTGCTTCAGACTTAACCACGGTACTGTGGTCACTAACGTATACCACCTCACGTTTTCGCATTCGATTTTCACTGATGATGGCAGTCGATGGACTGCCGAAAAGTCTGGTTTTGCAGAAAACATTGGACTACGGCTAAACAGCCCGGGAAGGAATTTTAACAAATAACTACTTCTTTGGTGCCGATAACGTAGTACACATATAAAAAATTCTCTCCTCCCCAATCAACTATAATTTTCATTAATAGAAAATTACCCCCACCCCGTTCACCAAACCTCTTCATTTATAGATATTTCATCTACGTTTCTACAGTGGATTATTATGAGCTTCTTATTAGGATACATTATTTATCAAAATTAAGTACTTTACTCTTGTTAAAACATAAAACGTTGCAGGTAAACTACCCCTTTCCCTTAACCGATCTTCAACAAAATCAACAGACCTTGAGTTCTGTATAATTCAAAAAGGTATGCAGAAGAGTAGTTGATATTGTTTTAATGTACGGCAGTTATCGTTCGTCATAAAAAAAATACCCTTGTTAAAACATAAAATGTTGCAGGTAAACTACCCTATTCCCTTAACCGATCTTCACCAAAACCAACAGGTCTTGAGAACTCTACAATTCAGGGCTGTATGCAAAACATTATTTGACTCTGTTTGAATTTGCGGCTATTATCGTTTACCATAGAAAAAATTACCCTTGATAAAAAACCGTTGCAGGTAAACTACCCCTTTCCCTTAACCGATCTTCACCAAAAACAATTGAGTACTCTACAAATTAGGGCTGCATGCAAACAATTATTTGATTCTGTTTGAATTTGCGGCAGTTATCGTTTGCCATAGAAAATACCCTTGTTAAAACATAAAACGTTGCTGGGAAACTACCCCTTTCCCATAACCGATCTTCACCAAAAACAAAAGGTCTTGAGAACTCTACAATTCAGGCCAGTATGCAAATAATCATTTGATTCTGTTTGAATTTACGGCTGTTATCGTTTGCCATAGAAAATACCCTTGTTAAAACATAAACGTTGCAGGTAAACTACCCTTTTCCCTTAACCGATCTTCACCAAAAACAATAAGTATTGAGAACTCTACAATTCAGAGTTGCATGCAAAAAATTATTTGATTATGTTTGAATTTGCGGCTGTTATCGTTTGCCATAGAAAATACCCTTGTTAAAACATAAACGTTGCAGGTAAACTACTCTTTTCCCTTGACCGATCTTCACCAAAAACAATAGGTCTTGAGAACTCTACAAATCAGGACTGTATGCAAAACATTATTTGATTCTGTTTGAATTTGCGGCTGTTATCGTTTGCCATAGAAAAAAAAATCTATAGACAGACAGACACACAGACAGAACACACACACAGACAGACAGACACACAGACACTTTTCGAAAAATGACTTTTTTCATGTTTTGAGTGTAGTACAATCAGAATCTGCAATAATCTCGAACACGATTTTTTTATGCCATCACCATACTTCCATTTCCTTAAGGAACATGGAAGTAAAAATTTCAATTAAATATTAACAATTGGTATCATTCCATGCTACGTAACCACGGATACGTAAACAAAATAATTTTTCGTTTTCAGAAAGTCATAGAAAACAAACGCTGGGCGGTATTCGCTTTTTTCGAGTTGTTTAAATAAAAGATAATTCAATCAAATTAATTCTTTATTTTTTAAATATTAACAACTAGATACATTTTGTTAATAATAAACGTTTTTACCAAAAGCATGCTGATATATTTAGTTTCGTTCTGAGTTTTTGTACACATATTAAAAACAATTTGATAAATAATTAGAACATGGAAGTAAGTCATGTATGTTTCTCCATACCGATTTTACTTCCATGTTCCATAAGGAAATGGAAGTATGGTGATGGCAAAAAAAAATCGTGTTCGAGATAATTGCATATTCTGATTGTACTACCCTCAAAACATGAAAAAAAGTCATTTTTCGAAAAGTGTCTGTCTGTCTGTCTGTCTGTCTGTCTCTCTCTCTCTCTCTCTCTCTCTCTCTCTCTCTCTCTCTCGCGCGCGCGCGCGCGCGCGTGTGTGTGTGTGTGTGTTCTATGGTAAACAAGAGCCGCAATATCAAACAGAATCAAATAATTTTTTGCAACAGCCCTGAATTGTAGAGTACTCAAGACCTATTGTTTTTGGTGAAGATCGGTTAAGGGAAAGAGGTAGTTTACCTGCAACGTTTTATGTTTTAACAAGGGTAATTTTTTTCTATGACGAACGATAACTGCCGCACATTCAAACAGAATCAAATATTTTTTGCATACGTTTCTGAATTGCAAAGGACTCAAGGCCTGTTGATTTTGGTGAAATTTTTTCATGACAAACGATAACTGCCGTAAATTCAAAGAAAATCAAAAAATTTTTACATATGTGCCTGAGTTGTAGAGGACTCAAGGCCTATTGACTTTAGTGAAAATCGGTTACGAGGAAAGGGTAGTTTACCTGCAACGTTTTATGTTTTAATAAGAGTAAACTACTTCATTTTGATAAATAAAGTATCCTGATAAGAAGATCATAATAATCCACTGTAGAAACTTAGATGAAATATCTATAAATGAAGAGGCTAGTTGAACGGGGTGGGGGTAATTTCCTATAAATGAAAATTATAGTTGAAGGGGGAGGGGATAATTTTTTTATATGTGTACTACGTTATCGGCAACAAAGAAGTAGTTTGTTGTTAAAATTCCTTCCCGGGCTGTTTGGCCGTAGTCCAATGTTTTCTGCAAAACCAGACGTTTCGGCAGTGCCATCGACTTCCATCATCAGTGAAAATCGAGTGCGATAGCGTGAGGTGGTATACGTTAGTGACCACAGTACTGTGGTTAAGGCTGAAGCAGTAAGTAGAGAGAAGTAGTTTCTATGGAAATATTTCATTTCGAAAATGATTTTAAATATAAATCTTAGAACATGGAAGTCACGTATGGTTCTCCATACCAATATTTTACTCTGTTACACAACAGAAATTACTTGGCTCTTAGGAGCATCAAATGACTGTTTTATTATTGCACAAAAATTCATTTGTCTCGATACTGCTCCAATGTTTTCTTTACCATGCTTTAATTCTATTAGAGTTTGTTAGCAAATCAATTTTTACGTAGGTAAGAAGCTATAATCTAAATTTAGTCGTCTGTAGAAAACCAAATAATCAAAACTGCCAAATTGAAAATGTCAAAATCTTAAAGTAAATTTTCATCTTTTGCACTGTCTTACGTAAAGAGAGAACTGTGGCCAACTAATTTCAATCACTTTGAAACCCCCCTCTCTCCCTTGCGCCCACACACCGACAACGCTCTTTATTCACAGGCCCACATGAAGGAACGCAACACAATACACCCAAAATTAAACTAACTGTTTGTAACCAGTAACCAGTAATTCAATACTGTGTCTATTAATAAAATTTCAATGGCTGTAAAGGCAAACCAAAGTTTATTAACCACACTCACATAGGCATCTATCGCTGTTTGTTATCAACATTAGACCTATGTAACACTGTGTACGGTTTGTTGTGATTGTGTATTACACAGAGCAATTTACTCAACGGTATTTCATTAATATCCCATGAATTCGATCCAAAATAAATGGAAATAAACACTAAAAATGTAATTATACTGGAAATGTTTTTCACTCCCGCACAATCGGCAAATTAATAAGACTTATGACGGATCTTCAAAAGTGGATGATAAAAGTAGAATTTACAGTATCCCAGGTGAGTGTGAATGAAGTGCTGACCTCTATTAGTAGATTCATGAAGACAAGACAAATTTTGGGGAAGGAAGGAC
Source organism: Magicicada septendecula (assembly GCA_034769895.1). NCBI lineage: Eukaryota > Metazoa > Arthropoda > Insecta > Hemiptera > Cicadidae > Magicicada > Magicicada septendecula. The sequence continues at coordinate 88,028,989 of CM068367.1, forward strand.
AGACTCCTTGAAATTAATGAAGCACCTGTCATGTGCTACTCAATTTCCGAATATTATTCACAACAGAAAGAGATATAACTGAAGTGAATTTTTTAAAAGGTTACACCAGCCTACGTCTTCCAACATTGATTACTGCCAATTCTTCACGACATACAGAAATTCAAAAGTATTGTTCACAGCCTGAAGGTCGAATACGATTGGTTTTATACCTAAATAAATTGCTAATATCGTCGGATTTCCGTACGCTAGTAACTTTAGATTTAGATTGCTGATTTCTAACTGTTGAAAAGCATTCTCTTCGCGGATGACCAAGCTATATTCGCCACCTCAGAAGACGATCTCCAGCGAGCAGTATACATCTTACATAGAATAGGAAAAGAATTGAATATACTTTTATAGGTACATATTACATACTGGACATGAATTCCCAGACACAACCAATATGACACTAATAAAACATATACCACACAAAGGGACCGTAATGAATATTTGGGAAAATTTACAAATATACAAACATAAAACACAAAACAAACTAATACCTGAACAAATACACATCAATACAAAACATGACACAATTTTCAAAGCACTCAACATAGAAAATACACAAAATACTAAAATATACACCACAGTCACACACAATAATTCCAATTTAAAGTACCAGAAACCAACAGGAAACCAAAGGAACAACCAGCCAACACACAAATAACTCACAAGGCTCAAAAACACGAAGGCTGAAGATGGGAACACAAGGATTCCCGAAACATGTTCCAAATAGGGAGAAAACATCTTGAGGTAAAGTAATTATAAAATATATGATAGGAAAAGAATATAACTGTAACATATCTGAATCAAAGACAAAAGTAATGGCCTTTATAGGAAATGAACCGGTTCGGACCAAAATATGCATAGACAACACATGCATTTGAAGAAGTAAGACATTTCAACTATCTTGGACATGACATTACTTATGTTCAAGATAGAGATATAGAAAATAAAGTGACGAATTTCACAAAAATGTGTGGAACGATTTGGAGAACGTTGGGAAACAAATGTAGAAAAGAAACCCAAATAAAATTGTCTAAAACAATGGCAGTACCTACACTACTGTATGATTCTGAAACTTGGGTCATAAAGGAAAAAGATGAACAGAAGATACAAAAAGCAGAAGTGAAATTTCTGAGATCAGTTAAAAGGAGTAATAGACGAGATCATATAAGAAATGAGGAGATAAGAAGTGATTTAGATATTTTTGTAGTTAATGAAAGGATTAAAGAATACAGAAGAAAATGGATTCAACACATAGAATGGAAGAAAGTAGAATACGGAAGATAGAGAAAGATTACAGCCCTAGAGGCAGACTGTGGAGTAGGAACAGGCCGCTAATGCCTAAAACCGTTTGGATCATCATGATGATTTCTAACTGTCGGCCCGTGACACCTTTTTATGCGAGCCGCGACCTTATCTTAGAAAACCAATTTAATAATTATTCTATGTGTTTCAAGACACAATTAAAGGAACACTTGAAGCTGGGAAGTAAATGAATAATAAAATATTATTTTAGCTCCTGAAAAGATCTTTCACTGATTCACTAAAAACGTGTAGTAGTTTTTACTTCCATGTTCCTTAAGGAAATGTAAGTATGGTGATGGCAAAAAAAATCGTGTTCGAGATGATTGTACAAAACATGAAAAAAAGTCATTTTTCGAAAAGTGTCTGTATGTGTGTCTGTCTGTCTGTGTGTGTGTCTGTGTGTGTGTCTGTGTGTGTGTCTGTGTGTGTGTCTGTCTGTGTGTCTATCTGTGTGTCTGTAGATTTTTTCTATGGCAAACCATAACAGCCGCAAATTCAAACAGAATCACATAATTTTTTGCATACAGTTCTGAATTGTAGAGTTCTCAAGACCTATTATTTTTGGTGAAGATCGGTTAAGGGAAAAGGGTAGTTTACCAGCAACGTTTATGTTTTAACAAGGGTATTTTCTATGGCAAACGATAACAGCCGCAAATTCAAACATAATCAAATAATTTTTTACATACAACTCTGAATTGTAAAGTTCTCAAGACCTATTGTTTTTGGTGAAGATCGGTTAAGGGAATGGAGTAGTTTACCTGCAACATTTTATGTTTTAACAAGGGTAATGTTGTCTATGACGAACGATAACTGCCGTAAATTCAAACAGAATCAACTACTCTTTTGCATACCTTTTTGAGTTATACAGAACTCAAAGTCTGTTGATTTTGTTGAAGATCGGTTAAGGGAAAGGGGTAGTTTACCTGCAACGTTTTATATTTTAACAAGAGAAATTTTTTCTATGACGAACGATAACTGCCGCACATTCAAACAGATTAACTATTTTTTTGCATACGTTCCTCAATTGTAAAAGACTGAAGGCTTGCTGATTTTAGTGAAGATCGATTACGGGAAAGGGGTAGTTTACCTGCCACATTTTATGTTTTAACAAGACTAATTGTTTCTATGACGAACGATAACTGCCGCACATTTAAACAGAATCAAATAATTTTGTGCATACCTACCTCAATTGTAGATAACTCAAGGTTTGTTGATTTTGTTGAAGATCGGTTAAGGGAAAGGGGTAGTTTACCTGCAACATTTTATGTTGTAACAACAGAAATTTTTTCATGACGAACGATAACTGCCGTAAATTCAAACAGAATCAAATAATTTTTTACATATGTGCCTGAGCTGTAGAGGACTCAAGGCCTATTGATTTTGGTGAAGATCGGTTACGGGAAAAGGGCAGTTTACCTGAAACATTTTTTGTTGTAACAAGAGTGAATTACCGGTACTTAATTTTGATAAATATTTGAAAAGCAGTTTCTTGAACGTTTTTCCAATTACGCAAGTGTGCTTCGAAACGTACTGTAACTTTTATGCAAAAAGGATGTCATTTTGAAAATAAAATAACTGAAAAGTTTGTAATAAACAACGGTAGGCCTACAAAATGTATAATTATGTTCTAAAGGCAATGTACTTAAAACTGTCTTCCCTCTTAGAGTCTTACCCTTTAAAAACGTTATAAAAATATGCTGGCCACATAACAAAAAAATCCATATGGTAAGTCGTGTTAGCCTTTAATGTGAGATTTGCAAGGCCAATATGCCATAGCATCGAAAGGAGACTTTAGTTTTACTAAAATTATTATCTCGTTGGTCATTTCTAATATACTGGTACCATAGAGATTCCTACTATCAAGTCTGCTGTGTGCTGACGTACAATGCAGATGAGCGACAACAAGGCTGATGACACATGGCTGCGGCCAGGATACGTGTGACAACGCCAAACCACAGACATAACTGTACTCGACACATTCTACAACTGATATCAACTACAGCCACCCGCTGTAGCCAACAGTTAATGTATTATTAATGTTAAACATTTATTATTCATTCACATTCATGAGTGGAAAAATATATGATTCATCAGTTAAAACATCTTTTGATTTCTAACCATCAAGTAGGCTATATATAAGGTACTAAATTTCTTTTAATCCTTTTTGTCTGTTTCTTGGCTACTTCGTTCCAATTCCTTGTGGGTCTTTCTCCTTTCTTTTTCCTTCCTTTTGGTGTTCGTTAAAGGACTCGTTTTAGTAATCGTTTCTCGTCTATCCTTTATATTGTCAATTTTGTTTGTTTTTAAGTTGCCTGGTTGACTCCTCGGTTGACGGTCGGTTAACTCTTCGGTTGACGCCTCTATTATCTCCCGGACTCTCTCATTCGTCGCCTGTTTCTACTCAATAATCATGCAACTCGTCTCCAGAAGTTCATTTTTGAAGCATTTAAAATCTCTTCCGTTCCTAGTTCTAGTGGCCACACCTGTGTGCTTTTTTATTGTGTTTTGTCTCCATCTATACACTGCTAAATGTCCTATAAATTAATGATTGTTACACATACATTATACACTCCGTAACTACGTAGTTTTATCTTCTCCTTTGTCGTCAAACATTACTACAAGGGAAAGTGTTGCAGAAAATTAATAAGGGACCAAAAAATACAGTTTTTTTTTACATATCGTAATTACAAAGTGTTTATATGACCATTTTAATGCAGATTATATTACATAATTCATACGTACTAAACAAAAAACAGTTTGTTACTTAACGTAATAACAAATTACATATTCAACACAATTTAAACAACCTAACGAACTAACTATATTTAAATGAAATTTTCATGACAGTTTAGTGCTGATTATACTACATAATTCGAACATAACAAAAAAGTTAATAAAGCCGGTTTGAAACAGGCTCTCATTAACGCAGCTGCCTCGGATTGCAATTTACATACAAGACCAATAAACTCGAATCATAAAACCAACAATTTTTTTTAATTAATCTTGTCCGTGTTAACACTACGTACGTGCACGACCCTTCCCTCCCTATACTAGTACTTGGTGAAAAAACTCGTGTGCATAAACAATCCGCAAAAAGAAGTAAAGATTGTAAAAATTGTTTTGCAAAAATTAATCATCATCATCTTCAACAAGGATTAAATAAAAAATGGTTTGTTCCGGTCCCAAGCAGATAGACTAGAGCTGGCCAGCGCTTCTTCGGACATCCCGCACCTCTCAAGTCCCATCGGCTTATAATTCCACTTGCTTGGGGATGCGGCAATCATTCATTCGGTTAAGATGTTCCAACCATTTTAGCGGATATTGGGCAATTCCATCCAGTATACTCATAATATTCAGTTCCTGCCACGTTCCTGAGAAATCTCATTTCGACCGCTTGGATACGACTGGCCTGCGCTTTCATTAAGTCCAGTTCTCAGACCCGTACAGAAATGCGGGGTGGGTCCCCCCCCCATTGTACAATTCCAGGCGTGTTTCTTTCCATACACATGGTTGAACTTGTGCAGCTTTTTCACCACATCATTGTTTGTAATATAAGATACATTACAACCCAGATTTTCAAAATTACTGACCTGCTCCAGAACAGTACCATCTAAAACAATTTTTGCTCGTATGGGGAACAGCTCCATGAAAACCTTGGTCTTCAATGTGTAATCTGTAATCTGAATCATTGCAGATTTGACTCAATGAGTGTACAGCCGCTTTCCAAGTTCGACAGTATAGCCTTGTTGTCAGCAAAAAACAATGTGTCAATTGCAGAGTTACCAATCATAAAATGTTCTGGAAGGTTCATCTGGCAAAAATTAATTTTACTTATAAGTTTGTTTATTCCAGTTCATATTAAAACTAGTCCTCTTCAGGAAACATCACCTTACAGTATCAACGGTCGTGCGGATAAGGAAGCTTGCTTACTATCGGCGCGGCGGTAGCGCATCTATGGGTTGTGCCGGACAGCCTCAATCAAGGAGACATACGTAGTATATACGGCAAAGTTCCATTCCATGTAATGTAACACCCCTATCCATGATTACATATCATTTTATCCTCTCTCCTCCCTTTTATGCTTGAAAAGGGGCGACTTAGGGTCTTAGATGCACGTTGATGTCGGTAAATGAGTCCTGTAAGTACTAAATACTAAAACCAGGAAACCTGAACAGTTTGAAATCGAACCACTAAACCTGGAAATAGTTAATCGATTTAAATATTTGTGATGTTGGATTGCAAAAGATAATGAAGAAATAAATGAAATAAGGAAAATGATACAGGCCGCAAATAGAGCGTGTGCTTCGTTGACATCATATTCAAGACAAGGACTGTAAAATTTCATTAGACCGGTGATAACATATGGTAAAGAGATTTGGACTCTAAATAAACAAGCTGCTAACATAGTCAATACCTTTGAAAGGAGAATTTTGAGGAGAATATATGGACCAATCCAAGTCAATGGGATACGGAGAATACGTCACAATAAGGAACTATATAAAGAAAATGATCTGGTCACCACCATCCCACTGCATAGATTGCAATGGGCAGGACACGTCATTAGGATGGAAGGCAACCGAATACCTAGGAAGGTACTGTTTAGTCAAATCGAGGGTAGAAGGCCTGTCGGAAGACCCAAGTATCGCTGGATTGACCCAATAGCAAGGGATGCTGATAATTTACTTAAAATAAAACGATGGACACAATCGCCAAGGACAGAGAAAAATGGAGGTGGATGATTATGGAAGCTAAGGTTCGACTCCGAACTGTGACGCTACAGAAGAAGAAGAAGAAATAAATACTAAAAAACATACAGCAAGTCCAACTTTAACCTATCTTCGTCCACAGTACCTTGACTAAAGAATAGTAACTCCTGCAAAAGTGTCCTAACCATCATCATCTTCTTCTTCACAACGCGGCTGCCTGTTCTGCCTTCAAAGATCCTCCAGCCACCTCCTCCTTATCTACCCACACACCTGTGTCCTTCCTATAGGTTTTTGTATTGCCAGACATGTTTAAGTATCCTAACCCTCCACAAAAGTTTGTGACTGAGTAAAGTTTTGTAACCATCATTTAAAGCAATCCTGATCAGAAACTTTGCTGATAGCTGAGAACAGTCCATTGAAAAGTTGATGAAGTGGGCCATGAACAGTGACCTAAACCAAGAATGGACACCATTACGACGTTAATTAATATTAATCATAAAAACTAGCTATTAATTTGTTTCTAAAGCTGTAATAAGTTTTTAAAACAATAGTACGTTCTAAACCCAGTGGCCTAGCTCTAACACGCCTAATGTAGGTACCTATAATTAAGCGCGTCCATTGAACTTTAAACTCCACTACCTCGGTTTGAAGGGGAGCTTTGTCCTCTCCAGTCTAATGGTGGATCGTTCGCGAACGACCTAGCCAAAAAAAACTGCTCCGTTAATTGAAACGCTGACTAGTCGTTCGCACCGCAGGACAGTAGTTCGTTCGTAGTTCGCATTAGCCAAGCTCCAATCTGCTACTTATAAAACTTAACAACAGTAGTTCGTTTAAGTCCAGTCGTTCGCTTGCAGTAGGTAGTTCGTTTGTAGTATGTCGTGCCATGCAGTAGGTCGTTCGCATGCAGTATAGGTCGTGAATGAGTAACGAGTGTTAGAACTCAGTGCTTCTGGCTGCTGTCGGTCCATTGTTTAATTCGTTTACTGTTCTTGATTGTAGTTTATTTTTGGAGTTTTTATAGTATTAAAAAACTCCATATTTTCATGTTTTTAATTACTTTGTTATACTGTTAAATAATTTATTTATATATAATTCTTTTTTAAGACAAGGATTTGTAAAAGTACACGTCTATTATTCCCGATGAATCGGAAGGGGGTGAGAGAATAGACTATTTGAAAAAGTTTTTTACTGTCTGATTTTTGTCATTTCGACAAGGTTTGCCATAAATATGATAACAATAAAATAGCAGAGAATATCGCATGCTAGGTTTGAAGGAAGTAACTAAATAATTTAAAAGAATCAAATACTTTTATTTCAGATGTGTGTTATTTATTACGCCTCTTAAATGAGAGACGGGTTCGCGATTCTGGCCGAGGATATAAATAAAATTATCTTCATAATTTTTGTTGTATTTAAATAATGTTTTATTGCGTTTGTTTTGTTGAAACGCCAAAAAAGTATTGGTTATCTTTCAGCTAATCTTCATGCACTTTCATGTTATCTCACGTGCATGAGAGGCTGGTCATCCTTGGCCTATATCATAAGATAAACAGAAAGAGGAAGATGTCAACTTTTGTTCTTTTAATATCTATAAAAACTTTAGAAAAAGAGGATTCAACGGATTGAACTAGTGACCTAGTTCATTGTGCTAGTTGGCTGATGTGAACGACCTAGCTATGATAAATTCGTTTCGATGAACTACTTTGCCCATCTCTACTTCAGCCTACTGGTTACCATGGGGCCAACCAGCTTCAATTTTTGAAATGTTGATGCAAACAAGCGTTATGGTTAGACGCAATTCTTTTTTTTTATTTCGTAACCACATCCCAAGTTATATCATATCATAGCGTATCGCTATCGTGTATTACCACGGAGCATTGACATGTTCCATAGACGTTTTCTAAGAGGACTGAATCGTTTTAGATACCACTTTTGGGGACAAGTCGGAAGTTATATACGAGATATGGTTATATATCACTATTTTATTTTATAGTGAAAATAGGCTTACGCCCAAATACCCAGAACAGCTGTTTAAATTATAATCATAACACCAGAGAAAAATATTAGTATTTCAGTAGCTTGAGCTGAAGAATTTGACTTAAAATATAAATACATTAAAATAGACATCTGACATACTCAGAACGTTTCACGGAAATACTTTCATCTCAGCACATTTTCTGGACGTAAAATAAAAAGAAAATATTTATGTGAATATACGTTTGGAATCGTATGGCTTTGAAGACACTGACTCTAAAAGATTTAACCCAGATTTTAACGTGAAAGCGTAATTCTGAATTCAAATTTTGTACATGTATATTAATTTTTAAACAAAATTGGTGACACGAGATTTTTAAAACATCAGTAAATTTAGATAATACAGTCGATAATGTACGATATTAATTTCTTAAGAAAATATGTTTTTAAGAAAGAAAATTTGAAAGACTTTTTAAAGGTTGACACCGAATAACTAAAACTCCTTCAAAATACAGAATTATTTTCTTAAAAATAGGAGAAAAGATTATTATCCAACTAGTTTATGTAAGTAAATTGAAGAACTACCATGAGACTACAAAAGTTCATTTTTCATTTGAAACAAGTACCGTAAATATATAAAAAGTCATCAATACAAATCTCATATTGCACAAGCGTTTTATAATTCTCTTGTGAGTAATTTATGCTTGGCTTGCTTACACATAAAGCGTTTACATGGACAGCCCTATGTTTAAATGAACCTGTACAACATGATCTAAAAGTGTTCCTTTACTCGCAAGTGTATCTAAAAGCAAAAACTAGACATATTGTTAGATTATATGTATATGTGTGTGTATGTGTATCTGTGTGGGTGTGTAGGCAATGCCTATACATTTTATGGTAGATAACGTGTGAGCTTCGAAAAATTCTAAAACAATGACAGTGCCTGTTCTACTATATGGATCTAAAACATGAGTTCCTACAAAGAAGATTAAATACCAGATTCAAACTTCGGAAATGAAGTTTCTGAGAAGAACAAAGGGTTGCACGAAACAGGATCGTTTGCGCAATGAGAATATTAAGAGAAGAGCTATAGGTATTCTCCATAAATTATAAGATCCAGACATATCGTAGGGAATGTTTATATCACCTGGACAGAATGGAGGATGGACGACCACCTAAGGTTGCGTTTCAATATAGGCCCTTTGGTACAAGAGATGTAGGAAGACCAAGAGTGAAATGGAGAAATACTCTGTGAAAACGGAACAGGCAAATGTATTGTGATGGAATGAGTATTGACGAGTACGATTGAGACGAATCAGTGAGAGGAGAGTAAAAAAAAACATATAAGAAAATATCATAGAAAAATAAGGTACTCGCAGAAAACAAGAAAGAAGAACACTAAAATTAGAAGAAAGTAAGTAAGACTATATGAATTTATTTATAGGACTATTATCAAGTAGTTTTGGTTAGAAGTGTATTGTAATTATGGATACGAAAAAGTAAATTTCGAAAAAATTACTTTTTAAAATTTTAATGTCAAAGAAATTAGCCCCAGTAAAAGGCAGAAATACAATTCAGTTTCCATTGTATCCTCCAGTAAAGCTAAAATTCATTAGAAGAAAGTATTTTTTTTTAATTATTCAAAAACTACTAACTCTTAAAAAAATTTAAATATTTAAACAGTTATTCATAAAACGTAATTTAGAAAACGTAAGTTATAAAAGTTCATTTTTAGTTTAGATGGTTAAAAGGGTTCACTGAATATGCTGACGAAACCTCAAACTGTGTCTTTACCAGTTTTTCAAAAAAAGACATACAGTTAAAAATTTATTAAAATTTAACATATAGAAGTAAAGCGGACACCATTGATAGACTTACAACATTAAATATTCATACGATATTTTCAATAAATAAAAATCAAACTTGCAAACGAGGTCAACTTATTCTGTAATATGAGATGATTTTTACAATATTTGTACAAAACGGTTACTTAATATCAAAAACCAAAATGGCAGTATTCAGGTACATTTCTTTATACCAATAATAGAAAAAAAGAACCCAAGAACATTTTGAAATTTTACAGGTACGATTATGCCAATTTGACTTAAATACTTTCATAGAAGATTAAAAATATTACCACGTTAAAAGTTATTTGTGACAATAAATTCCACATAATGAATTTAGTTCTAGATCACAATTCCACTGAATAGTACTGAAATACAAGTTCAAATAAGATAAAATGATTTTTAAACTTTTTGCCTTAAAAACGTTTTTTGAATACGCTGCAAGCCATATATTTATTTAATATTGTTTCTTCTTTACAAACATCACAACATAATCACTTTAATTTGTAAAATAATTTAAAAGTATGTTCAAAATCTAAAAAGAAACCAACCGTCTTACAGACAAGAACAAACACGAATGGCTTCTCAAAACGCAAACCTTTGCCAGGTAAAGCGTGTTCACTCTAGTTAGACAAGACGGGCCGATTACTTGTCCATGAAATCGATCCCTTACTACTGTTCTAGGAAATAACGGCACATAAAGTGAAAACATTAAACATTAAATTTGATGAATAATAAATAGTTAGTAACAAAGTACGAACATTTGATATGGTGACTAGAAATTATTACAACTTATCAGAAATAAAATTGCGTACTATTTAAAAGTATACTAAAACCCTAGTAATTATTAAAGTTCTATACAACGGTATATTATTATACTCTCTATTGTAGAAAACGGTTACTTAATATCAAAATACAAAATGGCAGTATTCACGTACACTTCTTTATATCAATAATAGCAAAAAAGAACCCAAGAACATCTTGACCAAAGGTACGAATATGCCAATGTGATTTAAATACTTTCACAGAAAGTTAAAAATAATTACCACGTCAAAAGTTATTTATAATAATAAATTCCACATAATGAATTTAGCTCTAGCTTACAATTCCACTGAAATACAAGTTTAAATAAGATAAAATTATTTTTAAACTATTTTACCTTAAAAACGTTTTTCGGGTTTTTCGGGTGCGGTGCAAGCCATATTTTTATTTAATATTGTTTCTTCTTTACAAAAATCACAACATAATCACTTTAATTCGTAAAATAATTTAAAAGTATGTTAAAAATTTAAAAAGAAACTCACCATCTTACAGACAAGAACAAACATGAATGGCTTCTCAAAACGCAAACCTTTGCCGCATAAAGCGTTTTCACTCTAGTTTGACAAGACGGGCCGATTACTTGTACATAAAATCGATCCCTTACTACTGTTCTAGGAAACAACGGCAGAGAAACAGATAATATTAAACATTAAATCTGATTAATAATAAACAAGTTAGTAACAAAGTACGAATATTCGATATTGTGGCTCGAAATTATTACAACTTATCAGAAATAAAATTGCCGCACTATTTAAAAGTACACTAGTAATTATTAAAGTTCCATACAACGGTATATTATTATATTCTCTATTTAATTTTGTTGCAATTATGAAGACGAAAACAATTGTTTATAACATTTAGGTAAAATTAAATAATAAAATAAATAATATTCTGCGTTTAAAAATAGCTTAGCTTTTATTTATTTTTCTAATTGTTATGTCAATCTCTCTCTCTCTCTCTCTCTCTCTCTCTCTCTCTCTCTCTCTCTCTCTCTCTCTCTCTCTCTCTCTCTCTATCTCTCTCTCTCTCTCTCTCTCTCTCTCGTATACACGTTTATGAATAATGTCTATGTATTTTGATGTACGCTATTTCTTTTTTATAAATACCCACACCCTTACTTTATTAATATATCTCATTAGTCTTTGCCTCACATTACCAGAATACAGACAATTATTTTTTGAAGTTACGTCTAGCTGAAAACCAAACCTCTCATAATTTATTAAGTCAGAGAACGTTTAGTGTGAAAGTACAGAGCATGCCATACTCTGTACATAGAGAATTCACAGATGAATGAAGTAACTTGAACCTCATTATCAAATTAACTTTGTTCTCTCGTCACTTCACGAATCTGATAACACTTAATTTAGTTGAAATTGATAAAGCATTTCTTTTTACACCTGATATTTTAATCGAGTTGATCCTTCAACAGACGTAGGAACAAAGAAGTGTACATTTAAAGACTTTACTTCGGTCAGAAAACACAAGCAGATCTGTATGCATTATTTGTTCATTTGCGCTGTCGAATAAAACGAAGTACAGACTCTAAGTACTACAACAAAAATGTACAAGCAAACCAGAAATAAACACCCGAAAGGTCCAAACTTTACCGAAATATTGAAAAATGCGAAAACCATTGGATATATTTTCATGACGAAGACAACGTTGAACATAAAATTCTATAATAAATAAAATTTCTTTAAGCAATTAAAAATGTTTAACAGGTTTAAAAAGGATCACATTTACGCTATGTCCATTTTTCATTTGTTACTACATTGTGTCATTAAACGAATTTTGTTCTTAGCAACCCAGTTTTAAAACACAAACTCGATTTAACTTTTTGAAGTTTAAATACAAAAGTAATAATTTAACATTGGCACATGCTTTATCAGACTTTTGCAGTACCTAGGTGTTATATCGTATATTGCAGAGACTGAATCTGACACATTCAAATTTTGATAATCACATTTGCTTAATAAAATCTGATTAAGAAAAATAATCAACATTAAACGTTTCTTCTACTCTATATAATAAGTTCATGGTTCCAGGAAGACTCTAAAACCCGACTTTTGAGAGTTGAATACATTGTTCCCCAGGGGAAATATCTGGACCCCCTCCTTGCTGGGTAGAAGGGGTATTCTGTACCCCTTAAACATACCGACTTTGGTATTCTCGTTGCGATTCCGTGCCTGCAATCTAATTTGGACCTTCGAAAACGAAATGGTGGCAGCGGCACTGGAAACATAATGGTTTTAAAACCAAAATGTTGCTTACTAATCACAGTTTTGTTACTTGATAACCTTCGTCTCTTATCTCAAAGGATTAAGGCGATGTGGTGCGACCGAGCCGTTTTGTACTTAATAGTCGATTGTACTTAACAGCCGATGGCTTAAACGCCGAAGTCGACTGTATTATTGGAAGTCAGGTTCCAATCTAATGATGAACTCACCTGCTCAAAAACGCTTATCTAGAATCATTAAATTACTGGAGTGATTCTACTACCCATTAGTGAAGAATAAAAGTAAACTATAAAAAAATCTACAATCTAATAAATGTTGATTATTAAAAAAAACTGTAGGAAGAAATCGAAATCAACAAATGGATTCCAAAAGAACTTAACAATTTCCTATTTCTGTCAAGCAACCGTTTTCTAATCAAAAAGAAAGTTTCCGGCAGTAGAAAATTAAATTATATGGAATAATATTTAGCGATGGAAGTTTAGTGAGGATCGGTCAATAGGTATAGACACAACTTTCACATTATTTGTGTCGACGTTTCGACAATATTTATTTTTATCAGCAGGACAATTACTTGTGGTGAGTTGTTGTTATTATCACATTCGTGTGTATGACGTGGTGACAATAAATATTGTATAAACGTCGACACAAATAATGTAAAAGTTGTGTCTATACTTATTGACCGATCCTCGCTAAACGTTCCATCCCTAAACATTTATTTATTGATCGACGGTCACTAGTAATTTCAGGATTTTATGTAGAATAATAAATAGGTCATGAATATGAAACATGTACAATGACCAACAACCCTGAAACTAAATACTAGTGCAGAAATGAAAGAAATGTTTGAGACCCATAAGAGGGATAACAAAAACGGTTATAAACGAATGATTAAGAAATGATTTGAAAGTGCACCCGATATCACAGTACGTAGAACAGAGACAGCTAAGTTGGTGGTGTCACAGAATTAACGATAACAGACGAATTAAGAAAATATGATAAGCCAAAGAAAAAAGAAGGAAGAGAAACGTGGGAAAAGGCACAGGAGGAGATTCTAGAGAAGAAGGGGTGATGTAAGGTATTCGTGAGATGTAAGAAGCAACGACATAAGTCTGTGTTTAGCAGATAGTCCCCAATCAATATATTATTAATTATAAACACTTTAATGTCAGCGCACTTATTCGTGTTTCAATAGAAAGTGGACTTAAAGTGATCGAATTTACTTTATAGATCGACGTATTTTAGTGACCGATGTTGGTAAGTTTATGCACCAATTTACAGCTCCTTTTATAATGTAAATTACGTACAAAATCGTATGAGTTTTTCTCTATAGGATATGTAAAATCCCGATACAATACATTAACTAAATAATTCAAAACAGTTAAGAATATTAAAAAATAAAGGTAGTTTACAAAATCAGCTTCTTAAGAATTAATATCACGTTTTTCCTTAACGATCAATTTCTACGAATTTATCCCAGATAAAAATTAGTTCTAAACATTATAAATATTTTTTACCTTCAAAACGTTTCATCAATACTAAATTGTTTTTCTCTTGTCAAATGCGGTGTCTCATTAAAAAATCACAATATACAGACTTTGAATCACTAAATAATTAGAATTATTAACGAAATTAAAAACGTAAAATACGCGAACCATCTTACGTACAAGAACAAACACGAATGGACTCTTCCTCAGTACGAAACTATCTGTTACACAGAGAGCGTCCTCTAGCGATTGCCAAGAACATAGACTGACCATGGACTTGATACCTTGCACTAATATTCTTGGAAAACGATAAACACAGAAACAGAAAGCTTTATACAATTCGTTTTAAAAATAATTATTAAACTGAGCATTTAATTTGGTAACCTAACGTTATTAACTAATTAAAAATAAAACTAAAATTAAATGTAACGTTGTTGTTTAAACAGTTTGGTAAACCAACTTTATGTAGAAGTAACCTCCTAATTATATTCACGGAATGAATAAATTGAGATAACCTTGGGAAGGTCAGAACGCGCAGGATTTTATTCAAAAACTTACAGTGCTGCTACGTTAAACACAAAATAAAATTAAAACTGAAAAAATTATTGGTAATATAATTAAAATGTGTATATATTTACTTTATCCTATGCTACATATGTTTTAATAAATACGTATGTTGTATTTAGTTGATAGTTATTTTTAATTATACACACATCAAACTGCGTATTTACAAAATTTCCATTTGTATTTCCACTAAGTTGAAGTGTTTTGAAATGTGATGAAGCGCGTTTATTTATTATATTTATGTGTTTATTTATATTATTTATTTCTTTATTATGTATGTTTATTTATATAGATGTATACTAGTTATAATGATAACTGCATCACCAGATTTCAGTTCTTTGTCTGATGACGACTTACACATTCTGTCTCTTACTGCAATGTGCTATCCCCAATAATTACCGCTGTTGGTCCATAAAATCTGTTCTTCAAGAATTTTCTAACTGCTTTTTAGTTATTATCAATGTGTGTGTGTGTGTGTGTGTGTGTGTGTGTGTGTGTGTGTGTGTGTGTGTGTGTGTGTGTGTGTGTGTGTGTGCGTGCGTGCGTGCGTGTGTGTGTGTGTGTGTGTGTGTGTGTGTGTGTGTGTGTGTGTGTGTGTGTGTGTGTGTGTGTGTGTGTGTGTGTGTGTGTGTGTGTGTGTGTGTGTGTGTGTGTGTGTGTGTGTGTGTGTGTGTGTGTGCCTGTCTGTCCGTCTTTCGTACAAGAAATTCACTAAATACACATGAAGCGAAACGAGACTTTTTATTTCTACGACCCAAAAGATTTCACCGATTTTTTTGTGGTGTGGAACAAAAAGGTTTACTTCCTGTACGTACAAAAACAGAAGACTTGAAAAATATATTAATAAAAGTAGGCCTTATGCAAAATTCAGATCTTAAATATCTGCCTAATACAAAAATCTGTCTCTCTTAAAATGTACTTAAGCTAAAATTAAACCGAAGCTTAAAGCCAATAGTGTCTCTCTTTTACTGTTGCTCGATCCATACACTGGAATTACACAACACAAACTCCTTGAACGACGTTTAATCAAAAATTATATTTGGTTTTAGAATTTCACCCCAAAAAAAACGTTTTTTTTTTAGAATTTCACATGATAAAAACATTTAATTCAAAACTGTTTTTATATAATGTTGTACAATGTTGATATAACTGTCTTTAAACAGATCTTTAAATTAGTAGGCGTATAGTACTGAACGTTGAATTTATTTGACATCTGACCGAGTGTTTAGTATTTTGTTCTATTAAGCGAATTCTTAACATTCTATAATTCGAGACTGAAGATATTCCATTAACTTTGTGTAAAGGATGAAACAAACCTCTGCAATATATATCGTAAACGTTGCAAAAAGCTTTCTTTGGATCTAGTAATCTCGTGAACGAGCGGTCTGCAAACTGATACAAATGATAGCTTCCAAAATGGTCGTGAATGAGTTGAAAGTGGTAATAATCGGATTTGGTAATATTTTTGTTTTACGACTAATGAGTTTGCTTCTCAATAGTCTACTGTTGGAATAATATGCCCTATTTCCTATTTGTATCCAGTCATATGATCTCATGTTTATTTACCCTTTATTATCTATCATGTTACCTTAGCATGGACTTATTAGCTGCATCAAATAAATTATCATCTATGCGTAAATTCAATTATATAGATTTTATTCTCCTTCCTGGTGCAGAAATTAGCATGTATTTAGTTTTTCAGGGACATCAACCCTGCAAATGTAAAAATCATTTACCGCAAAAAAACTTAGTAAGAAGTATCACTCTGACTGATTTAATGGTTTACGACTTAGTTATGGAAGACAATAGTGGAAATTACTTTAGCATATGAAACTGAAGTATATGATCTACAGAACATATGAGGAAAAGATTACGAGCCATGAAAATGGGATACTGGAGAAAGTGCTGTAGGCACTTAATTGCAGGATAGAGTTAAAAATAAAGAAATAAGAGAAAGGATGTAAATATGTACCAATATAAATGACAACAATTGGTGCAAAAAGAGTAAGACTGTATGGAGATGAGTGCCGTGTGGGCAGTGATAAACGGCCAAAGAAATTACTAGAATCGCCCCCTTCTCAAAAACAATAGAGTTCTCTAGGGTAAAAGTAGTAGTAGTGTAGTAGTAACTCATACTTAAGTATACAGACTTATAACACAGCTTTTGCGTATACGTTTGAAATATTAAACATAGGAAAATCAATTCAGTGACCCCGGAAGAAGTTGTTAATGAAATAGCCAACAAAATCAAGGCGAATTACACTCTAAAACATTTTGCAAACGGTGTGTCTTTTTTGGGTATATTCGTGTATAAAACTTTCTTGGTTTACTTTTTTTTATTTAAACTGTAGTTATCATTTTTAAACGTAAAATGTTAATACGTATCTTGTAAGCAATGTTACAATAGCACGTACTGTTATTGTATTATTACCGTTTGCTTTAATGGGATTGATTTCAGGATGTTATCACACATTTTTCAATCACTTTGAAGGTTATAATATTGACTATTCTCAACATGTTTCTTCTTTCATATGAAGCCGACACGACCAGACCCCTCCCCCAGATACGCCACTGCATCTAAGTACGATACAGGCATCGGAGATGAGATTATTGCCATGTGTTAAAGGCTGTATAGACTTTACAGCCTTTACAATAGAGATAAAGTACAATTTATAGACTTTACAAGAAGAGATAGACTTTACAATGAACACAGACGCAGAGTTGAAAAATTTTGGTATTCAAGGTCGCATTGTGGAAAAAAGAGAGACGGATTGTTCATCTGAATAGAATGGCGGTTGGCAGGTTGCCTAAAAAAGTCTGTCAATACAAGTCTATTGGATAAAGAAGAATAGGAAGACCTAAAAAGCGTTAGTGATGTGAACATTATTCGTTTGAGACCGGAGCAGGAGATTCGCAATTCATTTATTCCCTCATGGAAGAAGACGAAGAAAAAGAAGGCCTTGTAGTACAAATAAACGATACAATAGAAGAAATAAAAAGAGAAAATACTTCAAAACTTTGATACAAAAATGTAAAAACATCAATAATTATTATCAGACGCAATATGATGATCTACAAGACAAATCTACGGTTTTTACAAACATCTCCAAGCCACTGTCTGTTGGTAACAATCAACAAAACTAAAATTTATTTCAGTAAAATCTTCCGCCATGCTGGGTCACTTTCAAATGGGTCAGTTCGCTTTCGGCATGGGTCCTTTACATTTCATAAAAGATGAGACCACCTGATATTATTTTATGACAATCCTAAAATCCATTTAAATAATTTACTGTGCCTATAATAAATATTTTTAAAGGACTGTCTTTTCAGAACAGATGTCAATGATCATAATCTCCATAAGTTTATGGTTATTTGTGCTAAAATTCTGCAATGTGTTTGACCTCGCACACAATGTGGGTGGAAACGTTGCTCGCAGTTCTTTCAACCGCGATCGGATCTACGAACAGCGTACTGTACGTGTGTAGACTTAAAATTCAAGCGGTTTTCGAGATTTATACCCCACGTTAACCACAGATGAATACTTAAGTAGCGGAATCAGATGTTCAAAGGACGATGAGAGTTGGGTCCGCGGCGGCACACGACGTTATCAGCTGATTCTAACATTTTGGTGATATTACATTACGACAATTCATATTTTTTAATAGTATATTCGGAACTGTCCCAATATCTGTACATGCACTACATTTTGGATGTTTTGAATATGCGATTGTACCGACATACTACGATGTGAAGAAGAAGTGTAGGATTCTAATTGTAAATTATTCTATTTCTTAATGTAAAGCAAAAATACGAGTTGTTTCATTTGTAACGTTAGGTAATAATGGTGTTTAGTTTTTAGCTTACTGTTTAAAGAAATAAAAGCCATGGTTGGGATAAATATGACATTTAATATGTCCACACAATGACTGAAAGAGAGAAAGAAAAAACAAAGAAAGTATTTTTAGCAAAAAGAACAACAGAAAAAAGTGAAACATACAATTATTTCTGAATAGTAAGATTAAAACAAAACAAAAAACAACGCATTAACAAATGAAAATAATATTCGTTATTTTGTAGGTGGTCAATATTCTTTTATGTTATTCAGTAAAATTTCGAAAAGAAAACTTCAGTGGAAGCTAAGTACAAAAAACAAATGGTGATATATATATATATATTGCGACAATACAAGCATAGGCTGTAATGCGCATATATAATATAAAATAAATATTTTATTTAATTTTAATAATATATAATAGACGAGCAGGTGTGAAATTGGAAGCTGGCTTGCAAAAAGGAGTCAACACGCAGGATCACGCGATTACCGCTGCATGCGTGTACACAAGTAAATAGTGTGTGTGCGTGAAGCCTGTTTCAGCCTAAAAGTTTGCAACCTCACCCCAAGTCAATGCTAAATTAAGAATATATTTAATATTAAGCAAACCATAGATGTTAGCGAGAAGGTAAAAACTTCTAAAAATGTGTAAAAATCAGACACAAGTGCAGTGCGAATTTTACGTAATTCGGACAATCATTGCGAATTCTGTGCGATTTTTAAAGCATTATAATTACACTAGTGGTGCGAGCATCATGATAATTGCACATCACATAGGTCATTAAATTAGACAATATTGTATCGCCGTGAAATCCGCGTTAAACAGTGCGATTGGCGAAAAAGTGCAAAAATGTGAAATAGGACGAGAGTGGGTACTATCACGCCATGGTTCAACTGTCGACAGGCTAATTCCTGAATCGACAGCTGCAGTTTTCTTGGTGAATATAAATACAAGCCCAGGAGAGCTAATCTCTCTCTTCTAACAGTCTTCATTCGTGGCGGAACGCTATGTCCGTCAGAGACGCAAAATTTTAATTACTTTGGACAGAGTTAGACAATATGTCTAACACCAATAAGACTTTTTGTTAAGCATAACTTATAAAGTATTACGATAAATATTTCCATTTAAAATAGTAATGGAAAACAGTAATTAAAAATTACCGTAACAAATAAATCGTCAGATGTCTACAAGTGATCTACATATAAGAGCATTACTCCAGACCGAGGACGAGAGCACTACATGGCATAAGTTCCAGACGTAAAGGACGAGTCATCGGACTTCCGAGAGGACCCGGAGGAAGAGGAAAGGATCCAGGACTTCCGAGACTGTGCAGTATTCACAACAACAAGGACTCAGGACCAGGAGAGGGTATGCTCAGGAACCGCTACAATTAAGGTGAAAGAAAGCCATGTATTCCTCATAACAAAAGACTTAATCAAATATTGATAAACATTGTCAAAAGAAAGACAATAATTTCAAAAAAAGTGTAATTTATAACTTATAAATATAAATGTCTTGTATAAAAAAATTATAGCATAATTTTTGAATTAATAATTTATTGAAAATACGTAAATATAAATTGTAGAGTAATTATGAAAGCATAATTTTTGAATTAATAATTTATTGAAAATATTTAAATTTAAATTGTAAAGTAATTATGAAAGCATAATTTTTGAATTGATAATTTATTGAAAATATTTTAATGTACATTTGAAAGAATCAATAAGATTTGTTCAAAGAATGAACAAATAGTTAACTTAGTTAAATATTTTTATATTGAAAGCACACATTCAGACTGAGTAGTCCAGACAGTATAACATAATCAAGAAATGTTTCTTTTATTAAAATTAATAATATTATATCTATGATATAAGCTTTATGTGGTGATGAGATTACAGCAAACAAAGAAACTTTGAAACCATGTATAATGAATATCATATGACGAAGTAATCATTATTTGTATATTATTATTTCTTGATATGTTTGTTTAAATTAATAAATGGGAACATTTTGAATTTCCTAAAAAGGCTATCCTTATTATAATTACACCTGAACCTATAATTACACGTACACGTTGTTAGAAATGTTATTTACCGTTGTACAATTTTGTCGCTCATGAGCGTGCGCCCGACACACTTAAATTTAATAACGTTGTATCGTTGTAATATATATATATATATATATATATATATATATTACAACGTATTTAAACGTTGTTACATTTAATTTGTATAGCCCCACGTTCTTTGGGAGCCAAATATGCAACAATACATATACATAAATACATTTACATATACACAAATTTAGCGTGACCGGTCTCACGTTCAAGATTGACAAATTATGTAACAATATAACATTTAAATTGGGTTTCAGGTGTATCTGCAATAAGAACTCTATGTACTTGTAACGGTATTTCCAATTTATTTGATATTATTGAAAATTGTGCACATGGCACTGACTTCGATTTAAACATTCGTTATTATTTGTTATTATGCCGTAAGGCTTATGTTATATACATCCTTACTGACTAAATAGTCTATTCTACTAATCATTGTATTAAAGAAAAATCTCATTTTCAGACTACTCAGTCAATTAATGTGTTTCAAAATATCAATATTTAAATCTATTTTTATATATTGTAATATACTCAAAATATTAATAGTTATTGAATTTATCTTTTGTTTCTCAGTACTGTTTTATCTCAAATACTAATTGTTTTCATTTAAATGCTTTGTATTCATTTTATTTCATATTAATTTGAGCTCTTGTTACGTTAATCGTATTTCTAAAACATCTATGATTTTAATTCTACTTTACAAGAAACATTGGCTCTTACTTTTAAATAAAATAGAAATGTCTTTAATTGTCTTTGAGTTCATTGTACGATTAAGATATAAATAAGTTGTTTATCACCTTATTGTCGTCAATCATACTCGATCATTTTGATCCATCTGTAGTCGTCCTCGTCTCGCACTCCAGCGTCGGCTGTCTCTCTTCTCCTCTTGTCCAGCGTCGGCTGTCTCTCTTCTCTTCTTGTCCAGCGTCGTATCACTCTCTGGAACTCTCCTCTTGTCCAGCGTCGTATCACTTCTTCTTGTCCAGCGTCGAATCACTCTCTGGAACTCTCCTCTTGTCCAGCGTCGTATCACTCTCTGGAACTCTCCTCGTGCTGTTTCTGACGTCAATGGATCTTCTTATGTAATTCTTCTTATGTACTGCTGTTATTATTTAAAAATGATTGTATTTACAACTTAGTTACATAGTTGTATGTAACTGGAAAATTTAAACTATTTACAAAAAAATAAATACGCCGTGCGGACGGGCATAAGCTCCCGCTGCACCGTGGATGATTTAAGAAAGAGAACCACTGTAGCTTGCGTGTCCTATTTATACTCATGTCTTGGTCGACACCTGCAGAGGTACGAAATCGACATGTCAGAAACTGTCTCTGGATTCAGTTCCCCCACTCTTTGTCAAATTCGCTATTTCTTATTTTTCTGCGAATTGCAGAGTCCTGTAAGTATACTCTTATACTTATCTTATAACTATTTTTACAATACATGTTCACTGTAAATTTGGGCATTGCAACTTAACCCTTTCGATTTGTACACAGTTATTTCACTATTACACTCGTACGGTGTGTCACTTTCGCGTGGTTTTCGTACACAGTGTTCAGTAAATTTTATTACATTTTATTGTGTTTTTGGATTTTAATTCTTAATTATAGTTTATGAATAATTACGGAAAAACAGTAATTGTGCAATTATTCATCTTGGGGTGGTAAATTCGCCTGCATAGACCTGCGTTCACACACACTAGCAAAATAATGGTGTACACACTTTCAGTTACATTTGTGTGTGTGTGTGCACGTCGATTCAGGTCGAAACACCTGTTCATATTTTTGTCTGAGCCAAGCTTGCAATCCCTGACATGCTTATTTCTAATATATTATTAATTATTTACAGTTTATTAGGTAAATTTAAATTTTTATATTCAATGCTCAGTACATCACTTATTTGTACTGTCGCAATATATATATATATATATATATATATATATATATATATATATATATATATATATATTGTAATGTAGCAGTGTTTACCGGGTTTAACTTTTAGCCATACGTTGGTTGCGTCATCTGTAATACCACGTGTTACTTTTAATTCGTTTATCGTGAAAGGTTATTAAGTGTAAATTGATTTCATTTGTGTAAAAAAACGAATTTGTTGCCGTAATCGATCCTGTCTTCGAGCGCCCTGTTCTTCTTTTAAATAATCTGGTCCGTTCGCTGCTCACTCTCCTGGTTGCTGCCTGTAATCGTCCTGTAAATTCTCTAATTCTCTACAATGACAACTCTTTCCAGTCAAAACAATAATATTTATTTTTATTTCAATTGTTCAGTAAAGGGTCAGTCGACTTGTGTCGAAACAAAATAATGGTCGGGTTCTTTGATACTGCTATTGAATTCAGAGAATGCACACAAAAATACAATACATCACAAAAGGTAAGTAAAATTTAAAATCTTAATACTATATTCTATTAATCGTTGCTAAGCAACGACTGTTGTTTCGTGGCTATAGCGGGCAGCGGTAATTCCACAAGATGGCCGCTCACACGTCTAACCTATATTACGAGCTGTTCATTTCGAACTCACTCAAATTATTTTAAAATAAATGTTTTAGTGTTCACAGGTTTAGTTTGTAAGCATTTCTTTTAATTAATGATCACTGGTGTCTGTTCTGTTAGTGTAGATAGTGTCTACGATAGTGTTGTGTAATCGTATCTGTAGTGTGGCTGTGAATTAAGTTCGGTCTCACCCACAGAAGTTCGTTCGCTCTAGATAGTCAGTATTTTCTGAGGTTCTGCATTTAGTTTTTGTTTTAATTCAATTATTTCTGTTTTCTGGTCTTCCCTAGTGTTTACCGCTTCTGCTGGTAATTATTATTGATCGCCAATGGTCCAAAAAACATTACTTGTATTTAATTAGAATTGGTTTCATCAGAGCACATCTCCCCTCGGCAATGGTTAACAATACTTCTTTAACAATACTATGGTTAATATTTTTGCTTCTTCATCAACGGTCTCCTGACCTTACAATACTGGCCTTTGATTGGTTAAAACTGAGAGTTCATTAGGTCACATGGTCAGTTTACAAAAATCAAATGTTCATTTACGTATAAGAAAAATACTCCTTTTTTAGCCTTAAGTTTCCTTAAATTTAAATTACATCATGTTTTTCTTTATATAATTATAGCATTTTGATACCTTATTTACATAATTTGATTATTATAAAGGGTGATTTCCCACCTTACAAAATTTCTAACTTTGGGCCTACACTTTTGGTTTTTAGAATTAATATTAGGCAATTACCTGTATTAACTTCCGTCTTGTGACTTCTTTAGTTTTTTCCTTAAAACAACGCGTTTCGAGAATAAATTCTCATCATCAGGTTTTTTAAAATTATAAAAACATCAAATTCACCCAAAAGGGGTCGTCAACTATTTAAAATACACAAACACAAAAACACCACACATAATTAAACACCGACACAGTCACGGCACAGTCCGATGCGCATCGTCTCGCCGCCAACGACCAACTGTTGCACTTTGTCTTATATGACCGTTATCATTGCCCGCTGACCCATCGATATCGATGGCCGTGTTGTACAGCAGATTCGATCGGAACGAAACTTTGTCATTAAGTAGCTGGTCCGTTTGTAACTTAGAAGCCCTGTATATCTCATATTCCTCCACAGCGTTCGTGTATGCACCCTTTTTACAATTATGAAGCAGTTTAAAGTTTGTGTGGAAGTCTGAGTACTTATGATTATACAGCATTAAATGCTGAACGTAACTGGATCTAGTTTTCGAGATATCACTTTTGGGCAGGTGTTCTTTAAAACGTTCGGCTGACGGCCTGCCCGTTTGTCCTATATAGAATTTGTCACAGTCATCGCATTCAAGCTTGTACACTCCAGTTTTCTCTTCAGCCGGGATATGAGTTCTTTGTCCCAAACGTTTTTTGATGTTATTTGTGGTTTTAAAGGCCACTGCTATTTTACTATTCATATATTACTATATTCAAATATAATCAAAAGTATAGCTATCGCTAATGGGTATAACAGTGGAATCATAGACAAGCTTATAAGAAAACACTCGGTAAAAATCAATAGTAAAAGCAGATTAACCGGCCCATCTAAAGAAGATACTAAATTTATAGTAACTGTGTACACAAATGTACTACCAGTCATTGTAAAGAATGAGCTGAAAAAACGTAAAATAGCAGTGGCCTTTAAAACCACAAATAACATCAAAAAACGTTTGGGACAAAGAACTCATATCCCGGCTGAAGAGAAAACTGGAGTGTACAAGCTTGAATGCGATGACTGTGACAAATTCTATATAGGACAAACGGGCAGGCCGTCAGCCGAACGTTTTAAAGAACACCTGCCCAAAAGTGATATCTCGAAAACTAGATCCAGTTACGTTCAGCATTTAATGCTGTATAATCATAAGTACTCAGACTTCCACACAAACTTTAAACTGCTTCATAATTGTAAAAAGGGTGCATACACGAACGCTGTGGAGGAATATGAGATATACAGGGCTTCTAAGTTACAAACGGACCAGCTACTTAATGACAAAGTTTCGTTCCGATCGAATCTGCTGTACAACACGGCCATCGATATCGATGGGTCAGCGGGCAATGATAACGGTCATATAAGACAAAGTGCAACAGTTGGTCGTTGGCGGCGAGACGATGCGCATCGGACTGTGCCGTGACTGTGTCGGTGTTTAATTATGTGTGGTGTTTTTGTGTTTGTGTATTTTAAATAGTTGACGACCCCTTTTGGGTGAATTTGATGTTTTTATAATTTTAAAAAACCTGATGATGAGAATTTATTCTCGAAACGCGTTGTTTTAAGGAAAAAACTAAAGAAGTCACAAGACGGAAGTTAATACAGGTAATTGCCTAATATTAATTCTAAATATTAGTAACGTGACTTGGAGACAATTAAAACAAAATGAACTTTTGGTTTCCTTGCATTTATTTACTAATCTATTTGTTTCTGACATCATTCCTTTTATACTGAATTTGTGGCTTAGGCCATTAGTGGTTTTTCAATACTATTTTATAATTTACATTTATTATTACTTAAACTCTGATTCAGAACCCTTTTTTCTGATTTTGCTATTTACTAAACGAGTCTGGACCCTTAACATTATTTAACAAATGGTTACAATAAAATCCTTTAACATATCATTCAATATACTGCCTCTATGGCCTAGTCTACAATTATTAATTGACAAATAATATAATTAGTATTAATACAATAACCTGATAAGAACAGAATCATCCGGCATGCTATGTTTTAAGCATGGCCTACCTGGTTAAACCTTGTATTTTACAATTAGCCACAATCATTAGTTAACTGGCATACTATTCAGCCATCCCACTAATCTTAACCAGTACTACTAATCAGTGATTAGATTATTGTTCATGGGTTTTTGGTTCCTAATGCATCACCTTCTGATTCTGCTCATAGGCTCCAACTATTTCTAACAACATGGTTCATGAATTTTACCCATCAGCTTTGGCATGAAACACAAACATAACTAGTCATGCCAAAACCTTTGTAAACATCTTAACATTATTTAAAACCCCCATCACAACTCACTACTAACGTGATTCATGGGTTTTCTTTACATAAAAGTATTTAACCCACACTTCTGCCATTACCCCCTCACTGACACTTTTTGTGTTTGCGAATATCACTGGTACTTCACTGACACTTTATTAGTTGGGTGTTTGTTTGTTCGTACTATCTAATATCAGGGATCATTAGCTTTCACAGTCTGTTTCTGTTTGCTTAGTAACTACCTTTATCCCACACTCTTTCACATTAACATAATTACAAAAGGTTTGTATGTTATTTTATATTTATTTTACATTTTGATTGGTTTATTAACTACCTGCATTGTATTTTTACTTTTATTATTTATATGAGACAGTCTTTCTTTTCTGTAACTAAAGTTTTTTATTGGTCTATGTTGATAGCATAGGCGACTCTGCCTACTATCATTCCTACTGAATTGAGCAGTTCTAGCTTTGGGACAGGGTTACTGTTATGTCACATTACATATGCTCCCCCACCAAAACATGTTTATTTTCCTAGCTGAAGGTCTAGGGAAAATTAACTGTCAATCTCAACCTCCTGTTTCTCATTTCATTCAAAATATTTTTTCATTTCGGACACATTGTATGTGCCCTTCACTTTATTATTGCTTGGATTGGCTAAAACATAGGTGTTATTACTGTTGTCTTTGATTACCACAAATGGTCCATGGTACAGCAGCAGGAGTTTTTTCGTTATTCCTTCCGTACCACTGGGCTGCTGTCATGTGGTGGACGTAATCAGCAAATCATCTACATACACCGTGGCGAAATTCAGTACCTCTCTTCCTAATATTTGGTCCATGACCTTGACAAAAACAGCGACAGAGTTTACCAAGCCAAATGGTAATCTTTTAAATTGATAGTTGCGACCATCGAAAATAAACGCAACATATCTCCGGCTGTTGGGGTGCAGCTCAACCTGCCAATACCCGCATACGGCGTCGAGGATGCTCATGAACTTGCAGCCTTCAAATTTCTTCATAATTTCCTCTATTTCGCCCGGTGATGTTCTGTCGTTCACTATATTCCTATTTATTTCTCTGGCGTCTAGACACAACCTGACCGCCCCATCCTTCTTCTGCACCGCGACAATTGGACTGGTGTACGGTGATGAACTGATTTCAATAATATCTTGGTCTAGCATTTTCTGTATTTCTCTTCTGACTGCCGGTTTAAGTGATTGAGCAATGGGGTAGGAGTTTTTGTTAAACTTTATTGGGTTGTGGAATTCTAACTCACAAACAAAGTTCTTCGCCTTACCAGGTAGATCTGAGAAAGTGTTTCTGTATCTATTATACACATTTACCAACCGTTCCTTTTGTTCTTGCGTAATGTTTTCTCCCCTGGTGACTTGAAATGAATATATTTCATTCAACTTCTTATTCCACTCTTCATTTTCAGGGTAGGTTGATCCTTGAGTTGGTGTCCTAAACTCCTCCCTCTCATCTTGGATCAAGGTGAATGAATGTCTATTATGTGTGGCACTATTCTGGCCTAAAATTTCACTTGACCATTCACCCTGTTTGTTGGTCAGTGTTATTTTCTCACTGCCAATGTCAATAATAGCTGAGTGGCGCCTTAAAGGATGTTTCACACTATCGCTCTAGGTACGGTCGCGTTCTCGGCGCGGTCGAGGTAGAGGCGTGGTCTAAAGTATTCACACCGCGACGCTCTCCGCGTACTCACCGCGGTTTAACCGCGAACTCACTGCAGTCCAACCACGGACTCACCGCGGTCCAATCGCGGTCCTTTTTGTACCGCTGCCCCACTGCGGTTCTTAAAAGTATCGCGGCATCGCCCGAAGCAGTCAGTAGTTAGCTTGTTCATGGCCGAAAGGATGGATTTCACCAACCAAGAACTGCTTATGATAGCGGTGCTTCTGGATGAAGATGAGGAACGGTCCAGTACCAAAAAAAGGAGAATATGGGTGCATCCTACTTTACAAAGAAGATTGACAGAACGAGAATTTCACACGTTGTTTCCTCAGCTGCTTAAAGATGACACCAGATTCAACCAGTATTTCAGGATGTCAAAGGAACAGTTCCAGATATTGTTGTGTAAAATTGACAGTGACTTGATTAAACAAGATACTTCATTTCGAGCGGCCATCTCACCAAGGGAAAGATTAGCTGTCTGTTTAAGGTAAGCTAAAAAAAAATCCTTTAGCATAACTAGTTTACAAAAAAGAATGTATTAAAATTTCTTTGGCAATCGATAACTCGATTAGGATTGATCGGTTAGAGATGGTATTTCTACTGAATTTGGCCTTGAGTGTGTGGTGACCAGGCTTGATATAAAAGCTGTAAAGTTTACAAGATGACATATATTTTAATTGGTTTCGAGCGTGATAACAAGTCTATTGGGATGAAATTATAACTGAAGTTAGGCCTTAGTGTATGTTGGCTGATAGTTGAAATTTTAGTGTCAAGGAACCATTAACAAGACACTGAGCTTTTTAAATTTGGACTAGTCATAGCGAAAAACGTCAAAGTTACCCTATGGGGCCCTTCCTGCTAGGCTAGGACCAATTAAAACGAGGCGAGAAACGAAATTATTGACTAAAGTAAACTTTCTAGAGATTATTCCGTGTAGCCATTATTTTCAGCCGTTGCCTCAAAATTAATTCACAAAATTATTGGTTTCATGTCTTTTATATAATATCTCTCTTACATAATTTTACAAAGAAGGGGACATCAATAAATGAAGGGTTACGAAACATAGCTATACGTATATTGTAACTTAAAAAGATAGTAACAATAGTAACTTAAACCAGCGTAAAAGGCATATATTACAGATTTTTTTTATTAAGCTTAGCAGATAAAAGACAGAAGAAGCAATATAATTGTAATGTGTCTGTTTGCAGATTCCTTGCCAGCGGGGATTCATTTCGGACCATTGCATTCAGTTATAGGCTGGGCACATCAACAGTACAAAGTGTGGTTCATCATAGACGTCATCATACAAGGTACAGTATGACGTCTTGATGTGCTTGTATCATCATGGTACAAGGTATGCGACGTCATCATAAAGAAATTACTCCAAGAGTTCATGCCCACTCCAAAGAAGCAAGATTGGGAAAGAATAGCAGCCGAGTTTTGGGGGCAGTGGCAGTTCCCTAACTGTTTAGGGGCTTCAGACGGAAAACACGTTGTAATTGAAGCCCCGAAAAATTCGGGTTCGCTGTATTTTAATTATAAGAAAATATTTTGTATAGTTCTCCTAGTTTTGGTAGATGCTAAGTACAGATTTGTATCTGTTGACGTCGGTTCATACGGTAGGAGTAGCGACGGAGGGATATTTAGCTCTTCCAATCTGGGAAAGTGGTTGGAATCTGGAACTTTAAACATTCCAGATGATACGCTGCTGCCAGGGACACACCAGACAACACCGTACGTTATTGTTGGTGATCCCGCCTTCCCGCTGAAGAATTATTTAATGAGACCATTTCCAGGTCATCAAATAGAAAATAAAATAGATAGGAGAGTTTTTAATTACAGATTATCTAGGCCGCGAAGGGTTGTAGAAAATTTTTTTGGGATTCTTACTCAAAAATTCAGAATTTATAACAGGCGATTAAAAGTAGATCCCAAATATATAGACAAAATCGTTCTGACTACATGCATCCTACATAATTTTATTCGTCAAGAGACGGCTATGCCTTCATTAACTGCTCACGATCTTGTGATTGGGCAAAATTTAACGAACATCCCGAGACAGGGCGGGAATTGTTCATCTAAAGCATTTGAAGTACGCGAAATCTTTACATCATTCTTCAATTCAGAAGCCGGCGCCGTCCCTTGGCAAATAAATATGATATAAAATTCCAGTTTGTTCAATGAAGAAATGTTTATTAATACTACATAAAAATAGGAAAGATACAAAGGAAATTCATTGTAAATTAGTTCCAATAAATATAATGTTGAATCTTACCTGTTTTATTTAAAGCTTGTCCAGTGTCTTCCCACACTTTCTTCTTCCTCACATTATCACTGTAACACCGGTGTGATAAATCGTATAATTCAGGGTAATTGCGAAATAATTCTATTAATTTTTCATCCATCGTTAAATAAAAACAAACTGACAATCACGTGAGGGCGTGAGACAAAGTGTCAAAGGGTCTGACTCTTTCCGAACACAGTGCTCGAATGAAAGAACCAAGGGTTGACCGCGGTCGGAGCGCGCCTGATAAACAGTGGACAGTCATTTCTCCCAAAGTAGGCATAGCTGTTGACGGTTGTAGTTTACACCCTTCTATATATGACAGTGTCAGCACCATTGTCTCACTGGCTGCTGCAAGATGTACGCTTTACGTGAACGGAATGAAAAACTTGTCAGCTATGTAGTTTTATAAAATATTGGGACGTACTTCAGTGAATGCGCGCGCGCGCTTATCTACATTTAGATAAATTTGTATGCATTGATATAGATTAGAATCAATAATAATATAAATAAAATAAAATAAATAAATTTTATGTAGGGCAGAAAACAAATTTGTTCATCATAGCGGCGGCCTATTCAAACTTGCATAACAAGCACGGGACGGCTCGAGACCGCGGTCAGGCCGCGGTAAAATATCCGTCGGGCAGAATCGTCACGAGAGCGCGATTGGAGCGTGATCGAACCGAGCCTCATAGTGTGTACACTTCCACTGTAATACATTGGATTAATTTTGACCGTACCTTGAGCGAACCGAGACTGGAGCGCGAGCGTCCCTACAGTGTGAAACACCCTTAAAGCGTCGCACCCAATCATAACCTTAAACGGTAACCCTTGGGCCACCAGGAACACCACTTGGATCACCTTTCCTTTGCTTGATACATCTATTTGTACTTGTTGCCTTACTGACTTATTCATTTTGCCAGTAGCACCTACTATTACCATATTATTAATTGGTAGGGTTGGTATTGGTTCTTGGCTCATTGTTTTAATCCTGTTAAATTCTACTTTGTCAATGAGCGATACATTCGCTCTTGTATCAATTATAATCTCAGTTGCTACCCCTTGCAATTCAGCATTAATGAAAATTATCTGATTATTATTTTTCATTTCCGAGTATGGTCCTTCTTCCATAAGCTCATTTCTGATGTTCCTTAAGTAATAGTTTTTATTGATCATATTGACTTCATTTCTCGTCCTTTCTTTGTTTATTCGCCCGTCCAATTCTCGCAGTGATGGGCCGGTCTTAGTTCTCACTGCTGTGTCTAGTTTTCCGCCCAGTCTAATTGCTGTGTATTTGTTGTAGTTTCTCCAAGGTCTCTTGGAGAACGGTCTCGAGAGCTTCCCCTCCTGGGTTGGTTTCTTTCTTCTTCATCCCTCCTATTACTATTATTTGGGTACCTCCGGTCATTGTTGACATTACTTCTTCATTCTCTGTTTCTGCTATTATTATTATTATTATTATTATTATTATTTTGGTTGCGGCTATTATAATTGCCTTGGTTATTTCTATAACTATTATTATTATAGCTATTACTACTATTTCTATTATTATTATCACTGTCATGGTTCCCATTTCGGGCCTGGTTTGACCTTGGTTGTTGGTCTCTACAATTATCTCCTCTGTCCGTCTGGGACTTAGTCCAGTCGCCAGAGTAAAAATAATGGTAAAATTTCGTAAAAAATTGAGGCAAAGTGATATTTGGTATAGTTATTGAAAAAGGTCTAAATATCGGTTTAAAATCATCTTTGCATGTTTATAAGGTCAGGCTTTAAAAAAAACCTTATTTAAGGGCAGCGCGCGGTAAAATCGATAAAAACGTTTACATTCCGTGAATTTCTTTTCTTACTACTAAATAAACCATTGGATCATGATAAAGTCTTCGTTCTTTTTGTTTAAAATAGTTCAAATTGTAATAGTAATAAAATCAAAATAACGATTTTGTTATTATTTCATCGTTAGGAGTATTAAATCGATAGACGGAATGGTCAATTTTAACAAATCTTCCTCTGTTGAATAATATTATTAAATATGTGTATCTTAATATACATAAAAGTCATTGTGTGTATTTATATTTCACACCTCCTACTAAACCACTGGACCGATTTCAACAAAACTTAGCACAAATATTTTATGCAACGGGAGAACCAAGATAAGATAGGTGTTTTGGGCCCTGGGGGATGTCAAAAATGGAAAATATGAAAATACCGCATGTAGGGTATCAAGTTAAAGGGGATTTCAATGCAAGTAACAATTTTTCATGCATATAAGCACTATTGAAAATTCTTGGGCCCTGGGGCTCAATAAATGGGTGGTTTTGGGGGAGGTCAAAAATGGAAAATATGAAACTGGACCGATTTCCACCAAACTTAGCACAAATTTTTTACGCAATGGGAGAACCAACATAAGATAGGTGTTTTGGGCCCGGGGGGATGTCAAAAATGAAAAATATGAAATATGAAAATACTGTGGGGTATCAAATTAAAGGGAATTTCAATGCAAGTAACAATTTTACATGCATATACGTACTATTGAATACATTTGGGCCCTGGGGCTCAATAAATGGGTTGTAATGGAGGGGTGTCAAAAATGGAAAATATGAAATATCATATGTGACATGCATATACGCACTATTAAAAATTTTGGTTTTTAAAAATTTTGGGCTCAATAAATTAGTGGAATTGGCGGAGGGGTGATGTTAAAAATGGAAAATATGAAAATACCGCACGTGGGGTATCAAATTAAAGGGAATTTCAATGTAAGTAACAATTTGACGTGCATATAATTTATCATATAATTCTAAGGCTGTTTTCACAATTAATAAGTCTGCATCATCGTCAGCTTGTTTAACGTTAGCTTTCTTCTTCCAAATATCTCGTTAGAATTTCAATAAATCGAGTTTTATTAGTTTTATTCGAAAGAAATTGTTCTTGGGTCACTGTGACACACATATCTTCATAGAATAAAATATCTAAAGAGGAATTTTGATTGGTACGGCGATAACGCTCCATAGCTTTGATGCTGTTAGAATTGTTTGTATAGCCATCAAAAACTACAGTAACTTTTGATCCAAAGTGTCTCTTGACATAATTTACGTATCTTTGAAAAATACATTTGAACTTGTCATTTTTTGACCATACTACTCTATGCAGTAACATACCACCATCAATGACGTAAATGCAATCTTCAAGGTTAATCTCAGTGCGGTCCACTTCAAACATATCATATAGTTTAGACTTATCTGTTTGCCGAAATACACCTTCGTAAAACATAGATGTTGGGTACGGTGCAAGTTCATAACGCATGTAATCTTTTAATTCGTCGTCACTTTTTCTTGCTACACAAATGCGTTGAAATATAAACATTGGATCTATAGGGACAATTTCCTCTTGAATTTTCAGACTACTATTAACACTTTTTAATGACAGTACTCTATTTTTTCGTTTAAACGAAACTTTATGGAAGTTTGTACCAGCAATTTCTTCTAACCCTGCTTTTCCAACCTCAAAAGCATTATGACAGTTAATATTATTACCGCCAGTAACTCCAGTAGATATAGACATTATTGAATCTTGATAAGGAAATGTCTCGTGACAATCAAACCAGGATTTTATTTTGAGAATATCTTCAGTATCTCGTTTTATTCGAGAATCTCTAGCACCTACATGCTGATCGGAAGTAGAAAATTGTATACCACAAAAATTTTCTACTTCTTCGCAGATATCATGTGTATATGGCATCGCTAAAATCCATTTATTTGCAGTACTGGTAGTTACTCCCCGTCCAATCATACCACCATCAACTTTCATGACTCTCATTAAGTCCTGTTCGATTGTCATATCAGTATGAGTTCCTGACCAGAATTTCTCAGTTCGTCTTACAGTACAAAATCTGTTATTTATAAAATTTTGAAGTTCTTTAATTTTTAAAGCGGTAGTTTCTGGAATTACATTTTGGTTTTGCATTGAGGTGAAAAGTTTTTCAGATTCTTTTATAAATTGATTCATATATTGTACATATAATAAGGCTGATTTCGTATAATTAAAATGTCCAGTCGCATAAAACTATGGCAACATTTGCTGAATAACTTGTAATTGAATTTTTATATTACCCATTTTTTCAGAGCGCGCAAATGCTTTTGCAATAGAGATCATTCGTATGTATTGTATCCATAATTTTGCAGTTTTACCGCATTCCTCAATTTCAATAATTTTTTCTAGAAATTTACCATTTAAGATGTTAAAAAAATTATGATCTTGTACTTCTTTGTAAGTAAGATTGTCATCTAAAAATTCTTGTAGTAAAGATTTCATATTTGAATATTCAACTTCTGAAAGGTTCATTTCCTCAATAATCTTTTTACACAAAACTATACAAATTAATGTGTGGCCTCGTACTGCTCTAGCATAAGCATGGCCATCTAACATCTTATCTACAGTTCCTGGCGCATAGTAACAGCTTAATGCTTCTTTTAAACCGCTTCCTGCCATCACATAACCGATTGAACCAAGAAAAGACATAAGCAGATGAAATCCTCCAAGTCGAACAATTACATTATGTATATCATCATCAGGTGAGGATTGGACCATTTTAAACGCTTTCTGATACAAAGGTTGATCGAAAGTAACAAAACAATTAAATAGATTTAAGTTTTCACTAGTTTTACAGCGTATTTTAAAACGGTGTATATTGTATTTTGTCAGTTGGAGGAGAGTGTACAAAAGGCAAGCAAACAATTCTAGATAATGTATACGTCATATTTTCCAAAAGCTTGGACATAAAGGCATTCCAGCCAGTAATGCCTGGTTTGGTCACTCCATAAATCCAAAGCAAGTCAGCATTAGAAAAATCTATATTATTAAAACTCGGGTTATCTACTTTTTCAAAAACAATGTTTTGGAGTGCATGTGTATTAATATTTTCAAAAATTTGGAATGGTATTTTGTCAATTTTGCTAATTTCTTTTGCAGTAGGCTTAACTGTCAATCGTTTTAAGGGAACTTTGTTATAATAACAATCTCTGGGACTTACAATCATAATACCTCCCATACTATGAAAAGTATTTTTCCCGTCTATAGTATTGATGTTAATATCTGAATTGTCAAATGCCAATTGTGCAAAACAACCAGATCTAAATGGAGAACGTGGACTAAGCAATACACTATCCTCATAAAGTGCTGCTTCTTTGTATGATGAACACACTCCCAGATGCGACAATATATCTATAATTCGTTTTGAAGCAAATTTCCTATGCAACATTACAGACAGGCCAACTTGCAATGGTGATAGAAAGGTTCTAGGTCTTATGCAACTCATAATTGAATGAGTAATTGCTGTGCATTTTGTTTCATATGAACTAATATCACCTTTTTTATTTTTTAAAATTATTTCTTCTATCAGAAACTGAAGGGATTCTGGAATATTCTCATTAATATTTTGGAATATATTATCACTTGGAGGATAAAATTCTGTATTACTTTTCTTCAGATTAACATCGTTTCGAATAATTGCTGCTGCAGATTTTAAGATTTTTCTTTTTTGTTCATTTTCATCTTTTTTTGAGGCTATCCATGTCTACGTTTAATTTTTTAAATGGTCAAAAAATGGTGTCAGAAAGGCCAAAAAATTTTGTTAATTAACCACCCGAAAGTATTTTTAATAAGCTTTAATTTAAGCCGTCGTACACCTTTGTGCCACAATCGTGCCGTACTTTATGAGCACTCAAAGTTTTTTTGTGAATTGCGATTTTTTTGAGGTAATATTCGACATTTCAATATGAAATTTTTGGGGTTTATAGTACTCCACAAAGGTTACCTTCCCCTCAAGTTTTATCAACTTTCATTAATTTGTGTTAAAACAACAGCAATTTGTTTATAAACGCCATCGCCACTTTATTTATTTATTAACAATAATAATAACATCGACTTCCGTATTAAGGCTAGAAATGTTCTTAATTTATTATAGAATACTGAAAAAAAATCACATTAAAATCGGCTTGTTAGGTCCAAAGATATTTATAAAAACGCTATTTTGCAACTTAAATTGTTAATAAAAAAATAAACGGGTTGTTTTTACACAAAACTTAACTATTAGCTCAACTTGATCCCATTAACCAATTTAGCACACAAAAAATCGACTCCCAAAACAATTCACATTTGATTTTTATTTTGACTCCACTACACGTGCTAACAAATAAATAAATATTAGCATGTATAAAAAGTGTAAATAAAAACTTTAAACTGCAATTTTTTTACCTGTTTTATATGATAAAAACAAAAATATTTGTAATGTTTTGATTATAACCTTTGAAGAAATATCAACTGCGTTACTGCTCCGTTCTTGTATAGCAGATGTTTGTATGGCACACCACAACAATGGGTGTTGCGCGCGCAGCTACATTTACAGTTGCACACTCGAGGGGAATAGAACGCCGCGCCGTTTAAAAATTTTACCTGTTTTCTAGGGTCTTGTTTTTAGAGTATAGGTATAATCAGGTAAGAGAAATAACATGAATAGATAGATTTAGTATTGTAGTAGCTGTAACGTTAATTTCAAGTACTCAAATAAACCCACTTAAAAGATACATGTATGTAACGCAAAGGAGGCACCTTTTTTTAGTATACACAATTTTTATTTATTTTTTTTAATTTCGAAAATGATTTTAATTTTCATGAGTATAGTTTTTGATGCAGAACACTTGCAGCTTTCAAATACAATTTTTTGTATTTCGATATCTCTATTTTTAAGATTAATAAAGGCAGATAAACTCTGAATTTTCGAGTAAATTTAAAATACGTCGAAATACTCACTTTTGAAAAGGTGTTTTTTTTTAAATAACAACTTCAAAAGTATTTTTCATTATTATAAAATAAAAAGTTTATCTCTTTTAAAGGTAAATTAGTAAAGAACTACTATTTTTTTAAATTTTATTGTATAGTACTTGTAATTTTGTGGTTTCACTTCTTTTTGTATCTACAGTAAATATTTATACACTATATTCTTTATGTTCAAATAAAATATTTATGTAAAAATCAACAAATTTTGAAAGCTATACTGTTCCCCTTCAAAACTAGCCTTTATTTAACTGGCTATGCTTAGATTAAAGAAAGTTATGATATTTTTGAATAGACGCGCCTGGCTAATTTAGCGAATTACGCAAGATCGGGGGCAAACGCTCTTTTTAAAACGCAGCGCTCATCATTACCAATTTTCAGGAAAACAGTTCCATTAATGTAAAAATATGTAAGGAGACTTTCTGAAAGAAATTGTTTGCTCTTCAATATACACCTTTTTATTTCTTCCAACTGTACATATTGTAATATAATCATATATTACAAATATAAAAATAAAATAAAAATAATGATTGAAATATATATAATTGATGAACGTTTTAATAAGCTCCACGTTGGAAACGCCAATTTGTAATATAAAAATATTACAAATACAAAAATTAAATAATTGAAATATAATTGAAATGATATAATTGATATTGTGTGTGTAGATATTGTGATAACAAAGGTATTGTGCTCTTCTTTTAGCCCCACTGGTTAGGCTAGTCAAATTGTAATATAATTTCAAATGTAATA
Source organism: Magicicada septendecula (assembly GCA_034769895.1). Taxonomy (NCBI): domain Eukaryota; kingdom Metazoa; phylum Arthropoda; class Insecta; order Hemiptera; family Cicadidae; genus Magicicada; species Magicicada septendecula. The sequence continues at coordinate 88,067,006 of CM068367.1, forward strand.
ATGAATAAAATATAAAGCTATTGATGATAAGAATATGTTATAACTAGGTGTGTTTGATTGATAAATAACAAATACATCAAACTTTAAAAATTGTGCAAATATTTTTTCTTGTTCTTGTATCGAGTTTGATTGAATGATTTAATTTAATTAATTAATAATTAATTAATTAGTTGAGTTTGTAATTTCCTTCTATATCTATTCTCTCAATGTGAATTATGTTTTTGCTTAATAAAAAATAATAATAACATTAATTGTAGAAATAAAAACAATGCTGGTAACTGAGTAATGATTTGCGTTTATTCATTCAAAATTGTGCGCCAGTCAGACTGCGCATGTCCCAGGCACTGGCTAATATTCGCCACAGTCGGCAGTGAGAAAAATCAACAAATATATTTTTTACAAGTTTAAATTTATGGTTCTTTTAACGAGTCGAAATGGTCAGAGGGCAAGGAACAAGATACATTTAACAGGTATTCTTAAACTAAATGTTAATATCTGAAATAGAACAAAATTATTATTACAATTGTCAATTAGAAAGAAATTATTTAAATTGCGAACCAAGTCGAAGAAATGACGTCACTCCACTCCAAGAGGCACTGGCTGATCGTCTTTGTGAGAAATTCAGCAATGGCCGCCTTCCACTCGATTTTAACTGCTACGATGCTGTTGGAATTGAAGATCTTCTCCCACAGAAATAAAACGATGTTCCCTTTTTCTGCGAAGTGGTGTTGGTCCAAATATAGTGTGGAATGTTCCCTCGTCGTCTGCGATGTCGAATTCTGGGTGGATTTCTTGTGTAGTGTAGTGTTCAATTATGTGTGTTGGTTTTCTGTGAATTCGTTCCAAAAATTGTTCAAAATGGCTGTCGATTTCTGGTGTTGAGTTTTATGGTGTTATACTGTGTTTTTGGAAATTTGTGAAGTGTTAGACATTGATAGATAAGATTATTTCACTTGTTAGTTCATCTCCGTTACACGCCACATAACCACACTTGGTTTTAATACAAATTATTTTGGTTTCAGTACTCCACTAACACATTTTCAACTATTCAGCTTTGCGATTAACAATAGACTAATAGACGCAACGTCGTCGTTTTAGGGCAATTTGTGGTAAGTCTTTTTCCTCTTCATATTGTTTAACTATAAAATATCTGTCTAAGACTTGTTTCACTATCTAACTATACATAACAAGTTTTCTTATTTTTTACTGTATTTCAAATATTTCTTAATTTTACATGAATCTAACTATTCAGTAATATTGATTAGTTAATTTTACATCTTTTGATATATAGCTGGGTTTGTTTCAAATTCATTTAAGCCCAAAAATTACAATTTTACATAATGATTGTATGTTTCATATTTTGTACAAATTCAGTGTTTTAAAGGTTTTTATTTGTTTTTTCGGTATAATATTTCCATGGAATATACTTAATAACTCCGTAATTACTTTGTTGTCAATAATTTGGTTATTAAAACATTTCAATATCGATTAATTTGCTGTTTAGGCTGATTTGATTACCATCATAGGCTTATTATTGACTGTTTCCAAAAGAACTTAATTTCCTTTCTTTTGTCATTCTATTTGCTATTAACTGTATCTGTATTAATTACATTTTAAATTTCTGTATTGTATGTATTGAATTCTATTCCTATTACATAGATTAATTCTTTGATAGATAATTTTTTGGTTTATAGGCCAATCTGTGTTTACTAACATGGTGTCTTGGCTGGTCTGTTTGTACATTATACATGGTTTACTGATTTGAATAAAATTATTACATTTTTGTGTCCTACTTGCCTCTCTGACTTACACAATGGAAAATTAAATGATATGATTTTAAAATACAATAGAATATCTTGTATCTACTAAACTTTCTTTATACTAATAACATCATTGAACCATAACATGAACATCTTATGCCTAATTTTCTTTATATCAACTAATTTTAACAAAAACATTTTATCCCTATTATTTTTAACTGTATCATCAAATGATAACAAAATAGCTTATCCTAGACATAATTTAATTAGAAAAAATATAAAAACTCCTATTACTAGTAACACTGTCAGTCACTAACTGTCTTGTGTATTATGTTTCTTTTGAAAACACTTTAACTGTGATTAAAAAACATCTTGTATCTATTGACACCTTACATCTAAAACATTATCTACTTAACAATAAATAACAAACATCTTAATATTAGTTATACCTTCAGTTATGAACTGTCCTTTGGTATTTTTGTCTTTCTCACAATTCACTTAACTGTAATTAAAGAAAACATTTTATAGGTAATAGTTTTTCTTATATCTAATTTAAAAAACTCTTATTACTGGTAATGTTGTCAGTCCTTAGACTGTCTTTGATTCCAATGGTTTTACTGGTATTATTCTACACTCATGGTAGTCTTTTTATAATATTTACACTTCATTGAAGATTTTTTCATAGATTTTTTAGCTATGTTTCTCACTATACTCACTGTAGTTTCTTATTTTTGTTATCTCACTTCACTTTATTGGATTCTACACTATGGTAGTCTCTTTTGATATATTTTTTAACATATTACTCTTACAACTAATATGCAATTTGTGTTTTATAGGATTGTATCTTGTAACTTGTTTGGGTTTACATATATCGGTTTCAATTTTGTCTCATGGTATTTATTATATGACTAACATTTTGTTTTGGCATATCTCTTCCTGTTTCTGGTCTCTTTGTGGGAATCTTGATATGTTTCGTCCCTTCTTCAAATATCACATTAGTAGTTTCCTTATTAACATGGTTTCATGACAGATTATTTCCTTTTTTATGGTCCTTCCCTTTTTGTACTGCTTCCCCAATCTACTGGGTATACTGCTGGTTTAACTGGTTTTTACATAGTAGGTTATTTTAATTAATGGTTTTCTTTATTATTTTCCATTTTTATTAACATTTTATAGACTTAATTATACAGTTTCTAGTGTAATCCTTAAACAATTTATTCTTCTCACTCACTATGGAACTTTTTCTTTTATTTATGTTGCATTAATTCAAATGTTTAGTGTGATAATTTTGTTATGTTACATATGCTCTCCTGTAAAAGTGATTAGTTCAGATCATACTCTGTATGGATGAAATAATTACTACTAATTCTTTTGTATTTACATTTTCTCCGTGATTACATGTTTTCACTTTATATACCTTCTTTTTCCACCATTGCTTCCTCTCAGATGATGTGTATCTCCTTCATTAGTTTCCTTTTTCATTGATAAGTGATCTTCAATCTTGTGTATAACATTATCATTTTATATTCCTTCTTATTTGGTGCTTCCTCGCCAGTATGTTTACTCCCTAACATTCCCTAACAAATTAATTGGAACAGTTCAGAGTGGCACTTTTGGATTCAATCCCTGCTGTCCAACACTTCAATTGAGTCCAGAGGTATTATCATCTCTGCTCAACACATAAGACTGATGGCATTTTCTACATCCAGTCATAAAAATAAATAAACAGTAAAAGTAGTCATTTTTGACTAAAATAAACATCTTTAGATTCTTCACTTCATAATACGTTATATTAATTAATACTTTATACACTTGACTCTTCTTCTCTCTTAAAGCTTATTCCATATTAGGTGGTTTAGGTATGTGGTATAATATACATTTCATCATGTTTACATAGTAAGTAGTATTTATATTTACTCTTTCTACCATCTGGTATCCATTGAGTTATTTTTATTGCTCATGGTATAACATGAATTAATTCTTTATCACTTTCACTATAACAGTGGTTGTTGTAACAGCATTATCATTATTAGTATCAGGTGTTTTTTTTTTTTTTTTTTTTTTTTTTTGTCTCACTATTTGGTCTTTAGTGAGTTGGTCCTTCTTCATTGTTCCATTTTTATTAAATTATTTTCTGTGTGAGTTTGGTTAATTTGTTTCGATTAAGTCATATGACATTCTGGTTTCCTTTTTCTCTTAGAATTTTGTATCTCTTTCTTACAAAATCTTTTTTCATATTTCAGAGTTATTTCTCATCATTTGTATGAGTAATGATATGAGTTTAATGTTTTTTAATTTTAGACATTTTTATTCAACTACATTCTTTCTTATTCATAGTTGTTTTTCAAATATTTTGGTATAAGTTGTACTTATTATTGTTTTGAATTTTGAAATTATTATTCCTCAAAATTCTTTTTTCATTCATAATAGTCTTTGAATGTTTGTGTAAGTGGTACTTACTAATTATTTTGAATTTGGCAATTATTATCTCCATCCAAATTCTTTTTACTTGCATAATAGTCTTTGAATATTTGTGTAGCTTGTACCTACTATTGCTTTTGAATTTTGAAGCTATTATGTTCAAAATTCTTTTTATTTATTCACAATAATCTTTCAAATGTTTTGTGTAAGTTGTACTTACTGATTTTTTGGAATTTTGTAATTTCATTCTTATTTCGTTTACAATATTCTTTCAGATATTTGGTGTAAGTTGTACTTACTAACTTTTTGAATTTTGTAATTTTCTATTTATCAAAATTCTTTTTGTATCACAATATTCTTTCTGATATTTAGTGTAAGCTGTACTTACTAATTTTTGAATTTTGTAATTATCTATTTATCAAAATTCTTTTTTCATCATTCACAATTGTTCGAATATTTGGTGTAAGCTGTACTTACTGATTTTTGAATTTTTGTAGTTATTTTTATCAAAATTCACAATTTCTTCATAATAGTTTTAACTCATAATTATGAGTCCTCCAAATATTTTTTAATGGATAACTGATTATAAGTTCCTTTTACTTTATTCGAAATGATATCCTTTAGTACATACGTATTGTTATTATTGTTTTTAATAACCAGGTATGGGCCGGTATACAGCAGTAACAACTTTTTGGTAATGCCTTCCAAAGTACTGGGTAATTCCCTGTTTTTTAGCAGTACCTTTTCTCCGACTTCATAGCTTATTATTTTCTTAACAGCCTTTTGATATTTGTTCTTGCGCCTTTCCTGGTCTTCTGCCAATTTATTGTAGAATCTGATTCGATTGAATTTGTATTCTTGACTCCTGGGGAACTCTATTATGTCTTGTATTTCTCTCGGAGGCGGTTTTTCATACATTGCCGTGTGGCGTGGTACCAATAGCGGGGTGATATGACAAATTAAGGAATTCTTCAGTCGCTAATAAATATTCTTGCCACTTCTTTTGTTGATTATAGCAATAAGTCCGTAATATTCTTCCGACCTCTCGCAGTACCCTCTCCGCTGGATTGCTGCTGGTGTGGTAGACAGACGTCTTGTATGTCTTAATGCCCAATGTATTCAGAGTGTTTCTCCACCTCCAACCCTTAAATTGCGTTCCATGGTCGGTGATTATGGATGTCGGGCTCCCTACCTCTGGAATGTAATGATTTGTTATTATTCCTAGAGTCTTCAGAGTGGTGGCTCTGTTCACAGGGTATAGTTTTGTAAATTTTGTAAAATGATCCATCATAATAATAATATACTTGTATCGATGGCGTCCGCCACTGCGGGGAAATGGACCGCATATGTCCAGAAAGACCTTTTCCAGTTTGGCTTGTGAGGTAATTGGTATCATCATACCTTCCTTTCTCTCATTGTTGGTTTTCACCAACTGACATATCAGACAGGTTTTAAGGTAGTTTCTCGTTTTTCTATTGATACTTTTTATGTGACAATTCTCTTCTATTGCCTTGATCACCTTCATGGCTCCCATGTGACCGTATCGTAGGTGATAGTCCAGGATGATATCCTTTTCGATTGTAGTAGGGATCATGATCTTCCATATTTCTCCATCAAGGGATGTCTTGATGAATAAAATCCCATTATGTATACAATAAAATTTGTTTATTGTGTCATCTTGGTTGGAGAGACGAAGTTTAATAGAGTTTAACTTCGGATCGGACTGCTGGTGTTTGCTGATGTCCTGCACTATCTTCTCTAAATCGGATCTGTCCTTAATAATGTTATAGATTTTCAAGATGCTCTCCTTTTCGCCTTCGAGTGTTTGTTCTTCCAGATTCACTCTTGACAATACGTCGGCTACTACATTTTTACTTCCAGGAACATACTCCCACTGTATATCGTATTCCTGTAGGGCGAGTACCCATCTGGTCAATCTACCATGGCTTAATTTGCATCTTCTTAGAAATGATATTGACTTGTGATCTGTTCGGACGGTCACTGGATATCCGAGGATATACGTCCGAAACTTCCCGCAGGCAAAGACTACACTTAGCAGTTCTTTTTCCGTCACATTATAGTTCTTTTCACACTGGTTAAGGGTTCTGCTAGCAAAGCTCACTACTAGATGGTTTCCACTTTCATCTTCTTGGTACAGTGTTGATCCCAAACTAATGTTACTAGCGTCACAGTTTAGAAAGAAGGGTCGGTTAAAATCTGGATGGTTGAGCATTACTGCATCTAAGAATTTCTCTTTAATCGATTTGAAGGTTTCGTCTTGTTCTTGACCCCATCGCCATTTATTCTTGGACGATAACTGGTACTGAAACTGGGCTGTTAGTTCGGAATAATTATTCTGGAACTTCCTATAATAGTTACATAGGCCCAAAAATGATTGTAGTTGCCTTCTGTTTTTTGGTGTAGGGAAACGTTGTATGGCGTCTACCTTTTCTGTTGATGGTGTTATTCCTTGACTGTTTAGCTGGAAACCCAGGAATTGTACTTCTTTAGCTATAAGCTTGGACTTGTCCAGTTTAAGGGTGACATTATTTTCAGCAAGCTTCTTCAAAACATACTCCACACGATAACAGTGTTCCTCCCAGTTGGTTGATGTTATAAGGAGATCATCAACATAGACAGTCGTGAATTGGAGCGCTTCTGGTCCTAGTATATGATCCATTCAGGCGACAAAAACAGCTACTGAATTCACCAACCCGAAGGGCAATCTCTTAAATTGATAATTGCGCCCTTCGAAGATGAACGCCATGTATTGCCGGCTTGCTGGGTGCAACTCCATTTGCCAATAGCCGCATACGGTATCCCAAGTGGTAATGAATCGTGTTCCGTGGAACCTCTTCAAAATTTCATCAATTTCGCCAGGTGAGGTACGATCGTTTATTATCATCTTATTTATCTCACGAGCGTCAAGGCAAAGCCTTACTTTCCCATTTTTCTTTTGTATGGCCACAATTGGGCTTGTGTATGGCGATTGACTGCTCTCGATGATATCTCTACGGATCATATTCTGGATCTCTGTGCGTACGGCTTCCTTCAAAGATTGTGCTATTGGGTACGACTTTCGGTTAAATTCTACCGGTTCTCTGAATCGTATGGAACATTGGTAGTTCCGGATCTTTCCAGGTTCGTCAGAAAATACAGCTCGGTATTTCTCATATATTTCTACCAATTGATTCAGCTGGTTTTCCTTTAATTGCTCGTTAGTATTGTGGCACTGGAAGTTACGTATCTCTTGGATCTTTTGTTGCCATAGGTCTTCCTCCGAATCCTGATGTACTGGCTTGTTGTTTGTTGAGTAGTTGGACAAGTAATTCACCTTATTTTGGTGGTCGAGAAGTTGTCTGGAGTCTAAAGTCTTGTTATCAGTTAAATTGGCTATCCAGGTTGAACCTTCAGCAAAGAGTGATACCTTTCCTCGGCACAAGTCGATAATTGCTGAGTTTCGGCGCAATATGTCACATCCTATCATGATGTTGAAAGGTAATCCAGCTGCAACAAGAAATATCATATCCACACTAATGCCTTGACTTTTGACACTTAGGGATACTTGCTTTCTTATGGTCTTGTTCTGTCGACCGGTAGCTCCTACAAGTACAATATTATTAATAGGTAGTACCGGTAAGTTTTTGTGGCATTCCTGCTGTATCCGGTCCAACTCATTTCGATTTATTATGGAGACATTGGCTCCAGTGTCTATCATTATAGGAACCGAAATACCTTCAATTTCTGCAATTATGTATATTATTTCATTATCATTATTGTTAATATTAAGCTCACTTTCTTCTAATAGGTCCTTACGGATATCCTTCAAATAATTGCTGTATATTATGGTAAAAATTTTTCTGTTTTTCTTCGAATTCATACCTACTTGATTAAACCCAGCAGATTGGAGCAGTAAAGGGTCATTGGAGTTTATTACTGCCTCCGTTCGTTTAAATGTTCCGCTTCATTACGGATTAGGCCGTTGGAAGCGTCAGCTTGTAGTCCTGAGACTGCTTCGTTTGGTTCGGCTCGATCGTCTGGTTGGGCTTCTGTTACAGGTAGTCTTCGCTGATTATCCAGGCTGGAACTACGTCTGGGCTCGTACCCTCTGTACCTATTACTTCCCTGACTTCCTTGGAAAGTCTCGTACTCGTAGTATCGGCTCCTTCGTTGAGGCCTGTACCTCCTGTGTCCACTGCCTTCTGCTCGGATGTAGTTGACATTGGGTCGATATGCCCTGTAATTGTTGTTATTACCTCCATTCGGGTAATTCCGGTTATAATTACCATGATAATTATTGTTAGAAAGGTTGGGGTTCCTCTGACCATTTGGAACATAGTTACTATTATTATTATAATAACAACCGTTGTTATTTTGTGGACGGCTATTATTATTATTATTATTATTGTTGTGGTTGTTGTTATTATTATTTATGCGAGGAATATTACTATTATTATTATTGTTGTTAAAACAGGGCAAAATTATTGTTATTTCTGGGGTTATAATTGTATTCGGCATTATTCCGATTTGCGGAATTATAATTATTATTATTACCCACATTCTGCCGATTATTATTATTATTCAAATTATTGTTGTTACTCCTTGGTTCCGGCTTTTCATATCTCCTGCGACTTTGACGATAATAGTCTTCGTGCTCGTACATTTCTAAAAGCTCGGTCATGGCTTGCACCGTCTTTATTTGACTGTTTCGTCTAGCTCTGATAATATCCTCCTCATAGTGGTATGAGAGTTTGCTGACCAGGCATTCTTCCGGTATTCGGGGCTCTAGATGTTTGGCCACGCACACCTTTCCCAAAAAGTACGCCGTTAAAGTTTGGTTTCCATACGGGTTGTACTTCCCATGACATATCCCGTCTCTGGCGATATTTTGCGTTGATTCAGACCAATATTTGGCTTTGAATAGCCTTCTGAATTGTTGATAGTCGGTCACCTCGTCTCTTATTGCCATCCACCAATTGTCTGCTATCTCCTTGAACGATTCGTCAAGCACCTCTTTATTCTCCCTCCAGCGATTACCTCTGTGTTTGGCGAAGTATTCTTCGATTCTTGCTAGGAATTCAATTGGTTTATTTTTATAAAACCTGAAGTTAATTCCTTCACGATTCTCATTGTTGGGACAACTGGTAATGGTTGTCGGTCGACTATGGAATAGGTCTATATCTGTCTGGTTCTGTCTTACCTGACTGTTGATACTGGTCACAGCAGCTTCAATGCCGTCACATTTTTCTGTGAATCGGTCCTGCACTCGCTCCCAGTCTTCCCGTGTTTCCTTTAGTTTTTCCTCCAATGTCTTCCTAGTCGTTTCTTCAATGTTGTTAACCTTCGTATTTATTTCTGTCCTGATACTCCGTACTTCTCGTTCGGTTTGACTCCATTTTTCGTCAGCTCTGGTAACCTTTTGTTCGATTACTGTTATTTCCTCCTCTACCTTCTTGCTGATTGTCTCATTGTTTTCAGCTATCTTCTGGCTCAATTCTTCCTTCAATATTTCCATTTTTCCGTCTAACCGGTTCATGTTCTCTTGGTTCGTCTCCTTCAATTCTTCTCTCAATTGCTGACTATTATTCTCCATCTTTTTATTGGTTTCTTCCAGTTTCTGGCTTATCTGTGTCAATTCCTCCTTCGATTGTTTATTGTCAGTTTTTATTTCCTCCATTTTCTCCTCCATCTTCTGGATATTTTCCTCCATCTTCTCCTCGATCTTCTTAATATTTTCCTCCATTAATAATTTATTTTCGTTTTTTATTTCGTCCACCTTCTCCTCTATTTTCTTACTGTTTGCTTCCATCTTCTCCTCCATCTTCTTGCTAGTATCTCCAATTTTATTGCCCAACTCTTCCTTCAATTGTTGGTTATCGTTTTCCAGCTTCTTACTGTTTTCTTCCATCTTCTCCTCCATCTTCTTACTGCTTTCTCTTAATTCCTCCTTCAATCGTTGGTTATCGTTCTTCATTTCCTTACTATTTTCTTCGATTTTATTACCCAACTCTTCTTTTGTCGTTTTAAATTCTCTGAGTAACATCTCCATCATTCTATCCAATTTTGTATCTTCCTTTGCGGTGGATTTCTCCGGCTGTTCCTCCGGTGGTGCAGGCTTATTTGGTTCTGCTGGCGGTAACATTGACTCCACATCTTCCACTGGTGTCGCCTCTTTATCCTCCATTTCTACCTCCTGCTCGGCCTCCATAGCCCTTTTCCTTGATGTAGCTCTCCTGTGCATCTCGCTCCCTCTTCCGACCTGTTGACCGTTGCCAAGCTAAAAATAGGAAATTGGACACTCGTCCTTATTTTACAACACTATTACCTCCTATTTAAACCCCTTAAGTTGGACGCCAATTTGTAATATATTCATATATTACAAATATAAAAATAAAATAAAAATAATGATTGAAATATATATAATTGATGAACGTTTTAATAAGCTCCACGTTGGAAACGCCAATTTGTAATATAAAAATATTACAAATATAAAAATTAAATAATTGAAATATAATTGAAATGATATAATTGATATTGTGTGTGTAGATATTGTGATAACAAAGGTATTGTGCTCTTCTTTTAGCCCCACTGGTTAGGCTAGTCAAATTGTAATATAATTTCAAATGTAATAATGAATAAAATATAAAGCTATTGATGATAAGAATATGTTATAACTAGGTGTGTTTGATTGATAAATAACAAATACACCAAACTTTAAAAATTGTGCAAATATTTTTTCTTGTTCTTGTATCGAGTTTGATTGAATGATTTAATTTAATTAATTAATAATTAATTAATTAGTTGAGTTTGTAATTTCCTTCTATATCTATTCTCTCAATGTGAATTATGTTTTTGCTTAATAAAAAATAATAATAACATTAATTGTAGAAATAAAAACAATGCTGGTAACTGAGTAATGATTTGCGTTTATTCATTCAAAATTGTGCGCCAGTCAGACTGCGCATGTCCCAGGCACTGGCTAATATTCGCCACAGTCGGCAGTGAGAAAAATCAACAAATATATTTTTTACAAGTTTAAATTTATGGTTCTTTTAACGAGTCGAAATGGTCAGAGGGCAAGGAACAAGATACATTTAACAGGTATTCTTAAACTAAATGTTAATATCTGAAATAGAACAAAATTATTATTACAATTGTCAATTAGAAAGAAATTATTTAAATTGCGAACCAAGTCGAAGAAATGACGTCACTCCACTCCAAGAGGCACTGGCTGATCGTCTTTGTGAGAAATTCAGCAATGGCCGCCTTCCACTCGATTTTAACTGCTACGATGCTGTTGGAATTGAAGATCTTCTCCCACAGAAATAAAACGATGTTCCCTTTTTCTGCGAAGTGGTGTTGGTCCAAAATATAGTGTGGAATGTTCCCTCGTCGTCTGCGATGTCGAATTCTGGGTGGATTTCTTGTGTAGTGTGGTGTTCAATTATGTGTGTTGGTTTTCTGTGAATTCGTTCCAAAAATTGTTCAAAATGGCTGTCGATTTCTGGTGTTGAGTTTTATGGTGTTATACTGTGTTTTTGGAAATTTGTGAAGTGTTAGACATTGGTAGATAAGATTATTTCACTTGTTAGTTCATCTCCATTACACGCCACATAACCACACTTGGTTTTAATACAAATTATTTTGGTTTCAGTACTCCACTAACACATTTTCAACTATTCAGCTTTGCGATTAACAATAGACTAATAGACGCAACGTTGTCGTTTTAGGGCAATTTGTGGTATGTCTTTTTCCTCTTCATATTGTTTAACTATAAAATATCTGTCTAAGACTTGTTTCACTATCTAACTATACATAACAAGTTTTCTTATTTTTTACTGTATTTCGAATATTTCTTAATTTTACATGAATCTAACTATTCAGTAATATTGATTAGTTAATTTTACATCTTTTGATATATAGCTGGGTTTGTTTCAAATTCATTTAAGCTCAAAAATTACAATTTTACATAATGATTGTATGTCTCATATTTTGTACAAATTCAGTGTTTTAAAGGTTTTTATTTGTTTTTTCGGTATAATATTTCCATGGAATATACTTAATAACTCCGTAATTACTTTGTTGTCAATAATTTGGTTATTAAAACATTTCAATATTGATTAATTTGCTGTTTTTAGTCTGATTTGATTACCATCATAGGCTTATTATTGACTGTTTCCAAAAGAACTTAATTTCCTTTCTTTTGTCATTCTATTTGCTATTAACTGTATCTGTATTAATTATATTTTCAATTTCTGTATTGTATGTATTGAATTCTATTCCTATTACATAGATTAATTCTTTGATAGATAATTTTTTGGTTTATAGGCCATTCTGTGTTTACAAAAATGGTGTCTTGGCTGGTCTGTTTGTACATTATACATGGTTTACTGATTTGAATAAAATTATTACATTTTTATGCCCTACTTGCCTCTCTGACTTACACAATGGAAAATTAAATGACATGATTTTAAAATACAATAGAATATCTTGTATCTACTAAACTTTCTTTATACTAATAACATCATTGAACCATAACATGAACATCTTATGCCTAATTTTCTTTATATCACCTAATTTTAACAAAAACATTTTATCCCTATTATTTTTAACTGTATCATCAAATAATAACAACATAGCTTATCCTAGACATAATTTAATTAGAAAAAATAAAAAACTCCTATTACTAGTAATACTGTCAGTCACTAACTGTCTTGTGTATTATGTTTCTTTTGAAAACAATTCAACTGTGATCAAAAAACATCTTGTATCTTATGACACCTTACATCTAAAACATTATCTAATTAACACTAAATAACAAACATCTTATTATTAGTTATACCATCAGTTATGAACTGTCCTTTGGTATTTTTGTCCTTCTCACAGTTCACTTAACTGTAATTAAAGAAAACATTTTATAGGTAATAGCTTTTCTTATATCTAATTTAAAAAAAATTCTTATTACTGATAAGGTTGTCAGTCCTTAGACTGTCTTTGATTCCAATGGTTTTACTATTATTATTCTACACTCATGGTAGTCTTTTTATAATATTTACACTTCATTGAAGATTTTTTCATAGATTTTTTAGCTATGTTTCTCACTATACTCACTGTAGTTTCTTATTTTTGTTATCTCACTTCACTTTATCGGATTCTACACTATGGTAGTCTTTTCAGTGAGTTCTACACTATGGTAGTCTCTTTTGATATATTTTTTAACATATTACTCTTACAACTAATATACAATTTGTGTTTTATAGGATTGTATCTTGTAACTTGTTTGGGTTTACATATATCGGTTTCAATTTTGTCTCATGGTATTTATTATATGACTAACATTTTGTTTTGGCATATCTCTTCCTGTTTCTGGTCTCTTTGTTGGAATCTTGATATGTTTCGTCCCTTCTTCAAATATCACATTAGTAGTTTCCTTATTAACATGGTTTCATGACAGATTATTTCCTTTTTTATGGTCCTTCCCTTTTTGTACTGCTTCCCCAATCTACTGGGTATACTGCTGGTTTAACTGGTTTTTACATAGTAGGTTATTTTAATTAATGGTTTTCTTTATTATCTTCCATTTTTATTAATATTTTATAGACTTAATATACAGTTTCTAGTGTAATCCTTAAACAATTTATTCTTCTCACTCACTATGGAACTTTTTCTTTTATTTATGTTGCATTAATTCAAATGTTTAGTGTGATAATTTTGTTATATTACAATATTTACGGAGTGCTTTAAGAAAATCTGTCTTTACGATTTTTCCAGACCATTTTCAGAAAACCCTAGAAAGGTAAACATGCAAAGATTTTTTTATATTAATTATTAACGTTTATTTAACACGTGCACCAAATATTGCTTTGCCCCAATTTTTTATCAAGTCAAAATCTCTGGCGACTGGACTAACTGGTCAAACTGCCTCCTTGATTTTCTATCTATAATAATCTTGGTGTTCGTAACTTCCAATCAGTCTTTCCATGTCAGCTATAGTCTTGACCTGGCTGCATAGGGTGTCTTGGACAATCCCTTCATCAAAGTGGTGTGCCATTTTGCTGATTAAGCATTCTCCAGGAATCTTTGGTTCTAAATTGCGTGCTACACACACCTTCCCGAGAAAGTAGGCCGTCGGTGACTGGTAATGGGTGGCGTTGTACCTCCCATGGCAGAGATTATCCCTGACTATATTCTGCACTGACTATGACCAGTATTTTATTCTGAAGGTCTGTTTAAACTCCTCATATGTCATTATTTCATTTCTGACGGCCGACCACCAGTTGTCGGTTATCTCCTTAAGGCTGTCATCCAGTAGACTCTTAATCATGGTCCAACGGTTCTCTTTGGTTCTCAGTAGACACTCGTCCACCCGTTCTAGGAATTCCACTGGGTTCCTGCGATAATTTTTAAAGTTTATGTTCTCTCTGTTGTCCAGCATAGTATGTTGAACGCTGCAGGCTGGTCTATAGCTCATTCTTTCGAGATCTTCTCTCAGGTGCTTTAATTGTACTCCTTGGAGGTTATCAATTCTTCCTGTATTATCATTCATTTGGTTTTTTACTCGGTTCATTTCCTCATTAACCCGTTCGATTTTTCCCGTTCGGTGTTAGTTTGTAATTCGTCCAATCTTTCTTGTGTTCCTTGCTGTACCTCTGCTATTCTAACTTGGTTTATATTATCTACTTGGTCGATTTTGGTGTCTAAATCTGCCCTGACCTGTACGATTGCTTCTTTGTTTTGTTCCACTTTTCCAACTAGTTCAGCTGTTTGTTGTTTTCCTTCTTCGTTATACTCCTCTACCTTTTTACCAAGTGTTTCATTGACATTGTCAATTTTCTCATCAATGGTTCGTCTCAACTCCTTGTTAGAGTCCTCGATCTTCTCATTAATTTGTTTTAAATTTTCCTCATTCATTTCCCTCAAATCCTCCTTAGTTTGTCTCAAGCTTTCATGAGTACTGTTTATTTTCTCGTCTATTATCCGCCTAAACTCCTCCTTCATTTGTTTATTATTTTCATCAGTGTTTTTCTTAACGCTACTTATTTCTGCTTTCATTTGTTTTAATAAATCTTCTCTCAAGATCTCGTTTTGTTTCACTTATTTTTCCCCCATACTGTCTATTTTCTCATTTGTCTGTTTACTTTGTTCTTTAATACTGTCTATTTTCTCATTAGTTTGTTTATTTTGTTCCTTCATAGTAC
The DNA here is from genome assembly GCA_034769895.1 of Magicicada septendecula. Classification (NCBI taxonomy): domain Eukaryota; kingdom Metazoa; phylum Arthropoda; class Insecta; order Hemiptera; family Cicadidae; genus Magicicada; species Magicicada septendecula. Next base: position 88,082,385 of record CM068367.1, read on the forward strand.
TCATTAATTCCATTAATTTTTCCCAATTTAGTCCTCCTCTGGCTTCTTCTTTATCGCCCGCCTGTTGTTCCATTTCGGTGTTTGTAACTATCTCTGCTTCTTCTTCCCGTCTATCTTCTTCCGTTTCTTGGTCCTTTGCCAACTTTTCGACACTCCTCTCGTATGCATTTCTGTTTTTCTAACAGTCGCCAGCTAAAATTAGGTTTCCCGTATCGTTAGTAATTACGCTAGGATCGGTAATGTCCCCTAACTTCAGCCTCACTGGTTGGACGCCATCTGTAATGTAACAGTGTTTGTAACGGGTTTATTAGTTTATAACCACACGTTGGTTGCTTCATCTGTAATACCACGTGTTACTTTTAATTCGTTTATCGTGAAAGGTTATTAAGTGTAAATTGATTCCATTTGTGTAAAAAAAACGGATTTGATGCCGATCCTGTCTTCGAGCGTTCTTCTTTTAAATAATCTGGTCCGTTCGCTGCTCACTCTCCTGGTTGCTGCCTGTAATTGTCCTGTAAATTCTCTAATTCTCTACAATGACAACTCTTTCCAGTCAAAACAATAATATTTATTTTTATTTCAATTGTTCAGTAAAGGGTCAGTCGACTTGTGTCGAAACAAAATAATGGTCGGGTTGACTCTACTGCTCAATTCGATTATGACACTAACAACTTTCAGTACACAAATTAATTTTATGTACTGAAAATCTACGCGCGATGAACCGTTTTAAGGCCGCTATGAAAGCGTCTGAGGTAAGATCTTATACAAGTTCCAAATGAATGGCCTTAGTGCTCATGCATATAAATAAAGCAATATACGCTTTTGACGTCGATTTTGAGCGCTGCCCGCCATGACGCACAAATATGGGCCCGGCATAATCAACAGCAGATTGGGAAAATGGCTTAGCAGGCGTGACCCTGGAAGGGGGTAATTGTCCCAATAATTGGTTTGCGCCCCTAGCACGGTATCGGAAACAAGTGATGCATTTATGTATTACCGAGCGTATATAGGATTTATCATTAACGATCCAATATTTCTGCCTCAGAGAAAACTGGGTTAATTGTACACCAGAGTGAAATAAACGAAGATGTTCGTTTTCTGTGATTAACTTGCTGAGATGAGAATGCGGGTGTAGAATTATTTGATGTTTGCTAGCGTAGCTGAGCTGGGAGTGCTGCAGACGTCCACCTACTCTCAATATGCCTGTCTCATCAAGAAAGGGGTTGAGTGAGAGAATTTTACTGCTGTTGGGGATGCAGCGATGTGCCTCAAGTTCCTTAACTTCAATGCCGAAGTGCAATTGCTGAGACTGCCAAATAGAAACCAAAAGTGTATCATGCAACTCCTGGGTTGACAAAAAGGAAGTGTCCCTGTCAGCAACGGGGAGCCTAGAGTTCCGAATAAACCTGCGGCAATATGAGGAAACGCGAATGAGTCTTGATAGGGATGAGTAATTTTCAACATAACTGGATGTGGATGAAGCGACAATAAGTGAGGTTTGGGCCTGCTTGCGTCGTTCCTGTTTCAGATCGGGATAAGTGCAGGGAGAATGAGTATCGAAGGCACTGATGGGCCATGATGATGACTCATGGGACAACCAGGACGGACCATGCCACCATTGTGGGTGGCTGTGTAAAATGCGAGGGAGGCAACCGCGCGATAAAATGTCGGCAGGAATGTCCAGTGATGATACATGGTGCCAAGTTCCCCGGGTAGTGAGACGCTGTATTTCAGCGACACGGTTGGCGACAAACACCTTCCATCGGGACGATTGCTGATGGATCCAATGTAAGGCTATCATTGAGTCCGAGTAGAAATATAATTCGTCGAATTTGTAGTTGACGGCGTCTATTACCTTGGAAGCTAACTGAGCCAGCAATAGGCAAGCGCAAAGTTCAAGCCTGGGTAACGTTATCTGTTTCAATGGAGCGACTCTAGATTTGGAACATAACAGGTTTGACGATATGGCGTCGTTTGAATAGACCGTACGCACATAGATACAGCACGCGTAACCTTTAGCTGATGCGTCGGTGAATCCATGAAGCTGGAATGAAATGATTCGGTAATTGTTTAGACTCTTGACGGACCTTGAAATTTTAAAATGAGTGTCTGACACCAATTGAGAATAGACCTCTAACCATTGATCAGACAATGGACCTGATAAGGGTTCGTCCCAACTTGTACCCGCTAACCACAATCGCTGTACAAAATGCTTGCACCAAAATGTAATAGGGACAATGAGGCCCAAAGGGTCGTAAATTCCTGCGATGACCGATAGCACACTTCTCTTGTTGACCACCGCCACGTTGACATTCCTCTGAACGTTATATAAAAAACTGTCTTCGTTGACGTTCCATTGAATGCCCAATGTACGCACATTTTGGTTTTTGCTAAAGTCATGGGAGACGTGAGCGCGAGAGGCTATAATGGTCTGGTCATAAGAAAACCATTTATGTAAGTTAAAGCCATATCGGCTTAGTAAATTTATGATGTCAGATTTCATTTTAGACAGAACATTCGGGTTATCTGAGCCCGTCATGAGATCGTCCACATAAAAATCATTGGCTATGGCTGAGCAAGCTATAGGGTATTGGGTTTCATTTTCTTGGTCTATTTGAGCCAGACATCTTGTAGCAAGAAATGAGGCACTAGCAGTCCCATACGTGACTGTCCTCAAGGCGTAATGTTGGAGTTCCTTGTGCGGGGCGTCGCGCCAAACAATACGCTGCAAATTGGAATCCTTAGGATTAACTAAAATTTGCCGATACATCTTTTCAATGTCTTAAATGAGGACGTATCGGTGAGTTCGGAATCGAGCCATAATAGAAAACAGATCCTGCTGGACCGTGGGACCGACCATCAGTGTATCGTTCAAGGACAAATCGTCGAACTAGCAGAGCCGTCGAACACAACTCGCAACTTGGTAGTTATGCTGGAACCTTTAAAGACTGAGTGGTGCGGCAAATAAAAGGTGTCTGACTTGTCAAGCGACAAATCGTACTCATTAAGTGAAGACATGTGACCAAGATTTAAATATTCATGCATGAACTCGCTATAACCTTTGTGAAGGGCAGGGTTCTGCTTGAACTTCAGTTCTAATGACTGAAACCTGCGGATAGCTCCGCGAAGAGAATCGCCCAAGTGAGACTTGTCTGACCTGCGAGGCAGGGATACCACAAATCTGCCATCCTCATTACGAACAGTATTGGACACAAAATGATTCTTGCATTCCGAGTCCTCAGCGGAGGGATCACGAATAGAAACTTCCTCCAACTTCCAAAATTCCTTTAGTTGCGAGGAAATGTCACTCTCATTTTTACATACCATAAATGATGAAACCGGTTTCGTCATGTCGACATTAAACGGCAAATTACCTGCGAGAATGAATCCTAGTTTTGTCTCCTGAATTATGGGGAAATGCGGGCTACGGATAAACTTGATAGGTTTAATTAATTGCAAGTAATACTGAGCACCGAGCAATAAATCGACTTGCGACGAGAAGTTGAGTTGTGGGTCGGCTAAGAATATGCCCTTTGCTAAATCTAAAGATGCTACATCAAATGATTCCGCCGGGAGATTATTAGTGATGCTGGGAAGCACAGCGCAATGTATGTTTAAGCTAAAATGTTTATAGCGAGAATGTAACCTTACTCTGGTACTGAAGTCAGCTTGGGACAATGAATTGTTTATACCCGTTATGGGCAATTGAGATTTAATTAGTTTCAGACCCATGCGACGTGCGAAATCCATAGTACAGAAGTTAGCCTGCGAACCAGAATCTAATAGAATCCTAACCGGGTGCTTTCTACCTGCATGGTCAGTTGTCATGCAGACTGCGGTAGATAATAATATGGACTTATTTGTTTGTAATTTTAGCGAACACTGGTTGTTATTGGACGATCCGTTTTTGTTAGGCATATGAACCATTGTGTGATGGCGTTTCGCACACGTTCTGCAAAAAAATTTAGAGGGACAGTGGGCACTATCGTGGCCTGGACGAAAGCAATTTAGAAAAAGTTTATTTTTGATTATAATATTTTTTCTCTCATGTATAGTAAGCGTTATAAATTGTGAGCAATCAGTAATTCGGTGGTTACCCTTGCACAGCTGACATATATTATTTCCGACATGGGAATGGAATGTTGCTTTGGCCGCATTCACCGTTTTAATTTCCTTGCGATAGTGAGTCTTATCGCCAACGTTTATCTTGCTTGTTGAAGTGGTTGCGCTGTCCAGATTTTGCAATAACTGTATACGTGTATTTAAAAATTTTATGAAATTGCTAAAGTTAGGAAATCGTTCTTCTAACAAACTTTCTTTCCAAAGACGAAGCGTGTAATTATCGAGTGTTTGGGCCAAGTAATGAATGAGAATAATTTCGAATTTATTTACGGGTAGATTTAAGGAGTTTAACGCATTGATATTAGCGGTTATCTCGTCAATAAATCTGGAAATACTAATTCTGGACTCTTGTTGAACCGATTGCACACCCAAGACATTCCCCACATGATGGGCTGAGACAATTAACTTAATGTCATACCTATTTCTTAGTAGATCAATAGCTACCGCATAATTTTCATGAGTAATTGGCAGCGATTTTATCACATTTAGCGCCTCGTCACTTAATGAAGAATGCAAGTAGTGTAAATTTTGAATATCCGTCAGATCGGCTCTGACGTGTATTAATTCAAGAAATATGTTGTAATAGTGTTGCCACTCAATAATGCTACCTGAAAAGCGAGGCAATTTGATCGGTTCCAACTGTATAGGGAAGGTTTTAAGAGGCGTAATTTCGCTCTGTTGGATCTTGTGTGTCACTCCTGAAGGTTGTCTTTGTGGCAACAAAGGCATGCCACGGCCAGCAATCTCAATTTCAAAATATTTAAATTTGAAGATTGTTTGGGCCACAGGATGTTTGTGCCCATTAAATGAAATATTTTGAAATAGTGGACCAAAATGTTGCCCGTAAGGCCAAAATAAAATCCGGCCCGGAGGACCAAATGTTGCGTCTTGGAAGCTCTTGAAGGTTCTTGAGTTATTCCTAGAACGCTAAGTGGAGAGGGCTGGTTCGAAAGAAATTTGAAGTGGACTGTATGTTTTTCATGTAGTGATAGTTTATTGAAAATTATTGTAATTTTGTGCGATTGCTGACACGTGCAGAAGTTGACTCGGCATGATACCCGTTAAATTAATTAGAAATAAAAGTCAAAAGACATAATAAATAAGGCAGGAATCGCCCAAGTATAATCAGTGCATGTTGCACATACTAAATAATTAAATAATGAAAGCCAGTAGCCGCGGCTGGAAAATGTTACGAGTGATCAGCTCGGAGTATTGCAAATAACTAACTTAAATTTCGCTACAGGCAGCCCAGCTGTGTGCCGGCTGTAGACAGTAGATAAGAAAAACGTGACGTCATCTCCACGTGGCGCAGTACGGTATTCAGATTACAGAGTTTACAAGTTCAAAGTTTGAACAGAAGGAAGAGATTATTTAAAAAATAAGAAATTAAAAATGAAATTTATAAACACCCCAGGTTATAAGGGACAATCAATTAAGTAAGTTTAAATGGTGTAATGATGTTTATCACCCAAAAAATAATAAAGAATGAAATGAATTGTAAACAAACATTGCCTAATAACTGTTAAAAATTGTTTAATTAAATTTATGAATAGGATATGGCTGAAGAAATAGTACAGACCATAGGCCTAGATGTTATGTTTTATGTGATAAAGAATAGTGAGTAGTAGCCATATACAAGGGCAAAATAGATAAATAAGAAGGTGAATCAATACAGATCTAATTACACTGGAAAATCAGTTAGGAAATAATTAACAAGCCATGATATAGAAAATAATAGAAACATACAAATAGTATGAAAACCGATCCAAAACACATCAACAAAGAAACCAATCAATTATAATAACAAAACAAAACACATTAGAGTAAAATGAGATATAATTTGTATAAAATAAGTAAATATAATCAATGGCTACTTAGGCCTATAAAATGCCTAACTGGCAAAAAACAAATAACTACAATCATAGAAAATCAACAAGGAAATTAACAAATCCAAGGCGAGTAACCAGCCAAGGATAATTTGTAAATCATATTAAAAGAAAAATGTTAGAATAAGGACTTAAATTAAAAGAGAAATGTAATTCAAAAATATAACATAAATGTACAAACATTAATACTTTAAAGAACCCAACCTTATGGGATATCAAAATAATCTTTGAAAGGAAATACAAACAGTAGTGATAATATTTAATACTTAGGAAGGAAGACAGAAGAATAAAAGCAATCAGAAGGTATACAGTAAAATTCAAAATTGATAACAACGGTTATAAAGTCATGATCAACCAATCAGAATTTATTCGTAACCATGACAACAGACCGTTGGTTACTATTTTTCCGTTAAATCATAGTACTCTATAAGTGACGCTCATCCAGATTAGACGCCAGGTCGTGAATGACCTAAATTTTAATTTAAAATGTATAAAAAGTAATCAAAATTCAAAAAAGATGAACAAGTAAGAAGCAGGTGAGGAACAATAACATTTAACTGATGCCAAGGACCAATTTAAATAAAATCTAAATGAAGAAATTACCACAACTAACTTGAAAAAGATGCAAGAAGCCCCAAATCATTCAAAATTGATGACTCTTCCAGTTCACCTGAACAACGGCTTATCTCAAGTCTACTGATATGATAAGTATCATTAAATTACCCTAATTCCAGAAATAAACTCACTTTAAATATTTCTCACAGTCATCTGAACTCTCACTATAAACTGAATATAATTTCTTTCAAAGATTAAGTAAAATAATCAAACACTGAAAATGTATTAACTAAGTAAATAACCTGTTGTTAAATTGCGAACTTTTGAAACACACTTTACTACACTGCAGGAACAAATTGTAGCTACACATTATATTATTTAAGTACAAATAATCTAAGGTAGTGTACTTTTTATTGTAATCATTATTAATATTTTTCTTGTAATCACAAGAACTCAGACTTTTAACGAAAATAACTGTAAACAGACAACACAGTCGCCATACTTAACTAAATCGTTCATTCAAAATCGATTTTCGCCAAAACCCTAGAGATACTAGACTCATATTAATTGTCGGTACAAAATTATTGAATAACCAAGTATAATTTTATTGTCAAACTGAATAATTACCAATCAATAATTAAAGAAACTAGTACAGAGTGTAACCATTGTTTTTATTTCATAGGGAAGTGTATTGTATAATTTGTGCATTTTAGCGAACAACTAGGATTGATGGCCAGCACTCATGCCGCAAACTCGACGAACTACCTGCTTGATTCAGAAGGTCGAACGAAGGCGGGAATAAATTTGAATGCTCCCGGCCGTCATAGTTTGGAACACTATCTATTAATTTAATTGTTTTAAATAAACAATTTGGCGCCACCCGGGATTTACAAACCCCTATTGAACTACAGGTAAGGTTTCCACTCGCGTTGTACTGGTAATTGAAGGATCGCTACGGGAATCGTTAGCGCAAAACATAGAAGTAACGACACCAGTGTGAGGCGAACACACAACATACACTTTTACAGAGGCGACTATATCTCTTCTAGCATGACAGATAATCCACTAATAATTAATTAATTTAAGATCATAAAAATAATTAAATTACATTTACTCAAAGAATGTCAAATGAAATTCAATTACATTTCAATGGAAAACACCACTATAAAAGAAAAACAATAATTAAATAATAAAAATGCAACCATAAAAGTCAAAGAAAATAAATTAAAGGAAACTCATATTAAAAAATCAGGAGATTACCCAGGAGATTAGGAGCAGGTGATAAATATAATACCCCAAACACAAGAAGAAACAAGAAGAGGAAGTTTAGTATCAGGTGATAAACAAGATATCACGAAATCAAGAAAGAAGAGTAAAGTTAGTATCAGATGATAAAGAAGATACTCCAAACACAAGAATGAAGAAGAAATTTAAAAGCAGATAATAAAGAAGATACTCCGAACCAACCATCGGACAAAATAACACTGAGTACCTTGGTTTACCCAAGAATGAACACAAGAAGGAAGACGAGAAGAAAGGAAGAAATAGGATGGAAGAACCACAATAAAAACCTATTATTAAATACCATTAACCCCAAACCAAATGATACCATTAAAGAAAGTATAACACCCCAAAACCTTATGAAATTGTAATTATTTATAAACAAAAGTATTGTGTAGTATGATAAGAAGTGCACCAACTAAAGTTATTATATGATAAAAAATAAACAAATCTTCACAGTCCATGATGACTAAAGGTCTGGTCTGAGAATAACAAAACTCAAATATAAGTCAGAACCAACAGTGAATGTGTACTAGTGGAAGTATTTTTTAAATGTAATAAACTTCAAGTTGTAGTGTATCTATAACTTAAACAATGTGCTATAAAATAACTTTTATATTTTATAATTAACAAGTAATGAAATATTAAAATGGAAAATATTTCCAATATTTCATTAAATAAGGTCACTTTGTTATCTCAAGACATTCATAGAAATGCCAATAATAAAGAAAGTATGTGAGGAAAGTGTTTATTGTACAAGGGGATGTTAGATAATAATAGTATAATCAGAAAGGACTGATAATAGATTAAGTTTTAATAGAGTTAAGAAGTTTAAATGGCTGATATTGTTCAAACCCATGAACTCCATTTTTTAAAAGAGTTCCAATAGAATAAGGTACCTATATGTTTAGAGTAAGATGTTTTAGTCATATAACAGCATACATACAAATTAAAATGTTTAAGTATGGATGCTGTATTAATTTATAAAATGTGTTAAATGTATGTTCAAAACAGTTTAAGCAAACATGTCTAACTTTAAAGACTGCTGATTAATGTTAAATACTATTTTTTGTAACAGTAGCATGAATTAGATGCTACACATCTCAATAATTATGTAAACAATTTTATTTCATGTTGTGTTAACTTTTAAGAGTCAGAGGAGGAGTAGAAGTAAATTTATTTGAAAAAACCATATATGTAAAATACTAAACTCTAGGCCAAATAATGAATTCACAAAAATTAATATAAACCAGTTAATTCACCAATGAACCATGTAAACTAACAAGATTTATGTAAGGTGGATCGATAAATAACTACTGTAAATGATCCTATGATTTAAAAGAGTAATATAGAAAAATATCTTAAATTATTAAAAATTTTCGAAATGTAAAAAATAACTATTTTTAAAGAGGAATGGTAAATTCAGAAATTATCACTAAAAGACAGTTCAAATGTTAAATTTATAAGGATTTAAGGAAAGCAAAAAGGATTTGTGACCATGAAATTTATTATAATTATATTAATAACACTTACAATGGCAGTAATTGTGTACAAGAACGGAAACAGGTTTTTTGGGCCTAGATTTCCAAAAAGACAGAAATGGTAATTTTAACAAAAATCTCAACAAATATAAACTATGACATATCAAATTAAACAGAATGAGATAAATAAACCAATTATATGGTTAATAGTTCATGAAAGCGAACAATAAACTAAAAATATTCCATATATAATGTACCTTGGAATTATGTACATGGGAAGTGAAAATTATTTTAACAATACTTTTCCAATATTAACTTGGCAAGATACTTCCTAAGATGAAGGAAGTAAGTTAGTTCTTTGTTAACATTCAAACGGAACGGTCGATGCTGAATCGAGTTCTAAAACCGTATAATGGAGTGTAATGGGTAAAGCCTAAAATCAGTGAAAAACGGGAGTTACATAAATTAACACTTTTCGATTTAAAAACTATGAAATACTCTACGACAACGGTGAAAACGAACAATACACCACATAATACAAGTGATTTAAACCATTAAAACTACCTAATATTAATATTTCACTATACAACATATTAACGATTCTTAGCCACGAACAGACATAAAGTGAACACCTCTAACTGAAAACAATTAACACCAGTGAACACTGAACACTCATCCAGGATACCTCAAACAACATAATAGACAGTATACACGATTACGGAGATCCATAAAACAGTTATAAAGGTGAATTTATTGTGAGATTTTCCAGCGACCATATATACGTTAACCTCATCAATTCAGCCAGCCGCCATGATGGTCCCGTGATGCACTACAACCTTCTAGACTGATCTCATAGCCTGCAGATTGGTTTGAAAAATCAAATATACTAAACATTATATATTATTCACAATTTGTTAATTATTAATTATTAAGATTATTATTATTTTGTATATGTTATACTTTCTAGACCTGCCCTTCTCTGACTATATAAAATAATCGTTGAAAGAACCTTTTTTAATACTTATATAAAAATTAACCTGTAATCACAAATCGATATATCCCTGTGATGGAGTCGAACAATTGCTCTACATCGATTTAACATCGATTTTTATACATTATTGTTAATAAATCAAATTGTTTCAACTATTTGGATTGTAAAATTATTTCACATTTTAATTTAAGGGTTTAATTAACTACAAGACTTACTGGAAGGCGATAAATCTTAACTAAAAGCGAGATACTGGAGCAGCGCTGAAAATCATCAATCGATAGCTGCAAGGAGATAATCTGATTAACTCCAGATTTAGTTAAGATCTACCAGAAGTGTAAATTAAACCAAAATAACCTCACAGAATTTTGAAATTTTAAACAAAATACAGAATCAGGATTATTTCTGATTTATGACCATAACAACCAAACATAAATTTTTTTTTTAACAAAATTTTTTTTAATAAAATTTTTTCTTTCTTTTCTTTGTACAATACAAAGAATTTATATTTATTTGTAACCACAGGAAACAGGTCTTGTTACAATATATATATATATATATATATATATTACAACGATACAACGTTATTAAATGTAAGTGTTTCGGCCGCACGCTCATGTGCGATAAAATTATACAACGGTAAATAACATTTCTAACAACGTGTACGTGCATAATTAAGGGTTCAGGTGTAATTATAATAATGGTAGCCTTTTTAGGAAATTCAAAATGTTCCCATTTATTAATTTAAACAAACATATCAAGAAATAATACTATACAAATAATGATTACTTCGTCATACGATATTCATTATACATGGTTTCAAAGTTTCTTAGTTTGCTGTAATCTCATCACCAACATAAAGCTTATATCATAGACAAAATATTATTAATTTTAAATAAAAAAAAAAATTTCTTCATTATGTTATACTGTCTGGACTACTCAGTCTGAATGTGTGCTTTCAATATAAAAATATTTAACTAAGTTAACTATTTGTTCATTATTTCAACAAATCTAATTGATTCTTTCAAATGTACATTAAAATATTTTCAATCATTATCAATTCAAAATTTATGCTTTCATAATTTCTCTACAATTTTAAATTCAAATATTTTTTATAAATTATTACTGCAAAAATTATGCTTTCATAATTTCTCTACAATGCTTTCATAATTACTCTACAATTTAAATTTACGTATTTTCAATAAATTATTTCTGCAAAAATTATGCTATAATTTGTATACAAGACATTTACATCTATAAGTTATAAATTACACTTTTTGAAATTATTGTCTTTCTTTTGACAATGTTTATCAATCTTTGATTAAGTCTTTTGTTATGAGGAATACATGGCTTTCTTTCACCTTAATTGTAGCGGTTCCTCATCATACCCTGTCGTGGTCCTGAGTCCCTGATGTTGTGACTCCTGCGTAGTCTTGAAGTCCTGGATCCTTTCCTCGTCCTCCGGGTCCTCTCAGAAGTCCTGGATCCTTTCCTCGCCCTCCGGGTCCTCTCGGAAGTCCGATGACTCGTCCTTTACGTCTGGAATTTATGCCATGTAGTGCTCTCGTCCTCGGTCTGGAGTAATGCTCTTATATGTAGATCACTTGTAGACATCTGACGATTTCTTTGTTACGGTACTTTTTAATTACTGTTTTCCATTATTATGTTAAATCGAAATATTTATCGTATTACTTTACAAGTTATGATTAACAAAAAGTCTTATTGGTGTTAAACATATCGTCTAACTCTGTCCGAAGTAATTAAAAATTCGCGTCGCGAACGGACATAGCGTTCCGCCACGAATGAACACTGTTAGAAGAGAGAGATTAGCTCTCCTTGGCTTCTATTTATATTCACCAAGAAAACTGCAGCTGTCGATTCAGGAATTAGCCTGTCGACAGTTGAACCATGGCGTGATAGCCCCACTCTCATCCTACTTCACATAATTGCACTTTTTCGCCAATCGCACTGTTTAACGCGGATTTCACGGCGATAAAATATTGTCTAATTTAATGAACTATGTGATGTGCAATTATCATGATGCTCGCATCACTAGTGTAATTATAATGCTTTAAAAATCGCACTGGATTCGCACTGATTGTCCGAATTACGTAAAATTCGCACTGCATTTGTGTCTGATTTTTACACATTTTTAGAAGTTTTTACCTTCTCGCTAACATTTGTAGTTTGCTTAATATTAAATATATTCTTAATTTAGCATTGACTTGGGGTGAGGTTGCAAACTTTCAGGATCAAACAGGCTTCACACACACACACACACACTATTTACTTGTATACACACATGCAGCGGTAATCGCGTGATCCTGCGTGTTGACTCCTGTTTGCAAGCCAGCTTCCAATTTCACACCTGCTCGTCTATTATATATTATTAAAATTAAATTAAATATTTATTTTATATTATATATGCGCATTACAGCCTATGCTTGTATTATCGCAATATATATATAACCAACCGCCTTCGGTTGGTTGCTTTTCCAGTGATCTGCACAAAAATCGAGTATTAATGAAAAACGAGTACTGCCATAAAAAGGGAGACATGTATAGTAAAAGGCAACCCCCTTACTTCGAGTTGTTTTTTTACGTGGACTTCACAAGAAACGAGTATGATTTAAAAGGCATATTGGTTTCGATGTATAATTTTAGTTTGTATATTAACCTAACAACTTTTGACGTCACAGGCACACATCGGAGTTATTGCTAGAAACATTTTTCGTAAAAAATATAACTATGAAAGACGATTGCAATCGTCGGCAAACTACTTTATAACATACACAAATAAATTTTCACGATTTCTATTATCCAACTAAAAATTATATGCGATATTCACTACATATCGATGCCAATAATCGTATAATCGAAATAACGAAAATGAGTGCGGTTACGGTTATTGGGACAGTACCGTGTATTCCGTAACAGGCAATTTGCTTTATATGAAGCTTACAAAAAGGAGAAATGTTTTGAAAATAAAAAACATGAAACGAATCGGCTCTAATCAAGGTTCAGATATAGCCTACATCCGTTCTGTAGACATATATTCCTTAAAAGTGAATGGAACAGTGTTGAAAGCTTCGCAGTTGCTCGCGTGACAGCGCTGAGAAACTATACCATGTATCAAGTCTTGACAACGAAATTAAATTAAACCGTAGACGCTGAAAAACACGATACCGTTTCGATAATAATTGTGTGTGCTGAAGGTCATCACCTGAAGCCGACATCTGGCCAAGCAATTGTTTCTGGTTCAGCGGCTTTGCTTTCGATACAGATGAACATTAGGGGGCGGCCACGCCCGTGTCAGAAGCAAAATAGTCTATACGTTTAATTTGTGTTACAGTCTTAGATGTGTGTGTTTTTTTATTGGTATCTGTCTGGTATCTAAATGTTATGTACATATGTGGTTAATTTTTTATATAGGTAACTACAATCACAACACTAGATTGTTCAATTAATAAAAACGTTTTGACTTCTATTATTAAATGATCAAACGTCGGGCATGCCTTTTATTTTATCCTTTCCTTCAAATATGTAAGATTCAGAACCGAAATTTTAAATATATATATAATCAGTATTTTTTTAAATACAAGTCATATGTAACAGTATAAAATTAACTTTTGAAGTCTGCCGACTTGGATTACGTTAGCCCGTGCAAATAGCAAATTACCCAGTTAATTTTCACACCGCACAGTCTAAAATTATGGTGTACGGCGTATATAATCACAATTTATTTAATAATGCGTGGAAACAAAGTTAGAAAAGTAAATGTTTTGATTCTTTCTTTTTCGTTTTTTCCACTTCAAGGATTAGGCCTCAGAGCTGTTCCGACTCCAGTTTGAGAGTCAAGAATATGTCACATGTATATGAATGTTTATTAGTAAACACATCACTAGTTCAAAAATGCCATTCGTGTAGGTATTAGGTATTACAGCATACGGGCTCACACTAGATAAATGTAATATTGTACAAAAAATATAATATTAAAAGCATATGGTTTTCTGCTTTATTATTAATTCACTAAATTTCAACTGACAAATAATAAATGAATACAATTTCCATTTAAACAAATTAAAAACGCCAGCAGTTTAAACTAGCTGTGCACGCCCTCCATCGACACTGTAAAATTATCCACTTTAGTAGAGCTCCCGCGATCTAGTGGTGAAATTAATAACTTGGAGTACTCAATAATGAATTTATCATTTTATTCATAAATGCTCAAATTTTTCTTGTTATTTTATATTATTATTAATAATAAATAAACTTTAAACAAGAATATATTTTTTATTTTGTAAATTACAAATGTTTCAATAGTAATCCAACTATCATCATCAGATATAATTAATAAATTCAAAATAATTTAAATCAATTGTTCTAAACAGCTGTTTTATATGTTGACTAAATTTAATGTTTTACTTCCATATTCCTTAAGGAAATGGAAGTATGGTGATGGCAAAAAAATCGTGTTCGAGATTATTGCAGATTCTGATTGTACTACACTCAAAACATGAAAAAAAGTCGTTTTTCGAAAAATGTCTGTGTGTCTATCTATGTGTCTGTAGATTTTTTTTCTATTGCAAACGATAACAGCCGCAAATTCAAACAGAATCAAATAATTTTTTGCATACAGCCCTGATTTGTAGAGTACTCGCGACCTATTGTTTTTGGTGAAGATCGGTTGAGGGAAAGGGGTAGTTTACCTGCAACGGTTTTTTTTTATCAAGGGTATTTTTTTTTTTTTTGGCAAACGATAACAGCCGCAAATTCAAACAGAATCAAATAATGTTTCGCATACAGCCTGAATTGTAGAGTTCTCAAGACCTATTGCTTTTGGTGAAGATCGGTTAAGGGAAAGGGGTAGTTTACCTGCAACGTTTTATGTTTTAACAAGGGTATTTTCTATGGCAAACGATAACAGCCGCAAATTCAAACTGAATCAAAAGATTATTTGTATACAGCCCTAAATTGCAAAGTTCTCAAGACCTATTGTTTTTGGTGAAGATCGGTTAAGGGGAAGGGGTAGTTTACCTGCAGCATTTTTTTATCAAGGG
The DNA here is from genome assembly GCA_034769895.1 of Magicicada septendecula. Taxonomy (NCBI): domain Eukaryota; kingdom Metazoa; phylum Arthropoda; class Insecta; order Hemiptera; family Cicadidae; genus Magicicada; species Magicicada septendecula. Next base: position 88,097,758 of record CM068367.1, read on the forward strand.
TATTTTCTATGGCAAACGATAACAGCCGCAAATTCAAACAGAATCAAATAATTTTTTGCATACAGCCGTGATTTGTAGAGTACTCAAGACCTATTGTTTTTGGTGAAGATCGGTTAAGGGGAAAGGGTAGTTTACCTGCAACCTTTTACGTATTAACAACAGTAAAGTACTTGAAAATTCATTTAAACTTTTTCAAACAATGGTAATTGTTAAAAATAAAATAATTTTGTTGCCAGGCAATAAAATTATAATTTTTTCATTTTAATGTAAATCATGTATGAGAGAAAATATATCGTTCGTGGCAGGCAAGCATATCTCAGTTATGTAATGTTTACGTTTCCATTTTATTATTATGACTACCGCAATAAAAAGGCAGGGAAGACACACACACACACACACACAAAATTCGCGTTATTTCTGGCCTCACTCATGTTTATTTTCTTACATTTGCACGCTTTTTAAATGGAAAGTGCCGAAACCCACACCAACATAAGCCGAACGCAAGCCGAAAAATTGTCCAGCGTGGATAACGATTTGCTTCCTGTGGATCGCTGGCCAGTGTAACTGCACGTGTTTACAGAGGAACGATTCATAGACAGACTTTTCGTCTTTAGGGAATTAACCCTCTGCAAGATGCTGTGGGTCCATGAGTGACTTCGGAGCGCTCCTTCTTTTCCGCGTGTTTGTTCTGTGAAACGTACACTGTAGATTCGCAGTTTTACTCTAAGCAACGCTCAATAGGAAATGTTGAAAATTTTTGTCCACGATGTACCCTCATACACACTAAACCTGCTCTGATGTTTTAATTACGGACATCATAATATTAAAACTTTGGAAACTTGAGCACTACTTAATGGAGCTCAATCATTAACTTATACAAGCCATTAATTTTATGCATATTTTTTATATATATGTGTATAATGTTATCGGCAACAAAGAAGTAGTTTTTGTTAAAATTCCTTCCCGGGATATTTGGCCGTAGTCCAATGTTTTCTACAAAACCAGAGGTTTCGGCAATGCTATCGACTTCCATCATCAGTGAAAATCGAGTGCGATAACGTGAGGTGGTATACGTTAGTGACCACAGTACTGTGGTTAAGGCTGAAGCAGTAAGTAGAAAGAAGTAGTTTCTATGGTAATACATATTTCATTTCGAAAATGATTTTAAATATAAATCTTAGAATATGGAAGTCATGTATGGTTCTCCATACCGATATTTTATACGTGTATATAAAATATGTTATATAAATTAATTGTAAAATATAATATAAATATTTATTATTTTATTAAATTAGTAATTTTGAAAAATTTTTTTTCATTAATCTGAATTTGTTCTTGTATTAATTTATTACTTGTTCTACGTTTAAATACTTGTAAATTTTCCCATAAGGTCATTTTTGGACCTTTGGAAATGTGTTTTAATAAATATTACTAATTTAATAAGTATTTATATTATATTTTACAATTAATTATATAACGCATTTTATATACACATACAAAAACATTCAATTTAGTCTACAAATAAAACAGCTGTTTAGAACAATTTATTTACAATATTTGAATTTATTAAATTATATCTGATGATGATAGTTGTAATTTGTAACTATCGAAACATTTGTAATTTACAAAATAAAAAATATATTCTCGTTAAAAGTTTATTTATTATTAATAATAATTTATGATTTTATATATTTTTTGTTTTTAATAAGTCAGACATTAAGAATTGTCAAACTGTGTTATGTAAAAGCTTCCAGTACATAGTACAACAGTTTTTAACATGATAATGTTTTTAGGCCGGTGGCCATTCCACAAAATGCGTGATCCGTCATCGAAAAATGTAACGCTTCCACATATTCGATTCCCCACACTCTAGAAATCTTTTGTTTACAAAACATTATCATGCTTCGATGTTTCGGTTTCGTCGAAATTCTTTATGCACGCACGCACGCACGTGTGTGTGTGTGTGTGAGGGGGGAGATTTTTCAACTTTATTATAATTCTAATGTATATTTTTAGGCTGGGGGTCATTCCACAAAAATGTAACGCTTCCACACTTTCGATTCCTCACAGTCTAGAAATCTTCGGTCTCTGTCGTTTTAACATGATAATGTTTGTTATATAGTAAATATTTGTTATATGCACATTATACGTTTCAAAAGCCTAAAAACATTATCATGTTTTGATGTTTCAGTTTCGTCGAAATTTCTTTAATTTTAGCCTGGGGGTCATTCCACAAAAATGTAACCTCATCGAAAAATGTAACGCTTCCACACTTTCGATTCCCCACAGTCTAGAAATCTTCGGTCTCTGTCGTTTTAACATGATACTGTTTGTTATATAGTAAATATTTGTTATATGCACATTATACGTTTCAAAAGCCTAAAAACATTATCATGCTTCGATGTATCGGTTTCGTCGAAATTTCTTGAATTTTTTTTATGTTTATCACTTACACATCCTTTGTAATTTAGTATTTAATATTAATCCAGATTATATTAAGCAGCACGTCCGTTGTGTTAGCAACTTTCATATTTTTTGTCTGTGCCTGTCATACGATATTGTAATGTCAACTAACCCAACAATTTGAGACACACAATTTTATTAATTAATTTTTACAAACGAATTAACCAAATAATACGCTACAACATGAGACCACATTTAAATCAGACAAGACTTTGTGACTAAACTCGTTAGAATCTAAATGACATTCGCCATCACAGAAAAATTATAAAGAGCGAAGTTTCGGCCACCCGGTAGCCGTCTTTACGAGGATGCCCAAAACTATAAGTGGAACGATACTGGGCAGAAGAAGAAGAGGAAGGCCTCGAAGAAGATGGCAGCAGGATGTGGAAGAAGATCTAGAAAGATGGGCATTAGGAACTGGAGACTGAAGGCAGTGGACAGAGATGAGTGGAGACGGGTCGTAGCGGAGGCCAAGGCTCACCATGGGCTGTAGTGCTGGAGAGTAGTAGTAGTAGTAGGTAGCCGTCTTTAGGCTGTGATATCTCTTCTCTGTGATGGCAAAAGTCTGTCATTTAGATTTTAATGTTCATAAGCCATGGCAACCGTCTTTTAAACAAGATTTAACTCAGATAGAACGATATGCACAAGTATACTGAGTATCACATTGTGTTACAAACAATATTCGACAGAATAATATTTACAATTGTAATTTCTTTTTTTTAATATATATATATATATATATATATATATATATATATAAATATATATATATATATATATATATATATATATATATATATATATATATTGTAACTTTACTATCTGCGTGTTGTTGTGTTGTGTGAATATATGAGCACCTACTTGCTGTCCGATCTTGCGGTTTTTTTCCGACTAGGGCGTGTGGATTTTGGATTTGATTTCGCCAGTATGTAAACTCAAGTGTATAACAGCAGCACACTAAGTAAGTTATTTTAAAAGTGAAGAGTTTTGTGAGGTTGGTAGGCTCCGTAGTACAGCAATAAAAAAATACAATATGGGGTAATAAAACGGTGTTTATTACTCCAATGACACACAAGAATGAAATGCTTATATGATCAAATATTCTTACAAACTAAACAATAAATAAATCTTGAATAATGTTTTCTAAATGGTTGATAATTTTCAGAAGTTGAGCTCGTTATTTTGAAAGAGTTTATTTTAACTGAGAATTTAATTAATTAATTTACTTTAATTTAATTTCAATGTCTTTAAGATTTGATTCTAATGAAATAAAAACTCTAACGTTACTTGAAAATATTCCAAAACTAAACTAGGCGTGACAATCTAGTTCACGTCCCTTTATTTATTAGTGATCTGACTCACGTATACTGCAGTATGAGCAAATTATTTAATTCTTTGTTAAGATTTGTATAGCGCTTTTTGTTTTATCTACTATTAATTCTTAACTAAAGCTTATTAATTACTTATACTGGCTATACAGATTATCACACATGAATAATTCTTATTTAACTAGAGTCTTTGATTTCTGGCATCTGAATGATTTATTTTACATTGATTTTAATTAAAAAAGAAAGAAAAATTTAACGGTTGAAAAATAAATAACTTGATTTTGACTTTCCTGATTCTGAAGTGGATTGTAGAGATGCTCCGGATGTCCCTCGCTGTCCTTGTCCAATCGGCTAGAGATAGTGATCTACTTGAGCGTCCTGGGTTTTGGCGGTGAGCTCGGAAATCAGCAACCTCTGCTCTCCTGCTATTTGTTGAAGTTTTTACGTCTGTAGCTTTCTGCGAGAACTGCTTCACGTCCCTCGTCGATGCACGTTCCACGTCAGCGTGTGTGTGTGTCGTTTCGAGTTGTAGCTCTGCTTGTCAGCTGATTCACAAATGGTTTAGACGGCCTCTCTGTCGTATTCTTGAAGTAATGTCTTGTAGTCTTGTAGATCTCTTGCTTGCTTATGCCCACAGTTAGTGTAGTGCACCATAAGCTTGTTTGTTGATGTGAAAGAGTATCTTGACTGGACGCTGTAATTACGAGTCGTTACAGTTGATCTGTTTTATGATGATCGTAATTAGGCGTGTTGACCACGTAAAGTCTTCAGATGAGTCTTCACAAAACTATGGTTTTGAGACGATCGAAGATATACGTCTGTTCTTCTTGAATACTGGCAGTAGAGTGTTTGATCAGCCCCAAAACTCCAATCCGATCCGTTGGTTCGGATTTCTTCGAATGATTTGATTGGCTGACACACTCTCCCTACTACACAAAATTTGAATCACCTGAGCCCGTGGGAACGAAACTACTTTACTACAGACGGAGAATTTATATTATTATTAATATTCTTAACACAACGGAACTGAATTGTCGTTCCGGATTTCCTGTGGCACTTTTATATTGCAATTTTTGTGGCTGCAAACCAAGTTGTGCTAATTCTAAAATATACAATTTGTTGTAAATTCCTATAGCTATAACATATCAAAAGCTCTTTTATGTAGCTCAATTATTACGGAAGTTATTAACATAAAATTAATTAACTCTGTTATTATTTAATTATATTGCATAAAATTCGCACACCCTATTATTAATATTTCGGCAAACATTTTGGCTATAATGGATTTCGCCTGAATTTACTGGTTTCCGAAATATTAATAATTGAAAGTTTGGGTGTGGTCGTATGCGTTACACAGTGAGTTGATTATGTAACAGCCGCGTGTGCGCTTGTACAATGCATTATTATGATCGCTATAACATATGAGTGGAGTTTCGACTATTAAAATTTATTTAAACATCAATATAGTATACCCTTAACATATAACTCCAAATTAATGATATTTGGTCCTGTTATATACTCCTCCACCACTTTAAAAAAAAAAATGAGTGTAGTATTTACATTTTTTTTTCAATTATTTTAAATGTACATTGAATTGATTATGCTTGCTACTATACATTGTATTAATTATCTATGGACACATACATTAGTGTCAATGTTCTTTACATATTTAACTTAATTCTGATTGAACACTATTAGTAATATTATACCTGAAATCATTGTGTAGTAAATGTTTGTAGTACGGCTAGTAGTTAATTGCAGCGTTTAACTAAGAATGTTAGATAAGCGGTAGCCAACAGCGGACACGCGCTCGAGGAATGTGCTGAGTTTGTTTACAAAGTGATATCAAAGAACGCGCGACGTTAATTACTTGACCTACATTCTAACAGCTGAGCGCTACCATTGTGTGGCGAGTGCATCCTGTCCTGCACGCGTTTGTTTACTAGCGCGCTACTAACGAACTATCGTTCATACACAACTTATTTACCATTATTATTAATATTATATATCACACATTTAATTTATTTTAATACTAATTATTATTATTTAAATTATTATAAACCCTATATATTATATTATTTTCAAAGTGCGTCTAATATTTGGTAATCGTTTTTATGGGTGGTTCTACAATATTCCTCTAGCCACTCGTTAAGTCCTTCGGCGTCACCGGATATTACGTGGACACCACTCGTTAATTTTTATTAAATTTCGCACTATTTCCAAAAGTATTCATAGGTTTTTTTTTTAAATTTTAAGAGGCATTACACTTTTTCCAAACGTACGTTTTCCAATCGTTTTAACAATTAAAATATATCTTGTTAGTTGGTTACTGTTAGTAACCAAGAATTTTTATATCATTTCTTATTGGTGCATCTATATACTTTTGAGTATATAGGCTGTTTTTAATTATTATAAATTTATTTCTTATTTATAGAAAAATAATCCTTTTTAACTTTTGTTTATTATCCAATTTAATTTATATAAGGTTTTTTCTTCTATTTCCTCTTAACTTTATACATGGGTATTTAATATTTTTATTTCCTTTAATTGTATTTTTTTTTTATTTATTATTTGCTTATAGTATCCTTACACTAAACTATTTTCCTCTGCCATTTTACTCATACAGTATTATTTTATTTTAATATTATTATCTTATATTCAAACACAATTATTATATTAAACATAAAATTATACCTAAGTACAAAATCTTTGTGGCCTACACAATAGAAAGTATACAAAATTCAAACAAAACACAGATTGGTCAGTAGCAATATAGTCTACTGCTACAATTAATTGTATCTCCATCCACAGCATAAGTCTGTGAGATGCTCGTTTTAAAACCACTTACTTTCTCACTGTGTACACTATATCTCACTTTGTACCCTTTATATCACTTAATTATAGTTTATAGTGTTTTGTAATACAAAGTAATCTATAGCTATGTATATTATACCCATTTCTGACCTTTATAGTGGGGTGATTATGTTATCATTTTTGGGCCTGGGTTATGTAACGTTACAATATATATATTGCGACAACACAAATTACTAAACTATTGGCGCATAGGATATGATAGTATGTGTATTTCAAATTACAAGTCTATATTGGAGGGTTTAAGATTATTTATTGTACAAACACAAGTTATAGTTTATATGGTATATTTGAAATGTACAGAATGTAATGTTTGATATAGAGTCTTTCTTTTAAAATGTTAAATAATGTTCATACGCAAGACGTGATACGTTACATAAGAAGACTCCCACGATGATGTTGTTGAAGAGAAGGGCCGGTCTTTGCGGTATAGATGGTTCGTCCGGTGTGGCTTACAAATGACAGACGTTTCACCAGAAACGTTTACAGCTGGGCTGGCGTCCTGTAACAGCTGGGCTGGTCCTATAACAGCTGGGCTGGTGTCCTATAACAGCTGGGCTGGTGTCCTATAACAGCTGGGCTGGTGTCCTATAACAGCTGGGCTGATGTCCTATAACCGCTGGGCTGATGTCCTGTAACAGCTGGACAGGTGTCCTATAACAGCTGGGCTGATGTCCTATAACAGCTGGGCTGATGTCCTATAACAGCTGGGCTGATGTCCTATAATTCCCACGATGAATCCGACACTTCGCACACACAACGGTACTACGGATTTTATTTCTCGCAAAACTTATATAGAGTTTAAGACCAAGTAATATCTCAGGTGACAGTGAGTTTAATCTAATAACGGTATATTGAGCTTATACCTCTCCGGCTTCTTCAAGTGTTCTCGCGAATACGAAGGTCTACCGCGATCAGCAGACCACCCTATGAGGAAATCTTGCACTAGCACGGAAACGTCTTGATGGAACTATTGCGTAACAATTAATGATACTGTTACACTCACTTCTTACACACGTAATATTACAATATTAATATCGTGTGTAAAGATATAAAATCAATTGTTATGCGTCACACACGTTACTATCCCCGAAAAGTCTTAATAGATCCTTGCAAGCGGTAGAGTCTTGTACAAGGATTGTATGTACCGTTCGCGGTAGCAGCAGTGAAGAACTGCTTGTAATTTTTCGCACAATGCGTTAAAACACTGATGTGTGCAAATGTACTACACACACAGTTCTGAGTCTTCCCGTTTCACTAACGACGAATAGTTTTTACAACACCTTGCAAGCGGTAGAATTCTTGTACAAGGAGTGCACGACCCGTTCGCGGTAGATGGCGTAGAAGAACTGCCTGTGTAACGACAGGCTTAAGAAAATTTCCAACCACCAGTCAGCATTCTATTGGTGGATGGAAGTCACATGGTTAGTAAAAAGTGACCATGCACTTTTCATGCAGTAGAGTGCATTTACTTTGTAACAGCATGCATAGCGGTAATCAGACTACTCGTATCTCATGCATGACTGCCTACATACTAATAATATACATGAACGTAAACAATAGTCCAACAGGTATAGGGATTGTAGCGATACACATGTCTCAGTTCAGCTAATGTCAAAACAACGATAATACTTCACGCACCGTCCGGGAAACGTTTCCCACTCACGCACGCGCGCACATTTCCACTAACACAGTACATGAATAACCATAAATAATAATGCACAGTTTTTCTAAACTAAACCCTTAACCTTACTAAATACAATTGATAACAACCAAACTTAACCATCTACCAATATAATATGAATGTCCATTGTCTGTGTAATATATGAACTTGCCCCGCCTATCATGATCCTGTGATTCGTTGCAGGATTAACTCCTTCCCGCATAAAAAAAAAATTTTTTTTTTTCTTTAGTTAACTAACAAAAAATAAAAATTTTTTTTTTTATACCAAAACAACTTCCTAATCCTGAAATAATAATAATACCCTCGAACTAAAATCAAATAAACCTCCCCAATTAATACTAACATTTCCAACTGTCACTTTGACAGAAGCATCAAATCAAAGGACACGTGGTAACCTTCAAACCAAAACAAACCCACATGTTCTTGACACACAGATAACGAAATCTTATGCAGGGTCACAGGGTACACAGACAACATTCCTTATCAAAACTAGATTATTGTTCATTCACAGATCCATCTTACATACAACATTTAAACCTGAATTGACATATTTAAACCACTACACATTCTTACCCCTATATCCTGACATTTATTTCTGAGTTTTTTGTATAAATTTTTCTCAGTTTTGAAACGCACACGTTTACTTGGAAATACAGATTTGAATTTGTTTAATATACGCCGTAATTGCCTTATCTCGCAACCCATTAACTGAACCTTGGTGGTCGGTGAGTTATTCGTTATCTTATCTTTCGAGCGTCCCAGTCTGATAACGTGAGGTAGACAATCAACTTTAGCTGGCAATAATTCTTTCTGAACTTCCAATGCAGCATGCCGTTTATTCAATTTATCAACTTCCCAAATAATATTATGCCCGAGTTTTTTAACTCCAAGGACGGTCGCATCTACTTCCGTACCCTGTTCGTATGTTGCTTTAATTGCCTGTTTTTCAATTACCTGCGACTCACACGCTCCTGATTTTATCCTTGTGTGACATACCGGCAGAATCGGCCTTTGTATAAAGTGGGTTTGACACCTCTTTAGCAACTGCTCGTCCAACAGCGATATTCCTGTGCCGCTGTCAAACAATATCTCGCCAACATAACCATTGACTTTTGCTTCGACAATAAGGTCGGTGCAATTTTCAATCCTAATATTTCCCTCATGTTTATTACTATTATCATTATTACATACTAAATTATCCCTAATTTCGTCAGGATATAGGCCATACATAACAGTTTCATTCTTATAATTAACATTTTTCATACTTGATTGATTGAACTGCTTTTCAACTAAATCATTTTCAATAACTGTTGCTAATAAGTTGGTATTAAATTGCTGAGTTGTATTTTTATGTTGTTGTGATTGCGGCTGATTTTGTGGTGTTTGAACATGAAACTGATTACGCGGCGGTTCATTATTATTTACCATAATTGTTGTCACCCTATTGTCACCAGTATCATTCACCTCTCCGTCCTCCGTAAACACCTCAGTACCTGATATAGATTCATCTAGTACCTCATCATCAGGCCATGTGTCATAAATACCTGCACCGTTAGTATTCATACTAGTACCAGGCTCTACTACTGGTTCGGAATTTTTATGTGTTATGCATACACTGTCCGCATCCATGATAGCTTCAGATCCTATCATACGTTCACGGTTCTCGCATGCTATATCAGTTACACTATAAAATATCACCTCATCACAGCACTTACCTGAAGTATGTTCCAGATTAATAGTGTTGTTACTACTAATTTCATTTCTGTTATCTTCACTACAATCCGATGCAGAATCTAAATACTCGACTTTACCGAGATATGAACTACTAGGCCCTAATAAGGTGGTTTCTGTATAATCACTTTCAAGTTCACCTGCTACGCTACTGTTCTCCGTTAATCCTTCAGATGTCACATCTTGGTTAACTTCCATATTACTTTCGTTGAGAGTATGTTCCACAAGGACATTAGGTACTTCAAAATTATCACACGGTGCAATATTCTCAACAGATAAATCTGCTTCAATATCAGCTGACACTTCCTGTAGTTTCGCCATACTCTCCTCTCTGTCGGCGTCCATTTCTTCCCAAAATTCCTGCCTAATGGCTATCATCTCCTCATCCCTGGCTTTACTTTCCTCTGAAACTCCTTGTATATCCGATATCATCTCCTCTTCCACGGCTTTCATCTCCCCGCAGCAATTATCTGAAGTATGTTCTGGACTAATAGTGTTGCTATTACTAATTTCACTTTCGTCATCTTCATTATAATTGCATGCAACATCCATATCTCCGACCATATCGAACAACGAAATACTATGCCCTAAGCGAGTTGCCTCGTTAATATTACTTTCAATTCTATCCCAGAATTTCCGCCTAACGGCTCTACTATGCTCAGATATGGTTTTATCATCAAGTGACCTGGCCCTTAAATATTCTATAAGCTCTTTTTTATTCGACATAGTGATCACAAATTACTTTAAAATTTAGTAATTTATACTCAAAGCAAGCTATTATTATCACAACAAGATTAGAACATATGGTAACCAGTTTATATGCACGCGGAAAGCAGATCAAAACATCAACATGTAAATACCTTATCTAACATACAACAACTAATAATCTACCTCCAATATACTGATAAAATCTGTTCATATATGATATACAAGAGAATATGCAAACTTGAAAAATTATATCCTCAGCTTTTCATATGAACAACACACATACAATTTTTATGTTAATTATATTTATACGTCGGATTTTTCCAACAAATTTTATATTCATAGACAAATATATAATAGCGTAAAATTTCCGCTATTTTCCGAGCCCTACGTTGCTAAGCGCCAAAATATCTCTATGCAACAACACAAATTACTAAACTATTGGCGCATAGGATATGATAGTATGTGTATTTCAAATTACAAGTCTATATTGGAGGGTTTAAGATTATTTATTGTACAAACACAAGTTATAGTTTATATGGTATATTTGAAATGTACAGAATGTAATGTTTGATATAGAGTCTTTCTTTTAAAATGTTAAATAATGTTCATACGCAAGACGTGATACGTTACATAAGAAGACTCCCACGATGATGTTGTTGAAGAGAAGGGCCGGTCTTTGCGGTATAGATGGTTCGTCAGGTGTGGCTTACAAATGACAGACGTTTCACCAGAAACGTTTACAGCTGGGCTGGCGTCCTGTAACAGCTGGGCTGGTCCTATAACAGCTGGGCTGGTGTCCTATAACAGCTGGGCTGATGTCCTATAACCGCTGGGCTGATGTCCTGTAACAGCTGGGCAGGTGTCCTATAAAAGCTGGGCTGATGTCCTATAACAGCTGGGCTGATGTCCTATAACAGCTGGGCTGATGTCCTATAATTCCCACAATGAATCCGACACTTCGCACACACAACGGTACTACGGATTTTATTTCTCGCAAAACTTATATAGAGTTTAAGACCAAGTAATATCTCAGGTGACAGTGAGTTTAATCTAATAACGGTATATTGAGCTTATACCTCTCCGGCTTCTTCAAGTGTTCTCGCGAATACGAAGGTCTACCGCGATCAGCAGACCACCCTATGAGGAAATCTTGCACTAGCACGGAAACGTCTTGATGGAACTATTGCGTAACAATTAATGATACTGTTACACTCACTTCTTACACACGTAATATTACAATATTAATATCGTGTGTAAAGATATAAAATCAATTGTTATGCGTCACACACGTTACTATCCCCGAAAAGTCTTAATAGATCCTTGCAAGCGGTAGAGTCTTGTACAAGGATTGTATGTACCGTTCGCGGTAGCAGCAGTGAAGAACTGCTTGTAATTTTTCGCACAATGCGTTAAAACACTGATGTGTGCAAATGTACTACACACACAGTTCTGAGTCTTCCCGTTTCACTAACGACGAATAGTTTTTACAACACCTTGCAAGCGGTAGAATTCTTGTACAAGGAGTGCACGACCCGTTCGCGGTAGATGGCGTAGAAGAACTATCGTAATTATACGCGTAATGCGTTTAAACACTACTGTGTGCAGATGTACTACATACACAGTTCTGAGCCTTCCCGTTTCACTAACGACGAATAGTCTTTACAACACCTCGCAAGCGGTAGAATTCTTGTACAAGGAGTGCACGACCCGTTCGCGGTAGATGGCGTAGAAGAACTGCCTGTGTAACGACAGGCTTAAGAAAATTTCCAACCACCAGTCAGCATTCTATTGGTGGATGGAAGTCACATGGTTAGTAAAAAGTGACCATGCACTTTTCATGCAGTAGAGTGCATTTACTTTGTAACAGCATGCATAGCGGTAATCAGACTACTCGTATCTCATGCATGACTGCCTACATACTAATAATATACATGAACGTAAACAATAGTCCAACAGGTATAGGGATTGTAGCGATACACATGTCTCAGTTCAGCTAATGTCAAACAACGATAATACTTCACGCACCGTCCGGGAAACGTTTCCCACTCACGCACGCGCGCACATTTCCACTAACACAGTACATGAATAACCATAAATAATAATGCACAGTTTTTCTAAACTAAACCCTTAACCTTACTAAATACAATTGATAACAACCAAACTTAACCATCTACCAATATAATATGAATGTCCATTGTCTGTGTAATATATGAACTTGCCCCGCCTATCATGATCCTGTGATTCGTTGCAATATATATTGTAACGGGAAAACTGGTTCGTCTCTGAAAAATGTGTACAAGTTTTGTATTTGTGTAGTGCGTTCGTCTCGCACTGGGGTCGTTACATCTATTCTTGCGCTAACGATGTCCGTAGCGATGTTATATTTACCAGTACAACACAGCAGTAACCATACCTGTTTTTAAATAGGGGTGTGTGAATCCCGGGTGGCGCCAAATTGTTTATTAAAACAATTAAACTTATTAACTAATACCTTAATAGGTGTTCTCAACGATGACGGCCGGGGCGTTCACATAATTCCCGCTCGTTCAGCCTCCTGAATCTAGTAGGTAGTTGTTCGAATTACTACGCGAGTGCTGGTCGTCAAATCTAGCCTTCGTTAACAAACACAAGTAATACAATACACTCCCTATGAAATAATAACAACGGTTACTCCCTGTACTAGTTATTTTAATGGTCAATAAGTAAATTTTCAATTAGACAATTAATATTATTCTGGTTGGTTAATAATTTTGCACCGATTTTTTTACATGAAACACTTTCTCTCAGGCTGACGAAATCGATTCCGAAACGAGGTATTTATTCCAGCATTGCTGCAGTTTTAGTTAAATTACAATATACTCGTTCGAAATCGGGATTCTTTTGATTACAAGGCAAAGAATTCCTATGATTATAATAAAAAGTACATTACCTTACTTTAAGTGTACTTATATAATAAGGTGTGTGGTTATAATCTGTTCTGTAGTGTTGTTAAATGTGTTTATAAAGTTCGTATTCACACAACAGGTTACGTGTTATGTTAACAAATTTTTGGTGTGTTATTTTTCTTAATTAATCTTTGAAAGAGAATATTCGGTTAACAGTGAGAGTTCCAATTACCTTTAGTAATATTTAAAGTGAGTTTATTTTTTGTAAATAGGGTAATTCAAGATACTTAACACATCAGATGACTTGGTGTTATCAAACTTGGAGTTGGAAGAGGATTGGGTTGCAATCGTTTTCTGTTTTCATCAATCTTGGGACTTAAATAGGTCTGGCGTCCTTTTCATATTAGATGCGGTCATATTTTTATTTAACTTCCTGGTAATATGGTCCTGGGCATCAGCTGACAGTCTCAGTTGTTCGTCTGCTTCTTATTCGATCATCGTTTTTGAATTTTCTTTACTAATTTCACATTTTTTGATTAAAAATGGGTCGTTCAATATTCGGCTTCTGTTCTGCCAGAGTGACGCTTTACGAGTAACGATATTCAACCGTAATTCCGTCCCTAACGGCAGTTGCTATGGTTACCAACTAAATTTGATTGGTTTTGATTGACATAATCCATTGTTATCAAAATTTGAATTCTTTTCAAAATCCTTGTATATCTTCTGATTGCTCTTATGCCTCTATCTTCCCTCCTAAGTATTAACTATTATCACTGTTATTTGTATTTCCTTTCATAGATTAATTTGATACCCCACAAGTTTGGGTTATTTTTAAGTTTTATGATTTTACAATTATTTCAACACTTGTTAATTACATTTCTTTTTGAATTCAAATACTTATTATAATATTTTGTCTTAAAAATGATTTACAATTTATCCTTGGTGAGTCATTCATCTCGGATTTGCTAATTTCTTAGTTAACTTATTACAATTTGTAGTTGTTTGTTCTTGACAGTTAGGCATTTTCCTAGGCCTAAGTAACCATTATTTGTATTTACTTATTTCGTACAAATTATGTCTCTTTTTTGCATAATGAGTTTAGCTTTGTTATTATAATTGGTTGTTTTAAGTATTGATATGTTTTGGTTCTGTTGTAGTGTTATTATTATGTTACTATTATTTTATACATCATGAATTGCTAATCATTTACTATCTGGTTTTCTCGTTTACATTTCTTTACTTTCTTATTTATTTAATTTGCCAATAAAACAATGTGGCTAATATTTACTACTTTTGTTCACATAAATACAACATCTAGGTCTATGGTCTGTATAATTCTTCCAGCCATATCCTATTCCTAAACTTGCTTAAATAATTATATTATAATTATTTGCTAACATTGGTTTACAGTTCATTTCATTTTATATTATTTTTTGGGTGATAAACAACATCACATTTTTTGAACTTACTTTAATAATGATCCCTTGTAACATGGGGTGTTTATTGATTTGTTTTAACTTCTTAACTTTTTAAATATTCTTTACTTTCACTCCATGCTAACACTATCTATTTTCTCTTTCATGGGATTCTCCCTTTTAATTATAACTGCATTCAATTAAACTTATCAATAATGTTCCTTCTTAATTAATACTGTCTTCATCACTTTTCAGTGTTCATTATACATTAATTAACTGTTTACACTTAATCTTATTCTTAACAACTTTCTTATTTACTAATATTTTTCACTGTTAACCTTTCAGTGTTTCTTATTGATTTACTATGTGTTTATGCTTTTATCCTTCACTACTTTTCACTATACAAACATTCTTTGTTATACATTATTCTCATTTAATCATCACCTTCACTTTTAAATTATTTATTGTTTATTATTATTTAGTGTTTCTTCTTTATCACTTTATTTTGGGATTTTCACTTCCACTTTTGCACTTCTAAAATGTTTTTAGTTTTAAGTGTTTCTAAATGGGTAATCCCTATTATTACTTTCTCACTACCGTACTATCTCTTTCATTACAAATATCATTAACAATATTAACAATTTTATGTCTCTATTGATTTTAACATTACTTCTAACTCTAATATGTGGGTTAGTTTGCTTTTATAGTTAACATTCTTTAATTGGGTTTCTTTCAATTGTCATTTACTTTATTATCCATTAATTGATAATAATAATGGATTAAAATAATTACTTCAGTTATTTATTGGTTTCTTTTTCAACCTTACATTGAGTGTATTGTTTCTCCTGCTTTTCTTCATTATTACTTGTTTGTGTCTTATTATTGGGTTTCTTTTTTATTTATTTCCCTTTATCTTAGGTTTGTGTCTTTTTCATTTTCCTCCTTCTTTTTTTTTAGTGTACTTCCTTTATATCTTGTTTTTCCATCTTCTCCTTTGGGTTCATTTTAATAAGTGGCATGGAATCATTCAATTCCTTCAATTGGTTTCATTTTGCTTGGTTTCGGTTTTTTCCCTTCTTCATTCGGTTTGGTTAATCACTTTCTTCTTCATCTGGTTTTATTCTTGTTTGTTTTTTGTTGTTCCCTTCTTCTTTTGTTTTCTCTTGTTGGGTCAATCACTTGGGTTAGGTCATGTCGTCGTTTGTCGTGTCATTGTCTTTTTATTTTCTTTATATTAAACATTTTATTTTATATGAATTATTATTTTATATTCAGTATCATCTTTTTTATCCCTGGTATTGGGGTGGCTTATTTGTGTTGTAACAAAATATATATATATATATATATATACACAACAGAACTAATCAATACAAAAGGGTTGAAAATGTAGACAGTGTCATAGTTCTTCAGTTTTAAAAGATGTTTAAGTACCTTGAGTTGCCTAGACAACCTCTGTTAGTTCTATAACCCAAACAATTGGAAAGTTAGTACTTCACCACGTGAATATAGCATACATGTGCGCTTAATCTAAAACACACGCATGCGCGAGCGTGCAAACATACACACAGAGGTAAAAGATAAAAATTAAAGTTTATAGTAGCAGGATAATCTCTTCTGTCTACCTTGAGGAACACGCAATACTATTTTTAAATTAAAAACAAAACGCTATGAATATGAAAACGATATCGATAATAAAATAAACAGATACCAGAGGATGTGTGGCACAATTCACAAGACTCTGAGAAAGAAACGTTTTTCAAAAAGAAAGAAAGACTATGGGCTCATAATACCCAATATGTGGTTCAAAGAAACGGAAAAAGACATAGATGAACTCCAGATTACTTAAAAAGGCGAAGTATTCTTACCATACAAAAAAGAAATTTAAAAATACACAAGGTTTTCAAGAAAAACCCAAGAAGAGAACAGGTGCCATCTGGACTGACGAAAGGAGGGAGAGACATCGATCAAGAATGAAGGAGATACGGGAGAGGAGGAAAAGAGGAACCAGTTGAACCAAACGTAGTCCACAGTGGCTCATACGAAAAAAAAATTAATTATACGAATATAATGTAACTGTTCGTATTCTGAGAGCAAAGATACAGTCAAAAATTGCTTAGTAATGCATACACGAAGATATTACTTTTTTAAACCTCCTAAGCGATAGGTGACTTCGGATAAATCCTCTACTCGGACTGCTTCGATCGTAATACTTTTCTCTCTTGACGTTTTGATCCCTGGAATCAGAGATTGTCACTGAGTGAGCGGCCCGTGGCAGGCAACCCACCAGGTTGAAAGTAATTTTAATCAGATTATAGATATGTTACAGAAAATGTTAAAGAACACTTCATTGTACTAGACTGATAAATTTCCCTACTTATTTCGCCCTGAGCGCAGTTTATGGAATACACATGAAATAATTTGCGTTTTACGAAATAACATAAATTTAGAAATTAACTTTAAATGGCCACGAGATTGACAGACCTGCTTTCGGACCTTTCTGCAGTCGTCTTCAATTACTGTTTTACTTTTTAAAAGGTGAAGAGTTCCCTCTTGAATGGAAGACTGCGAATATTTCTACCTTCCACAAAAAGACAGCAGAAAGGTACTATCGAATTACTAAGGAGTAAGTGTAGCCAACTCCACCTGAAGGTTATAGGAAAAACTTATCAAAGCAAAAATTGACAGCCAATATAAGAATACTGAGGAACAGAATAGGTTTCGTGCAGGCCAGTCTTTTGTAGACAATAGATTCACATTAAAACAACCTCTTGGAAAAAGAACGACAAAACATGCAGAAACCCATTTAGTGTTTATAGACTCAAAAAGGCGTATGACAGTGTTCCACTGAATAAGCCATAGCGGTGTTATTAAAAAGTCAATCCTGTTAGAGCAGTGGTCCCCAAAGTGGGGTCTAGACACTTTTAAGAAAAATTAGAATATACCGTAATTTTCTCCGATTTTTGTATGCTCTAAAATCTAAATTGTAGAATCTTAAAACAATTAGTAGAATATTCCAGTATTTTTTTTGTTCAAACTAATTGTAATTGTAAACGTAATTTCAAACTAATGGCTTTAATAATGTCTTTAAATTATGCCGTGTAGCAGATCTGTTTGTCAGCCGAACTGACTAGACCTCTCTCTTACACTGCCAAAAGAAGATTCATTGGCAAAACTTTCAACTGACAGTTCATGAAAATTACAGTTTTTGCAATTACAGCTAGCGGTCTTCTGGTTATATGTAATTACTGACTACCCTGAACTCGCAAAAACAGCTTTGAAGCGTTTAACTGTGTTTCCCTCTACTTATTTGTGTGAAACCGCATTATATCTGCTCACGTACTTGAAGTCAAAGTTAATAAATAAACTTGATATCGAGAGTAACTTAATATTAAAATTATCAGACATTAAACCCAACATCGCAGTTCTAATCGTTCAAAAGCAGCTTCATTGTTTACATTAAACTACGTTTGATATCACTAGTATTATAATTTTGAAAGTTAAGAGAATTTTGATTTAATACATAAATCTACGAGTTTCTATCACATTTACTGTTTGTTTTATTTCAGAACCCAGACGGGGTTATTTGAAGGGGGGGGGGTCCGTGGACTGAAAAGTTTGGGAACCACTGTGTTAGAGCATTGGTATTAGAGCACTGTGGTTAGAGCTGTTATCACCATACACCAACATACTAGCAGTATAAAGATTGGCTCAGAACTGTCTGATGAATTCCACATTAGCACTTCCAACAGCCAAATTGTTAATTTTTTAATCTAACCACAGCGTATATTATAATACTAATTTCAGAGATTTATTAGTTTATATCCAACAATGAAAATACGCCCTCTTTCCTTTTCACGTCTGGCTTAGAGCAAGCAGAACTGACCGCCGCGGGCAGCTTGTAAAACCCGACGCTGTGTTATTTGGCTATCGCAAATAATAATGTTCATAGTTGCATATCTGATTAACTGGACTTACACGATTTAACCTTGATTTAATCTTGACAATTTCATTTAACTTTCTGAGAGAGTTTTAACCCCAAAAACCCCTCGCTGTAACATCATGTAAAATTTGCAACATATTACCTACACATTTTGTGAAATAAAACTAAAACACAAATACGAACGTGAATAGTCTCTTACAATTAGCCTACACTGTCTGCAAGTTATGACACTTCTAACAGTATGTAGCCTGTATCTGGTATGAAAATATATTTGTGTTTATTATTTCGTCGATTCACATTACTTAAAACTAACAGTGAAAAATAGAAAACTTACCTCTTGTCTCTTGAATGATACGCTACCAGTTTAAACACGCAAATAACGATTTATTATCATCAGTAAATAAAGAATACATTATCTTATCCACCAAACAATTAGGAATATTTTATTAATAAGCCTAATTTGATGAGACTTCCGTGTACTTTATATAAAAAAATAGCCACTAACGACTCGAAACGAACGCGATTTTAGATAGAATTCTGACAGGAATCTGCACATCAAGTAACGTCACGTTTTCGTAGTTCTTTGTGCGGCTTCCGATCATGATGATAATTTTAGATATAAATAAATACTATTTAGGCATATTACCAAATCGATCCGAAGTTGTTTTGAATTTAAATCTAGAAATGTTACCTACTGGCTTAATAAATAATTACAAATAATAAATTTTATTTTCAAGAACACAATACGTTTAATTAGGTTCTTAAAATTAGAATTGATTTAGTTGCAGTTGTCTGAATTGTAAATGTAGTCTTGGCTTCGATGACAGACACTTCGTTTTTCCACCAGACTTTTCATCGTGTGCTTAATAAATGGACCTGGAAGGTGGAAAATGGTGAAAACATTAATTTTGAGCTTTTCATGAATTAAAAAAAATATAATTTTCCGTTTAAAATGGCACAATTAGTTCATATGTAGCACGCTTGTATTTTAAAACAATTGTCAAAATATACTATTCCAATCAAAAAGTGACCATGACACGTCATGTCAGTTTTCCATAGATTTAATCCACAACATGGACTACAGTATGTTCAATGTGCCTGATTCGTTGTGCAAATAGCCTTTAACAGTAATGAAGAATCTGAACAAGTACCCATATATATATATAAATATCATCACAGTCTGCTACAACCTGTCATGGAGGCTATACAGCCAGTTTCCAGAGATTTGTTTCATACTAAACTTCTGAAAAAATGCCTTTATGGCTGTACACAAAATCAAAACGAGAATGTGAACAATGTGATCTGGACCAGAATTCCTAAACTATGATTGTTGAAATAAATACATACACTACATTTTGGGGTACATGATGCCATTCCCACTGACAACTGAGGGAACATAATTATATAAGTGGCTACAGAGACTTGGTCTGAAAGCTGGGAGGCAATGAGAGGAAGAGGAATGCTCAAAGAAAATAGATGGAGTGTGGGAGACTCGACAGACAAAGAATTATTAAATGGAGTAAAGAGGAAACTTTATGAAGATATATGTCAAGTGACTCTGAAGGTCCATGACCCTTAACTAACTGAACAAGTAGTTACAACTTTGTTCGATGATTCCCATAAATTTACTTTTTTTTATACTGTATAAGGAACATTTTTTCATAAACTGTACAAGCTGAAGACCTTAAATGTTAAGGGTTTGTATCTCACACTAAATTACACTTTGCATCTATCTTCGTGATTATAGATTTTATGTTGTAAAGAATCGTAAGAAATAATGCTAGTAAATCTTAAAGTACAATAAAATTAATATTTCCTATGAACATGCAAATATCCCAAAATCCCTATGGTGCAAACTGAAAAAATATGTAATAAGCTACAAGAAACAATCAGTTTGCTAATACTAACAGTTTAGGAGAAAACGTTCCTTTCATTTAAAAACATTGCATGTTTAGGAGATTCTGAGTCCCCTTAGTGACCAAGATGATTTATTATTGTCAGGGCTAACCAAAGGTCTTCCCCATCCGATTCCACCTTTATATAATCCCATGAAAAACAATTCGCAAAGTTGTAGAAGCTTTTTTTAGGTATTGTATCATTATCTACAAATGGTGTTTTTCTTAACTGAAGATAGTTTGGCTGCTATGCCACTCTGCAGCTCTGTGAGCACTTCTTGCAAGGATGCTGGTACGGACCAGCATCAATCACAGCAAATAGATCAACTACACATTCTGGAATATGCATGTCCAGCAAAACACGGAAGTGAACTTTCAAATCATTATAAAGTTGATCCATACATACAATTACTTCATCTTTTGAATCGTGTAACTGGTATCAATGAGGAAAATTGAATTAATTCAACGTCCATTACTGAAGACATAAAGCTCGGCATTTCCAATAAGCATTGTAAAGATCTCCTTGCTTGTTGTTCAACACACTAAGCATTCAAAGAGATCACAGAAATAGAATATTATCACAGTTAGTGGAGGTCATCTTTTATCCCACCTTCTTGCCTCTATACAAAACAGTCACATTCGGAGGAAGGTGAAACATAAATATTCCCAGGTTGGAGTTTGAGTTAATCAGTATGAACAGAACAGTTGTATAGAAGCCGTGTGCACTTGCCAGTTATGTATGTATTTTACTTGTGAACAGGAAGTTAATACACATCATCAAAAGTGGCTTGTTTGAAAGTATGTAAGTTAATAGAGCATTCTGGACGATAGCATGCTGTGGTGTGTTGTTCAAACAATTATTCCTCCTGTAAACATTGCTAATTGTAAGGAAAATTATTTTATAAACAAGAGTTAAATGAGTTTCACTCAGCCTAATCTAAAAGTTAACATTTTTGTAGAACCAGAATTCTGATAGCTAATCAACGCTTGTGTTACTTTACATTATGCCTGAGAGACAATTTACAACTGTAAATTGTAAATACAGTAAAACACTGCTTTACATGTCCTCTATTTATGCAATCTTTATTATTTTTAAAATATAAAATTATATAGAACATTGAGGAAAACTACAAGGAAAGAGACAAGGCTTAAATTTTATAAAACAACTGCAGTGCCTGTTTTACTGTATGGATGTGAAACATGGGTTCCTACAAAGAAAATTAAAAACCAGACTCAAACTTCTGAAATGTAATTTCTGAGAAGAACAAAAGGTTGCACGAGAGAGGATCGTTTGCACAATGAGGGTATTAGAGAAGAGCTACAGGTATTCTCCATAAATGATAAAACCCAGACTTATCACAGGGAATGGTTACAGCATCTGGACGACTACCTAAAGTTGTGTTTTGATATAGACCCTTTGGTACAAGAGATGTAGGAAGACCAAGAGTGAGATGGAGAGATACTGCATGAAGACGGAACAGGCAAAGTGCCTACTCTGTGAGGTGCAAAAGATGTATAAAATTGGCACACACGTTCAGTTGTCAAAGTGGTACTCGAAATATGTGAGCAAGATTAACAAGGAATGACCAGATGTTACAGCTCTACTTTGCACTAAACTGTGTGCTGTTAAAATGCCAGTTATTCAACTGTGCCTCAACCACTTATAAACTCAATCACATTATGTTCTAAATATAATGGGACCTATATAAAAAAATTGTTTAATGAAATTCTACTAATAACAATTGGAAACTGGAGGATGTGATACTCTACTAGCAAACGATTTGAGTTTTCCAACTCTATTATTTAGACTATTATGCAAACAGTGATAAAATTAAATTATTAAGCCACAGCTATTCCTGTCTTCACCACAAAATTAACCTGCTCACAGAATTGTGTAATGGAAAAGCTTTTGCCTGCTCGGACGCTGATGATATAAACCAAAAATAATTTTTATA
Organism: Magicicada septendecula; assembly: GCA_034769895.1. Classification (NCBI taxonomy): domain Eukaryota; kingdom Metazoa; phylum Arthropoda; class Insecta; order Hemiptera; family Cicadidae; genus Magicicada; species Magicicada septendecula. The sequence continues at coordinate 88,120,633 of CM068367.1, forward strand.
CAGCAAAAGTGAAGTCTCTGAGGCGTTATAATATCAAGAAAATAAATATGCAGAGAACGTCCTCTTGCATGTTGTGAATTAGGTGACTGAGAAAACATTGCAACCTGCACACTATCCATATTAAAAGTGAATCATCTAGCACAGATGTTACAGCTGCTGAATAATAAAACACCAGACACATTTGCACAAACATTATTAAATATAATAATTATATACCTAGCCTTATCTCCAACATGGACAAAACCAGACTGGACTGGAAACACTTGCTATCCAGACATTCATAGCCAGAGCCGGTCCGAGGAGTAAGCAAAGTAAGCAGCCGCTGAGAGCGCCGCATAGTCAAGGGCGCCGAAGGCGCGATTTAAAATTCATGTAAATGGACTCGCCCATACCTAGACACATAGGCGCCAAACGCCCTGTCACGTCTAGCTGCGTGTAACCTAACCTGTTCGTTCGCCGGCGTCTGTGAAATTGCCTTCATTCATACCATCAGTACGATATCAGTTTGTTTTGAACAGTCTTTTCGTTAAAATAAAAGACTGGCTGACGACAAGAAACATTCCGGTGCATATTATCGAAAAAGAAAGCTTCTACACTCGAAGGCAGATGAAAAACAAGCTGAATCGTTAAAAAAGTTTTTTTCGGCTCCATCTACTCCAATAAAATTAGACCGTAAAAATTTAACAAACAATAAGTTGTCAAAATCAGTGGATTTGAATGAAGAATCAGTTGACCCCGATAACGAAAATGAAGAAACAGCTAGTGAATATTGTCACGATGTCACATCTACATCTTTCCTGGAACCCTCTGAATCTACGGAGAAAACGGAAAATTCAAATGGACGTTCCCAAAATATTGATGAGGTAAGCTTAAATAAAATTAATCTTATCAAGATAATATTGTTTTAATGGTTTTTTTTTCAAACGAAGCTTACAACTAAAAAAAATTATCTATACTAATATATAAAAATTGTGTAAAATTTTTCGTTCTGGTTAATTTAAAGAGTTACCGTACTCTTTGTAACGTCGGCATGGTATGGTTTGTGCACATAAGAATCGTACACTATAGTATTGTACACGAAAAATTATGCACCAAGTTTTGTGCATAAGTACAGAAAAAAATTTTTTATTATGCACAAGTGTTTACTTTTAATTTTCTTAAATATGAAGTGTGAAACACTTATGTACAATAAAAATCTTTTTTCTGCACTTGTGCACAAAACTTGGTGCATAATTTTTAGTGTAAAATAATATCGTGTACGATTCTTATGTGCACAAACCATACCATGCTGCAACGTCAAGCTCGTATGTACACATTTCTGTATGACCACATTCACGTCACGTGCCCGCCGTGTGGAGTAAGTCATCGCAACGATAAAGGATTATGTTCGCTCTATTTAGGGTAGAGACCACAATGGTGGCCACCTTAAGGATTTTTAGCTACTTTTATCTTTTATTTCTTTAATTCTGTAAGGAAAATTATCAATTAAATTGCTTTCATACATTATTTGGAATATTTTAATGCTGAAAATATTTTTTTTTTTAGAGCAAAAACTAAAAAACAATTTTAAAATAGATGTTAAAGTTAAAAAGTCGATTTTCCATAAAAGTGGCCATCATTCATTCCAGTCATCGCCATCAAGCCATCAAAGAACACGGTTCTCACCATATGTTTTTAGGTGTTAAGAAATACATATGTAATAAAGATAAAAATATAGTATTTGTAGAAAATAAATTTTATTTAGCATATTTAACATTTTACTGTACATAAATACTATAATTAAGTAGCATATTTACATTAAAAAAAAAATTGATATATAATACATGATAATGTTTATTAATAAAAGTATTATTTCTTTTTTACAAGATATGAATAAAACTTATGTTCAAAATATTACATTGTAAGCAAAATGTAGTTGAGGTCATCCATCCATTGTCTGATTTACTAATTCTCCAGCCTTTGGAAACTTTCTCATCACAAACTTTTGGCAATCGTTTACAAGCAAATATTGTAAACGGTGGTGCAATTTCTCATGCAGCATTTGCAGTAAAGAGCGTGGTAATGTTCTCTTTGTCACAGCTAGAGGATATTTCACTTTCCTCTTTCAACTATAACAAATCCACCACCAGCCACTAAACGCATACCTGTTTCATCCATATTGAACAATCGTTCTGGATGTTTAAAAACTTCTTTTTGATCTTGAGGTAAATCCTCTACCTCAGCAAACCATTTTCTTATAGTCTTCAGTCACATTAGCTCTACATCTGCTCAAGTATTCTCCTTTTTTTGTGATAGACGAGGATGTCTTTTCATGAAGCGTTGGAACCATCCTTTACCTCATATTATTCTTAAAATATGGAATATTTAAATTTTCTTTGTTCATTGGAATGCCCATTTTGCATGTTTCTAAAAGCCAATCCTCCAAAACTGTCTCTATTTCAATGCCTAATGCTGGGTCTGATGCTATTCGTTGTGCATCTATAGATGATAATCCAGATAACTTAACGTCTAGAGTACTTCTTGAAACATTAAAAGTGTTACTTGCTTGTAGCACTGGCATCCCACTGTGAACAGCTTTAACAGCATTTATCATACTGTTATGAGAATAATTACACTTTTTCTTTATAATCTTGTTCTTCACACTATTTTTTCTATGCAATTTCGCTTCTTTAGATTTCTGTTTCTTTGAAGAACTTGCCATCCTTAATCTGAAATTAGAATTCGTTTATATAAAAATGTTAAATAACGACATTAACAAGTACAATTCTTATACAACAAACTTTAATTAAAAAACCATCTAAAAAGTAAGGTTCAGTTTTTCCTATTGTCGTACATATGGCGAGGACTGATACATTAGTCTATTCGATGACACAGTGATGGCCACCAATTTTTACAAAAATATAAAGGAATACTACATGCAGAATTATTATTAACTTAAAGTTTATTTTATGTTGAACACGCTGAAAATCTTTTTACTATCATAGCACTGCTTATTTCAATAAATTTCACAAATTACTTACCAGGTTTCCTTAGTATCCAAACTAAGAAAATGCAGTTTTAGAGCTGCTTGCTACTAAAAAAAATGTTATTTCTTTTAAAATAAGAATATCTCAAACAATTTTTTTGCGTAATACGAGCAAATAGGTAGCAGAACATACTTATGAAACTTTCGAGTTTCTAACACTATTCAATATTTTTTTAATTAACGAAATACTCACAAGTGACCACCTTCATAGACGTGGCTATCATTGTGGTCTCTACCCTATCTTCCGTCCGTCCAATTCTCAAAATTGGTGCTGCTCTTAAATTCGGAGTTTTTCGCCGAAATGGTACGCGGATAAAAATTTTCTGAAGAGAACTGTGATGTCATTTTACTGAAGAGAGGCAAGTAGGTAAACTAAGAGAATCAAAGGGTATTTTTTTCGTTATAAAGAAGTGGAGGAGCAAACGTTTCTTAATTGTAGATTGACAAAAATGAAGCTATGAATATTTCGACGTTTCGGCATAATCGAAAAGATAGCTAAAAAATATTTTAAAATACTACTAACAAAAATCCAACGAACAAGTCTTTAGGTTTCTTTTCCTGAAGTCTGTATTTCAATCAGAAATATTTTAATTTTTATGACTATTTATATCAAAGTAATTTGATATAATAACTTTGCAAAATAATAACTTTGTAGTATATTAGATTGTAGTATAATTCAATTTTTATATTGAATACTGAATTAATCTTATTTGCCCAACAGAAGTGCTTTAATCATTATTTGTTTACAGGAAGTATTGAGAGACAAGTCCTCGCCACTATCAACTGACTGTGGAGAGTGGCCATCTAAAATCACCAGTAATGTCCGGAAGTTGCTTGTTGAGCGAGGTCCAATACAAGTAAAAGACATAAACTTTCCCCTTGACTCTAAAGGTAGGAAATTTTCTCCAACTCATTATATAAGAAAACTTTATAATGGGGAACAAGTCCAAAGAATGTGGCTGATGTATTCTATATCAAAAAAATTTGTATTTTGTTTTGTCTGCAAACTTTTTGGAAATCTAGATTCATCTCTTGCTGGAGATAAAGGGTATTCAGCCTGGCAGAATTTGTCAAAGATTTTGAGTAGTCATGAGAAATCTCCAAACCACATAAAGAATTATCAATCCTGGCGAGAACTGTGCTTACGTTTACGTTTAGATAAAACTACTGACAAAGAAAATGAAAGATTAATACAAGCAGAAACAGAACACTGGAATCAAGTACTCAAAAGATTGTTGTGCATTGAATTTCTCGGCACCCAAGGGTTGGCATTTAGAGGAACGAATGATACTCTTTTCATGAGTAATAATGGTAATTTTCTTAAACTAGTCGAGTACACTGCTAAATTTGATGTAGTTATGGCTGAGCATGTTAGAAGAGTATCATCTGAAGAAACACAAGTACATTATTTAAGTAAAAGAGTACAAAATGAATTCATCAGTCTCCTTTAATCTAAAATTCAAGACCATATTTTAAATAAACTAAGCAAAGCAACATATTATTCTATCATACTGGACTGTACACCAGATGTCAGTCACACCGAGCAGATGACGATGGTTGTAAGATTTGTTCAGGTAAATGAGAATGCAGAAGCATCCATAAAAGAACATTTTTTAGGTTTTGTGCCCATTAATGACTCTACAGGTGAAGGACTCATACGGTGTTTGTTAAATGAGTTGTCAAGACTCAACATCCCATTGAAGAACATGAGAGGCCAAGGTTACGATAATGGCTCCAACATGAAAGGCAAGCATGTTGGAGTGCAGAGGAGGTTACTTGACTTAAATTCACGGGCATTTTTTGTGCCTTGTGGAAGCCATTCACTCAACTTAGTGGTTAATGATGCAGCGCTGTCATGCCCGATTGCAGTAGACTTTTTTAGCATTGTGCAAGAAGTGTTTAACTTCTTTTCTGCTTCTACATATAGATGGAGTATATTAACAGAAAACGTATCAGCTTTGACAGTAAAACCTCTGAGTAATACTCGCTGGGAGAGTAGGATTAACGCTTTGTTGCCCCTCAGATATCACATTGACAAAGTGTACGATGCTGTGTATGAAGCCTCGCAAGACCAAAAGCTTGACGCCTTTGGCAGAAATTCAGCTTTGGGAATCGCCAAAAAACTACAGAGTTTTAAGTTTCTTTGCTGTGTTGTTACTTGGCATGAAGTACTGTTCAAAATAAAAATGGTGTGGAAGGTTTTACAAATGTCACATCTGACTTACAAAGTTCAATGGGTCTTATCAAAAGTATTCAAAGTTTTCTTGAAAACATGAGATCTGATGATGGGTTCAATAGTGTAATTACAGATGCTAAGGAGCTCGCAGAGAAAATTGGAGTCATCGCTGACTTTGAGAAAGAAGTCCAAGTTCGCCCAAGAAAAGTAAAAAGGCAGTTCTCTTATGAAAGTGACGATCAACCTATAGTGAACTTGAATAGCAAAACATCGTGTAAAGTGAACTTTTTTAATGTTATACTTGACACAGCAATAGCATCTCTAAAAGAAAGGTTTGAGCTCATGGAAAACCATAGCAACGTTTTTGAATTTCTGTATAACATTAATTCTCTCAGGACGTGGAAACAAGAGAAGTTGAAGACAGTATGTACAAATCTTCAGACTACACTAACTGTTGGAGAGGATCAAGATCTTGATGGAAAAGACCTCTTTAACGAGCTTCAGATACTCGCACCCATGTTACCCTATGGAAGCTCTCCAACGGAAGCCTTAAGTTTCATAACGAAAAATTGCTTTGTAGATATATTTCCCAATGTTTTTGTAAGTTTAAGTATACTTCTGATTCTTCCAGTGACCGTTGCCAGTGGTGAAAGAAGTTTTTCAAAATTGAAAATAATAAAAACTTATTTAAGATCTACCATTAGTCAAGAACGTTTAAGTGGACTGGCTTTGATGGCCATTGAAAACGAAATTCTTGAAGACATTTATACAGATTTAATCATCAAAAACTTTGCTAAAATGAAAGCCAGGAAAATTTCCTTGTACTGTAGTTATTTCATTGTTTTAGTAGAAATTGTTACAAAGTGTAATAGACCTGTAGGAAATTACTCTCCAGCTGAAATATAGCTTGTAGTCTTGGAAAAAACTTATGTAACGATTGACTTTCTTGTTTAAAATAAATCTGTGTTAAAGATTTTTCCAGAATTTAATAACAGGTAGTTTTACAGCAATTAAAAAAGATTTAAAACAGTTGTATAACAAACTACACTGTTTGTCAAGTTAGACCTGTTTAATAAAGAATGTCAAGGTACAAAGCTGTTTGTTTTTAATGACAATACTATCCTCCACCATCCTAAAAACAGCAAACAATAACAATTATTAGTCCTGCATTTTTTACACACTATATTGAAGACGGAAGGGGGGCGCCAAAAATTTACCCGCTTACACTTAAACAATGCCTTGGACTGGCTCTGTTCATAGCAAAATATTTAGTTCACATTTTCTTTAGGTGGAAATGCTACACAAGGTTCCTAACTGAAACCTCGTTTATATTATTGTTCAAAAACACTAAGAGTTATGAGAAAAATTACAAACTGTATACATTGGCACCACAAAGCATAGAATCCGTACACACACTGATGAACATAGCCGCTATTGTCACATTGAGACAGCCGGAGAAGTCCACAGTTTCCAAGCATGCCAACACAGACCACTGCGTTCTCTTCAAGGAGACCATGATCTTGTTCTCAGCGAGGAGTTTCTTTGTTTGCCTACACATGGAGTCTGTCCAAATCCAGAAGCATGTCCCAATTGCAATGAACCAGCAGGCCAAAAGCATGGCTTTAAATAGCATCTGTCATGCTGCCCTAGCAAACCTATTAAAGTGTGCTTCTCTGTGACTGGCTTCCCTAGAACACCATAGCAATTATATAGGGAACTTTGGTTTCAGTGTTTGTTCATTGCTTTCACCTCAAAAGCAAGGCATGTTTGGCCTGTTACCTTTTCGAATGTTTTTCTACTGACGGTGGTCTCCAAAGGTGTGGCCAAAAAAGTGTAGACAAAATTTAATCGCACATGGCCCAATATGTAGTATTTTCAATGTTAAGTCTGGCCATGGTAGCCTTAGAATATGTTACACGAGATCTTCACAGATAGGTTCATTTTTGACCAGCAGTAAAATCATACTGTAATTTATATGGCATAGAAACGAAAGTGTTGATAATTGATAATGCTCCCATCCAATAATTCTATGTCCATGTAACATAGACTTAAATGTTGAAACAGAATTTCTATGACTTAACACAAGTCTGATTCAATCATCCTACATGGACGACAAAAAATCGTATGCAACTGCGATCATACAATTTTTTTTCAATGAAAGATTTCAAACAAATGCAAACGTATGGGTGTGACCTACGTGGACAACGCAGCCATGTGCGGAAGTCGCAGTAACCTGTTTGAGTTTACCCACAGTGTAATGCGTGCGACCTTTAGTCAGACAACAGACATCGGTGTGAGTGCTTCATCATGTCTGCGGAAATGTTAATATCAGAAGTGCAAAAGCATCCTAGTTTATGGAATTTACATCACCCACAGTACCAGAATCAGCTGATGAGTGACAGACTTTGGGAAAATGTTGCAGATACTTTGAGTATGTCAAGTAAGTATAAAATTACTTGTTATTTTTGGAAATGCATCTAAAAATGTTTTAAAAACTAATTAGAAAAATTCATTGTAGTTAATATACATTTCCGTTTTATGACAAAAAAGCAATATTTGTGATTGTAGTGCATTGTTTTCTTTTTGATAAACCACTTCTGTTTTCATTAACTAAAATTATTAGCTACATTACTGACATTTACATCAACTTTCATTTTCTTCCATGTACTGTATAGAGAAGGTTATGTATACAGGTCTAACAAATGTGATTTTATTTCACTAATTTGTGGCAGTTTTTGCACCACTCACTTTATATGCATTGTTTATCAGTATAAAAGAATGTCAAAACTAAGAAAATTAGATTTGTGGTTGTTAATAATAAAACATAATTCACAAGTATAAAAAAAATATACTCATAAGTATGTATTTACTTAAAATACTAATTATGATACATTTGTTATGTTAGTCCTTTATTATCACCTGTAGTCCTTTAAATTTGTCCACATTACACAATACATAATAACACATGGTTCCTGATCTATACTACAAATCATCATAAAAAAAAAAAATACTTCACATTGATATTGACTGTCGAAATGAGAACTGAGCATTACATTAGCTCTTGGTGTGGCATAATACCTTCTTCAGGTTGTACAAAATATGAGGAGAATAGCTTCCTTACAGATTTTGCTTTCCTTGAAGAGCTGTTGTTTTGTTTTGAAGGACATACCATTGATTCAGATATTTCCATGCTAATGAATAATTGTGCCTCCTTCTCACTAATTCTGTCTCGTCCTCTGGTTATGTTATGCAGGAGTGTGATTGCCTTGACAGTGTTGGATACATGTGTTTCAACTGGCACTGACAAAATATGGTATGACACGTTCGGCTTCATTGAAGGTGATAAGCTGCAGTTTGTATTATGCGTGGAGAGCCAACACATTGTATGCATGTGTAAAGTACCAACAGAGATAAACAAGTGGAAGTGGAAGTAAAGTATGACATAGCAACAATTTCATAAGGAATACCATTGCCATTAAACAGAATGTTTTTTTATAAGTTTTGCACTTGCTATAGAAGTTTCAGTAAGACGGTTGTATGACACTGCTGATCCGTTTGATTTCAAAAATGGATGATACTGCATGGACCATGTTATGTGTTAATTACTTTAAACATTTCTATGCTACAGTAAAAACACACAAGTCTAATGAAACACACATAAATAGCGATATTGTATTTTCTGTTATGAAATGAATCTGAGAGCCTTCTGTATTTTTTAAACAACGAGTTGCCATTGCTCTTGTTTGAATAACTAATTATCTTATAACTTCTTCAACCTGGTATGAAAAAATAGGCATGCCAACACATCTTCCTGGAGGACATCTCACTGGTTTTTAACACTCAGTGCCTCTGAGTAAGTTTTTAGTACATCTAACAACACGTCACACACACTCTCTGCTATCGTCACTTTCAAGATTCTTGTGTTTATGAATTTACTTCTTTCATTGCCTTATACAATTAATTACGCTCCAAAGTCTGTAAAGAGGTGTTGGGTTTGTTAAGACAAAACTATTAAAAACTGGAATCTTTTTATTAATACATGATTTATTTATTCTAAATGCTATGGATCTGAACAAATTCCTACAAGATCTGAGCATCTGCTAGACTTGCAGACGACTTCTCACTTATAACTAAAAATACAGTAAGCCAAGAAAAAAGATATAATAGTATTAGAATTCAAGAAAATAGTATATAGGAATAATTATACGTTACTAATATGAAAGAAAAATCCTTTAGATATTAACGCTGTGTTAGGCAAACATCAGGTACTTTGGTAGTGAAGCTCTGTAGTTTTTTAATTACCATAAAACTCATTTAATTCCTAATAATCATTTTAATATGATGCCTTGACCCACATCATTACAGAATGTACAAGTGACATCCAGAAAGTATAAGGCCGGGGGTCCATGAGCTGTATTTTACTGCTTGTACCTGCTGTAATTTACGGCAAGAAAATAGACTCAACGTTGCTAAACGAAGTGGCTCACACGCTGTAAGTTACAGCGGCAGTAAGAATCAAGGGACAACTCCCAAGGTCATACTGCCACTGTATAGGACATGTTCCATTTTTCTGGCGACAATTTGCCACTGGTACCTGGCTCCACGCACTGTATTTTACTGCCGTTACACTTTCGCTATTCACTTGATTTACTTATTTCCAGTTGAATTTTTACGATTTGTTTCTTTTGCTTGTTCCACTTTATTTTTTAAATGGAGTTAGACAGTGAACAAATTATTGTAGAAGTAGAAAAAATCCGGAATTATACGACATGAAAAAAGAAAGCTACGAATACAGAAAAATTGAAACATAATTATACGAATAATTATAAACAACTTTCTGACATCCAGTAAAACTCAAAAAATTTATCCGGGTATTTTTCAGTTTCTATTGCAAAACATAAAACAAGCCATTCATTTTTCTATCACTTATCAATGGATGTATCCACTACTGTCATTGAAGCAAACACCTTCGGCGTTGGCAAACAATTAGAAAACATGATTGCTTTGCATACAAATTTTAGCCTAGGCATATTGTCGAGCAATTAAGTGTAACCTAAAAGTTTTTATTAACTGTAATTAATTAACAACTAATTAAATGATTAAATTGAAACCATAATTAAAACAATTACTATCACTAGTAAGTACTTAATACTTAGATTAAGTATTTAATTTTTATACACTCATCTACACAATGCACAGTGCGGTTACTGCTTGTAGAGCCAAGCACCTCGGAATGGTAGCGGCAAATTACTGCTTCTACACGGTGTAAAATACAGCGTGTGGAGCCACCTCTTTTTTACAGCTAAATCTAGCCATAAAGTGTCGCTTGTACACGCCATAATTTACAGCTCGTGAAGCTGCGGCCTAAACGTTTGTACACAGCGTTTGTGCACAGGTACCATACGAGTCCTAGTTCACTGTTGACTAGATGGTACTGTCTCAGGAACAAGTTAGCAATTTTTAACACATGGGCTACAGTGTGTCTTATAATGCATGCAACGACGTTATGAATAAGTTGCACAAGTTCAACCTTATGTGCGGGACCATTAGGCGAACTCTTAAGTCAGCAAGTAGAGGAACACGCGTAAAATTCTACAAGGTGATGGCTCTTCCCATACTTCTTTATGGGTCTGGACTTTAACGAAAGGCCCGGCCAGTCGCATCTAAGCGGCTGAAATGAGATTTCTCAGGCACGTGGCTGGGTATACTCTCCATGATCATAGAAGAAACACAGATATATGGCAGGAACAGAATATTATGAGTATACTCGACAGGATCGCCCAGTATCGGCTGAATTGGTGGGAACATCTTTGAAGAATGGATGACTGCCGCATCTCTAAACAACTCTGGAACTATAAGCCAAGGGGACGGAGAGGTGTGGGACGTCCGAGGAAGCGCTGGAGTGACCAGCTCTAATCTTTGCCTATTTGAGACCGAAACAAACCATCCTTGGTTTAATCCATGAAGATGATGATGATGATGTTTAAAATCACAATTCTAGAAATTATCTCTACTTAATCGATTAAATGTATATATTTTATTCAACTTCCCTCATAACAAGTCTTAAAAATATTAAAGCCAATATTAAAAAATGATACATTAAAATAACTTAAATATATATTTATCTTCTGCAGCTAAAAGTTATAAATATTTCATTGTTAACATATAACAGCTTTATAAAAGTGGCATTATTAATAAAGTAAAAATATGTAGAAGAGTACACTTTATGCAAACGTGTAGCAATATTTCTCCAAGTGAAGTTGTACACCATAAATTCAAGTTCTTTTTTATTTTTTATTCACAGAATTGGTTTCTTAAATTCTGCAAACAAAATTTGATCACATCAGATCCACTCTAGTACCACTGATTTAAAATCATTCAACTCTTATTAGCTGTATTATGGTTTTCACTGTTCTCAATCTCAATCACTCTCTTGTCCATTAATGGTTTGTACAACTTTCTTACATATGCAAGTAAGCCCTGTGTATCGTTTGTTTCCGCCAACCGTTTTGCTAATTTTTCTCTACACTCCAAAACTGGATTCATTCCAATCACTGAAAAAAAAAATTAAAATATGTTAACACTTGTCCGATATGAGTGCAAATGAAGCTTTGATTTAAACTGCATATACCTTTACATTTAATATTGGTAATATTTGTATAATATTATACTGGTAATATTCAATGATGGTAAGATTGACCGGAAGACACAAAGTAAACAAAGAACTCTGCACTATTCACTCAAGAGCAAAGGCAACAGCACCTATGAGTTAAGTGAATACTGTCACAAATTCCTAGTATTGAAAGTCAGAAGAACGAACAACTCCATGGAATCTACACACACGTGCATTCAGCATGTGGAAGAAAGATAGAATGTATCTCCCCAAAACATGACTCTGATCAACAAAAGACCAACGTGGTGACTTTTCTTAAAGCAAACTCCAATAAAGTGATAAACAGCACCATAGTAAAACAGGATAGTAGTTTAAACATTTAGCGTGTGAGATAACAAATGTTTACAGATATGATGTTAAACAAAAGCCAAACAAACTTGAAAATATAAATAGAACAATCGAGCCGTAGTGCATGTAATCTTAGCAAATGATCAGATGATAAGAGACCGAGTGTTTTCAATAATCACAGTAAGTGGGATATATGCTCTGAGAAAACTGGGAGACAGAATATAAAACAGAAGCTTAATGAATCAACAAATAAATAAAAATAGATGTCAAAGACAGTATGAGGCTTATTTAAACATAAAAAAATAACATTGTAAGAAAATATTATGGAGTGGATCAGCAGAGAAAGAGACCCAGTGAAAGGTTTAGGTTTGATTAAGGATATCAAGTCTTGGAGGACCTAAAAGCTGTAAGCTGTAGGAGTAACAAAGTGGAAATAATGGAGTGAGATAACATGCAAGTCTATTCTAGAAAAATATAGCTGTTTTTATAACACTATGTGAAAGAAAACCCTAATCTTTACAGACAAAGAATCAGAATATGATCACAAAAACAAAAACTTCTTGATTCGAGTGAACGGCTGTACTGGTAATTATCACATTACATTCTACTTATCAAGAATTGAGACTTACTTGTGTACAGAGCAAAATGACTAATCAGAGCTGAGCAGAGCCAATCAGGGCTGAAATTAAAGTAAAAAATTCATGGTTGCCAAATGAAACAAAAAAAAACAAATTGTAGCACATAAACACAGAAATCATAAACTGAAAAAAAAATCAATTTATAATTTAAAAAATGGAAAGTACTAGAGTAAACATCATAAAGCACCACAAATGATTGTGTGCAACCATTAATGATAGTAAAGGCAGGTTTTGTTAATGACAAAATTTGTATAAACAAGAAATGTGTTACAAAATAACATTATAGATAACAAAACTACATCAATATATTCACAATTTGTGTTCTGCTCCTCAGGTGTTGGTATTATGTCATATGACTACTCTAAACTGTCGAGGTAAAGAAATTATATGGTGAGAATTTTCACTATCAATGAGATTACTGACTTAAATAGAGAGGAAAGAATTAAGAAGACAAAAAGACTATCAAACAAAAAAAATGTGCCTGAGAAGAATTGAGAGATAAGCATATAACTGACGGGAAAGGCATACCAATGCCTGCCTAATATCTGTAGCAGAAAAGGTATTTTTACAGTTAAAAAAATACACAATATTTTCATAACTAACAAATCATTTTCTCTACATGAAAATTTCTTTCCAACCAAACTCAAATATTGGTAAATAATAACACACATTTCTGAACTGCTCACATTTTGTCACATGCCTCTAATCACCAATTTTTAAACAGCTATTATTCACTATAATACATTAACTGGAGAATGACGATGTACACAAGAAATGACTCATTGTTATCCATATTCTATGTATTTTGCAGCTATCATCCGAATCAAACTAACAATATGATCACTTACATTTCCAAGTTTTTCCTCCATCGGGTGTCTGAAGTTCCACATAAAATTCAGGTTTCTTGGACTTAAGCACTCCATAATATGCAAAATCAAACAAAATTATGCCAGGCTCCCCATCAACAATCCTACAGCCTAGATTTGTTTCATAACATGCTATACCTCGTTTAAGTCCTGCATATTCTGCTCTAATTTCATTTTTACGCTTTTCTATATCTGTAACAAGAATTTTTAACTTAAGAAAGTAAGAGCATGAGTCTGTGCACAACAGATAACAAACATAATCACTGGTGACAATACATGCATTTGAACTGCTAAATTAGAAGAAATCCTCCATGTAACAATTTTTTTTCTGAACACTATAAAATTGTAGTAACAATGTTCTTTTAATTACCTCCACATAAAGAAATTCAAATTTCTCAATAACAAAATTGGAAAGAATTCTTGCTTATAGTTTCCACAATAAAAATGTTAAAATTAATCAGTTATTTAGTTTTACAAAAAATATCTAATGTGGTTATACAATAGGGTATTCTAGAGATGCATTATACCTACTCAAAAAATGGGTAACTCAGTTCTACTGAATGGAGGTTGTAAAATGTGAATATTTTATTGTCTGTCTTGCATAAACGATTACTAACAATGCTTTAAGCAACAGTGAATAGATACTGCACAGTAGGAAATATGATATAAAATAAGAAAATTCCCTGAAACTGAAAATGATATGTTTAATGTTATGAATCTTAAGATATGTTATATAACGGATTATATAATATGTAAACAACATGTAGTTGTGTATCAGGTACATACCGGTATTGTGTTTTGTGTTAGGCATATTAATTTAAGTTTACAATATTAAACACAGTACTGTAATGATTTTAATTATTTTACTATCATCTCCTGTGACTGCATTAAAAGTTCTTGTAGATAAGATGTACCATCAGTTAGCTGACCTGTTTATTCTATTGTATTCACTTTCTCTGTAAGTATCATACACAATACTGACAACTCTTAGCAACTCCTATATAAAGTATACACCTCATACCATTGTATATAAAAGACACACACACACACACACACACACACACACACAATCATTAAAATGTACAAAGTATATTTTTAAAAACTTACCCTGTTCATATAGTGTTGCTTGTTCGAAAAGTTTTCTAAGCTCCTCTTCGTCTGGCATTCTTTCTCTTTCCTTCTGTAAATCCTCTTTCAGTTTTTCAAGTTTCACTTCTAATTCATTCTGTGTTAATAACAATTTTGTTGTAAGTTTTATTTCTTTTTTAATATCTTCAGTTACCTGAGAAATTGCCTCTTGAGTAGTCTCAATTTTTTCTAAAATTAACACACAAAATTTTCAAAATTATGCAAAATTCTTCAGACACATGAGAAGAGGCAACATAACACACAGTATACAGCTGTGTTGATAAGCCTCAGTCTGATATTGATTTTTCTGGCATGCTTATCAATTTTTCTCGATATTCTGACACAAAAAATTACTACCAAGAAAATGTATGCAATTATTTCATAAATAAAACAAAATATACTGTGAATTACTTGTAATACTCAAAAATGTCAAAGAACTTGTAATTAACTATGTTTTTATTTTATAACTAAAAATCAAAAATTCTGATGGGATTCATATAAACAAATCATAAATATTCTTAACTAAAAACAATCAATTTTTTTAAACACGTGTTGGTGTGTGCTTTAGATAGTCTTATTGGAAATTCTTTAAAGCTAGCAAACAAAAGTCCCCGTAATAACATCAGTTTCCTACTCAGACTAGTTTACAGACAAGACGTTGTATTTCCAATGTTTCGAATGCACTGACATATGAAGATCCGACAAATTCCTTATCTACAATGTCTTCACTTTTTCATGATTTTAGTTCCCATAGCAGGAACTGTTTGCTTTGTGACAAATTAAGTGCTCTTTCTATAATTTCAATTACTGATTCTGTTCCCCCACCCCTGCATACAGTGAATAATCATGTCGGCTACCTTTTTTCTCTACATTTTATTTCAGGGTATTTACCAAAATTAATAAGAATGGTATAGGCATACTGGTCAGAAAGGTCAGGGGAGGAATCTATGGGACAGGGCAATTGGTAGGGCTATCTTGTTAAAACTACCAGTCCAGCTAAACTATTACTAAACAAAGTGCAAATAGAAAGCAATATGTCATCACTTGAAAAACGATAATACTGTACATATTTTAAATCTACGACAAACTTTATTTTTTGAAACCTGAAACTAGCTTTTCTTGTTATTTCTCTAATATGCTGTTATTAATTTAAAATTTTACAAGCATTCGTGTTTTTCAACGTCCAGTATAAAATTTGATTCAGCAGACACAATGAACATAAGTATACACTGTTAACAAACTAATAAAGTCCCTGTTCTGGGCGCATTTGTTAACAAACTCACACTTATACACACAAATTTTATCTTTATGTACATATAAATATGATCGTTATAAGGTAAACACATGTACTTACCAAATTTAAATATGTGATAGCACGTGTTTTTCATTCTCTTATAAATCTCTCTCTAAGGGGGCCAGGGTTCATTCTCGGCGAGATTCAGATTCAAAAAAGGTTGATAGAAATAAGAACGCTGATAGTTCACTGAGTGCAATTATTGGATTTTAATAGTCGAAACAAAATAAACACATATAATTAACAATGCCTCAAAATGGCGTCACGCCCAATGGTACAAAACAAAATGGTGGTTAATTTTATTCAAAATATATTCAGTCATATTATTTCCACTATTGTGAATCTTGTTACTCTTTTATAAAATTTTGACTTTTGGCTGCAGCTTTAATGATTTAATGAATCGTATCCTAACAACTACACAAACCAATGCCATTTGCATATGTGATCATGGCCATGCGTTCACTCATTCGCACTCACATTCATTCGCCCCATTGTAAATACATTGATAAAATTTTGTTAATATCGATAAATGAGCTCATTCTTAATAAAATAAAAGGTGATAATGTTTCAACTTCTCTAAATGTGTTTGGAGTTGATCCCTCGCTGAAGTTGGCTGTTCTTCCAAGGCATGGCCGGTGTTCGCCTCATGGTTCTTGTTTTATACGTTGTGCACTGATTTTACATTTTTAAGTGTTACTGTTAATAAAAAACTTGAGCCCTCTACTGCTCCACTATCACATTTTTGTTTTAGTTTCTAATAAATTTAAACTTTTGTTGAAAAACTGCCCAGACAGCGATACATCGCTGCTGACTCTTTGGATTACTGCGTTGAACTGAGACAGAGGAATATGCAAAATTGTGTGTCAAAATTTTACGTCATCAGGCTTTGTTCGAAAGGACAACGCCTAGTTACATGCGTTGTGTTTTATGCGTCATTGTCTTTTGTTATGACGAAACAGCTTCATGAACCAATCACAATGAATATTTATAATCTGTCGTCATATACACCGCCATTTCCTCGACCGGCTTTCGCTCGTCCAACGGTGACCTCGGCATGGTACTCATCTCACCGAATCTGCGCTGTTCCTTCGTATATAGGGACAATGGACCTAACCATTCTGCAGTTAATAATTATACAATAAAACATTGGAAAAATAACCTCAGATCCCATAATTAAAGTATGGGGCCTTTATGTACTGTTGCAACACACAGTATAAGTCACTTGGGAAAATTCTTCTTTGCATGAAAATTAAAAAACTGGCGCAAAGCTGCACAACAAAACCATGCTGTCTTGCAACTGTACCGCACTGACCCTTGAAACAGGGGCCATTATAAAATATGGCTGCGATACTGATGCAGAATCCTTCCTGACTCCACGCTGCGCCAACCAGTGAGAGAATGGTCTAACACACAGTAAAGGAGACATAAGGTACGTTTCTTAACACTATGAAATGACTGGTGCTGGATGGCCAGATCTGTACCTTCTCAAAGAATACTTCAATAATTCCCAATGTATTGGCATTCGAAATTCTGATACAGCGGCTGCAATCTTTTTGTAAATAAAATTTTTTTTTAGAAAAGTCCATTATTTTACTGATTTCTCTATTTCCAATTCCCTGCCATCACTTTTATTGTTTTATTACTTACTTCAATGCTTTCAACTTTTATTTGAAATCATAATCAACATCAGTTACAGTAACAGCACGCAATAATGTGTTTTCTTATATAACAAAGTGTTTATAATAATATGAAATAGAAAGACTAGCTGAGTTTCAAACACTTATTGTATTAAATCACACACAATGTATACCATCAAACAACAGCTGTTAACCTTTAACTTGTACACACTTTTAGGTGAACAAATACATCTATTATGTCCACTTACCTAGATGTTTTTGAAGTTTCCTTTTCACAATGCCTTCTATATCTGACACAACAGTGTTAATCTTATCTACAATGTCATTTACATCATGTTCAACTCTGTTTCTAACTACTTCTAGTTCCTGTTCTGGATTGACAATAAAATCTGGCAAGTCTTTAAAATAACGAAACTAAAACAAAACAAAAAATTACCCTTGTTAAAACATAAAATCTTGCAGGTAAACTACCCTATTCCCTTAACCGATCTTCACCAAAACCAAAAGGTCTTAAGAACTCTACAATTCAGGGCTGTATGCAAAACATTATTTGATTCTGTTTGAATTTGCAGCTGTTATCGTTTGCCAAAAAAAATTACCCTTGATAAAAAAACGCTGCAGGTAAACTACCCCTTTCCCTTAACCGATCTTCTCCGAAAACAATAGGTCTTGAGTACTCTACAATTCAGGGCTGTATGAAAAAAATTATTTGATTCTGTTTCAATTTGCGGCTGTTATCGTTTGCCATAGAAAATACCCTTTTTAAAACATAAAACGTTGCAGGTAAACTACCCCTTTCCCTTAACCGATCTTCACCAAAAACAATAGGTCTTGAGTACTCTACAAATCAGGGCTGCATGCAAAAAATCATTTGATTCTGTTTGAATTTGCGGCTGTTATCATTTGCCATAGAAAAAAAATCTACAGACAGACACACATACGCTTTGCAAAAAATTACTTTTTTTCATGTTTTGAGTGTAGTACATTCAGAATCTGCAATAATCTCGAACACGATTTTTTTTTCCATCACCATACTTCCATTTCCTTAAGGAACATGGAAGTAAAAAATATGTTGCATAAATAAGGAACCCACTTGAGAAAATTCCTTCAAATAAAATATTAAAAACATTTATAAATAACTTGTTATAAATATCATTTTTATGTCACTGAATAATTTAAACAGATGAACAATTTTTTCATCATGTTAATAACTTGAACTTCATAATTTCAAACTAAAACATTAGCCTATAAAATAAGAACATAAAAAATGAATTTCATCAAGTACAAGATCTTAAATAAATCTTACTATTTTAATGCCAATGCATTGCCTACAGATATATTAAAAATACTTAAGTGAATGCAGCCATCTTTACATCACATAATAGTTTCAACGAAATAATAACTTCAAATGTACAAGTTGAGCTTAAATTACCAGAAAACTTAGTAAATGTTCCGTCTAAGGACACCATGGATTCTGTCGATATTTTTGTGAAAATTACCCTAAATACTCGTCTGTAGCACTGCAGACAAAAAGAAATTGGAAAACTAGGTAACATCCCAAAATCCATGGTGTCCTACGACTAAACAATTACCGAAAAATTAAAGTAACACAATGTATGTAATCCGTGCTGTTCTAAAAACTAAATGTGGCTTAGATTACTGTTTAATAAATTACCAAAACCCTAGTGTTAGCTGTGCTTTTAAATATGAAAGAAAAACTTGTTGCTTCTTCCTATTTTGTAATGTTTCTCATCCAGTTGAAGCTAATAACTATCCATTATCTAAGCAGTTTAACGCAACAACATTAAATATTACCATAACGGGATAACTTTTATACAAACAGATAGTGTCTACTTAAAAACAGTTAACTTTTTTATTTAATGTCAGTTCAACTTTAACGTATTGAGTTTTTTTAATTTGAAAACTTTAAAACATTTTCACAAAAAGTCTGCTGAAGATTAGCAAATTAAGACGCTAATAAATTTTTTAAATTCATAATTATAATTTAATTACTTACATAATGCATGAGCGCAAACTACGCCCCAACTTATAATTAATCCTAAATCCTAAATAGTGTCCACATCATTATACAATTTACAAACAACTTGAAGAATATGTAAATATTCTATATTCTTTGGAGACAAGATAAATATATTAAAACAATCTATTAATGTAACATGTTACATTATTCTACAAAAGTTAATTTTATTATAAACATAACCAACAAGTGTACATACAATCATAACCATTATTTACACAGTACTTACCGTAGTAGATGACATTATTACTTCACATATGAATGATACAACGCGACAAATTATTTAAAAATTAATAATCTTCACACACATGGTGCACAACTTTTCAAGTCACATAGTGCTGCTAACAAAAACACGAACAACATGAACGTGAAGCCGCTACATTAACATTACCGTCTTTTTGTCACAGCCAACACACCGTAACATACAAGTTACACCAGTAAAGTTATTGTCAAATAGTGAGACAATTCTATATTATAAAATAATCAAAATGACGAATCATAGAACTGACAACATATTTTGTTCTCATTTCATTTACGATATCAGTTTCGTTTAATTATACGACAGCCTATAACGAAAACTTCAACAATTTCAAATCCTACTTCAAGCTTCAACGCGGCCGTTATATACAGTATTCGTATTCGTACTCTGTGGCCGTTATTCGACGCATGCCGCTTATATCCATGACGTCACCATTCTTCAACATTATTTACTAAACAAATTTAAATGCTAACATCTTTTCTTTTACAAATTATACGAAAAAAATTACAAGGTAAAACATTTAATTGCATTTATAAAATCTTGGCATCGTGATTTACGGAGGTTAATGTAAAAATACAACACACACACACTGACGCGTCTCACTTTAGTAAGGCAGTAAAATAATTCTTTAATTCATGGATTTTGTTGTCCTTGACGTGTCTGTCATGACAAAAATTTGTATCCAAAATTAATGTTCGGTAGTCAGAAAACTGCAATACCTATCAATAATTTGTGTTATGTTGGTATCACACGAGCCAGTTCCGACCATGGAACATGGATGTTAATATAACTGGATGCCCGACAGGGCGCTCTGCGCTCTCTAGTGAAGCAAATCTGAGATCACGGCACCCATATTTAAAGCGGGCAAAAAAAGGTAAACAGAGACGTGGAGTTAGGTTGATTTGTGCGGACCTTTTGGAGTGTAAATTGATTTAATGCTTGCTTGACTTATGACTTCGAAAAGAATATAAAATACGAAACTAACATACAAACAACATAATATGTTGTTTGTATGTTAGTTTCGTATTTTATATTATCTTCCAACATAGAAACTAAAAGTCTTTCAGCATAATCTGAAACGTAATTATATGAATAAATAACCGAACAATGTCTACAGTCAGATCTAGCTAAACAGTCGTCTAATTGCTTCTGCGTTACAGTATAAAATTATTACATCTCACTGCATATAACAACAAGGTGTACACAAACAGAAGGTATAGTCCCATTTCTCCCAGATGCAAAATGTAAGCAAACGCATGAAATCAAAGTCGAGCGAAATGGCTTATAATGCAATGCAAACAAGATTTATTTAGTCACAGTTTCCATTGATTTTTGACGAATTTTGAAAATCACAGAGTTCTAATTAATTTTATTCAGTAGTGGAATTTTTAATTTCTTACAAATCACGATATTGGCCAGCAAAACCAGTTTTATGGTAATCTATGGCTAACACATTCATTGTCAATACGTTTACACATTCATTCTGTTTATTATCATTATGTACTCTCTTCTAAAAGCCATTATTAACAAACACCAGTAGTGAATGAATAATCAAAAACCTGTAAAACTATTAATAACCATTTTACTGGGTTGGCCACATTTCTGAAAACAAAGTAAGGATACCAGCATACTGGGTTAGATTCTGTGTGTTTTTACTTCCATATTCCTTAAGGAAATGGAAGTATGGTGAGGCAAAAAAAATCTATGACATGTCGGCTACGTCATAATCCAGGGAACCTGTGATAATTGACGCTAGCCAATTATACAGGCTGCCTACGTTGTAACAAACTGAAACTCTAAACACAAGACTAACAAAATTACAATTATTCTAATTATAGGAAACAAGGGGAGGGGTTTAACTGATTTATGCACTCACTTTAATACTAACAAAGATGACATCCCTTTTATTCACACAGTATACGTAACACATTACAAATAAAGATTTTATTTACTCTGAGATTGTAAGGGGGTTTTCTATCTAAAATAAAATGATCATTTAGATAATGAGTTTACCTCGGATCCGAGTCTTTCTTTTTCTTGTTAAGAATTTTCAAATTTACCATACTTTGATTATATGATTACATTATTCCTTAAGTACCATTAGAAGAATGGTTTTATTTAGTTGAGCAACTTTTGAAGTTACATAACGAAAGTTAAGTTACAACGTATGATTACAAGAATTGGTGGTTACACCAGTTTAGATCTTAGAACTTATTAATTGTCTTTTGAAAGTCTTTTTCATCTTTAATTACTTATATTTTAAAATATGTATAACTCACGGAAGACGAGCTCCAGCGTCACCTCTTATATTATGGTTAACTGTCCGTGTCTTGACGAGTGATTCTTCCGTACTCTTGTAGTCGAGGATTGTCCTAGGGGTAGTCTGTCCAGTAATGATGAAATGGATGTGATGGTGCCAGCTAACGTGGAATCGTCAGGATTCTCGGCGATAGAGTAAAGGCAGTACAGGTCGAAGTCGTCACTTTTCACTGTTATTCACATCACCTGTTTAATTGCACCGTCGTGTTGGAGTTTACTTATTGTTTGTACATTATGTTGGAATTTCTTTTAACTTGAACAATATTTGACTGGTTATTTAAATTACAGGAGATGTCACCTCTTACACACGTTTTTCCTTTTTCTTACATGTTTGTTTCACAAACATTTACTCACTACATTTTCGTTACTTATGTCTAGCTGTCCACACTTTTAGTGGAAGTTAACACTTAAATTAAAATACACACAAAATAACATTTTTTGAAGAGCCCCAGCGTGGAGCTGTTTACAGTTAGAAAGCCGCATCGTTAATCCCTAGTTGTTACAACAGGAAAGTTGCAACGACGCGGAGCGAATACTCCGCCATAATATAGTTCCATCTTTTACTTAATACTACAGTCTTACAGTTAGACAAAATAAACCATCGAGATTTTCCTCATATACTGAAATTATTACACCTATTACTAGTGACTTTAAATTATTAATTCTTTATATTATGGTTTACACGTATTTCTTATTTAATGCCGGCTCGGTATACAAGTTGAATCCGGAATTCACAGGTCATAGCATGATAAGTTTAATAAAGGGTTAACAGTTTTATTCTTTAACTTTTGCTTCACAATTTTAATTAATTAATACTAGTTAAATTTTCTTATTTAAGTCTCATCACTACCATGAGTTAGTCCAGGGGTAATTGGTTTAATAGTGCGATTTAATGTTTTTTAACTAACTTCCCATTCTTCGATTTCTATTATTAAATTTTTTATTTTTTTACAATTTAAATCGTCACATACTCCGCCGCTTAAAATTGACATGGGGGAAAACATTTATTAAGTGGATTCGAAAGTTAGGTACTGGGGTACACTTGTCGTTACTGTGTGGAGTTTCTCTCCTTCTTCTCCCTTTTTCTTTCATTTATTTATTTGCATGAGTTATACACAACTTATTTTTTGAGTATCAAACAATATATACATATACTTACAAATTACTTCTTAAATTACGTAAAGTTCATACTTAATTACTACACTTTAAAACACACAAACTTCTACTTATTTCTATTACTTAAATCTACTACCGGTTTTTTTTTTTTTTTTTTTTTTTTGTTACTTTCTACAGAGAGTTACTATCTAGATAACTTCTTACTTAGTGGTCAGGTAGTGGTTAACTGACTACTTATTTCTCTCGTCTTTCGCTGAACAGGATCTAAGGTTGATCAGGCCTCATTCCTAATTCTATGATTGGCACTTCACATGGTTACTCAGGTACAAGATCACTTGTCTACCTAGTATTACCTTTTTCTAGTTTTATTTTTTTTTTTTACAATTTAACTGCGAAATATGTGTTCTCCGTACATATTCTTGCGTCGCAGGTTCGTACAGGGCTACTGTAACTGGGGTTAAGTACTTCTGGATTCGGTAAGGACCACACCATCGGTATGATAGTTTAGAGGTGGTCTTATCAATAGCACTACTAGTCGGCTGTGTCTTGTACATTACTAAGTCACCGACTTGGTACCTAACTAAATTAGTATCATTACTTCTCTCGTGATATTTTCGCGATTTTTCTAAGTTCGCTCTTAAATTTGAGCGGGCTTCATTCCAGATTCGTTTAATCTGCTTATCCTTAATTTGCTGAGGTAGTAAGTAATGTATTTTCCATTTTGTGGACAAGGGGTGGTTTGGCTTGTATTTGTATTGTAACTCAAACGGGGTAGACTTATGTCCTTCGTGATAAGCGGAATTGAAGGCGTACTGTATCCAGGATAGGTTCTGGTCCCAAGACGTATGGTCGTTCGCATGGTAGGCAATTAAAGCAGATTTGAGGTTTCGCAGATACCTTTCAGCAATATTGCCTTGCGGACGATACTCCGTAGTGGTAATATGGTCTATACTTAACTTGAAACACATTCTTAAATTCCTTAGCCTTAAACTGGGGTCCGTTATCTAGATGTACAGGGGTACCATAATCTTTAAATAATCTCTCCTGTAATATCTTTACAGTGGTCGACGCTAACGCTCGCCGCATGGGATACATCCAAACAAATTTGGTGAAAGAATCTACACATATGAGTAGCATCGTATTACCTGATTTAGATCGAGGGTAGGGACCTGAAAAGTCTAAATAAGGTTTAGAGAATGGGGTAGTAAGAATTTCTGAAATTAATTGCTTTATTTGACTGTTTCTTGCTGGTTTGCTGAGCGCGCATAACTTACACTTTTTGACGAAGCTAGCTATTTCGCTGTTCATATTGTTCCAATGATATTCCTTACGAATGCGATGTATTGTTTTATTTATTCCCATATGGGCTCCAATGGTAGATGAATGGAAGTATTCCATCAGCATGGGCTTAATTACATCAGGGGCGATTATCCTTAATTCCTTTCCATTCGCTATTCTGTGGCATAGTATTCTTTTACTTAATATGTATTTCTCTGATTTAATTCCTTGCTCAAGTTGTTCTATAATCGGTTTCAGAAGAGGGTCTTGTTGTTGATATTGAGCGATGTTGGTAAACGCAAGGGGGAATTAAAGTAATTACTGTGTTAACAACGTGTGTTTCCAGGCTCTCCTTGCTTTCGAGAGTATTAGTGGGCGACTGGAACATACGGGACAGGGTATCAGCGACTACATTTTGTGTACCTTTAATATGTTGTACTCTGAATTTGTAACAGTTTAACCTCAATACTCATCTTCCAATACGTCCCAACTGTTTAGGGTGATTCAGTAACCAAGATAATGCTTGATTATCAGTTTCTAAAAGGAACTCTTTATGTTCTAAAAAGTGTTCAAACTTTTCAAAAGCAAATACAATGGCTAAACATTCTAATTCATATGCGGAATATTTCTTTTCTTGGTCATTCAAGGTGCGTGAAGCATAACTAATCGGTAGCCTACTGTTTTCTATTTCTTGATAGATTACTGCGCCTAAAGCTACACTTGAACTGTCGGTCTGAACTACGAAAGGTTTCGTAAAATCTGCTAGTTGTAATACTGGGGGTGATATGATGCTTTCTTGTAGTTGTTCGAACGCAGTTTGGTGTTTTGGAGTCCATTCAAATTTCGCTCCCTTCTTTCTTAAGGCATTCAGAGGTGCGGCTATTTCGGCTAGATGGGGAATATACTTGTGGAAATAGTTTACCATTCCCAAAAATCGGGCTATTCCTTTTGCATCTCGCGGGGGTAAAAATTCTCTGATTGCACGGGTTCGTTCGGGGTCTATGCTTACCTTTCCGTTTGCCTTCACGATGTGACCTAAAAATGAAAATTGTGGGACTGCAAAATTTACCTTTTTGGGATTAACTGTTAATCCTGCCTTTTGTAATCGAGATAACACTTCGCGTAGATGTTTAAGATGTTGTTCCATCGATTCGCTATAGATTACGATGTCGTCCAGGTAGTGATACACATATCTAAATTTAATATCATAAAATATTCTCTCTAATAGTCTACTACATACGGAACTTCCTTGTGATATTCCAAAGGGTACTCTAGTAAATTGGTACAGGTTGAAAGGAACAGCAAACGCGGTTAGACGTTTGGATTCCTCCGAAAGGGGTATTTGGTGAAACGCTTGATTTAGATCCATTATCGTAAAGACTTTCGCTCTAGTGAAGTAATGAAAAGCACTGTGGATGTCTGGAAGCGGGATAGATTCAAATTCTATTCGTTTATTTAATTGCCGGTAGTCCACAACTAGTCTATGTTTGTCGTGACCTTTTGGTACTAAAAAGGAGGGTGATGAATACGGAGACGTAGAGGGTTCGATGACTCCTTGTTCTAACAACTTATCGATATGGTTCCTCATCACTTCCATTTTGGGCGGCGATAACTTGTACGGGGATAGGCGTATTACTTTGTGATCGCTCAGATTGATCTTATATTCTATCAGGTTCGTAAGTCCTAGCTTAGGGGTAAGAACGGTGGAAAACTCTTTTATTAATTTCTGCATTCTCAGCCTATCTCTATTTTCTAGATGAGATAAGTCAGACTCATGGTGTACTATGTGTGCAGTCGATGATCTAGTACTTTCTTGTTCGTCAGTTGTACTATCAAAATTATACTTCCGTGTACGGTCGAATCTAAAATAATATTTCTTCGCGTGGATGTCAAGAATTATTCCCGTTTTACTGATGAAGTCAGCTCCCAATATTAAGTCGGGTCCTATATCATCACATACTAACATTGTAAAAAACCACGTTAGATTCTTAATTTTTACTTTAATGGTGATGCTGAGTTTTATCACTATATTTTGTTTATTAGCGGTAGCACATTTTATATTCACAGTTTGATTGCGTTTCA
This sequence comes from Magicicada septendecula, assembly GCA_034769895.1. Taxonomy (NCBI): domain Eukaryota; kingdom Metazoa; phylum Arthropoda; class Insecta; order Hemiptera; family Cicadidae; genus Magicicada; species Magicicada septendecula. Next base: position 88,147,450 of record CM068367.1, read on the forward strand.
CTAGGTTGTGTTCGAATAATTTATCCGCTAACTTTTGACTGATCAAGGTTCTAGTCGATCCAGAATCGATTAATCCGAGGGTGGATGTAACACCTAGGTTAATTTGTATTAAGGGCAATAGACTTTTAGTCCAATCACATTTAGTTATCGCGTTACATTTCTCAATAAACCTTCTAACATAGGGATCTATTGCTCTAGTGTTTCTTTTTCTTTTTCTTTTGTTATTGTCGTACATTTCTTTGGGTTTACCGGTTCTCAAGTTGCTGCGGAAGACACAGGATTTCGGGTCTCCCTGCCTTACATGTTTTTTGGATTAGGGTGTTTACGTTCGTATTGCTTGTTGTTACAGTTTCTACTTATGTGTCCATACTTACCGCAGTTATAACACGTATTTTTATTACGAGGAGAGTACCTTGCTTCCGTTTTAGATTGCGTGTCATTTGATTTACCAGCGCTGTGCAAATTGCTCGGTCTATTAAATACTCGCTTTACATACTGGGTTGGCACATTGGGTACTAGGGCTCGCAATTCATTTCTATTCGCCTCGGTTGATTTCACCGCATGTCTGTTCTGATCTGAGTACCATACGTTCGACGAGTGAATACTGCATTGTTCGAGATCCGCAAAGGTGTTGGGTCGATTTACTAACGCTAAACGAGATATTTCTTCGGGAGACAATCCTACTAAAATGGTATCCACCATCTGTCTCTCATTCCACTCTACTTGCAGTAGTCGAGAAGACTCCCTGATATCTGAAATGTAATGGGCCAATCTCTCATTATTTCCTTGTACTCGTAGTACGGTCTTTCTCTTAAGTTCCTCCTAAATTCCGATGGGAATAAAATATTTTATGATTGTAGTATGCAGTTCTTCTACTGGAAGGGTAGAGCTTAATGATTCTAGCACACGATTCTTTAACGGGGGTTTACATTTCGGTAGGAGGACTTGCAAAATTTGCCCGTCATTTAGCTGCTGTAGATCTTTTATCTGCAGGAGATATTTGATGAAATTCAGTAGTTTAGTAACATTCAAACCATCAGTGTATGGAATTTCAGCTAAGAGTTTTTCTACGGGGTGAGTGATTTTTCCGTAGAGGTCTGCGTTATGATTTACGTGTTGCATAGCTTTGGGAGGACCAGATAATGCATTAGGGGTAGTCAATTCATACATTCCGGTGCGAATTTGGAAACCACTGGGAGGAGGGGTTTCAGAAATAGTCTGGGCATTTAAATCTCTATTTGGTTTTCGCTCTCGAGTAGGTTGTATTTTAGATCCGGCGGGTGATTCCTGATCCGCGTTTGGGGGAGGTTGTTGTGACGTAGGAGATTGAACTGGGGAGATGTGTAGTTTCTTCAAGGATTTTTCAATTTCATCCATTCGAAACGAGTCGGATTTTCTTCGTAATTCGTTGATGATAGTAGGTAATTGGCGTAAAGCTTCATCCGCAAAACTTTGGACTTCGGGAGGAATTTCCGTAAGGTTAGGCCAGTTCAACAAATTTTTCATTCGCCGGGTTAAGTGTTCTATCCTTTGAGTTGTCCGCAATATTACCGCAGGAGATTTCTCGTCTTGAAGGGTTTGGGACAATAAGGTCAACTCGCTATACTTGGCATTACAAGTTTCTCTCTCGCTCTCATAATCGAGTCCGCTCAGGTTGCTTAACTGCGCGGGTGCATCAAATCCACTTTCGCGTATAGACTTGCGCAATTCCGCGACTGTTACATTCGCATGGGGTAGACCACGTAAAAGAGCTTCATAAGACAGTTCGTCCTTTAATAGTAAATCTGGATTAAATAGGGCCATGTTTACCTTATATCTAACACACTAAAATTTACTTTACTACACTATACACTTATGACATACACAATTTAATTCATGGTCAAAACATTTGCATTGGTAGTAAGAGAGTTACTTCTCTTCTCAGAGAAAGAGAGAAATTTCACACAGACGTCATTTTATTGTCAACGATCAGCTGTTATGCTGGAATGTAGGTCATACTAGTTTTCTTTGTAAACAATGGCATACTTGTTGTATGCGTGGGAACGCGAGGAATACACTTGGGGTGAGGAACGTTATTGTTCTATACAACAATAGCTTACGGCTACCTTTATCGACTAATCTCGGCTGGCTTCAACAAGGGGGTAAGTGCAATACGTACCGATATGCGTTTTAAACAAGCTACAGCCCGTTATCAAGCTGAGTTTAACTATTATTTGTTTTACGTTCAAATTTAACTTTCTCTAATTCCTTTTCTTTTTAGCAGAATTAACTTACAAATTTATTTACACGTAATTAAACTGGTTTAACTTAGTCAATAGTTTATATGACTCACCGTGACAGCAGAAATATAAATTACACATTTATGCAGGCATATTCAGGAAACTACAGGTATTGAATTGTCAAAAAACAGACATGTTAAAGAATGAACAGTTTTACAAGCACTAAAAATTCATGTAGGTACTTGCATTGGTGTAATACAATAATAGTTTGAATTATTTTCGCGTATGTTAAATAAATTATATACACGTACGTGCGTAATCTCACGCACAATTCACAATGGCAAATTTATACTGTCGCTATTTTTTTTTATGCAACTTAGCCTTTTTGAGTTACATAAAATACATTAACTGAGTGCGTAGATCAGCAGAGGGTCGTATTTTTTTTATATGACACTACATAAACAATTATTTTACAAGAAAGCAGAGTGGCGCATTTTATGACGTGTCGGCTATGTCATAATCCAGGGAACCTGTGATAATTGACGCTAGCCAATTGTACAGGCTGCCTACGTTGTAACAAACTGAAACTCTAAACACAAGACTAACAAAATTACAATTATTCTAATTATAGGAAACAAGGGGAGGGGTTTAACTGATTTATGCACTCACTTTAATACTAACAAAGATGACATCCCTTTTATTCACACAGTATACGTAACACATTACAAATAAAGATTTTATTTACTCTGAGATTGTAAGGGGGTTTTCTATCTAAAATAAAATGATCATTTAGATAATGAGTTTACCTTGGATCCGAGTCTTTCTTTTTCTTGTTAAGAATTTTCAAATTTACCATACTTTGATTATATGATTACATTATTCCTTAAGTACCATTTGAAGAATGGTTTTATTTAGTTGAGCAACTTTTGAAGTTACATAACGAAAGTTAAGTTACAACGTATGATTACAAGAATTGGTGGTTACACCAGTTTAGATCTTAGAGCTTATTAATTGTCTTTTGAAAGTCTTTTTCATCTTTAATTACTTATATTTTAAAATATGTATAACTCACGGAAGACGAGCTCCAGCGTCACCTCTTATATTATGGTTAACTGTCCGTGTCTTGACGAGTGATTCTTCCGTACTCTTGTAGTCGAGGATTGTCCTAGGGGTAGTCTGTCCAGTAATGATGAAATGGATGTGATGGTGCCAGCTAACGTGGAATCGTCAGGATTCTCGGCGATAGAGTAAAGGCAGTACAGGTCGAAGTCGTCACTTTTCACTGTTATTCACATCACCTGTTTAATTGCACCGTCGTGTTGGAGTTTACTTATTGTTTGTACATTATGTTGGAATTTCTTTTAACTTGAACAATATTTGACTGGTTATTTAAATTACAGGAGATGTCACCTCTTACACACGTTTTTCCTTTTTCTTACATGTTTGTTTCACAAACATTTACTCACTACATTTTCGTTACTTATGTCTAGCTGTCCACACTTTTAGTGGAAGTTAACACTTAAATTAAAATACACACAAAATAACATTTTTTGAAGAGCCCCAGCGTGGAGCTGTTTACAGTTAGAAAGCCGCATCGTTAATCCCTAGTTGTTACAACAGGAAAGTTGCAACGACGCGGAGCGAATACTCCGCCATAATATAGTTCCATCTTTTACTTAATACTACAGTCTTACAGTTAGACAAAATAAACCATCGAGATTTTCCTCATATACTGAAATTATTACACCTATTACTAGTGACTTTAAATTATTAATTCTTTATATTATGGTTTACACGTATTTCTTATTTAATGCCGGCTCGGTATACAAGTTGAATCCGGAATTCACAGGTCATAGCATGATAAGTTTAATAAAGGGTTAACAGTTTTATTCTTTAACTTTTGCTTCACAATTTTATTTAATTAATACTAGTTAAATTTTCTTATTTAAGTCTCATCACTACCATGAGTTAGTCCAGGGGTAATTGGTTTAATAGTGCGATTTAATGTTTTTTAACTAACTTCCCATTCTTCGATTTCTATTATTAAATTTTTTATTTTTTTACAATTTAAATCGTCACAAATCGTGTTCGAGATTATTGCAGATTCTGATTGTACTACACTCAAAACATGAAAAAAAGTCGTTTTTCGAAAAGTGTCTGTGTGTGTGTCCGTCTGTCTTAGATTTTTTTTCTATGGCAAACGATAACAGCCACAAATTCAAACAAAATCAAATAATTTTTTGCATACAGCCCTGATTTGTAGAGTACTCACGACCTATTGTTTTTGGTGAAGATCGGTTGAGGAAAAGGAGTAGTTTACCGGCAACGGTTTTTTTGTCAAGGGTAATTTTTTTTTACTTCCATGTTCCTTAAGGAAATGGAAGTATGGTGATGGCAAAAAAAATCGTGTTCGAGATTATTGCAGATTCTGAATGCACTACACTCAAAACATGAAAAAAAGTCGTTTTCCGAAAAGTGTCTGTGTGTGTGTCTGTCTGTCTCTAGATTTTTTTTTTTTTGGCAAACGATAACAGCCGCAAATTCAAACAGAATCAAATAATTTTTTGCATACAGCCCTGATTTGTAGAGTACTCACGACCTATTGTTTTTGGTGAAGATCGGTTGAGGGAAAGGGGTAGTTCACCTGCATCGGTTTTTTTTACTTCCATGTTCCTTAAGGAAATGGAAGTATGGTGATGGCAAAAAAAATCGTGTTCGAGATTATTGCAGATTCTGATTCTACTACACTCAAAACATGAAAAAAGTCGTTTTCCGAAAAGTGTCTGTGTGTCTATAGATTTTTTTTCTATGGCAAACGATAACAGCCGCAAATTCAAACAGAATCAAATAATGTTTTGCACACTGCCCTGAATTGTAGAGTTCTAAACACCTGCTGGTTTTGGTGTAGAGCGATTAAGGGAATAGGGTAGTTTACCTGCAACATTTTATGTTTTAACAAGGGTAATTTTTTTATGACGAACGATAACTGGCATAAATTCAAACAGAATCAAATAATGTTTTGCATGCATCTCTGAATTGTAGACAAATCAAGGCTTGTTGATTTTGGTGAAGATCGGTTAAGGGAAAAAGGTAGTTTAACTGCAACGTTTTATGTGATAACAAGGTTAATTTTGTATATGATAAACGATAACTGCCGTAAATTCGATCATAATCAAATAATATTTTGCATTCGTCCCTAAATTGTAGAGTTCTCAAGACCCCTGTTGTTTTGTTGTGAAGATCGGTAAATGGAATAGGGTATTTACCAGCAAAGTTTTTTGTTTTATCAAGGGTGTTTTCTATGGCAAACGATAAGAGCCGCAAATTCAAACAGAATCAAATAATTGTTTACATACAGGGCTGAATTGTAGAGTACTTAAGACATATCGTTTTTGGTGAAGATCGGTTAAGGGAAAGCGGTAGTTTACCGGCAACGGTTTTTTATCAAGGGTAATTTTTACTTCCATGTTCCTTAAGGAAATGGAAGTATGGTGATGGCAAAAAAAATCGTGTTCGAGATTATTGCAGATTCTGATTGTACTACACTCAAAACATGAAAAAAAGTCGTTTTTCGAAATGTGTGTGTGTGTGTGTGTGTGTGTGTGTGTGTGTGTGTGTGTGTGTGTGTGTGTGTGTGTGTGTGTGTGTGTGTGTGTGTGTGTGTGTGTGTGTGTGTGTGTGTGTGTGTGTGTGTGTGTGTGTGTGTGTGTGTGTGTGTGTGTGTGTGTGTGTGTGTGTGTGTGTGTGTGTGTGTGTGTGTGTGTGTGTGTGTGTGTGTGTGTGTGTGTGTGTGTGTGTGTGTGTGTGTGTGTGTGTGTGTGTGTGTGTGTGTGTGTGTGTGTGTGTGTGTGGATTTTTTTTCTATGGCAAACGGTAACAGCCGCAAATTCTAACAGAATCAAATAATTTTTTGTATACAGCCCTGATTTGTAGAGTACTCGCGACCTACTGTTTTTGGTGAAGATCGGTTGAGGGAAAGGGGTAGTTTACCTGCAACGGTTTTTTTTTATCAAGGGTAATTTTGTTTGTTTGGCAAACGGTAACAGCCGCAAATTCAAACAGAATCAAATAATATTTCGCATACAGCCCTGAATTGTAGAGTTCTCAAGATCTGTTGATTTTGGTAAAGATCGGTTATGGGGAAGGGGTAGTTTACCGGCAACGTTTTATGTTTTAACAAGGGTATTTTTTATGGCAAACGATAACAGCCGCAAATTCAAATATAATCAAATAATATTTTGCATACTGCCCTGAATTGTAGAGGTCTCAATACCTATTGGTGTTGGTGAAGATCGGTTAAGGGAAAGGGGTAGTTTACCTGCAACGTTTTATGTTTTAAAAGGGTATTTTCTATGGCAAACGATAAGAGCCGCAAATTCAAACAGGATCAAATACGTTTTTGCACACTGCCCTGTTTTGTTGAGTACTAAAGACCTATTGTTTTTGGTGAAGATCGGTTAAGGGAAAGGGGTAGTTTACCAGACACATTTTTTGTCTTATTAAGGGTATTTTGTATGGCAAACGATAACAGCCGCAAATTCAAACAGAATCATATAATATTTTGCATACAGCCCTGAAATGTAGAGTTCTCAAGACCTGTTGGTTTTGGTGAAGATCGGTTAAGGGAATAGGGTTGTTTACCAGCAACATTTTATGTTTTATCAAGGGTAATTTTGTTTTGACGAACGATAACTGCCATACATTATAACAGAATCAATTACTCTTCTGCATACCTTTGTGAATTATACAGAACTCAAGGTCTGTTGATTTTGTTGAAGATCGGTTAAGGGAAAGGGGTAGTTTACCTGCAACGTTTTATGTTTTAACAAGGGTATTTTTTTCTATGACGAACGATAACTGCCGTAAATTCAAAGAGAATCAACTAATGTTTTGTATACAGCCCTGAATTGTAGAGTTCTCAAGACATATTGTTTTTGGTGAAGATTGGTTAATGGAATAGGGTAGTTTAACAGCAACGTTTTATGTTTTATCAAGGGTGTTTTCTACGGCAAACGATAACAGCCGCAAATTCAAACAGAATCAAATAATTGTTTCCATACAGGACTGAATTGCAGATTACTCAAGACCTATCGTTTTTTGTGAAGATCGGTTAAGGGAAAGGGGTAGTTTACCTGCAACGGTTTTTTATCAAGGGTTATTTTTTTCTATAGTAAACGATAACAGCCGCAAATTCCAACAGAATCAAATGATGTTTTGCATACAGCCCTGTATTGTAGTGTTCTCAATACCTATTGGTGTTGGTGAAGATCGGTTAAGGGAAAAGGGTAGTTTACCAGCAACATTTTATGTTTTAACCAGGATAATTTTTTATATGACGAACGATAACTGCCGTAAATTCAAACAGAATCAACTAGGTTTTTGCATACCTTTTTGAACTAAAGAGAACTCAAGGTCTGTTGATTTTGTTGAAGATCGGTTAAGGGAATAGGGTTGTTTACCAGCAACATTTTATGTTTTATCAAGGGTAATTTTTTTTTTACGAACGATAACTGCCGAAAATTCAATGAGAATCAAATAATTTTTTGCACTCTTTCCTGAGTTGCAGAGAGCTCAAGGTCTATTGATTTTGGTGAAGATCGGTTAAGGGAATAGGGTTGTTTACCAGCAACATTTTATGTTTTATCAAGGGTAATTTTTTTTTGACGAACGATAACTGCCGTACATTAAAACAGAATCAACTACTCTTCTGCATACCTTTTTGAATTATACAGAACTCAAGGTCTGTTGATTTTGGAGAAGATCGGTTAAGAGAAAGAGGTAGTTTACCTGAAACATTTTATGATTTAACAAGAGTAAAATAATTAATTTTTATAAATAAAGTATCCTGATAAGAAGCTCATAGTAATCCACTGTAGAAACGTAGATGAAATATCTATAAATGAAGAGGTTAGGTGAATGGGGTGGGGGTAACTTTCTATTATTAAAAATTATAGTTGAAGGTGGAGGGGAGATTTTTTATATGTGTACTACGTTATCGGCAACAAAGAAGTAGTTTTTTGTTAAAATTGCTTCCCGGGCTCTTTAGCCGTAGTCCAATTTTTTCTACAAAACCAGACTTTTCGGCAGTGCCATCGATTGCCATCATCGGTGAAAATCGAGTGCGTAAACGTGAGGTGGTATACGTTAGTGACCACAGTACAGTGGTTAATGCTGAAGCAATAAGTAGAAAGGTGTAGTTTCTATGGAAATATTTCATTTCAAATATGATTTTAAATATAAATCTTAGAACATGGAAGTCATGTATGGTTCTCCATACCGATATTTTCTATGGTAAACGATAATAGCCGCAAATTCAAACAGAATCAAATAATGTTTCGCATACAGCCCTGAATTTTAGAGTTCTCAAAACCTATTGTTTTTGGTAACGATCGGTTAAGGGAATAGGGTACTTTACCTGCAACGTTTTATGTTTTAACAAGGGTAATTTTTTTCTATGACGAACGATAACTGGTGCATATTCAAATAGAATCAAATAATTTTTTGCATACGTCCCTGAATTGTAGAGATCTCAAGGTCTATTGATTTTGGTGAAGATCGGTTAAGGGGAAGGGGTAGTTTACCTGCAACCTTTTACGTTTTAACAACAGTAAAGTATTTGAAAATTCATTTAAACTTTTTCAAACAATGGTAATTGTTAAAAAAAAAATAATTTTGCCGCCAGGCAATAAAATTATAATTTTTTCATTTTAATGTAAATCATGTATGAGAGAAAATATATCGTTCGTGGCAGGCAAGCACATCTCCAATTATGTAATGTTTATTTTCTATGGCAAACGATAACAGCCGCAAATTCAAACAGAATCAAATAATGTTTTGCACACTGCCCTGAATTGTAGAGTTCTAAACACCTGCTGGTTTTGGTGTAGAGCGATTAAGGGAATAGGGTAGTTTACCTGCAACATTTTATGTTTTAACAAGGGTAATTTTTTTATGACGAACGATAACTGGCATAAATTCAAACAGAATCAAATAATGTTTTGCATGCATCTCTGAATTGTAGACAAATCAAGGCGTGTTGATTTTGGTGAAGATCGGTTAAGGGAAAAAGGTAGTTTAACTGCAACGTTTTATGTGATAACAAGGTTAATTTTGTATATGATAAACGATAACTGCCGTAAATTCGATCATAATCAAATAATATTTTGCATTCGTCCCTAAATTGTAGAGTTCTCAAGACCTGTTGTTTTGTTGTGAAGATCGATAAATGGAATAGGGTATTTACGAGGAAAGTTTTTTGTTTTATCAAGGGTGTTTTCTATGGCAAACGATAAGAGCCGCAAATTCAAACAGAATCTAATAATTGTTTGCATACAGGGCTGAATTGTAGAGTACTTAAGACATATCGTTTTTGGTGAAGATCGGTTAAGGGAAAGCGGTAGTTTACCGGCAACGGTTTTTTATCAAGGGTAATTTTTACTTCCATGTTCCTTAAGGAAATGGAAGTATGGTGATGGCAAAAAAAATCGTGTTCGAGATTATTGCAGATTCTGATTGTACTACACTCAAAACATGAAAAAAAGTAGTTTTTCGAAAAGTGTGTGTGTGTGTGTGTGTGTGTGTGTGTGTGTGTGTGTGTGTGTGTGTGTGTGTGTGTGTGTGTGTGTGTGTGTGTGTGTGTGTGTGTGTGTGTGTGTGTGTGTGTGTGTGTGTGTGTGTGTGTGTGTGTGTGTGTGTGTGTGTGTGTGTGTGTGTGTGTGTGTGTGTGTGTGTGTGTGTGTGTGTGTGTGTGTGTGTGTGTGTGTGTGTGTGTGTGTGTGTGTGTAGATTTTTTTTCTATGGCAAACGGTAACAGCCGCAAATTCTAACAGAATCAAACAATTTTTTGTATACAGCCCTGATTTGTAGAGTACTCGCGACCTACTGTTTTTGGTGAAGATCGGTTGAGGGAAAGGGGTAGTTTACAGGCAACGGTTTTTTTTTATCAAGGGTAATTTTGTTTGTTTGGCAAACGGTAACAGCCGCAAATTCAAACAGAATCAAATAATATTTCGCATACAGCCCTGAATTGTAGAGTTCTCAAGATCTGTTGATTTTGGTAAAGATCGGTTATGGGGAAGGGGTAGTTTACCGGCAACGTTTTATGTTTTAACAAGGGTATTTTTTATGGCAAACGATAACAGCCGCAAATTCAAACATAATCAAATAATGTTTTGCATACTGCCCTGAATTGTAGAGGTCTCAATACCTATTGGTGTTGGTGAAGATCGGTTAAGGGAAAGGGGTAGTTTACCTGCAACGTTTTATGTTTTAAAAGGGTATTTTCTATGGCAAACGATAAGAGCCGCAAATTCAAACAGGATCAAATACGTTTTTGCACACTGCCCTGTTTTGTTGAGTACTAAAGACCTATTGTTTTTGGTGAAGATCGGTTAAGGGAAAGGGGTAGTTTACCAGACACATTTTTTGTCTTATTAAGGGTAATTAAGGGTATTTTGTATGGCAAACGATAACAGCCGCAAATTTAAACAGAATCATATAATATTTTGCATACAGCCCTGAAATGTAGAGTTCTCAAGACCTGTTGGTTTTGGTGAAGATCGGTTAAGGGAATAGGGTTGTTTACCAGCAACATTTTATGTTTTATCAAGGGTAATTTTGTTTTGACGAACGATAACTGCCATACATTATAACAGAATCAATTACTCTTCTGCATACCTTTGTGAATTATACAGAACTCAAGGTCTGTTGATTTTGTTGAAGATCGGTTAAGGGAAAGGGGTAGTTTACCTGCAACGTTTTATGTTTTAACAAGGGTATTTTTTTCTATGACGAACGATAACTGCCGTAAATTCAAAGAGAATCAACTAATGTTTTGTATACAGCCCTGAATTGTAGAGTTCTCAAGACATATTGTTTTTGGTGAAGATTGGTTAATGGAATAGGGTAGTTTAACAGCAACGTTTTATGTTTTATCAAGGGTGTTTTCTACGGCAAACGATAACAGCCGCAAATTCAAACAGAATCAAATAATTGTTTCCATACAGGACTGAATTGCAGATTACTCAAGACCTATCGTTTTTTGTGAAGATCGGTTAAGGGAAAGGGGTAGTTTACCTGCAACGGTTTTTTATCAAGGGTTATTTCTTTCTATAGTAAACGATAACAGCCGCAAATTCCAACAGAATCAAATGATGTTTTGCATACAGCCCTGTATTGTAGTGTTCTCAATACCTATTGGTGTTGGTGAAGATCGGTTAAGGGAAAAGGGTAGTTTACCAGCAACATTTTATGTTTTAACCAGGGTAATTTTTTATATGACGAACGATAACTGCCGTAAATTCAAACAGAATCAACTAGGTTTTTGCATACCTTTTTGAACTAAAGAGAACTCAAGGTCTGTTGATTTTGTTGAAGATCGGTTAAGGGAATAGGGTTGTTTACCAGCAACATTTTAAGTTTTATCAAGGGTAATTTTTTTTTTACGAACGATAACTGCCGAAAATTCAATGAGAATCAAATAATTTTTTGCACTCTTTCCTGAGTTGCAGAGAGCTCAAGGTCTATTGATTTTGGTGAAGATCGGTTAAGGGAATAGGGTTGTTTACCAGCAACATTTTATGTTTTGTCAAGGGTAATTTTTTTTTGACGAACGATAACTGCCGTACATTAAAACAGAATCAACTACTCTTCTGCATACCTTTTTGAATTATACAGAACTCAAGGTCTGTTGATTTTGGAGAAGATCGGTTAAGAAAAAGAGGTAGTTTACCTGAAACATTTTATGATTTAACAAGAGTAAAATAATTAATTTTTATAAATAAAGTATCCTGATAAGAAGCTCATAGTAATCCACTGTAGAAACGTAGATGAAATATCTATAAATGAAGAGGTTAGGTGAATGGGGTGGGGGTAACTTTCTATTATTAAAAATTATAGTTGAAGGTGGAGGGGAGAATTTTTTATATGTGTACTACGTTATCGGCAACAAAGAAGTAGTTTTTTGTTAAAATTGCTTCCCGGGCTCTTTAGCCGTAGTCCAATTTTTTCTACAAAACCAGACTTTTCGGCAGTGCCATCGACTGCCATCATCGGTGAAAATCGAGTGCGTAAACGTGAGGTGGTATACGTTAGTGACCACAGTACAGTGGTTAATGCTGAAGCAATAAGTAGAAAGGTGTAGTTTCTATGGAAATATTTCATTTCAAATATGATTTTAAATATAAATCTTAGAACATGGAAGTCATGTATGGTTCTCCATACCGATATTTTCTATGGTAAACGATAATAGCCGCAAATTCAAACAGAATCAAATAATGTTTCGCATACAGCCCTGAATTTTAGAGTTCTCAAAACCTATTGTTTTTGGTAACGATCGGTTAAGGGAATAGGGTACTTTACCTGCAACGTTTTATGTTTTAACAAGGGTAATTTTTTTCTATGACGAACGATAACTGGTGCATATTCAAATAGAATCAAATAATTTTTTGCATACGTCCCTGAATTGTAGAGATCTCAAGGTCTATTGATTTTGGTGAAGATCGGTTAAGGGGAAGGGGTAGTTTACCTGCAACCTTTTACGTTTTAACAACAGTAAAGTATTTGAAAATTCATTTAAACTTTTTCAAACAATGGTAATTGTTAAAAATAAAATAATTTTGCCGCCAGGCAATAAAATTATAATTTTTTCATTTTAATGTAAATCATGTATGAGAGAAAATATATCGTTCGTGGCAGGCAAGCACATCTCCAATTATGTAATGTTTATTTTCTATGGCAAACGATAACAGCCGCAAATTCAAACAGAATCAAATAATGTTTTGCACACTGCCCTGAATTGTAGAGTTCTAAACACCTGCTGGTTTTGGTGTAGAGCGATTAAGGGAATAGGGTAGTTTACCTGCAACATTTTATGTTTTAACAAGGGTAATTTTTTTATGACGAACGATAACTGGCATAAATTCAAACAGAATCAAATAATGTTTTGCATGCATCTCTGAATTGTAGACGAATCAAGGCTTGTTGATTTTGGTGAAGATCGGTTAAGGGAAAGAGGTAGTTTACCTGCAACGTTTTATGTGATAACAAGGTTAATTTTGTATATGATAAACGATAACTGCCGTAAATTCGATCATAATCAAATAATATTTTGCATTCGTCCCTAAATTGTAGTGGTCGCAAGGCCTGTTGATTTTGGTAAAGATTGGTTACAGGGAAAGGGTAGTTTACCAGAAACATTTTTTGTTGTAACAAGAGTAAAGTACTTAATTTTGATAAATAAAGTATCCTGATAAGAATATCTTCATAATCCACTGTAGAAACGTAGATTAAATGTCTAAAAATGTAGAGGGTAGTTGAACGTGGTGGGGGTAATTTTCTATAAATGAAAATTATAGTTGAAGTGGGAGGTGTGTACTACGCTATCGGCAACAAAGTAGTAGTATGTTGTTAAAATTCCTTCCCGGGTTGTTTGGCCGTAGTCCAATGTTTTCTGCAAAACCAGACATTTCGGCAGTGCCGTCGACTGCCATCATCAGTGAAAATCGAGTGCGATAACGTGTGGTGGTATACGTTAGTGACCACAATACTGTGGTTAAGGCTGAAGCAGTAAGTGGAAAGTAGTAGTTTCTATGTAAACATTTCATTTCGTAAATGATTTTAAATATAAATCTTATAACATGGAAGTCATGTATGGTTCTCCATACCGATATTTTTTTTGGCAAACGATAACAGCCGCAAATTCAAACAGAATCAAATAATGTTTCGCATACAGCCCTGAATTATGGAGTTCACAAGATCTATTGTTTTTGGTGAAGGTCGGTTAAGGGAAAGGGGTAGTTTACCTGCAACGTTTTATGTTTTAACAAGGGTATTTTCTATGGCAAATGATAACAGCCGCAAATTCAAACAGAATCAAATTTTTTTTTGCATGCTTCCCTGAATTGTAGAGTTTTCAAGACCTATTGTTTTTGGTGAAGATTGGTTAAGGGAAAGGGGTAGTTTACCAGCAACATTTTACGTTTTAACAAGGGTAATTTTTTCTATGACGAACGATAACTGCCGCATATTCAAACAGAATCAAATAATTTTTTGCATACGTAACTGAATTGTAGAGAACTCAAGGCCTTTTGATTTTGGTGAAGATCGGTTAAGGGGAAGGGGTAGTTTACCTGCAACCTTTTACGTTTTAACAAGAGTAAAGCACTTTAAAATTCATTTAAACTTTTTCAAACAATGGTAATTGTTAAAAATAAAATAATTTTGTTGCCAGGCAATAAAATTATAATTTTACTTCCATGTTCCTTAAAGAAATGGAAGTATGGTGATGGCAAAAAAAATCGTGTTTGAGATTATTGCAGATTCTGATTGTACTACACTCAAAACATGAAAAAAAATCGGTATGGAGAACCATACATGACTTCCATGTTGTAAGATTTATGTTTAAAATAATTTACTTGAATTCGGTTCGGTAATTTCTAAAACACTATCGCCCACCCTCAAACTAATTATAGATGTTTTTGTTATTATGGGGTAGTCGTTTAATATAATGTTATGTTCAGCCACTTTATCCATAAAAATTAGGTAGGCTTACTTCATTCTTATAAAGAAACCGAACTACGCAGATAATCATCCCTCCTCCGAAGTCACTCTTGGACCCTGAGCATCTTGCAGAGTGTTCATTCCCTAAAGACGAAAAGTCTGTCTATGAATATAAATCTTGGAATATAGAAGTCATGTATGGTTCTCCATACCGATATTTTTTTTTTGGCAAACGATAACAGCCGCAAATTCAAACAGAATCAAATAATGTTTCGCATATAGCCCTGAATTGTAGAGTTCACCTATTGTTTTTGGTGAAGATCGGTTAAGGGAAAGGGGTAGTTTACCTGCAGCGTTTTTTTATAAAGGGTAATTTTTTTTGGCAAAGATAGCCTCAAATTCAAACAGAATGAAATAATTTTTTGCATACATCCCTGAATTGTAGTGATCTCAAGGCCTTTTGATTTTGGTGAAGATCGGTTAAGGGGAAGGTGTAGTTTACCTGCAACCTTTTACGTTTTAACAACAGTAAAGTACTTGAAAATTCATTTAAACTTTTTCAAACAATGGTAATTGTTAAAAATAAAATAATGTAGTTGCCAGGCTATAAAATTATAATTTTACTTCCATGTTCCTTAAGGAAATGGAAGTATGGTGATGGCAAAAAAAAGTTTCGAGATTATTGCAGATTCTGATTGTACTACACTCAAAACATGAAAAAAAGTCATTTTTCGAAGTGTCTGTGTGTGTGTCTGTAGATTTTTTTTCTATGGCAAACGATAACAGCCGCAAATTCAAACAGAATCAAATAATTTTTTGCATACAGTCCTGATTTGTAGAGTACTCAAGACCTATTGTTTTTGGTGAAGATCGGTTAAGGGAAAGGGGTAGTTTACCTGCAACATTTTTTTTTAATCAAGTGTAATTATTTTCTATGGCAAACGATAACAGCTGCAAATTCAAACATAATCAAATACTGTTTTGCATACAGCCCTAAATTGTAGAGTTCTCAAGACCTGTTGTTTTTGGTGAAGATCGGTTAAGGGAAAGGGGTAGTTTACCTGCAACGTTTTATGTTTTAAAAAGGGTATTTTCTATGGCAAACGATAACAGCCGCAAATTCAAACAGAATCAAATACGTTTTTGCATACAGCCCTGATTTGTAGAGTACTCAAGACCTATTGTTTTTGGTAAAGATCGGTTAAGGGAAAGGGGTAGTTTACCAGCTACGTTTTAACAAGGGTATTTTCTATGGCAAACGATAACAGCCGCGAATTCAAACAGAATGAAATAAGTTTTTGCATACAGCCCTGAATTGTAGAGTAATCAAGACCTATTGTTTTTGGAGAAGATCGGTTAAGGAAAAGGGGTAGTTTACCTGCAGCGTTTTTTTATCAAGGGTATTTTTTTTTGCAAACGGTAACAGCCGCAAATTCAAACAGAATCAAATAATATTTTGCATACAGCCCTGAATTGAAGAGTTCTCAAGACCTTTTGGTTTTGGTGAAGATCGATTAAGGGAATAGGGTAGTTTACCTGCAACATTTTATGTTTTAACAAGGGTAATTTTTTCTATGACGAACGATAACTGATGTAAATTCAAACAGAATCAACTACTCTTTTGCATACCTTTTTGAATTATACAGAAGTCAAGGTCTGTTGATTTTGTTGAAGATCGGTTAAAGGGAAGGGGTAGTTTAACTGCAACGTTTTATATTTTAACAAGGGCATTTCTTATGGCAAACGATAAGAGCCGCAAATTCAAACAGAATCAAATAATTTTTTGCATACTGCCCTGATTTGTAGAGTACTCAAGACCTATTGTTTTTGGTGAAGATCGGTTAAGGGGAAGGGGTAGTTTACCGGCAACGTTTTTTTATAGGGGTAATTTTTTTCTATGGCAAACGATAACAGCCGCAAATTCAAACAGAATCAAATAATATTTTGCATACAGCCCTGTATTGTAGAGTTCTCAAGATCTATTGGTGTTTGTGAAGATCGGTTAAGGGTAAGGGGTAGTATACCTGCAACATTTTATGTTTTAACAAGGGTAATTGTTTATATGACGAACGATAACTGCCGCAAATTCAAACAGAATCGACTACGTTTTTGCATACCTTTTTGAATTAAAGAGAACTCAAGGTCTGTTGATTTTGTTGAAGATCGGTTAAGGGAAAGGTGTAGTTTACCAGCAACATTTTTTTAAGAAGGGTATTTTTTTTTACGAAAGATAACTGCCGTAAATTCAAAGAGAATCAAACAATTTTTTGCATAAGTTCCTGAATTGTAGAGAACGCAATTTTTCGTGAAGATCAGTTAAGGGAAAGGGGTAGTTTACCTGCAACATTTTATGTTTTCTTGACGAACGATAACTGCCGCACATTCAAACGGAATCAAATTTTTTTTGCATGCTTCCCTGAATTGTAGAGTTTTCAAGACCTATTGTTTTTGGTGAAGATTGGTTAAGGGAAAGGGGTAGTTTACCAGCAACATTTTACGTTTTAACAAGGGTAATTGTTTCTATGACGAACGATAACTGCCGCATATTCAAACAGAATCAAATAATTTTTTGCATACGTAACTGAATTGTAGAGAACTCACGGCCTTTTGATTTTGGTGAAGATCGGTTAATGGGAAGGGGTAGTTTACCTGCAACCTTTTACGTTTTAACAAGAGTAAAGCACTTTAAAATTCATTTAAACTTTTTCAAACAATGGTAATTGTTAAAAATAAAATAATTTTGTTGCCAGGCAATAAAATTATAATTTTACTTCCATGTTCCTTAAGGAAATGGAAGTATGGTGATGGCAAAAAAAATCGTGTTTGAGATTATTGCAGATTCTGATTGTACTACACTCAAAACATGAAAAAAAATCGGTTTTGTTTTCTTGACGAACGATAACTGCCGCACATTCAAACAGAATCAAATTTTTTTTTGCATGCTTCCCTGAATTGTAGAGGACTGAAGGTCTATTGATTTTTGTGAAGATCGGTTAAGAGAAAGGGGTAGTTTACCTGCAACGTTTTATGTTTTAACAAGAGTAAAGTACTTAATTTTGATAAATAATGTATCCTAATAAGAAGCTCATAATAATCCACTGTAGAAACGTAGATGAAATATCTATAAATGAAGAGGTTAGGTGAACGGGTGGGGGTAATTTTCTATTAATGAAAATTATAGTTGGGGAGAATTTTTTATATGTGTACTACGTTATCGGCGCCAAAGAAGTAGTTCTTTGTTAAAATTCCTTCCCGGGCTGTTTAGCTGTAGTCCAATGTTTTCTGCAAAACCAGACTTTCAGGCTGTCCATCGACTGCCATCATCAGTGAAAATCGAGTGCGAAAACGTCAGGTGGTATACGTTAGTGACCACAGTACCGTGGTTAAGGCTGAAGCAATAAGTAGAAAGAAGTAGTTTTTATGGTAATATTTCATTTCGAATATGATTTTAAATATAAATCTTAGAACATGGAAGTCATGTATGGTTCTCCATTACTATATTTTTCATTTTCATGTATGAGAAAAAATATGTCGTTCGTGGCAGGCAAGCATATCTCAGTTATGTAATGTTTACGTTTCCATTTTATTATTATGACTACCGCAATAAAAAGGCAGGGAACACACACACACACACACACACACACAAAATTCGCGTTACTTCTGGCCACATTCATGTTTATTTTCTTACATTTGCACGCTTTTCAAGTGCCGAAACCCATACCAACATAACGCGTGCAAGCCGAAAAAGTGTCCAGCGTGGATAGCGATTTGCTTCCTGTGGATCGCTGGGCAGTGTAACTGCATGTGTTTACAGAGGAACGATTCATAGACAGACTTTTCGTCTTTAGGGAATGAACCCTCTGCAAGATGCTGAGGGTCCATGAGTGACTTCGGAGCGCTCCTTCATTTCCGCGTGTTTGTTCTGTGAAACGTACACTGTAGATTCGCAGCTTTACTCTAAGCAACGCTCAATAGGAAATGTTGAAAATTTTTGTCCACGGTGTACCCTCATACACACTAAACCTTCTCTGATGTTTTAATTACGAACATCATAATATTAAAACTTTGGAAACTTTAGCACTACTTAATGTAGATCAATCATTAACTTATACAAACCATTAATTTTATGCATATTTTTTATATATATGTGTACAACGTTATCGGCAACAAAGAAGTAGTGTTTGTTAAAATTCCTTCCTGGGATATTTGGCCGTAGTCCAATGTTTTCTACAAAACCAGACGTTTCGGCAATGCTATCGACTTCCATCATCAGTGAAAATCGAGTGCGATAACGTGAGGTGGTATACGTTAGTGACCACAGTACTGTGGTTAAGGCTGAAGCAGTAAGTAGAAAGAAGTAGTTTCTATGGTAATATTTCATTTCGAAAATGATTTTAAATACAGTGGAACTTGGTTATTACGGCCTCGGGTGTAGCGTTATTTTGTCATAAGTCCAGTCAAACTGATATCTTTAACATTATAAAAATTCCCGGTTTTAACGTCACTAAATATTGTACTACTCTGTTATAGCGTCAAAAATTTCTCAGATATTTTACTCTAAATTTCATATAAACGTATATATGTGCGCGCGCACTACGCCCATAGCTACAGACATACATTGTATGCAAGCGATAAGCACTGTAACAGGACCGCCGGCGCCAGCCGGTGTCTGGCGACTGACATGTCTCCCCACCACTCTCACCGGGTCAGTAGCACTGCTGCGTCTCGAGGCTATTGTTCATGCCACGCTGTTACAGTATTTACTGTACAGTATTGTTTACACGTAGTCTGGTCTCTGTTTTTGGTTGTTATTGTTTCTGTATCTGCTCGTACTGTGACAATTTCTTTTGTGTTTTATAACTTAAGTTTCGGTAGCCATTGTTTATAGAATTTTGTACGTAGGTATGGCAAGTTCTAGTACAAAAAGAAAGATTCTGTCTATTCAAGAGAAAGTATGTGTAACTTAGATCATATAAAAGCGGACGTAAAATAGCTGATGTATGCCGTGAGTTTGGTTTAGTGAATTCTACTGTAGGTTCAATTTTAAAAAACAAGGACAAAATTTTAAAACAATTTGAGGAAGATGGAGAAAAAATTAGGAAATCCGAAGATGGTGATGTGGATGCAGCATTATTGAAATGGTTCAAACAGTGTCGATGTTCAGATATTCCTGTGAGTGGACCAATTCTGAAAGAGAAAGCTACAGAATTCGGAAAATTGTTTGGTATTGATTTTACGTGCTCCAACGGATGGCTAGATCGATTTAAGGCCTGACACTCGATTTCCTTTGCACAAATTTGTGGTGAGGCAAAATGCGTAGATCTGAACGTTACAGGCGATTGGGTGCGTAACACTTGGCCAGAAATTAGACAATCATATAACGATGAAGACATCTTTAATGGAGATGAAGCCGGAATTTTTTATAAATTAACTCCAGATAAGACTTCAAATTTAAAAATGAAAAGTGCGTTGGTGGGACGCTCTCTAAACAAAGAGTTACAGTTTTTGTTTGTGCGAACATGACGGGAACCGAAAAAAGGAGACTTCTAGTTATCGGGAAAAGTTTGCATCCTAGATGTTTTAAAAACATCAAAAAACTTCCTGTAAG
This sequence comes from Magicicada septendecula, assembly GCA_034769895.1. NCBI lineage: Eukaryota > Metazoa > Arthropoda > Insecta > Hemiptera > Cicadidae > Magicicada > Magicicada septendecula. The sequence continues at coordinate 88,167,775 of CM068367.1, forward strand.
TTACACTGCCAACAAAAAAGCGTGTATGACTTCTAGTATTTTTGAAGATGAACTAAGAAAGTGGGATAAAGAACTGTCATCGAAAAACAGAAAAATTCTACTTCTAGTTGACAACTGTGCAGCCCATCCAAAGTTAAATTTGACAAACATTAATCTGGTCTTCTTACCAGCCAACTGTACGAGTGTCCTGCAACCTATGGACCAAGGCGTCATTAGAAGCCTAAAGTGTCACTACCGCAAGCAACTTTAAAACAAAATTATTTTCTGTATGGACACGGCGCAACCTGCCACAATTTCACTCTTAGATGCAATACAATTCCTAGACGACTCTTGGAAGAGTGTAACACAGAAGACGATAGCAAAATGCTTTAGTAAAGCACAACTCGTACATGAAAATTTACCCGATGATGACGAAGACTACGACTTGCCGTTCTCGGAGTGGATTAAGAAATTCAACGTAAATGAATTTGGAAATGAACTTGATTCCTATGCATCAGTGGATGACCAAGTAGAAACATTCCAAGTGTTGAGTGACGCAGAAATTATCGCGGAAGTAAAAAACAGAGAAGCAGAAGATAGTGTTGAAGAAGATGCTTAGCAAGAGGAGGATGCCGACATCGTTTGTCCGACAGTACAGGAAGCAATGAGAGCCGCCGAAACTCTTTCACGATTTTACTGCTTTAGAGAGACGTCTGACAATGCAGCGCAGCGTCTCCACAGCACAGCAGAAAGAATTTATTTTTTAGAAAGGAGTGTTCAAAAGAAAATTACGGATTACTTTCGACAGTAAGCCTAAATGTAAGTTACATGTACTTTCTTTTTGATCTTTTAAAATATTCTTCACGCTGTTTGTATAAATGAAATGCAGTTTGTAAACTTAGAATAAATATCACGAATAATGTTAATAATGCAAAGATCTTTTTTTTTATTTCTCCTTCCTTACTAGTGATGAAAAAGGGTCTTTTATAACGTCACTTGTCACTCGGACATAACAACGTCATTATTTTTTTGGTCCCTTCAATGACGTTATAACCAAGTTCTACTGTATAAATCTTAGAATATGGAAGTCATGTATGGTTCTCCATACCGATATTTCTTGTTTTATTTTGAATATCATTTTTGAAAGGAAGAAAGCAGCTTATTTTATATAGATTGATGATAATAATAATAATAATAACATCAGTTAATAATGGATTTTTCTGGTGGTATGCAGTACTGGCACATTTTTAAGCCCAAGTTTCTCAAGTTTTATAATTTCATTTATCTCTATAGAATTTTACAAACTTTTACATCGATCTACCTCCCCCGGATTTGAACTCGCAAGTTCCTGGTGAGTACCGGTACCTTTTCATACAGATAAATAGCCCTAATAATAATGAAAGTTGGAAATACAGCCTTTTATTTCTAATTCTTCGTTGAGAAACTTTTGTTTTTAAATTTCATTTTACGTTCCCATAACACTATGATCCCACGGTGTCAGCTAATAAATTCTTTGATTACGAGTGGAAATAGCAAAAGATTTAACAGGCAAGTGAGAATTACCATTCGGGCTGATGGGTTTGACAGAAAATCGTATTATTCGGGACGTACCGTAGCATGTATTTATCATCAAAAAATAATTAATTGTCGCATAATTAATGGCACAATTATGTACCAGTTGTATAGGTAGAACTGTGGGCTCGATATCTCTTGCCCGGGTTAAAGATGGCGGCGTGACGTCACACTTGCTTCAGCTCTCGCAAGCATACAGGGTTGGCAGTCGGGCATCCAGTTAGTATATAAACATCCATGGTTCCGACTTGAGTGCAGGGTTGCCAGGTGTGGGGATTTTTCCCCAGTGGCGTATTCTAGAATTTGCTTTGGGAGGGGGGTGCGGTCACGTAGGCTTCACACAAAAGCAAAAAGGAAGGCTTCACATGATAACATCCTGAAATCAATCCCATTAAAGCAAATAGTAGTAGAGGCCCGACAGTCGTTCCTGAACAGTAAGCTGCGCCGACTCAATGCATGAATTACCCCCACTAACAAGTATAGCTAAGTTATCTAGAGGGGAGACGTGACAACAGTTCACTGTCTCACTTCCATATTATCTCCCTCTTTGTCACACACATGCTTCCATAGTTCTGGCCAGTCTTGCTGAAACCGATGTTCACACTATGAAACACTGTACAAGACTGCTGTGCTCATGTGCGAAGTAAATGAAAATTTTGTTAGCCTCGCAACGAGGTGTTTGTACACTGCGCATCTCTAAGCCACTGTTCAGTTTCTATCATCAGGTTCTAACACAATAAAAAGACAAACATTGTTTACAAGATATTTATTGACATTTTACATTTAAATGTGATAACTACAGTTTGAATAAAAAAAAAGCTAAACCAAGAAAATTTTATGCATAAAAAAGCATACCGGTACTGTTTCAAAATGTTTTACAGTATAAGCTGTGTTCACCTTGAATTCTTGGCCATTTCATTAACTTCTTATGGGGTCACTGAATTGATTCTCCTACTGTGTATTTCAAGCCTAAGTACATATGCTGTTTAATAGGCTTATTTGTATATTTTAAAAAGAGTACGTAACTTCTGTATTAGCATACAGTGCTGAAAGAGTAATAAAACAACTTAAAAATTAAGAGTTTAACAAAATTCTTTCGACTCTATGGGGGGGGGGTCCAGACCTGTTTGTCCTCCCTCATGTAAATAACCCTGGGAAATGGTAGGGATTGGTGTAAATGTGGGGAACTGGTGGGGATTTCAAATAATAAAAATTAATAACTGTGTGTCATTATATTTTAATAACTTTATATTTTAATTCCAGTAAAAAAATATTTTTACCAAAGTTAGGAACACGCGCGCGCACACACACACACAACTACTTTCAATGTAGCCCAAAATTACAAAATGAATTTCAGGCTTTTGAAGACAATGCAAAGTGCCAAATGAGTGGAAAATTTCATATATCTCAGCAATTTATAAAAAAGGAAAACAGAACAATCCAGCCAACTATAGGGGACTTAGTGTTAACGGTACGCTTATTAGGTTATTCTGTAAACTAATCACGAATGAATTAGAATTGGAAACAGAAGGGAGAATAAGTGAGGACCAGAGTGGGTTTACAGCAGGAAGATCATCTGTGGATAATTTATTCATTATTCGACAACTTACGGAAAAAAGGAATAGTCAAAATGAAGAAACAGAAATAGCATTTGTTGATTTGTAGAAAGCTTATGACTCCGTCCCCCGAGTCAAGCTGTGGCAGACGCTAAGTGCCATGGAAGTTGCATCCCTTATTGTAAATATAATCAAAGAGCTTCATAAAGATAACAAGGTTTATGTGCGAGTAGGTAATAAACTATCAGAGGTGATCTATCCCACCAAGGGCTTAAGACAGGGCAGTAGTTTGTCACCATTATTATTCAATATATACTTAGAAGTCGTGCTTCAACAATGGAGAAGAAGCTGTGATAGAATGGGTATCACTATCGGAGGAGACCGCTTGTTTAATATCCAGTTTGCTGATGACCAAGCAATAATAGCACAAGAATCTTATGACCTGGAATTTATGCTCACCCGACTATACAAGGCACATGAAATGTGGGGACTGAATGTTAATGTAAATAAGACAGAATATCTAGTTGTTAATTCTGATGCTAGATTTGAATTGTTTATTAAAGACAGTATGTCAATTGAACAGGTCGATGAATTTAAATACCTAGGGGCACTAATAACATGGGAATGCATTGGAAACCCCCCCCCCAAAAAAAAAAAACAAATAGAACAGTGCAGGAAAGTTCTAGGAAGCTTGAACTCTATTTGGTGGGACAAACATATTTCGAGACCCACAAAGATTCATATAGGAAAAGCATTTGTTGAATCAGTTCTGTCTTATGCCTGTGAGGTATGGATGTTGGGCACGGAAATTATACGACAATTGAATGCCTTGGAAATGGATTATCTCTGTAGAAGTGTCAGAGACTCAAGAAGGGAGAGAATAACCAGCGAGGAGATCAGAAGAAGGATTCACACAGAGGACACAATTATTAACAGAGTAGAACGAAGAGGCCTAAAATGGTTTGGTCACTTACTCCGGATGCATGAACAGATAGCCGAGGAAAATATTTCAGTGGAGGCCCCCAGGCAGAGGAAAAAGGAGCAGACCTAGACTGTCCTGGTATGAAAACATGAGGAAGGTCATGGAACGTCATTACTTGCCAGAAGAAGATCCACAGGACAGAAATAGATGGCGGTTAGGTATGGGTATGTGGCAGTAGCCGATGAAAATCCCTTTAAGAGAGAAAATCCCTTTCCAAAATTTTTTTTATAGAAGTTAAAGACTGTAAGTTGTTAAGGCTCTGGCAAACAAGATAGTCATCTTTGCTAGCACATAATGAAAGGATTTTGAACACTGTTCAGCATTGCTATTCACATTCAAGATGGAATTCAAGAATTGATGATAATGCAAAGTAATAAATTGATAACACCGCTAAATATATTATATCTTCATTTCTTGGAGCATCTTTTAATTTAAATAAACCTAGAATTTCAATTGGATAAACCTAAGATTCTATATCTCTATAGCACGTCCAAAACAGCCTATAGGGCTATTTGAATTTTTAATTTGATCAAAATTATTTAAGTACGACAGATATGACCAAATTCCAGTATAAGAATCCTGCAAATTTTACAAAACTTGAAAATATTTATGTACGTACTAACTGTGCTGTGATTTTGGATTAAGTAAAAATCCAAATCTGTACAGGAATGAATACAAAATTTTACAGTAAATTGTTTAAACTTTTATGTTGAATGTGCTCACCAAATGTATAGGTAATGTCCTTTCAACACCGACTACCTTCAAAGTCTCAAACATTTGGAATTTCTTGACTAATAAAATTAAAAGTAATTAGCTTCAGCAGCACCAGGTTTTGAGAAAACGATGAAACAGACATTGTAAACCTAGAAGGGAATGGAGAGTCCTTAGTTATATAAATATTAACATGGGTGCTGATTAAAAGTTCATTAAGCTATTGCAGAGAAGTTTAAAATACAAAGAAAATGAATGATAACAAAGCTTTTCCAACTTTAAATACTTTTGTGGCAAAGTATGTTTACAAACTAGTATTACATCGCCTTTAATTAATATCCATAAGAGACACCAGTAAGTTCTTTAATTAAACTGCATTTCGCATGACACCAGCAGTAGTAGTGAAACTCCGGGCGCAGACCGTGTGTATTTACAAACTTTTCCAATGAAAGAGATAATAACATTTTTCAAAGTTTCTCCCAAGCGGTCCTCTGTGTTTAAATGTATTGTTCAAGAAACCAGTTCAACTCATTCTTCAAAATGAACAAGATTACTCAAATTTTGTGAAACTAGGTGGGTTGAGCACTTAGATGCAATTATGCTGTTTAAGGACATGTTTGATGTTATCTGTATGGCTCAGATGGAAATTCAAGAGGATAATAATTCAGATCCTGAGTCATCGAGCAAAGCATATGCTCTATTATCAGTAATTGAGAAGTGCAGTTTTGTGACAACCATGACCACTATAACTAAAATCTTTAGTATGTGACACCACCTTTCGACTTCTCTGCAGCAGAGACAATTGACCTTGTTTATTTCCTAGAACAGGCAGACAACCTGAGGAAAAAAATTCAGGCAGGAAATGAAGAATAATTGTGAATAAAAATTTCACCTTATTTTAATGGATGTTTGCAGTTCTGCTGAAGTGAGCATTGAGATTCCTAGGAGAGCTTCAAAGCAAATAAAAAGAGACAATTATGGCACAGAAGACCCAGAAGCTTAATACTGTCTTGCCATACACAACCAATTTCTGGACTACTTCCTGCAACAACTTGATGAGCGGTTCCTTAATCACAGAAAACTACTACAATCTCTTCAGTATCTTCTTCCTCAGCACTGTTTCTCCATCAGTGATCAAGATGTGAGGGAAATGTATCTACTGTATCAGAGTTTTAGCCTGAAGATGTGGCATTCTCTAGTGAGACTTTGGAATCAGATATAGTTATGTGGAAGAGGAAATGGTTGGAATGTGATACTACAAAACCGAAGTACTTTATCACCTACCTAAATGAATGTGAAAAAAGTATTTTGCTTGGATTTCATTGTCCATGACGTATCCGTTGATTAACTAAATATAATTATACCACTACCGACTCAGAACACAAAGTTTTTAATTGGTAAAAACATAAAAGTTTTACCTTATAGCCTGAACCAGTTTTCACTTATTATGAGCTTTGTCAGAGGCTGCCACTGGGAGCACTGTCTGTCTTGTTCTTGGTGACAGCGTCAACTTAAGGATTGATGTTGTGTGTGGAGTGTGATATGTTTGAATAATGCCTGTGATTTGAACTGTGTCTGTTTGTTTAGGATGTCATTTTTATGTCTTTTTGTATATTTCCAATTGTTCAAGAGTGTCTAGTTTTCAGCCTTTTGTGTGTACGTGTAGAATATCCATGTTGTTTCGATGTTTGTGTATATGTGGTTTGCAAAGGTGGATTCGGTAGTGGAGTGTAGTGCCTTTGTGTGTTCAATGTATCTTTGTTTGAAGCTACGTCCTGTCTGGCCTAAGTAGAATGTGTTGCAATCTGAGCAATTTGTTGCAATCAAATATCAATTGCATGAATCTCATCTCTGACGCCTGTAGACTACACAGACGTTTCTTCACCAGAACCGAAATTTCAGAACCATACAACACTGAGACCCATTGCCTTATAAAATTTTAGTCAAGTCTTAGTTGTTTTCCTTGATAACGTTTCACTAATTGTGCCAAGTATTTACTGATCAATACGCCAATTTACGATCAACATCACAAGTGATGTCACAACCAAGGTAATGTAAATGTGACACCTGCTCTATATACTCTTATTGTCCAATACAATTTTAGTTCGTAAGGGGTATTTACCCATAACAAATGCCAGTTTTTGTCTTCTGCACAGAATTATTCATGTTGCAGTTCAAACAGACTTTGACTGGAACATGGATAACTGGAGCTTGCATTCATTATAGCTGTTTTGGATGATTACTTGATCAGCACCGTGTTCATGTACGTTCAATTTCACTTATTTCTATTCCTGGACCCACTCGTAATTTCCACTCTCTAACTATGTCAGTAACATAGATATTAAACAATGTTGGAGATATGCTACAGCATATGCTACACAGCATTGGCACAACAGGATCAGAATATCCATGTTGTTTCGATGTTTGTGTATATGTGGTTTGCAAAGGTGGATTCGGTAGTGGAGTGTAGTGCCTTTGTATGTTCAATGTATCTTTCTTTGAAGCTACGTCCTGTCTGGCCTAAGTAGAATGTGTTGCAATCTGAGCAATTTGTTGCAATCAAATAGCAATTGCACGAATCTCATCTCTGACGCCTGTAGACTACACAGATTGTAGCGGGTCATTTTTGGGTATTTTTTATTTTAACCGTATGGGGCATTTATATATTTTTACTTATTTCGTTTTCGGGCGGGCTTGTATAAAATATTGTAAAACTGTATTATTGTGCAACGTATTTGTCCGTATAACAGAACAGGGTTAAGCAACCGTTTGAAACAAAGGCAGAGACGCAGTTGTTGTTGAGCAATGCGGCTGAAGAATTTGCCCCCTTCAAAATTCTAAGAACTTTGCAAGTGTGTCGACGCACAGGCGCGAATACCCATGCAAGCGCGCTCAAAAGGACGCTCTGACTAAAAACTCAAGATGGCCAGAGTGTAAAAAATATTCATCATCTTCTCCAAGATTAACAGGAAATACGGCCAAGAGACCGCCTACTATCAATGACGTCAGCAGAGCCAAAGCCAATATTGTACTTTGGTAACCGGAATATAATTCCCCTATTCCATATATAAAATGGTTACCTAACAGCAAATGAGTATGAGCGACGAAAACATAGTGGCAGTGAACAACCATTACCGCTAGAGAAAGGAAGATGTACCTGTTACGTTCTCAGTGACAGTCGACATTAGGTAGAGACGCCAAGTGGTCAACGAAATACAGAGTTCCGTTACAGAAGCTTATATTTTGTTTTCGGGCCCGGTTGGTCAAGTTTTCGGAAAAGGTAATTAATTCAGGAAGACCGACCGGGACCCCAGAAGGTAATAAACATATCGGAGTGAGTAATACGGACAGTGATGTGGAGAGATTAAAATGATAAAACAAATATTGAAGTTACGGGACCAAACACGTGTTCGTGGACGGGCATCGCGGATAACAATCGGAATGTTTAAGATTGAATAAATAAAGGGGAAGGTATAAAAAAAAAGTATGGAAGTGTGCGTGAGCAGAATGGGCTGCCTTAGTTGTAAGTATAGTTTAAGGTAATTAAAATTTGATTGTGTAGCATTCTCATTCTGGTAATTATAACAATTAATCATAACTAATTCTTTTGTACTCATAGCAGTGAAAATCGACTTAATTCAGTAAAGTGATTTAGTTTACTTGAAAATGTGTTAGTCTAAGTTATTTCGTCATTGCCACTTCCTCATTTCTGTGTTGAAAAAATTCGTCTAACGAAATCGGGGGTTTTCTGAAATTCTATTACAGTCAGATAGCGGGATTTTTATAAGGGCAAGAGTATATAAGTTTTCGATATTTTACCTTCTAGAAAAAATATCGTGGCGACCTTGGGCAGTTTTCAAAAGATAAGTTTTACGGGGACCATGACGGTAAGTGAAATTCTGGCAGCGGTAAGTATTATTTTATGAAGAGAGGAATGTGTTAAATAACAGTGCAAAAAGTGAGTAACTTCACAAGACGTTTCTTCACCAGAACCGAAATTTCAGAACCATACAACACTGAAACCCATTGCCTTATAAAATTTTAGTCAAGTCTTAGTTGTTTTCCTTGATAACGTTTCACTAATTGTGCCAAGTATTTACTGATCAATACGCCAATTTACGATCAACATCACAAGTGATGTCACGACCAAGGTAATGTAAATGTGACACCTGCTCTATATACTCTTATTGTCCAATACAATTTTAGTTCGTAAGGGGTATTTACCCATAACAAATGCCAGTTTTTGTCTTCTGCACAGAATTATTCATGTTGCAGTTCAAACAGACTTGCTGTAACTGGAACATGGACAACTGGAGCTTGCATTCATTATAGCTGTTTTGGATGATTACTTGATCAGCACTGTTGTCATGTACGTTCAATTTCACTTATTTCTATTCCTGGACCCACTCGTAATTTCCACTCTCTAACTATGTCAGTAACATAGATATTAAACAATGTTGGAGATATGCTACACAGCATTGGCACAACAGGATCAAGGTATTAATTACCGTATATTCAAGAGATTAAAAAAAATTGTAGACAAAAATTTCAAGATTTTAAACACTGTTATGAAGAAAAATAATAACATGTGAGTAAGTTTTGGATCGGGAAGAGTGTTATATTTGACCCATTAGGATAAGAAGAATAAACTATCCAATTTATTTGATAATAACCAAATGTATTATATATATTATAGACATAAATTTGAACTATCAATGTTACAATTTACATAAAAATTATAAAAAGGAAATTTAGTCAAACAAGTAATTTTGAATTGACATAATATATAAAAATTAATGGAAAAAAGTGTAAAAAAGTTACTTGGCAAATACACTACTCCTACTTCTGAGTAAATGTTAAATTAATAGCAACATCAAATTGCATAACACGACTACGATTCTATTGCCAGTACTTAAGAAAACCCCATGTCCACAGTTGATTTTACATATTATGGTAATCTTATGATAATTTGAGCCTGATTCACCATGGTTGTTAACCTATATGAGAAAACAGTAAGTACCATCCAAATAGCAGTAGTTTCAAAATAATATTTAAAGATTCTCTTGAAATCAGTGCCACTTGTAAGTCAAACAACAAGTAAATTGTCTGAACTGAAATGAGAAGGAAAAGGTGACTGAAATCTGAAATGATCATAAAAACATTGTACACTTATATGCTTTCAATTTTCCACTATTGACATAAATGATTAAATAGTACATTTTATTTTTAGCTCGTATTAATAGTTTGTATTTGTATTCTTTTCCAAACTGTTTCTTTCCAGATCATCAGGAGATTACCACATACATAATTAACTATAGCACATACAAACCTTAGAAAAAACCATACCGTCTAATGGCAATGATATTTTCTTATGAGCACTGCTGCCACATCGAACTCTATGGCCACTTCCACCTCCATATCTGTATACTTTACACATGCATAAGTACACCCCTATGCACTCACTAGTTGTGACTAATGAATAATATCAATTCAGCATAATGCATGACCTTGTGCGTGCAGCAGGGTGACAGTGTATTATTCAGTAACTACAGCTTATCACCTTTAATGAAGCTGACCCATATCTGAAGATGACACTTAATGTGTCGAAACTCGAGTAATCCTGTTTTCGGATTTCAAAAAGCGTGACGGTAGGTAATTAACCTGTTTTATATGACCCATATCATCGGCATCTTGCTATCAGTGATACAAGAAGTGATACATCTTGCCTTTGTTTAAGTGATACAAGAATCTGCAATAAACAGCTTTACAGATGGAGATAAAAGTTATTAAAGTTAATACGAGTTGCTTTGATAGATGATATTAATTGTTTCAGCAATTTAACACTAAACAAATGTGTTTCATTCTTAAATGATCACACACGTGCACATATTTAACTTACTGACAACTACCGCTCATGGCTTCATGCGAATGTGTTCAAACACTGCTGCATTCATGTAATATGAGAGATGGGGGAATGTCTGTGAGGTGCGCACAGTGTCTCAACCACAATACAATACTGGCATTACGTTTGTCGATACTGTAGAGTCCATAGGCACATGCTTTTTTTTCTAAGGTTTGCACAGACTATACTTATTAAGGCTATATTTTTATTACTATGTTACTTGTTATTAATAAATTTGTTATGGCAAGTACCAATCATTTGTCACAAAAAAAGATGTATTAAATTTACATTTTTTATGATGTTAGCAGTTCAATGGAGTATTAGAAATTACTATAATTTATGTCCATAAATATTTATGATCTTAAATAACTATAAAACATGTGTTCTAACATCACTGTATAAAAACTACATTCACGTATAATGCTATAATAGACAATTTTTAATAACACCAAATTTGAGATCACTTAAAACGTAATCAAATTATGCAACAAAGTCAAGTGGACGATTAAAACCGCCTTTGCGATTCATGTACTGACGATATTTCCTTTTTAATATCACATGAACTTCACCAGCATCGTTATTTTCAACTTTCTTGCCTTTGGTTGTATCAAATGAACAAAATCCCATAAGACGCATAATCTCACGTTCTTCTTCAGTTTTCCCTTCTAATTCAGCATCTGTAATAACAAAAGCAAAATACTTGAAATTTAAAAGGTTACTGAACAACAGTATTCAAGCAAGATACACTAGACGATGTAATAGTTCTCATATAATGTGCAAACTAGATTTAGTTACAAGTAACTAACAGTCTTTTTTCCACTTGGAGACAAATTTAGTTTGCATGATTGCAGTTTTAGTTTGAAGAAACCAAATCACATTGTTGAAATAGACCACCCAGAGAAGGGACAATTAATCAAACAAAATGAAAAAGAAAATGCTAACTGAATAAGCTTTCATTAAGTTGAGCACCATATTTTGGAGCTGATTCCTAAATATGTTAATGTGGAGTTACTCATACATTCTCACTTGCTTTACTTATGCTGTAGAAACGATCTTGTGACAAACATCTCACCTGACTGGTGGATGCTTGACAATAATCTTATACTAGCCCAAACGAAAATGGAATGGGCAATACTGGGCATAATACTAAAAGTATTGTAAAAGGTCACAAGAACACTATGTGGATAAAATAACAAATAAAAATTACAGATGAAATAGAAATTCTTCAATGAGTCATAGTGTTTACAACTCTGAATACCATGGTTCAGCAGAGAGACAAATGAAAATGTTCTACAGCAAATTATGGAGAGGAGTAATTTAAAGAAGCAATTAGTCAAAAACAGAGTACTTTTAATTGGAATTTGCTGCAGTACTCTGCCTTGTGCACCATGCAAATTCAGGGTAAAGTGTAGGGAGGAACTGCATCAACAGTATGTCCTCAAGCTCGGTTCATGGATGCCATTAAAGGTGGACACGCCTATTATCAGGTTAAAGAGCTGGTATTACAGAGGGATTACATATGAGACCAACTTTGCTGTCCACAAACCTTAGGGTTGAGAAGAAAATAAAAAGGAGGATCCCATCAACTAGGCCTATAACATTAAGTGAAATCTGGCAAGATGCACAGTATGAATGGGAGTGATGGACGAATAAAAAGGATAATGGGAGACCAAGAACAGGATGTAAGAATGAATACTAACAAGATAAGTAGATTATATCACATAGTTGAATGTAACACGATTAAGCCAGCCATTTTACAGTCTTCAAAATATTTCAAGCATGCACTTATTGGTAAGCCTTGAGCTCACTTAGCGATTTTCGTTTTATATCTTCAATGGTCGCAAAACGTCCTTTTGCAAAACATAGAAATGATCACTATTGGGAGGAGGAAAGTTCGGGTTGGGACATATCTGGTGAATACGGTAGTTGCCATGTCACCATTATAACGTTTTCTTTTTCGTAGTCTGGCAAAATTCTTAACAAGAAATGATGTGCATCCAGGCGCATTATCAGGCAGCAATTTTCATACATTATTCCTCTGTAAATCTGGCCTTTTTCTATGAATAGCTTTATACAAATGGCGTAAAATGTCCAAATAGTACTCTATATTTACCACTGCACCTAGCGATAAAATTTTGTGGAACACAAAAACATAATCTCCATCTGACAGCCCACAATCTTCAACTCATTTACAGCAGTCTTTGAAACTTGTAAACAGCTTGTGGATGCACAACAGTCTTGCCAGAACCCTTCTGAACACGTTCACCAGGACAGAGCAGTTTATCTCACAGTTTACACAAAATTTAATCCATGTTCTTCAATCTTCCATTATATAATGACAACAACAAAAATCGCCAAATACACCTAAGGACGACTTACTCATTTAGCTGTGAAATCTAAATCATGCATCAAATAGGGTTTAGACAATTATAAACGTTTAGACAAGTGTCACTAACATGTGTACCAACAACACATAAAAACAGTGTTTTAATCGGACAGTTGTAGTGGTGGAGGTACCAACATTGCATGAACTTTTTGATCAAACCTTGAATATCAGGAAAATACAAGGTAGAGAGATAAAGAACAGTTTGACAGATGTCTACACCCTGTAGGAGACCAACATGGGCTCATACAGTGAGGTACTCACACAGAATAAATAGTGTGAGGTGTTATATATACCGGGTGGCCCATAAGTCAGTTGGCACTAGCAGTATGTAGACGCTCGATTGACTGGCATAGTATTTACTTGACTTGACTAGAGCAGTAGTTCCCATAATTCAGTTGAGATTTGAGGTTATGAGGTTAGGTTGATGTTGATATGTATGCTGTTGTTAGCGTTTGTTTGTTGTTCGTGTTGTTTGCGAGACAATGACTAGAAAACTATCTACAGAGCAGTGTGTTTTTGTACTGCAGATGTGATGGAAACAAGACCATAATTACAGTGATGTTGAGTTATTTGCGGAACGCTTTCCAAACATCGCACCTCCATCTAGAGAAGGTATTCGTAAACTGAATAAGAGATTTGAACAGACTGGAATGGTAGCGGAACTTCCTCGATCAGGTAGGCCAAAAACAGTAACAACAGAAGAGAATTTAAATATTGTTGCACAATGTTTTGTGCAGTCACCAAAGAAATCAACACGAAAAGCGTCCAATGAATATGGAATACCTCGAACAAGCCTGCAAAGGATGCAGAAAACGTTGAAGTTGAGACCATATAAGCCCACTTTACTCCAAGGCCTAAATGAAGATGATCCTGATAGGCGTACAGAATTCTGCGAATGGTATGCAATATGACAAGAAGCCGATCCACAATTTTACAAAACCATTCTTTGGAGTGACGAGACTACTTTTAAGCTGAATGGTACAGTGAATAGGCACAACTGTGTTTACTGGGATACTGCGAATCCACATGTGGTGATAGAGACAGAGTTAAATGCTCCGGGGATCTGCAGATGTTTGGGCAGGGATCTCTGCCGGTGGGATCATTGGATCCTACTTTTTAATGGTACAGTGAATGCTGAAAGTTACCTACAAATGCTTCACGAAGTGTTGATGGAACTAGAAAACAGTCCACTTTTTGAACACCTGCAGCCAATTCGAGAAAAGTTACTATGGCAACAAGATGGGGCACCCCCTCACTATGGACTGATTGTGAGAGACTTTTTGAATGCAACGTTCGATGAATGGATTGGCAGACGGGGTCGTGTTGAATGGCCTCCACATTCTCCTGATCTTACCCCGATGGACTTCTCGGTCTGGAGTATACTAAAAAATGCAGTGTACTCCGTGAAGATTCGTGATGTGGAACAATTAAAGGAAGGCATTCAATCTGAATTTGAACATCTACAGTCCCTGAATATTTTGGACATAATTTGTGCTTCAGTGCTTCGAAGATGTCAAATTTGCATAGAAAAGGATGGAGGCCACTTTGAGCATTTCTTGTAGGTCATGAGAACTATGCTATTAACTATCTGTATGCATTATCTGTATCTGTATCCCTGCTGCACCTCTACAATAAAAGTGTTATTTGCAATTTTGCCAACTGACTTATGGGCCATTCTGTATATTGTAGCATCACAAGATGATACCCACCAATAAACTCAACTGAGTTATCAAAATAGTTAGGGAACTTGATCAAATAAACAATTAATTAGATAAAGGAAGAATTATATTAACTAATTCAATAAACCATGAATAAATAAAGAATAATTGTTACAGATGCATGAATAGATTGAAAACATAAGCCTTGTAAACTTATTATCATTGTGAGCCTTGTAAACAAACATAATAAATAACTTGACAAACAGACATCTAAAATGACTAGACTAGACTATACCTTTGACATAATAAACTACCCAATCTATTAGGAGATAAGTGAATATATCTTAATATAATATTGAAAAAAGTAATGTTTAGTACATAAGCAAAAAATGTATTTAACGTGAAGAAGAATCAGTTATGTAACAAGCCTTACAGTCCAGCTAGGTCTCAGGCCTAAGACTGCATTTGTAATTATCATTAAGTATAGAGTTATAATAAAAACTAGATAATTAGGGTCGTAATTATATGTGTATTAAAAAGAAAAAATGATAAATAGTGATAATTAAACTGTGCAAATGCCACAGTATAAACAATAATAAAAATTATAAAGTATTGTGAATAAAGTACGACCAGTAACTGGCAACCTAACCTTAAGGAAATGTATGACAAAAACGCTGTAAACCTAGATTCAATACAAAATATACTGGAAGTATAGATTCTATTATATCTGAGTGTAAATAATAGAAACTTATGCAATTTAAATAGAGATCATTATGTTGTAAAAATGTTGCAAAGGTTTTATTTTTGTATAATAATGTAGTAGGGTATGGTAGGAAGGAGACTACTATTGTATATTAAAGAATGATAGAAATGTAGGGGAGAATGTAATGTAACTAAACTAGTAGTATAAAGTGTGACAAATAAACTGACTACTAGCCAATAATGTTAAAAGAAACCACTATTGTTGTTTATGAACAAATAATAACACAGTTAGTAAGAATTCAATGTAAAACCAAAGCCTACATCTACTTGATAGAAAAAAAGAGACAATATCATGTAGAAAAAATGTAATAGACTATGTCCAATATAACAAGAAATTGTATATGTTACTAGACCAAAGAATAAGTAATCTAAAATGTTAGTAATATACCAATAAGAAAGTAATTAACAAGATGTCTACTTGGACCAAAAAACCCTACCTATACTGTGGAAGATAGACAGGGACATTACAAGATACAAAGCATATTTTAAATAATAATATGTATAGTAAAAGATCATATTATCTATTAGAATTAAATACCAAATGTTACATGGTATTATAATTAAGTCATTTTATTGTAAGAAGAAAAGAATAGTTCTACGTACACAAAACCTTTTAGGCCTATTCTATAAGCCAAGGGTTTTATAGGAAGTTAAAGTTTATAATTATGATTAATAGTGTTAAAATGTTTGTTAATAGCATAAAAACATGTATACCAATGAGAAAACCAAAAAATATAACTTTTAAAAATAATATATTAGCATAGGTCAAACATCAAAATTGTTCATTTTATTATTAATGTACGGAAACATATCATGTGAGGTCTTGAATTGATCAGAAGAAGGCAAGCAATGCAATGGTAATAATACATTGACAATTGTAATTAGCATAAGAAAATTATGTTAAGTTTAAGAATTTTGTTAATTATGATCTCAGAAAACAAATGTGCCTCCACCCCAAAGACCCACGCTATCGACGACAATGTATTAGCTATCAACCAATCTGAATTTTTATATTTGGTGTGTATGAACCCAAAGGGCAGCTGTCTCTACCCCAAATACTGAGCCAACAAGCCAGAAAATAGACGCCACGCCAAGAGTCTTGCGTTGGAATTCCGGAGTGTAAAGAACAACTTCTCCGCGTCACTTTTATCCGCGAAAACATAGTCAGAATTGAACTTCGGATAGTTTATGTGCGGAGTGACAACAATAACATAACCAAGAAGGAACCAAAGTGTTGTGAATTAGTGATAAAATCATAACGGCATAATAAAATTAACTGTGAATAAGAACGAGTGTATAAGTGAAGGAAAGTATAGTGTAAATACTTTAAAAATATTTAAAACGAATCTTAAATAATCATATTGATATAACCTAACCAACTTTATGTACACTTATGAACAATATATCACTGCACAAGAACACTAACACCATAGTAATTGTTAACCTTTTAACTATTATTTCTTTGAGTTTCATGTTTGAAACTGAATAATATATCCAGATTTGGATAACCTCAAATCAGCCACTGTTCGGCAGTTACAAACTTTTGTTAGTGTTAGGTATAAGACATTATTTGTGTAAACTATAATCAAATTATTATTGTGAAGCTTTGTACTTCGTAACAGTCATTTTCGTTAAAGATTATTGCAGTCAAAAGAATTCACGACTGAGATTAAATTAAAATAATCAGTATTAAGCTTGAGTGAAAGTAGGTGTTGCCAACCACTGAGCAAAAATTATAGCAAGCCTGGTCAAACTATTATTAAGAACCAATGTTATTTATTTAAATTCAGAAAGAAAGAACACTAGTTAAATGAAGAATAAAAGAATTAGAAATGGAATCAATTTAGTATGAATTATTATTTTAATAATCGACAATGTTTTTAATTAACGAAGGTTAGTGTTTTCAACCCACCTTAAGGATTAAATTGGCGGTACCTAAATTTTGTGCGCCAAGTACTATTTAAATTTTTCAACAAGATAAGTGAAGTGACATAACATTAAACAAAAACAATTGAATTAAAGTCACGAATTCCAATTAATCAAGTAAGATATTGTTTTCACTAATAAACCATTACCATAATAACCAGTTTACATTAGGTTACCAATTGGTTTCAATAATGTAAGGTATTTTTTCGGCAACTAATTACACAGTGAGATACAAAACAATAACTTTATGGGATATTAATATAATTTTTCATATGGCGCCCAATTTAGTTATAAATCTACCAATAAATAACTTACAATATTGGTAATAAATATTAACTTACAATTTAATTAACTGAAAACCAAATAGGATAGAACATTATAGAATAACACCAACAACGTGAGGCACATAACAACATATATTATTTTTGTGAAAAAGATTTTTATTATTATATATAAATAAGCAGAGAACATACTGAAACAAATCAATAACATACACCCTAAAATACAATTCACAGAAGAAAAAGAAAAACATAACAAAATCAACTATTTAGACATAACTATCACAAGATACAACAACCACATACAATATGCAATATATAGAAAACCAACTTCCACTAACATCATTATACCTAACCATTCTGACCACCCACCACAACATAAAATGGCAGCACTCTATTCCCTATTTAACAGAATGTACAAAATTCCCCTAAACAAACAAGAAACTGACAAAGAAAGAAATATAATATACCAAATTGGTTATGACAATGGATACAATAAAAATACTGTGAACAAAATAGAAAATAAAATCAAATATAAAATAAAAACTGAACAATTAAGAATTAATCAAAATGAACAACACATAAATAATAACAACAACAAAAAATGGGCCACATTCACATACATAAATAATAAAATGACAAAACTAACAAAACTATTTAAAACACAGATATAAAAATAGCATACAAAACTAATAAAAATAAATTACAAATTCTAAATAGTTCACACAACAAAGATAATACAACCAACTAACGGTATATACAAAATTGAATGCCAAGATTGCAATAAATGTTACATAGGACAAACAAAAAAACAGCTGAAAAAACGTTATTTTGAACACCTAAACGCATACAAAAAACAAGAAATATATAAATCCAATTTAGCCACACATGCAATAAACACAGGACACGAATTCCCAGACATAACCAATGTATCACTAATAAAACATATACCACACAAAGGCACCATAATGAACATTTGGGAAAATTTACAAATATACAAACATAAAACACAAAACAAACTAATACCAGAACAAATACAAATCAATACAAAACATGACACAATATTCAAAGCACTCAACATCGAAAATACACAAAATACAAAAACATATACCACAATCACACACAATAATACAACTTTAAAATACCAAAGACCAACAAACAACCTTAATTGCATCCAGCAGCCAACACACAAATACTTCACCAGAAACAAGATCGCCAAGGCTGAAGATGAGAGAACAGGAACACTCGAAACATGTTCCATATAGAAAAATAACATCTTGAGGTAAATTTAATTATAAATATTAAATGTAATATATATATATTGCGAAAATACAAGCATATGCTGTAATGTGCATTTATTAGATAAAATAAATATTTAGATTAAATTTAGAAATATGTAATAAATAAGCAGGTGTGAGATTGAAAGCTGAGTTTATACGCAGGAATCGACCTGCACTATCACACAATTGTTGCTGAGAGTGTGTACAGTAGTAAATAATGTGTGTGCATGAGGCCGGTTTAAGCCTGAAAGTTTGCAATCTCACCCCAAATAGATGTTAAATTATAGTTTTTATTTAACTATAAGAAAACTATAAATGATAGAAAAATTGTAAAGACTTCTAAATATGTATAAAAATAATACACATGTGCAGTGCGAAAACGGCGTGAATAAGACGTTCAGTGCGAATTCAGTGCGATTTTAAGAGCATAGTAATTACACGAATTATGCGATAACGATGGTAATTACACTGAACATGTGTAATTAAATCAGACACCGTCAGAGCACCTTGTAATCCACATTAGACATTGCAATTGGCAGAAATGTGCGAAAATATGAAATTGGACGATAGTGGAAGAACTGACGCCACCGAGCAATTCCTGACATGCTGAATTCTGTTCCAGCAGGTGCAGTAAGATGCTCGAATATAAATAAGGGCACGAATGAACCCAAATTATTCTCAATTAGTCTTCAGAAGCGGCGGGACGCAATGCCCAGTATCGACATGATTTTTAAATTTTGTTAATTGAACTGTAAAGTTGGATGGACGATATGTTCATCTAAGTATCAAACAGTAACTCTTGGTTTGGTTACTAATACGATTATAGAACATACTCTACAATGTCTACACCCATAAACGTTCGTCACTCAAGACAAGCATCAAGGTTACATCAGGCAGAGGAACGCTATGCAGAACAACAGAGGTGTCTACTAGCACAACAGCAGCAAGTGCAGAGCAACATATCACTCTACACTACAGCAACCAGAGATGACCATAAGGAACAAGTAACTGGAGGATGACGAGTGGAACCAAGGAACGGACAGAGAACTCTATCAGAAGAGGACCTACGGATCAACGGAGGACATGGGTATGAGCTACGGAATCAAGGTGACAAATAATCAATTTATAAATTTTATGTGAAAGACTAAAGACAGTTAAAAGACACTTTGAAATTTAGAAAAATAAATAAGAGATGTAAAATGTAAATATAGAGATTCAGAGAATCAAATTTAAATACAATAAATATTTTTTTTTATGATTAACAATTACTTGAGCCAAGATATAGAGATTCAGAGAATCAAATTTAAATTTACTAAATATTTTCTTTGATGATTAACAATTAATTGAGTCAATTTGAATTTTATCAATAATTAATATGTATGCAATGTATAAAGTAAAGTAGTAAAAGTTATATAAAGAAAATAAAACAAAGCTGTAGTAAAGCACACAAATCAGACTGAGTAGTCGAAATTTTAAGATAACAAATAGAGACGTAGAATATAATTTTGTTACGGTAGGTTATAAGATTTATTTATGATAAATGTACTGCAACAATTGAACGTTAAGCAAACAATAATGAAGGTTTATAGACGAAGTAAATGAGATTTTTAAAAATGCTGTTGTTTTTTTTTTAATAAATTGATGAAAACTTGTTAAAATTCAATAAATGACTACTCTTATTACTTTTACACCCAAACCCCAGTAATTGGTACATATTAACAGTAATGTTAGATACATGTTGGCACAGCACAAATTAATTTACATTTGCTCCCAACGTGGGGCTACACAATTTAAAAAATGTTGTGTTATAATATATATACATATATCTCAGACACGCACACACACACACCTCCCATTTACAGCATCTTCTGTTGGACTCCACTGCTATGTGTGACAGTACTTGTAGTTTTTACAGACTGAATAAATTCATTCTCAAATTTATGTGTAAACCCAAAGGCTAGTTATTGTTTGAAATCAATGATTCCTTAAAAAATAAAAAATAAACTGTAAAATTATCGCAGGACACAGAAATAATTTTACAATCTGAAGTATTAAAATTGAAATACGTAAGTAAAAATATTTGCAGTTGGATATATTTTTGCAACATGGAATGACACATTCATATAGATTAAATTTCTATTAGTAGGAGATTTATTTTCTACTTACACTACAGTTATTTCTTACAACTTTCCATCATAGACCTCTCAAACTAAATAAAAAGTAGAGGAAAGACTAGTTATCTAACAGAATTCTGATCACGTAAAAATCTTACTCCTACAAACAGCAAATATCATTTCTATAGTGGCAAAAGGCATTTTGGAAAATTATCTTTTCTAAACTGGTCTTTTTTCTATTTTTTTTTTTTCATTCAATTGGCCCAAAAGTTTAGTATAATACTCTCCATTTATAGTTTGACCCTTTTCAAGGTAATCTGTCACCAATTCCCCTATTAGCAAAATATCTAATTCAACTGTTGTTTTTTGATAATACAGATAAAATAGTTGTCTAAATTTTCAACCATATAGGATGTTTAATTTACACTTAACAACTAAGCAAGTAAGTTCTGACTTGATCAGACAATTTTTTTAAGATTTTACAATGTAAGGTCAATAACTTTCTTTAAATTTTTTGTTAAACATTAAAGTGCTCTAATGTAATACAAATTTTGCAGAAGGGTTTGGTGAATCTAGCACGGATGTACAAGTGGTTTTAAAATTAGTAAAAATGGTTGTAGGTCTGAAATGAATCAGTTTAAAATAATTACAGCAAGATTGAGGCCGTGCTATTGTGTTCCATGAATTTTCACCACTACACAATACAGTCAATAAAGAGTACTTATATTTGGGCATTTCTCACTGCTTGCATGAAACTATTATTAAGAAACGGCCAGATTTATGGAACACCCAATTAAGAAATTTGCAATACAATAATCCATCGAACACACAGTAATTGTCTGTCAAGAAATCTGGCTTTACATAATACCACAATACACCAACTACGTATTTGCCAGATGCAGTTCCACATGACACAAAATTTATACATATACAAAACAGTAAGGTTTTCAAGCATGCTGAACATGCAAACGTCACAAAGTCATTTGTTGATGTTGAACTTCTAAACATGTACTTTTAACAATCTGTTCAACAACCATACGTATACTATTTCTGTTTCACTTTTACTGTTATTATCAAACTACCCTCCTTATCAAATGCTAAAGTTTTGGGTCATGTTGGGCCTTTTTTGTGGTTATTTTTTACTTATTAGATTCATAGAACTTGAATTTTTATGTAAAACAGACTCAAGTTAATTTATTTTAACATTTTGAACATAGTGGCTGCCCCATTTTAAACACAGTTGTCAGACTCTTGGTAGATGATCTCAGTATCAAAACCACATGCAACTTGTTGTATGTAAATAAACATTAATTATTTATAATTATGATCAAAAAGAGACACTACTGCACCAGGAGTTAATCTAGCAATCATTTAGGTGGTGCCAACTTAACCAACAAGTTGTCCATCACTCTGAAAAACATGAAGGATTGGTGTCAGTAAAATTATTTTTCAAAACACACTTAATAATTCCTTTAGTAGAAGATAAATTGTAAAGCACAATTCATTTGTGCTATTTACATACCTGTAAGAGCAGGTCGGTTTTGTGGTACACCATTTTTTGAATTTCCTGCCCTTTCCCTGTCCGAACGAGACAGTGACCTAGACCGGGATCGTGACCATGAACGTGAACGATGCCTACGGTGTTCTCGGTCTCCAGATCTATGAAAACAGACAACATACACTACAGATTTAAATAGACTTTAAACTGCTATAAAACCTGTTGATGTGAAACACTTTCGACTTGGCAAAGTTATAACAAATCTTAAATAATAAAACTTTTATGAGTAAGAATATTTATAAATTGCTGAAATTCACTTGGAATTTTAATAACATTATTAAAATAACATTAATAAAAAAATAATGGTATTCTCTAACTATGTTTATGTATGAACGTGTATGACAATATTACAAGAAAACTGAAACACTGTAAATGCAATGAGGCAATGCTGAAATACAAGGTGTGGCTATAAAATTTTTTTTACATTGCAATGAAACACAGGATCCTGATAAGCAGTGCAGGCTTGTGTAATACACAGACGATGAACATTCATGTCTAAATTGGTAGTTTTGTTAGATTTGGTTTTTGTGATATAAGTTTTGTATTTTAGAAAGGATAAGGAATTAGGTTTAGTAAAACTGTGTATTATTTTATTTGTTATTTATTCATGTACTATGTCTGTGGAAATGTGCGCACGTGCGCGAGTGATAAACGTTTCCCCGGCTGTGCGTGATATAGTTATCGTAGTGTTATGACACTTGAACGGAACATCAACTACTGTATTAGCTACAGTTCCTATATATTTCTATCTGTTAAATGACGTTCAAATGTGATTTTATTAAAGTATGAAGTTGTTGTAAAACGCAGTTATGCATGAGATAAAGGTATTCTGAGATTACCATCTATGCATGCTCTTACAAAGTTGATGCACTTTACGGCATGAAAAGCTGCGAGTCATGTTCAAAGTAACCATGTGACTTCCTTCCACCAATTAAATGCTGGAAGGCAGTTGGAAATTTTCTTAAGCCTGTTGTTACATAGTCAGTTCTTCTCAGGCAGCTATCACGATCGGGACGTGCAATTCTTGTTCAAGATTTTTCCGCTTGCAAGAATTCGTTAAGTCTTTTCGGCGGTAGTAACGAGTGTGAAGACTCAGAACTGTTTGTGTATTACATCTCTACACACAGTATTGTTATTATAATATTGCGTGTGTAAATAAGTGAACTTGAACTGTGTTACTGTGTGAGGTATTCTGCAGTACCAGTAAAATTTAATAATTACTTAGTAATAAATTTGTCATTAGTTTCCGCGTGAGTGGAAGATTTCCGCATAGGGAGGTCTGCTGATCGCGGTAGACCCAGTGGTACGCGTGAACACTTGAAGAGTCCGGACTGGTATAAGCCTAATATACCGTTTCTAAGTAAAACTCACTGTGACCTGAGATACTTGTAAATTATAAATTCTATATGAAGTTTAACCAGTAGTATCCATAGAACCGTTGTGGTGTGCGAAGCGTCAGTGTCAACGTTGGGACTACAGGACACCAGCCCAGCTGGAAGCGTTACCAGGGTGAACCGTATGTCATCTATACGCCACGCCGGACGACTCAACGACACAGAAAAGCACCCCCCTTTTTCATCAACATCGTCGTGGGAATCATCACATATGTAACGTATCACATCACGTGTATGAACAGTAATTAACACTTTAAAAGACTATATATCAAACACTACCATTATTATGCTTGTCAAATATATCATATAAACAATTATATATGTCTTGTGTGCAATAAATAATCTTAAACCCTCCAATATAGACTTTTGCATTAAGATACACATACTACCATATCCTATGCACCAATAGTTAAGTAATTTGTGTTGTCGCATAGAGATATTTGGCGCTTAGCAACGTAGGGCACGTAAAATAGCGGTAATTTTATGCTATTCTATATATGTCAAAGAATATAAAATTTGTTGGTAACATCCGACGTATAATTATAAGTAATGTAATATTTGTGTGTGTATGGTTCATATGAAAATCTGAGGATATAATTTATCAATTGTGCATATTCTCTTGTGTGTCATATATGAACAATTTTATCAGTATATTGGAGGTAGATCATTAGTTGTTTTGTGTGTTAGATTAGGTTTGTTTACATTTTGATATATTGAACTGCTTACTGTGTGCGTATAAACTGGTTTACACTGCGATAATAATCTTGTAATAATAATAAGTTTCGTAGCGTTAAGTCAGGGAATTTAAATTTTATTAAATTTTTAAATTAATTTTTGATCACTATGGCGGAGTCAAAAGGGGTAGAGAATGCTTTAGCGGCCATATTAGCGAAGATGGAAACCATGTCCGAAGAACATAAAGCCAGTCAAGCCGGTATACAGAAACTTTCAGCAGAAGCCGAGAAACGAGATAAATCGCTCCATGACGCAAACAAAAAAATATACGCGGCTGTGCAGGAACAATCCAAGCAGAGCAAACAAATGTTAGAAGCTGTGGAAAAGCGTATTAGCGAAACAGTAGAAGCTATGAGAGCTAACATAGAGTCGAGTTTGGAAGCTAATAATTCACGCGTTAGTGAGCGTGAGGCGAAAATCTCAGGACTTGAAGAGAAAGTGGTACAACACGCATCCACGGTGAATGAATTAGTGGCCGAGCAAGACTTGCAAATCCAAGAGCTGCAACATCAAATGTCACGATTGCAAAATACATCGTCACCGCTCAACTGTACCACGTCTGTCTATAAGACCTTGGATGACGTCAATCCGCAGCTGAAGTTCTTTGGACGTGATAATGAAAACCCCATGAACTTCATTAAAGTTTCCCAACGGGATCTGGAAGCGATTGGGGATAATTTAAGTGAGGCCGATAAAATTAATTTCGTAGTGCGGCGACTTAAGGGTACTGCGGCGGAGTGGTTCTCTGTCGTCCAGGATAAGATCAGCACGTATGAAGACCTGGTAAAGAATTTCAGGGCCAGATACTGGAATGAGGAGGTCCAGAGGAAGATCCGTATGCAGCTGGAGTTTGGGAAATATTCCAGTACCACAGGTTCCAACCTCATACGTGATTCAGTTACTATCAAGGGCTAAGTACCTAGAACTCATCTTAACGGAACCGGACATGGTCAATAAACTTGCACACCATTTTGGGCGTGGCATACAGGTTGCTGTCATTACGCAAGGGGTAAAATCTTTAGAAGAGCTACTCATATTGCTCACAAAATGGGAGTGTATTGACAGTCAGAGTAACGGTAGTAACAATAATGAAACACCGCGAAAAAAGTTTCAAGGTCAACCTCAAACAAAGCAACCACAATCACAACAACAACATAAGATAACAAATAAAAATACAATTCAGACATTTAATACCAACCAGATAGCAGTAGTGACGGAAAATGATTCAGATGTAGAGCAGTCAAAAAACATGTAAGGCTGCACGGCGTGGGTCCGTGCAACAAAGTAACTAGTACACGTAATAATATAAATGAAATTTCAAAAATCCGTTCCAACAGTAAAAAGCAGTTCAATCAATCGAGTGTGAATAATGTTAGTTGTAAGAATAAATTTGTTGTGTCTGGCCTATATCCTGCAGAAGTTAGAGATAGTTTAGTTTGCAATGATAATAGTAATGAATATGAAGAAAATATTAGTACTGAAAATGACACCGACCTTATTGTAGATGCGAAAATCAACGAGTGTGTGTTGGCGAGGTTTTGTTCGACAGCGGCGCAGAAATCTCGCTAATGGACGAGCGGTTCCTAGAGAGGCACAAAAAACACTTTAAAAAAATCCCGATTCTGCTGGTAAATCACAAAAATATAAAATCAGCGACGGGTGAGTCACAGATGGTTGACAGACAAGCACTCATAACAATATCCATTCAGGGAGTAGAAATAGAAATCACGGTACTTATTATTAAAAAACTTGTATATGATATTATTTTGGGAGTGGACGCATTAAATAAACTGCACGCGACCATGCATTTCCCTAACAAAACATTGAAGTGTACGGTTAATAATAATAGACACAATATCAGATTAGGACGCAGGAGGGGTAATGCGGGGTCCGTATGTGAGCCGTATACATTAGCCCGACCGGCTGTTCAACAAGCTGATAAGATAACGCATGACGTGCTGACCCACAGTAGGCAGATAACGGGCAGCGAGCAAAATAAACTACAACGTGTGCTTGATAAATTCGGATCGGTATTTTCAAATAAACCAACCACAACAAACGTATATGAGCACAAGATTCAAGTCACAGATGAGAATAAATTTGTGCGGAAGACTTACCCCATCCCCCTACACTATCAACAGCAGGTTGTTGCTGAAGTCAGGAACATGCTTGAGAGTGGAGTGATAGAACGCACAGATAGCAAGTTTCTGAACCCTATGGTTGTTGTCAAGAAAAAGAATAACGACATTAGATTATGTCTCGACATGAGAAATCTTAACACCATTACAAAAAAACGCTACGACTGTGCTCCGAATGCGGAGAACCTGTTCATTAAATGCCAAGGGGTCAAATACATGTCCCGCCTCGATCTTAAAAGTGGATTCTGGCAGATCCCCCTTGCTAAAGAATCAAGAAAATACACAGCATTTCTGTATCGCAATAATGCTACCAGTTCAAAGTAGTTCCCTTTGGATTAGTAACAAGTTTAGCGGCCATGGTCAGGTGTTTGGAATTAGCTTTGGGTCCTGAGGTGGAAGATTTTGTTAGCATATTTGTGGATGATATTTTGATTATATCTAAATCTTTTGAGGAACATATCGAACATCTCAAAATTGTATTTCAAAAATTAAAAGACGCTAACCTGACCCTCAACCTTGAAAAGGCGAGTTTGGTAAATCGCAGATTAAATTTTTAGGACATATAATTTCAGCGGAGGGTATAACAACGGATCTTGAAAAAATACGAGCAATCATGGAGTTCCCGAACCCCACGGGACATCAGAGCGTTCCTCGGGCTGACCGGTTATTTCCGACGTTTTACTCATGAGTATTCTGAGACAATTGAGCCGTTATTGGAACTGCTACATAAGGGTACTAAATGGAGATGGGAGGAGCGGCATGATCATGCCTTCAACGCGACCAAAAACTTGTACAGCAGAAACCTTCACGTATTCCATCCCGAGAAGGAGGGCACGTATGTCTTAAATTGCGATGCCTCAGATTATGCCATCAGGGGAGTACTCTACCAACGTAATGAGAAGGGTGAGCACAAAGTGATCGCTCACAGCGGTAGATCACTAAAAGGGGCCGAACGCAACTACTTCACCTCGGAGAAGGAAATCTTGGCCATTGTATACTGCATCAGCAAGTTTTGTTATTACCTGGTTACCTTTCGGACAACCAGGCCTTATCGTTCATGCTGCGCTGCAAGTTGGCTAATGCTCGCATATCCCGTTGGATCATGGCCATCCAGGAGTATGACTTCACGATTAAGTACTGCAAGGCCAGCGAGAACAAAACGGCGGACACGTTAAGCCGATACCCTCCGGTGATGGAAGAGCGTCATGCTTCAAGTAACAAAGAAGTACAAATTCTGGCTGTTAAATATAAGATAGAGGACAGTCTTAAGAATAAGTTGAAGAATATTGGTACGGAACAGCAACGGGACACTAAATTAAACCAGATCAGTGACGCGATCCGGATCCAAGAAAACCCCAGATACAAAATATATAAAAACGTGCTGTATAAAATTGTTAATGGGGGTTGGAAGATCATGGTACCTGACGCGATGGTGGAAGACCTTACCTGGATGCGTCATGAGAGCCTGGCCCATGCGGGGCCTTATAAATGTTACCTAGCAATGCGGGAGGATTTTGTGTGGCTCAATATGGCCAGGAAAATAAAGGCCATACTTCGCACATGCCACGCCTGCCAAACAGCGAAGTATCCAAACCAACATACCCAGGTAGAAATGGGTAACATTGTGGCAAGAAATAAAAATGACCTTGTCTGCATTGACTTTTCAGGTCCACTTCCGCGGGCGGCACGTGGAATGAAGAACCTTGTGGTTTGTACTGATGCATTCACCAAGCATGTCAGCCTGTACACCATCGGTAGACCAACAACATCGGCTGTAGTAAACATTATATTAAATAAATACATGCCGAAAAATGGACCCATAAGAAAAATACTATCGGATCAGGGTAAGCAGTTTACTAACACCAAGTGGCATTCTGAGCTTGAAAAACACGGTGTTCAGACTGTCCTGACAGCGATCCAGAGACCGCAGGGTAACCTGGCTGAACGAGTCAATAAGGAGTTGGGACGATTATTCCAGACATATTGTAATGTTAACCAGAGTAAATGGCCGGAATTCCTGGAGTTTTCTGAATCTGCCATAAATGGAAATTACAATTCGACTACTGGATATACCCCAAATGAACTCCAAACCGGAGCGATGCCAGGACGGGTCTGGGAAAGGCACATTGAAAGGATATCGACTCAGAATGTGCCAATACCGGTCGAAATAAAGAAACTCGAGGCGAGGCGACGCATTAAAAAGTGCGCAGAAGAGTGCACGGAAAAGTTTAATGCTGAACATAAGCTGGTGAGTTTCAAGACTGGGGAGAGAGTGCTTTTGCGTGCGTTAAATGTTGAAGGGAGGACAACATAGCCGCGAAGTTTTTCAGGCTTTATAATGGTCCTTATACCCTATCGGAGCAGGCTGGAAAGAATACATTTATATTAACCAACCTCAATACTAACCGTGCGATTGGTAAATTTCATGCTTCCTCGTTGAGAAAGTATTATACGAAGGATCCATAAATTACCATAAATAAATGTCAGGATATAGGATGTAAGAATGTGTAGTTTATTTAAAATATGTCAGTTCAGGTATAAATGTTGTATGTATGGTAATTCTGTGAATGAGCGACAATCTAGTAAAAGATAAGGAATGGAGTCTGTTGTACCTTGTGACCTTGTGTAATTGCTATCTGCTTGTCAAGAACATGTGTATTTGTTATGGTTTAAAGGTTACCATGTGTCTTTGGTTTGTTATGAAATGTTAGTATTGCAAAGAAGGTGTTTATTTGATTTTATGTTTGAGGGTATTAGTATTATTATTCTTAGGATTAGGAAATTGTTTTGGTTGTATCAACTACAACAAATTTTTATTTTGGTAGTCAAATAAAAAAAAAAAATTTTTTTTTATGCGGGAAGGGGTTAATCCTGCAATGAAACACAGGATCCTGATAAGCAGTGCAGGCTTGCGTAATACACAGACGATGAACATTCATGTCTAAATTGGTAGTTTTGTTAGATTTGGTTTTTGTGATATAAGTTTTGTATTTTAGAAAGGATAAGGAATTAGGTTTAGTAAAACTGTGTATTATTTTATTTGTTATTTATTCATGTACCATGTCTGTGGAAATGTGCGCGCGTGCGCGAGTGATAAACGTTTCCCCGGCTGTGCGTGATATAGTTATCGTAGTGTTATGACACTTGAACGGAACATCAACTACTGTATTAGCTACAGTTCCTATATATTTCTATCTGTTAAATGACGTTCAAATGTGATTTTATTAAAGTATGAAGTTGTTGTAAAACGCAGTTATGCATGAGATAAAGGTATTCTGAGATTACCATCTATGCATGCTCTTACAAAGTTGATGCACTTTACAGCATGAAAAGTTGCGAGTCATGTTCAAAGTAACCATGTGACTTCCTTCCACCAATTAAATGCTGGAAGGTAGTTGGAAATTTTTTTAAGCCTGTTGTTACACAGTCAGTTCTTCTCAAGCAGCTATCACGATCGGGACGTACAATTCTTGTTCAAGATTTTTCCGCTTGCAAGAATTCGTTAAGTCTTTTCGGCGGTAGTAACGAGTGTGAAGACTCAGAACTGTTTGTGTATTACATCTCCACACACAGTATTGTTATTATAATATTGCGTGTGTAAATAAGTGAACTTGAACTGTGTTACTGTGTGAGGTATTCTGCAGTACCAGTAAAATTTAATAATTACTTAGTAATAAATTTGTCATCATTAGTTTCTGCGTGAGTGGAAGATTTCCGCATAGGGAGGTCTGCTGATCGCGGTAGACCCAGTGGTACGCGTGAACACTTGAAGAGTCCGGATTGGTATAAGCCTAATATACCGTTTCTAAGTAAAACTCACTGTGACCTGAGATACTTGTAAATTATAAATTCTATATGAAGTTTAACCAGTAGTATACATAGAACCGTTGTGCTGTGTGAAGCGTCAGTGTCAACGTTGGGACTACAGGACACCAGCCCAGCTGGAAGCATTACCAGGGTGAACCGTATGTCATCTATACGCCACGCCGGACGACTCAACAACACAGAAAAGCACCCCCCTTTTTCATCAACATCGTCGTGGGAATCATCACATATGTAACGTATCACATCACGTGTATGAACAGTAATTAACACTTTAAAAGACTATATATCAAACACTACCATTATTATGCTTGTCAAATATATCATATAAACAATTACATATGTCTTGTGTGCAATAAATAATCTTAAACCCTCCAATATAGACTTTTGCATTAAGATACACATACTACCATATCCTATGCACCAATAGTTAAGTAATTTGTGTTGTCGCAATATATAGCATATAACTGGCTCTCCTATAACATTGCCAACTGTGAGTAGCATTTACCCGTACTCTTCCCTCCAACTACAATTAAATTTTCAATAGTTCAGCAGTACCACCTATGTATCCAAGCGCCATTGGCATAATGTCACATATTAAAGAGGAGCAAACATGGAACTAGGTCAGGTGAGTATGGTAGATGTTCCTCTACAGAAATACCATGCTTTGCCAAAAACAACTTTACAAATACTGCATTCTGTGGCCACACATTGTCTTGGTTAAGTATTTGTGAGTCATTCTTCCACATTTCAGGTGTCGTTTTCTCATCTATTCATGAAGAGTTGTCAAGAAAAGTTGTCATTTTAGTCCTCATTAACATTTTAAATTGTGGGCAGCCAATCAATGTGAATAATTATCCAGATATCAAAAAATATTATCATCACTGCTTTGAATCTGGATTTGGCAGTTGGCAGTGTTACAGGAAAGCGGCAAATAAAAAATTGGTCTAGTTATTTCATAACTACACCTCATACGTGAAGTAGGCCTAGTTTCCTGAATATGACGGAAAGTACAGCAACAGCCAATTACACTGTTGGCTCACCAGTAACACAACACTACCCCATTCTATGTAGGAAGAAGAAAAGAACGGGCCCCACCTTATTTTGTTGCTACTTTTGCCTTACTAAGTATTTTTATTGTTGGAATTAATGATAGCCAGGCTGTTAGGCCACTGTCTAATGATGTTTTAGTTCAGACGTTTCAGCCCAACCATCAGAGCCCATCTTCAGTGCAAAATATTGACTGACAGCTGTTTGCCAAATAACCCCAGAACTGATGTAGACTACGGCCCCCGAACAGGTGTCAAACAAAACGTGTTTTTAGGTTAGAAGTACAATAACTTTGTTAAATGATTAATAAATGCATAACAGTTAAAAACAAAACTTGTAAAGAATTTAATTCTGAGAAAAATGGTGTAAATAAAGTCAATAAAAATCAACAAAAAATTCCAATTTTGGTTAAAAACAATACAATACGTTTTTAGGCAAGATTTTTCTGTTTTACGTCGGATATCATGAAAGTTATGGGAGATACAGTTCTGTGACCTGTTTTATTCAATTTTTCAGGTCAAAAACCATAAGAAACAACAGAATTCGCCCCTTAATTTACCTTCCCAGAATTTCAGAAAGTCTTCATTTACCGAAACCCGGGCGAAATCTTTCCTAGCCATAACTCGCTTACAAAGCGTTTTCGGACATATGTTTATATGAACTTTTTTTCTTCTTTTACACTATAGAACCATTTCTCAAATTATTTCCCTCTCCTCCCGGGACACCCTGTATATATATGTATATATATATTGTTACAACACAAATAAGCCACCCCAATACCAGGGATAAAAAAGATGATACTGAATATAAAATAAGTAGTTCATAAAATAAAATGTTTAATATAAAGAAAATAAAAAGACAATGACACGACAAACGACGACATGACCTAACCCAAGTGATTGACTCAACCAATATAAGGAAACAAAAGAAGAAGGGAACAAACCAATACAAACGAATAAAACCAAATGAAGAAGAAAGTGATTAACCAAACCAAAAGGAAGAAGGGAAAAAACCGAAACCAAGCAAAATGAAACCAATTGAAGGAACTGAATGACTCAATGCCACTTATTAAAATGAACCCAAAGGAGAAGATGGAAAAACAAGATAGAAAGGAAATACACTGAAGGTGAAGAAGGAGGAAAATGAAAAAGAAACAAACCTAAGATAAAGGGAAATAAATAAAAAGGAAACCCAATGATAAGACACAAACAAGTAATAAAGAAGAAAAGCAGGAGAAATGATACACTCAATGTAAGGTTGAAACAGAAACCAATAAATAATTTAAGTAATAAATAAATATTATTATCAATTAATGGATAATAAAGTAAATGACAATTGAAAGAAACCCAATTAAAGAATGTTAAATATAAAAGCAAACTAACCCACATATTAGAGTTAGAAGTAATGTTAAAATCAATAGAGACATAAAATTGTTAATATTGTTAATGATATTTGTAATGAAAGAGATAGTACGGTAGTGAGAAAGTAATAAGAGGGATTACCCATTTAGAAACACTTAAAACCAAAAACAATTTAGAAGTGCAAAAGTGTAAGTGTAAGAATCCAAAAATAAAGTGATAAAACACTAAATAAATTATAATCAACAATAAATAATTTAAAAGTGAAGGTGATGATTAAATGAGAATAATGTATAACAAAGAATGTTTGTATAGTGAAAAATAGTGAAGGATAAAAGCATAAACACATAGTAAATCAATAAGAAACACTAAAAGGTTAACAGTGAAAAATATTAGTAATTAAGAAAGTTGTTAAGAATAGTATTAAGTGTAAACAGTTAATTAAGGTATAATGAACACTGAAAAGTGATAAAGACGGTATTAATTAAGAAAGAACATTATTGTTAAGTTTAATTAAATACAGTTATAATTAAAAGGGAGAATCCCAGGAAAGAGAAAACAGATAGTGTTAGCATGGAGTGAAAGTAAAGGGTATTTAAAAAATTAAGAAGTTAAATCAGTAAACACCCCATGTTACCAGGGATCATTATTAAAGTAAGTTCAAAAAATGTGATGTTGTTTATCACACACAAAAATGATATAAAGTGAAATGAACTGTAAACAAATGTTATAAAATAATTATTAAATAACTGTTTATGAATAGGATATGGCTGGAAGAATTATACAGACCACAGGCCTAGATGTTGTATTTTATGTGAACAAAAGTAGTAAATAATGGCCACATTGTTTTTATTGGCAAATTAAATGAGTAGTAAAGAAATGTAAACAAGAAAACCAGATAGTAAATAAGTAGCAATTCATGATGTATAAAATAATATTAACATAATCATAACACTACAACAGAGCCAAAACACATCAATAAATAACACAACCAATTATAATAACAAAGCTATGCTCATTAAGCTAAAAAGAAACATAATTTGTACGAAATGAGTAAATACAAATAATGGCTACTTAGGCCTATGAAAATGCCTAACTGTCAAGAACAAACAACTACAAATTGTAATAAGTTAACAAAGAAATTAGCAAATCCGAGGCGAATAACTAACCAAGGATAAATTGTAAATCATTTTTAAAGCTAAATATTATAATAAGGATTTAAATTAAAAAAGAAATGTAATTAGCAAGTATAAAATAATTGTAAAATCATAAAACATGAAATAACCCAAACTTGTGGGGTATCAAATTAATCTATGAAAGGAAATACAAATAACAGTGATAATAGTTAATGCTTAGGAGGGAAGATAGAGGATAAAAGCAATCAGAAGATATACAAGGATTTTGAAAAGAATTCAAATTTTGATAACAATGGATTATGTCAATCTAAGCCAATCAAATTTAATTGGTAACCATAGCAACTGCCGTTAGGGACGAAATTACGGTTGAATATCGTTACTCGTAAAGCGTCACTCGTGCAGAACAGAAGCCGAATTTTGAAAGACCAATTTTTAATAAAAAAATGTAAAATTAATAAACAAAATACAAAACAATGATCGAATAAGAAGCAGACGAACAACTGGAACTGTCAACTGATGCCAAGGACCAGGAAATTAAAGGAAAATATGACCAAACCTAATATGAAAAGGACGCCAGACCTATTTAAGTCCCAAGAGTAATGAAAACAGAAAACGATTGCAGCCCAATCCTCTTCCAACTCAATGTTTGATAACACCAAGTCATCTGATGTGTTAAGTATCCTTAATTACCCTATTTCCAAAAAATAAACTCACTTTAAATATTTCTAAAATTAATAAACTCTCACTGACAACCAAATATTCTCTTTCAAAGATTAATTAAGAAAAATGACACACTGAAAATTTGTTAACATAACACATAACCTGTTGTGTGAATACGAACTTTATAAACACATTTAACGACACTACAGAACAGATTGTAACCACACACCTTATTATTTAAGTACACATAAAGTAAGGTAATGTACTTTTTATTGTAATCATAGGAATTATTTGTCTTGTAATCAAAAGAATCCTGATTTTGAACGAGTATATTGTAAATTAACCAAAACTGCAGCCATGCTGAT
The DNA here is from genome assembly GCA_034769895.1 of Magicicada septendecula. Classification (NCBI taxonomy): domain Eukaryota; kingdom Metazoa; phylum Arthropoda; class Insecta; order Hemiptera; family Cicadidae; genus Magicicada; species Magicicada septendecula. The sequence continues at coordinate 88,203,097 of CM068367.1, forward strand.
GTGAATACCTCGTTACCAAAATCGATTCGTCATCCTGAGAATAAGTGTTTCATGTAAAAAGTCGGTGCAAATTTATTGATCAACCTATATAATTTAATTGTCAAACTGAAAATTTATTTATCAACCATTAAAATAACTAGTACAGGGAGTAACCATTGTTATTATTTCATAGGGAGTGTATCATATAATTTGTGTTTGTTAGCGAATTAGCTGTGACGATACAGTGCTCACGTTGCAAATCGACACACTCCTTGATCGAGTCAGCCATCTAACCAAGGTGGGAAGTATTTGAATGCTCCGGCCGTCACAGCTGCGAACTTAGTTAAACCATATTATCTAAGAATTTTAATTGTTTTTAATAAACGATTTGGCGCCACCCGGGAATCACAAATCCCTATTTACTAACAGGTAAGGTTACTACCGGGTTGTACTGGTAATTACAACATCGCTAAGGACATCGTTAGCGCAAAAATAGATGTAACGACCCCAGTGTGAGACGAACGCACTACACACATACTCTATACTCGTCGTTTTAAAGAGACGACCACATTATAACGTTACAATATGTATATATGCTATTCAGGTCACTACTATATGTAAAGTTTTCGTGTCACTAGGATGTTGGATGTACAAAAAAAAAAGAAAAATCTCCACTTTGTCTAAACCTACAAAACATGGTTATTTAGTTTGACACAATACATGAAGGGTGCCAGAATTAGATAAGAAATCTGCAAGTTATTACGTTTCATGCATGCTGTGTCTGCTTTTATGTTCTCTTTCTTTTCTAAGGAAGCCATCAATTAAAATTTGTGGTCAATTAATTTTCTCAGTTGATGCAAGTCAATTGATTTGTCTATCAAAAAATGCCTTAATAAATCGTTATTTTTAATTAACCATATACTGAAGCGTCCAGTTTTTCTTCCGACACCACACTACTGTAAGTTGTACAAAAACAAAATATTCTCCATATTTTTCACGACTGGAATTTGATATCTGCTCTCTTTTGCTTTATTTAGTCAGTGATTTGGATTTTTCTGTTTGGAAGGTTACCCAAAGAGTCTTTTGTTTCTCGGTGACCCAGGCTTCACAGAGATGCTTAACTAATATGTCCCACTGGCATTCGGTTCACAAATGCCTTTTGTCTCGCCTTACGGCATCTTTACATTCACAACATTCTGGATTCTGAGTTCACCTCATATGTAGCCTTTCCTCAATCTTTCCAACAAAGTACATTTCAACTTTCCGTAATTAGTGTAAGAGATGGTGATTTGGGGGGGGAGAGGCAGACAGACACACACACATGCACACAGAGGCAGAGAGTGAGAGATGAGAGGAGAAAGGTGTAAAGCTACAGTAGTAAAAACCATGAGATTTTTATTGGCGGTGACTATTGATAATGTACTTGAAAATAATGAACGAGTATACTCAAAGTAACCTTTTTCAATCCACGATGTGACTTCTTTTTAATATATAGATGACGCGTTCAAAGCATATGCTTCAACATCAGATCATAAAATATCACTCATTGGTTGTCATCGGTTAACAATCCGTTGCACTGTATATGCGTCAGTACGTGCGCACCTATTCACGTTTGGTCAACCACATTGAGTATTCTCATTATTACATCGACAGTTTAATGAAAGATGAACAAGATGTGTAGATTTAGAGTAAAAAGGCCCGAAAGTTTTTAGCACAAACTATTCTACTTTTAATGTCTGCTATGTCTATATTAATTTTTACATTATAGCAGTAACCCTAGGCACTCATTCTGTACTTCACACTTAAAACTCTGCTACTCACTCATACATTCGTTTGAGGATATGTGACTGCACAGTAATGTGTTTGATGTTTAGTGTCTCTGCAATAAATTCAACCCTTGCTGTATTTGCCCAACGTGAAAATACTCAGGTTGGAAAGTTTTACTACTCTAAGTGTCACAATCAAAACAAAGCATGTGTGTGCACCGCAAGCACAACATGCGTGCACACGTGCCAGAGAGCATGCTGGAGTCAATGCAAGCCAGGCGCGCTCGCACTGAACTACAACACGCAGACTGTCATGCGGGACATGTCGGCTCAAGTGGTGCGGTGTGAGTGTACGCGTGGGCGACACATGCATGCGCTTACCAGAGTTACGTGTTGAGTCAATGCATGCCGCCCGCGCTCGCACTGCCCCCCAACAAGATTTATATTTTAAATCATTTTTAAAATGAAATATTTCCATAGAAACTACTTCTTTCTACTTATTTCTTCAGCCTTAACCACAGTACTGAGGTCACTAACATATACCACCTCACGTTAACGCACTCGATTTTCACTGATGATGGCAGTCGATGGCACTGCCGAAACGTCTGATTTTGAAGAAAACATTGGACCACAGCCAAACAGCCCGGGAAGGAATTTTAGCAACAAACAACTTCTTTTTTACCAATAATGTAGCACACATATATATAGTACACAAACGACGTCACAGAACAATCTACGTGTTTATTGAACGTTCCAGAGAGATCCAGAATATAAGCGTGTGGCGTACGTGCTTGCAGACGCATTTTGCGAGAATCTTCTCGACTGTGCCGGGCTTCGCTAGGGGACTGTGTCAAGGCCGCAGTTAATTACGTAGTTCACACGAGAGATAAGACGGAGTTTGGAAGCTTCTGGTGTGTGAGCGCAGGTATAAATACATGGCGGTAGCGGCCTTAGTTTTCAGTATTAGAGCGAATTATTGACTGTGCAGTTCAGAGTTATTCTCGGCGATATTACTGTGCGCGTTCAAGTGGTCATTAGTTAAGTGTTGTGTTTTATAATTGGACGGTATATTGTAATACAATTGTGTTTAATATTAGTGACATTTTTATTGCGTGTGAACAATTTTTATTTGATTTGTTGTAGTAGACTGTGTTGTTAATTACGAACTGTTTACTGTAAAAATTAAAGCTGGTGATTAGTGACTTAATTGGTGTCTTGTACTTATTTTGTTTCCACTGTACTTACAACGATCGAGTAGACAGTCATAACAGTGGTGTCAGAAGTGGGATAAAACGGTTAACAGTGGAAACAGTGTACACATACAAGACAAGTGTAATTCGTAATTAATCGGAAACAAAAAAATTTCCAGGCGCTGCTGTTGCAGACAGAGGAATGACGCCGACAGGAGGCGGAAGAAGCAGAAAAAACAATAGGATAAGAAACGTAAGCAAGAAGCAGATAAAACGGAAGCTCTCTTTGAAGCTATGCAGAAACAGTTGCAAGAACACAGTACCACAGAATTGGGTCTCCTATGAGGTGAGCTTAATAAACAAGTTACTAAAATATCGGAGGTACAAGAATCAATGACATTAAAAACAGCTGAAGTAGAAAAATCTGTCTCGAGTGCTGAAGAATCGATGTCTACAAAAATATCTGACGTAGGAGAATCCATGTCAAATAAAATAGATGAAGTAGAAAAATCTGTCTTGACTGTGGAAGAAAATATGTCAACAAAAATATCTGCAGTAGAAGACTCGATTACAAATATAAAAGAGCAGATTAAAAATGAAGTCGAGCAATGTGAGATATTATAACCAAAACAACTTTGTGAACAGACTGTACCAATGATAAAGACAGAAAAAGATGCAGAAAATAAGTCAATAGAGAAAGTACCTTTGCCTGCAGTAGGGACAGTTCATGTCAAAGCTCCAACCTTTGACGGAAGCAGTCACTGGGCAACGTACCTCCGCCAATTTGAAGCTGCTGCATGCGCAAATAATTGGACAGAGAAAGACAAGGCAGTCTCACTTGTTCTCGCATTAAAAGGACCCGCGGCAGAACTACTACAGAAAGTGCCACCCGACAGCCAGAACATCTATGCCAAGTTGATAAAAGCTCTAGAATTACGATATGGTGATAAACATTTGCGAGATGTGTACTGCACCCAGTTGAGAGCAAGGCGACAGCATTCCGGGGAGAATCTTCAAGAGTTTGAAGCAAGTATCAACAGACTAATTAGACTGTCGAAAGGCCAACCTCGGTTACAGTTGACACAGGCACAAGAGTTTCTATTGTGCGCCCCGACGTGATTAAAGATCTCAAGCCAATCTGGGGCTCTTGCAGCTTGCAAACAGCTACTGTACGGCCTGTAAAAGTGTATGGAAAAGTGGAGATACACCTACGCCTCAGTCGACTTGAGTTTAATCATCAAGTACTAGTTGCAGACATTGTGGATGAAGCAATTCTTGGTGTGGACGTTATGAACGCATACGGATTTATAGTCGACTACAAGAACAATGTCTTGAGAATCGGAGGCGAAGAGGTAATGCTATCAACAATGACGACAGCAGAAAAATCGATGGACGTCATAAACCAAGTGGCCGTAACTGTTCCGCCATACTCCGAAAAGATCATCATGGTTAGAACCGATGTAGATACTAGGGGCAACCAGTGCTCTATATTCGAACCCCAGGTAGTCAGCACAGCAGGCATACTAATTGCCAGAAGTTTAGTAAAACCTGACGAAACCGGAAATGTACCTATTAGAGTGGCGAATATTTTGGATCAAGCTATCACTTTACAAAGCAATATGCTCCTAGGCAAATTGACTCCTGTGGCCTGGGTAACCGGAATAACGCAACGAAGATCCAGTGCTTCGGATAATTCCAAATTACCAGAGGAACTGCAAAAATTATTGAACAGATCTTCTAACGACCTCTCAAGTCATGAGGTAAAAGAACTTAGACAGTTGTTACACGAATTCAAAGATTGTTTTGCAGTTCGGGGACAGTCACTGGGAAGAACCTCTCTTGTGCAACATCGCATCAATACCGGGGACACAACACCGATACGCCAACCTCCTCGAAGGCCTCCATTATCTAAACAAGAGGAAATGTCTTGGTTAGTACAGGACATGTTGACAGAGGGAGTAATCGAACCTTCGTCAAGTGCTTGGTCTTCTCCTGTAGTGCTGGTAGCGAAGAAGGATGGTGGATTGCGTTTCTGCATAGACTACCGGAGGTTAAATGACGTTACAAAAAAAGACTGCTATCCATTACCTCCCGTTGATGATACACTCAACACGTTGTCCGGAGCACAGTGGTTTTCCACAGTGGACCTGAAGAGTGGATATTGGCAAGTGGGTCTTCATTAAGAAGACAAGGAAAAGACCGCTTTCTCGACCCCAAGTGGCTTATTCCAATTTAACTCCATGCCATTTGGACTCTGTAATGCACCGGCAACATTTGAGAGACTGATGGACCTGATACTCCGAGGTCTGACGTGGAAAACTTGCCTTGTTTACTTAGACGATGTCATAGTGATCGGGAAGACTTTTGAAGACCATTTGGAAAACCTTAAGGAAGTTCTAACCAGAATTCACGGTCCACAACTGAAGCTGAGCCCGAAGAAGTGTTCTCTATTCCAGAAGGAAGTACAGTATCTGGGCCATCTGGTTTCGGCAGCGAGTGTTAGCATGGAACCTAATAAAGTAGACACCGTAAGAGACTGGCTAGTTCCGAAGAGTAAACACGAAGTTCGGAGTTTCCTGGGGTTATGCTCATATTACCAACGTTTCGCTACTATTGCTAAACCACTACTTGAGCTAACGGAAAATAAACGAAACTTTCAGTGGTCGAGAGAGTGTGACCAAGCATTTAGAACGTTGTAACGTTACATAACCCGGTCCCAAAAATGATAACTTAATTATCCTACCATAAAGGTCAGAAATGGGTATAATATACCTAGCTCTAAATTACTTTATATCACCAAACATTATCAACTATATTTAATTAATATAAAGTGTAACAAGTGAGTTATAGTGTACCCAGTGAGTAAATAAGTGACTTTGAAGGGAGCATCTTACAGACTTGTTCTGTAGATGTAGAAACAATTGATTATAATAGTAAACTGTGTTGCTACTAACCAGTTATGTATTTTGTTTAATTATTGTATGATTTGTATTGTGTAGGCAACTAAAATTTAGTACCTAGGTTTAATTTTATATTTAATAGAATAATTATGTTTGAATATAAGATAACCCAGAGTTAAAAATAAAAGAGTTAAATATAAGATTATACTAAAAAATACAATAATACTGTATAAGGAAAATGGCAGAAGAAAATAGTACAGTGTACGGATACTATAAGAAATTAATAAATAATATATAAATTCAATTAAAGGAAATAATAATATTAAAAACCTATATCTAAGGTTATAAGAAAATAAACGGAAAAACCTTAAATAAATCAAATTGGAAAATAAACCAAAGTTAAAAAGAATTATTTTTCTATAAATAAGAAATAAATTTATAATAATTAAAAACAGCCTATATGCTCAAAAGTAAATAGAGGCACCAATACAAAATGATATAAAAATTATTGGTTACTATGAGTAACGATATAACAACATATGAATTAATTGTTAAAAACGATTGGAAACCGTTCGGTTGAGAAAAGTGATGTCACAAAAATTGTATTAAAACCATTTTAAAACTTTCGGAAACGGTGCAAAAATAGAATAAAAATTAACTCACAGTATCCACCTTATGTTCAAACTCCTTCAGATATCAAATATAACGTGCTTTACCCGATAAAAAAGTGAAATAACCAATTCCAAGATCTGGCCTAGCTGAACCGCACTTCGAGTTTTTAGCGAGATTGTATCTTAGGGACCTTCAACGAAATTATAAAACAACTAGAACTACAACACTAGAAATAGCTCCATTCAAGTAAAAACTTCGAGGAAAGAGGTAATATAAACGTTATTAATCCTTATTAACCAAGAAAACCTCATATCAAATTGTGGTGCAGTTACAATATTTCGTAAATGATTCCTTGTGTATAATAAAGAAATAATCTGCACTCTTGCGGACAAATCCGGAACTACATACTATGAAATAAACCAAAAATTCGAAATTTATTAATTTTTATCTTGTAAAGCGTAGTATATAATTATCCATTTCTGACCGTCTCATAACACAAAGAACTTACCCTTAACCCTGGGGAAATTAATAAAAAAATGAATTATATGTTGTTTAATGTCTAATCAAGGATAAAATTATAAAATCATAAAAATATATTTTATGATAATTCAAATGTTTACTTAACTAAATCGATCCAATGTATTATTGACTGGAAAAGATCGATTATAATATTTGTATACTGGAAGAAGAGGAAATCAGTGTATTATACAAATAAATACTCTGAATATTTTATGTTAAATAATCAATTGTGTATTCTTTATTGTAGAGGGTAGTTGTTGTCGATTTTCAGTAAGCCAAAAAGAGGACTATCCACCGGGGAGTATTACCGAACCGTGGTGTTTGGTTAACCTAACATTTTGAGGTTGATGTCAAAATCAGCTGATCTTATGAACAGCGAATTTTAAAAATAAGAAATTGTATAATCTGGGTGTAACAAAATTGTTCTTACTCTCTCTTCTAACTAAGATTAAACAACTTCCTTAATTTCTACCAAATCACACACACTCGATTTCTGTTTCTTTTGGTAAACTTCAAATCCGATTGATTTGAACATTAGTAAATATAATTCATAAGTGACGATCGCAAGAAGGTACTTTGACTTTAGCTAGTACCCGCGGGACATTACAGAATGACGCATACAACGTGGGCCATATAATATAAATCTATACCTTTATAAGAATTGTTACGTTACAACGTTGAAGATTGCATTATGTTCGCAGCCAATTCTCACTTTTCCAGCTTCCGAAGGGAAGTACATCGTAGACACAGACGCAAGCAATACTGGTCTAGGAGCAGTTTTATCTCAAAGTCCAAAATGGTGAAGAACGAGTAATAGCGTATTACAGCAAGACACTTTCTAAACCGGAGAGAAATTGAGTCACAAGGAGAGAGTTGCTGGCAATCGTCCAAGCGTTGGAGCACTTCCATAAATACCTCTATGGAAGAGAGTTTTCACTACGTACTGGCCATGCCACGCTTGCATGGCTCTTAAGATTTAAAAATCCAGAAGGACAGTTGGCAAGGTGGCTTGAACATCTGCAAGAGTACAACTTCAAGGTACAACATTGGAGGGGGCACCTGCATGGTAATCATGGTTTATCACGAAGACCGTGCCCGGAAGACTGCCAACGTTGCCACAGAAAGGAAGAACAAAACTCAAGCGAACATGTTTAATCCATCACTGTGGATTTCCTGGCTGACGGCTGGACAACACAAGACTGTCGACAAGAACAGATGACTGATGAATACATTGGGCCGATCTTGACACCAAAAGAGGAAGGTCGCCGCCCGGATTGGCAAGATATCTGCCATGGTTCCGAAGTGCTGAAAGGCTACTGGGCACAATGGGAATCTCTCACCTTAGAAAACGGATTGCTGAAAAGGGCTTGGGAAAGTGCACATGGACGAGCGTGGTCATGCAGTTGATAGTTCCCCGAAGTAAAGTGCAGTCTGTTTTGAAGGAGATGCATGATGGAACATCTGGAGGCCATCTTGGCGTTAACAAAACCCTTGACAAAATACGGAAGCAATTCTATTGGCTTCATCTTCGCCACGACGTAGAGGAATGGGTTCGGACGTGTGAAATATGTGCTGCAAGCAAGAGCCCACAAACCAGAAGGAGAGGAAAAATGAGACAGTATAACGTTGGACTACCTTTCGAGAGAATTGCCATAGACATTGCTGGACCATTCCCAGTTACTGACGATGGAAACCGGTACATCATGGTTGTAGGTGACTACTTTACTAAGTGGGTGGAAGCCTATGCAATTCCAAAGCAGGAGGTTACCACTGTGGCAAAGCAGTTAGTTCACAACTTCTGTTGCCGTTATGGAGCCCCTATGGAAATCCATACGGATCAAGGGAGAAATTTCGAATCAGGAGTGTTTAAAGAATTATGCCGTCTACTCGGAATTCGAAAGACCAGGACAACGCCTCTGCATCCTCTGTCAGGCGGGATGGTTGAGAGATTCAATAGGACACTTGAACAGCATCTTTCGAAGGTTGTTGACGAGAACCAAACAGACTGGGACCAACGTATACCACTATTCCTCATGGCGTATAGATCATCAGTACACGACACAACCGGCATAACTCCAGCAAAGTTGGTGTTTGGGTGGGAGATTCGTCTTCCTGGGGACTTAATGTTCAGATCACCTGAGACTCAGTCCCGAAAGCTGCGGAACTATTCCTCGCAATTAGAAAACCAACTGCGGGAAATGAATCGCTTGGTAAGAGGACGGCTGAAGATTGCCAGTGATAAAATGAAAACTCGGTATGACATTCGCAGCAATAGTGTGGGTTTCCAAGAAGGAAACCAGGTCTGGTTGTTCAATCCAAAGCGCCATCGTGGTCGCTCACCTAAGCTTCAGTCTAACTGGGAAGGACCCTACACTGTGAAAAAAAGAATTAACGATGTTGTTTATCGAATTCAACAGGAAGGACAGCGAAAGTTCAAGGTCGTCCACCTAGATCGCTTGGCTAAGTACAACATTGGAGACGGTTTGCCAGTTCGGGACGAACAGGCTTAAGGAGGAGGCAGTGTTACGACATCACAGAACAATCTACGTGTTTATCGAACGTTCCAGAGAGATCCAGAATGTAAGCATGTGGCGTACGTGCTTGTAGACGCATTTTGAGAAAATCTTCTCGACTGTGCCCGGCTTCGCTCGGGCGCTCGGACTGTGTCAAGGCCGCAGTTAATTATGTGTTCACACGAGATAAGACGCAGTTTGGAAGCTTCTGGTGTGTGGCATCCCATGCACCAGCTGAACGTATTTCCAACTATCGTGTAATTCATCCCTACCACAGTTTTTGTCACTGTGCTGTGTTCAAGTCGTGTCACAACGATCGCGTTTACCGGTTAGCAGTGTTTGCAGAGTTCAAACAACCAGCCGAGTGCAAACCAACTACCGGCAGCACACTCAACTTAGTCGTCTGTGACATGCTGCGTTAAACATTATATTTCAACATTTTCCCAGCTGTAAGAAAATAAGTTCGTTTGAAAAATAACTGTGGAAGAATTAGATTGTTTTAACATAAAAAGTTTTGTAGTATCACTTAGTCTAACTATATATATATATTGTTACGACATCACAGAACAATCTACGTGTTTGTCGAATGTGCCAGAAGTATCTCGCTCTAATGTATGTGGCATACGTGACTGTCAACGCATCCGCGAGAGTTTTCTCGAAGTCGCCAACCGCGCGGACTGTGTCAAGGCCGCAGTTAATTACATAGTTCACACGGGCGCTAAGACGCAATTAAGAACTTTCTGGTCTGTGAGCGCAGGTATAAATACATGGCGGTAGCGGCCTTAGTTTTCAGTATTAGAGCGAATTATTGACTGTGCAGTTCGAGAGTTATTCTTGGCGATATTACTGTCTGTGTTAAAGTGGTCATTAGTTTAGTGGTGTGTTTTATATTCGGGCAGTATATTGTAATACAATTGTGTTTAATATTAGTGACATTTTTATTGCGTGTGAATAATTTTTATTTGATTTGTTGTAGTAGACTGTGTTACAAACTGTTAATTACAAACTGTTTTACTGTAAAAATTAAATCTGGTGATTAGTGACTTAATTGGTGTCTTGTACTTATTTTGTTTCCACTGTACCTATGACGATCGAGTAGACCGTCGTAACAATATGCATAAAATTAATGGCTTGTATAAGTTAATGTTTGATCTCCATTAAGTAGTGCTCAAGTTTCCAAAGTTTTAATATTACGATGTCCGTAATTAAAACATCAGAGCAGGTTTAGTGTGTATGAGGGTACACTGTGGACAAAAATTTTCAACATTTCCTATTGAGCGTTGCTCAGAGTAAAGCTGCGAATCTACAGTGTACGTTTCACAGAACGAACATGCGGAAAAGAAGAAGCGCTCCGAAGTCACTCATGGACCCTGAGCATCTTGCAGAGGGTTCATTCCCTAAAGACGAAAAGTCTGTCTATGAACCGTTCCTCTGTAAACACGTGCAGTTACACTGCCCAGCGATCCACAGGAAGCGAATCGCTATCCACGCTGGACACTTTTTCGGCTTGCACGCGTTGATTTGGTGTGGGTTTCGGCACTTTCCATTTAAAAAACGTGCAAATGTAAGAAAATAAACATGAGTGAGGCCAGAAATAACGCGAATTGTGTGTGTGTGTGTGTGTGTGTGTGTGTGTGTGTGTGTGTGTGTGTGTGTGTGTGTGTGTGTGTGTGTGTGTGTGTGTGTGTGTGTGTGTGTGTGTGTGTGTGTGTGTGTGTGTGTTGCCTGCCTTTTTATTGCGGTAACCATAATAATAAAATGGAAACATAAACATTACATAATTGAGATATGCTTGCCTGCCACGAACGATATTATTTTCTCTCATACATGATTTAAATTAAAATGAAAAAATTATAATTTATTGCCTGGCAACAAAATTATTTTAACAACTTTGTCGAATTTTGTTGCTTCTCTGCTATATACACTTTTCCCTCGAACGAGGCCTTTCGGTTTCGCAACCATTATCAAGTTCTTCCTACAACAACATTAAAATACCTACTTCCCTTATATATATACTAACCCTCCCACACATCACCGGTTACATTCAACCAATAGGAGGCACTACTTACCACTCAGTCCTTGTTAGCCCCGCCCCTTACTCAGTCAACCTGACCACATTATCCTCTAGAAATCTCCTACAGCTTTCTACCTATTGAACCTATCCTGTAACCGTATTACACCTTTTATTCTTTCAAAACCGTATTACTCTTCCAAAATATAGTAAAATATATGCTCATTACTAAATTCAGTCTTTACGTTCATCAGCGCATTACTATTCTTTTTCCTTACTTTTAATATTTCTAATTCTTCATATAATTTGCGTTTACTTATGTTATTCTCTAACCTTACTATTTCGACGTTCTGTTGGGTCTAAAAACCTATGCCCTGTTTCATTAAAATGTCTCACGTAGAGCGAATTCGTAGTTCTGTCTCCTTCTCCTTTCGCATGCTCTCTCAATCTAATTTCGAACTTACGTCCTGTTTCACCCAGGTAAACCTTATCACACTGTTTACAGTTCAAATTATAAACATCGCTTTTCTGTAATTCACGCGTTATTTCAGTACTACTATTCTTTATATAATCAAAAACTGTCTTTGTCTTTTTTAACGCTACTTCTATATTGTGTTTTTCAAAGCACTTGATTATGTTCCTCGTTTGAAATCCCAGTACGTTTTTGATCCTATGTATTTCTTTTCTTTCTTCTCTTCTTGTCTACTATTTCCTTCTATTCTTTTTACAATTTTCTCTACTATCCCCGGTTTATAATTATTATTTTTCGCTATTTCTTCTATTCTTTTTAACTCTTCTTTTTTACATGAATCATCTTCTAAGTATTTTATTGCCCTATAACAAAATGAGTTTAGTGCAGCCATCTTGTGACTCATGGGATGGTATGATTCCTGAGGTATAATTAAGTCTGTAGGCTATACGTTTCTTTTCTAAATACATCAAATTTAAAAACACCGCACTCTATCTTTATATTTAGACCTAGGTAATTTATTTGTACTTTAAAAACACCACACTCTATCTTTATATTTAGATCTAGGTAATTTATTTGTACTTAAAAACACCACACTCTATCTTTATATTTAGATCTAGGTAATTTATTTGTACAAATAAATTCACGTCAACTTGTCTATAATAAAGTACAATATCTCTAAAAATGTAAACATCTAAATGTGTGCCAATTAGCCTACTGAACACTCCATTTTATGGAATTCTGCAATCTGAACTCACGACTGACTATGGAATTATTTTCTTAGAATGGACACGACTAACAAATAATAATTAACAATTAGTCGCTTAATTCTGCATATCTCCATCATCTCTCGATAGGTTAGGGTGTTTTTCTTTGTGGTGTTATTTTCTTCCTCAAAGTTAGGTACGGTTTACGGTTAAGCTTTGGTCTTATTTACTTTGATTCGAAATTTAAAAAATCACACATTATAGCTGAAAACTGCAGTAATTACTAGTACCGTATTAGCTGAATTTACTAGGCTACTGAACTTAATGAAGTCTGTCATTAGTTTTCGCTCTACGTCAATCACCAAATTAAACTTTAGAATATACAAGCATAATCCTAGATGAATAATGTTTCACGTCTTGCTATTCCACAAACTTCTATCTTCTCCAAGGAATATTTAAACGGCTGTTTACAAAAAGTAACAACTGACTAAATAGGCCCTAAAACGTTACTAAATTTTGGCAAATATAAGATGACCAGTATTAGCCGGGACAGTCCCTTTTTTGAGTCTCTGTCCCGTCTTTTTTTGAAAGGAAAACGGGACGCCAAAATGTCCCTTTTTTGTGGCAATGACTTATCGGCATAAAATGCCATCTACAATATTTAATTTATCATAATGTACTCCTTTGGCTTTGTATCAGTTTGATGAAAAATTTAAAGATTACTGACAACTGACAACACAACAGCACTGTTTACATTATCGGTATACACCTGCAACAGTGTGGGGTGAGGCTTGAGGAAGTACAGTAAACGATTGATGTAGCTGACTCGACAATTGAACTGCGCCGCTCTGCCATTCTGTGTTCGCTATGGTAAGACGATGCCAACTAACTAATCGTAATCACTCTGTTTCATATGAATGCCGCCAACAATATTGAAAACTGCAAACACGGCATATGCTTCAGTCGAAAGAAATTCATTACAGTTGTGATTCTGGTAGAAGACAGTTAACAGTATTGTGTTCTGAACTTGTGAAATACTCAAATACAGTGTACTTTTGTAAACTGCGAGTACTAAAACGCGTGAAAATAATGTCACTGCCGAAAAGGAAGTGTGTTTTTAATAGTGACCTACAGAAGGAATATCCATACATTAAAAAAACAATTTCTGACTCAGATGTTCGATGCAATAAGTGTTCATCTACTTTCAGTATAAGCCATGGGGGGGCAATCGGATATATCACAACATATAAACAGTGAAAAACATAAAAGAACGGTGCGCGCAAGTGCGTCTTCTAGCACCGCATTGACAAATTTTTTTTAAAGCGAAAGTTTTGGTGATAAAGATATGAAATTAGCAGCTGTTGAAGGAGCGTTCGCTTATCATACTGTCCAGCACAACCAATCTTTCAGATCCATGGACTGTACTTCTAAACTTATCCAATGTACTTTTGAACCAAAATTTACGTGTGTCCGTAGTAAAGCCGGGGCAATTGTACTAAATGTTTTAACCCCATTTGCCATTTCTGAACTAGAATCTGATTTACAGAAAGTTAATTTTATTTCAATAATGACGGATGCATCGAATCATAAGGACGTAAAATTTCCATTGCTTGTCAGGTACTTTAATCCTACTGAGGGGATTCAAGTTAAAATGCTGGATCTTAAATCTTTGCCTGGAGAAACTTCAGAAACCATTGCTACGTTTTTGAGTGAGTGTTTGGAAAATACTAACTTAAAAGAAAAAAAATCGCTCTTTATGCAGATAATACAAACTGCAATTTTGGAGGTGTATCTAGAAAGGGCGTCAACAACGTCTTCACAAAACTGAAAGGAAATTTAGGGCATAACTTACTTGAGGTTGGGTGTTCTGCTCATATAATTCACAATACTATCCAGATGGTTGCTGATGTCCTTCCTATTGATATTGAAGGCATTGTTTCTAAAATATATTCTTATTTCTATGTATATACTGTAAGGGTTAAAAGTCTTAAGGAATTTTGTGAATTTGTAGACCAGGAGTACAAACAAGTTTTAGGGTATAATAGCAAAACAAGATGGCTTGCTTTACTCCCTGCGGTCGAACGTCTTCTGACTATGTTTGTTCCTCTGAAATTATATTTTGAATCTCAAAATGAATACCCATTTCTTATCAAATCATTCTTTGAAAATCCTTTATCAGAAGCATGGCTGTACTTTCTTGACAACCAAGCATCAACTTTTCACTCTGCAGTTCAAAGAGTAGAGGGTCAAACAATTACAGTTTTTGAGGTCATTTCTGTGTTAAATGATTTAAAAGCTAATTTAGTTTCCAAGGGTGAAGATTGCTTCATAACATCAGCTGTCAGATCAATTCTTGGTAAATTGGAAAAGGAGGGTTTGTCATCAGAGATTGCAAAATTTAAACAGTATGTCCATATATTTTATCAAACTGCAGCTGAATATTTAAATAAATGGATTGTACCCATTGAGAGTTTGCGGGACTACAGTTGGGTAACCCCAGGGGATATACAAAAGACTGAAGATTTCATTCGCGAAGTGGCTCCTTCATCTATAATAGATGGTACCGGTCTGTATGATGAGTATATGTATATTAAAGAATACATAACACCGAACATATTGAAAAAATGGAAGCTGGAAAGAACACCATCTAGCGACTGTTGGGTACAAATTATTTCACATTTTAATGTGAAGAATGTGCCTTATTCCAATTTTCTTAAAATATTGGAATTTCTTCTTTGTTTACCTGGAATTAACGCCCCCACTGAACGAGTGTTTTCTTACATGAATGGTTTGTGGACAAGTGACAAGAACGCTATTTCAGTACATTCTTTGAAAGCTATGTTGATTAATAAGGTGAACTTTAATCACACTTGTGTAAACTTTTACAAAATGCTGAGTGATAAAAAGGACTTACTAAAGAAAATCCATTCATCAGCAAAATATCAATTAATGTTGCACTAATAATTCTAAAGGATTGTTCGGTTGGAGTGAATTGAATTCTACTACATCATGTAAGTTACACAGTATTTATAATATTTCCAAACCTAAGTATTTATGACAAAACAAGTTTTAGCGTCCTCTTTTGTCCCTTTTTTCGTTGAGACAAAGATTAAAATGTCCCGTTTTCTTGTTTTAAAAATATGGTCACCTTAGGCAAATACCCAAACTGGACAAAATGGATTACGGAAACAGAAAAATTGAATTAATAAGGAGTACAACGCACCTACAGAAACGTAAACGCAAGGACTTCTCTTCGAAATAACGGTATATGAAAAATGTATAAACGTTACGCAAATTATTTGTATTACCTTCTTCTTCTTTCGCGAGATCTGGATCTCCTTCTCCGTCTGTCTCTTTCTCTGGACTTGCTGCGACGTCTTCTTGGGGATGGTGATCTGCTATACACCATTATTATTAAAAGATGTTCAACACAATTCAATACTTTAACACATTAACGCTTCATGTAGTACACACACTAGATAGAATTTTCTATCATCACTCAGCAACATAACATAACCCTAATGTTTACGTTGGTTTCAGTACCAACATTTGAAATCGTAAACAGATAATTCATTTTATCCATGAAGGTAAGAAACACCACGATTTTTCTCCGATGTTAATGTAAACCACTTTCCTACTTTTTAAATAATTTTATCAAGCCTATCATTTGATTTTACCAGTAATAAAATACTGCCAACTCGGAAAATAATATTGCTATTTAACGGAAACGAGCAAAGTCATAGTCACGTTAAGTATATTATCTTGTAATAAATCTATGAATTCTCATTATTTATTGCTTACCATTAAAATAGTTGCTCCCCAAAAATAAAACTATGGATTTTTACAGATCGACATGACTTAACGTTTTTTAATAAAACTTGGAAGATTGCAAAAAGTTGCACTCTACAGTGTTGTTGCCATAGTAACCGGGTGCAAAACAATACAAACTTTCGATACCTCGTGCGAAAACATGTCAGAAATTAAAAAGTTCGCTTTACAACTTGTTCTTTAAGTCAGTACGGTTTTATATTATTAAATGAGAGCTTGCGCACAATCATGGTTCACAAATTGGTATACCCACAAATTCGTTTTAAGTAAGTTAATCTACAAGTAATTTTCATTAGCTTTCTAATGGAAAATTATTCAGTGACTGGTAGAATTGGAGAGGGAGCCCATGGTTTAGTTTTAAAAGGATATAATACATCCACTGGGCAAGAAGTGGCTTTAAAGAAAGTTCTATTAAAGCGAGTTGAAGATGGGATTCCAAATTCTGTTATCAGAGAAATCAAAGCTTTACAGAATGTTGACTGCAAGTTTGTAAGTTAATTCTTGCATTCTTAGTACATAACGTATGTAATTATATCTCAAAAACATTTATACCGGCCTGGTATGTAATTTAACTTATCTGGATAAATAAAAGGAATATTTAATTCATAAGCTAAGACGTATAACAGGCTCAAGTCAATACAAAATAATGTGATGTGGTTTGCAAATAAGGTTTCTCAGCATTTTAAGTTACACTTTTAACTTGTATATAGGCCTCTGTTGTAGTATGCATAAGAAATAAAATAAGTTTATAAGTAATGCAGTAGTTCAATTTTAACTAAATACAACGATTACATTAACGGCTCGGAACACAAAGTTTTTTATAAGTAAAAACATAAAGTTTTACCTTAAAACCTGAACCGGTTTTCACCTTTAAAAGGCTTCTTCAGACATCAACCTGAACCTCTGAAGAACCCTTTTAAAGGTGAAAACCGGTTCAGGTTGTAAGGTAAAACTTTATGTTTTTACTTATAAAAAACTTTGTGTTCTGAGTCGTTAATGTAATAGTTGTATTTAGTTAAGTAACGGACACGTCATGGACAATGAAATCCAAGAATTCAATTTTAAGAACACATACGTCTCTATATTCATATAAAAGCTTATCTAAAACTCTTTGTTTTTCAAAATTTAAGTTACACACACACACACACACACAACAATCTATTTCTATTCAAGTTATTTTTATAACTACTGACACATGATTTCACCACTGCCATGTTAGTAACATCAGAGGAAAAATATTCCTTTAAGCATATTTCTTCTTCTTCTCCTTCTCATAGGTTAATATAAACCTGTTATGGCACCCATCTCATCCTCAGTTTCGGCAATTGATCCTCTGTCATCCTTTGCAGATGATCCCACCATTGTCTTCTGTATAATTTCATTTATGTCTTTACTTCAAATTCTGCTCTGATATCCTCATTCCTTATTCTATCTTGCAAATAATTTAAAGTATTTTGAAGAAACTGCATTTCAACACTCTGAACCTTGCTCCATTCCTTTTTTGTCATGACCCACGCCTCACTCGCATATGTCAATGTGGGTACTGCAATTGTCTTACAAAATTTAATCCTTGTGCTGTGTCTTGTTTTAATTCTAAGATTTCTATGAATCATACCACAAATATTCATACATTTATTTATCTTCTCTTGTATATCATATTCAGATTCATAGCTTACTGCACAGCCGAGATATTTGAAACAGCTCACTTGTGTTAAAGTGATGTTGTTTTTAATTATCTTAGTCCTACTTAGCTACTTAGTCTTTTAAATAGTTAATAAACATATTTTCTGTTGATACTGGGGGGGGGGGGATCTAGTACTGGGGAGACTGGTATTAACTGAACTGATTGCATCAGTATTTCACACGTCCATGTCTTAGTTGGGCCACTCCAAAAGCATTGTTTTCAGTGCAAGATTTCCAATTGTGCAAATGTGTGGAAGATATGTTAGCTTTTTTCTTCTGCTGAACAATATACGGTAACTGTATACTTTTCACTGAAATTCAACATTTACTGCTCTTGAAAATTCAACACGTTTATTCCAGACAGATATAAATCCACTTCTGATTCAAGCAGTTGTTTAATATTAATCTGACTAGTAATAGCTGAGTTTATAGTACGACATATCAGTGTCTACTGTGTGTTCTATTTGTTTTTAACATACAGGTGCAAAGAAATAAAGTGCTGAGTAGAAATATATTTTGTAAGCTGTGATGAATTTACTTGTAACCCTACAGACAATTCACTTAACAGCCCTTCTTATTCGTAAAACTGTCAATAACATCATCATGCCACATCGGTTAACTTTTCACTTTGCAGAGGATTTCCTTTTCAATTGAAACTACAACAATGGCACCGAGACGATCTTGAGACGTGCGGTTCCTTAAATAAATTTTGATTCTCTTAAGATAAGAAAAGCTTCTTTCTACGTAATATTTACAGGCACTTATTATTGCGAGAAGAGTAAATAATGTACATGCTTCGGGAAGAATTTCATTTGTCCCGTTATCATTCATCTTTTTTATTAACTTGATTATTTCACTGTGTAATGGCGAGAGAATGGTTTCAAGTCTTGTTCTTATTTGCTTTGTTAAACGGTGACCATATATTTCCATTAAAGAAATAAAAGAATCAATCAGGAATTTTTCAGCAATACAATCAGTCAGGAATAATATGCTCATTTAAAAGTTCAGCTAGGCTACTTTTAATGCCCGTTTCTATAGGCTGTATGCTGATAAGATGAATTTAAATGGATTTTACAGGATGCATGCCTAACCATTGCCTGTGGCAAATTCTTTGCCAGCAGAGTAACTTCAACTTTACTCCAGAACCACACTGCCGTTTATCTTGACCATACCATGATGACTGGAAAGTTCTAGATTGGTTTGTGCCTCTTAAGAATAACAAATTTTGGGGTGGGCCGACTGAGGCATGTTTCAGTATATCACTTCTATAAAAATGACTCTACGGGGAAAATGTTTTTTCCAGTAGTGTTGTAATAATGCCTTTGTTCGATACTGCAATTCACTTTTTTCTGCTAAATCCATTTTGTACTCATGGTAGAGATCACAAACACACACCAAAAAGAGCTAGATATTAATAATACACAAGCACAAGGAACATGAGAACGTAAGACTACATAAAACTAACAAAAAACACATTAAACCGTTCTGAGAAGCTAATTCAATCGTTGCCTCCCATGGACAGTAAAAATGCACTAGTGTGCCCCCACCATCTGCCGGGCACAGTTTTCACATAGTTATATGAGTACTAAGGCGGCTACTCAGATCCCTGCCTCTGTCTTCTGCTATTCTACGCTATTATTGCTGACGCGCGATACAAATTTTTGTTGCAAGTAATCATACAATCTAAAAAGCTAAATTGTGATTACAGATTGATTTCAGGTTCAGTTATAATAAAAAATAGAGCACATTACTAGCTGTTTATTTTTCAACATTTTTCTAAATTTTACTGGGGAGGCTTAGCCTCTCTTGCATCCCCTGATGAGCCACCACTGCCTCCCATATGTCAACATTTCTTTTGCGATCTTGAAGAGTATATCCTGCCACATACCCGAGAAATATCATTTAAGCCACTTGAATATGACTGGCTTGGGACTTCATTAAAGTCCACTTATCAGACACATAGAGAAGTGACAAAAATTAATTATAGAAAGGAAGAGAAAGAATAGAATATGGAATGCTGATGAATTTGCTGATTGGGCAAAATTTTAGACGTGCAGAAGTGTCCTGTGTTCAGATAGAATCACATTGATGGTGATGAGCTGTTGACAACACAACAGCTGTTGTGTAGTGTCTTCACCATATTCATAATTCAGTTATGTAAAAGAATCAGAAGATAGCATAACTCCTGCATAATTCTTACACAAAGAACTCTCTTGGTGTTTAAATCCAGCATCTGTTTTCCAGGTATTTTCCAATATACATCCTTTATTAAAAACATAAGCATTTCGGCTTTATTTTTAGAACATTTTTTATAAAAGTCCACAGGAAAAGCAAAAAGTATACTCCCTGCCATTAAGATGATGCCATAAGATAAAAATTTCTTTCTCCCCAATTTTAACCTTTCAAAATAATAAAAGTAAAATCTAACCATATGTATTAAGCAAAACAAGCTAATTTTAATAAAATAATAAAAAATATGCCAATAAAAAAAAATCAATCCTTATTAAAAAATATAGATATGTGCCTGAGCTGTCCGGTTCAGGTTTTAAGGTAAAACTTTATGTTTTTACTTATAAAAAACTTTGTGTTCGTTAATGTAATCGTTGTATTTAGTTAAAATTGAACTACTGCATTACTTATAAACTTATTTTATTTCTTATGCATACTACAACAGAGGCCTATATACAAGATAAAAGTGTAACTTAAAATGCTGAGAAACCTTATTTGCAAACCACATCACATTATTTTGTATTGACCTGAGCCTGTTATACGTCTTAGCTTATGAATTAAATATTCCTTTTATTTATCCAGATAAGTTAAAGTTATGTGTGTTATATATATAGAATTTTATGCATCTAATAAGTTATTAGTTATGCAATCAACAGCATGTTTGACTGCTAATTGCATATTTTATATGCATTCTCTGCAAAAATAAATATATAAAATTTATATTGTAACATAACAAGATTATGCCCTAGAATAAATATAAATTAATCAACAAAATTTGTTGTGAATTATGCCTAAACGCAATCTTTCTTGTAGATAATATGCAGTAAAGTATAAAAACAATTTAACAAATAAAGGAATGAAAATAAGATGTAACTATTTGAAAATAAATAATGATTTCAATGAGTAAAAAGTAATAAAAAATGAAATATTATGATAAATACGTGCAATGGAAATAGGAAATAAAAACCTATTAATTAATTATTTTAATGACAATGACAAGACTATCAGATGACATGACTATGACTACTACACCCAGGAGGGAAGATGATAATATCAAATGATAATAAAAAAGTGTAAATAAATGTTAATATAAATAGAAATATAGTGTATAAGTGTTCATAAGATAGGAATTAAGTAAGAAAACACTTGTTATGGTATGAGCCTATCAAACTATATAGAGGTCTGCGAACCTCAAACAGTTATTTTAAACAGATTTAAATTAATTTACCTTCTTTTATCTGTCATGTGACTTCTTATTCTATTTATTTAAATAACGCGTTTCGAGGCTCAAGGCCTCATCTTCAGATTTCAGTCCCATGTGGACGTCGTTAACACAATAAAATTAAGCTACTACACATTAAAATAAAACACACTACACAAGTTAACCGATGTCTGGGTGCGCACCCTTTGCTGGCTCATGACACACTACCTGCAACTACTCTACGGTCTCGTCACAACGCCCCCCCCTCACCGATTGCTGTCCATTCCTGCTTAATATGAATTTGTCAACAACCATATCGTATAGCTGATGCGATTTAAAATTCAGCTGGTCATTTAACATGTTATTAGGACTGCACTTAAACGCCCGGTATATTTCAAATTCTTCGGCTGCGCTCATGTATCGTCCCTTATTGCAGAGATGCAATGGCTTGCAGTTGGTGTCAAAGTCGGTATAATTATGGTTATGCACCATTAAGTGTTCGGCATATTTTGATTTACAGGCATTTAAGTTATTTTTAGGTAGATATTCTTTAAACCTCTGTCTAAATGCCCTGCCGGTTTGACCGATATAAACCATATCGCAATCATTACAAACCATTTTGTAAACACCCATTCTTTTTTCTTTAAACTGTTGTGTTTTAGGCCATAATAATTTTTTTGAACATTATTTGTGGTGCGGAACAATATTAGGATGTTATGTTTCCGAAATTTTAAAAAACGAATTTGATTAATTTTTAAATTATTTTTTTAATTAAAAAAAATGAATTTAAACAATAATTACCAACTACTTAATGTAAGAAAGGTGAAAATAATGAAAATAACAGTGATTAATGTTAAACAAGCAGTGTATAGTGAAAGTGCATCAGAAATAGACCTGGTTATAATATAAACAGTGAGTAACACGTGTAATTTATATAAAATAACTGTCTTGTTGATACATCCTCTTTATTCACTTTTGTAACGTAACAGATTTGAGGTACCCAACGTTACATAAAAAACGAAGTCACTATGGTTTAGAACAATACCCAAATATTAAGGTTACTAAGTAATTAATACATCTGAGGTGTACATAAATTTAAAAGATGTAATAAATAATATGGGGTGTAAAATATAAACATTGTGTCAAATGGGAGGAGTTTAATATGTAGTAATGAAGTATAAAATACTATTCAAATTAATATTTAATGTGTTGCAAATTGTACTTATTGTTATGCTGTAGCATGATATAGTAGTTACAGGACATTTATTTTATGTTTTGTGGATAGTAAGAGGGAAACTGTTGTTTTATAGAAGTACTTAGTCAGTGATACTCCTTTCATTTATGTTAACATTGTCTTTAGACAATTAAGTATAAATACCTGTGTTAGGTATTATATTATGTTAAATGTATTGACTGAAATTGATTAATGAAGGTGTTTTGAATTAATGTTTGTAAACTTGGCCAGGATGGCAATAAGTGTTAAAAAGTTGATAAGTAGTTCTTATAGTTATGTTATAAAATAATGAAAGGTTCAAGGATGAACTAATTAATATAATGAATTAAAACCAGGAAATATAAATTAATGTAAGTAGCCATAAACCAGTGACTATTTGTACAGTAGGTCAGGTAAAGAAAATTAAGTTAACAACAAAATCATTATAACAGTTGTAAGAAAACTTATAGGCCTAAATTTAATATTTGTAAAAGGAAATTAATACCCTTTTAATAAGTCCAGTCTAATGAAACTATAGTAAAATATATACGGTTTAATAAAGTAGATTGGGTGAGAGTTTTAGGTAATTTGGTGTAATTCCAAGCATGGAGTATTTTATTAAAAAAGAGTAGTAATGTTTTATAATTCTGGCTCTAGGATATCAAATATCATCCAATGACAGAAAGTAGTGGTTGTTAGGGTAACTAAAATGTAAAAAATCTTGTTGATTTTCAATTATTCGATTGTTATATGCTCATGGGTTAACTTGAATTAAGACGAATCCATAAAAGAATTTATAAAAAACCAATATAATTCAATTGTTATATGCTGATGGGTGAAGTTAAATAAATATGGAAAAGAATTTATAAATAAAACCAAGATTATTCGATTGTTATATGCTATTGAGTTCAGATGAGGAGGCAAATTTAAAAAGGATGACACAAATTAATGAAAAATGAATCAAAATTAATAAATTAAAGTCAAAACCTATTCCTATAAAACAAACCGATGAATAATAAAATAAATTAGATTTCAAAAATATAACCATATACCTCCAAAATGTCGAGAAATTCTTATTTCACTCGTCAAGATAATTCCGTTGGATTTAGTATTGAACCCGATTTCCCATCTAACCAGGAGACTAATTGATGGAAGAAAAAGCCTAAATTAATGGAATTATAGAAAAATATACTCAAGGACCTTGTTTCTGAAGATATAAACCTCACTTTCAAGAAGGAAGTTATAATACGACTCCAATTCCACCGAGACTGACAACCACAAGGATCGTAAGAGAAGAACGAAGATTAGAAGAGTTCCTGCGGCTTTCCAGGACATCACACCGTCAATTTTATTAATAATCGGAACACTTTTTCTGGATTGATGTAACCTAAATTGTAAATCTTCAACTGTTTGCAGACGAACAATGCTGCCTTGAGAATCATCAAACCCGGTAACACCAGCTTATATTTAATTTTAATATAGTAAGAACTAATAACATTTTGTAATACTAAGTAACCTTAATTTTGCATTACCTGGCCTTACTAATCGTTAAAAGAATCACACGTACCCTGGAATAAGAGATAGTTAATATTATATTTAATTTGTATAAAATAAAAGGAGCATGGTCTACTAAACAATCGATTCATCATTGTATAATCGATATCACTCTATTATAATCAGGAAGAGCACTGTTAGAAGTTGAATTAAAGTACAAAATAAATAAATAATCTTTCTTGTATATGATGATGCTTTATATTATTGTAGAATAGGTATTATATGTTGTGGGTGGAGTAATTTACAGGTAAAAGGGTGAGTAAAAGCTAGCGAACAAGTTAACCTAGAAGCAAGCCAATTACGAATAACAGCGCTCATAGTCAACACTGGTAGAACGTGAGATTACCGAACTAGCGTGTTTCCTGCACAATTTTTGAATTGAATTACACAATACGGACTGACTAGGGTTGGAGAGAATTCTTAATTTATTAATTAAATACATGGATTATATCATTGATATTGAGTAAACATTGAGTAATTAGGTAAAACCGTGTTGTAGTATACATAAAAGTTATAATAACACAATAATAAATATATTTGTCTATTAAAATCGAGTTACAAGAGGTCACCTATAAGACTACATAATAAACATTTCCTTAATAACAGATTGATTAAAATATCGGTATGGAGAACCATACATGACTTCCATATTCTAAGATTTATATTTAAAATCATTTTCAGCCAAACAGCCAGGGAAGGAATTTTAACAAAAAAATACTTCTTTGTTGCCAATAGCGTAGTACACATATAAAAAAAAATTATCCCCTCCCCCTTCAACTATAATTTTGATTTATAGAAAATTACCCCCAGCCCGTTCAACTAGCCTCTTCATTTATAGATATTTCATCTACGTTTCTAAGTGGATTATTAAGATCTTATCAGGATACTTTATCAAAATTAAGTACTTTACTCATGTTACAACAAAAAATGTTTCAGGTAAACTGCCCTTTCCCCGTAACCGATCTTCACCAAAATCAACAGACATTGAGTTCTCTATAGCTCAGGCACACATGTAAAAAATTATTTGATTCTGTTTGAATTTACGGCAGTTATCGTTCGTCATGAAAAAACTTCTCTTGTTACAAAATAAAATGTTGCAGGTAAACTACCCCTTCCCCTTAACCGATCTTCACCAAAATCTAAAGGCCTTGAGTCCTCTACAATTCACTGATGTATGCAAAAAATTATTTGATTCTGTTTGAATTTGCGGCTGTTATCGTTTGCCATAGAAAATACGCTTGATAAAAAACGTTGCAGGTAAACTACCCCTTCCCCTCAACCGATCTTCACCAAAATCTAAAGGCCTTGAGTCCTCTACAATTCACTGATGTATGCAAAAAATTATTTGATTCTGTTTGAATTTGCGGCTGTTATCGTTTGCCATAGAAAATACACTTGATAAAAAGCGTTGCAGGTAAACTACCCCTTCCCCTCAACCGATCTTCACCAAAAACAATAGGTCTTGAGTACTCTACAAATCAGGGCTGTATGCAGAAAATTATTTGATTCTGTTTGAATTTGCGGCTGTTATCGTTTGCCATAGAAAATACCCTTGTTAAAAAAACGTTGTAGGTAAACTACCCCTTTCCCTTAACCGATCTTCACCAAAAACAATAGGTCTTTAGAACTCTACAATTTAGGGCTGTATGCAAATAATCTTTTGATTCTGTTTGAATTTGCGGCTGTTATTGTTTGAAATAGGAAATACCATTGTTAAAACATAAAACGTTACAGGTAAACTACCCCTTTCCCTTAACCGATCTTCACCAAAAACAATAGGTCTTGAGAACTCTACAATTCAGGGCTGTATGCGAAACATTATTTGATTCTGTTTGAATTTGCGGCTGTTATCGTTTGCAAAAAAAAAAAATTTCCCCTGATAAAAAAAAAACCGTTGCAGGTAAACTACCCCTTTCCCTCAACCGATCTTCACCAAAAACAATAGGTCGTGAGTACTCTACAAATCAGGGCTGCATGCAAAAAATTATTTGATTCTGTTTGAATTTGCGGCAGTTATCGTTTGCCATAGAAAAAAAATCTACAGACACACACACAGACACTTTTCGGAAAACGACTTTTTTTCATGTTTTGAGTGTAGTAGAATCAGAATCTGCAATAATCTCGAACACGATTTTTTTTGCCATCACCATACTTCCATTCCTTAAGGAATATGGAAGTAAAAACACATCTTTACATTCTTTATACAAACAATACTTTTTCTTTACAAAGTGGCGCATACCAACGTGGAGCTTGATTAAACCCCAGTACACATGATAAACAGAGTTTCATTACAAATTGTAACCCAACAGTGGGGTCTTTAACCATCCTCGAATATAATTAATAACGTAAGGAAAGATTTGCGTTACAATATATATACACACAACTTTCACTAGTGAACAAACTTACTTTTGGTTTTTTGTCCCAAACGTGGTGTTCGATGTGGTGTCCGTCTTCCTCAGTGGGATTTGAAATACAGATTGTCTGTACAAAGTAAACGTTATGGGTTGTAGGTGTGTGTGGTGGGGGTTGCTGGTGGGAGGGAATTGGCGCTGGGATTCAAAGTGTGTGTATGAACAAGTGTATCAAAAAGTATATGTTATCTATAGTGTAATTGGTCATTTAATATGCTGTTAGGTTGTAGTGTGTGATGTCTGTATATTTCATATTGTTCTGCTGTATTTAGTTTTCTACTTTTGGGTAAGTAGTGTAGTATTTCCATGTTGTGTTCTATGTTTGTGTGACCGTGGTTTTCATTTTGTAAATGTGTGGCGAATGTGGAGTGTATGTAGTTTGTGGTGAGGGCTTTTAGATGTTCAGAGTATCTTGAGGAAAAAGATCTTCCCGTCTGGCCGATGTAGAACTGGTTGCAATCACTGCATTTTAATTTATAAACACCAGTTTTGCTGTATGTGTCTGTGTCTTTGTTAGTATTATTTATATGTTTTCTGATGGTGTTGTTAGTTTGTAGGCTACTTTATAATTGTGTTTCCTGAATGTGCAAGCAATTTTGTGTGTGTTGGAATTGTAGTATGTGAGTGTGATGTATTTACTGGGTTGTGTACTGTTGTGTGCTGTATGTTACAACAGCATGTATGTTTGTTGTGTGTTGTGTTGTGTTGTGTACTGGGATGTGTTTTACTTTTTGTGTGTAGGATGCGTTTGCGTAGTTTATTTATTAATTAATAATTAATTATTAAGTTTTTTATTTTTGTAATTAATATTTGAAAGAAATAATATTCAGTTTATAGTGAGAGTTCAGATTACTGTGAGAAAAATTTAAAGTGAATTTATTTCAGAAATTCGGGTAATTTAATAATACTTATCAAATCAGTTGACTTGATGTGAACTGTCATTCAGTTGAAATGGAATGGGGCTTCAACAGTCGTCAATTTTCAATTATCTTGGGGCTTAAGTATGTCTGGCATCTTTTTCACGTTAGTTGTAGAAATTTATTCATTTAAAATTTATTTAAATTGGTCCTTGGCATCAGTTAAATGTTCTCGTTCTTTGTCTGCTTTTTACGTTTTCATCTTTTTGAATTTTGATTACTTTTTAAACATTTTATATTCAAATTTTGGTCATTCACGGCCTGGCGTCTATTCTGGATGAGCGTCACTTATTGAATAATAAGATTTAACAGAAAATTCGTAACCAACGTTCCGTTGTCATGGTTACTAATAGATTCTGATTGGCTGATCATGACTTAAAACCATTGTTATTAATTTTGAATTTGTATTCAAAATTACTGTATATCTTCTGATTGCTATTATTCTTCCTTCTTCCTCTCTACGTATTAAATATTATCACTACTGTTCCTATTTTCTTTCAAAGATCATTTTGACATCCCATAAGGTTGGGTTTTCTAATGTATTATTGTTTGAACAATTATGTTGATATTTGTTAATTACATTTCTTTTTTATTTTAAGTCCTTATTCTAACATTTATCTTTTAATCTGATTCACAAATTATCCTTGACTAGTTATTTGCCTTGGATTTGCTAATATTCTTGTTAATTTTTTACAATTTGTAGTTATTTGTTTTTTACAGTTAGGCATTTCATAGGCCTAAGTAGCAACTGACTATATTTACTTATTTTATACAAATTACATCTTAATTTACCCTCATACATGTTTTGTTTTGATATTATAAATGATTTGTTTACTTATTGATGTGTTTTGGATCTGTTTTTATAATAATTGTATGTTACCATTAGTTTCTACATCATGGTTTGTTAATTATTTCCTAACTGATTTTCCAGTGTTATTAGATCTGTATTAATTTACCTTTCTATTTACTTATGTTGCCATTATTTATAATTAGGCTATTACTTACTATTCTCTATTACATAAAACATAACATCTAGGCCTATGGTCTGTACAATTCCTTCAGCCATTTCCTATTCATAGATTAAATCAAACAACTTTTTAACAGTTATTATGCAACGTTTGCTTACAATTCGTTTCATTCTTGCTTATTTTTTGGGTGATAAACATCATTACACCATTTAAACTTACTTAATTGATTATCCCTTAGAACATGGGGTGTTTATTTTATTTTGCTCTTATTTTCTTTATTATATTTTTTCTTATACAAACTTTACCTTCTAGCCATGGTAACTCTAACTTTTAACCTTCCATGGGATCCCCTCTTTTGAATACTATTGTATCCCTTACTTACAATTAAACTTAATGCTATCAATAACAAGATTCTTATTAAATAATATTGTTCACTATTAATCATTTAGTGTTTATCACAGATTATTAAGTGTTTACACGTATCAGTAGGGTTTCTCATTATTTTGGGGTTTTACACTTTCACTTTTGCACTTCTTAAATTTTATTTTAAGTGTTATTAGTGGGTAATCCCTAACATTACATTCTCTTTGTCACTTAGTTATGTTTACTCTCTCACATCTCTCTCTTTACAAATGTTATTTATACGATTAATAAGTTCATGTCTTTATAGAGTTCTTTATTACATTTAAACTCTAATTCTTTGGTTAGTGTACTTTTATTTTTCTCATTACTTTATCGGGTTTTATCAATTATCATTTATCTTTATCATTTAATCGATAATAATAATAATTATCTTTTACATTGGTTAGTTATTGGTTTCGTTTCCATTATTATATTTGAGTGTATCATTTCTCCTTTTTCTATACCATATCATTTGTTTGTGTCTTATAATTTGATTTCCTTTATACTTGTTTTGTTTCATTTTCATTTTCCTCCTTCTTTACTTTCATTTTATTTCCTTTTATTTTGATTTTATTTTGGTTTTCCCCTTCTCATTTGGTTTTATTTTATTTGGTTGTATTGAGTCAAGGACTTCATTCAATCACTTGGGTTAGGTCACGTCGTCGTTTGTCGCGTCACTGTCATTTTATTTTCATTAGTTT
Source organism: Magicicada septendecula (assembly GCA_034769895.1). Classification (NCBI taxonomy): domain Eukaryota; kingdom Metazoa; phylum Arthropoda; class Insecta; order Hemiptera; family Cicadidae; genus Magicicada; species Magicicada septendecula. The sequence goes on from CM068367.1 coordinate 88,232,870, forward strand.
AAACACTTTATATAGTTGATTCATCATTTTTATCCCTGGTATTGGGGTGGCTTATTTGTGTTGTAACATAATATAATACTTGGATTTAGTTGTCCATGACGTGTCCGTTACTTAACTAAATATCACTATAATATTGACGACTCGGAACACAAAGTTTTTTTATAAGTAAAAACGTAAAGTTTTAACTTACAGCCTAAACCGGCTATCACCTATAGAAGGCTTCATCAGAGGCTGTCGTTAGTAGCGCTGCTCGTCTTGTTGTTGGCGACGAGGTAGTGTTTCGAAAGATTGAAGCTGTGTGTGTGTGGTGAGATGTGTTCGAATAATGCGTGCGATTTGAATTGTGTCTGTTCGTTTAGGATGTCGTTTTTACTCACCACACACACACAGCTTCAATCTTTCGAAACACTACCTCGTCGCCAACAACAAGACGAGCAGCGCTACTAACGACAGCCTCTGATGAAGCCTTCTATAGGTGAAAGCCGGTTTAGGCTGTAAGTTAAAACTTTATGTTTTTACTTATAAAAAACTTTGTGTTCCGAGTCGTCAATATTATAGTGATAATATAATATAAAATAATTATATAACTGATCTAATAAGATTAAGCAATGTGTACAATACTTATAACTAGTGGAACATATCCCTAGAAACTAATTATGTACATCAGGGACAAGTAAAAAATAAGATTAGAATAAATCATGTTAATTATAAAGTGTAAAAACAACCCTGTGACCTATAAAACATGTTGTGAAGCCAAGAGCTTTACCTAGTGAATCGACAAAAAAAATTAAAAGAAGGAAGAAAGAATTGGATTGTTGAATTTGAATAAAACCAGAACAGATATATTTGAAGCTTAACATTTCTACTAAAAAATAATGTTACACAGTAAATTTATTTTCTCATTGTACTATTTTAGTTTGTTCTGATTAGATTAAGTTGTTTCTTTTGTATAATCCAAAGAACCCATGACCCAACATAACATTAATGAAACTAATCTAGTATTTTTATATTTTCTATAATATGTATAACATGTTGTTATGTATGACTTTGACCGTACATTGACTTTAATTTTTTATTAACCCTGAGAAAGAATTCTTATTTTATTAAATCTAAAGGAGCTACCAAATGAAGAGAAAGGCATTGAATGTCAATAAATTTTAATGTATGTTAAAAGTAAAGAGTAATAAAATAAAGCTGAGAGTTAAGACAAGACTGAACAAGAGTTAATTTTTATTTCACATTACATAAATTGGCACCAACAACTAGGGGCTCTACAGGATTAACCACATTGAAGGGTAAGATTTACATTTCGAATTATATAGAAAAAATAACACATTACAATATGCATATAACTAACTACAGGGACATTTATATATGTATAATATATTCATATATAGTTACACATTCTAAATAGTGCAGCCTATACATAATATTTTATATTTCTCTTTTATGTTTGTAGGTAATGAAATTGATGGATTTCTTTCCACAAGGCACTGGCATTGTATTGGTGTTTGAGTTCATGCCATCTGGACTGTGGGAAATGCTACACGATGTGGAAAACCCTCTTACAGAAAGTCAGTGTAAAACATATATGCATATGCTTGTGTCAGGAGTAAACTACCTCCACGAACACAAGATAATGCACAGAGTGAGAAAATTTGCATGTTTTTTTTTGTGCAAACTAAGCTGACCACAGAGTTAAGTTAATGGACTGTGGTCAATAAATTTTTAGTAAGATTCACTTCATTATATTTGTGAAGTGTATAAAGATACAGTTATATATATTTTAATCAATAGACACTAATATTTAGATTTCAAGAAGCCAATAATGACAGTATCATTTCAGTATTTTCTCATAAAGGTCTGTTTATTTTTTCACATCCAAAAGGACTTGTACAGATATGGCACTGTAACCAAATATGCTTTCAGTAACTTGGTTATGGTCATTGATACTCACCAAGTAAGTATTTCTGAGTAATTTTTGGTTAGTATTATAGGTTTTCTATTCTTCAAAGTTCCTGTTGTTCAGCGATTAATGTTCTTCTGAATATCAAGTAACAACTGCTTTGTGTGTGTTTTTTTTTACTGCAAATAGGAAATATTCTTTCATTTTCTGTTTAGCATAATCCTTCAAACACTACTGTTGAGGCAATACATATCCAACTTAGATTTTCTGCCATGAAAACAAACCCACATGTATCTATGCCATTAAGCTTGATCCCCAATTTCAGCAGTATTTCTCGGTATTGGAGAGATACAAATTTCACTCACAGCTGCTGAACTGGTTAACTCAAATAGTTTTTTACTTTTTTTTAACTTTGTATCTGCAAGTTCTTTAGACCACCAGTATATAAACACACACACTCTTTGCTAAGTGATTGTTTAGTTCCTCTGAGCAGGCCCGGCTCCAGGCAGGGGCGAACCGTGCCACCGCCCAGGGCGGCAGATTCTGGGATGTTAAGTTTTGAAACTGAGGGAAGAAATAAAATTATTCACTTAACTTCATCACAATATGTAAGATTAGTAAGAATTACTGTATGTATAAAGTCAGTGGAGTTTAACGAAGAGTTGAAAACTTGTGAACGAGAGAACATAAACCTGACTTTTTTGAAGCTCAAACTTATTAAAACTTATCTCAGATCGAGTATGTCCAAGACTCACCTGAGTGGTCTGGCAACTATATCTATAGAACATCAGTTAGCTGACTTGATTACAACGAAGGAGTTTGCCAGTTCAAAAGCTAGACGAGTATTTTTTAACTAAGGTATATATGACACATTGCTTGTGTTATATTTCAATCATAATGAATTTTAGTTAGTATTTTAATTTTAAGTCATCACATAGTCATACATTTTTATTGTCTCACGATTCCTTGTATTGTCTCTACAGTTTTTATTGTAGCCGTTCCCAGCATCGTAAACGCGAAAAAGTTCTAGTTATTTGATAAACACAACAATGCAAACATTCATTCCTAGTCGTCATTTGAAGGCAATCGACATATCTTTAGAGTAGGTCTAGTGTGTGTGAATGTGTTCAGAGTTAAAATAGGGAGGGGGCGGCACTCATAAATACTGTACATGGAGGCAGAAGCGCTGGGGCCGGTCCTGCCTCTGAGTAAAGTCTCTGATGACTCACCTGCTGAGCTATCGTTCAGTCTAACAAAGATACATTATCATCAAAGTATGTTTATACAACAAACACGTTTCTTGGTGCCACATGCATTCTTGTATTGATTGTGCTGATAGGTAAATAATATCCTATTTTTTTAGTCCTGTATTATGGCAATCCTATAAAACAACATTTTTCTCTGTACAAAATGTATAACATAGAACTTGTCCAGTCACTTCTCATGAACTACAGAGATGCGATCACAGAAATGTATTCTACTTGAACTGTAGCTTATAGTACGTTAACATAAGTATCAGGTACAACGTGAAAATAAAAGACAGGTGAGAGCAAAAAGGCACAGCTGTATTTAGAAATCAGGTAATAATCTTATTACAGTAATAATATAAGTGTGAATATATTTATAACACATTAACTATACTGTAATTTTTAAAACAATACACATGTCTTCTTACAGGATCTGAAACCAGCAAACCTTTTAATCAGTTCTAGTGGTGTGTTACGAATAGCTGATTTAGGACTTGCTCGAGTTATTTGGTCTGAGAGTAACAATGATCGTCCATATTCCCATCAAGTGGCTACTCGCTGGTACCGAGCACCTGAACTGCTGTACGGTGCACGTCATTATACATTTTCAGTGGACATTTGGGCCGTTGGTTGCATTCTGGCAGAACTAAATAACAAAACGCCACTTTTTCCAGTAATGGTTTTTCATATTTGTAATGTTGAACATGAAATAATTTCTTATTGACAATCGTGTTCTATTATATTACCTGTTTTTTTTTTTTACATTAGGATTTACAATTTTTTTTATTTATTATGATTAGTAATTATTAGTTAGATGTTAACAGATTTCTTACATTTGGTATGCTTCATATTTACATAAATGGAGTTTCATGATATAAACATAATTTTACTAAGTCGTGGCTTTATCCAAACTATTGTATGAATCAGATGCCAGATTTAAGAAATGAAATCTCAAAATAGATTTCCAGAGAAACCATGGAAGACTGGAATAGGATATGGAAGACTTTATGTCTTGAGTAGGGAGTTTTGGCAAAGTAACAAAACAGAAATGTACTGTAAAGCTGTCAAAATATTTATAGTCATGTGTTATTATAGTTGTACCTTTATTTTATATAGTGGAACCCTGGTGGTCCGAACTAATTGGGACCAAGTCCTGTTCGGATTGGCATAAATTCGGATTAACCGGGTTATAGGTAATACAGTACTGTATATTATAAATATGAATTGTATAACGTGTATAAACAGTACCACATTCGTGCCTACAATCAAAGTACTGTACTAATTTTTGATCTTGCAATCTCTCTTTTGTACTATAAAAATACAGGGAATACCAGTTAAATATTGCATTGGCTACTGTTAATTCCAATACACTATGTGACTCGCTTCAATGAACGACACTGAACAACACTAGAGACAGTGCAGGGACAGTGATGGGTGGGCGTTGAGTATGACACAATAAGATTACTCACCGCTTAGCCGTCCTCCCCCCTCTCACCCCTCTACCACCAATCGCTACATTCCTAGAAGTCTATTCGCTACTGGCTTATGTCTACTTTTGGGTAAAACAAATCGGCTATTTTCTTTTCAGCCTAGTCTGGAAGTATTCACCAACGTGAGTGGATGTGTGTTAAATTTGTGTGACCTATGTTTATTTGTGGTTTGTGGTTTATACTGTAGCAAGACATATTTTTTTTAAGTCTGTACATTAATTTTACATGTTGCATTTATAAATGAATAAGATGGTGGGAAAGCGAAAACATAATTCCTGTACTTTGAAAAAAAAAAACTTGAAGTGTTAAAGTGGCTAGATAAGGGTGAGAGTGGTACAAAATTAGCAGCTGAATTCGGTATTGGTAAGGTAACAATAAGTGATTGAAAAAAATCGCACTAAGATTGAGCAGTTTTGTATTACAGCAACAGAGAAGGTTCTCGAGGACTGCCATACATCAAAGGTGTCAGACTTTAACAAATTTGACGAAGCCCTATTTACATGGTTTTCGCAAGAAAGACTGAGAGGTGTTCCCCTTAGTGGTCCCTCAATTCAGGAAAAGGCAGTTCATCTTAATAAATTTATGAATGGTGACCCAAAATTTATCGCCAGCAATGGTTGGCTGGACAGGTGGAAGAGAAGGCACGGTGTACGAATGTTATCCATAACTGGGGAATCTCTGTTGGCAGATCATTATGCGGCGAAAGAATATGTATCTAAATTTGCAGACATAATTGCATCAGAAAATTATTCACCTCAAGATGTACGAGGGTCATTCAATAAGCAAACAAACAAACAGCTGTGGAGCAAAAACTTTTTATTCAATCAATACAATTTTTTTTTACTTTTCAATGTAATCTCCAGCAACATCTATGCACTTATCCCTGTTAAATATTTGTACTTTTTATATAGCCTATGTTACTTACCATATTTAATTATAATATCAAAATGATTTTGTATTATGGTTATGTTGGCTACTCTGCTATTAATAAAGAAAACAAGAGACGAAGTTAGTAAAATGGCGTTTTATTATAACCGTATTAACCCTTCAAGTAATACATAAAAATTCATCAGGTTATGTGCCCAGTTAAAGCCTTAACCAGTAAAAATCGTAAAATTAAATCGTGTTAATTGAGGTCGCGTAAAAATGTCTAGTGGCGAAAGTGAAATAAACAATATACAAAAACTTAAAGATGCCGACGCTTATACAATGTGGGATTTCGAGGTCAAAGTGTTATTCAAAGCCAAAGGACTTATGGATATTGTAAATGGTACAGAAACTTTGGAGCAACAAGGTGAAGATACAGACAAGGTAAAGACATGGAAATTAAAGGACGCTAAAGCCCAACACATTATACTTATGACCATTGAACATCCAGTAAAATTGCACTTAGTCACATGTGAAACATCAAAGGAAATGTTTGAAACATTATCTAACATTTATAAAAGAGACACATCACAACAAAAATGCTCTCTTTTACAAGAATTCTACAACTACAAGTTTGACAACCAAAAGGACATGATGTCTAACTTAGCCTATATTCAGAACGTCGCATACAAGCTCAATCGACTCGACCAGAAAGTAGACGACACAATGATAATCACCAAAATTCTGAGCATTCTTCCAGAATATTACAAACATTTTTCAAGTGCGTGGGACTCGACGAATTCAACGGACAGAACCTTGGAGAACTTGAAGGCTAGGCTGATACAAGAAGAAGCGAAGTCATCGAGTGATAGTGAGAGTGTAGCTTTTAAAATCAAATCTCAAGGTATGCTTAGAGAAGTAAGATGTTATTCATGTAAAGATACCGGTCATATCCGTCAGAACTGTCCAAACAACAAATCTAAGTTTTGTAATTACTGTAAAAAGTCAAATCATTATGAAAAGGACTGTTTCTTAAAAAATAAATCCTTTAAATCTAAAGTATCATGTAGTATTTGTAAGAAAACTAATCACACTGATAAAGATTGCTATTTCCGTAACAAATATAAAGCAAAGCCCAATAGGCCTAATGATAGTAAAACTGCCTTTTTAACTAAAACCGTTGAAACTCATTCACCAGTTACAGTAGGCTATAGCAGTGTAAATCAAAATAGCATTATTCCAAGTAAAACTTTTATCGTAGATAGCGGTTGTACTCCAAACCACATGACAAATGACTTATCCATCCTTGAAAATGTAAAATCATGTAATAAAGACATATCTGTTGCAAAGAAAAATCAGAGTATGCAATCACTAGCTGTAGGCTATGTCGACTCAGAACAGTGTATTTTAAAAAATGTCTCATATGTTCCTGAATTAAGTAATAATTTGATGTCTGTCAATGCAATTACTGAAAATGGTGGTAAGGTATTATTTACTAGAAACAAAGTTCAAATATTGAAAGATGATAATGTAATTTTAGAAGGTAGTAAAAACAAAAATTGTTTGTATGTAGTTAACCTAACTGAGAATGAAAGTGTTCCAAAAGTAGCTGCTGTAAGTAACACTGAACAAAATAAATGTAGACCTAAGGCTAATATAAATGTCAAACAAACAGATGTAGCCGTAAGTGTTGATCAATATAGGGGTAAAACTAAAAGTAGTGAAGCTATGGAATGGCATAGGAAATTAGGTCACATAAGTTTTCGTAATTTAAAAATTTTGTCTAAAATGTCTCGAGGTATTTCAGCTAATTTAAATGTATGTGAAAATATTTTTTGTGATATTTGTCTCAAAGCTAAACAAGTGAGATCTTCTTTCAATTCAGTAAGAGACAGAGCTTCTAAACCTTTACAAATAATACATTCTGATCTGTGTGGTCCAATAGAACCTCAGACGCATGATGGTAAAAAATATTTCTTGACATGTGTTGATGATAATACTCACTTTTGTAAAGTGTATCTTTTAAAATCTAAAAATGAGGTTTTCACATTTTTAAAAGAGTATGTTAATGAAGCTGAAGCTCATTTCAATCTTAAAACTTCTAAAATAAGGTGTGATAATGGGGGTGAATACATTGCCTCTGGTCTTAGACAATGGTGTAAATTAAGAGGAATTGTTATCGATTATACAGTACCCTATTCGCCGCAGTTAAATGGCACAGCGGAAAGAATGAATCGAACACTCATGGAAAAAGCTAGAGCAATGCTTTTCGACTCTGAATTACCCAAAGAAATGTGGGGGGAAGCAATCCTAACATCTGCGTATTTACTCAATAGAAGTCCAACTGTCACATTAGATACAACACCTGCAGAGAAATGGTATAGTAAGACACCTGACCTATCAAGACTTCAGACATTTGGTTCAGTAGCTTATGCTAAAGTTTTAGGACGGCTTAAGAAACTCGACAGCAGGAGTAAGAAAAGTATTTTTGTGGGATACACACTGAATGGATACAGATTGTGGGATCCAGTGAAAAGAAATATTTTTGTATCAAGAGATGTTGTCTTCAAAAGGGAGTCTGTAAAATCAAAAGCAGAAGAAATACCAGAAATAGTACCATGTAATCAAGAAGAATATATGGAAGAAATCATTGAAGAAGAAAACGTAAATGAAGAAAAAGGAAATAACCCAGTCGAAGAAAATCAAATAGGCCTAGAAGAAATTGGACAAGAAACTGATAGGCCTAATACAAATGAACAACATGAACAAGAACAACGTTACAATTTAAGACCAAGGGTAAATATTAAACGTCCTACTAGATATGAAGACAATCTTCAAGATGGACAAGTGATGCTTACTTTCAGTGAATGTATGACAGGAAATGATAAAGAAAAATGGAAGTTAGCCATTAAAAATGAAAAAGAATCTTTGAACAAGAATAACACCTGGGAGATAGTCGATGAAAAACAAGTTGCAGAAAAAGAAATACTAACTAGCAGATGGATATTCAAAATAAAAGATGACGGCACATATAAAGCTCGACTAGTAGTAAGAGGCTGCGAACAAACAAAAGGAAATTTGGATTTTAAAGATACGTTTAGTCCAGTTGTTGAAAGTGCTTCGTTAAGAGTTTTATTTTCCTTAGCTGCTCAAGAAAATCTTGTTATTCAGACTTTTGATGTCAAAACTGCATTCCTATATGGAGAACTGGAATATGAAATCTATATGAGAATACCAGAAGGATTTGATGAAGAAGGAAAAATTTGTAGGCTAAACAAAGCCTTATATGGACTAAAACAAGCACCAAATCAATGGAATAAAAGACTCACATCATTTCTTAAAAATGAAGGACTTACACAACTCAAAACAGATCAATGTATATTTAAAGACACCAAGAATGACTTATATTTAGCTATCCATGTTGACGATGGAATCATGATGGGAAAATACCCTGAAAAAATGAAGAATCTACTAGAAAAACTTAAAGAAAACTTTGAAATGACAAGTAGTGAAAAGCCATCCACTTATCTTGGAATGGAGATAACTAGAAAGAAAGAAGGAATTTACATTACACAAACAAATTATGCAAATCAAGTACTCACTAATTTTAATATGACAAACTGTAAGTCAGTAACAACCCCAATTGTACAAGAAGAGAAGACTACTGTAATTGACAACGAAGGAATACAGTTTCCTTACAGAGAAGCCATTGGAAGTCTCCTCTACATGACAAATAAAACCAGACCTGATATGGCATTTGCTGTCAATTTCGAAAGTCGTTTTTTGGAAAAACCAGAAAAGAAAGATGTACAAAATGTGAAAAGAACTTTTAAGGTACCTAAAAGGAACGCAAAATCTGGGAATATTTTTTCCTGCAATAAAATCAAACAGTATAGAAATTGAAACATTTTGTGACTCAGATTACGCAGGAGATGTGAAAGATAGAAAAAGTACTAGTGGATACGTCCTAATGTTAGGAGGCGCACCAATAGTATGGAGTTCTAGAAAACAACCCATAACTGCCTTATCAACAACAGAAGCGGAATATATATCTGCTGCTGAATGCTGCAAAGAAATCAAATACATCAAAACATTCATCCAGGAGTTGACAAACAAAACTGTAAATACTACATTGAATGTTGATAATCAAAGTGCAATAAAACTAATAAAATCTGGACAATTGAGTAGAAAGAGCAAACACATAGATGTCAGATTTCACTATGTGAGTGAACAATTTCATGATGGACTATTTGATATCAAATACTGTTGTTCAGAGAATCAGTTAGCCGATGTGTTTACCAAACCATTATCAAACACCAAGTTTGAAAGATTTAAAAACATTTTGCTTAAAATTATGTAAGCTAGTAAACATTCTTGAAAAAAAAAAAAAAAATCAAACTTTGTAAATAGTATTTTTCTAAGATTAAAAACTGAAAAAAAAAATTGTCATTAGATAGGCTATGACAGATTATTATGAATTTGTTTAAAAAGAAGCAACAAATATATGGTAGCCTTATTGTAAGTTAAATTAAAGTAGGCTATTTTGTTTTATTAAGTCAATATGCAATATCATTAAAAAACTAACAAATTATGCAGTCAATTTCTTTTGTACTTTATTTTAAAACATTTTGATATTAAGGGAGAGTGTTAAATATTTGTACTTTTTATATAGCCTATGTTACTTACCATATTTAATTATAATATCAAAATGATTTTGTATTATGGTTATGTTGGCTACTCTGCTATTAATAAAGAAAACAAGAGACGAAGTTAGTAAAATGGCGTTTTATTATAACCGTATTAACCCTTCAAGTAATACATAAAAATTCATCAATCCCATCTCTTTACAAGCTTTTTTATTCCCTCAGCAAAGAATTCTTTACCTTGATGTCGAAGCCAGTTTTGGACTTTTTCCTTCACTTCTTCATTGCTGTTGAACTTGACACCACGCAAAGTCTCCTTGAGTGGGCCAAACAAGAAAAAGTCAGATGGGGCAAGGTCAGGGCTATAAGGGGGATGAGGCAGGATCTCCCAACCTACTTTTTTTATTGTTTCGAGCGTCAGTTTTGCCGTGTGTGGGCGGGCATTATCGTGAAGAAGAATCACACCTTTCCTCTGCCATCCCGGACATTTCTTCTTCAATACAGGCTTAACTTTGTTCATAATCATGTCAGAATAGTACTGATTATTGATGGTACGCTGGTCTTGTAGGTAATCACCAGAAAATTAGGCCTTGGGAGCTCCGAAAGATGATTAACATCACCTTACCAGCCGATGGCTGGGTTTTGAATTTCTTTTTGGCGGGTGAACTGGGATGCTTCCACTCCATGCTTTGTCGCTTTGACTGAGGTTCAAAATAGTGAATCCAAGTTAGTGGTTCTAAATCCAAAAATCTTATAACAGAACGCTGTTCTTTGAAAGTACTGTCCTCAAGAGGACACACCGTCGTAAATAAAACTGTATTGGTTATGTTTATGCAATATATTATTGAACAGCTGAACAAAGCTCACAACGACGTTACCAGGTAACACTCCTGAAAGTTTCCATCAGCTGCTACAATTAATTTCTTTTCTACAACTGTTTGTCTGTTTACTTATTGAATGACCCTCGTATATAACTGCAACGAGACAGGATTAGACTCACTGTCTTAGCTTGCAGTAATGCAGCTGGGACTAATAAGTTGTCTCTCATGGTCACAGGCAAATCTAAAAAACCGAGGGCATTCAAAAACATCAACGTCAACTCACTTCCTGTACACTACAAGAGCCAAAGAAAAGCATGGATGACCAGCGAATTATTCAAAAATTGGTTTCATGAACAACTTGTGCCTGCTATTAAAAAGTTCAGTAAAGAAAACGACCTACAAGCCAGAGCTTTACTTGTCTTAGACAATGCTACAGCACACCCCCCAGAAGAAGAACTTATCAACGGAGATATCAAAGCAATTTTTTTACCTCCAAACATCACTCCATTACTGTAGCCAATGGATCAACAGGTTCTTCAGAACATGAAGTGTGTATATAAGAAATTGCTTCTAAGGTCTGTAATTGAAAACTAGGACCCTACACAAACAATTCTTCAAATCCTCAACAAAGTCACCATAAAAGACGTAATATACTGGATAGCTGAAGGATAAGAAAATGTCAAGCAACAACTCATCAGACAGTCTTGGTCTAAGTTATGGCCAGACCTTTCCTACATTGACAGCCCTGAACAAGCCGATGAGAGAAGCGAAATCTTGCAGCTCGTACAACAAATCCAAGGCTGTGAAGAAGCAGACGACACAGATGTCAACGAATGGCTGGCAGATGACATTGAAGACCATCAAGTTTTGACTGATGAAGAAATTGTATCTTTGATACAACAAACACGTGATGACGATTCCTATGAAAATGAAGAAGCAGATGATCCTGTGCCGATCTCACACGCCGAAGCAGCAAGAGCTTTTGAACTATCGTTAGCCTATGTAGAACACCATGCCAATGCTACACCGGGAGACGTCTTATTTTTGAGGCACTGGCGGCACATCGTGGCGTCTGCTGGATTTAAAGCTTTGCATAAGAGAAAAATGACTGATTTTGTGCAACACCTTAAGTAGTGTCTAGTTATGTAGTATGTATTTATTGTAGTTTTTTGTGTTTTATATACTTTTACTGGCACTAAACTGTTAGTACAAATATGTTTTTCCATTCATTTGACAGACAGTAATTTCTGGATAACATAATTCAAAACTTTATTTTGCCATATATTTAAAAAAATCTAAAGTCGTTCATTTTAATAAAAATATCACTAAAAATGGATTAGTGTGTATTTATTTAAGCTTTTATGTACAAATTATATTGATATGTTCCAGTTATTTTGTCGTATTTTTTATTTCTTTGTCCAATTTTTAGACCCTTTTTTTCAAACTACCGGTTCGGATTAAGCGGGTTTTTGGACTAGCGGGGTTCGGACCTGCGGAGTTCCACTGTATATATTCATGTATTTTCTCTTGTGTAAAGCAAGTTGTATCATAATCTGTTAAAATAATGGTAAAAGAAAACACTAAATTATTTATTTCCAGGGGGAAAGTGATATAGAGCAACTAGCATTAGTGTTAAAAGGACTTGGAACACCAACAGAAGCAACTTGGAAAGGTATCTCAAGTCTTCCAGATTACAATAAGATAAGCTTTCCACCAACTCGACCACAACCCTGGGAAAACCTTATCCCTGATACAGCTCAGGTCACGGTGCATCTCATTAGTTCACTTCTTGTGTACGACCCTAGCAGACGATTAACAGCAAGTCAGGTAATAATGAATTATGTATTTATTTTTTTAGCATTCTATACTGTTCTTGATGTGCTAAAAGCTGGCCCAATTCATCAATTTCCAGTCTGAGAGGGGACTATGCATTTTTCTTTCTTAGCCTTTGATAATCTAATGCCATATTAGAAGGTAGCAATTCCAATTATATAAGAATCGATCCTTCTTATTGCCCAACCAATCTAGGAACTTGGCAGCATAGCCTGCTTTATGTAAGCCGTACAGCACATAAGAAAGGTAGTGTGGCTAAGACTATGCTTCCACATACTTCTCAGTGGACCTGAAGGCTGAAAAGTGCATTTTGATTTTATAATGCACTCAGGGAATAGCTTTTATGCCACTTATAAAATCTGGATTGCCAGTCTGAAGTTTTAAAACCTTCTGGTCCGGACATCTAAAACAGAAACTGAAGTATGGGACCAAAGAAGACAAAGAGGAAATCCAGGAAATAACTGAATTAATTGTGTGCAGAATGTTATCAAAAAGTATGGTTTTTAGTCAGAGGGTGCTGAAGACAACTTTAAGTAGCAAGATATGATCAAGGAGCAACAGATGGACATGTTTTTATAGCAATTTATATACATAAATGTTATCTCAAATGTTGTGTTAAAGACACACAATTTAATAACAACTTTTTTGGCCATATAGACAATAAAAATTTCATTATTATGTAGAGTACAACACATTAATGGGAATAAAATCTTCTTCTTCATGACAGCGCTAAAGTAGGGTCATCTAATTTATGAGGAGACTTCTATCTAAACTTTCTTGTGTAGATATCACCACTTGGTGCAATGATTTGGTCAAGTAGAGACTAAGTAAATATCCAAACTTTGTTAAATGACTAAGCTTAACTTTGGCGTAGAGCTGACTGTGTGAGAAAACTGTCTGGTGTATGTAAACAGTAATTTTCCAAGTAATTGATAAGTGCATTGACCTATATCAAAGAAATATCAAGCCCAAATCGCAATATTGCTTCAGAGGGAGAAAGCCTGATATGTGGCAAAAACTCTGTCATCTTGGCTTGCACCATACTCAATGCTGTTGCTGAGCACTGAAATTACTGTGATGTGAGTTCCATCAATGAGTCTTCGCAGGAATTAAATTCCTCATTAGCATGATAATAGCACCAACTTTGAGGACCAATATGTGTCTTGGAAGACCAGAGATTCCAATACCATTTTGGAAATAATTGGGTAGCTGAGGTTGTTCATATGATTTCAGCTGATCATTAGTAGAGTAAAAATGTTCCTGTTACTGACTTGGAAATAACTCCTAAACTGCATACCGTATAGGTATATTACTACCGACTTGGAACCTACCTACTTACCTACCTATATCACTTTGTGTTCCGAGTTGGTAGTGATATACTTATATTTAGTTAATATACAGACTCATCATGGACAACAAAATCCAAGAATCCTAAACTGCTTTGTGAACAGTGCTGCTAGGGACATAATGCAAAGTCTCATTATACTAAATGTATACATTGTCTCTTTCTATCCATATTACTGTTGTTCACAAACACCTTTCATTGCTGAAATCAGGACCTTTTCTTTTGGCACTTTTCTACCTACGACATTTTTAACAATCGTCAGGTGTTTAACATCTCAAATTGGTAATATGATCTGAATAGATATAAGAATGAACAATAATCAGTATACGCATATATTAAACAAAAGAGATACTTAATTTCCAAAATATAATATGCATTTTGTCAAAGAACTTGTATTTTTACAATGTTTAACAGAATTTATACCTAACCTCATTCTGTGTGCATAAAAATGATATACAAAGTTATATAAATTACAAAGTAACAGATGACTTAAGTGTTAAAAATGGTGAAAGAATTCGAAGATTAAAAAGTAATGACAGCTACAAGAAATTCAACTAAGGTATATTTTAATGAGGTCCAAATTCTTTGTTAAAGGAGATGTATATAAGTAATGGCTGATCCAGTGGGCATCATAGAAGAAATGACTTTAGAGACAATGATGATGTTGATTACACACCATATATTGTTTAGTATACTATCAATTAAAACATTGAATAATGTCACTTTTCCAGTAACCTGATATATATTATATGTAAAAAAGACACTTTACTTAATTCATAGCAAATACATTTAGTATGATTACAAACGTAAATCAATCTGTTTTTTTCTTTTCATTTTTAGGCTTTGAAACATCCTTATTTTCTAACACCACCATTACCTTGTCGTTTGTCCCAGATGCCAAAACCTCCTGTTGACCATCGCCAGCGGCTGAAAAGTAGAGAATTATCGGTTGACAAGTCACCAGCAGAATTGTTTCATGATTTACAAGAGTTAATTGCTATATAATCATTTTTACATATGTTTAACAAGGTCAGTAGGTGTAAGTAAATTTTTAAGATACTCATTAGAGTTAGTAAGTCACTGATAAAACACAGATATTATGTTAATTTTTGGATTTTATGTGCTGGAGTGTATCAACTAACTATAATAAATTATTCCGATGTGGAAAACTATTATTTTAGATAAAAATTTTTACATTACCGCCTGAACAGGTATTTGCTTATTATGAATGTCATCTGAGGTTGCTGCTAGAAGTGCTGCTGTCCTGTTTTTGGTGATGGTGCCGATGTTCAAAAGATAACACACAAAATGCATAGAGACAACATCCTAAATGAACAGACACAATTTAAATCACATGCACACACACACACACACACACACACACAACAATGATCATTTGAATGATCACACTGTGACGATTTCATTAATAATAAAAATATAATAAATAAAAAAAAAATAAGAAGAGGAGAAAATTTAGATTTAAATAAAATCGCACATTTAAACCAACTTTAAATCCCTAAAATAACGCAGAAATAAGACTTAATAAAGAGATTTAAAAACGAAAGGAATGCAAGTATAAAAGTAAGGAAACACCCTAAATAATTAACCATGCATTGACAGGCGGTAACCGGCATCAACACGCATTTTAACCCATAAATAAAACTAATAATATGAGTAAAGTGCAACTCAATAAAAAATAAACAAGGAAAAACAGTTGTATACAATAATAATTTCTGAAGTAAAGGATATCTTTGGATAATAAATGTGTCAAAGATTAAAACGGTAAATATCGATTAAAAGGCGGAACTATTTTTCTGGTAAAGCATAAACTCCGCGAAGTTACTTTACCTCTCCCCAAAATAAACGTACAGTACTAGTGATGGAGCGCTCACGCGGTAAACTGGTCGCATCCGAACGATGCCACAAAGCAAAACAATATTTTGTTTCTTTTAAGTTCAACTAAGAACAGTGTGCAACGTAATGTAGCGGTAAATAGTGAGTCCTATATAAACATGTAATATAAAAGAAAAAAGAATGAACAAGTGTGCGCGATGACATCTCTACATATTAATTTGTACGAGAACAATGTATTTAAAATAAAATAGGTACTAGGTATCTAAGGTGAAAACCCCTTATCAATAATTATGTAAAGTGCATATCTGTGGAACAAACATTAACATGAGTTATACTACTAACGAGGTTTTCTACCAGACTTCCGAGAAGAGAGTACCAGCCTCAGAATCACCAAACTCACTTCAGGAACCTCAACGTCAACGGAAAGTACAATAACAACAGACCATCAGTAGACACCTCAAGGACCGAGGAGCCTAATCTGAATCAACATCAGGATACCATAAGGTGACGCGGAAGCCAGTCTTCTGTGATTAAGTAATATTCAAATAAAAATGTACCAAAGACAATTTAAATAACACTTCAAGACTTTTAAGAGTAGTCACTAATTGTAACCAGTAGTATGTAATATGCTTAAAAATATGTGTAGTAGAAAGTAATGCTTAAATTATGGAGCGTCTCTGTTTCTAAAGTTTAAATAAAGTCCATTCTTCAAATGGCAAAAGCTAAATAAAGTCCATTCTTCAAATGGACTAAGTTGAAAGATAGTATATGAGTAAATGGGCATTATTAACAAACAAGTTTAAATCCCGGATCCATGGGGAATTCAAACACATAAACTTCCTTATTTAAAGGGCCCTTCTGAAATATATGTTGTAAACTGTAATCTGTAAATTAAGAATCAGCTATGTTGAAAATCTTATGTAGAGATTTTAAGGTTATAGAATAATAAAGAGATGTCATTATATAACACACAAAACTGAGTGAATACATCAACAGGTACCCATGTCCATTTTCCTTCAATTCTAGGGATCATATATTATATATAGATATTTCTTAAAAATATATTTGTTTAATTAGAAGTTGGTTAAGTCTATGGCAGCCTGTGTAATTGACCAGAGCCAATGAAGCACAGGTTCCCGGTATTATAACGTAGGTACGTTATAACACCATCACAAAAAAAAGGAAGGACAGTGCTCCTAGCGGCAGCCTCTGATGACATTCATAACAAGTGAAAACTGGTTCAGGCAGTAAGGTAAACTTTTTATTTAAAATAATTGTGTTCTGCATTGAAGTAATAGTTAGTGATTATGTTTATGGTGTTAAGCTCACTGTATAGTATAACGGTCTTAAACATCACGCGCGCGCGCGCGCACGCGCGTGTGTGTGTGTGTGTGTGTGGATACATTTTGTATGAATTAGTTTTTTACTGCATTATGCAGTAGTAGCTGTGATTTATAAATATATTTTGCTAAACATTATGCCACTGATTTGTTATAATATTATTATATACATCCACCAAAATCAGTAAAGTTTCAATTTTTTTAAATTATTGAATAAGGCCTTTTCGAAATTATTATAATTTCATCATCAGTTCACACTAAAGAATGTTATTTGTGTCCATTATATCTCACTGCATATTAAATTTATAATATAAATATAAATCACTACACATTATATCTCATTAAAAAAACTGAAACTTTACTGATTTTGGTGGATGTATATAATAATATTATAAATATATGTTTTGTAATTAGCTGAAATATAATAGTAGGAGAGGAAACTGAATTATTTTCTTACATACCTGGATAAATATTTCAGTTTTTTCTGACAATGTGAATTTTAAGCATCAATAATTATATCAAAAAAAGAGATAATGTATTCATTTGTAAAAGGCAATAAATGTGGCATGACTTTCAATTATATGCCAAGAATTTCCTCAACTCTACCTCTCTACTCATTCACTAACATCCAACTGACTGATAACAAGTAACAGCAGTAGGTAATTGTCAAGTATCATGTTATGTATTATAATATAAAGTTTTTGATATTTCTGTCAGTTATGTCACTATAGAGTACATTATATTGTACACGGGATATTACGCTTTTAATACGGTCAATTTTTCATAATCTTGAACTGTTCACAAAGGAATACTCAGTCTTTGTTTGTCCAAACTGTTTAAGGAAAGGATAGAAGAAATGCGAATTTGTAAAATTTTGTGTTGTTTATATGACGTAAATAAGTTTATTTAAATCTGAAACACGAATCATTCCATATGTTTTTCTCTTTGGAAAATGCAGCCAAACTCAACGATAAAAATTACATCAACATTCACTTATAATTCTGTACATGCATGGTATTGTTTTAAAAGTTAGTGTAGGCATTAGTGGTGCTGGTTGCCCATTGCATTTTATGTCTTTATTATATGCATATATACCCATTTTATATCTCCTTCTTCTTCTTCTTCATTCCAGGATTAGACAACATCACCTCTTCTGGTCTCCATTTTCAACCCATCTTTTGTATGGTCTTACCACATCTCTTTTCCCTTTAGGCGCATGTTGTAAAACTTGTTGAGGTAGCATTTTCACTTCCATTCTGCCTACACATTCAGTCCATCTCAGATTATATTACTCGATTCTTGCATTTACAGAGAATATTCCTATTTCATGTCTTATCACAGTGTTTTTAATTCTATCGTTTCATCTACATCCCTTTATGTATCTCAAGAAATTCATCTCTCCAGCTTTTATATGACTTGAATCTTTTTTAGATAATACCCATGTTTTGGAACCGTATAAAAGAGTGGGGACTGCCATAACTTATGGAATTTAATATAATATTCTTATAGAATATATAATACCTTATAATATATTATATATATATATAATATATATATAATATTATATTATATATTATACACTTATAGAGTATAATACCTTATACCTTATAGACATTATATACGTCTATAAAATTTCTATCATTAAACATTCCATAATTACTCAGTAAAATGTATCTGCACCTAAACACTTGTGACAAAATGTTGAATACCTGGTGCCTATGGACAGGAAGCTCACATGCCTATGAAGCAACTATCCAAGTGCTTACAGCTTACACTCACTATGTTCAGGAGTTGAGGTGGGAGATTGTTATAAACAGCGTGTGTTATAAGCAATCTGAAGCACGCTATTTGATGTTCATTGTACTTCATATAATCAGTACGGAAATATGCCTAGGTGAATAACACCATATTATTGAATATATAAATGCTTATTTTTCAAATGTCTTCTTTTTTTGTAAGTAGAACACTACTGGACTAGTGACTCCTGATAAGCACTTTCCAGTGATTCAGCTTATCATCATTAAATTATATTGAAAACCACAGTGATGATAAGCTAATTCATTTGAGCTAATCAGGAGTCACTAGACTAGTGGTATAAAGTTCTATATAAAAATCTGTAATCCATTAACAAAACTTGTTATGCAAATTGCTTGTTTAAAATAAAGTTCATGATTAATTTGAAATTACTTTTTTCAGTATATAAAAATTCTAAAAAAAAAAATTTTTCTCAACGAGCTATGGAATATGTTTTTGTAACATTTTGGTGAGAAAGGGGAATTGATTTTATATGCCTGCCCTATGGATCTGTATCTATTTTATTACTGAATTAAGAGTTTTTTCTAATTAATTGAATTTTTATTTTAAAAGCTACACTTGTAACAATAATTTTTCACTGTTTTAGAATTATCCTGGATGTTACAACAATTGGCTGTGACAACAGCCTGTCTGGGAGGGAGATGTTAGAAATCAGGCATCCCCAACCAGGGATCTATAGGCACAAACATCTCTACAGAGCCACCAAGACAAGGGGTTCTGGTGCGTTTTAGTAGCTCCCAAGAAGAACTGTTCCCTGAAATCTAGCAATGTGTGACAAATTATGGGAGGAGATTATCCTATTGAACTTGGCACTACATCCCTGCACTTCGCTGGCAACTGTTGTATACTAGAAAAGGCCCAACCCACATTAAAAGTAAACAGTCAACTCCCGATTATCCGGGATAATCACCAGCAGGGTGATCATGGATAAGTCAAAATCCCGGTTAAAGCAAAAATTGTAACCTGGTGCTTAAATGAAGGTTTTAGTTAAAAATAAAATAAGTGCATACAATAAAGAAGTACATACCTTTTAATACCGGTATAATAAAAATTAGTCAAATCACGTCTTTGTCAATTAAAATAGTAGGCCTACCGGTACCTATATTTACAAGCAGAACAATATGTACAGAGTCAGTGTTTATACACGCTGAAAATAATCTGTTAATAATTTTTGCTTCTTAGCACTTGGTGTTTTCTTTAAAATAGACACCCTTATTTTGCGACCCAGTCGCGTTAGAGCAACACATTACCGTTATTCGTTCCTTACTAACTTTGTGTCCCGGCGCACTTTTTTCATTTTCAGACGCTAAAGTTTTCGTCGGTAAGCACTTCCAAAATAATCGTGATTAAAGTCTTGCAAAACTGTTCTGCTGCCGTTTGATCGCCACTCAATTTTTATCCGTGAATTTCCAACTCTCTTATGCGGTGACGTTTGAAATGTGTCAGCCAGCCAGATGATGCGTCGAAATTTTCTTCTAGGCCTAAAGCTTCAATAAAAAACTTAACTTTTTCGGCGCATATTCGTCCATGAACCACTCGTGTAAAGCTCAGTCCAAGTCTTCGTACGTCGACTTCTTCATAGTTTTCTATTTCTTCCTGCCAGATGAGTCAGAAGAACATGCAAATTTTAAAAATTCCACCTATTTCTTAACCAAATCACGAACCGTTTGATCACTAATTCCGTATTCGTCCTTTAACGATTTAACAGTTTGGCCCTTCTCAAAATTTTCTACAATCTCCAGTTTTTTTCTGAATCGATAAAACAATCGAGTCACAATACAAAGAATGACTGACTGGACTGTCAAGGTTTCAAGGGTTGGCACACGCCGCTACACTCTGTGCCTAAAGTCAGTCGCGCTAAGGTGAGCTGTGCAATTTGATGCAGTGCGTTGCGTCTTCTAATCGCGCACGCGCGCAGTGTTAAGAGGCCGTTAAATTGTATCGTAACACATTAAACAGACTGTCATTTGCTTATAATAATACAACTAGTAGTTCATTTGCTACAGCACCACACTGAAAATAATAGGCTTAAGAATACTGTAATAAATTATTTTGTAAGTCATTATAAGCGTAATATATATCAACATTTTTGCTAAAACTACAATTTTTTAAAATCATAGCCTATATTTTCCCGGTTGATCCGATCCCGGAAAATCGGGAGTTGACTGTATTATGAATATTGTGTAATACATTAAGTGATATTGTCATTGATATTATTAAAACTATTTGTCAGAATAATATGTAGGTTAAGTACATGTACATTGGTTATGTTACTCACGTGTATTTAAATTATCCACAACTGATGTATAGCTTATGTATATTGATGGACACTACTTATAGAATACATTAGATTGTTCTGTATCAATGTACAATACACTTAAAAGTATGCATACAGTGTTCTACAAGGTTCTAGTTAAAATGCCTGGAATGATCTTGATTATACTAGTAAGTTGGCAATATACAAATGATGTATGCTTGTGAACAATGTCATTACCAACTATATGTAAAACAGTAAGAGACAGAGGCAAAGAAAATTCAATTCAGATTCAGAGTTAGTGAGTTACAGAGATAGTACACGTGTTAATATTACACATTTGATACTACATTTGTGGCACAAAATTATGTTTGTGTGTTATCTTTCTGCTTGTATAAATTATGGTTATGTTAATATTCGATATCACAACTGTGGACTGAAATTGTACTTACTGTGTTATATTTTTATTTGTGATGTCAGTAAGTAAACAAGGTGGTGACAGTGACACGAGTGTTTTATTTCAGTCACTAACCTACAGGATCAGTGCCGGATTTACGTATGTGGGGGCCCCGGGGCGGCATGCATGTGGGGGACTCCAGAAGCCCATATAAATTACGTCACAGCGTGTCTGAGGAAAGGTAGAAATTAAGCAACTGTTTGATTTTACACAAATGTAATATTAAGAAAGTAAAAGGAAGTAGGCTACATTGACTTAATAAAACGCTAATTAGGCTATATACCAACTTTCCTTGCTTTCTTTGCAGTAAACATGTCAATAATGTCTTTGAAGTCCATTTCATGAAGTATATCGTTCTCCATGCAGAGTAAGGAAAGGTATGTTAGACGATCTTGGTTCATGGTTGTACGGAGCCGATTTTTTATCAACTTCATTTTTGAAAATGACCTTTCCCAACTAGAGTTTGACACCATAAGTACTAAATACATTCTTAAAAGTATTTCAACGTTGGGAAATGTTGCTCTAAAATTGTGTTCATTGAGGATTTCATATAAGAACATTTCCTTTGAAAGACAGTCTTTGTAGTTTTCTTTCATGTCCACCACTAGTGCTGCAAACTGTACTAGTTCATTCCCCAGGGACGGTTCGAGATCATTCCTGTATTCAGTGACAAGATTGGTAGCTGTAGATAATATCTCGGATGGATTTAAAACATCAAGCTGGCTCAGGAATCCAAACCGTTTTATGACAGTATCATAAGCAGATAGTCTGTCAGACAAAGATGATGAAAGTTTATCAATTACGGATATGAAACTTTCTATCCGAAACCGCTCCCTCTGTGATAGCTGGGTTTCTGGTGCTTTGCCATATTCTAGAGGATTAAGCCTAACATTTTTCATTCGCTGGCGTGTACGTTCTTGAGCATACTTTTTTGTTTGACTAATTTCCTGAGCTTTTCCTCATATTCTTTAAATAAATCTCTCTTAGATTCTACAAATGATTTAAGAGATTTAATTGCTGCTACTGCAGAATGAAGAACGAATTTTGGGTCTTGAACTATTTTGTTTGTGGGATTGAACCTTTCTAATAAGTCATTCCAGAATATGGCGTATATTGTGATTTCAAGACTACACATCTTTCGTAAAAGTCCACCCGCTTCATTTTTTACTATGACCTTTTGTTCTTCATTATTTGCTATCTCCTCTAGTCCTTCCTTTATATTACCATACCCATTGACGATGGCTTTCACTGCATCCGCTCGACATGACCAACGAGTTTCGCTCAAACTCTTTGGTATTAGTACATTTCCCTCCGACTGTGACAACTTTTCTCTTAATATTTTATAGCGCCCAATACATGCTGTGAAAAATACATATACATGTTGCACAAAATCAAAGAAATTTACAGCTGCAGGGCACGCATTGGCTGCTGCCTTTCCTATTAAGTTAAGGGAATGGCCACAACATGGGACCAATACTGCTAAATGGTTTTTCTCTGTAATAAAAGATTGCATCCCATTATATTTTCCACACATGTTCGGAGCATTGTCATATGACTGCCTGCGGCAGTCTTGAATATCTATGTTACTTTTACCTAAAAAGTCTAGTAAAGCATTGGCAATAGAAAATCCAGTATGGCCACATTTTGGCAAAAAAGTGAGGAACGTTTCTTTTGGCGATGAACCTTCCATATAGCGAATTACTACAGTCAACTGATCAATATGAGCCTCATCAGGAGTCGAATCAACCGTAAGAGAGTAGTATTTAGATTTCTTTATTCTGGCAATTATCTCATTTTGTACAGACTCCCCCATTAGGTTTACAATTTATTCATATAGTGAGGATGAGAGATAATTGGTATGCCCACTTCCTTTGTTTGCGTGTTCTTTTATGTGAGTTGCAAGAAATGGATCATATTGAGCTATCAATTCCATAATACCAAGAAAGTTGCCGTTCCTCGGTGATCCGACTAGTTCATTGTCACCTCTAAATGCTAGCCCACGTTCCCCAATGAACTTTATGGTACTGACAACCCTCATCAGCACTTTTCGCCAATAACCACGTACTTCCTCTTCCTGCTTCAGTAATTCATGGTCAATGCGCCCTCTGTCCCTTCCCCGCTTTGTCAAGATTGTTACTGATTCTAGATGAGATTTAGATGTCTCATGCTCAGCTAACCTTTGGTATGCGTGTTTCCAGTCACAAAATCCGTCAGCTGCCAGGAGTACTTTTTGTAAAGCTACTAACTTACAAGCATAACAATAGACTTTACCAGTATTTGGCGAAAAACAGAGCCAAAACCGATTAATAGTTTCATTGTTTCGATTTTTTCGCATGAATAAATTTTTAGAACACTTTCTAACGAAGCAATGATCGCCTTTTGTTTGGTCTTGATGTAATGATCTCTCATGAAATAATTGTTCACTACAGTTCTGGAGGTCACAGGATCCCTTAACGGCCCAGAAATCGACCATGTCCTGGGTAGCGTACTTTGGCCACAGTCCTACATCAATGTCAAAACCAGAAGTCAATTTTGATGTCTCGTCTTCCTCGGAATTTTCATTTTCAATGCCAAATGTTTTGCTATTTGTTGCAATACTCCTGTCTGTCACCACCACAGATTCTGAACTATCGCCCCCTTCGCCTTCAACAACTCTGTCTTTAGCATTTAAATCTCCACATACATTTTCAGATAGGGGTGCTGTTTCTTTTGAAGTTGTTGGAACACCGTTGTCAGGTTGCTTTAAACTCTTGAAATAATGACTCGGTTTAGAGGTCTTGGTAATGCATTGGTCCCTTTTCCTTTCACGTTCTGCAGCTAATTTTCATTTCTGAGCTCCACTTTCATATCTTCGATGTGTTTTATGTCTATCAGTATCACCCACTGCTTTTCTGCAGACAAAAACAACATGGTAAAAAATAAACTTTTAATTAAGAAAAGCACAACTAAACCTACACAGTTAAAAGTAAAGGGGGAAAATAATAATATTTTGTATAGATATAGATCACTATATTTTTATATTACAGTCGACTCCCTCTCGTTCGGACTCCGATGGTTCGGACGCCGGATGGTCCGGACTACTTCTTGGAAATGAGTCATCAGCGCGCACCGGGTTTCTCACGGCCAAAAACGACAGGATTGAGCGTGTCTGTTTATTTCCGGCCTACATGTAAACAAAGATCCTCAGTTCGGCTTACGATTGCGTTTGCTCCGGATCGTCATACAGTGTACTGTAGCTGTTTTTACTAATTACTACTGATATTGTTGTGTGTTTTAATAATTTTCAATGTGAGTTACATATGTTAGTATAAGTGAGTTTATTTGTTAGGTGAAATTGTAGTTTCAGTAACTCTGATTATTTGACAGTAAAATTCTCAAAAATGAGTGAAAAACGGAAGCATAATACGGTTAAAATGCAAGACAGACTTAATATTTTACAACGTTTAGATAAGGGTGAATCAGTGCAAAGTATTTGTACGGAGTTTAATGTAGGGAAAAGCACAGTTTATGATTGGCGGAAAAACAGAAAATCGATCGAGGATTTTTGTATGCAAATTGAAGTCGAATCCGTCCTTTCTACTCGATCTACCTTGAAAAAACCACACCATGAACTTGTTGATGACGCATTATGGTTGTGGTTCATGCAGGAACGTAGAAGAGGGACTCCTATAAATGGGCCGATTTTGAAAGAAAAAGCCGTCATTCTTCATTCAAAACTTGGGGAAAAAGGAAACTTCTCGGCAAGCGATGGGTGGCTAACGAGATGGAAAAAACGGCATGGAGTGTATTTCCTTGGAGTTTGCGGGGAGAAGCTTTCAGCAGACCAACCGGCAGCTAATGATTTTTCTGAAAAATTGAAGCGTATCATTGAGCGTGAAAAACTAACCCCAGAACAAGTGTACAATATCGATGAGACCGGGCTTAACTATAAACTTTTGCCTAATAAAACCTTTGCCACTCCTCAAGAAAAGTCTGCTTCGGGCTTTAAAGTAAATAAAGAAAGGATCACTGTTGCACTATGCTCAAACGCAACTGGGACACACAAGATGCCGCTATTTGTGATTGGAAAGTCGGCCAAACCCAGAGTATTCAAAAACTTAAACATGTCTTCCCTTCCAGTGTATTACAGGTCACAAAAGTCTGCCTGGATGGATTCTTATTTGTTTAAGGAGTGGTTCGTGGCTCAATTTGTTCCGTCTGTAAAAGAACATTTGACATCCTTGAAATTGCCAGTAAAAGCAGTTCTTGTGCTTGATAATGCCCCTACGCATCCAGAGGAAGGTCTCGAATGTGATAGTTACAGTGACATCAAGCTTTTATATATGCCTCCAAATGTAACAAGTATCGCACAGCCCATGGACCAGGGTGTAATCGAATGCTTTAAGAGAAAATACCGGAGGAAGCTTCTTTCAGAAATTTTGGATAAGATGGATGGTAATGACAATGCAGGTCTCATCCAGACGCTCAAGACAATTAACATTAAGGACGTCATTTATATCGCTGCTAAATCGTATGATGAAATCCCATCATCTACGTTTACCAAATCCTGGAGAAAATTGTGGCCAGATGTTGAAACTCTCGTTGAGAAGAGACAAGAAGACAACCCAAATACAATAGGGTTAAATATTCATGCAACTGAACCTGATGACAACCACTCAATTTTAAAGGATTTACAACGGCTGCCTGATTCTGCTAGTATTAATGAGAATGACGTTGTGGAATGGATTTCGCGAGCTGATGATGAACTGGCTAATGAAATCCTGAATGATGACGAAATCGTCGATGTAGTCCTTCGTCAAGAGGAAGAAAAAGAAGAAGACGACGACGAAGGTGATAGTGAAGCGGGAAATGGCGTGGGAATTTTGACTCATGCAGAGGGTAGGGCAGCACTGGAACTGGCAACTACCTACGTCGAACAACAGCCTGGCGCATCAGCTGTGGATGTTATGTTTCTAAGGAAGTGGCGTGATTATGCCTTCAAGAAAACAGTTGAAGTAAAGAAGCAGAAGAAAATAACAGATTTCTTTTAATATTGCAAAGCCAAGTTTTTCATTAGTTTTAGGTTTAAGTTTATTCGTTTGGGACGATTTTATGAACCTAAAATTGTGTTCCGTACACTTGAAAATTGTCTTAAAATGTGATTTATAAATATAGATACGCTATTACAGGTTGTAATTTACATAAGTAAAAAACCGCCGGATGGTCCGGAAATTTTTTAATCCGGACAGGGATCCGGTCCCGAGGTGTCCGGATTAGAGGGAGTCGACTGTAGGTTGATATAATCCTCTACTGACACTTGTACACTTATTTACTACGTTTACATGCAGACTTCAAATCGATTTGAGTACACCTTTCATATTTCGTATTGGGCTCAGTCCGGATCGAGTCTCAAGGTCAATACGGTAAAATCTGGGATCGTATCGTAGTCAGTTCGAATTAAGTTGTATGTAAACGCGGATCATATTGAAATCGTTTTGAAAACGCTCATGCGCATGCTAGATCGTCATTTGTCTTGCACATGTTTACGTAGACTTGTTATTGTTAATAAGCGCTTCAATGTTTGTAGTTAATTTAATTCGTTATTCTTATTTGATTTTGCTATGTTGACTATCAGCACAACTCTTTAGATGCCAGAAGAAATTGAGAATAAAACTCAAAGATTTGGTTATTTAGGTTATGTTTATGTAGGTTTAGCCGTCGAGAGCAATAGTTATAGGTTATAGTCAACTGTATCGAAAGCGATCTGAATACGGATTGAATTCTACATGTGAACAGGGATCGTATTCATTATTCAGTATGGAAAGGGTACTCAAACCGAATAAGTAAATATATAATCAGAAAAAAACTGTAGAGTTAAGCCTACTCCTACAATAAAAATATTTTATTTACCTCATTGAAACACAAACCGGCACTGTGCAACACTCGCGAACGGCGAATCTCTGCTGTCGACTGCTGGTGTGATATCAGCGCCAACTACAGAGAACAGGTAGAAACTCACGCTGATGTAGGGGCAGCTGGTTTGAAGGTCACTGAAATTTCAAGTGTCAGCAGAACTTTTAATTTAAATTACACACCCATCAATTTGTTTTTACCTAACTATTTCATGCAGGAAGAACATTATTGTAGGCACAAGACAAGAAAGCATCTACAATAGAAAATTAGATTTAATGTTTTCTTTCTTATGGGGGGTTTGTGGGGCCCCTGTCTGTGTGGGGTCCCTGGGGCGATCACCCCCCCTTAAATCCGGCACTGTACAGGATGATACTACGTGATACAAGAGCCCCCTAATATAATAATGACTCAATGACTCCCTGGTTCGGAGAGGAACATTGAATCCAGCGTCCCAGAGGGTGAAGTACCCGTAGATACATTAAAAGATAGTGGACCCTGGATGCCTATAACGGGCTTCAGTTCCCAAATTTCAGCAATCTATGATGTACAGGAAAGGACTGTATTATCAGACTTGATACCACATACCAACACTTCACTCACTTTCCACACAACTTGTGAGAAATAGTATGTGACATGACAAGAACAACTGTGCCCATTTTCCACAAGGGGAAGTGGTTTCTGTATACACTGAAGAGTAACAACATTAGCCATGTCTTTACATAATACTGGTAAGTCTGAAATTATGTTAGTGTACACAACTAATAAAATAATAATACAGCCTAAAAATTAAGAGACTAACAAAATTCATCAACTTTTTCGACCCTCTGGAAGGGGGTCTGGTCCCTTTCATTCTCCCCATAAATACACACCTTGCTGTATCCACCCCTGATTAGATTAAAAGGCCAAACTGATTATAGATTTACACTTAAAATGGTTCTTACAAAGACAAAGCATAATATTTTTGTGTCTACAAATTTGAATGTACTAACCCAACTGATTAAAGGTCCCATTTTAATTATTTTGGTTGTAAATTAAATATGACAGAAACTAAAACAGCAATTTTACATATAACTAAAAAAACGAATGTTGCACTAAGTAGCATATTTATATAATTTTATTTTATTTTTCTGATAATTATTTTTGAACTTAAACCTACAATTATTTGTTAATAATCATGGAATGCAGACACATCAAATACTTCAGTATGAAAAAAAGTACTTAACCAAAAAGTTGATGCAGTTTTGAATTTTCCATGCTAGAAATGTCTAATTAAAAACCTGTAGTTCTGTGATGTTGCTACACCTGTCTATTACAAATGTTAAGTGTGTATACAGAGTTTAATGCATAGTATAGTACTGAGAACTAACTGAGCGATTTGTATTTTGGTGTATGAGGTGATTTTTTTAAATTTTATACTGAAAGGATTGAAGAGCTTGCTTTAAAGTTTCGTACAAAATGCTGCCATCTGTGTTTGCCATTGTGTCCATTTTTCTCTTCCAAAGAATGAAGAAAACCCTGAATGACATTTTGTAACTGTTGAATACATAAAACAAAAGTTGCTTGGGAAGCACAAGACTATTCCAATAAGAGCATTCCAAAAATATTTTGCAGACTGAAAGAAAATATTGTCATATATCCAAGGGAGATTATTTTGACAGGGGCAGTAAAAATATTTACTAATAAAATTATAATTTTCCAAATTAACAAAAGTTGCATGAATTTTTTTTATCAAACCTCATAACTGCATGACTGTCAATGGCATGGCTGAAACGCTTGGTAGAGATTTTAGCACTGGACATGGGCAAACAGCCCGGTATCACAATTTAACAACAAACCTCATAAATGTACTTTACTAATCAAAGAACAAAAGTGAACATCAGATATAAAAATTGTGTTAGTTAATACAAAGAAAAATTCCTTTCTATCAGCCTGCAGGAAACTTGAAATTGCATTACAGATTTAAAAACTCACATGACTTTCTGGTACTAGTATCCAACTTTCAGGCATACAAAAAGTATTATTATTACACATTTTCTGCACAAAGTAGTAAGGAGCACTCTAGATGTGGTTCATTGGGAGTAGAAACACAGTTTTATGACCAATAAAAGGCACAAGATTGCAGGGAAATAAGAGGAAAACACCCACCACCATGACGATATTGAAGTCACACAACATGGACATGTACAAAAACTTAAAAGAGAAAACCATTCAAATTAACATACCAGTAAAATGTTAGATATAAAATTCTAAAGCAGAGGAGTATGTGCAGTGCACAAGATAAAAATGCATTTAATATTTATAAATAAAGCTGAGAGACACTAATGAGAACTGTTATACTTAACTTGAATAATAGTTTAGAATAATCAAAATCACTCTTTAGTCATATGACCAGCTAGTAATAATTATACAAATTTTATGATCATAACACCTATAATTTTTGTATTCAATGTACTTTCTAAAATTAAAAATATTTTTACACATATGTGCCGAGTTTCACAAATAGCTGAATACAATTCATAAAATATGTTGGTTAAATATTTAGCGTTTTAATTTCAAGACCTTTTTAATTCAATAGTCAAAACAATATTCCAAATTTTTTAAACCAATAAATAAAATGATCACAATATAATTAGAATTGTGACTGCCAACAGAAATGGTTTCCAAAACATTTCTTTAGCAAATTCTTTGAAAAATGATATGAATATTTCTCCACACGTTCTAAAACAGTTAGTGGTTAAATCAAGAACAATAGTTGTAATGGTATATATCTTCACCTAACAATAATGAAGAAAACAATAAATTATTTAATCATTAACACTAGAATAAAAAGGGATGAATCAGAGATTAAAGAATGGGTGACGCAAAATAATAACACTATCAGACATACCAAGGTAGTCAGAACAGTAACCTATAATAATAAAGAAGTAACAAACAAACCAAAACGTTAAATACAGTAAAATATGGCGATTTAACCTGAATAGCCCAATAGATGGTAAGTGAGAGAGTAGAACCAGCCCCATAAACCAAGAATAACATAAATAATGACAATTGTAAGTGAACTAGAACTAGCCACCACACTACCACAAGAGTGTAGAAATAAAAAAAAATAATAATGAACAAAGAATTAGCATGGAAGTGTGAAGATATAATCAGCAACAACACCAAGGAAGTGACATGTAAACTATGGCAAAATAAAGTGAACCCAGAAAGAATACAAAACTAATGTTAAACCAACGAAAAAGACTAACTAATGAAAATTGTATATGATAATAATAATTGTAAGGACAGACAAGTTAAAATATTAATTGTTAAGGAATTAAGAGATAGAAGGGTACACTAACCCAAACAAATAGAGTAAACTAGGACAAATCACATTAGCACGACACAAACATATCATGTATAGTCAAACCACACAGAGTGAGAGATAATAAATTGTAAGGAGGATGAACATTTTAAAATAAATGTAAGAAAGAGAATTTTGAATAAGCAATACACTAATCTTTACCCACCAGTAACACTAAAACAAGATTGAGTGCAAGGTGTTAGTGTTAATACCCCAAAGTGAGAATAAACCCCATTAAAAAGTGATAAACACTGATAAAACAGTAATCAAAGGTAAGTACATAAACTAAGTTATAAGTTACAAGTGAGTGAGATCTAATAATGGCCAAACACAGGAAGGACTGTGATAGTTGAAAGGCCAACATGAGGGGACACCCAAAATGTAACTATATAAACTAATAGTATTAAAATTAAGTTAGCTTTAGTGATAACTGATTATCATGGTTTTAAATGTGTGTCAATTAATGTAATAAGTGACAATTAAGATTATTAGGAAAGTAAGAAGGATAGACTATCAGTGTGTCAATTCACCATATAGAAAATGTCTGTAATATTGAGAGATAAAAACAATGAATAATCGTTATAAGATTTAGTAAGACATAGTGAAATAGTATTAGGTAACATAGTTAATGACACAGTGTCAGATAAGTTTAGTAATAAGGATTTCTATAATAATCAAAATAATTAATCAATGTTTATACGTTTGTTTTCTTTTGATAATACTATAAAATAATTATTACCCACTGAAGAGTATGAGTGGATAATAAAAAGTAAATAAGTATGTTTAAATGAATAAGAATTATGTCTCAAATAATTATGTTTTAATGAGCAAGATTTATGTTTCAAAAGAATTATGTTTTAAAGAATAAAAATTATATCTATGGGAATTGTTAAAACCATAAGATGCTATGTTATATGATGTAATAAATAAGATTTTAAAACCAACAAAAACCAGTAAACAAGAAACAAAATAAATACAGTCAGATACAATGACACTAAAAGGGAGTTATGACAGTAGACAAATTAATATATGAAAACAATAAAATCACACACAATTACAAGAACAGACATAAACATTGAGCAAATAAACAGAATCATGTATTAGAACAATCAGGACCCATACAAGGGAAAAATAAAATGTAATCTCAGTAAAATTAAATTTGGTATGAATTGGTACAGAAATAGTAGTTGATAAATATGTTAAATAAAAGATTTATAGAAATTGAAAATTAGAAGTACAGGTATTAGGGTGATGTAATTTTGAATGTTGAGACTGGGTTAGTGTTTATAAAACCAGTCTGGCAGACAACTGTTAATGTAAACAGGTATGTTGTATGTTTTGTGACCAATGTTTACAGTCATGCTGAGTTGACAACAACAAGACTGTTGTAGTTTGATGAATCCGTGCCTTGAGCAAAATCTTATTGTGAAATAAAAGAAATGAAGTTAATTTTTTACAGATAAAATAATAAGGAGGTAATAATTGTAACTTAGAGTTTGAGAAATTAAATTAAATTAATTTGGTAATTAAATTAATGAAAAAGGTGAAGTTTAATAATGAATTTAATTTTATTTTGATTTGAATTTAAACCATAATTATAAAATAAAAAATAATTGATGAAAAATAATGATTAAAATATTCATTTAACATTGAAAACTGAAGGAAATGTTTAGGCTGAGATAGTGTTTGGAAAATAAGATGTGTATATAACTGTTCATGTAAACCTTTATAAATGTCAATCCATATTTTACGTTTAACTGTAGATTCCCCACCTAAGTGTGGCCATGACCTCACCGGATCATGACCGTGAAAGTAGTTAATTGTGACAAATCATAAATTTTACTTGACATAACCGGCTTGTGGTTTGTTTTGCTTTGTTAACCCGGTGGTTTATTAGATTTAGTAGGGGGGTTATTTTTTGGGGAATCTACTAAAATTTTGGAACAGGTCTATTTTCACCCAGATAGGGGTGGTAGTCCAGTAGGAGCGTATAATTCACTATTAGTAAGTGCAATACTGAATTTTTATTGTAACGCCGAAGCAAGGATGGGGTGGAATAAAAGAAAAAAATGTCCACCCCTTCCGCATCAGTCCTTGTGGAAGCAACTGGGCGCTACAGTCCAGGGGGGGTAATAGTGAGTGTGGATTAGGGGATTACCCAGTTACAGGTCATGAGGGAGATGTGATTACGGCTAGGTTGAGGTCTGCAAGGGCCAAGAAGCCTAGTGTTGAACACAGCAGTTAGTAACGGGTATCAGGGGTTAAGGGTATCAGCGGGGTAAAAAAAAAGCAATGATTAAAAAAGCCATAACCAAAGTAATCTTTTTGAGACAGTAATATATTTTGTCTGTAGTATGTATCCTACAATAAGGTTGTAAGTATTAGATTTGTATTTTATGTAATCTATGTATGATTTTGGTGGGTGATGCACTTTGTATTATATAAACACGAACGAGTACTTTGTTAATGAACCAGTACGACTAAGAGGAACCGATCAGTTGTGGATTTGGAATAATGGAAGGCCACTTGTTAATTTTTTACTTCCATATTCCTTAAGGAATGGAAGTATGGTGATGACAAAAAAAATCGTGTTCGAGATTATTGCAGATTCTGATTCTACTACACTCAAAACATGAAAAAAGGTCGTTTTCCGAAAAGTGTCTGTGTGTGTGTCTGTCTGTAGATTTTTTTTTGAAACAATGGTAATTGTTAAATATCGGTATGGAGAACCATTCATGACTTCCATATTCTAAGATTTATATTTAAATCTTAATATCGCCTGCCAAGCGCGATATATTTTCTCTTATACATGATTTACATTAAAATGAAAAAATTTTAATTTTATTGCCTGGCAACAAAATTATTTTATTTTTAACAATTACCATTGTTTGAAAAAGTTTAAATAAATTTTCAAGGACTTTACTCTTGTTAAAACGTAAAAGGTAAACTACCCCTTCCCCTTAACCGATCTTCACCACAATCGAAAGTCCTTGAGACCTCTACAATTCAGGGACGTATGCAAAAAATTATTTGATTCTGTTTGAATTTGCGGCAGTTATCGTTTGCCATAGAAAATACGCTTGATAAAAAAACGTTGCAGGTAAACTACCCCTTCCCCTTAACCGATCTTCACCAAAAACAATAGGTCTTGAGTATTCTACAAATCAGGGCTGTATGCAAAACATTATTTGATTCTGTTTGAATTTGCGGCTGTTATCGTTTGCCATAGAAAATACCCTTGTTAAAAAAGAACTCTACAATGTAGGGCTGTATGCAAATAATCGTTTGATTCTGTTTGAATTTGCGGCTGTTATCGTTTGCCATAGGAAATACCCTTGTTAAGACATAAAACGTTACAGGTAAACTACCCCTTTCCCTTAACAGATCTTCACCAAAAACAATAGGTCTTGAGAACTCTACAATTCAGGGCTGTATACGAAACATTATTTAATTCTTTTTGAATTTGCGGCTGTTATCGTTTGCCAAAAAAAAAAAATTCTCTTGTTAAAAAAAAACCGTTGCAGGTAAACTACCCCTTTCCCTCAACCGATCGTCACCAAAAATAATAGGTCGCGAGTACTCTACAAATCAGGGCTGTATGCAAAAAATTATTTGATTCTGTTTGAATTGCGGCAGTTATCGTTTGCCATAGAAAAAAAATCTACAGACACACACACACACAGTCACACACACAGACACTTTTCGGAAAACGACTTTTCGGAGATCTTCACCAATAACAATAGGTCTTGAGAACTCTACAATTCAGGGCTGTATGCAAAACATTAGTTGATTCTCTTTGAATTTACGGCAGTTATCGTTCGTCACAGAAAATATCGGTATGGAGAACCATACATGACTTCCATATTCTAAGATTTATATTTAAAATCATTTTCAGCCAAACAGCCAGGCTGTGTCTTACCTGCATTTTTATTGCTGTATTAAATGAAAATATCGGTATGGAGAACCATACATGCTTCCATATTCTAAGATTTATATTTAAAATCATTTTCAGCCAAACAGCCAGGGAAGGAATTTTAACAAAAAAATACTTCTTTGTTGCCAATAACGTAGTACACATATAAAAAAAAATTATCCCCTCCCCCTTCAACTATAATTTTGATTTATAGAAAATTACCCCCAGCCCGTTCAACTAGCCTCTTCATTTATAGATATTTCATCTACGTTTCTACAGTGGATTATTAAGATCTTATCAGGATACTTTATCAAAATTAAGTACTTTACTCATGTTACAACAAAAAATGTTTCTGGTAAACTGCCCTTTCCCCGTAACCGATCTTCACCAAAATCAACAGACATTGAGTTCTCTATAGCTCAGGCACATATGTAAAAAATTATTTGATTCTGTTTGAATTTACGGCAGTTATGGTTCGTCATATAAAAAATTACCCATGTTAAAACATAAAACATGAGATTTATAAAACATATCTAAGATTTATATTTAAAATCATTTTTGAAATAAAATATTTTCATAGAACCTACTAACGCTGGGGAAATCTGAGGAGCCAATCAGAGTTGGGCCTACCTGTCACTCTGCTGAATTTGGTGGAAAGCCCTGTCACTGTCGTCAAGTCCCCACCTCAATGAAGAACCCATTGTTTTATAAAAATATATTTAAATTTTGAAAACTGAAAATTCTTTTCTTGTACATATTTATATTTTATAATCAAAATGACTTTATTTTTGTTACCTGGCAACAAAATTATTTTATTTTCAACAATTACCATTGTTTCAAAAAGTTTAAATAAATTTTCAAGGACTTTACTCTTGTTAAAACGTAAAAGGTAAACTACCCCTTCCCCTTAACCGATCTTCACCACAATCGAAAGTCCTTGAGACCTCTACAATTCAGGGACGTATGCAAAAAATTATTTGATTCTGTTTGAATTTGCGGCAGTTATCGTTTGCCATAGAAAATACGCTTGATAAAAAAACGTTGCAGGTAAACTACCCCTTCCCCTTAACCGATCTTCACCAAAAACAATAGGTCTTGAGTATTCTACAAATCAGGGCTGTATGCAAAACATTATTTGATTCTGTTTGAATTTGCGGCTGTTATCGTTTGCCATAGAAAATACCCTTGTTAAA
Source organism: Magicicada septendecula (assembly GCA_034769895.1). NCBI lineage: Eukaryota > Metazoa > Arthropoda > Insecta > Hemiptera > Cicadidae > Magicicada > Magicicada septendecula. The sequence continues at coordinate 88,269,083 of CM068367.1, forward strand.
AAAACGTTGCAGGTAAACTACCCCTTTCCCTCAACCGATCTTCACCAAAAACAATAGGTCTTGAGAACTCTACAATGTAGGGCTGTATGCAAATAATCGTTTGATTCTGTTTGAATTTGCGGCTGTTATCGTTTGCCATAGGAAATACCCTTGTTAAGACATAAAACGTTACAGGTAAACTACCCCTTTCCCTTAACAGATCTTCACCAAAAACAATAGGTCTTGAGAACTCTACAATTCAGGGCTGTATACGAAACATTATTTAATTCTTTTTGAATTTGCGGCTGTTATCGTTTGCCAAAAAAAAAAATTCCCTTGTTAAAAAAAAACCGTTGCAGGTAAACTACCCCTTTCCCTCAACCGATCGTCACCAAAAATAATAGGTCGCGAGTACTCTACAAATCAGGGCTGTATGCAAAAAATTATTTGATTCTGTTTGAATTGCGGCAGTTATCGTTTGCCATAGAAAAAAAATCTACAGACACACAGTCACACACACAGACACTTTTCGGAAAACGACTTTTCGGAGATCTTCACCAATAACAATAGGTCTTGAGAACTCTACAATTCAGGGCTGTATGCAAAACATTAGTTGATTCTCTTTGAATTTACGGCAGTTATCGTTCGTCACAGAAAATATCGGTATGGAGAACCATACATGACTTCCATATTCTAAGATTTATATTTAAAATCATTTTCAGCCAAACAGCCAGGCTGTGTCTTACCTGCCTTTTTATTGCTGTATTAAATGAAAATATCGGTATGGAGAACCATACATGACTTCCATATTCTAAGATTTATATTTAAAATCATTTTCAGCCAAACAGCCAGGGAAGGAATTTTAACAAAAAAATACTTCATTGTTGCCAATAACGTAGTACACATATAAAAAAAAATTATCCCCTCCCCCTTCAACTATAATTTTGATTTATAGAAAATTACCCCCAGCCCGTTCAACTAGCCTCTTCATTTATAGATATTTCATCTACGTTTCTACAGTGGATTATTAAGATCTTATCAGGATACTTTATCAAAATTAAGTACTTTACTCATGTTACAACAAAAAATGTTTCTGGTAAACTGCCCTTTCCCCGTAACCGATCTTCACCAAAATCAACAGACATTGAGTTCTCTATAGCTCAGGCACATATGTAAAAAATTATTTGATTCTGTTTGAATTTACGGCAGTTATGGTTCGTCATATAAAAAATTACCCATGTTAAAACATAAAACATGAGATTTATAAAACATATCTAAGATTTATATTTAAAATCATTTTTGAAATAAAATATTTTCATAGAACCTACTAACGCTGGGGAAATCTGAGGAGCCAATCAGAGTTGGGCCTACCTGTCACTCTGCTGAATTTGGTGGAAAGCCCTGTCACTGTCGTCAAAGTATCAGCCTTGACAGGGTCCTATTTTTCTGCAAAATGGGAGAGGCTTGAGATGGAGTGAGTGACATGGTCCCCACCTCAATGAAGAACCCATTGTTTTATAAAAATATATTTAAATTTTGAAAACTGAAAATTCTTTTCTTGTTGTAAATATTTATATTTTATAATCAAAATGACTTTATTTTTGTTACCTGGCAACAAAATTATTTTATTTTCAACAATTACCATTGTTTCAGAAAGTTTAAATAAATTTTCAAGTACTTTACTCTTGTTAAAACGTAAAAGGTTGCAGGTAAACTACCCCTTCCCCTTAACCGATCTTCACCAAAATCGAAAATCCTTGAGACCTCTACAATTCAGGGATGCATGCAAAAAATTATTTGATTCTGTTTGAATTTGCGGCAGTTATCGTTTGCCATAGAAAACAAAAAGTTGCAAGTAAACTACCCCTTCCCCTCAACCGATCTTCACCAAAAACAATAGGTCTTGAGTACTCTACAAATCAGGGCTGTATGCAAAACATTATTTGATTCTGTTTGAATTTGCGGCTGTTATCGTTTGCCATAGAAAATACCCTTGTTAAAAAAACGTTGCAGGTAAACTACCCCTTTCCCTCAACCGATCTTCACCAAAAACAATAGGTCTTGAGAACTCTACAATTTAGGGCTGTATGCAAATAATCTTTTGGTTCTGTTTGAATTTGCGGCTGTTATCGTTTGCCATAGGAAATACCCTTGTTAAAACATAAAACGTTACAGGTAAACTACCCCTTTCCCTCAACCGATCTTCACCAAAAACAATAGGTCTTGAGTACTCTACAAATCAGGGCTGTATGCAAAACATTATTTGATTCTGTTTGAATTTGCGGCTGTTATCGTTTGCCATAGAAAATACCCTTGTTAAAAAAACGTTGCAGGTAAACTACCCCTTTCCCTCAACCGAACTTCACCAAAAACAATAGGTCTTGAGAACTCTACAATTTAGGGCTGTATGCAAATAATCTTTTGATTCTGTTTGAATTTGCGGCTGTTATCGTTTGCCATAGGAAATACCCTTGTTAAAACATAAAACGTTACAGGTAAACTACCCCTTTCCCTTAACCGATCTTCACCAACATCAGCAGATCTTGAGAACTCTACAATTCAGGGCTGTATGCGAAACATTATTTGATTCTGTTTGAATTTGCGGCTGTTATCGTTTGCCAAACAAACAAAATTACACTTGCTAAAAAAAAACCGTTGCAGGTAAACTACCCCTTTCCCTCAACCGATCTTCACCAAAAACAATAGGTCGCGAGTACTCTGCAAATCAGGGCTGTATGCAAAAAATTATTTGATTCTGTTTGAATTTGCGGCAGTTATCGTTTGCCATAGAAAAAAAATCTACAGACAGACAGACAGACACACACACAGACACTTTTCGGAAAACGACTTTTTTTCATGTTTTGAGTGTAGTAGAATCAGAATCTGCAATAATCTCGAAAACGATTTTTTTTGCCATCACCATACTTCCATTCCTTAAGGAATATGGAAGTAAAACGTGGCAGGTAAACTACCCCTTTCCCTTAAACGATCTTCACCAAAAACAATTGGTCTTTAGTACTCAAGAGGTCAGGGCTGTATGCAAAAACGTATTTGATTATGTTTGAATTTGAGGCTGTTATCGTTTGCCATAGGAAATACCCTTGCTAAGACATAAAACGTTACAGGTAAACTACCCCTTTCCCTTAACCGATCTTCACCAAAAACAATAGGTCTTGAGAACTCTACAATTCAGGGCTGTATACGAAACATTTAATTCTGTTTGAATTTGCGGCTGTTATCGTTTGCCAAAAAAAAAAATTTCCCTTGATAAAAAAAACCGTTGCAGGTAAACTACCCCTTTCCCTCAACCGATCTTCACCAAAAACAACAGGTCGCGAGTACTCTGCAAACCAGGGCGGTATGCAAAAAATTATTTGATTCTGTTTGAATTTGCGGCTGTTATCGTTTGCCATAGAAAAAAATCTACAGACACACACACACACACAGACACTTTTCGAAAAATGACTTTTTTTCATGTTTTGAGTGTAGTACAATCATATTCTGCAATAATCTCGAACACGATTTTTTTTGCCATCACCATACTTCCATTTCCTTAAGGAACATGGAAGTAAAAAATTACCCTTGATAAAAAACCGTTGCAGGTAAACTACCCCTTTCCCTTAACCGATCTTCACCAAAAAAAAAACAGGTCTTGAGAACTCTGCAATTCAGGGCTGTATGCAAAATATTATATGATTTTTTTTGAATTTGCGGCTGTTATCGTTTGCCATACAAAATACCCTTGATGAAACAAAAAACGTGGCAGGTAAACTACCCCTTTCCCTTAAACGATCTTCACCAAAAACAATTGGTCTTTAGTACTCAAGAGGTCAGGGCTGTATGCAAAAACGTATTTGTTATGTTTGAATTTGAGGCTGTTATCGTTTGCCATAGAAAATACCCTTGTTAAAACAAAACGTTGCAGGTAAACTACCCCTTTCCCTTAACCGAACTTTACCAAAATCAACAGATCTTGAGAACCCTACAATTCAGGGCTGTATGCGAAACATTATTTGATTCTGTTTGTATTTGCGGCTGTTAACGTTTGCCAAACAAACAAAATTACCCTTGATAAAAAAAAAACCGTTGCTGGTAAACTACCCCTTTCCCTCAACCGATCTTCACCAAAAACAATAGGTCGCGAGTACTCTACAATCCAGGGCAGTATGCAAAAAATTATTTGATTCTGTTTGAATTTGCGGCTGTTATCGTTTGCCATAGAAAAAAATCTACAGACACACACACACACACACAGACACTTTTCGAAAAAAAAATTATTTGATTCTATTTGAGTTTGCGGCTGTTATCGTTTGCCATAGAAAAAGTAAAAAATTACCCTTGATAAAAAACCGTTGCAGGTAAACTACCCCTTTCCCTTAACCGATCTTCACCAAAAACGACAGGTCTTGAGAAATCTGCAATTCAGGGCTGTATGCAAAATATTATATGATTTTGTATGAATTTGCGGCTGTTATCGTTTGCCATACAAAATACCCTTGATGAAACAAAAATATCGGTATGGAGAACCATACATGACTTCCATATTCTAAGATTTATATTTAAAATCATTTTCAGCCAAACAGCCAGGGAAGGAATTTTAACAAAAAAATACTTCATTGTTGCCAATAACGTAGTACACATATAAAAAAAAATTATCCCCTCCCCCTTCAACTATAATTTTGATTTATAGAAAATTACCCCCAGCCCGTTCAACTAGCCTCTTCATTTATAGATATTTCATCTACGTTTCTACAGTGGATTATTAAGATCTTATCAGGATACTTTATCAAAATTAAGTACTTTACTCATGTTACAACAAAAAATGTTTCTGGTAAACTGCCCTTTCCCCGTAACCGATCTTCACCAAAATCAACAGACATTGAGTTCTCTATAGCTCAGGCACATATGTAAAAAATTATTTGATTCTGTTTGAATTTACGGCAGTTATGGTTCGTCATATAAAAAATTACCCATGTTAAAACATAAAACATGAGATTTATAAAACATATCTAAGGTTTATATTTAAAATCATTTTTGAAATAAAATATTTTCATAGAACCTACTAACGCTGGGGAAATCTGAGGAGCCAATCAGAGTTGGGCCTACCTGTCACTCTGCTGAATTTGGTGGAAAGCCCTGTCACTGTCGTCAAAGTATCAGCCTTGACAGGGTCCTATTTTTCTGCAAAATGGGAGAGGCTTGAGATGGAGTGAGTGACATGGTCCCCACCTCAATGAAGAACCCATTGTTTTATAAAAATATATTTAAATTTTGAAAACTGAAAATTCTTTTCTTGTTGTAAATATTTATATTTTATAATCAAAATGACTTTATTTTTGTTACCTGGCAACAAAATTATTTTATTTTCAACAATTACCATTGTTTCAGAAAGTTTAAATAAATTTTCAAGTACTTTACTCTTGTTAAAACGTAAAAGGTTGCAGGTAAACTACCCCTTCCCCTTAACCGATCTTCACCAAAATCGAAAATCCTTGAGACCTCTACAATTCAGGCATGCATACAAAAAATTATTTGATTCTGTTTGAATTTGCGGCAGTTATCGTTTGCCATAGAAAACAAAAAGTTGCAAGTAAACTACCCCTTCCCCTCAACCGATCTTCACCAAAAACAATAGGTCTTGAGTACTCTACAAATCAGGGCTGTATGCAAAACATTATTTGATTCTGTTTGAATTTGCGGCTGTTATCGTTTGCCATAGAAAATACCCTTGTTAAAAAAACGTTGCAGGTAAACTACCCCTTTCCCTCAACCGATCTTCACCAAAAACAATAGGTCTTGAGAACTCTACAATTTAGGGCTGTATGCAAATAATCGTTTGATTCTGTTTGAATTTGCGGCTGTTATCGTTTGCCATAGGAAATACCCTTGTTAAGACATAAAACGTTACAGGTAAACTACCCCTTTCCCTTAACAGATCTTCACCAAAAACAATAGGTCTTGAGAACTCTACAATTCAGGGCTGTATACGAAACATTATTTAATTCTTTTTGAATTTGCGGCTGTTATCGTTTGCCAAAAAAAAAATTCCCTTGTTAAAAAAAAACCGTTGCAGGTAAACTACCCCTTTCCCTCAACCGATCGTCACCAAAAATAATAGGTCGCGAGTACTCTACAAATCAGGCCTGTATGCAAAAAATTATTTGATTCTGTTTGAATTGCGGCAGTTATCGTTTGCCATAGAAAAAAAATCTACAGACACACACACACACAGTCACACACACAGACACTTTTCGGAAAACGACTTTTCGGAGATCTTCACCAATAACAATAGGTCTTGAGAACTCTACAATTCAGGGCTGTATGCAAAACATTAGTTGATTCTCTTTGAATTTACGGCAGTTATCGTTCGTCACAGAAAATATCGGTATGGAGAACCATACATGACTTCCATATTCTAAGATTTATATTTAAAATCATTTTCAGCCAAACAGCCAGGCTGTGTCTTACCTGCCTTTTTATTGCTGTATTAAATGAAAATATCGGTATGGAGAACCATACATGACTTCCATATTCTAAGATTTATATTTAAAATCATTTTCAGCCAAACAGCCAGGGAAGGAATTTTAACAAAAAAATACTTCATTGTTGCCAATAACGTAGTACACATATAAAAAAAAATTATCCCCTCCCCCTTCAACTATAATTTTGATTTATAGAAAATTACCCCCAGCCCGTTCAACTAGCCTCTTCATTTATAGATATTTCATCTACGTTTCTACAGTGGATTATTAAGATCTTATCAGGATACTTTATCAAAATTAAGTACTTTACTCATGTTACAACAAAAAATGTTTCTGGTAAACTGCCCTTTCCCCGTAACCGATCTTCACCAAAATCAACAGACATTGAGTTCTCTATAGCTCAGGCACATATGTAAAAAATTATTTGATTCTGTTTGAATTTACGGCAGTTATGGTTCGTCATATAAAAAATTACCCATGTTAAAACATAAAACATGAGATTTATAAAACATATCTAAGATTTATATTTAAAATCATTTTTGAAATAAAATATTTTCATAGAACCTACTAACGCTGGGGAAATCTGAGGAGCCAATCAGAGTTGGGCCTACCTGTCACTCTGCTGAATTTGGTGGAAAGCCCTGTCACTGTCGTCAAAGTATCAGCCTTGACAGGGTCCTATTTTTCTGCAAAATGGGAGAGGCTTGAGATGGAGTGAGTGACATGGTCCCCACCTCAATGAAGAACCCATTGTTTTATAAAAATATATTTAAATTTTGAAAACTGAAAATTCTTTTCTTGTTGTAAATATTTATATTTTATAATCAAAATGACTTTATTTTTGTTACCTGGCAACAAAATTATTTTATTTTCAACAATTACCATTGTTTCAGAAAGTTTAAATAAATTTTCAAGTACTTTACTCTTGTTAAAACGTAAAAGGTTGCAGGTAAACTACCCCTTCCCCTTAACCGATCTTCACCAAAATCGAAAATCCTTGAGACCTCTACAATTCAGGGATGCATGCAAAAAATTATTTGATTCTGTTTGAATTTGCGGCAGTTATCGTTTGCCATAGAAAACAAAAAGTTGCAAGTAAACTACCCCTTCCCCTCAACCGATCTTCACCAAAAACAATAGGTCTTGAGTACTCTACAAATCAGGGCTGTATGCAAAACATTATTTGATTCTGTTTGAATTTGCGGCTGTTATCGTTTGCCATAGAAAATACCCTTGTTAAAAAAACGTTGCAGGTAAACTACCCCTTTCCCTCAACCGAACTTCACCAAAAACAATAGGTCTTGAGAACTCTACAATTTAGGGCTGTATGCAAATAATCTTTTGATTCTGTTTGAATTTGCGGCTGTTATCGTTTGCCATAGGAAATACCCTTGTTAAAACATAAAACGTTACAGGTAAACTACCCCTTTCCCTTAACCGATCTTCACCAACATCAGCAGATCTTGAGAACTCTACAATTCAGGGCTGTATGCGAAACATTATTTGATTCTGTTTGAATTTGCGGCTGTTATCGTTTGCCAAACAAACAAAATTACCCTTGCTAAAAAAAAACCGTTGCAGGTAAACTACCCCTTTCCCACAACCGATCTTCACCAAAAACAATAGGTCGCGAGTACTCTGCAAATCAGGGCTGTATGCAAAAAATTATTTGATTCTGTTTGAATTTGCGGCAGTTATCGTTTGCCATAGAAAAAAAATCTACAGACAGACAGACACACAGACACACACACAGACACTTTTCGGAAAACGACTTTTTTTCATGTTTTGAGTGTAGTAGAATCAGAATCTGCAATAATCTCGAAAACGATTTTTTTTGCCATCACCATACTTCCATTCCTTAAGAATATGGAAGTAAAACGTGGCAGGTAAACTACCCCTTTCCCTTAAACGATCTTCACCAAAAACAATTGGTCTTTAGTACTCAAGAGGTCAGGGCTGTATGCAAAAACGTATTTGATTATGTTTGATTTTGAGGCTGTTATCGTTTGCCATAGGAAATACCCTTGCTAAGACATAAAACGTTACAGGTAAACTACCCCTTTCCCTTAACCGATCTTCACCAAAAACAATAGGTCTTGAGAACTCTACAATTCAGGGCTGTATACGAAACATTTAATTCTGTTTGAATTTGCGGCTGTTATCGTTTGCCAAAAAAAAAAATTTCCCTTGATAAAAAAAACCGTTGCAGGTAAACTACCCCTTTCCCTCAACCGATCTTCACCAAAAACAACAGGTCGCGAGTACTCTGCAAACCAGGGCGGTATGCAAAAAATTATTTGATTCTGTTTGAATTTGCGGCTGTTATCGTTTGCCATAGAAAAAAATCTACAGACACACACACACACAGACACTTTTCGAAAAATGACTTTTTTTCATGTTTTGAGTGTAGTACAATCATATTCTGCAATAATCTCGAACACGATTTTTTTTGCCATCACCATACTTCCATTTCCTTAAGGAACATGGAAGTAAAAAATTACCCTTGATAAAAAACCGTTGCAGGTAAACTACCCCTTTCCCTTAACCGATCTTCACCAAAAAAAAAACAGGTCTTGAGAACTCTGCAATTCAGGGCTGTATGCAAAATATTATATGATTTTTTTTGAATTTGCGGCTGTTATCGTTTGCCATACAAAATACCCTTGATGAAACAAAAAACGTGGCAGGTAAACTACCCCTTTCCCTTAAACGATCTTCACCAAAAACAATTGGTCTTTAGTACTCAAGAGGTCAGGGCTGTATGCAAAAACGTATTTGTTATGTTTGAATTTGAGGCTGTTATCGTTTGCCATAGAAAATACCCTTGTTAAAACAAAACGTTGCAGGTAAACTACCCCTTTCCCTTAACCGAACTTTACCAAAATCAACAGATCTTGAGAACCCTACAATTCAGGGCTGTATGCGAAACATTATTTGATTCTGTTTGTATTTGCGGCTGTTAACGTTTGCCAAACAAACAAAATTACCCTTGATAAAAAAAAAACCGTTGCTGGTAAACTACCCCTTTCCCTCAACCGATCTTCACCAAAAACAATAGGTCGCGAGTACTCTACAATCCAGGGCAGTATGCAAAAAATTATTTGATTCTGTTTGAATTTGCGGCTGTTATCGTTTGCCATAGAAAAAAATCTACAGACACACACACACACACACACAGACACTTTTCGAAAAAAAATTATTTGATTCTATTTGAGTTTGCGGCTGTTATCGTTTGCCATAGAAAAAGTAAAAAATTACCCTTGATAAAAAACCGTTGCTGGTAAACTACCCCTTTCCCTTAACCGATCTTCACCAAAAACGACAGGTCTTGAGAAATCTGCAATTCAGGGCTGTATGCAAAATATTATATGATTTTGTATGAATTTGCGGCTGTTATCGTTTGCCATACAAAATACCCTTGATGAAACAAAAATATCGGTATGGAGAACCATACATGACTTCCATATTCTAAGATTTATATTTAAAATCATTTTCAGCCAAACAGCCAGGGAAGGAATTTTAACAAAAAAATACTTCATTGTTGCCAATAACGTAGTACACATATAAAAAAAAATTATCCCCTCCCCCTTCAACTATAATTTTGATTTATAGAAAATTACCCCCAGCCCGTTCAACTAGCCTCTTCATTTATAGATATTTCATCTACGTTTCTACAGTGGATTATTAAGATCTTATCAGGATACTTTATCAAAATTAAGTACTTTACTCATGTTACAACAAAAAATGTTTCTGGTAAACTGCCCTTTCCCCGTAACCGATCTTCACCAAAATCAACAGACATTGAGTTCTCTATAGCTCAGGCACATATGTAAAAAATTATTTGATTCTGTTTGAATTTACGGCAGTTATGGTTCGTCATATAAAAAATTACCCATGTTAAAACATAAAACATGAGATTTATAAAACATATCTAAGGTTTATATTTAAAATCATTTTTGAAATAAAATATTTTCATAGAACCTACTAACGCTGGGGAAATCTGAGGAGCCAATCAGAGTTGGGCCTACCTGTCACTCTGCTGAATTTGGTGGAAAGCCCTGTCACTGTCGTCAAAGTATCAGCCTTGACAGGGTCCTATTTTTCTGCAAAATGGGAGAGGCTTGAGATGGAGTGAGTGACATGGTCCCCACCTCAATGAAGAACCTATTGTTTTATAAAAATATATTTAAATTTTGAAAACTGAAAATTCTTTTCTTGTTGTAAATATTTATATTTTATAATCAAAATGACTTTATTTTTGTTACCTGGCAATAAAATTATTTTATTTTCAACAATTACCATTGTTTCAGAAAGTTTAAATAAATTTTCAAGTACTTTACTCTTGTTAAAACGTAAAAGGTTGCAGGTAAACTACCCCTTCCCCTTAACCGATCTTCACCAAAATCGAAAATCCTTGAGACCTCTACAATTCAGGGATGCATGCAAAAAATTATTTGATTCTGTTTGAATTTGCGGCAGTTATCGTTTGCCATAGAAAACAAAAAGTTGCAAGTAAACTACCCCTTCCCCTCAACCGATCTTCACCAAAAACAATAGGTCTTGAGTACTCTACAAATCAGGGCTGTATGCAAAACATTATTTGATTCTGTTTGAATTTGCGGCTGTTATCGTTTGCCATAGAAAATACCCTTGTTAAAAAAACGTTGCAGGTAAACTACCCCTTTCCCTCAACCGATCTTCACCAAAAACAATAGGTCTTGAGAACTCTACAATTTAGGGCTGTATGCAAATAATCTTTTGATTCTGTTTGAATTTGCGGCTGTTATCGTTTGCCATAGGAAATACCCTTGTTAAAACAAAACGTTACAGGTAAACTACCCCTTTCCCTCAACCGATCTTCACCAAAAACTATAGGTCTTGAGTACTCTACAAATCAGGGCTGTATGCAAAACATTATTTGATTCTGTTTGAATTTGCGGCTGTTATCGTTTGCCATAGAAAATACCCTTGTTAAAAAAACGTTGCAGGTAAACTACCCCTTTCCCTCAACCGAACTTCACCAAAAACAATAGGTCTTGAGAACTCTACAATTTAGGGCTGTATGCAAATAATCTTTTGATTCTGTTTGAATTTGCGGCTGTTATCGTTTGCCATAGGAAATACCCTTGTTAAAACAAAACGTTACAGGTAAACTACCCCTTTCCCTCAACCGATCTTCACCAAAAACTATAGGTCTTGAGTACTCTACAAATCAGGGCTGTATGCAAAACATTATTTGATTCTGTTTGAATTTGCGGCTGTTATCGTTTGCCATAGAAAATACCCTTGTTAAAAAAACGTTGCAGGTAAACTACCCCTTTCCCTCAACCGAACTTCACCAAAAACAATAGGTCTTGAGAACTCTACAATTTAGGGCTGTATGCAAATAATCTTTTGATTCTGTTTGAATTTGCGGCTGTTATCGTTTGCCATAGGAAATACCCTTGCTAAGACATAAAACGTTACAGGTAAACTACCCCTTTCCCTTAACCGATCTTCACCAAAAACAATAGGTCTTGAGAACTCTACAATTCAGGGCTGTATACGAAACATTTAATTCTGTTTGAATTTGCGGCTGTTATCGTTTGCCAAAAAAAAAAATTTCCCTTGATAAAAAAAACCGTTGCAGGTAAACTACCCCTTTCCCTCAACCGATCTTCACCAAAAACAACAGGTCGCGAGTACTCTGCAAACCAGGGCGGTATGCAAAAAATTATTTGATTCTGTTTGAATTTGCGGCTGTTATCGTTTGCCATAGAAAAAAATCTACAGACACACACACACACAGACACTTTTCGAAAAATGACTTTTTTTCATGTTTTGAGTGTAGTACAATCATATTCTGCAATAATCTCGAACACGATTTTTTTTGCCATCACCATACTTCCATTTCCTTAAGGAACATGGAAGTAAAATATCGGTATGGAGAACCATACATGACTTCCATATTCTAAGATTTATATTTAAAATCATTTTCAGCCAAACAGCCAGGCTGTGTCTTACCTGCCTTTTTATTGCTGTATTAAATGAAAAATATTATATTACATTAAAATGAAAAAATTATAATTTTATTGCCTGGCAACAAAATTATTTTATTTTTAACAATTACCATTGTTTCAAAAAGTTTAAATAAATTTTCAAGTACTTTACTCTTGTTAAAACGTATAAGGTTGCAGGTAAACTACCCCTTCCCCTTAACCGATCTTCACCAAAATCGAAAGTCATTGAGACCTCTACAATTCAGGGACGTATGCAAAAAATTATTTGATTCTGTTTGAATTTGCGGCTGTTATCGTTTGCCATAGAAAATACGCTTGATAAAAAAACGTTGCAGGTAAACTACCCCTTCCCCTTAACCGATCTTCACCAAAAACAATAGGTCTTGAGTACTCTACAAATCAGGACTGCATGCAAAACATTATTTGATTCTGTTTGAATTTGCGGCTGTTATCGTTTGCCATATAAAATACCCTTGTTAAAAAAACGTTGCAGGTAAACTACCCCTTTCCCTCAACCGATCTTCACCAAAAACAATAGGTCTTGAGAAATCTACAATTCAGGGCTGTATGCGAAACATTATTTGATTCTGTTTGAATTTGCGGCTGTTATCGTTTGCCAAAAAAAAAAAAATTTCCCTTGATAAAAAAAACCGTTGCAGGTAAACTACCCCTTCCCCTCAACCGATCTTCACCAAAAACAATAGGTCGCGAGTACTCTACAAATCAGGGCTGTATGCAAAAAATTATTTGATTCTGTTTGAATTTGCGGCAGTTGTCGTTTGCCATAGAAAATACGCATGATAAAAAACGTTGCTGGTAAACTACCCCTTCCCCTCAACCGATCTTCACCAAAAACAATAGGTCTTGAGTACTCTACAAATCAGGGCTGTATGCAGAAAATTATTTGATTCTGTTTGAATTTGCGGCTGTTATCGTTTGCCATAGAAAATACCCTTGTTAAAAAAACGTTGTAGGTAAACTACCCCTTTCCCTTAACCGATCTTCACCAAAAACAAAAGGTATTGAGAACTCTACAATTTAGGGCTGTATGCAAATAATCTTTTCATTCTGTTTGAATTTGCGGCTGTTATCGTTTCCCATAGGAAATACCCTTGTTAAAACATAAAACGTTACAGGTAAACTACCCCTTTCCCTTAACCGATCTTCACCAAAAACAATAGGTCTTGAGAACTCTACAATTCAGGGCTGTATGCGAAACATTATTTGATTCTGTTTGAATTTGCGGCTGTTATCGTTTGCCAAACAAACAAAATTTCCCTTGCTAAAAAAAAACCGTTGCAGGTAAACTACCCCTTTCCCTCAACCGATCTTCACCAAAAACAATAGGTCGCGAGAACTCTGCAAAACCGGGCTGCATGCAAAAAATTATTTGATTCTGTTTGAATTTGCGGCAGTTATCGTTTGCCATAGAAAAAAAATCTACAGACAGACAGACACACAGACAGACACACAGACACACAGACAGACACACAGACACTTTTCGGAAAACGACTTTTTTTCATGTTTTGAGTGTAGTAGAATCAGAATCTGCAATAATCTCGAACACGATTTTTTTTGCCATCACCATACTTCCATTCCTTAAGGAATATGGAAGTAAAAATTACCCTTGATAAAAAACCGTTGCAGGTAAACTACCCCTTTCCCTTAACCGATCTTCACCAAAAACAACAGGTCTTGAGAACTCTGCAATTCAGGGCTGTATGCAAAATATTATATGATTTTTTTTGAATTTGCGGCTGTTATCGTTTGCCATACAAAATACCCTTGATGAAACAAAAAACGTGGCAGGTAAACTACCCCTTTCCCTTAAACGATCTTCACCAAAAACAATTGGTCTTTAGTACTCAAGAGGTCAGGGCTGTATGCAAAAACGTATTTGTTATGTTTGAATTTGAGGCTGTTATCGTTTGCCATAGAAAATACCCTTGTTAAAACAAAACGTTGCAGGTAAACTACCCCTTTCCCTTAACCGAACTTTACCAAAATCAACAGATCTTGAGAACCCTACAATTCAGGGCTGTATGCGAAACATTATTTGATTCTGTTTGTATTTGCGGCTGTTAACGTTTGCCAAACAAACAAAATTACCCTTGATAAAAAAAAAACCGTTGCTGGTAAACCACCCCTTTCCCTCAACCGATCTTCACCAAAAACAATAGGTCGCGAGTACTCTACAATCCAGGGCAGTATGCAAAAAATTATTTGATTCTGTTTGAATTTGCGGCTGTTATCGTTTGCCATAGAAAAAAATCTACAGACACACACACACACACAGACACTTTTCGAAAAAAAATTATTTGATTCTGTTTGAGTTTGCGGATGTTATCGTTTGCCATAGAAAATACGCTTGATAAAAACACGTTGCAGGTAAACTACCCCTTCCCCTTAACCGATCTTCACCAAAAACAATAGGTCTTGAGTACTCTACAAATCAGGGCTGTATGCAAAACATTATTTGATTCTGTTTGAATTTGCGGCTGTTATCGTTTGCCATAGAAAATACCCTTGTTAAAAAAACGTTGCTGGTAAACTACCCCTTTCCCTAAACCGAACTTCACCAAAAACAATAGGTATTGAGAACTCTACAATTTAGGGCTGTATGCAAATAATCTTTTGATTCTGTTTGAATTTGCGGCTGTTATCGTTTGCCATAGGAAATACCCTTGTTAAAACATAAAACGTTACAGGTAAACTACCCCTTTCCCTTAACCGATCTTCACCAAAATCAACAGATCTTGAGAACTCTACAATTCAGGGCGGTATGCGAAACATTATTTGATTCTGTTTGAATTTGCGGCTGTTATCGTTTGCCAAACAAACAAAATTACCCTTGCTAAAAAAAAAACCGTTGCAGGTAAACTACCCCTTTCCCTCAACCGATCTTCACCAAAAACAATAGGTCGCAAGTACTCTGCAAATCAGGACTGCATGCAAAAAATTATTTGATTCTGTTTGAATTTGCGGCAGTTATCGTTTGCCATAGAAAAAAATCTACAGACAGAAAGCCAGACAGACACACAGACAGACAGACACACACACAGACACTTTTCGGAAAACGACTTTTTTTCATGTTTTGAGTGTAGTAGAATCAGAATCTGCAATAATCTCGAACACGATTTTTTTTGCCATCACATTCCTTAAGGAATATGGAAGTAAAATGACTTTTTTTCATGTTTTGAGTGTAGTACAATCATATTCTGCAATAATCTCGAACACGATTTTTTTACTTCCATGTTCCTTAAGGAAATGGAAGTATGGTGATGGCAAAAAAAATCGTGTTCGACATTATTGCAGAATATGATTGTACTACACTCAAAACATGAAAAAAAGTCATTTTTCGAAAACTGTCTGTGTGTGTGTCTGTCTGTCTTCAGATTTTTTTTCATGGCAAACGATAACTGCCGCAAATTCAAGCAGAATCAAATAATTTTTTGCATACAGCCCTGATTTGTAGAGTACTCGCGACCTATTGTTTTTGGTGAAGATCGGTTGAGGAAAAGGGGTAGTTTACCTGCAACGGTTTTTTTTATCAAGGGAAATTTTATTTTTTGGCAAACGATAACAGCCGCAAATTCAAATAGAATCAAATAATGTTTCGCATACAGCCCTAAATTGTAGAGTTCTCAAGACCTATTGTTTTTGGTGAAGATCGGTTAAGGGAAGGGGTAGTTTACCTACAACGTTTTTTTAACAAGAGTATTTTCTATGGCAAACGATAACAGCCGCACGTTCAAACAGAATCAACTAATTTTTTGCATACGTCCCTGAATTGTAGAGGTCTCAAGACCTGTCGTTTTTGGTGAAGATCGGTTAAGAGAAAGGGGTAGTTTACCTGCAACGGTTTTTTATCAAGGGTAATTTTACTTCCATATTCCTTAAGGAATGGAAGTATGGTGATGACAAAAAAAATCGTGTTCGAGATTATTGCAGATTCTGATTCTACTACACTCAAAACATGAAAAAAAGTCATTTTCCGAAAAGTGTCTGTGTGTCTGTCTGTCTGTCTGTCTGTCTATCTGTCTGTCTGTCTGTCTGTCTGTCTCTGTCTGTCTGTAGATTTTTTTTCTATGGCAAACGATAACTGCCGCAAATTCAAACAGAATCAAACAATTTTTTGCATACAGCCCTGTTTTGCAGAGTTCTCGCGACCTATTGTTTTTGGTGAAGATCGGTTGAGGGAAAGGGGTAGTTTACCTGCAACGGTTTTTTTTTAGCAAGGGTAATTTTGTTTGTTTGGCAAACGATAACAGCCGCAAATTCAAACAGAATCAAATAATGTTTCGCATACAGCCCTGAATTGTAGAGTTCTCAAGACCTATTGTTTTTGGTGAAAATCGGTTAAGGGAAAGGGGTAGTTTACCTGTAACGTTTTATGTTTTAACAAGGGTATTTCCTATGGCAAACGATAACAGCCGCAAATTCAAACATAATCAAATAATGTTTCGCATACAGCCCTAAATTGTAGAGTTCTCAAGACCTTTTGTTTTTGGTGAAGATCGGTTAAGGGAAAGGGGTAGTTTACCTACAACGTTTTTTTAACAAGGGTATTTTCTATGGCAAACGATAACAGCCGCAAATTCAAACAGAATCAAATAATTTTCTGCATACAGCCCTGATTTGTAGAGTACTCAAGACCTATTGTTTTTGGTGAAGATCGGTTGAGGGGAAGGGGTAGTTTACCAGCAACGTTTTTTATCATGCGTATTTTCTATGGCAAACGACAACTGCCGCAAATTCAAACAGAATCAAATAATTTTTTGCATACAGCCCTGATTTGTAGAGTACTCGCGACCTATTGTTTTTGGTGAAGATCGGTTGAGGGGAAGGGGTAGTTTATCTGCAACGGTTTTTTTTATCAAGGGAAATTTTTTTTTTTGGCAAACGATAACAGCCGCAAATTCAAACAGAATCAAATAATGTTTCGCATACAGCCCTGAATTGTAGATTTCTCAAGACCTATTGTTTTTGGTGAAGATCGGTTGAGGGAAAGGGGTAGTTTACCTGCAACGTTTTTTTAACAAGGGTATTTTCTATGGCAAACGATAACAGCCGCAAATTCAAACAGAATCAAATAAAGTTTTGCATACAGTCCTGATTTGCAGAGTACTCAAGACCTATTGTTTTTGGTGAAGATCGGTTAAGGGGAAGGGGTAGTTTACCTGCAACGTTTTTTTATCAAGCGTATTTTCTATGGCAAACGATAACAGCCGCAAATTCAAACAGAATCAAATAATTTTTTGCATACGTCCCTGAATTGTAGAGGTCTCAATGACTTTCGATTTTGGTGAAGATCGGTTAAGGGGAAGGGGTAGTTTACCTGCAACCTTATACGTTTTAACAAGAGTAAAGTACTTGAAAATTTATTTAAACTTTTTGAAACAATGGTAATTGTTAAAAATAAAATAATTTTGTTGCCAGGCAATAAAATTATAATTTTTTCATTTTAATGTAATATAATATTTTTCATTTAATACAGCAATAAAAAGGCAGGTAAGACACAGCCTGGCTGTTTGGCTGAAAATGATTTTAAATATAAATCTTAGAATATGGAAGTCATGTATGGTTCTCCATACCGATATTTTACTTCCATGTTCCTTAAGGAAATGGAAGTATGGTGATGGCAAAAAAAATCGTGTTCGAGATTATTGCAGATTCTGATTGTACTACACTCAAAACATGAAAAAAAGTCGTTTTTCGAAAAGTGTGCGTGCGTGCGTGCGTGTGTGTGTGTGTGTGTGTGTGTGTGTGTGTGTGTGTGTGTGTGTGTGTGTGTGTGTGTGTGTGTGTGTGTGTGTGTGTGTGTGTGTGTGTGTGTGTGTGTGTGTGTGTGTGGATTTTTTTTCTATGGCAAACGATAACAGCCGCAAATTCAAACAGAATCAAATAATTTTTTGCATACTGCCCTGATTTGTCGAGTACTCGCGACCTATTGTTTTTGGTGAAGATCGGTTGAGGGAAAGGGGTAGTTTACATGCAACGGTTTTTTTTTATCAAGGGTAATTTTGTTTGTTTGGCAAACGATAACAGCCGCAAATTCAAACAGAATCAAATAATGTTTCGCATATATCCCTGAATTGTTGAGTTCTCACGATCTGTTGATTTTGGTAAAGATCGGTTAAGGTAAAGGGGTAGTTTACCTGCAACGTTTTATGTTTTAACAAGGGTATTTTTCTATGGCAAACGATAACAGCCGCAAATTCAAACAGAATCAAAAGATTATTTGCATACAGCCCTGAAATGTAGAGTTCTCAAGACCTGTTGGTTTTGGTGAAGTTCGGTTAAGGGAATAGGGTTGTTTATCAGCAACGTTTTATGTTTTAAAAAGGGTAATTTTTTTATGACGAACGATAACTGCCGAAAATTCAATGAGAATCAAATAATTTTTTGCACCCTTTCCTGTGTTGCAGAGAGCTCAAGGACTATTGATTTTGATGAAGATCGGTTAAGGGAAAGGGGTAGTTTACCTGGAACATTTTATGTTGTAACAAGAGAAATGTTTCCATGACGAACGATAACTGCCGCACATTCAAACAGAATCAAATATTTTTTTGCATCCTTCCCTGAATTGTAGAGGACGGAAGGTCTGTTGATTTTGGAGAAGTTCGGTTAAGAGAAAGGGGTAGTTTACCTGAAACATTTTATGATTTAACAAGAGTAAAGTACTTAATTTTTATAAATAAAGTATCCTGATAAGAAGCTCATAGTAATCCACTGTAGAAACGTAGATGAAATATCTATAAATGAAGAAGTTAGGTGAACGGTGTGGGGGTAATTTTCTATTATTAAAAATTATAGTTGAAAGTGGAGGGGAGAATTTTTTATATGTGTACTACGTTATCGGCAACAAAGAAGTAGTTTTTTGTTAAAATTGCTTCCCGGGCTCTTTAGCCGTAGTCCAATTTTTTCTGCAAACCCAGACTTTTCGGCAGTGCTATCGACTGCCATCATCGGTGAAAATCGAGTGCGAAAACGTGTGGTGGTATACGTTAGTGACCACAGTACTGTGGTTAATGCTGAAGCAAAAAGTAGAAAGACGTAGTTTCTATGGAAATATTCCATTTCGAATATGATTTTAAATATAAATCTTAGAACATGGAAGTCATGTATGGTTCTCCATACCGATATTTTTCTATGGTAAACGATAACAGCCACAAATTCAAACAGAATCAAATGATGTTTTGCATACAGCCTTGTATTGTAGAGTTCTCAATACATATTGTTGTTGGTGAAGATCGGTTAAGGGAATGGGGTAGTTTACCTGCAACGTTTTATGTTTTATAAGGGTATTTTCTATGGCAAACGATAAGAGCCGCAAATTCAAACAGAATCAAATACGTTTTTGCATACAGTCCTGTTTTGTTGAGTACTAAAGACCTATTGTTTTTGGTGAAGATCGGTTAAGGGAAACGGGTAGTTTACCAGACACGTTTTTTGTTTTATCAAGGGTATTTTATATGGCAAATGATAACAGCCGCAAATTCAAACAGAATCATATAATATTTTGCATACAGCCGTGAAATGTACAGTTCTCAAGACCTGTTGGTTTTGTTGAAGATCGGTTAAGGGAAAGGGGTAGCTTACCTGGAACGTTTTACGTTTTAACAAGGGTATTTTTTCTGTGACGAACGATAACTGCCGTAAATTCAAAGAGAATCAACTAATGTTTTGCATACAGCCCTGAATTGTAGAGTTCTCAAGACCTATTGTTATTGGTGAAGATCGGTTAATGGAATATGGTAGTTTACCAGCAATGTTTTATGTTTTATCAAGGGTGTTTTCTATGGCAAACGATAACAGCCGCAAATTCAAACAGAATCAAATAATTGTTTGCATACAAGCCTGAATTGTAGAGTACCCAAGACCTGTCGTTTTTGGTGAAGATCGGTTAAGGGAAAGGGGTAGTTTACCAGCAACGGTTTTTTTTCAAGGGTAATTTTTACTTCCATATTCCTTAAGGAATGGAAGTATGGTGATGGCAAAAAAAATCGTGTTCGAGATTATTGCAGATTCTGATTCTACTACACTCAAAACATGAAAAAAAGTCGTTTTCCGAAAAGTGTCTGTGTGTCTGTCTGTCTGTCTGTCTGTAGATTTTTTTTCTATGGCAAACGATAACTGCCGCAAATTCAAACAGAATCAAATAATTTTTTGCATGCAGCCCGGATTTGCAGAGTACTCGCGACCTATTGTTTTTGGTGAAGATCGGTTGAGGGAAAGGGGTAGTTTACCTGCAACGGTTTTTTTTTAGCAAGGGTAATTTTGTTTGTTTGGCAAACGATAACAGCCGCAAATTCAAACAGAATCAAATAATGTTTCGCATACAGCCCTGAATTGTAGAGTTCTCAAGATCTGTTGATTTTGGTGAAGATCGGTTAAGGGAAAGGGGTAGTTTACCTGTAACGTTTTATGTTTTAACAAGGGTATTTCCTATGGCAAACGATAACAGCCGCAAATTAAAACAGAATCAAAAGATTATTTGCATACAGCCCTAAATTGTAGAGTTCTCAAGACCTATTGTTTTTGGTGAAGTTCGGTTGAGGGAAAGGGGTAGTTTACCTGCAACGTTTTTTTAACAAGGGTATTTTCTATGGCAAACGATAACAGCCGCAAATTCAAACAGAATCAAATAATGTTTTGCATACAGCCCTGATTTGTAGAGTACTCAAGACTTATTGTTTTTGGTGAAGATCGGTTAAGGGAAAGGGGTAGTTTACCTGTAACGTTTTATGTTTTAACAAGGGTATTTCCTATGGCAAACGATAACAGCCGCAAATTCGAACAGAATCAAAAGATTATTTGCATACAGCCCTAGATTGTAGAGTTCTAAAGACCTATTGTTTTTGGTGAAGATCGGTTGAGGGAAAGGGGTAGTTTACCTGCAACGTTTTTTTAACAAGGGTATTTTCTATGGCAAACGATAACAGCCGCAAATTCAAACAGAATCAAATAAAGTTTTGCATACAGTCCTGATTTGTAGAGTACTCAAGACCTATTGTTTTTGGTGAAGATCGGTTAAGGGGAAGGGGTAGTTTACCAGCAACGTTTTTTTATCAAGCGTATTTTCTATGGCAAACGATAACAGCCGCAAATTCAAACAGAATCAAATAATTTTTTGCATACGTCCCTCAATTGTAGAGGTCTCAAGGACTTTCGATTTTGGTGAAGATCGGTTAAGGGGAAGGGGTAGTTTACCTGCAACCTTTTACGTTTTAACAAGAGTAAAGTACTTGAAAATTTATTTAAACTTTTTCTAACAATGGTTGGTTTATTGCCAAGCAATAAAATTAAATTTTTTTCATTTTAATGTAAATCATGTATAAGAGAAAATATATCGCGCTTGGCAGGCGATATTAAGATTTAAATATAAATCTTAGAATATGGAAGTCATGTATGGTTCTCCATACCGATATTTTTCCATAGTAAACGATAACAGCCGCAAATTCAAACAGAATCAAATGATGTTTTGCATACAGCTTTGTATTGTAGAGTTCTCAATACCTATTGGTGTTGGTGAAGATCGGTTAACGGAAAGGGGTAGTTTACCAGCAACGGTTTTTTTCAAGGGTAATTTTTTTCCATAGTAAGCGATAACAGCCGCAAATTCAAACAGAATTAAATGATGTTTTGCATACAGCTTTGTATTGTAGAGTTTTCAATACCTATTGGTGTTGTTGAAGATCGGTTAAAGGTAGGGGTAGTTTATCAGCAACGTTTTATGTTTTAAAAAAGGTAATTTTTTTATGACGAACGATAACTGCCGAAAATTCAATGAGAATCAAATAATTTTTTGCACTCTTTCCTGAGTTGCAGAGAGCTCAAGGTCTATTGATTTTGGTGAAGATCGGTTAAGGGAAAGGGGTAGTTTACCCGCAACATTTTATGTTGTAACAAGAGAAATGTTTCCATGACGAACGATAACTGCCGCACATTCAAACAGAATCAAATATTTTTTTGCATGCTACCCTGAATTGTAGAGGACGGAAGGTCTGTTGATTTTGGAGAAGTTCGGTTAAGAGAAAGGGGTAGTTTACCTGAAACATTTTATGATTTAACAAGAGTAAAGTACTTAATTTTTATAAATAAAGTATCCTGATAAGAAGCTCATAGTAATCCACTGTAGAAACGTAGATGAAATATCTATAAATGAAGAGGTTATGTGAACGGGGTGGGGGTAACTTTCTATTTTAAAAATTATAGTTGAAAGTGGAGGGGAGAATTTTTTATATGTGTACTACGTTATCGGCAACAAAGAAGTAGTTTTTTGTTAAAATTGCTTCCCGGGCTCTTTAGCCGTAGTTCAATGTTTTCTGCAAAACCAGACTTTTCGGCAGTGCCATCATCGGTGAAAATCGAGTGCGATAACGTGAGGTGGTATACGTTAGTGACCACAGTACTGTGGTTAATGCTGAAGCAATAAGTAGGAAGACGTAGTTTCTATGGAAATATTTCATTTCGAATGTGATTTTAAATATAAATCTTAGAACATGGAAGTCATGTATGGTTCTCCATACCGATATTTTTATTTTTACTTCCATATTCCTTAAGGAATGGAAGTATGGTGATGGCAAAAAAAATCGTGTTCGAGATTATTGCAGATTCTGATTCTACTACACTCAAAACATGAAAAAAAGTCGTTTTCCGAAAAGTGTCTGTGTGTGTGACTGTGTGTGTGTGTCTGTAGATTTTTTTTCTATGGCAAACGATAACAGCCGCAAATTCAAACAGAATCAAATAATTTTTTGCATACAGCCCTGATTTTAGAGTACTCACGACCTATTGTTTTTGGTGAAGATCGGTTGAGGGAAAGGGGTAGTTTACCAGCAATGGTTTTTTTTATCAAGGGAATTTTTTTTTTTGGCAAACGATAACAGCCGCAAATTCAAACAGAATCAAAAGATTATTTGCATACAGCCCTAAATTGTAGAGTTCTCAAGACCTATTGTTTTTGTTGAAGATCGGGTAAGGGAAAGGGGTAGTTTACCTGCAACATTTTTTTAACAAGGGTATTTTCTATGGCAAACGATAACAGCCGCAAATTCAAACAGAATCAAATATTTTTTTGCATACAGCCCTAATTTGTAGAGTACTCAAGACCTTTTGTTTTTGGTGAAGATCGGTTAAGGGGAAGGGGTAGTTTACCTGCAACGTTTTTTTATCAAGCGTATTTTCTATGGCAAACGATAACAGCCGCAGATTCAAACAGAATCAAATAATCTTTTGCATACGTCCCTGAATTGTAGAAATCTCTAGGATTTTCGATTTTGGTGAAGATTGGTTAAGGAGAAGGGGTAGTTTACCTGCAACCTTTTACGTTTTAACAACAGTAAAGTACTTGAAAATGCATTTAAACTTTTTCAAACAATGGTAATTGTTAAAAATAAAATGATTTTGTTGCCAGGCAATAAAATTATAATTTTTTCATTTTAATGTAAATTATGTATGAGTTAATATACTTGTACATGTATAAAATAATATATCGTTCGTGGCAGGTAAGCATATCTCAGTTATGTAATGTTTACGTTTCCATTTTATTATTATGACTACAGCAATAAAAAGGCAGGGAAGACACACACACACACACACAATTCGTGTTATTTCTGGCCTCACTCATGTTTATTTTCTTACATTTGCACGCTTTTTAAATGGAAAGTGCCGAAACCCACACCAACATAACGCGTGGAAGCCGAAAAAATGGACATCAATTTGCTTCCTGTGGATCGCTGGGCAGTGTAACTGCACGTGTTTACAGAGGAACAATTCATAGATAGACTTTTCGTCTTTAGGGAATGAACCCTCTGCAAGATGCTGAGGGTCCAAGAGTGACTTCGGAGCGCTCCTTCTTTTTCGCGTGTTTGTTCTGTGAAACATACACTGTAGATTCGCAGCTTTACTCTAAGCAACGCTCAATAGGAAATGTTGAAAATTTTAGTCCACGGTGTACCCTCATTCACACTAAACCTGCTCTGATGTTTTAATTACGGAGATAATAATATTAAAACTTTGGAAACTTGAGCACTACTTAATGGAGATCAATCATTAACTTATACAAGCCATTAATTTTATGCATATTTTTTATATATATGTGTACAACGTTATCGGCAACAAAGAAGTAGTTTTTGTTAAAATTCCTTCTCGGGATATTTGGCCGTAGCCCAATGTTTTCTACAAAACCAGACGTTTCGGCAATGCCATTGACTTCTATCATCAGTGAAAATCGAGTGCGATAACGTGAGGTGGAATATGTTAGTGACCACAGTACTGTGGTTAAGGCTGAAGCAGTAAGTAGAAAGAAGTAGTTTCTATGGTAATATTTCATATCGAAAATGATTTTAAATTTAAATCTTAGAATATGGAAGTCATGTATGGTTCTCCATACCGATATTTCCTTAAGGAATGG
Source organism: Magicicada septendecula (assembly GCA_034769895.1). Lineage (NCBI taxonomy): Eukaryota > Metazoa > Arthropoda > Insecta > Hemiptera > Cicadidae > Magicicada > Magicicada septendecula. The sequence continues at coordinate 88,293,961 of CM068367.1, forward strand.
AAGTATGGTGATGGCAAAAAAAATCGTGTTCGAGATTATTGCAGATTCTGATTCTACTACACTCAAAACATGAAAAAAAGTCGTTTTCCGAAAAGTGTCTGTGTGTGTGTCTGTCTGTCTGTAGATTTTTTTTCTATGGCAAACGATAACTGCCGCAAATTCAAACAGAATCAAATAATTTTTTGCATACAGCCCTGATTTGTAGAGTACTCACGACCTATTGTTTTTGGTGCAGATCGGTTGAGGGAAAGGGGTAGTTTACCTGCAACGGTTTTTTTTTTATCAAGGGAAATTTTTTTTTTTTGGCAAACGATAACAGCCGTAAATTCAAACAGAATCAAATAATGTTTCGCATACAGCCCTGAATTGTAGAGTTCTCAAGACCTATTGTTTTTGGTGAAGATCGGTTAAGGGAAAGGGGTAGTTTACCTGTAACGTTTTATGTTTTAACAAGGGTATTTCCTATGGCAAACGATAACAGCCGCAAATTCAAACAGAATCAAAAGATTATTTGCATGCAGCCCTAAATTGTAGAGTTCTCAAGACCTATTGTTTTTGGTGAAGATCGGTTAAGGGAAAGGGGTAGTTTACCTACAACGTTTTTTTAACAAGGGTATTTTCTATGGCAAACGATAACAGCCGCAAATTCGAACAGAATCAAATAATTGTCTGCATACAGCCCTGATTTCTAGAGTACTCAAGACCTATTGTTTTTGGTGAAGATCGGTTGAGGGGAAGGGATAGTTTACCTGCAACGTTTTTTATCAAGCGTATTTTCTATGGCAAACGATAACTGCCGCAAATTCAAACAGAATCAAATAATTTTTTGCATACGTCAGTGAATTGTAGAGGACTCAAGGCCTTTTGATTTTGGTGAAGATCGGTTAAGGGGAAGGGGTAGTTTACCTGCAACCTTTTACGTTTTAACAAAAGTAAAGTACTTGAAAATTCATTTAAACTTTTTCAAACAATGGTAATTGTTGAAAATAAAATAATTTTGTTGCCAGGCAATAAAATTATAATTTTTTCATTTTAATGTAAATCATGTATAAGAGAAAATATATCGCGCTTGGCAGGCAAGCGTATCTCAGTTATGTACTGTTTACGTTTCCATTTTATTATTATGACTACCGCAGTAAAAAGGCAGGGAAGAGACACACACACACACACACACACACACACACACACACACACACACACACACACACACACACACACACACACACACACACACACACGCACGCACGCACGCACGCACACACAATTCACGTTATTTCTGGCCTCACTCATGTTTATTTTCTTACATTTGCACGCTTTTTAAATGGAAAGTGCCGAAACCCACACCAACATAACGCGTGCAAGCCGAAAAAATGGACATCAATTTGCTTCCTGTGGATCGCTGGGCAATGTAACTGCACGTGTTTACAGAGGAACGATTCATAGACAGAATTTTCGTCTTTAGGGAATGAACCCTCTGCAAGATGCTGAGGGTCCATGAGTGACTTCGGAGCGCTCCTTCTTTTTCGCGTGTTTGTTCTGTGAAACACACTGAAGATTCGCAGCTTTACTCTAAGTAACGCTCAATAGGAAATGTTGAAAATTTTTGTCCACAGTGTACCCTCATTCACAATAAAGCTGCTCTGATGTTTTAATTACGGACATCATAATATTACTACTTAATGGAGATCAATCATTAACTTATACAAGCCATTAATTTTATGCATATATTTTATATATATGTGTACAACGTTATCGGCAACAAAGAAGTAGTTTTTGTTAAAATTCCTTCCCGGGATATTTGGCCGTAGTCCAATGTTTTCTACAAAACCAGACATTTCGGCAATGCCATCGACTTCCATCATCAGTGAAAATCGAGTGCGATAACGTGAGGTGGTATACGTTAGTGACCACGGTACTGTGGTTAAGGCTGAAGCAGTAAGTAGAAAGAAGTAGTTTCTATGGTAATATTTCATTTCGAATATGATTTTAAATATAAATCTTAGAATATGGAAGTCATGTATGGTTCTCCATACCGATTTTTTCATTTAATACGGCAATAAAAAGGCAGGTAAGACACAAACACACACACACACACACAATTCACGTTATTTCTGGCCTCACTCATGTTTATTTTCTTACGTTTGCATGCTTTTTAAATGGAAAGTGCCGAAACCCACACCAACATAACGCGTGCAAGCCGAAAAAATGGACATCAATTTGCTTACTGGCGAAGCTAGTAGTTAATGAATGGGTAGGCAAAAATCTTATCTTAAATTTTTTTTAAGGAATCACTAAAAGGACGGTGGTTCAAATCGGACGCTGAGGTAGAGTTTGCTGTAACCGAATGGTTCCACAAACAGCCGTAAGAATTTTACTAGCAGGGAATCTACAGGTTAGCGCAACAGTGGAACTCATGTCTTAATGTTATTGGAGACTTCTTTTAAAATCGTTGAATAAAAAATGCTTTACGGCTCTATACGTGTTTCTATTGAACAATCCTTGTATTAGTCATACACAATAATACAACTGATTGAACTTCAAATTTTTAAACTTGATTAGTTTCTATGTATATGTTTAATGTTACAAATAATTCAAATAACAATCTTGATCATCTGTTAGTTCAGCGGAATAACAGTGACACTTTTAATAACCGCATAAAATAAACACTTAGAAACAACACAGGCGCTTTAACTTAACTGTTTGGACCACAGAAGTGAGGCATGCCTCAACGCTCTATGTGTACAGCGCGGGACAATGCCCCCTCCCTACACTTCCCTATCATACCACTACATTGCTTACATACGATGTATACAAAAAACACTGAGGCAAGTTCAGGTTGCCTCATTCGCTGTAAACGAACTATGCCGAATCTCACCTGTCACCATCTAGCGGTCGCTCAATAAAGCACGTTTCGGTTTAATAAATTTGACAGTCGCAGTAACAATGTATAATCTTTACGTTATGTAGTTCATACGTATTTATAATTTTTATTCTACAGAATTTTTTAGGGTAGGCATTGCCTCAATTGCCTCCATGTAACTTCGCCACTGATATATATGTGTACAACGTTATCGGCAACAAAGAAGTAGTTTTTGTTAAAATTCCTTCCCGGGATATTTGGCCGTAGTCCAATGTTTTCTACAAAACCAGACGTTTCGGCAATGCCATCGACTTCCATCATCAGTGAAAATTGAGTGCGATAACGTGAGGTGGTATACTTTAGTGACCACAGTACTGTGGTTAAGCCTGAAACAGTAAGTAGAAAGAAGTAGTTTCTATGGTAATATTTCATTTCGAAAATGATTTTAAATATAAATCTTAGAATATGGAAGTCATGTATGGTTCTCCATACCGATATTTAATTAAATGTTACAGAGTCAGGTGATACTGTGGCGGGTATCCGTCCGAGCTTATGGTGTTGGGATCTCGAGCAGAGAAGTCCAGTAGGATCGGATGGGTGCTGCCACAGTCACCAGACTAGGGGGGTAAGTACCCATGATTGTAGTAGAAAGTTCAGGGGGTTGCGGCGCCATATCCTCACTGATCCTCTTAGGTTTTAGGCAATGAGAGTTTGTAGGCTTCGGCTTCAACCTCTCATTTGGGGGGGGGGATGTAACGGTACCGAAATTTTGGGCTACAATAATTTCAGTTTTAATTCTTAATCAAATATATTGGAACTTACCGTCTGCGGCTTTCCAGAAACAGCGTCTTTATAAATTTACATGTTTCGGGACCCTTGTCCCATCATCAGAATTTAAAAAGTAATTGTGTATCGTTTAAATATGATACACTTGTCAAACACATAAAATATTAAAATCTAATATAAAACAACTTAATATAACATATTATAATATTTACGAGTACGAAGGTTACCGATGTACATCGTATGAAAACCGACCGCGCACTAATCTATGTCTCGCTCCCACCACGACAGTAGCGCAAGGCAGTGTTGTACAATACATTTGATTTGAAGACCAATTTATCATTTAAAACATGCGGCTTGGTACCAATATCATTGTGTGATTTATAAATTTCGTATTCTTCAAGAGCGTTCAAATATCGCCCTTTCTTACATATGTGAAGGGGTTTCAAATTAGTTTTAAAATTTGTGTAGCTATGATTTTCGGAAATGAGGTGTTCTGCAAATTTTGACTTGACACTGTCCAAACTGTGAAAATGTGTAGGCGGCCTATGTTTTAAAAATCTTTTTAAAAAACCACGTCCTGTCTGGCCCACATAAAAAGCGTCGCAATCGTCACATATTAATTTGTAAACACCAGTTTTGTGTTCAAGGCTGGTGGTTCTGCGGACACGAAGATTATTCATAATACTATTAGTGGTCTTATAAGTGACCTTGATATTACTGGTTTTACCAAAAATTGACCCAAAGATCTGTGGCATAAGGTATGTGTATGGTGTTGCAATATATTTGCGTGTTGTATTTTCGCGTGTTTTACGTCCGATAATGTTGCTATGTCCTTTCTTATGTTTTCGAAGGATGTTATTCACCATATTGACATCATAACCATTAGCGACAGCAATGTGTTTAATGGTGTCCAACTCTTCACGGTATTCTTTATCACCGAGGGGCAAAGATAAAAGTCTGTAAATCATACTGTGGAAGGCAGCTAATTTTTGTGATAAAGGATGAAACGACTTAGCATGTATTACAATGTCAGTCGTTGTGGGTTTTCTATATATGTCAAATTGCAACTTTTTATTATTATTGTCCTTAGCAACAGTCAAATCTAGAAAATTCAGTTTACCATTTTCTTCACTTTCAAGCGTGAACCGCATTTTGTTATTGATATTATTTAAATGATTGTGTAAATTATCAATTTGTCTTTGTGTACCTTTGTATATTAAAAAGGTATCATCAACATACCTGCCGTAAAATATTATGTTACTCCTGTGTTTGTTATTAGTAAGAATGAATGAATTTTCGAAATTATTTAGGTATATATCTGCAAGAAGACCTGAAAGTGGAGAACCCATTGCTAACCCATTTTGTTGTCTGAAAAACTGATTATTGTGGGTAAAGTAATTTTGATCAAGAACTAACTCCAAAATGTGCATCAATTCATTTATATTATTAATATCCAATTTATTAGTATTAATAAGGTTAGTCCTAAGTATACGCAAGGTCTCCGCTACTGGTATATTCGTATACAAATCCACAATATCAAAGGAAATAAGTTTGTGGGTCGGTTCAACTGTTAAATTTTTAACTTTATTCACAAAGTCAACGCCATTAATCAGACTATGATCATTAATTATATGTATATTGTGTTTTATTATGGTGACTAACTTTTTAGCTGTTTTATACCCCGGAGCAGTAGTGAAATTTACTAACGGTCTCAAGGGGATAGCATCCTTGTGGAGTTTGGGTAATCCTGTTAAAACGGGTGCTTTTGAATTTATTGGTTTTAAAGATCTTCTTGTTTGTTCATCAAACAAATGGGTGCATCTGTTTATACATTGATTTAATTGTTTTACATAATTTTCTGTTGTGTCCGAATTTAGTAAATCAATGCTGTTGTTAATAATGAAATTTTGTATTTTATTGTTATAATCTTCACTGTCCATAATAACCACAGTATTGCCTTTGTCAGCTTTAGTGACAAGAGTTTTTTGTCAGATAATTTTTGTTTTAAACCTATTAAAATTTTCCGTTCTTTGTTATAATTATTATTTGTTAAAGGAATATAGGAATGAACATTATTATACCGATTTTTAATGATTTTATTAAATTTTTCGTTTATTAAGAAACGTGTCTGGTCTTGATCCTTCTGATCAACCATTTATAAATCTTTTAATTTATAAATCACACAATGATATTGGTACCAAGCCGCATGTTTTAAATGATAAATTGGTCTTCAAATCAAATGTATTGTACAACACTGCCTTGCGCTACTGTCGTGGTGGGAGCGAGACATAGATTAGTGCGCGGTCGGTTTTCATACGATGTACATCGGTAACCTTCGTACTCGTTGTAAATATTATAATATGTTATATTAAGTTGTTTTATATTAGATTTTAATATTTTATGTGTTTGACAAGTGTATCATATTTAAACGATACACAATTACTTTTTAAATTCTGATGATGGGACAAGGGTCCCGAAACATGTAAATTTATAAAGACGCTGTTTCTGGAAAGCCGCAGACGGTAAGTTCCAATATGTTTGATTGAACAACACGTGGCTTGGTACTAAACATTTGGGATTTATTCCTTTTAAACATTTAATTCTTAATTGTCAGTATCCACCTGTGAGGTGCCCCAGTTTAACCAGCAACACACACTGTTAGCATAAACAACTGTCTAGACATATTATGTAATAGCTTGCCAGCAGCAGTCCTTGTGAATCACAGTAAGCAGTTTGTCACCATAGAGTCAACAGGGGAGAGCAGTGTATTAATTCAGTTCAGTAACTAAAAACAGTATGCAGAGTGTTAACAGCCAACAGTAGTAAGCAGCAGCATACCGTGCAGTTTGTTAAGTAAAACGGTGGCCTCGGGTGCAAGATAGGCCGTAAAACAAATTCGGTCTATCTATTAAAGTAATAAAACATGCATAAAAGTGTATAAACAGTATAGAGCGCGACCAGAAAAAATTAACCACCTAAGTACTTAATCACAAGTAAAGTCGGCCGACTGAGTTATTAAAAGTGAACTGTTCGAATAATTGAATATAAACAAAACGGTTCGAATTATCCGCAAGCAATTAACGCTAGACGAAGGACAAAGTAACTCTAACTAACTTCCAGTGGCTTACGAAGTGCGGGACAAAAAAAGTGCTTACACAAATTGGACCAGGTCTACAATCAGGCTGAGTACTCATTAAATCATTTTCTGCTAATTACAAAATTGAACAGTCGTAAAAATCATACATGTTATTACGAGATCTCTAAGGGAATGGGTTTTATTCAAACATTAATGTAAAAGAAAGAGTGTGTATGTGTGTGTAAAGGTTATGTACTGGTTCGTTACAGTATTCAATATATATATATATATATATATATATATATATATATATATTCATATCCAATAACTAAAATCATTTATAATTGTAGTTAAAAAACTTTATAGGGATAAGAATTAAGTTTATGGTTTGAGATAAAGTAGTCGTACAACCTTTTGTAGTACGTAAAAGAAGAGTGTGAGGTTTTAATAGTAAATAAAAATAAGCATGTGGTTTAGACAGCATAAAATGCGTTAGCGTAATCATTTCATACTTAAACCCAGATAACCTTGTCTGCAGTGGATTTTCGTCTGTAAGACCCGGGAAAATGCAACCAAAGGTAAGAGTGTATTTAATTTGAAAAACCTATATTGAAATCTTGAATTTGAAGTAACTTATAGTGTCTCACATCTCTTATCTACTAACGTTGAGTATTGCTGAATTTATTGATTTATAAAAAAAAAAAACAAATTCTCTTTCAAAAATCTATATATATAAAACAAAGTCGGGTTAGTTACACCATTTATAACTCAAGAACGGCTGGACCTATTTTTATGATCTTTGATTTGTTGGATTTGTCTCCGCCCCGAATAGCAGAATAACTATTAAAACATGGGAAAATTTCACGAAAAAAAATTTATGAAGAAAATTCATTTTCTCATACATTTTGTATGGAACGGCTTTTTTGATGATATCTCGAGAACGGACTGACTGATTTCGATGAATTTTTTTTTCATTCGTCTCGGCCTCGAGAAGTTTCCTCGCGCATTGGAAAAGTAAGAAAATCACAAAAAATTAAAATCGGTATACAACGCCATCTCTGACACATGACAGAAACAAAAAAAGGAACAAAATGAACATGGCGTTGTATGCTGGTTGACAGCTGATTCAGTTGCGCCGTCCTTTCATTGCATACCATTGAGCTAGCTGTGCAGACCAATTTTCATTCAGTTTTCGACCGTTATTACATTTGAATTCGATTCAGTTAATTCTCTTCAAACGATTTTTTCTTAAATTCATCAGCGAAAAGTGATTTCAAAGAGATGAGTTCAGTTTGATGAAGTGCACATTGTGAAAGGTTATGTCGTTTGTCATTGTGCGCGCATCCACAATCAATACAATCGGCAATTTTGGACTGTGTGTTTAATTTTCCAGGCGGATTCGTTCGTAATTCTGTGGAATTCTATTTTTGATCGTGATTTTCAAACAGTAAGTTGTCTTTGAAGATGTTCATTTTGTGAGGTTATCACATTTGTGATTGTGCGCGCATCGATAATTGCTTCATTATGTAATTTTGAATTGTGTGATTAATTTTCCAGTGTTATTTACAATGCCGCGAGCCAGAAGATCTAATCTTTCACAACGAAGCCGTAATGCAATTAGACTTCGGAATATTGCGAATCAATCCACTGCAGATGAACAAGAAATAGCACGAGAAGAGCGCCGCGTTAGTATGGCCCGACTTCGTGCTTCACAAACACAAGAACAAAGAGAGGCAGTACGTCAAACGGCAATGAGAAATCGTCGAGCTTATCACACAGATCAACAAAGTGATAATCTTCGACGCGCAAGAAGAAATGCTTCAAGTGTTGATTTGAATCGAGTAGCGTTTCAATATGATTGCACAATTGACTACAGCTCGCATCCTTTCGTTCGAATTGGCCCAATGGAGGTTGTGTGCGACCATTACGGTGCATTGAAGTTCGCTGGAGAAACGCCTGGATTGTGCTGTCTCAGTGGCAAGGTGAAATTGCCATTATTGCCTCCGCCACCTGAGCCATTGCATTCATTGCTTCGTGGCGAAACACCAGAATCACGACATTTTCTATCGAACACTCAAAGATACAACGGATGTTTCCAAATGACTTCATTTGGAGCAGACATTATCGAAGGACACGGATTCAATCCAACATTCAAGGTAATTTCTGCTCGAGAGAGTAAACGTTAATTTTCTTTTGGTGTTCATAAATCAGTAATTCTGACTTCGTTTTCGACTTTACAGATCCAAGGCCAAATTCACCATCGAATTGGATCATTGCAACCGCTTGAAGACGCAGAGCATAAATTCATCCAAATTTACTTCATGGGCAATATGGAGGAACAACTTGATCGGCGTCAAACGATCAATACGGCAATGAAAAGAGCAATTCTTCAAGATCTGCAGCAACTACTTCATGAACATCATGCATTGGTTCGGTTGTTCAAAACTGCGTTGGATCGCATGCCAAGTGATGACTACAAAGTCGTGATCAGAGCGGATAAACGACCAGTTGGAACACGTGAACGCCAATTCAACGCTCCAACAATAGATGAAGTCGCAATTGTGATTGTTGGTGAAAACTTGGAAACGCGCGATATTGTGCTTACACGTCGCGACACTGGACAACTACAACGAATATACGAAACACACCGTTCATACGATGCATTGCAATACCCGCTGATGTTTTGGCAAGGAGACGATGGCTATCACTTCAATATCAAAATGATAAATCCATTGAGCGGTGAGTATCGATATCATAATTTTCATTTCAACATGACACTAGTTTCACTGATTTCATTTCAGGTGAGGAAACTACCAAGAAGGTTAGCTCGATGAATTATTACGCATATCGTTTGATGATTCGTCAAAATGCTGACAACTATTTGCTGCGATTTCGTCGATTGCTTCAGCAATATTGCGTCGACATGTACGTCAAAATCGAAACGGAGCGCCTCACTTTCATTCGGTTGAACCAAGCCAAACTGCGTTCGGAGGAGTATATTCATTTACGCGATGCAATCAGCACCGAAGGAGATGCAGCTAATGTTGGTCGATTGACTATTCTACCGGCGACGTACATTGGCAGCCCGCGTCATATGCATGAATATGCGCAAGATGCAATGACATATGTTCGTCATTACAGTCGTCCAGATCTATTCATCACCTTTACGTGCAATCCGAAATGGATAGAAATTGTTCAACTGCTGCTCCCCGGACAAACATCAAGTGATCGGCACGACATCACCGCACGTGTCTTCAAACAAAAAATCCGGTCGCTGATGAACTACATTGTTAAGCATCACTTCTTTGGGGATACTCGATGCTGGATGTATTCGATTGAATGGCAAAAACGAGGCTTGCCGCATGCACACATTCTTATTTGGTTAGTCGAAAGAAGTCGACCAGACCAAATAGATGACATCATATGTGCCGAGATTCCAGATCCCGAAACCGATCCAGACCTGCATGATGTTGTAATTACGAACATGATTCACGGACCGTGTGGCGCCATCAACCCCCAATCACCGTGCATGGTCAACGGCAAGTGTTCCAAGCGTTATCCACGAAATTTGACGGCGGATACTATCACTGGCAACGATGGTTATCCACTGTATCGGCGTCGATCACCCGATGATAACGGTAGAACTATCACAACGAAAGTGAAAGGAAACGATTTCGTGGTCGACAACACTTGGATTGTTCCGTATTCGCCACTTCTTTCCAAAACATTCAAGGCGCATTGCAACGTGGAGTATTGCAATTCAGTGAAGTCCATCAAATACATCTGCAAATATGTTACGAAAGGCAGCGATATGGCGGTTTTTGGCGTTCAAACTCCAAATACCAACGATGAAATCACGCACTATCAAGTTGGTCGATATGTGAGCTGCAATGAGGCGATTTGGCGTATATTCTCATTCCCCATTCATGAACGTCATCCCACTGTTGTACATTTGGCGGTGCATCTGGAGAATGGTCAACGAGTTTATTTCAACGCATCAAATGTTGCTCAACGTGCTGAAACACCTCCAGCGACAACATTGACAAGTTTCTTTTCGATTTGCCAAAGCGATCCGTTTGCACGAACGTTGCTCTACTCTGAGATGGCACGTTATTACACTTGGAACGCTTCATCGAAGAAATTTCAACGTCGGAAGCAAGGCGATGCGGTTCCTGATCATCCGGATGTGCGTTCTACTGATGCTCTTGGTCGCATTTACACAGTTCATCCGAAGAATGACGAATGCTTCTACTTGCAGTTGTTGCTGGTGAATGTTCGTGGGCCGACATCATTTGAATCACTTCGAACTGTCAATGGTGTAGTGTGCCCAACATTTCGTGCTGCATGTCAACAGCTCAATTTGCTTGAAAACGATACTCATTGGGACATGACAATCGCTGAAGCAATTGTTTCTGCATCTCCAAGTCAGATACGCACATTATTTGCTATCATTATTTCGACATGCTTCCCATCGAATCCACGTGAACTGTGGAACAAGTACAAGGATGACATGTCAGAAGACATTTTACATCGAATTCGTGTCAGTTCAGGGAATCCCGATCTCGAGGTGAATGAGGAGATACATAACCAGGCTTTGCTTTTGATCGAAGACATGTGTTACCTCATGTGCGGCAGTTTGTTAGTAAAGTTAGGAATGCCAACGCCAAATCGTGGTATGAACGACGCTTTCAATCGAGAATTGGAACGTGAACGTGAATACGATCGAGATGCATTGAACGAATCAGTTCGAACGAATGTACCACTGTTGAACCCCCAACAGAAGGAAGTGTACGATACGTTAATGAAGGCAATTGATGATGGAAATGGTGGTTTATTTTTCCTCGATGCGCCCGGTGGAACTGGGAAGACATTCCTCATGTCATTGATTTTGGCCACTGTTCGTGCGAGATCCGAAATTGCTGTAGCAGTTGCTTCTTCTGGGATAGCGGCCACGTTGCTAGAAGGATGCCTAACGGCTCACTCAGCGTTGAAATTGTCATTAAACCTTCAAACGACTGAAAAACCGACATGCAACATTGCGAAACACTCAGCAATGGCCAAAGTTTTGGTAGCAAGTAAAATCATCATATGGGATGAATGCACAATGGCGCACAAATGCGCATTGGAAGCACTCAATCGAACTATGAAAGATCTGCGCAATGACTCAAGATGTTTTGGAGGCGCAATGATTCTACTGTCTGGCGATTTCCGCCAAACACTACCAGTCATTCCAAGAGCGACCGCTGCCGATGAAATAAACTCTTGCCTCAAATCATCGACTCTGTGATGCTATGTGAAGAAACTTCAGCTGACGACAAACATGCGAGTTGCATTGCTAAACGAGCCATCTGCCGAAGATTTCTCCAAGCAATTGCTGACTATCGGTAATGGCCGTGTTCCTGTCGACGAATCGAACGGATTGATTTCGTTTCCGCCGAATTTTTGCAATTTCGTCTCAACGAAGGACGAGCTCATCAACAAAGTGTTCCCGAACATCATTGCTAACCACAAAAATCACAATTGGTTGAGTGAACGAGCAATTCTCGCGGCAAAGAACAAAGATGTGGATCACTTAAACTTCACAATTCAAAATCAAATCGTTGGTCCACTGCATTCCTTAAAATCTATCGACACTGTAACAAACGAAGACGAAGCAACCAACTATCCAACTGAATTTTTAAACTCATTGGATCTGCTTGGCTTGCCACCGCACAATTTACAACTGAAGGTTGGCTCGGTAGTCATCATGCTTCGAAATCTGAACCAACCAAAACTATGTAACGGAACGCGTTTGGTGGTGAGAAAACTCATGGGCAATGTGATTCACGCGACGATGCTCAAAGGAAAGTTCAAAGGTGAGGAAGTTCTCATTCCGAGAATTCCGATGATCCCAACCGATATGCCATTCGAGTTTAAACGAATACAATTTCCGATTCATCTTGCATTCGCCATGACGATCAACAAATCACAAGGCCAATCCTTGAGTGTTTGTGGCCTGAATCTAGAAAATAAATGTTTCTCTCACGGTCAATTGTACGTAGCATGTTCACGTGTCGGCAAACCAACACGCTTTGTTCGTTCTCGCACCTGACAACAAAACGAAAAATGTCGTATATCACAAGGTGCTTCAATGAAGGGAATCGACCCGAGTGCAACCCATCCAGCAAATAGTTTAACAGAAAGTAGTGCAACAATGCTACGCGAATTATTTCGATTCGCTTCAATAAAGCAAATGCCTTGCTGCCACGTGAATTGCATTCATTTCAATGTAATTAAAATACATTTCAATTTGATTTTTGTACATTTATTGAACTTAATTCATTTTGAGTACTCATTTTATCTTAATAAAAAACCGAATTTAATTCAGCTTTTCAATGTAATTAAAATACATTTCATTTTGATTTTTGTACATTTATTGAACTTAATTCATTTTGAGTACTCATTTTATCTTAATAAAAAACTGAATTTAATTCAGCTAATAAGTTAACACAACATTTATTGATTCTGAGGCGGTACGAAGTTCGCCGGGTCAGCTAGTTATAACTAAATGATAAAACTCTCACTATCACTGAAAGTATTTTCAAGGATTGATAAAATAAAAAAGTAACTTTGTAAACACTGAATGACCAAATGATAACCTATGTATACACCAACGACACTGTCACAATTCAACACCACAATATTTAATTTATAGTAAACCTTGTTTAATTTTAATGATCACGAACTTTAAATGATATGTTCTAATTTTGTTATCTTGTTATATAAACCTCTGTTTCGTTCTTAAAAGAACTCTATAGGCAGATTTACTTTGTAAAATAATAACCACACTGTCTTGCAGCTAATATAAACATTGTACTGCCAACCTAGCGATCCGCTGAGTGAATGAATATATTGCTGAGGCTAAAATCATTGTATAAATTATTAATTGTATGAAGCGTTAACAAAAACTAATACTCAAATATAGTTTTGCAATAAAAGTATTGGGATACATTAATTTTATTGTAACTGAAATTGTTTGAACTTTCCATCCTTCTGTTAGTTTTGTTGTATTCCTCCTACAGGTGAGATCATGTATCAGATGATGGTTCCAAGGAATATCTGGGGTGGGGGAGTTACTTGAGAAATGATACTGTAGAATGAGTTCTCCTTGTACCCTTGATTCTAGGAATGTTTTCCAAGTAAAGTCTCTAGGAAGTGGGAGGACTAAATGGAAGGAATCAGGGTCCTAGAGAAAAATAGCAAAACAGATTAATATTCTACTAAAAAAAGATATTATTAAAAACCTGTTACAGAAATATAGAATTGTTAATGTTCCAGCCTCCTATACCAGTGAAACCATGGAAAGGAGTATACAACGCAACTGAGGATAGGCCTGTGTGTCCACAGCCATATGCCCATACAATTGGTTTGGTTTCTGAAGACTGCCTCTATCTCAATGTATACCTACACTAAAACGGTAATTGTTTCAATCTTGGAGTAGACACATTTTGCTGCATTTTCTCATTTTAAATGGAAATTTCATTATAATTTTATTACAGGTGACAGATAAACTGCCGGTGATAGTATTTTTCCATCCAGGTGGCTTTATAGTATGGACAGGACATAGCCATTCTTTTGGACCACAGTATCTCATGGCCCAAGATAGTATTGGTCACAACAAACTACAGACTGGGAGTTCTAGGTATAATGGAATGAAACACACACACATACACACAGCTGTACTATTGCAGATGGAGCAGAGGTGCCTTATATTTATGAAATTTTTGAAAAAAAATACAAATATGTTTTTTATAATATATATGGTTTCCTTCTATGCCTAATTACAGAAGATGACTTAAATATTTGATTCTTGGGTTTTGTTGATCATGATGAACTTATATATCAATGGCTTCTGACTCTGGAACACTTTATTTTTAGATGAAATTTAAATTAAATTTTACCTAATTTACCTATTTTACCTAACAAGCCAAGCTTGTTTCTAAAGCTTCTTAACAAATGAGACTGAGGTAAAATTTTATTAAAATTTTATATAGAAATACAGTGATCCTAAGTCAGTAAAATCTTTGACAGAGTAACTATGTTATTTGACTATGGGCTGTTGGTAGCAGTGGCACATCTAGAATTTGGCCTGGGGGGGGGGGTCCGGTCGAGTCAGCTTCATACAAAAGAAAAAACAAGTCTCACACTAATTTTACTAGCATTACTGCCTTTTGAAAAATGTGTGATAACATCTTGAAATCAGTCCCATTAAAGTAAAAGGTAATAATACAATAACAGTACGTGCTATTGAAACACTGTTTACAAGATACTTATTGACTACTGTTGAAGTAGTCATCTTCAGTGATTAGCTGGTTCAGATCCTGGCAACTCTGTCGATTGGTGGCCAATTATTGAAAATGACTGCCATATAATCGTTACTGAAAAACTGTTACTTTAATCTTATAATAATACTTTTATTTTAATAAAAAGTGTAAGTTGATTATTCTATCATACAACCACTGAAGCCCTAATTGAATTAATAAAAGATAGTCCATAACTTAAAGAAACTATACAAGCTGTATAAAGACAATGATCTGGCCACCACTACCCGACTGAGATTGCAATGGGCAAAACACATCATTAGGATGGAAGGCCTGTTGGAAGACTCAAAAAAATGCTGGATTGACACAGTGGCAAGGGATGCTGATAATTTACTTAAAAAAAGAAACAACTGACATCGATCACCAAAGACAGAGAAAAATGGAGGTGGATGGTTATGAAAGCTAAGGTTCGACTTCGAACTGTGATGCCATAGAAGAAGTCTGTAACTTAAAAATTATGATTCTAATGATGTAAGTGATAAACTAAATTAGAATGAAAATGATCAGAGTTTTCGGGTTCTTACAGATGAGGAGTAATATCAAAAGACAATGAAGATGAATTAGATGATAAAAAGAAGACAACAGCCCTTTACAAAATGAGGAACTTAACTTCTGATACCGGAAAACATTGTAAAGAATGTGATGCAGCCACCCATTTAATCCTAAAATGGCTTCACAATTTGGAGGTCACAAACTAACTTGCATTGCTCAAATGGAAGAAAGTTCCCGAATCTAAACAGAAAGTAAAGTGCTATCAGTAGTGTTGTTTTCTAAATTTAATTTAACTCTTATTATCATTCTTAACCATTATATTCTTTTCCAAAACCAGTATTGGTGGGCTATTTGTTTAAGTTTTCTTTAATTTTCATTTGTCATTACAATTAAATTATTATTATTTTTCCTTCTCATTTCTCAAATAGTTTGCCTTGTCGGTAATCATAAAATCAATCCTTTTTCTCCATAGTTTGTTTGGAATTAGTTTAACCATGGTCCATAATTTCATCAGTACTGGTCATTTGTATCACTGTGCAGAACTATTTCCGTCCTTGTGATATGGATCTCTGCTACCTTATACACCAATCCTACTAATAATACATGTTCAGTAGTATCTAGGCCTACATCAATCACTTTATCATTTTGCTTATTTACCAAATATATTAATGGTATATCCATTGTTAATGCTATCACTGATATTTTACTATGCATTTTTACTTCTAGTGTATTCGACTTAACTATGGATTTACTTAATGTTTTACTCACTGTTACATTGTGATTCCCTTTGAAAGTTTCTATTAATCTCCTTCGGTTATTTTTAAAATCACTTACTCTTCTGTGTTCCGTACTTAGGGTGTTAACTAGTCCATTGTTCATCATCTCCCACTCTTCCCGTGTTTTTATTAGTTTCTGTTGGTGCATTTGTCTCATTTTCTTCGTCTTCATTTCCATGTGCTTAATATTTTCTTTGTTTTTGTTAGGTTTCTTTTCAGATAACAATACACTTTTGTCTTTTTTATTCTCTATTTCCTTACTACCTTCTATTTTCTGATTTATATTTTTAAAGACATTACAGTATGAGTAATATCCATAGTAATTGTCAGTGCCGAAGTCCTGGTTGATGTAGAGTTTATAAATGTTTTTGTTTGCAAAAATATATCAACCTGGTATTTTAATTCTTCTGTACTTGTGGTTAAATTTTATTAATGTTAGAAGTATCACAATTGAAACATCAGAAGAAATGTGTGTATGTGTTTGTGTGAAAACAAGGGACAATAAGAAGGAATAAAAAGTGACAGGTGAACAGTAAAGTAGTTAAGTAGAGTAGGGGTAAACAGGTAGAAGGGAAGGGCATGTTACACAAGTGTAGGGTGAGAAGCAAGGAATGGGTAGGAAGAGAGGATAGTGGAGCAGAAGGGGGATGTTTTATATGTTATAAGTTTTTTTTATAACTTACAGTGGAATGTGAACATCACCATCCTCGTCAGCTATGGCTCTACATCCCTTGGTGGGTCTTGGCCTGCTCCAAGAGTCGATTCCATTCCTCCTTATTGCATGCCCTGGCTTTCCAGTTTCTTATGTTCAGCTTTCCAAGGTCCTCCTCTATCTGGTCTTTGAATCTACTTTGGGGTCTTCCCCTTTTTCTACTACCCATTGGTTTCTGGTAGAAAATGTGTTTCGCAGGCTGTCCTTTCTCCATTCTTTCTATGTGTCCAACCCACATTAGCCTGTGTATTTTGATTATCCTGACAATGTCCAGTTCTTTGTACAGATGATATAGTTCATAATTAAAGCGCCTGCACCACATTCCGTTTTCTTGTACTCCTCTAAATATTGTTCTTAAGAATCTGCCACATCACCATCCTAACCGATCAATTATTGTCGTATCAAATATGTTATAACGTACCAAGTCGTTAATATGACTTCATCCTTTTTTTTTATTAGATTGGAATTACTTTTGAAAATTTCAGAAAAATAATGTGTCTATCTCTTGTTAATGTGGCTGCTCAGTCATCCAGATAATTTGTATAACTGGAAATGGTGACAGTAACCACTGTTTATAATCTATAGTCTATTTTATTTATTATTACATTTCACTACTATCGTGTAGCACATTCACTACTTCATATAACAACTGAAGTAAGAACTGAGGGAGAAAACAGAACTTTCAAATCCCTAATCAAAGTTATACAGGGATATGAATATGAAAATAATTAACGCATGAGCAAACAAAAAATAACCAAACTAACCTTTTTCAATCCACCTTGTGGCTTATTTTTTATATTGATGATGTGTTTCAAAGCATATGCTTCATCATCAAATCATAAAAAATCCCTTGTAGGAGGTCATCATCAGTTAAAAATCCACTAGCATTTTCACTGTATATGTATCAGTAGGTGCGTACCTATTTAAGTTTGGTCGACCACTCATAAATAGATACCACCTACTCACATGTATACAGTGCAAATGTCGATGACGATATACAGTGGTCTTTTAACTGATTGTGAACTCCTGCGAGGCGTTTTTTATGATCTGATGATGTAACATATGCTTTGGAATACATCATCAATATAAAAATAAAGTCACAAGGTGGGTTGAAAAAGGTTATTTTGTCTATTCATACAAGTGACTTGGATACCATTGTAAACATGCGTGATAGGAAATACACTAGAGTAAAAGCTCGATAAACTGAACTACTGATTGGGACTGGAAGTGGTTTTGATTATCAGAAAGTATGGTTTGTTTATCAGATATGTGAGGTTTCTGCAGGAAATAATAGACAATAAATACTAAAGTACTGTCCTGTACCTGTAACACATTTTCTCATTAACTTTACAGAATAATAATAGTCAGTCTTATACTCTCAACCAGCATCAATTATAAACTTGTATTACATTCATTTTGTTGTTTATGAATACGTAAAACACACTGACAAACAAACACAGAACACCAATAACAACACATTGTTTACAACATTTACTCTGGTATTTCTGATTACCTTATAAGTTATGAAGTGATTTTCATTGTATCAACATTCAACACTTTTGACTCTACCTATTTATGAACTTGAATTTTATATTAACTTTTAGCTACTTGTGTTTCAAATTTTGTTTGTAATTCTTAAGAGAGTAAGAATATTTATTGTATTTATATTAACAGAGTACACACTGGAAACAAGATCTTGGGTATAGCCCACAATAGCAAACTGATCTGTCTGAGCATAGATGTAAGGCAATGTATGATGCTGCTAGCTGGTGATGTAGTTTTGAAGTTAAAAAACACGTTTTTTTTTTGCTGCACATGTTTGATTGCAAAAACAAATGATACTGCACGAACTGTGTCAGGTACCATTATTAACAATTTTAAACATCGGTATCAAGAACCGTACATGAGTTCCAATTTCTAAGATTTATATTCAAAATCATTTACTTGAATTGGGTTCGATAATTTCTAAAAAAATATCCCCCACCCTCAAACTATTTTCACTATTTATATATATTTTTTATGGGGTAGTTGTTTATTATAATGTTATTTTTTAGTTGCTTTATCTATAAAAATTAGGTATTTATAAAGAAACTGAACTACGCAGATAATCATCCCGCCTCCTCAACCGATCCCCACCATTAATGATATTTACACTTTCATAGAGTAATAGTTTTATCATATGTAATTTCTAAGGTATCTTATTCTTCAAAATTAAATATTTGTACTTTACTTGATTTCAGGACAGCAATTTTCAAAAATATCACCCCTCCCCTTCAACTATCCACTCTATTTATAATTATCTCATTTACATTTTACAGTGGATTAATATGACTTTATTTTTGGGGCACTCATTGTTTAAAATTAAGTACTTTACTCTTGTTAAAACAAAATAGAACGTAGGTAAACTACCCCTCCCCCTTAACTGATCTTCACCAAAATCAATAGGCCTTGCATCCTTACAACTCGGGAACGTATGCAAAAAATTATTTGATTCTGTTTGAATTTGTGGCAGTTATCATTCACCATAGAAAAAAATTCCACACACACACACACACACTTCAGAAAATGACTTTTCTTCACGTTTTGGGGGTAGTACAATCAGAATCAGCCCTTATCTCAAACGTGTTTTTTTTTTGTGATTACCATACTTTCATTTCCTTACGGAATATGGAAGTAAAAATTACTGTGCTAGAGTAAAAGGAAACACACACACAAGTCAATAAAACACACGTAAATAGTGTCACAGAATTTTCTGTATTAGGGAAAGGAGAGTAATTACCTAACATATCTGAGAGCATTCCCTAGTATTGGAACCACGAACAGCCGAACCGCCAAACAAAAAAGAAAAGGGTAATGTTTTCAAGCAAGTTGAAGGTATGAACAAACATTGATGTGCAATCTCAAACTAATTTGAAAGTGCACTCCAGAAATGTTTTGAAGACTGGTGTAAATATATTCTATTCAATGGACATTATTTTGAAGAGGATAATATAAATTTAGATGCACATATATATGTAATATAACTTTTCACATAAAGAAAAACTGCAAGAACCTACTTTTTAAAATTTGTATTTAACTTGTCTGTTTTTAGTATGATGAAATATAGATCACTTCTAAATCTTGTAACTTTTCATACTTAACTGTATAACTAATTGATTTGTCTCCTTATCTTAAAATCTGGAACTTTTCAGTTTTGTATATTATGTAACTGTGTACACTTTTTTATATCGGCCATCTAAGGACCACATGCCAATTTCAATTCTTTATTCTTTTCTTTTTCTCCAATATTCTTTCATCTTCTCTTTCAGGTTATCACCTGGGATAGTGCCTTAATTTAGAGGACTTCCATACTGCAATTGAAATTGTATAGAGTGAAAGAGTAGGAATTAAATTCTGAAATAAGATCAGATTGTTAGTCCAAAACGATTTGTTTTTCGTGGTTTACTCCACTAGGTTCTTCCGCTCTCTCTACCATTGGGACCTCATCCGCCTTTGAGACCGTTGACCAGGTTTCACCTGTAACCCTAGGCAGGGGCCCTTACTGGGTGCTATCATCCAGAACCAGATGAACCTAGGTTTTTGAAGAGGTCTGCTCCTCTAAGACTCTTCCGCATGTCCTGCTGTTGGATCATTGAGATCTCTTCCACCATTCCATTCTTTGGTTTTCACAGAGGTCCTTTAACATCTGTAGCTACAGTGTGGCTACACTGTCCCAGGTGGCATGATGGGGACATGGACTTGACTTACCCCCCCGTCTACATTCTAGTATTGACTGATTTGTATTTTACTAAAACATACAAGACAGATATTATAAACATGTAAAAAGTAACACAATAATCAACAACAGTAAACTGTAAAAAATTATTTAACATAAACAATTACAATTTATACATGTTAAGTCACTATTTTCCAATGAGGTCCAGTTATGCTGGATTTAAAGAAGCTGGTTTGTTTTTGTATGGACTGGCCATGACCAGGTCAATTTACATACTCGTTTACTGTGTTATGCTCTTACTGAACTCCACTCTTTACTTGGAACTTAATCATGAAATTCAGAAACTTGCAATCAATTTAAATACCTGATAAGTACACAAGTAAGTATACTGATAAGATTAAATCAGGTAAGTATTGTTGATCGGGTAATCAACACTTGGCGCAATCCTTATCAGAATATTTACAAAATACAGTATCATGATAAATCTTAAACGTTAAATATTTAAGTATTTATTTTTACTAACTTATTAATGATTAATTATTAGTACATCCAATCATTATAGACTATAAGACAGAAAAATATACAGTGTGTGTGTGTGTGTGTGTGTTCCATCCCTTTTTCAAATAGAATTATCATTGTTGCCCACCACTATAGAAAAATTATTCTGATTAGCGCTTTCAAGCTTCTCAGGTCATCGTCAGATCGGAAATGTTGAGCATTTTTCTATAGTGGTGGGCAACAGTGATAATTCTGTTTGTGATTATAACCACTAACACAACTTTCTTCATTAAAATCCATCCCTTTTTGTCACAAAATGAAATCCTATAAATAAGCATGACGCACAAGGAGGAAAAATAATATAAACATATACTAATGAAGGGTTTAGCTACTCGGGCTATAGAAGAGACTGCTAATTACAAATAGAGAATCGTCCACGTAGTTTATAGATGTTAGAAATGTTTATAATTTACAGACATAAAATATTAAATACAAATTGGCTACACTCTTAACACTATGTACTGATATTTTTTTAAGTCTATATTTGTCATTTTATCTTTTTTAAAATTTATTATTTATTTAACTTATTTTTATTATACTATTTCATTGTATTTATTACTTTATGTTACCAAATTGTAACT
Source organism: Magicicada septendecula (assembly GCA_034769895.1). NCBI lineage: Eukaryota > Metazoa > Arthropoda > Insecta > Hemiptera > Cicadidae > Magicicada > Magicicada septendecula. The sequence goes on from CM068367.1 coordinate 88,315,877, forward strand.
ACAATTTCTTAAGTTCCTTGCAGATATTTCAAAAGTATCATAAAATAATTGGTTCATTTCATTATATATAGAATAAATGCATGTTTAATTTGTCTAATGGGAATTTCATAGGATTATATGTCAGACTCCAGGTATGACATTTTGACAGTTCAATTCCTGACAATGCAGATAAATTAAAAAAATTATACACAGAAGAAATTGTGTATTATTTGAAAATTCTATTTGTTAAAATTGTAAATAATTTAATAAAAACATTAATTTATTTCTTTTAAAATAGATTAAATTCTATCCACTTTTTATAACCTAAAATATAACTTCAGTACTGTCCTTTAATTTTAAAAAGTGCATAAATAAAAAATAAAAAATTGAAATGAAATACAAACAAACTAAGAGAATAACACGGGTGTATGCAATTATATACTTGCACTTTTCCAATTAGAGGTTGAGGAAAATACATCACTGCAAATTAAACTGAAAACAGTTGGAAACTACAAATGCAAATAGTGTATGACTATCAATGTAACCTTGAGAAAGTTTAAGCGTGATTCATTAGCTGGCAGCTAATCTGCAAAACAATACAGTAGTAATCAAGAATGTGGTTTGAGGTCAGTTGCATCTGGCTGGAAGGCATTATAAAACTGGTTTCCTCTATACACCAATGTAAGTTAGCATCAGAGATTAACAAACAGGAAAAATTAACTGCGCTACACATTTGCTGTGTCTGCTTGCGCCACTATATATAGAGTGACACTGCAGTTGACTTGAAGCTGTAGCAGTGATGTAAGATGCTGTTTCTGACACTACTGGTTGGGTGTTTTGTTTTGGTTGTATCGAATAATCAAGATGATGAGAATTATCAGCATAAGCATGCTGATCATCACGTTGAACCACCATTAGTTCAAACAGCTGAAGGATGGCTAAGGGGCAGTATAATGAAAACTTACACAGGTCGCAAAATTTACGCATTTCGTGGTGTTCGTTTTGCTGAACCACCGGTTGGAGAGAACAGATTCAAGGTAACACTTTACTACCACTGTAAACACATAGTTTACTTAAGAATAAAACTACCTTACAAATACTAGACAGCCATTCAGAAAAATATATATGGATTGTTTATTATGCCATGTTTAAGTGTATAAGACTGATAGAAAATTATACAAATAATAATTTATAATATTATAAATCATAAAATTATAATTACTTCGGCGAGTAGCTGTATTTTATTTTTTTATCATTTCAATTGACCTGACATAAATTTTACTGAGAGTATCAGTACCATCAGAGGTTTATAAATGCATTAACAAATAATCAAACTGCTTCAAGTTAAATATAAAAAAATAATGGATAATCGAATTTGTTTTGAATATCAGAATTTGTTTTGAGTATGAAAAACTTTATGAATATAAAAAATATTACACATACAAACAAGTTATTACAAAAATAATATTAATAACATGTTTTTTTTACAAATACAAATTCAAGTTTCACAGCTTTATATACACATTTTGAGAGACCACAAGTTAATTTAATAATGAATTTAATAACATGAATAGAATCAATGATTTAAAACGAGATTTATAAACTTCATCAGTTTATATCAGTTGTCATAAAATATCAGTTTATATTTTATTGAACACCAAAGTCAGAGATTAATAATTGTTATAATTTGATGTAGATGTTTAGTAAAGGTCTTTTACTATACACGTTTATTTTATATATATATATATTTTCAATCACTTTCTGCTACAGTCCGTGTTTCTTGATGTATTAATACATTTAATATTTATAATTAAATTTACCTCAAGATGTTATTTTTCTATTTGGTACATGTTTCGAGAGTTCCTGTTCTCTCATCTTCAGCCTTCGCGATCTTGTTTGATCAGAAAATCGCAAACAAGATCGTGAAGGCTGAAGATGAGAGAACAGGAACTCTCAAAACATGTACCAAATAGAAAAATAACATCTTGAGGTAAATTTAATTATAAATATTAAATGTATATATATATATATATATATATATATATATATATATATATTTGTAGACAACTCAATGAGGATTATTTCACAATTTGTATATCATATATATGTTATTAAATAATAATTTTATCTGCAAATATTTTGCTGATTTTTTATTGTTGTATTTCAACCTGATGCATGTTTCACAGAATAAATTTGTATTATCAGAGGTTTCTATCAAATAATGAATAATCAATTCAAAAACAAAATCAATATTGTAATTAAATATTTAATATTTATACATACGCATACTATATGCAGACATAATTATCATTTAATAAAACACACATGTATATGCACGCGTCAGTAGGTGTGCACCTACAGTGACGTGTATACAGTGCAAATGATATTGGATTTTTAACTGATGATGACCTCCTATGAGGGTTATTTTAAGATCTAATAATGAAGCACATGCTTTGATTTGTATATCACCATCAGTACATCATCAATATAAAAAAGAAGTCACAAGGCGGATTTACAAAAGTTTATTTTCAAACAACATTTTTGAAAAGAGGAGAGAAAAAAGAAGAGCAAGAAGGATAATATTCTTTTGCAGTCTGTCAAAAGTACCTTTGCAGTCTGTCAAAAGTACCTATTAAATAAGCATACAAGTTTCTTTTCTAATCGATTTTCTGTATATATATATTACAGCCTCCAGTACCAGTGAAGCCATGGCAGGGAGAATATGACGCAAGTGTTGACAAGCTTCCATGTGTGCAACCATACCTTGAGAGTGTTGGTCCAGTGTCTGAAGACTGTCTTCATCTGAATGTGTACTCCAAAAAGGTAAATCTACTGGATCGCCTTAAAATCTGCTTATGTTTTTTACTATTTAACTGACGTTGTATGACATTTTTCATATTTTGAAGACAGTGTCTATAATCTAGGTAGAAAGACACAGCATGTACCATTTATGAGGAACACCAACTTCCCACTGTTAAAGTTGTATCTGAATAATGTCATATTTGATTGGCATCTTCTATATGATTGAATATAACAAAATGATATGTTAAATTAACAGAATTACTCATCTCTGGTAGATCATTTAGAATCAAATCAGAAAGTTAGTTTACTTTTATAAACTCTCGGAATTAAAAGAAAAATGTGTCAGAATCACAAAGAATATAGAGAATATATGAAACCACAGTGCAAAGTATCATGGCATGTGTTGAGAAGTCTGAATAATCAGTGAAGAAGTTAACTGATTCCGAAAGAAGCTACTATCACTGGTACAAACATATTTTAATTTTCATACCAATATGATTATGCATTTTATATCAATATACACTATTTTATTTTACCAATATTAAACACTTGCACTTCATAATTATAACAATATATCCAATACTTGTGACAGAAAGCAGCCATAGATGTGGTATAGACATCAATGTTAATAAAACAAAGCTAATGATTGTATCTAAGAACAAGTTCACAAATTGCACCCTTAATATAAACCAAAGGCAAGTTGAACGTGTAAGCCAATTTACATATCTTGGTACTATAGTCAATGAACAATGGGACCACTCTCAAGAAGTAAAGAGCAGAATTGAAAAGGCAAGATCAGTGTACACTAGAATTAGCAGTTTATTCAAAAGTCACGATTTAACAATAAACACAAAGATGAGACTTTTACGCTGCTACGTATTCTCGGTCCTCTTCTATGGTGTAGAATCTTGGACTTTGACTGAAGCTACATCTAAGAAATTGGAATCTTTTGAAATGTGGCTCTACCATAGAATACTGAGCATTCCATGGACAGCGCATATAACTAATGTTGAAGTTCTTAGAAAGATGAAGAAAGATAGGGAAGTTATTAACACAGTGAAGATAAGAAAGCTTCAGTATCTGGGACATCTCATGAGAAATGAACAGAGATTTTACACATTGCAGTCCGTACTACAGGGAAAAGTACTTGAAAAGAGAGGAGTTTGGTGACCGAGAATATCATGGCTGAGAAATTAAGGACCTGGTTTGGCATGAATGCAACTGACTTATTCCATGCAGCAGTACACAAAGTTAAAATAGTCTGTATGACATCCAACATCCGAAACGGATAGGAACTATCAGAAGAAGAAGATCCAATACCTAATTAAAATACTTCTACATTGCAAATTGAAACTGCCATTCTCAGATGTATCGATTTCAAATTGTGCAACCTGATCCAGATAAACTTAGAACTACACTTGCAACTTGCTACTCCAGCTGGCTGTGGGCAGAGTCACTGTATATTGTTTTTTTTTTTTTGTTTTTTAAGTCAGAATGTTATAATTATCTTCAATATATTTCAAGAAATTTGTGGAATCCTTATGCAATTTACATTACTTTCTTCTTAATCTAGGTTTTTAACATACTGTATTTAATAAATTTATAAATATAAATTGTCTTAAAATAATAATCCATACACTAACTTCTAGCTGGTCTGATATGAACAAAAACTATTACTACTGAACGTATCTATTATTATTTTACAAATGATTACTCAACGATTAGTGAATTATATGGTGAAGAAGCTGCAAAAGTTCAACCATATGTGTGGGACCATCAAGGGAACTCTAAATCAATGAAGAAGGTCTACAAGGTCTACAGGCTGAAGTTCTACAAGGTCTTCCCTACACTTCTCTATGGGTCATCTGAGAATTGGACTTTAGTGAAGTCCCAGACCAGTCCTACTCAAGCAGCCGAAATGAGATTTCTCAGGCACATGGGAGGGTATACACTTCATGATTGTCAAAAGAAATGTCTATGTATATCAGGAGCTGAATATTATGAGTATACTTGATAGAATTGCCCAATATTGGCTAAAATGGTTGAAACATCTTACCTGAATGGGTGACTGCTGCATACCCAAAGAATTATGGAATTAAAACCCAAAAGGACATAGAGGTGTGAAGTGTCCTAAGTGTTAGAGTGACCAGCTCTAGTCTACCTCCATGGGGTCGGAACGAACCATTTTTTGTTGAAACCTTGTTGAAGATGATGATTCATCAATTCCTCTCATATCGTATTGTATAAATTAAATTAAATGATGTTTGGAGTTTTATTCATAGATAGCCTCATTACATTTTACCACCTTTTATAATTTCTACAACATGAATAAAAAGTACCAGCAAAGTATTCTGGTAAAAGAGATGGAATATTATAGAAAAAGTGGGGGAATTAACTAGGATCCAAATTGTCAAATGAGGAAATTGGATGAAGGATGGTAGTTAAAGTAGGTAAACTGAAGTATACAGGGGTTTAGAAACTATTATGGTATGGCCATCTTAGGAGAGTACGGCTATTAATAGAGTGAGAGAGTGAAGCACAAAGGGCAAAAGGTTACGAGGGTTTTGTAGGTGATCATAAAGGACAAGACAGATGATCCTCTTCAGAGACAGTATTAAAAGAAAAAGGATGGAGAACGGAGAGCCCAGTGAAAGACAGCGGAAACGATATGGGAAAACTGGACACCTCAGAATTATCTCTTGAGATCTGTAAGAATTGTCATGATTTATATGTGCAACCTCCCACAAATGGAGAGATCTAAAATGGGAAATACTGTACTTATGGGAATATGTGAAAAAACAGAGCTACAGAAATCTCTATCAACAACAATATTCTAACCACCAACAGAACATAATTATTTTACAAGAATAATAACACTTTCACTCTATTTTTTCTTCTAATCTTAATAAATGCCAATGCACAACAATAAGTAATATAAAAATATCACTTCTTTAAATGTTATTCATGATGTATTCATTATATTTTATTACAGTTGTCAGCAAAACACCCGGTAATAGTATTTTTCCACCCAGGAGGCTTTGTGTTATGGTCAGGTCGCAGCAGGTCATTTGGTCCACAGTACCTTCTGAATCGAGACGTTGTGCTCGTCACAACAAACTACAGACTTGGACCACAAGGTATGAATAAGTAAATGATCTGTACTTTGATAAACAGCATAATTTAACACTGTTATGGTAAGAATTAATAGTTTTTATCTGTAAATATAAAATTGTTTTGTCTGTTGCACATCTCACAGAATTACAGCTGCATCACTGGAGTCTGAAAGGATTTGCATGTAGCAGATATAATTTTGTAAAACGTAAGATGGACAAAACAATTTTTATTCTTCAAAAGAAAACTGATTATTTTTGTGATTAGTGGGATATAACTGAAATTTTTGAAAATGGGGGGCTACAATCTCTCAAATAATTTTTATGACACATCTGAAAGTTACTTATTGTTTTATTTAACAAAACTCTTGGTAACTGTATTTTTTCAATTATCTGTAAATATTTTTACCATTACTTATGACTTTTAATTTACCACTTGAGAGTGGTATGTATAATAAAGTGAAAATAATGGCAGAGGATAGAATTTCAGAAAAACAGTTTTTAATTGATATGTATTTTGTATAAAGAAGTCATGACTGTATGGAGTTGTGAGAAAAAGTTAAAATTCCCATGAGCACTCCAGATTGTGTGTTTGGACTTTTTAATTATAACCCTTTGTGGAGGGATAGACCATATGCTATTAATTTTATTATTAATTATACAACAGATTTCATCAATTAGATAATATACCATTTTTGTGGTAAAGCTGAGACTGATGACAAAGTTCATCTCAGCTTTACTACTGCAGATGTTGCATGGGTTGAATGGGTGAAACTTCTAGCTTTATTAATTACATATGAACACAATGCAACTTAAAAATGTTATTACAACTACTTAGAATAGAATATTATGAACTACTATCTACAGTTCCAAAAATTTGTTTATTAGAAAAATAATTTTTTTACTTTTAAGTTGAAATTTCCATTATCACCTTCAGAGTAATCAATTTGGCACAATTCTGGTTGATTTCTCATTTTATAGTCTTAACCGTTTCTGGGGGCAAATAAAATGTTTAAAATCCCAAAGGTATGACGCACATCATAATTCACACTGTCTTCCCAACGTAGTTTGGGTCTACCAACTCTCTTGATGCCATAGATCTGTTCTGTGAGTGCCGCCATGATCAATAGTACTGAATAAGTTTCTTTGTTGTTTGTCTTACTTTCATTGCATTTGTCAGAATGTATTGATTTGCCCCATATTACATTCTGATAAGTTCAGCTATCATGGATGGTTTACTTTCTGTCCTCAAGAATGGTTTTGTACATTTTTGTGATTTTCTGCACAGTCACATTTGAAAATAGTTGATTAGAGTGTTTGTTATCATTAACAGATTGCCACATGTCTTTAAAATCCATACTCTATTCAAACAGTTTTACTTCACTTAAAGCTTAGTTATCAAAAACCCTTTTCAGCAGTAAATCTCTTTTGGTTTCTGCAGTTTAATTGTGCTTGATACATTTGATCAATCCTCTGCAACTTAGCATCGTCCATTTTAGAGATTAGAGACTATATAAAATACCTTGAGAACAAAAGTCCCATTCTCAATAATATATGCATTTGGAGATATGCCAGTGGGGGGCAACTGCAAAGCACCTAGCATCAGTCCGGTCTTAAATAGATCTTTCATGCAGGCCACTAAAATTCTTGGAACATTTAGGTAGTACTTTGTAATTTTAATATCTCTAAAATAGATAATAAGAGATAGATATTTAAATTTTATGAATCAGGTTTTCTGAGCACTGGGGACAAAACTCTGCGTGGAAACTATGGAATGAAGGATCAGGTGGCCGTGTTGCGCTGGGTAAAGCAGAACATTGCCAAGTTTGGCGGTGATCCTGACAGTGTCACTATTATGGGATACAGTGCTGGATCTGCTAGTGTTGAATTACATTTACTGTCACCAATGTCAAAAGGTAAAATAAACAATACACAATGTTACATACATGTATTAGTAATAATTTATGTGTTTGGTGTATTTGGAATGTGCACCGTTACTATAGGTTTTGATAAAATTTTCATCATTGCTTAAATTTTTCAACTATCACAAAATTTTCAATATCTTACTACCTCAAACTTATTGTAAGTTTACAACAATTTGCTTTTTCTTTCTTTGCATGACAATTATATTGTGTTGTACACTTTTCACCTTGGCTTCCACACACTTCAGTCTTCTATTTCTTGAAGTATTCTTATTTCTATAACTTGATGTTTTACTATCCTTTCTAGAAGTGGTGACCCTAAGTGAAACATGTAAGACCTTGCACTTACAGAGAATCCATGAATCTGTCATATATTTTGAATGAAAATGAACAAAAATAACAGATTTTGTTGTCTGATACGCAGACACCTATATTGTTTGTGCACAACTGTAATGTTTATTTTGACTACCAGTGCTGATTGCATCTCAATTTTGAAGTCAGTGGTATAACTGCTGGGCCCGCAATATGGGGGGGGGGGGTTGTGGACTATGGAGGTCCACGCAAATATTTCTCTTTAATTTTTTAAGAATGGCTATAAACCATTCAAATTCCCCCATACTTAACACCAGAAACAAATGAATTTATTTGTTACTCTTATTTTACCAGTACCAGACTAGACTTAGAAGAAGAGATTTTAAACAGTCTTGAAGAGAATGTATTCTCTTTATATCACATAATGTTAGTTGTCACAGCTATAAGGAGGTGTTAGTACAGTCAAACCTCTTTATAACGAACCTCGATATTACGAAAACCTCGATTTTACGAATTTTTTTACTGCACCGTGACGTAATAAAACTATGTATAAATTTACCTCTATTTAACGTTTTCATACCTCTATATAACGAAATGGTGACACATACTGCATATCAACATACAGTAATTTTTACTCAATGTTTTGTAAAAATAATACCATTAAATTTAGTGCAAGACATCTCTGAGTTTAAAGGTAGTTATTCTTTTGATTTCTGTACCTAAATTGTACTTTTATACAAACACAAAGTATTCTTGACCACAGCCGAAAATGACAGGTTATTTTTATTAAAATTGTAAAGCGTACATTCCCTAAATTGTCTTACATTTGTACCGTATCACCCATAACAATAAAATCCTAAGAAAAGATTTAAACACGTGTTCTGCCGTTACCTGTTGGCACGGGCTTGACCTGGTCAGAAAGGGAGTTATTGTAAACCTATAGGCCTACATAGTAGCGGAATTCCCCAAAATCCATTAACTAACACAGAACACTGAAATAGACATAACAAACAGAATTCTTAGAATTCACTTGGCCCAGACATCCTCTATTGTTCAGTGCATACATACAGTTCAGCAATAACTTTTCCTGGGATTAACTCAGTTTGTCTCTGTCTTTGGATTGCGTTAGTCGTGTTATACAGGTTAGTCGTGTTAGTCGTGTACTGTTTCTGTAGTGTGCCGTATGCAATGTCAAAACGGAAGTGCCTTAGTGTTTCGGAAAAAATTAGCATTATACACGAAGTTGACAAAGGTGTTAAAAAAAAAGATATCGCACAAAAATTTGGAATCCCACCAAGTTCACTGTCGACAATTTTAAAAAATCGGGACGTGATACTACAGGAAGCAGACCAACGTAAAGAAAGTCTAGTGAGGAAAAACTTAAAAAGTAGCATGTATGACGATATCGATGAAGCCATTTTAAAATGGATGACGGTGATGCGTGAAAAAAAGCTTCCATTATCTGGGACATTAATTAAAGAAAAAGCCCTGGAATTTGGTGCTGCATTGGGACACAAGGATTTCCAGGCCAGCAATGGGTGGTTAGAGAAGTTTAGAAAAAGGCATGGTGTAATTCATAAAGTAATTTGTGGAGAAAGTGCAAGTGCCAGCGTAAGTAACTGTGAAAGTTGGAAGCAGACTGTGTTAAAACCGATTTTAAAAGAATATCCGCGAAAAGACATTTTCAACGTGGACAAGACGGGTCTATTTTTTAAATGTTTACCCAACAAAACGCTAACTTTTAAAAATGATCCGTGCTTTGGTGGTAAACAAAGTAAACTAAGAATTAGGGTGTTAGTGGCTGCAAACATGCTAGGGACTGAAAGACTTAAAATGTTGGTAATTGGCAAAAGTAAAACTCCGCGTTGTTTTCGAGGAGTTAAATCTCTAGAGGTAGACTACACATTTAACAAAAAGGCGTGGATGACTACTGACATTTTTACAGGTTGGGTAAAAAAGCTGGACAAACAAATGACCACACAAAAAAGAAAAATTGTGCTTTTTATTGATAATTGTACGGCTCATCCTGGAGACATTAATTCTGTATTAAATAACGTAAAAGTCGTATTCTTCCCACCAAACTTAACGTCAATTATACAACCACTGGATCAGGGGGTAATTAAAACTCTTAAATTGCACTACCGAAAAAGAATCCTGAAAAAAAATTGTTACCATTGTAGAGAACAACCAGACTGTCCCTGTTAATATTGTTGATCTCCGGGAGTGCATTTCTGAATTATCAAAAGTATGGACCAATGATGTTAGTAATGGAACAATATTCCATTGTTTTTGTAAAGCTGGTTTCAGTACCGCCACGACAGAATGGAATGAAGAAGATGATATGACACTAGTACAGTTAAGAAGTCACTGGAATTTTCTACAAACAACTGGAAATGTCAGTAACGAAGTTACACTGGAAGATTTCATCACTGCTGATGAACAGGTTACTGTTTCTGATTTTCCGGACGATGACGACATACTCCATAGTGTTAGCAAGTCCTCTGAACCGGTAGAAGATGATGATGACGACGACGAAAATTTTGAAGACCAGCAAGACAAGAGAAAACCTACCGACGACGAGGTTTTACAGTCATTTAAAGCAATTAGGCTTGCACTACATCTCAAGGACGAAGTACCTGACAGTATTTTTGAGTATTTAAATAGATGTGAAACTTTTTTTGAACGTAGTATCTTATTCAAACACAGAAAACAACAGAAAATTACCCACTTTTTCAAGTAACGAATTAAAACTGTATCAAAAATTATATAGCCTACTGTCAACATTACCGATCAACATCCATCAAAGACTAAAGAATGCATTAGGATTAGTGCTTTTTAACATTTTAAATAAAGTTAGTGTATTCATTTTTTGTATTATTGTTGTGAAAAAATTATGTGCTAGAAATAAAAATACAGTGTTAACCTAAAACTCAGTTCAACATGCTTTTACGTATAGCCTACAACCATGTACAAGGTAAGTCTTTACATGAAATAAACTCTTTATTCAGTATGTACTTATGTATTAGATTAATATGTAAAGCATGACATAAAAAATACATTTACTTTTTTAAGTGTGCGCTATTAAGAAAAATTACGTACGTAATATTAATTCATTATAGAACGTGAAACAACATTCATAAAAAAATAAGACGGGGAAATTCTTGTTATAAATGGTTTATACCTCTATATAACGAAAACCTCTATTTAACGAATTTTTTTCCGGGATTCTCAATTTCGTTATATAGAGGTTCGACTGTATTTTGACAATGGCATGAATTATGTAATGGTAGCAAGGGGGGGGGGGCTCAAATGATTCCTGTGATGAGGGGCCCAGAAAAAAAAGAGTGGGTGAAGTGTCATTTACAAATTTAGTAAAAATTTCTTATGACAGAGATATTGTCTTCATTTACAGTCTTGCCCATTGAAATAGAAATGGACTTTTTTTCTAGCAGTGATGTATCCAGAACTTCTAAAGGGAGGAGAATGGTTTTGTAGGAAAGTTTCTATACACTTGTTTTAAAACTTTCTTCTATGATTGTTTTATTTACAGAATGATTTTCTAGCTCTCTGAAAGGCATGATTCTACTACTCTGTTCTGTTGTGGATACAACAAATATACACTATAAAAATGTGTATGTAACAGTATTTCATACCACTCTCTCTCTCTCTCTCTCTCTCTCTCTCTCTCTCTCTCTCTCTCTCTCTCTCTCTCTCTCTCTCTCTTCTGTGGTCATATGTGTGACAACACTGTATTCAACTGACATCACACTGCTATGAAAGCAGTGCCACTGGTATCACTAGACTGCTAGACACCATCCACAACTGTATGAATCAAATACTAGGCAGTTCCTTAGTTACTTTATACACATCTCTACTGATATGTGTATTTAACAGTTTTACAGTTTATCAACTCTTTCTACATGGATACATTACAAGTACAAAACTTAATACGACTGTTGGTGTGGTCTCCCTCTAAGTGTTTATATTCTGTCTTAATTTTTTAAGACAATCCGAAATAAAAACTCACTATTTCTATGCACACATAATTTTTCTTCTGATAATGTTAATTTGCACAGATACTTCCATTTTTTTCTGAAACAAATTTAATAATTTTATAAGGGGCAGTCGTTCTCCCTCCCTCCCTCCCTCCTACCATCCCAGACATTGGAATACTGGATATATATATAAAACATAATAGGAACTATGTTTCAGGACTGTTCCACAGAGCGATAGCAATGAGTGGCTCAGCAACAGCATCTTGGGCTATAACTAGAAACCCAATGTACTTAGCGCGAGAAATGTCAAAGTACATTGGCTGTGAAGGTGTATCCACTTCCCAACAAGTATATGACTGTGTGAAAGAAGCTGATGCAGAGTTGTTGGCCAACCGTTCACTCAATATCAGGGTAAGAAAGTGAAGAATTTGTACTGTTATGCTCCTATATCATGAATTAATTTCACAGCATAAATACGTTCAAAATATGGAAACATAATCAATATACACAAAATTTTGATATTTTATAATGATAATTATAAATTATGTTTATGAGTCTCTTTTTGTGTGCGTGTATACTGAGTGAGTGTGTGTGTTAGATTGGATACATCTGGTGGGTCCAGACATGCAACAACGTATCATAACACAACACCGTTGCGTTTCATATTTAGATGGTACACTGCAACCACAACATCGTAATGTCGGAGCAGGACATCGGGGCATTCCGTTGCTTGTCGGTTTTCCAGCGTCGTATCAAAAGAATGTTGTGCACTGGCGTTACGCATGCTTTTTTAATGTCTGGACGGGACTATGTGACCAGTGCTTTATCAGATGCAAATTGGAGTGGACTGAAGAACTTACACTGCAGTTTATTGAAGTGTATCGCAGTAAAGTAATATTGTGGGATACAAAACTCGGTGACATTCTGGTAAAATTTTTCTGGAGCCTGCTTACAGCTTGAAATTTCAAATCTAAAAGTAACTGATTACCACTATACATTCTTCTATTATACAACTGCGTATGCTACCGTCGTCTTTCTCGAAGTTTCTTCTTTTTTACTAAATAGTCCATGACTATATAGGCTGTTCTAGCAATATCCATATTTTTGTCCTGCACACTACACATACACTACACCTGAACACGTTTTCAACAAGAACTGATGGCTGAAACGGTGTAGTGTTGCGAACATCTGTTACGTGAACGATGTATGTGTCACGACCATGTCTTGTTGTGATGTTATATCATGTCTGGATGCACCTTAACACGATGGAAACAGAATCAGTAAATACAGTATAGACACAAACATAAAAATCCATATAAAGTGAAACTGAACCCAAAACAATTTTATCCTTGTCTATAATATTAAAAAGCGACAGCAATATTTTGTCACCCTATCCAAACAATTTTCCTATAATTTTCACTGTATCCCCATTGTCTAACCTCCACCAGTTCCTATCAATCCTAACCCTTCTCATTCCTCTACCTCGCTATCTACGTTAGAGCATTTAAATTTACTTACTAAAAGAGAATTATAAGAACTTTACAGCAATATAAGTACCTACTGGGACATACTCATTATTTTTGTCAAACATTGCAGTAACATGTGGTACTATTACATGTAATATAGTGATAAATATTTTTACAACACAAACAAGCCACCCCAATACCAGGGATAAAAACAATGAATCAACTATATAAAATGTTTAAACTAATGAAAATAAAATGACAATGACGCGACAAATGACTACATGACCTAACCCAAGTGATTGACTCAATACAACCAAATAAAATGAAACCAAATGAGAAGGGGAAAACCAAAATAAAATGAAAATAAAATGAAAGTGAAGAAGGAGGAAAATGAAAATGAAACAAAACAAGTATAAAGGAAATAAAATGAAATCAAATAATAAGACACAAACAAATAAAATAGAATAGAAAAAGGAGAAATGTTACACTCAAATATAATAATGGAAACGAAACCAATAAAGAACAAATGTAAAAGATAATTATTATTATCGACTAAATGATCAATGTAAATGATAATTGATAAAACTCGATAAAGTAATGGAAAAACTAAAAGTACACTAACCAAAGAAATAGAGTTTAAATGTAATAAAGAACTCTATAATGACATGAACTTATTAATAGGATAAATAACCTTTGTAAAGAGAGAGATAGTGAGATAGTGAGAAAGTAAATATAAATAAGTGACAAAGAGAATGTAATGTTAGGGATTACCCACTAATAACACTTAAAATAAAATTTAAGAAGTGCAAAAGTGACAGTGTAAAACCCCAAAATAATGAGAAACCCTATTGATAGGTATAAACACTTAATAATCTGTGATGAACACTAAATGCTTAATGGTGAACAATATTAGTAAATAAGATCTTGTTATTGATAGCATTAAGATTAATTGTAAATGAAAGATACAATAGTATTCAGGGGAGGAATCCCAGGGAAGTTCAAAAGTTAGTGTTACCATGGCTAGAGAGTAAAGTTAATATAAGAAAAAATATAGTAAAGAAAATAAGAACAAAATCAATAAACACCCCATGTTCTAAGGGATAGTCAATTAAGTAAATTTAAATGGTGTGATGATGTTTATCACCCAAAAAATAAATAAGAATGAAACGAATTGTAAGCAAATGTTACATAATAACTGTTAAAGAATTGTTTAATTAAATCTATGAATAGGATATGGCTGAAGGAATTATACAGACCATAAGCCTAAATGTTATGTTTTATGTAATAGAGAGTAGTAAGTAATAGCCAAATTGTAAACAATGGCAAAATAAATAAATAAAAAGATAAATTAATACAAATCTAATAATACTGGAAGGGCAGTTAGGAAATAATTAACAAACCATAATGTAGAAACTAATGGGAACATACAATTATTGTAAAAACAGATCCAAAACAAATCAACAAATAGACAAATCATTTATAATACCAAAACAAAACATGTATGAGGGTAAATTAAAAGGTAATTAGTATAAAATAAATAAATATAGCCAATTACTACTTAGGCCTATGAAATGCCTAACTGTAAAAAAAAACAAATAACTACAAATTGTAAGAAATTAACAAGGAAATTGGCAAATCCAAGGCAAGTAACTAGTCAAGGATAATTTATGAATCATATTAAAGGATAAATGTTAGATTAAAGACTTAAAATAAGAAATAAATGTAATTAACAAATATCAACATAATTGTCCAAACAATAATACATTAGCAAACCCAACCTTGTGGGATGTTAAAATGATCTTTGAAAGAAAATACGAACAGTTGTGATAATATTTAATACATAGGAAGGAAGACGGAAGAATAATAGCACTCAGAAGATATTCAGTAATTTTGAATAACAATTCAAATATGATAACAATGGTTTTAAGTCATGATCAGCCAATCAGGAACAATCAGTAACCATGACAACGGAATGTTAGTTACAAATTTTCCGTTAACCCCTATTATTCCATAAGTGATGCTCTTCAGGGAAAGACGCCAGGCCGTGAATGACCAAAATTTTAATATAAAACGTTTAAAAAGTAATCCAAATTCAAAAAGATGAAGACTTAAGAAGTTGATGGAGGACGAGAACATTTAACTGATGCCTAGGACCAATTAAACCAATTCTAAATTAATAAATTTGAACAACTAACATGAAAAAGATGCCAGACATACTTAAGCCCCAAGATAATTGAAAATTGACGACTATTGAAGACCCCATTCCATTTCAACTGAATGACAGTTCACCTCAAGTCGACTGATTTGATACGTATTATTAAATTACCCGAATTTCTGAAATAAATTCTATTTAAATTTTTCTCACAGTAATCTGAACTCTCACTATAAACTGACGATATTATTTCTTTCAAAGATTAATAAAAAAATAAAACACTGAAATTTTGTTAACTAGTAAAATAACCTGTATGAAAATTACGAACTTTTGAAACACACATTATCACACTTCAGGAACAAATTATAATTACACATTATATTATTTAAGTACAAATAATGTAAGGTAGTGTACTTTATTGTAATCATTATTAATATTTCTTTCGTAATCACAAGAACCCAGGATCTGAACGAAATAAACTGTAAACAAACCAAGCAGTCGCCATGTTTGACTGAATAATTCGTTCAAAGTCGATTCGCCGAACCTTGAGATTTTGTCTTATAATAATTGCCGGTGCAAATTTGTTTAATAACAAAAATATAATTTTATATATTACTGAATAAATACAAATTGCAATAAAAGAAACTAGTACAGAGTTGTAACCACTGTTTTTATTTCATAGGGAAGTGCATTATATAAATTGTGTATTATTTACCAAAGAGGACGGTGAGCGCTCACGTCGGAAACTCTGCGAACTATCAGCGAGATTTATAAACCTGTACAGGCGGGAATAATCAAATTCACCAGACCGTCATAGCTAAGAACGCTCAATCATACTATTTGTTAATTTAATTGTTTTAATTAAACAATTTGGCGCCACCCAGGATTTATGCACACCTACGAAGAACAGGTAAGGTTCCCACATTAGTGTACTGGTAATTTGAAGGATCGCTACGGACCTCGTCAGTGCAACATATAAGTAATGACACCAGTGTGAGGCGAATACACAATACATACATTTTTACAGAAACGATAGAGTCTACGCGTTACAATATATAAATATACACTATATAAATAGTGTGATTTACAAGAAGTTGTCAATTTTCCATTGATGCTTATGGTTCCATGGAGATCTTTATTTCTATTGTGATCCTTTCTCATGTTTTTATACATTTCAGAAAAGTCACATAAAATGATTTAATTATTAGATTTTATATTTTTACTATACGCATATATTGAAATTGTAACAAAAAAAATAAATGCTGTTTAATTTAAGAAAGTTAGCAATCAAAAATGGCGGCTCAGTAGACCAGTGGGTATGGCACCTGGTCTAGAGATCCCGGCTTCAATTCCCAGGCCCGCACCATAAAATCAAGGTGCGTTTTTCAGCCTCCAGGTCGACTCAGCCTGTTGAAAATGAGTACCTGGGATAACATCCTGGGGATAATAATGGGCGGCTGAAGCGTAGTGCTGACCACACTGCCTTCCTTGTATGCCGTACGGCTCACATTAGGCAGCCTACCCTGCCTACTCTTAAGCTACTTCGGTGGTATACACGGGAGCCATTATTATTATTAGCAATCAAAAACCAGTTATTTATCTAAGCATAATACTGATTTAAAGTCTGCAAAATTTACCAAACATACATTATCATTTGAAATAATTTAATACGATTCACATTTATCTATGGATGCAAAGTATATCTCCATAGTTCTGTAATTTTATCTCTTGATAATTGGTACAATTATCGGTTTGATAAGATGAGTCTGGAGAATGAACAAGGTCAGTTATTTACTAGTTCATCTGTTAGTAGAAACATTTGGAGCATTAAAAACATAAGGTTCATACACTATCTATGCAATACGTCAGAGTCACTGTGTTTAGCAAAAACTGGCAAAATTCATCTTCAGACAGTGTGATAAGAATGTTACATTTTCTTATGTGTGTTGGAGTGTTCTATGAAGTAGTTTGATAGTAGTTGCACTGACATTTGACATTACAGTAACAAGTCATGAAGGGGTTATTTGATGTTTACAACTTCCTATGTCTTAATGCCTTTACTTGGAAGGCATCTGATGAGTCAACTTATTTATTAGTAAATAAATAAAACACCTGTGTCAAATTTAACACCTACTTCTCTCTCTTCCACCATCCTGGAGTAGGTGTAGACATCTGTTACAGTTACATAACCCTTATGTACATTGTAAATTTAAATTTTTTAAGGATTCAAAAATTAGACCACCATTTTCTGAACCTTCCTACATTATGACTACCCTGTGGAGCACAAAAAATATGCAGCCTTCAATAGAGTCCTTTCCATGCAAAAAACATGGTGCCTACATCAAGTCTTATATTCACTAACGCTTTCAAACAATGAGGACACCTTATGCTCAATTCATATATCCTCATTGCAAAGCATAACTAATCATAAGGATCCTTTGACCATTCTTAAAAATTTCATTTCTGTCTCATTTATTTTATTTGTATCTCCCTTTCGCAGACTTCATGACTCTTTACCATACAACAGAGTAGATACCGCCATAACCTTATTTTCTAATGTTCTTTGAATTGTGTCACAGATGGATCTAAATTTACTCGACTTGTTCACTACCTCTCTGTCTAGACACCATGAAATATTGGTTCTAAAATACTGGAAATCCTGTACTTGCTCCAAACAGTAGTCATCTACCACTAGGTGAGTCCTAGAGGTGGGTCAATATACCTATAACAGGTATTTTGGACCGATATTTTTGTGGAATGGATATAACAGTGTCTGAAAAGTTGAAATACCTGTTTCAATTACTCGCGGCCTCGTGGTTCTGAGTCTCAGGACCCCCTAAGCAACTAAACAAGTAAATGAGTACTACGAGTATTATGAGTACACTTGTACAGAGTCACTTTTTGGTGCTGAATACTTCATTCTGCATATTTGCCAGTTGCCATACAAGTACAAAATGAAGCAAAATAGTGAGGTTCAGAATATCTCTATGCCAAAGAGACGAAGCTGTTTTTAATAAATGACAAAATTCATACGGATGTTACATTTATTATCGTGTGTTATGCAGATATATAATACAGATTATATTATACTAGTCACCAACTTGGTAAATTTTGAAAAAGTGAATTATATAGTGTTATAGCCTACAGAGTGGCTGATAGGCCATATAGTACTTTTTGTTAATGTGATTTCGGAGATGATTTTAACTTCACTGCACATCTCATGTAAATTTTTTTGACATTCTTTGTTGTGCTATTACATACTGTAAATTTCATTGCCTGAGTTTCACAACTGATTTGTCTACCCAAAATGCAGTCAATAATTTAATATTAAATCTATGTCAGTTTGTTTACTCCTAGTAAAAATTAAATTAGTATTCCCAAAGGGAAATAGGCCTATACATTTTCTTGCTTCTTATTTTCTTTTAAACAGTAACAGCTTAATAAAGTCATAGTGTAAGGTAACACTTAATACTTTTAGTTTCAATTTATTTCGTATAACAAATTATATAATACAGGTATATGTATAATAGGTATATAATAACAGGTATTTGTATGTGTTATTTTTTCTGGAATAGTTTTGTTCGTACCTGTTATTTTCAAATACTAGTTTAGCACACCTCTGGTTCATCCATACTGAATAACAGTCATGGAATGCCATCACTTTCGTTTTCGGCAGGGAATTTTCATCTTTTACTCCTGGCTTACTCGGTGTACTTGAAATACAGCATTTTGTAATTCATCTTGTTTCTTACAGAATAACCTGATCTGTGAAGAGCATAGTATTCATATTACCTTTATCCCCCTCATGAACAATACCTCTCCTCCATTTTTTTTTTTTTTTTTTAGGATCTGGCGAAAACCACTTTCCTCACATGAATACAAATACAATCTGGTTGGCAAAGGCAAATACAACTGAAAATTAAAAAAAAGTGAATTGGTGTAATAATGTATGAAACCTATAAATCCAGCAAAATTATGTGTGTAGCTCATTTTTCTTGTTCTTCTTTCTGTGGCATGATGGTTGTGTACTGAATTCTAGCCTTCAAACATCTTTCTGGGCTGTAAGTCTTTTGCAGGACTTCTCTTTTTAAAAGTTCTTATGCGTGTCAAAGTGATGACTGAGGCCTTATTAGTAGATGCCTTATTAATGTTTTGTATAGTGTCAGTTCTGTTTGTTGCTTCATTGGCTTGGATTTCATAAGCTTATAGTACAGTATGAGTGAAGTTCTTGATTTCATTTTACAAGCATGTGTCTAATTTCCTGAATGATACCATTATTATCATTCAACTTTACTTCCTAGACACACAGTCTTTGACCACTTCGAACATGTCATATCCTGTACATTAGTAAAATGTCAGATCAGCTACTGAAAGACTATTGCAGGTGTAACAACAATATTTCCACCTCAATTTTGGAGAATCAAAACAGAATGAAAACATAATTCCTGCATGTTATGTTGACATAACTTACTGAAGGGTTATTCTTTAGAAACATGTATTTCAATAGCTACTTAATGTAATGGAATTTAACTTTGGATTATTTAATTTGTTTAAATTTAACTTTTCATCATCATCACCATCACGAACTAGGCCATGTGACCTATACTGGTTCCACAGATCATCTTTTACTTGGCGTAGTGTTCTGTCTTCACTTTAGATGACACTTAATGGATTATCTAGGCAATATGGAATCTTCCATATGACTGATACACTCCCCCATTTAAGCCCATATTGACTGATATAGGTGTGGCTGCCCCACCACTGGACTTACTCTACAAGATCCCAGTAACATCTTTCGATGGCATCTTCATACTCTAACAGATGCATCAGATATGATTATAACTTTTTCTTCTGAAAAATTATTTTAAACCGTAACCTCATAGACTTTATCAATGAGCTGGTACTGTGACCCATGATGAATATGGCTATTATTATTACTAATAGACTTATTTTTGTACAGTCAGATTATTGCAGAAGTGGGAGGTAGCCTACCAGCCTAAAGCATATGGTATATAAGGTACGCATATGCAGTGTAGCCAACATAAAGCTTCAGCCACCCTTTATTACTACAATCTGAGTTATATTGGGAACTAAAAAATACACCTTATGGGGTTTTAGGTGATGCGAAAAATTATGTGAATATTATGTACTTTCACCACTAACCCCACATAATGTAAAATTTTAAATATATTTAATTTTCTGGTAAGGCTCGAGTGAATGGCAAGCTGGAAAAAAATATAGAATACACAGATTCATGCTCACCTTTTTATGAATTCCCCTGGCTTTGAAAAAAAAAATTTTGAAGAGGTGGGAAGCAGGTCCTTTTAGGAGCAAAAGATTAAATGAAAAAGAGGGATTATTTGCATCATAGAACAGTAAATACTTGATGGCCGATAATGGTGGTGTGCATTTCTGGGCTCTTAAACTGTTCACATGCTGGCCATGAGGTGATGAGACATTCCCAGGCTCAGATCAAAGGTTGAGACTAGACTAAAAGCACTGTGCACAGAACAGCAAAAACACACAAAGAGCACTTAAAGCAGTCGAGCAGTTGCGTGAGTTGATGGTATAGCAGAGTTCGACTACATAAAATAAAATTTACGTGCTCCAAAATATTTAACACACCTTGATTTTCTGGCATGACTAGGTGTGATAGTCATAACTTTAAATTAGTAGACAAATGCCATTTCTACTGATCTACAAAACAAACTTGTAGATCACGATTTTTTTCTTTGCTAAACTTGTGTTGCTACTACTAATACTCACTTACACTTCCATGAGCACTTTCAAGCCTCTCAGCTCATCTTCAGATGTAAACAACCAAATAACTATAAGGTTGTTTCCATTTGAAGATGAGCCGAGAGGCTTGAAAGCGCTCATGGAAGTGTAAGTGAGTATTATGGTAGCAACACAAGTTTAGCAAAAGTTAGACTTAACCATTAAATTGTATTCATGATTTTTTCCACTGCAACACAAGCTAAAATACCTATTTGAAGTCTCCAAAAGACAAAAATGTTTGGTAAAGTACACATAATTTGAATGTATTATTTAGAATTTTATTTGAAAGTTGATTAAATTAAGATAAAATGTGTGAATATGTCTACATTTTCTATACAATTTCAGCCATGGAGAGGACCACCTTCAGTAGTATTTTCACCAGTGGTAGAGAAAGATTATGGAGATGGGGAAGAGAGGTTTCTAACAGATGAACCACTGGAGCTGCTGAAAAGAGGAGAAATAAACTCAGTGCCACTGATAATCAGTGTTACCGCAAATGAATTGGACTTTAATGCTTATTGTAAGTATAAATAAGATAACAAGAACAAAAACGTTTGTTACATTAAAAATTAAATTAATATTTATAAAATAACTATATAAATTTATCCTTACACATAGACTTTGGGAGCTGATCTTTTTCCCTGTTATAAGGATCAATTTTATTAACTCGTCTTAGACTTCGATGGCTACCAAATGTTTATTTAAAGTTTCCTGCTGTATAACCTTGATAGGGTTTAGAGTCAATGTAGATCAGAATGACATAATTTTATCCATACAGGGTTACATACATCATCACTATGCCTACACTTTCTATCTATTAAGATGTCCCCCACCCATCTGATGATAAACAATTCACCCTGAGCAATCCATGTCTGATGATAAACCATCGATCTACTTTGGAGTCACATGTATTGATCAATATGCCATCTTGACATATTTCTGCTGCAACTTTTTATTCCCATGTTTTTGTTACCTGCTGAAACCATGGGCATAACTTGGGGCCTAACTGGGGGGGGGGGGGGGAAAGCTTCATAAATTCAAGCGTGTAGTGAGACCATCTGTATAACAAAATATATTATATACAAAATTATAAGGTTTAGTAATAATTCTTAGTAAACGAGGGATAATTTCATTTCTTAATGATCAACAAACCTTTCTTCATAAGTTGTACTTCCAGTTATGTTTACCTAGAACAAATATACTGTAGGCCTATAAACATAAACAATTTCAGTTCTTCCAATTCTTATACCCAGTTTTCGTAAACGCATCCTCCCCCTTAGGCACACTGTCACAAAATGCTCTGCAGTAATAGCAGTAAGCCGAATCAGTCACAACACAAAGAAATTTTCAAATTGCCAGTCAGGCAATTTTCAAAGAAATTTAGCAGTGTTACTCCTTTGCGTTTCTTATCTCCCATTTCCCAGCACTTATCAACACAAAAACCAAACAATCACAACAATAACGAATTAAGAAAGAGACAAGCAATGTGTACTTTAACGGACTACGTATATGACCGAGTAACCGACCGCACTTATATCAGTAATCATTAACAAATAACAGTTCCAAACAACCATCTTTTAAGATTCGTGAACAAAGCCATCGACATCTTGTGGTGTTCCAAAGCAAGTGGTTGTTTGTGTAAAAGCCACGCATTGAATTGCAGTTAATTCGGCCTCTAGCGTTTGTTTTTTCGAACAGAAATATTATTTTGACGTGTATCATTAAAATCTGTCAAACATTCCCCTTACAAGTTTCTTCGAAAGAAATAAGAATAATAAATTTATGGCAACTAGTCATCTGATAAGAGCACAGACGTTGAGAAATAGTGCTTACTGTGCTCGCAAGAATAGAAACTGTCTCCTGTTTGACTATTTGTTAGTTTTTATTTATAAACAACTGGAAACAAAATTTTATAATGCTCGGAACATTGGGGGGGGGGGGGGCGAGTGCCCCCCTTTGTCCCTCCCAAGTTACGCCTATGGCTGCAACTATTTAGGGTTGAGTGCAAAGCACACAGTCTTTCAAATGCAATATAAATTTGAAGAAGTATGAAAACAAAGTAGTGTTCAAAAACTGACTTTCAACAGAACCATGAAAATGATTTAAATATACACAAAAACATCCATTTTCATTCTGTTCATACGTTACACACAACAAAATTCAGAATATTAGAATTCGTATTTGTATCATTTAATATTAAAAGTTTAAACCAATTTTATTCGTTCAAACTACAAGTTACTTCAAATTTATGATTTTTTTCTTACAAAATTTCTAGTGCATTATCAGAAAAACAGATACTGTAAACTTTAATCTTTATTAATAAACTTAGTTTTAGTTTATCATTTCATTTAATCACTTAGACTATAATCTATCATATATATATATATATATATATATATATATATATATATATATATATTGTTATGGAACAAGTATCAAGTTCAGTATATATAGTAGTATCGTATCGAAGTGTGATCTTCTATCAATTCTGCCCCAAATTGGGTTCGTTAACTTGTTAAAGGACAAGTAATACTAGTATATATTTAGTGATGTGTAGTGTGCTTGCAGATACGCTCCGGTATCTGCTATTATGTTGTTTTTATAAAACTGCTCCAATTATAATTATTAGGAGTTATTAGTGTGATTGTTTGATCTGTATAAGTGTCTGTGGATAATCCACTCTTTCGATTTAAATAAGTTTCGCGCACTTTTTGTTGTATGCCTCCCTCACTTACCACAAGTATCTGTTTCAGTCCTGTTCTGTGACAGTTGTTGCTGAAATACATACATTTAAAATGCACACAAATATTCAATTTGAATATTCAAAACAGTTAGTACACACAATATGAATGAATTAGCACATATATGTAATACTTTGAATTACTCTCTGTTTGAATTCTTCCGCCACCTTTGGTAGAACTGCTTTACAAAAAAAAAATAATTTAATTTATATTCGAAATGATACTCTTGTTCATAGGTAAATAAGTGAAGGTTTATTAACAAAATTTTAAAATGGTAAATTTCAAAAACAATCAACAATCATTTGGGCTAATAACCCTTTAAACAATAATTACAATTTATTAATTTTAACATAAAACTCTGTCCAGGCTCAATGCTGGTAGTCCTGTCTTCAGTACAATAATTTGAATTTATAAGGTTATGTTTTCTTGTTAATGTATTATCAGGTTGTTAGGTTCTTTGAGGATACATGATATCAGTGTCAAGATGTAATATAAATAGAATTAATAAAATTGAACAATGGTTAAAAAATAATGAATAAATATAAAACAATGAAATTTAATACCATATGTATGGTAAGTATGTAATTATCGTACGCTTGGATGCGCACGCACCTTATAAAACTCTATAGCAAGCTATAGACTCGTGGCTTGTACAGTTTCAATGTATCGTTTTATTTTCAACAATGAGTTTGAAAAATATATATTTTCAAGAGAAAAATTAATAAAATACAAAAAAAAACTCTTGATATGATTTCTATTTGGTTTGGAAACTATTTCAGAACAGATGCAACAGTTAAATTAATAAGCTACCGCTACCAATTTGAGGTTAGCTATCACAGGTAATACTATCACAGTAAATGATTTCTTAATGATTAATATTTCTTAATTTATATTTCTAAACATAATATTAGTAACCTTTTAACATGTTACTATTAAAATTGCTTTATACTTTTTACGTAAGTTAATGTTATTTATTTCAAACATCGAAATATTCAAAACAAGTTTAGTCAAAAGAGTGTCTAAACGTTAACTCTTGTAATTAGTGATAATTACTTTAAACATACTTTTTATAAGTATAAAATTAATTAAAATATTTATTTAATATTTTAATAAGTAAAAATTTACATTTCTTGAAATTCTAATAATTCCATTATAAGTTTGATGCTGCGCTAGTAATGACTCGCGTAGTATCAAAATGTCTATTTCAAAAATATTATTTCTGAAAATCAAAGTTATTTAAATAAAATAATGTACTCCCTGTTTATTATCACAACACACACGAGTACGACCGGGATTATACACTATCGTACTTATATTGTTCGGTAATCCCGCACATATCACTCGGAAGTATATTTGTTGTGTCAAGGTTATGTCTGTATATCAACTTAATGTCAATGTACGCGCACAAATTTGAAAATAATACTTTTTCATGGTGTCGAGTTGCGTGACCTCTTCGTCTGGAAGCTGTTCGTAGACTGTTACAATTTGCCGAAGCGTCTCTCTCGCGTCTGACAAAATGCGTTGATTTGATTGGCTGTAATACTATAGTCTTCACCCCAAAAGCCTTTGTTTTATAAAAATATTTGGTGTTTTACCAAATTTCGACTTTGGGTTCTGGTTTATGTGACGTAAGCACTAGTGTAAAAAATACTTGAAAAGTTAATAATTACAATAACTTCCTTATTAAACGTCCTATCGTTACATGAGTTATGTCATTGAATTATATACATTTTCTTCTTTAATTTAAGTCTAAACAACACTATTTTATTTACATTGCTTCTCTTAAAATAATGTTTTTTATTAATTATCTTGGTGTTTCTTATATTTATAAGTTTTTGACACCAGATTTAATTATTTGTAATAAAAACACTTTCTAAAATGGAGTCCATTTCTCACTTGGTTTGATTTGTTATTTTGAAATAATTATTTCCTTAACAATAGCTTATTTTAGCGTCATTAGGCGTCCATCTTGGTTTTTATATAAAAGTACTTAAAATGAATTTCCCTTATCTAATACAAGTAATCTTACAATCTAATAATACTAAAACGACTATTTACATGATTTCACACTTAAATATCCTTACATGATTGTATTAAATATAATATACACATTGTCTTATTCCTCTTCTACCTGTCTCATACAATTGTCAACATAATTTTAGTCTTTTCTAAGTGAATTATATTATGTATTAAATGTCATTAGTGTACATACATTGTACTTAATGTATTACATATATTGGTTAGCTTCTAGCTAGTTTAGAACCCTTCAATTCTTTAATACTGGGTTTGTTCCTATGGTGTCTCAACATAGTGGTCATTTATTTTTCATAAAAACAATAATTAAACTGTTATTGTTACATTATGTTTGTGTTTCTACATTGGTATTAGACATTACTCCTACTTTTGGTAATGTTCTCAGTTACTCTTAGATAAGTTTATATGTCATATTTTTCCAAAGTAACTTACTTAACATGGTTGGTTCATATCTGATTTCTGTCACTATGGTCAGTTGGTTTCTAATTATTTGGATATATACTGACTGTTTTTATAGTTCTAATCTGTTCTCAAAGTTGTATTGATTTTCCCTCTAACTACTGGTAATATTGTGAACAATCTGTGTTTAATCTTTAATATTCTATTTTCCTTAACTAATGGGCCATACAGTGGTCCATCTTACATCTGATTGTTTGTACATGGTTAGTTAGTTTACATTATTTTGTTTATAATACTGTTGTTATTATGTTAAAGATCTGTTCTCAAACCATTACCAGATATTAGTTTTTCTACTGGTAATATTGTTATTCACTTTAGTATTGGTTTTGATATAGCACTTTGCCTCTTTGAATTGGCATATTTGTTGCATCTTTGCTATAGCTGTTTGCCATTGCATTTGATTGGTTTTATTTATAGTTGTCTTGATTATTCATCTCTTCTTTCACAGCACTAACACTTAACTAAAAATGAACTTTTTTCATGTGAAAAACTTACTATTTTATTGTACGCGTTTCGGCTTAGTATCCGCCTTCTTCAGCTTTGGTAACAGACTGCCAGCATTTTGTAACGGTTGTGTGGAAGGTGAAGTGGGGGTGGTGTGTGGAGGAAGGGGATTGGCGCGGGGATTCAACTTACTGTTTGTTTTCTGTATAATTGTGTCAAAAAGTGTATGTGATTTATATTGTAATTGGTCATTGAGTATGTTGTTTGGTTGTGTTGTGTGGTGTTTATATATTTCGTATTGTTCAGTTGTGTTGAGTTTTTGACCTTTGGGTATGTAATGTAAAATTTCAAGATTAGTGTCTATGTTGGTGTAACTGTGGTTTTCTGTGTGTATGTGTGTGGCAAATGCAGAGTGTATATTGTTGTTGGTTAAAGCTTTTATCATCCCGTTATTCTGAACACTTAAAAGCTTTAACCAACAACAATATACACTCTGCATTTGCCACACACATACACACAGAAAACCACAGTTACACCAACATAGACACTAATCTTGAAATTTTACATTACATACCCAAAGGTCAAAAACTCAACACAACTGAACAATACGAAATATATAAACACCACACAACACAACCAAACAACATACTCAATGACCAATTACAATATAAATCACATACACTTTTTGACACAATTATACAGAAAACAAACAGTAAGTTGAATCCCCGCGCCAATCCCCTTCCTCCACACACCACCCCCACTTCACCTTCCACACAACCGTTACAAAATGCTGGCAGTCTGTTACCAAAGCTGAAGAAGGCGGATACTAAGCCGAAACGCGTACAATAAAATAGTAAGTTTTTCACATGAAAAAAGTTCATTTTTAGTTAAGAGTTAAGTGGTTTTATTTATATGGTTGCATTTTAATGCATTGTCTATTAGGATGTATTGTTATTTATAACAATTCCTTAATTGATATTATTGTTGATAATCATTTATTTTCATTGATATTTTTGGTTTTCTGTTTAACAGGTACCTTCTCTATGGGTTATGTAACAATGTACCATCTGTTTTAATGCAGTATGTCTCTACTACTTATATGGTATCAGCATGGTATTTCACAATAATATTTTACTTATTTTGTGACACATGTTTATACATTCCTTCTTAAACACTAATACATATCTTATTGTATTATTTATTATATCTTTCTAGTCATAGGTTGAATTCAATTCAATCCATTTTGTTTGATACAATGGTTTTTTATATTGTTGTCAGTTCTTTACCAAAAATAAAACATAGTTATATTGTTCTATTTTGTTTCATTTTGGTGGACTTATGATTATCTGTGTTAATCACAACTTTATTAAATGCGTCACACTCATTGTTCGTGTCTATTTGACTTATTTAACATCTTGTTGTTTTCATTGTGGAATTAACATATTTTCATATACTTATAAACTTCCTCACTATAATTGTTTGTGTGGTTTTATTAGTAGAAATAGTTAGTTATTCACATGTTTCACCTCTATTAAGTACGCACTGTTATTGTTTGTGTTTCCTTAAATGCTAAGCACTGTTTTTCATCCTCACATTTGATAATCATTGTTTCACTTGTCACTTATATAGTCTTTGGTACACGTGGTTTATGTTGATTTCTGGTATGATTTATTCATCTTCTTCTCTCTTCTGAGTCAGCTTTCTTGTCCTTCTTCTTTCTTCTTTCTTGTTATTTTCATCGTAGTCTTATTCCTTAATTGTTCCTCCTCACTTTTGGAGTTTGTTAATTCTTATTTAGTCGTTTCCCCTCACTTTTGGATCCTATTGGGTCTATAATTGGTATTTGGTTTTGGCTCATGTCATTTTCTTTCTTATTTTTCGTAGTTGATGTCACTAGGTTGGTATTATCTTATTCATAGTTGGATTTTCATATTAACACATTCGTAGATACACACTTTATATACATGGATTTACTTATCTAGATTTACATTCACATTTTTCTCTTACTTGCCGTCCTTTAGGCTCATTTTATGTAACTGCCATATTTGGTTATGTTACATATGCCTTCCTTTAAGAATTGATTAATTCTGAGTTATGATTATACTATATTTTTCTATGAAGAATTTATCAATTATTGTACATTCCATATTGATTTACATGTTTTTTCCATATATCCTTTCGCTTTCTGCTCTTTGAATCATATTTATTTCTTCTCTATGTAATTACTTCCCTCGTTTATTTAGTTCCCTAACATACATTTAGCTGGGGAAGTTTAGAGCGGCTCACTTTGGCTATTCGACTCTACTGGCCATACTAATTTCAATAAATATGGAGGCAAATCATCTCCTTTAATAATAATAAATGATTGCTGGCATTACTCTTCAGTCAATTCATCTCAAATCATTAATAATAATAATAGTGGTCGTTTTTCCGACAAATAATAAATATTCTTGGGATTAATTCTCGCATCTGCGGTTTGTACATTGTGATTCTCTCTTTTCTTGATTCAACTTAACTAATTCTTCACATATCATCGGGATATTTTGTTTTACATTTCCTCACTGGTATACTCTCATGATTTTCTTCGTTAGTATATTCTTTTATTCTTCTTCATCATAGATTAATCTCTTCATTCTGTGTTACCTTGAACGTTATTTCGTCATACTCTTCGTTCCAAATTCATTCTTCTAGATACTATGTATTAGTACATTCATTTTTTCTTTCCCTTTCCAGGTTTTAGTTGGTATTTGTACTTCATGTAGTGTTGGCTTTTCTTTATTCAAATACAAATTTGTCGTGTGTGGTTGTTTCTCTACAGTAATAGTGTTCATTTGGTTTATTCCTCCAACTCTTCTTTTCATTATAGTAGTAGTAGTACGGGTGAGATGTTGTTAGTTGTTATTCTACTGGTTGACTAGGCTCTTGGAAATAATTGGTGCCAAGGATGGTGTGTGTCGTTCTCGTATTGACATCTTTTTTATTTATATAGTAGTAGTTGATATTGATGAATACAATGTTCTGATTCCTTTACATAAATTCTCTGGGATCATTTTTTCCCACATTATAAAATGACAATATACATTCAATGTTTACTACATAATTACATAGTTATTTTTCATTTAATATAAATGTATAATAATCTTCATGATAATAATTCACCCTTTTTCTTCACTCAACATCTATTTTTATATCTTCACTTTTCATTTTGTAAATAACAATAATATTCATGGCCACATTTCATTTTTCATCTTAATATAGTCAACAGTTATACTCCTAATTATCTTTTCATTTTACACAACAAATATTTTCATCCCTTACATAGTATCAATAATAAAATAATTCTTATCGCTCACTTTTCACTTGTAATTTCATATCTTAATGGTTAACGTATTTTTTCATGGAAGTCTGATTATATGTACCCTTTATCTTTTTTGTAATAGGGTTTTGCAATTCATAGGTGTTGTTTAGATTGTCTTTTGTTACAGTATATGGTCCGGTATACAATAGTAGTAATTTCTTTGCAATGCCCTCGATAGTACTTGGGAGTTCTCGATTTTTGATTAACACTTGTTCTCCCACTTTGTATTTTATAATTTTGGGCTGCAATTTTTTGTATTTAATTCTCAGTTTCTGGGCTCTTTCAACCGCATTATTATAGAACTTGGTTTGGTCAAACTTGATCTCTGCACTTATTGGAAAGTTAATTATTTCTGTGATCTCTCGGGGTGGTCTTTTTTCATGGATTGCCATGTATGGTGTCTCCTCAGTTGACTGATGGTATGCGAGGTTTAAGAAGTCTTCAGCTGGGGACAAATATTCCTCCCACTTCCTCTGCTGGCTGTGACAGTAGGTTCTTAAAATCCTTCCTACTTCTCTCAACACTCTCTCAGCAGGGTTGCTGTTGGGGTGGTACACCGATGTTTTATACGTTTTGATGCCCAGATGGAGCAGTGTTTCCCGCCATTTCCGTCCTCGAAACTGCGTTCCGTGATCTGTAATTATTGATGCTGGTCGGCCCACTTCGGGTATGTATTTGTTTATAACTACTTCTAGTATCTTACTTGTTGTGGCTCGATTAAGTGGATACAGCTTCGTATATTTTGTATAGTGGTCAAAGATAATAATGATATATTTATACTGATGTCTTCCACCACTCCGTGGAAACGGCCCACAAATGTCCAGGAAGATTTTTTCTAATTTTGTCACAGATGTTATCGGTATCATCACTCCTTCTCTTCTTTCGTTACTGCATTTGACTAGCTGGCAAATATGGCAATTCTGTATATATCTTCTTACCTTCCTATTCATGTCAGTGAAATACACATGTTCTTGCAGTGCTTTTACCACCTTCACTGCGCCCATATGACCATATCGTATGTGATAGTCGATGGTCAACTCTCTCTCTAGAACCTTTGGGACAACTATCTTCCAGTCTTCACCATTTTTATTGCTTTTGGTGAACACTAACTGATTATGAATACAGAAATACTGTTTAATGTTTGCATCGTTATCTGCTAGTTTTTTACTAATTATCGATATTTTAGGATCTTGTTGTTGCTGCATAGCTATATCTGACAGTATTTTAGTAAGCTCAGATTTATTTTTTAGCAAGTGGTAGACCTTCGCGATGGTTTCTCTCTCTCCTTGGAACGTTTGGGCGTCGATGTTAATCCGGGATAACACGTCTGCAGCTGTGTTGCTTTTTCCCGGTATGTACTCCCACTGTATATTATACTCTTGGAGTGTGAGAGTCCATCTGGTCAATCTTCCGTGTTTCAATTTACAGTTCTTGAGGAATGAAATGGATTTATGATCCGTTCTTACTGTCACTTTATATCCCAAAATAAAGGTTCTAAACTTTTCGCAAGCGAATACGATACTTAATAATTCTTTTTCTGTGGTGTGATAGTTGCGTTCACACTTGTTCAACGTGCAACTTGCAAAATTGATTACTTCATGGTTCCCGTTTTGGTCTTCTTGATATAGCACGGATCCGAGACTCAAATCGCTGGCGTCGCAGTTCATGAAAAATTGTTTTTCAAAGTTAGGGTGATGTAACATAACGGTTTCTAGGAACTTTTCTTTAATTAACTTAAATGTAGATTCTTGTTCTGATTCCCATTTCCACTTTTCTTTTGATGAAAGCTGTTTTGAAAATCGAGCTGTTAAATTGGAATAATTCTCTTGAAATTTACGATAGTAGTTGCAGATCCCGAGGAACGATTGCAGTTGTTTCTTGTTCTGTGGGACGGGGAAACGCTGTATTGCCTCCATCTTTTCCTGGGACGGTGTAATTCCATGTTCAGATAGGTTAAACCCCAAAAATTGGACTTCTTTTGCTATTAATTGAGACTTATCTAACTTCAATGTAATGTGATTATCTTCTAATTTCTGTAACACCTGTGCCACCCTTTCACAGTGTTCCTCCCAATTGTTGGAGGCGATTAAGAGATCGTCAACATAGACTGTTGTAAACTGCAGTGTATCATGGCCCAGTATCTCGTCCATACACTTGACGAATATCGCTACCGAGTTTACTAAGCCAAACGGTAGTCTTTTGAAATGGTAATTCCTACCTTCGAAAATAAAGGCAGTATACTTCCTACTATTCGGATGCAGTTCAACTTGCCAATATCCGCATACCGTATCCCATATACTGTAGAATTTTGAACCATAAAACTTCTTTAAGATCTCATCAATTTCTCTAGGTGATGTCCTGTCGTTAATTATGGTTTTGTTTAATTCCCTAGCATCTAAACAAATTCGTACCGCACCATTTTTCTTCGGTACGGCGACAATAGGGTTGGTGTATGGTGAATTGCTTACTTCGATGATGTCATTTGCTATCAGACGCTGGATTTCTTCCCTTACTGCTTCCTTCAGCGAAAAGGCGATAGGATAAGATTTTCGTTTAAATTCGGTTTGGTCTTTGAATCTTAACTCGCATTGGAAATTTTTGATTTTTCCGGGCGTATCGGAAAATATGTGACGATACTGGCAATATATGTTTATCAGATAGTCCTTTTGTTCCCATGTCAGCTCTTGGTTATTTTGATTGGTCTTGAATTCTCGTATCTCATTAATCTTGGTCAACCATAATTCTTCCTCTGGGTTATTGTGAAGCTTCTTGTTGATGGCGCCTTCCTGATGTTGGTGGCCTTCCCTAATGTAATAGATTACATGTTCTGCGGGTGCCTTTTGATATTCTGTTAGCTTGGCTGTCCACTCAACTTCTCCTGTCTTCATTCTTACTGTATTTGTGTCCATGTTAATTATCGCAGTGTATTTCCTGAGTATATCACACCCAATGAGCAGGGTAAACGGTAACCCACTGGCTACGAGGAATATCATCTGTATCGTGTTGCCATTGCTGGATACATCAAGTTGCACTTATTGTCTAATCGTCTTGTTTTGACGTCCGGTAGCTCCAATGAGTACAATGTTATTAATAGGTAAAGTGGGTATTGTCGCTTTATTTTCATATTGGATTCTATCTAACTCCACTTTATCAATCAATGATACATTTGCTCCGGTATCTATCATTGCCGTTGCTTTTATGTTATTGACCTTTACCGCTATGTATGCAATTTCACTATTACTTGTATCGCTGATAGTATTCTCTTTTTCTTCCATTAAGTCTCTTCTAATATTTTTCAAATAATTATTGGTGTAAGTTTTGCGAAGATTTGGATGGTTTGCCAAAACTCTAGACCCAATAGTCCGGTTCAGTGAGGGTACTATTTGGTTTTTCACTGCCGGTTGGCGTTTAAAGGCAA
Organism: Magicicada septendecula; assembly: GCA_034769895.1. Lineage (NCBI taxonomy): Eukaryota > Metazoa > Arthropoda > Insecta > Hemiptera > Cicadidae > Magicicada > Magicicada septendecula. Next base: position 88,349,847 of record CM068367.1, read on the forward strand.
GTCACTATTCCCGTGCCTGTCTTGCGATGTCGAAGCTATGGGTTCTTGATTCCCATTTCCATGTCCATTATTGTAGATTGCTGTATTTTGCGTTGTGGTTCCTTGACTTCCATTACTGTCACTTCCGTTAGATCGGTATCCAGATTCCCGCTCCTCTCTATCGCTGTTGCTGGAGTGATTATGTTGATTAGGGAAACTCCTCCTTCCTTGGTAGTAGTTTCGACGATTTCCCCCTCGACTGGCTTGAGCATAATGCACTCTACGAAAGTGATTATTATGTTGGTTGCCATTGTTTTGTCTTGGGTGATGATTGGGAGCTTGATTCTGGTACGGCCGGTAATAATTGTTACCTCTTTGGTAAGCTGGCTCTCGCTGATATCCACCTGAATGCTGATTATTATTATTCCCTCTATTATTGACGTTGTTGCCCCCTCCATCTTGTCGTGGTATAGGGTGATTTTGGAATCTCGGTGGGTAATTGTGATTTCTTCCCGGGCTATTCCTTTCATTGGATATGCTGGGATTATTATTCCCAGGTCCTCCTCGATCATATGTCTGGTTTGGTCCTTGACGACTACGTTGGTAGTAGCGTTCTCTTTCATGGTTCTCCAACAGTTCGCACATCACTTGGACTGTTTTTATTTGTGCATTTAGCCTTCCTTGTGATATGCCTTGATTGAAGTGGTAGGCTAATTTCGTCACTAGGCATTCTTCTGGGATGGCGGGTTCAAGATTCCTCGCCAAGCAAATCTTTCCCAAAAAATACGTTGTCATTGACTGCCTTCCATGTATATCGAACCTCCCGTTTGTGATATCATCCCTGACGATGTTCTGGGTGGCTTCTGACCAATATTTTTGTTTAAACGCCACTTTGAAGTTGTCATAATTTCCCACTTCGTTACGGGTTGCCGTCCACCAATTGTCGAACGTGCTTTTGAAAGCTTCGTCTAACATTCCCTTAATGGTAGTCCATCTGCTCTCTCTGTTTTTACGTATGATTTCTTCCATCCGTTCTAAAAACTCTAGCGGATTTTTATAATAAGTCCTGAATTCAATCTGGTCTCTGTTGTCTAGATGGGTCAATCCGGATAGTAAATTTGGTATCGTTTGTATACGATGCATCTCATCGCGGAGGTCATCTAGCTCTCTTCGTTGACACTCGGTTAGTAGGGTTCTATCATCATGTACCTGCTGCTTAATTGCGTCCACTCTTCCAGATACTTTTTCACACTTGTCGGTTAGTGTTGACTGTGCTATTTTCATGTTGGTTTGTTCTTGTGTTATCACATTTATTTGTGTACCGTGCGTTCTCTCCATTTCGTTAATGCGTTTATTGATGTCCAACTCTGCTTGTGTTAGTCTCAGGCTGGTACCTTCTCCCTCCTTTCGTACTTCATCCATCTCAACGTTAACTTCAGTTGATAATACGGCCATGCGCTTCTCGATTTCATCGACATTTTCCTTCAGTCTTTTTTCTACCATTTCTTCTGTATCCTTAGCGGCTTCCTTCATCTTGTTACTGTGGATACTTATTTGTTGCCACATTCCTTCATGGTCAGATTGTATTGTTTCGACGTCTCTATTGAACTTAGCCGTGATTTCATCCATCTTCTGGTTGGCCTGATCCATTCTGACTCCCAACTCTGCCGATAATTCCTCTTTCATGGTGGCCATTTTCTTCTCCAGTAATTCCTCAGTTTTCTTTTGTCCATCTTCCATCCTCCTGTTCGTCTCCTGTATCTGGTTATTGAACTCTTCCCTTAATAATTCCATATGTTTTTGGTTCTCTCTCTGGCCTTCCTCTATTTTCTTGCTTAAGTCTGCCTTCAAATTTTGATTGTCCTCTTTGGTGGATTTCAGGCCTTCCTCTACTTTACTGTTTAGTGACTCCATCTTCTTGCTTAACTCCCTGGTGGATTGGCTATTTTCGTCCATCTTCTTGTTTAAGTCCTCCTTCATTGACCGATTGTCTTCCTTCAACGATTCCATCATTCGTCTCAGCCACTCTTGGAATGTGGACTCTCCTGTTGACATTGTTTTTTCTGGTTGGCTATCCTCCTGTATAATTTCTTGTGGTGTTATTTCTGGCTCCTCATCTGGCTGTTGAACCCCCTCCGCCGGTTCAATTTGTTTGTCTTTTACTTCCACTACTATCTCCTCCACGTCTTCTGTTGACATAGCTTCCTTCTCTTCTTTTCTGGTTTCCTTCTCTGCTTGCGCCATCCTTTTTCTTGACGTTGACCTTGATTTAGATCTTGATTTCAATCGGTCTGTATACATCTTGATCTTCTGATAATGGTCCTGCTGTCTTCTCACGAATTAGTATACTTAGGTTATTAGTTATTGTATATCTTCCTAACTCGTGCTCAGACGTTGGGCGCCAACTTGTTATGGAACAAGTATCAAGTTCAGTATATATAGTAGTATCGTATCGAAGTGTGATCTTCTATCAATTCTGCCCCAAATTGGGTTCGTCAACTTGTGAAACCCCTACTTCATTTTGAGTAGTTAAAACAAAAGAATATTTCCTTTTGTAAAGAGGGGTTACAAGTTAATTAAAACTAGGCTAAGGCCTAGAGAAGCTAAAAATTGCGCTGGATCCAGTAAGACGGGACTTGCAATAAAAACTCAAGAATTAAATAATTAACAATGGTTTTATTATTCTATCTCATAATATTAATAACAAAAAAACAACAGTAATTTAGAATTCCCCTTTTAAATGGTTAACAAAAAGTATACCCTCTCAACAAGGCCACCTGAATAATATAAACTGAATCCAAGAAAATAATTGCTATGTCACCATCAATGAATTGAAAATGTAAAATAAACATTAACCTCAAAATGAAACTCCCATTAAACTATTTCTTAAAATATAAAATTTATATTTTATGTTTCTTTTAAAATGCAGTATATAAATTTATGAAGGTAAATAATTTCATTCACAGTTACTATTAATAATTCAAATAATTATTCATCCAATTTAAATGAACTTTAAAGGTGACACTTACTATACTTGTTAAATAAAATAACTAATTTAAAGAAATGATCAGCCACGATTATTGAGATAGAATACTCGTCTACTGGTGTATATACATTCTAATAATAAAATCCCTATATCCCCCCAAAAGTACAGCAATGCATAATATTTATATATATATATATCCCCCAAAATGTACACAGAAATATACAGACATAACACGTTCCACAAGACAAATTACATATACAATAGTATACAAATACATAAAGGTCTCTTGCCACGCCCTTTTTTTTTTTATATTAGCCTTCTGGTATATATAAATTCTAAACTTCTGCTTTATAGGAATCCCAATTAGGATTAAAGATTTATTTCTATGAATGTACCCGCATGGTGTGGGTTAATTGCACGTCATGTGTATCATAAAGTATTGCATACAAATGTCCCCAGGACATTAAAAATTTAAAAGAAGTGCCTAAGTGGCTAAGTGCTAAAATACTTAATTAAGGTGAGAAATAAAATTATTTAAAATAATTAACGCCCCCCAGTTACCATGATTAATATAAAGAATTTATATAGACTAAAATAGGGCCAGTTAATGTAAAGAAAAAAAAATTGCACCATATTAGCACCTTATATAAAAAAATACATTTGTGTGTGTGTGTCAGAGACGGACATGTTTCTTCAATTTATAACCAGTCTCAACAAACTTGTTTCAACAACCTTGTTTCGACAAACAAGTTGAAAAGTGTTTCGACAGGCACAGCTTGGTTGAAACTAATTTAAAATAACACCTACCTCCCCAGTAATCTTTTTATACAAATGGCCTAACCTGATTTTAAAAATAAGAGAAAATATGTTTTTAATACAGAGTAAATTAAACTTGAGAAAATAATAATAACAAAACTGACTTTAAATCTGTAGCGAAAGTACTATAAAGAAATGAGTGGAAAACTAAGTTGGATGCTGTGTGGTACACATGTCAGTCTCTGAACTGACAATTAACTATACATGTATTGAAATTTACAATTAATACTTAGTGTTCACACTAAACTGTCCCTTCAATTAGGGATCCAAATGAAGGTATACTGGTACCATGTTGATTCTACGTGTGAATATAAAATGGATATTTTTCACCTGCTTTGTGTGCCCAGAAGGATGATCTTATTTATAGCGTGGCGATGGTGATTGGCATGTTGTTGCGGCCTGGTCTCTTCGGTGTCGAGTGTGGAGCTTTAAGATGGCATTTCGTTCATTGGCAGTAGGAGTTGTCTCTGTTCAGTGAACCCTATTGTCACACATTACATTTTTAGTGAGAGACCACACACAAATGCCCCCACTGTTTGGACACCCTCCAAAATACATAAATAAAAACAACACCTAGTTATGTTGTACATAATAAAACTTGGTAACATTATTTTGGCCAACATGCCTTACTTAAAAAGTTCTCTAACAATGATTCTTTATAACGCTTTATAACTTGAACCTCACTGAATGTGAGTTGCTTTCGCAATATAATAATTTATCTTAGCTCTGTGACATCTTATGAACTTATTACTTTGAGTGAAATTGGGGTTACCACGTGGCGAAGAATTTATTTAAAACACATAGTTTTTTACTCCATAGAATTTGAGAATACTACTACTTTGAATGTGACATGATTTACGTTTAAAACGTGCCTGAGTAAGTTCCCAATTATGTATGTATAAAGTTTTACTGTCATTGTAGCAAAACTTTATACCACTTAATGACGACAGATTGTGTAACAGGTTAAGTGCTCAACCGAATCTCGTTACATCGGTGTTAATGAAAGTGTAAAATGAAATATATTGTGGTTATTGTACTTTAGGTATTAAAGCCGAGATTCTGACACTTCAATACTCAAGTTTTATTGGTTTATAAAAACTTTACGAACAATTACGTCTTTCACCATGCATGATTCAACAAGTGGGGACTTACTCAAGCTTACTAAAAAAACATTTTCTCCTTTAACAATTTGGTACATAATTAATATAATGAAATCAAAACTTACCGCAGTCATTAAGAACCTATCTCATATTGAAAAGAAGTCGACGCAGATTTTCACACAAAACTCTCCACCGAAGAGATATTCACGATGTCGTGAGTTAGGCTTCCATATTGAGACAAACTATAACAAAAGTTTTCGTTCGTTGTCCGTTTGTGAGAAAATTCTCACCAGGCTCCAGCACTGTTGTTTAAAAACTCAGCCGAGCTGCTGGAAAAACTTGGTAGATGGAAACACCGGTCAAATGGTGAAAACTCGAGAACGGTAGCCTCTCCTATCCGCGGGTAGAGAGCAGCACACCTAATTACTTTAAATTTCGTACTGTCTTTACCGTCAAAAAAAAAAAATGCCAATACATTTACTAAACTCGCGCTGAATCATTTGACTCAGCACACCCTCACCCCAAAAGGGCAACATAGTTGCCCCAACGTTAAAGGCCAGGAGGGTACCCTGCAGTGTACCTCTCCCCAAAAGATACCGGTGGACGTCGTGGTTGGGTTGGCTCAGCTGAGCTTGCTCTCAGGAGAACAGAAATCAAAAAGGAAAATGAAAGAGACGAAAGAAGATATGTATTATGTAAGTGTGCGGGTGCTGCATGCTGACCTGATCAGAGTCCGCATACAGCACAAGAGAGAGAGAGACAGGAAAAGACAAAAGAAAGATTTCTACCTAGCTATGGATATTCTGACCTCCTGAGGCTTGCCCACCAACTGAGGCCCAACTTGATACCTACTCAGGACAACAACAACCCCCCCCTTTTCTTACTGGATTGGAAAACTCAACGCCAATGCAACCATCCTCATGCGACCCTCTCCGCCAGACCAACCCCACAGGACCGCCCCAATACGTCACACTCTCTGGTGACCACCACCTACTCCTCCTGCTGCCACTCACACACGCGTCCGAAGACCAAAACAAGGTAACTAATACCTTGGTATGTGAGCGCCCATAACTTTATTGTCCACATATGGACTGACCAGCCATATGCTAAAACAAGGCATCACATATCCTTGACATATCTAACTGGTCGTTAAAAAAAACATCCCTCTACTAGGGCGGACGGCCCCTATTAGCCAGACAGAGAAAACCGCATCGAGGGCACGCGAACATCAATCCCTTTACTTGGTCATCAATACTGCAGAACTAACGAGGGGGGTATACTTCAGTACTACCGCGTCGAACAACCCACACTTAATCTAACATAGCTACAATGGAAATCAACTAGGGAATGCGGCATGGCCAGGACTCTACAAAAATCAACGACAAACTACAACAAAGAAAAATGAAAACGACACTAAACTTACTACCCACGTAGTCACCACTTTTCCAACTAACTTCTCTCGGATATTTTTTTTTTTTTTTCTTTTCTAATTTTTTTTTTGCTTTTTCCTTTCTAATTTTTATTTGTTTTTTGGCTTTTACTTTGTTTTCTAAGGGGAGGGGTAGGAAAATTGGGAAGATGAAAAGGGCAAGGATCATTGAAAGTTCAACAGCTAGGACTAAGGTAAAGGACATGGTTCCCTCCGGTAATAAGGATAGGTGGAGAAAACCAAGGCTCGCGGAGGCAGGGGCGCAACCCTGAAGTAGATGGACACCACTGGGATTGTGGGGAACATCTACCCGCTACCCATCAACCGCTTTGTCTCACCCTTTTATGACGAACTTTAGGAACCCGTTCTTTATGACGAACTTTAGGACGCCGTTCCTTGTGGACATCACTCTCTGAGAAACTATCTTGTGTAGAGCAATACTGATTTATTTCATCTGAATTATAATCAAGGTAACTTACCTTTCTACGTTTACCCCGATTTGGATTATCCTCAACCTCTAACTCCTCTGCTTCTATCTTCTTCTCTTCTACAATTGCTTCTGGTTCTATTTCTTCCACCTCTTCCTTTTCTTCCTCTACATAATCCAAATCATCATCACGACACTGCACATCTTCATCTTCTAGTTGCTCACCTGGTCCACCTGAAACTTCTTTCCATTCCTCGGAATCCTCAACAATACTTACAGAAAGCGTCTGCACATCTTCACACACTACATCATTCTCACCCACAAACTCTACAACGCTGCCACCCAGTTTCTCCCCAACTTCTACCTCATCTACCTCTACCACACTTGCAGACTGGACATCCCCTAGTCCATCTGCGACCTCAGAAACACTTGCAGCCTCCCTAACACTTACACTTATACTCCCCTGCGTAGCATGTGCAGACCACTCTTCTGCCTCCTCCTTCGATTCCTCTTCTTCGCCACTCTCAGCAACTATAACTTCCTCAACAGTACTCAACCTGGAATCCAGCTGTCCAGGTCCATGTGCAATGTCTGAATTAACTTCTACTGACGATGGTAAAGCTCCCCCATCAAGTGACTTATCATCTTCCGGCGTAGGCGATGATGATGTTATCGGCTCTGGATCCACCTTGGGCAGAAATGGATTTACCGGAACAATTACTGCGACCTTTGGTCGGACCGTATTTGTAGCAACGCAACACCGGGCCATCTCCGCGAAATTCTCTGGACGATGCCCAAACCTTCCCAAACGGTAACCGTCTTGGGAATTCAGTCCTCCTATAATTATGTCTAGGACTTCGGTATCGGTCAACCCCAATCTTAATACCCGGGCAGCTTTTCGTATGTCCTGCACGTAGTCCCCCAACGGCTCTCCGTCGGCCTGATAACGATAGAACCAATCCAGCCTAAGCTTGGAACGTCGTGGAGGATACATGAAGTAATCCAACACTTCCGCATGAAAAGTGTCGACCGTGCCGCCCTGACGCCAAGTGTTGGTGACCTTCTGTTGCAACGTACCCTGGCAATACGGGTATATAAGGCACAAGACCTCCCCATCGGATATACCCGGATAGGCGGCCAACTGCAGGACAAGGTCCAAGAAAACCAGCAGCTGGTCCTCCTTAAATCCATCTATCACCGAAAATTTCTGGAGAACTGGGGTGAGAGGGTGGGGCAATTTCTGTTCCTCCCGGTGGTCGGGGGAATACAATGGCTGAAAGCATAGCGCCGCCAGAATTACACAATTCGCAAAACACTATCAACAAAACACAACACCCTACAAATACCTAACACCTATAAACATAATGACAATAATAAGATTAGAATAAGAAAAACTCACGTACTATACTTCCAAAGAGTAGACTGCGGGTCCACCTAACGATGCGAGAACTAGCCCACTACCTGAACAGCTTACACTCGATTACACCAGACAAAAGGAACGCGACACACACACAACACACACAACACGAAAAACAAAATACCGACCAACGAAAATTTATTTTAACCCTTTCTTAGGTTACCTCCGGCTACCATTTATCGGCAGAAACCGACTGCCGATCGGGCCATACCGCCTAATCACCAAAAAACGGCAACACCTCCCCAAACATGGGTAAGGTAAACTCAAACTAACTAAGCGCCGACTGCGATAAGTCTTGCCCAGGGATTTCCCCTTCTAAAATTTCCTACCACGTGGCACTATTCACTATGCAAGGCGGGCAAGTACATATACATATGTTTCAAACCTTAAAACTAACAAAATATTTTCAACCTTGGGATATAGGGCCTTGAAAATTTTTCTAAGTTCTATTTAAGAACTAAACATTGTGAAAATTTTAAAATATTTCCTAAGTTTGCAAGCCCCGTCACAACCCACAGGACCCTTGTCGTAAGCGCGCTCTGCTACCAAATGAAACCCCTACTTCATTTTGAGTAGTTAAAACAAAAGAATATTTCCTTTTGTAAAGAGGGGTTACAAGTTAATTAAAACTAGGCTAAGGCCTAGAGAAGCTAAAAATTGCGCTGGATCCAGTAAGACGGGACTTGCAATAAAAACTCAAGAATTAAATAATTAACAATGGTTTTATTATTCTATCTCATAATATTAATAACAAAAAAACAACAGTAATTTAGAATTCCCCTTTTAAATGGTTAACAAAAAGTATACCCTCTCAACAAGGCCACCTGAATAATATAAACTGAATCCAAGAAAATAATTGCTATGTCACCATCAATGAATTGAAAATGTAAAATAAACATTAACCTCAAAATGAAACTCCCATTAAACTATTTCTTAAAATATAAAATTTATATTTTATGTTTCTTTTAAAATGCAGTATATAAATTTATGAAGGTAAATAATTTCATTCACAGTTACTATTAATAATTCAAATAATTATTCATCCAATTTAAATGAACTTTAAAGGTGACACTTACTATACTTGTTAAATAAAATAACTAATTTAAAGAAATGATCAGCCACGATTATTGAGATAGAATACTCGTCTACTGGTGTATATACATTCTAATAATAAAATCCCTATATCCCCCCAAAAGTACAGCAATGCATAATATTTATATATATATATATCCCCCAAAATGTACACAGAAATATACAGACATAACACGTTCCACAAGACAAATTACATATACAATAGTATACAAATACATAAAGGTCTCTTGCCACGCCCTTTTTTTTTTTATATTAGCCTTCTGGTATATATAAATTCTAAACTTCTGCTTTATAGGAATCCCAATTAGGATTAAAGATTTATTTCTATGAATGTACCCGCATGGTGTGGGTTAATTGCACGTCATGTGTATCATAAAGTATTGCATACAAATGTCCCCAGGACATTAAAAATTTAAAAGAAGTGCCTAAGTGGCTAAGTGCTAAAATACTTAATTAAGGTGAGAAATAAAATTATTTAAAATAATTAACGCCCCCCAGTTACCATGATTAATATAAAGAATTTATATAGACTAAAATAGGGCCAGTTAATGTAAAGAAAAAAAAATTGCACCATATTAGCACCTTATATAAAAAAATACATTTGTGTGTGTGTGTCAGAGACGGACATGTTTCTTCAATTTATAACCAGTCTCAACAAACTTGTTTCAACAACCTTGTTTCGACAAACAAGTTGAAAAGTGTTTCGACAGGCACAGCTTGGTTGAAACTAATTTAAAATAACACCTACCTCCCCAGTAATCTTTTTATACAAATGGCCTAACCTGATTTTAAAAATAAGAGAAAATATGTTTTTAATACAGAGTAAATTAAACTTGAGAAAATAATAATAACAAAACTGACTTTAAATCTGTAGCGAAAGTACTATAAAGAAATGAGTGGAAAACTAAGTTGGATGCTGTGTGGTACACATGTCAGTCTCTGAACTGACAATTAACTATACATGTATTGAAATTTACAATTAATACTTAGTGTTCACACTAAACTGTCCCTTCAATTAGGGATCCAAATGAAGGTATACTGGTACCATGTTGATTCTACGTGTGAATATAAAATGGATATTTTTCACCTGCTTTGTGTGCCCAGAAGGATGATCTTATTTATAGCGTGGCGATGGTGATTGGCATGTTGTTGCGGCCTGGTCTCTTCGGTGTCGAGTGTGGAGCTTTAAGATGGCATTTCGTTCATTGGCAGTAGGAGTTGTCTCTGTTCAGTGAACCCTATTGTCACACATTACATTTTTAGTGAGAGACCACACACAAATGCCCCCACTGTTTGGACACCCTCCAAAATACATAAATAAAAACAACACCTAGTTATGTTGTACATAATAAAACTTGGTAACATTATTTTGGCCAACATGCCTTACTTAAAAAGTTCTCTAACAATGATTCTTTATAACGCTTTATAACTTGAACCTCACTGAATGTGAGTTGCTTTCGCAATATAATAATTTATCTTAGCTCTGTGACATCTTATGAACTTATTACTTTGAGTGAAATTGGGGTTACCACGTGGCGAAGAATTTATTTAAAACACATAGTTTTTTACTCCATAGAATTTGAGAATACTACTACTTTGAATGTGACATGATTTACGTTTAAAACGTGCCTGAGTAAGTTCCCAATTATGTATGTATAAAGTTTTACTGTCATTGTAGCAAAACTTTATACCACTTAATGACGACAGATTGTGTAACAGGTTAAGTGCTCAACCGAATCTCGTTACATCGGTGTTAATGAAAGTGTAAAATGAAATATATTGTGGTTATTGTACTTTAGGTATTAAAGCCGAGATTCTGACACTTCAATACTCAAGTTTTATTGGTTTATAAAAACTTTACGAACAATTACGTCTTTCACCATGCATGATTCAACAAGTGGGGACTTACTCAAGCTTACTAAAAAAACATTTTCTCCTTTAACAATTTGGTACATAATTAATATAATGAAATCAAAACTTACCGCAGTCATTAAGAACCTATCTCATATTGAAAAGAAGTCGACGCAGATTTTCACACAAAACTCTCCACCGAAGAGATATTCACGATGTCGTGAGTTAGGCTTCCATATTGAGACAAACTATAACAAAAGTTTTCGTTCGTTGTCCGTTTGTGAGAAAATTCTCACCAGGCTCCAGCACTGTTGTTTAAAAACTCAGCCGAGCTGCTGGAAAAACTTGGTAGATGGAAACACCGGTCAAATGGTGAAAACTCGAGAACGGTAGCCTCTCCTATCCGCGGGTAGAGAGCAGCACACCTAATTACTTTAAATTTCGTACTGTCTTTACCGTCAAAAAAAAAAAATGCCAATACATTTACTAAACTCGCGCTGAATCATTTGACTCAGCACACTTGTTAAAGGACAAGTAATACTAGTATATATTTAGTGATGTGTAGTGTGCTTGCAGATACGCTCCGGTATCTGCTATTATGTTGTTTTTATAAAACTGCTCCAATTATAATTATTAGGAGTTATTAGTGTGATTGTTTGATCTGTATAAGTGTCTATGGATAATCCACTCTTTCGATTTAAATAAGTTTCGCGCACTTTTTGTTGTATGCCTCCCTCACTTACCACAAGTATCTGTTTCAGTCCTGTTCTGTGACGGTTGTTGCTGAAATACATACATTTAAAATGCACACAAATATTCAATTTGAATATTCAAAACAGTTAGTACACACAATATGAATGAATTAGCACATATATGTAATACTTTGAATTACTCTCTGTTTGAATTCTTCCGCCACCTTTGGTAGAACTGCTTTACAAAAAAAAAATAATTTAATTTATATTCGAAATGATACTCTTGTTCATAGGTAAATAAGTGAAGGTTTATTAACAAAATTTTAAAATGGTAAATTTCAAAAACAATCAACAATCATTTGGGCTAATAACCCTTTAAACAATAATTACAATTGATTAATTTTAACATAAAACTCTGTCCAGGCTCAATGCTGGTAGTCCTGTCTTCAGTACAATAATTTGAATTTATAAGGTTATGTTTTCTTGTTAATGTATTATCAGGTTGTTAGGTTCTTTGAGGATACATGATATCAGTGTCAAGATGTAATATAAATAGAATTAATAAAATTGAACAATGGTTAAAAAATAATGAATAAATATAAAACAATGAAATTTAATACCATATGTATGGTAAGTATGTAATTATCGTACGCTTGGATGCGCACGCACCTTATAAAACTCTATAGCAAGCGTCAGACTCGTGGCTTGTACAGTTTCAATGTATCGTTTTATTTTCAACAACAGTTTGAAAAATATATATTTTCAAGAGAAAAATTAATAAAATACAAAAAAACTCTTGATATGATTTCTATTTGGTTTGGAAACTATTTGAGAACAGATGCAACAGTTAAATTAATAAGCTACCTCTACCAATTTGAGGTTAGCTAGCACAGGTAATGCTATCACAGTAAATGATTTCTTAATGGTTAATATTTCTTAATTTATATTTCTGAACATAATATTAGTAACCTTTTAACATGTTACTATTAAAATTGCTTTATACTTTTTACGTAAGTTAATGTTATTTACTTCAAACATCGAAATATTCAAAACAAGTTTAGTCAAAAGAGTGACTAAACGTTAACTCTTGTAATTAGTGATAATTACTTTAAACATACTTTTTATAAGTATAAAATTAATTAAAATATTTATTTAATATTTTAATAAGTAAAAATTTACATTTCTTGAAATTCTAATAATTCCATTATAAGTTTGATGCTGCGCTAGTAATGACTCGCGTAGTATCAAAATGTCTATTTCAAAATATTATTTCTGAAAATCAAAGTTATTTAAATAAAATAATGTACTCCCTGTTTATTATCACAACACACGCGAGTACGACCGGGATTATACACTATCGTACTTATATTGTTCGGTAATCCTGCACATATCACTCGGAAGTATATTTGTTGTGTCAAGGTTATGTCTGTATATCAACTTAATGTCAATGTACGCGCACAAATTTGAAAATAATACTTTTTCATGGTGTCGAGTTGCGTGACCTCTTCGTCTGGAAGCTGTTCGTAGACTGTTACAATTTGCCGAAGCGTCTCTCTCGCGTCTGACAAAATGCGTTGATTTGATTGGCTGTAATCACTATAGTCTTCACCCCAAAAGCCTTTGTTTTATAAAAATATTTGGTGTTTTACCAAATTTCGACTTTGGGTTCTGGTTTATGTGACGTAAGCACTAGTGTAAAAAATACTTGAAAAGTTAATAATTACAATAACTTCCTTATTAAACGTCCTATCGTTACATGAGTTATGTCATTGAATTATATACATTTTCTTCTTTAATTTAAGTCTAAACAACACTATTTTATTTACATTGCTTCTCTTAAAATAATGTTTTTTATTAATTATCTTGGTGTTTCTTATATTTATAAGTTTTTGACACCAGATTTAATTATTTTTAATAAAAACACTTTCTAAATAAACACTTGGAGTCCATTTCTCACTTGGTTTGATTTGTTATTTTGAAATAATTATTTCCTTAACAATAGCTTATTTTAGCGTCATTAGGCGTCCATCTTGGTTTTTATATAAAAGTACTTAAAATGAATTTCCCTTATCTAATACAAGTAATCTTACAATCTAATAATACTAAAACGACTATTTACATGATTTCACACTTAAATATCCTTACATGATTGTATTAAATATAATATACACATTGTCTTATTCCTCTTCTACCTGTCTCATACAATTGTCAACATAATTTTAGTCTTTTCTAAGTGAATTATATTATGTATTAAATGTCATTAGTGTACATACATTGTACTTAATGTATTACATATATTGGTTAGCTTCTAGCTAGTTTAGAACCCTTCAATTCTTTAATACTGGGTTTGTTCCTATGGTGTCTCAACATAGTGGTCATTTATTTTTCATAAAAACAATAATTAAACTGTTATTGTTACATTATGTTTGTGTTTCTACATTGGTATTAGACATTACTCCTACTTTTGGTAATGTTCTCAGTTACTCTTAGATAAGTTTATATATCATATTTTTCCAAAGTAACTTACTTAACATGGTTGGTTCATATCTGATTTCTGTCACTATGGTCAGTTGGTTTCTAATTATTTGCATATATACTGACTGTTTTTATAGTTCTAATCTGTTCTCAAAGTTGTATTGATTTTCCCTCTAACTACTGGTAATATTGTGAACAATCTGTGTTTAATCTTTAATATTCTATTTTCCTTAACTAATGGGCCATACAGTGGTCCATCTTACATCTGATTGTTTGTACATGGTTAGTTAGTTTACATTATTTTGTTTATAATACTGTTGTTATTATGTTAAAGATCTGTTCTCAAACCATTACCAGATATTAGTCTTTCTACTGGTAATATTGTTATTCAGTTTAGTATTGGTTTTGATATAGCACTTTGCCTCTTTGAATTGGCATATTTGTTGCATCTTTGCTATAGCTGTTTGCCATTGCATTTGATTGGTTTTATTTATATGGTTGCATTTTAATGCATTGTCTATTAGGATGTATTGTTATTTATAACAATTCCTTAATTGATATTATTGTTGATAATCATTTATTTTCATTGATATTTTTGGTTTTCTGTTTAACAGGTACCTTCTCTATGGGTTATGTAACAATGTACCATCTGTTTTAATGCAGTATGTCTCTACTACTTATATGGTATCAGCATGGTATTTCACAATAATATTTTACTTATTTTGTGACACATGTTTATACATTCCTTCTTAAACACTAATACATATCTTATTGTATTATTTATTATATCTTTCTAGTCATAGGTTGAATTCAATTCAATCCATTTTGTTTGATACAATGGTTTTTTATATTGTTGTCAGTTCTTTACCAAAAATAAAACATAGTTATATTGTTCTATTTTGTTTCATTTTGGTGGACTTATGATTATCTGTGTTAATCACAACTTTATTAAATGCGTCACACTCATTGTTCGTGTCTATTTGACTTATTTAACATCTTGTTGTTTTCATTGTGGAATTAACATATTTTCATATACTTATAAACTTCCTCACTATAATTGTTTGTGTGGTTTTATTAGTAGAAATAGTTAGTTATTCACATGTTTCACCTCTATTAAGTACGCACTGTTATTGTTTGTGTTTCCTTAAATGCTAAGCACTGTTTTTCATCCTCACATTTGATAATCATTGTTTCACTTGTCACTTATATAGTCTTTGGTACACGTGGTTTATGTTGATTTCTGGTATGATTTATTCATCTTCTTCTCTCTTCTGAGTCAGCTTTCTTGTCCTTCTTCTTTCTTCTTTCTTGTTATTTTCATCGTAGTCTTATTCCTTAATTGTTCCTCCTCACTTTTGGAGTTTGTTAATTCTTATTTAGTCGTTTCCCCTCACTTTTGGATCCTATTGGGTCTATAATTGGTATTTGGTTTTGGCTCATGTCATTTTCTTTCTTATTTTTCGTAGTTGATGTCACTAGGTTGGTATTATCTTATTCATAGTTGGATTTTCATATTAACACATTCGTAGATACACACTTTATATACATGGATTTACTTATCTAGATTTACATTCACATTTTTCTCTTACTTGCCGTCCTTTAGGCTCATTTTATGTAACTGCCATATTTGGTTATGTTACAATATATATATATATATATATATTGCACCTAATGAGGGATTTACTGAGTTATTTAACTTTTGAATATCAGATGAGCCTGTATTCTATGAGTTGACTTACATAAGGTAACTCGTTTTACTTCCATGTTCCGTAAGGAAATGGAAGTATGGTGATCATACAGAATCAAATAATTTTTTGCATATGTGGCCGAGTTTTAGAGGACTCAGTATTGATTTTGTTGAAGATCAGTTAAGGGGGGGGCAGGTCTTTACCTGCAACATTTTACGTTTTAACAAGAGTAAAGTAATTTTAATAAATTAATTTATTAATTATTTATTAATTTTAATAAATACAGTATCCTGAAGAGAATGTCATAATAACCCACTGTAGAAATGTAGATAAAATACCCTATAAATGAAAAGGATAATTGAAGGGGAGGGGTAATTTTTTGAAAACTACCTTTCTGATGTCAAATAAACTACTTCACTACTAAACTACTTTGAAGGATAAGATACCTTAGTAACTACATATAATAAAACTATTACTCAATAAAAGTGTAAATTAAAAATGGAGTTGTTCGGTTAAGGGGGAGGGGTAGTTTACCTGCATTGTTTTGTGTTTTAACAAGAGAGTAAACTATTTAACTTTGATAAATAAGTGCCCTGAAAATAAAGTCATATTAATCCACTGTAAAATAGTAAATGAGATATCTACAAATGGAGAGGGCAACTGAAGGGGGTGATTTTTTGAAAATTACTTTTCTGATATCAAGTAAGTATGAGTATTTAATTTTGAATGATAAGGTACCTTAACAATTACATATAATAAAACTATTACTCTATGAAAGTGTAAATATCATTAATGGTGGGGGATCAGTTGAGGAGGAGGGATGATTATCTGCGTAGTTCAGTTTCTTTATAAGAATAAAGTACCTAATTTTTATAGATAGAGTGATTTGAAAATAACATTATATTAAATGACTACCCCATAACAAAAATATCTATAAATAGTGAAAATAGTTTGAGGGTGGGGGATATTTTTTTTATAGAAATTATCGAACCAAATTCAAATAAATGAGTTTAAATATAAATCTGGGCTCCTAAACCTTTGGATATCCTTACAGGGTGGGTCTTATGAATACTTTCAGTTACATAATATGTGTTTCATCAACATTGATGTGAGGTTTGGGACTTCAATTTGGTGGCAACACTTTGGCACTTTGGAACTTGGCAACAATGTGCTGCTGGCTTAATAAAATGTGGAAGAACTAAACAGCTGTTCGGATAATCACTTTATTCTGTCTATAATACTACACACCTACCATAATTTTGGGATTAATGTCAGAAATAGATTTACATTTTGTCTCCCCCCCCCCCCCCATACAACACAAATTATTGATCATCATCACCTTCAGTGAGGATTAAACCAAAATTTGTCTGTTCTGATCCCAAGTAGATAAACTAGGGTGACTCCAGTGCTTCTTCAGATGTCCCACACCTCTCCGTCCTTTTAGCTTATAATACAATAGCTGTTTGCGGATGTGGCAGTCACCCATTCAGTTAAGATGTACCAACCATTTTAGCCAATACTGGGAAATCTTATCGAGTATTCTCACAGTATTCAGTTCCTGCCATACATCAACATTTCTTTTACGATCTGGAAGAGTATATTCTGCCATGTGCCTAAGAAATCTCATTTCAGATGCTTGAGGATAACTGGCCTGGGATTTCATTACAGTCCAATACAATGCAATTATTATTGTGTAATATTAAATGTAGTTATATAAATAACTACACACACACACACGTGCGCGCGTGCGTGCGTGATTGTTATTGCTTTTTAATAGATAATATACGTGTTTCTAATAATGTACATTTAATATTATTAATAAATATAAATATTGTACATCTATTTCATATTATAGTTACCTGCAACCTACAATATGTAAGGTAAGTGTACAGTATCCTATTATTATTATTATGTAATTAGCCTACAGTATTCTTTTTTCTAAAAGTACTATTCTGGTAAAAAGTATAGCCAACAGAGTATTAAATACCAAACTAAGTTTTATTCATTTGTATTTATTAAAAAATTTTTTTTTTGTATAGTCATTGTAAATAATGAGGAATGGACTCGAGAACTTAATGAAGATTTCAACAAAGTAGCACCAAAAGTGTTTAGGTACATCCGAGAAGGTCCTCTGTCAGTTAAAATCAGCCAAGCACTGAAGAAATTTTATTTTAATGATCAACGAATCGATAATGACACACGGATTGGTCTCGGACAGGTATGTAGTTTTCCATAAATAACAATACTTAAATTTTTCAACTAGCCATTGAAAATATCATATGAATGAATGTAGTACCACTGTTTGAAGTACTACTAATCAAATCTGAAGTAATACTGATATCAGATAAATATACTTATCATTATGCAAATCAGTGGCAGTTACCTTGAGAATTTATTCCTTCCGAATTTGTGCTATATTGTCCAGGCCATGTGTATTCACATCTGATATGTTTCACCTATCCTGCAAAGGATTTCTTTAAGCCACTCTGTAATACATTTGTATAACATATGTTTACTATAGGTCAACCTGAAGAAATGCATTGCAATGTGGGTGAAAGTCTGTAAACATATCTGTGTCAATCAGAATGTAATAAATAAATTGTGTGAATTTGAACTTTAATATAAACACTATACCAGCAGTGTGAATGGTATTAGTAAAAGAACAAATTTTAACAGCAAAAGCTTTAGAATCTTAGAATGCTAATAAATATGAAGAGGCATTCTGTGTACAAACTGTTGTCCAAACTGAACAAATGTAAAATTTCATATTGAATATCTACCTTATAACTTGCTATATTGTAATTACAATTTATTAAAATGATTACTACAGCTATTTAACAGTACTATACGCATAAAAACAAATTAGACACTTCTTAATGGTATAAACTAATTTTCTGTGGTAAACAAACTTACTCCATGAACTGTATGCTTAAACATACATGTAAATATCTTAATATCAATAAGAATATTATTTATCGATCTATTAATTATGGTTTCTATTTGATATCGAATTTTGGTCATAATAAAAATGCAGTTTTTATGCGATGTTTCGAGACTTGTTTAATCTCATATTCATGCCTACAACATGAAATATATTATTTGGTGTTCTGCCCTAAGGCAGGTCTTCAAATGGTAAAAACTCTCCAAGCTGTCGTATCGTATGCCAGTCTTTTTGTTTCTTTGTAACACCCTCTGATTTTAATGCTATCTATTAGCTTCATTCTTCTACGTCCTCTTCTTTTGTCTCCTTCTGACACCCTCCATGGCAGTTGTAAGCAAGCAGTCTCTTCTTAAACAATGACCTAACCAATTCCTTTTCCTATTTTCTATTACCTTCAGGATTCTTCTCTTCCCCTATTCTTCTTAAAACTTCATAATTCCTTACTTTATCAACCCACTTCACTTTTTCCATTGCTCGCCAAACCCACATCTCAAATGCTTCTAATCTTTTCTCATCCTCCTTCCTCAGTGTCCATGTCTCTGCACCATATAAAGCAACGCTCCACACATAACATAACATAAAATATCAAGTAGTGTGATTGTAATGATAGTTCTCATTGTAGTATATAAGTTGTATGATATTAACAGTGGTGTTGTGTTGTATAGAGTGATAAAATGGAAACTAATAAACATGATCCAATTTTGTTGTATAGAGTGATAAAATGGAAACTAATAAACATGATCAACAGCCTTAACACAACACGCTCATGTACATGGTCACACCTTCCAGTTCGACAAAGTAAAAATAATACATACAGAAACTAATCATTTCAAACAGCAGTTCCTTGAAATGATAACTATAGAAAAAAAATAAGCAAAATTTTGTAAACAAATAAAAACAGCATACAGAGCCTCGGTAAGTGTTATTCAAACCTTATACATTCCCAGAAAACAAACATAAAATAGAAATCTGAGAAGTCAACAACCCCATCAACCCCTGCTCCACTAGTACCGTTATACCTGGACAATGCTTTACTTTGTGCATCCACTCCTTCTCCAGTCACGTAATAGATTCACACACTGTCACTATGCAGTATACTAAGTGGAATAAAACATAATTAATATGTATCATAATGTATTTGTAGTGTAGTGTATAGTGTTATGTAATGTGTGTATCTGTGACTCACAACGATATACGTATGTAAGTACTGTCAGTTACTCTATATAACACAACACAACTGGTAATATCATACAACTTATATACTACACCTAGAACTATCATTACAGTTATACTACTTTACATTTTATGTTGTGGGCATGAATATGACATTAAAATAATCTCAAAATGTTGCATAAAAACTGAATTTTTATTACGACCAAAACTTGATGTCAACTAGAAACCATATCATAAAAACTGAAGAAACTCCGACAAGTGAATATTCTCTGATGATGGGCCATAAAATAAAGGTGTAACATGAAGTCTCGGTATAGAATTACCAGTACACTTTGTGCCGGTTTGTCAGCGAACCGGCGCTTGTATAATAAAATTATATATATATATAAAATAATTATATTTACGTCAGACGCGAAATTTTTAGCTGTGTCTTAATTCCACGGCGTAAATTAGTTATACCACGGGCGGTCATATATGCCCGCGCATTATGGTGGGGAGTATATGCGTGATTCGGTCTCAGCGCCGACATGTACAGAATTACGGAGTCTAGCTTCGCCGTCCGCTCTGGTTGCATCTGCGCCTCTCCGACAGAGTTGAAGTTTTCTTAATTGTCCTGTATCGCTATCCTATGGCTAGATAAACTCGTACAGATCTGCGGGCCCCTGCGCCAGACGAGGATCCGGCCCAGGCATGTCCATCTGCTCCTGAACTTATTAAAAGGCGCTCAACTTCACCTGTCGGAAGGAACGGCAAGATCACCATGCCTCAGCAAAACCCCATAACCTAGACGTTGGACTCACTCACCATCGCTTCATTTAAATAAGGTGATATTCAACCAGTTTATTATATTTTGGCCTACATAGAAAACACCTGTGTGTGCAGTTAACAATCAATAAAACTCATTGTATTTTGTGACACACCATGACATCTTTTCATCTTCATGACGTTCTAATTGGGCCCCGGCCTAACAGGACATAATTTGTGCGCGGATTTTTGGGGACTTTACGTACACAGTGTACTTACATTCCACATTAAGTGTAAGCCCGGGGGCTGGCATGTGTCCGAGGGTCATTAAATTTCAAGCACCACGTGTTTTTTTACTCGGATACTGTAAGGGGGGGTTGTTTAAGTGTTTGGGGACCAAAATTTCAGATATGTAGGTGGGTGCTGTTGGTGACAGGATGGGCCTGACCGGCTGGTCTGGTTCAGTTATAATTCCTGTTCGGTTATCTATTGTAATTACTGTTTTAAAACATATTCAAAATTATGCTTTGGGTCATGTAAGGGTTGGAAGTTTTTTTATTTAGTTTCAGTGGGGTCCCCTCTTTAGACCTTGGGTAGGCAGGTTTAGCGTGCTGATCTATGCAGGCCCCATGCACATGTTAATGTAAGGTCATGCTTAGGAACATGTCAGTTGCCGGGTCAAACCAGATTTTCTTAAAGATTTATAAATTATAATATCACAAATTTCATACATACTGTTCTTGTCACATAAAGGTTGTAACTTATATTTTTTTTAAATTATTTTTGTCAAACCAGATTTTCTTAAAGATTTATAAATTATATTATCACAAATTTCATACATACTCTTCATGTCACATAAAGGTTGTAACTTGTATTTTATTTTAATTATTTTTGTCAAACCAGATTTTCTCAAATACCTTGTAAATTATAATTTCATGAAGTATATACAGACGGTTCAAGGGCATTTAGAGTTCTAACTTGCATTCTGGCCAACCCAGTTTCTTGTGGGGGCACTATATGTACGTATACGGATATATATGTATTGTAGTTTGACATTTCCATATGATGGGGCGATATATAGAGAGAAAAAGATATATAGGCGGGTGGCAAGGCTTTCATGTAATAATGTTGTTGTTATTTATATTTGTGATATGGAACCTGTGTCTGTGATATGTGTATCTATGTCCGATTATGTGTTTGCATGTCAAGGGTCTTAAAAGAGTATTATATTATTTATATGTCATGTTTATACAATTCAGATGATGATTGATGCTATGTCCTTTTCTTAAATTATATGAATATATATGTATACGTACTGTTGAATTATATTAGCAAATTTTGAATTTCTATGAATATGAAAGTACTTGGGGAAAATGAATTCTAATTATTTGAGGATACATCAAATGTTGAATTATATTAATAATTTTTGAGTTACTATGAATATGAAAATACTTGGGAAAATGAATTCTAATTATACGAGGATACATCAAATGTTGAATTATATTAATAATTTTTGAATTACTATGAATATGAAAATACTTGGGAGAGGGATTATAATTATATGAAGAAATATTAAGGATTGAATTGTATTAATAAACTTTAAATTGAGAATCATATGCACATGTATAGAATGTGAAGTGTGACTATGTATAAATAAAATAAAAATAAAAATTGTTATTGTTGTTCAACAGCAGAGTTTAATTGCAAGTCCCGTCTCACTGGACCCAGCACATTTTTGGCTTCTCTAGGCCTTCTGCCTAGTTTTAAATATCTAGTGGCCTCTAAAAAAAAAAAAAAAAAAAGAGGGGTTACAACTTAATTATTCGTCTAATTAATTCTGTTGTATGAATACATTATTATTAATTATAAGAGTTTAATTACACAAGAAACTAGAAAACAAAATATTAAAAAATAACATGCTATTAATGACCTTGTCTGTTTTGCATTTAGTTGATAACAGATTGCAGACTAATATTTCCACAAGTGCAGGCAGCCAAACTGTTTGCTGAAAAGTCCACTCAGCCTGTGTACATGTACTTCTTCTCATACATCGGTAGATACAGTTTCAGATATATTCCTGGGACAACTACACCAGAAGGTATATGTCAGAAATTTTTAATTTGTCACTATAAACATGTATTAAATTTCTTAGAAAATATACTACATGAAAGATATAGAAAATATTTGTGAAATATTCTTACGTCTTCGACGCTCTCGAATGACTCTTGAGTTGGTCTTACAACAAAAAGCTGGTGTGAATATGAAATAACGTAGTGGACTGTATTTTTTTTGAATTAACTGTTTATTTAAATTTATGTGAAAATGATTGCATGGCCCGTGCAGTGTAGCGCGTGGCATACATTGCCAAAGTAGGATTACATAAGTACTGAAATGTATAAGAATAAATTGAAGTGTAATATTCCAATTTGAAAGAGTTAAATAGCCGCGGCGATGAAGGCTGTTGTCCGGTCAGAGTTTAACAGTTAACTAACTTGGACTGCTGCGAGCGTAACGGGACACGCTGGCAGCAGTTTAGCGGGGGGGGGGGATGACGTCACTGCACGAACCCGCTGTTTACATATGCAGTTATTACAAGGTACAAAGTTTAACATACTGCCCGCACAAAATCGGGCGATTTTGCGGTTTGAGCTATTATATGAATAGTGCATCATAAGTGTCAAGACATAATAATACATGATAATATGAGAATAAGAAAGACATAATAATTGACATTACATAATAATAGAATAATAACACCCAAAAATTCAATAATACATAATAATATGATACGGATACATAATAATACAATAATAAAAAAGGCATAATAATTGACATGACATAATAATAGAATATGACTATCTTATTAATTTACCTTATTTCCGTCTTGTGACTTATTTTTCCTGATGTAGGTTACTTTTGACACGTTTCGGAGCTCTTCAATGCTCCATCTTCAGAAAATCCGTTGCTTAGACTTTGTCACGTTAATATTAAAATCTGGTATTGAAAACATATGTACAGCACTAAAACATGTATACATTTACACGATGGTCACATATATGAATAATAATGATATACTTAAAAGAATAATGACCCCAAAATTCAATAATACATGATAATATGAGAATAAGAAAGACATAATAATTGACATTTGTAATTAAACCAAATTACAAATAAAAGATAAGATAATAAATTTATGTTGATAAGAAAAAATTGTTGTTAGTAAAAAAATATTTTTTTTGTTTAATTAATTAATTTAATAATTAATTAGTTTTATATTTTTTAATTACTTTCGATTAAATAAATGATATTTTGTATTTTTTTTTTAATTATTTGTTTCTATAGATAATCTACTTATGTAGTTGGATCTATTATTCTCTCTTCTAACTTTGCTCTTCTTCTTCTTCTTCTGGAATATTTCTTTTATGACTCTAAATTATTTTTAGAAGAAATAAATAACTAGTATTTACTATACAAATAATTATAAACGCTTGTAACTGAATAATTATGATGTTTATTTCTTAACATTTGAAATTATGCACCACTCTGATGCGCGTGGACCAGCATTGGTTGAGATTCGCTCAGGTCGATTGTGAACAAAATGACAAAGTATAATGCTTACAAAATTAAATATTTCGGATTCTTTTAACTGTCGAAATGGTCAGAGAGGGCAAGGAACAAGATACAATGCTTACAACTATCTTAAAATAAATTATTATTGCTGAAAAAATAACAGTATTATGAAAATTGTCAATTATTAAAATAAGATCGAACCATCCGTAGAATGACGTCACTGGCTCGGGAAGGCTGTGTTCCGTTCGCTGTACAGTAAATCCAGTATGGCTGCCGCTCAATTTGTCGACTTTCTGCTATACAACGCAGACGATATTCTTCTCCCTCAGAAATAAAATGAGAATTCCTTCCTCGGCGAAGTTGTAGTATCCCTGGAAAATTGTGTGAAGTGTTATTCCCTCTTCGGCGATGTCGTTCTGTGATTGTTTGTTGGTGCAGTGTTCTGTGTTCAAATATGTTGAGTCCGTGTCCAGTTAATATGGTTTGAAATTTTCTCAAAATGGTGGTTGCTTTCTCGTTCTAGTAACTGGTATTATTATTGTAGTTGTTCTGGCTCAGTTTGGTGTTAGCTATTAAATGTTGGTGTTATATTTCCTTTGGTAACCTCTGTTACACTTTTTGAGGTTGCACACAATGTTTTTTCACTATTTTTATATTTTTACGTTTCCGCCAGTAATTTCTGATCTGTTCACATTAACAATTAACAATAGACTGATGACTGAAAGTCGTCTTTTGTGGTAATTTATAAAATGTCTTTTTCCTCTTCCCATTGTTTTTTTACAAAATTACGTGTCTTGGATTTGATTTCAACTCCTAAACATACATTACAAGTTTTCCTATTTATTGCTGTAACTCAATTATTTATTAATTTTACGAAAATCTAACTATTCAGCAATATTCTTAAGCTAATTTTACATAATTTGATATATAACTGGGTCTGTTTTAAGTTCAGATAAGCCTAAAATTTACAATTTTTGATATTTATTGTAGGCCTTATATTTTTTACAAATTTAGTATTTAAATGGTTTACAAGTGTTTTTATGTTAATATTTCCATGAAATAATATTACTCACTCCATAATTATTGCTTGTTGTTAATAATTTGTTGTTATAATACACCAATATTGATTAATTTACTTTTTATTTGAGTTGAATACTCTTTAGGCCTAGTATTACTTATTTTCAAATAAAGTTAATTTTCATCTTTTGTCATTACATTTGTTATTATTTGTATCTGTACTGATTACATTTTCATATCTTTGTGTTGTATGGACTAGATTCTATTCATTATATTATGTAGTTTGATTGAATTTATTTATTTGAGTTTGACTCTATGATAGATGATTTTGATTTACAATGCTGGTTTGTTTTTCTATTGTGGTGTGTTAGTTAGTTTGCCTTATACTTTTTATATGGTTTACAATTTAATTAAAAAAAATATACAACATTCCTATTACCTACTTGCCTTCTCTGCCTTAACAAACTTGAAAATTATTTAACATTATTTTGAATACAATAGAACATCTTATTATCTATTAATTTTTATATTGGCTAAACATAACAAACATATCTTAAGCTTATTATTTTTTCATTGATATTATTTAACTATAATTATTCTAAAACATCCTATTACTAATAATGCTGTCAGTTATTCACTGTCCTTTGCATTTATTATATATGAATTGATAGAACTAAAAACATCTTATTTCTAATAACACTCTTCAGTTATTACACTGTCTTTGGTGTTCACTGTTTCTAATTTGATTACACTATTAACATCTTATTATTAATAATACCTTCAGTTATTACACTGTCTGTTGTATTTAGGTTGCTTTTTTGGTAACACTCACCTATAATAAAACATTTATATCTATTAATTTCCTCATTGCATCTAATTTTTAAAACATTCTTATCACTAATAATATTCTCAGTTAGTAAACTGTCTTTTGTTCTAATGCTAATTTTATCTGGTATCTCTCTACACTAATGGCAGTCTCTTTTTAAATAATTTTATTGTCTTTCACCGTTTATTTCTTATTGTATGTCACTTGTTATTCTTAAGTTAGGCTTACAAACTAGTTTACAGGTTTATTTTTCACTGTATTGTATCCTGTAACTTGTTATTTGGTCAGACAATTGTTCATTGGGTTTAATGTGTAAGAATAGGGTATATTCCTCCTCATAAGGTTTTAGTGGATATCCCATCTTGTTGCTATTCTTTTTGTGGACCTTGATATATTTGTCTCTTCCTTCTCATTATATAGTATTTCCTTGTCTTGTGGTTTCATGTCCTTTTCTCATTTATAACTCCTTATTCATTTGTCATTGGTTTAGTGTCTTGGGGTTTCTTTGCTTCTTGACTTAATAAATTTCCCTTATTCAAATTGTGTTTACCTTTTTTATCTTTTTTTCTTTCCTTTTTACTGCTCCCCAACCTACTGAGTATACTGCTGTTTATTGGGTTTCTATATAATTGGTTATTTGTATATGGATCAAGAGTTTTCTTTGTTATTTAGTTTGATTTTATTAACATTTTATCGACTTAATGTACAGTTTCTTTAGTTTAATCTTTAACCATTTATTATTCTCATTCACTATTGGCATTTTCTTCTTTATTCATGTTGTACTAAGTTAAAATTTTTAGTGTGATAATTCTGTTATGCTACACATTACATAATAATAGAATAATAACACCCAAAAATTCAATAATACATAATAATATGATAATAAGAAAGACATGATAATTGACATTACATAATAATAGAATAATGACACCCAAAAATTCAATAATACATAATAATATGATATGGATACATAATAATACAATAATAAAAAAGGCATAATAATTGACATGACATAATAATAGAATAATGACCCCAAAATTCAATAATACATAAAAATATGATAAGAAAGACATAATAATTGACATTGCATAATAATAGAATAATAACACCCAAAATTCAATAATACATAATAATAATATAATAAGAATAACAAATGGAAAGCATGCGATCGCCCGGGGTATGTCCCGGGCATGAAGCACGAGAATGCGATAAAAGTTTAAGTCAACAGTACATGTCATTTGAACGTTGTAGTGGGATTAATCTGAGGCCACTGGAAGTGGGCATAATTTGTGAATGGGCCTACGTAGGATGCCGTTTGCGGTGCGAACATCTGCTACGCGCACTAGGGAATCCTGCCCCAAATGGACCTGAGTGACTACACCGCGTTTCCACTGCAGGGGGGGGGAATTATCTTCCAAAATAAGGACGAGTTGTCCGGGAGCCAAGTTTTTTGACTGGTAACGCCATCTGTTGCGCTGTTGCAACTGGTGCAAATAATCCCTTGACCACCTCTTCCATATAGAGTGGGTGAATCTTTGCAGCAGCTGCCATCTACCCAAATGACAAATTTTGACTTCGGAATAGTCAGGTTCCGGGAGTGAAGTGAGTGGAGAACCAACCAAGAAGTGTGCTGGAGTCAAAGGCTCGGGATCCCCAGAGTCATTTGAGATGGCGAACAAGGGGCGTGAGTTGAGCCAGTACTCTATTTGAGTTACAATGGTGTAATATTCTTCAAACGTGAGAATGGTTCTGCCGACAACGCGCCGCAAATAAAACTTGACGCTCTTGACTCCACTCTCCCACAGGCCACCGAAGTGAGGTGCTGACGGGGGAATAAAGGACCATTTGATTCCTTGGGCAGTGGTGAAGTCCTGGGTGGTCTGTTCAAATTCGCTTGATTGGATAAGTTTGTATAAGTCGTGAAGTGTACTGCTAGCACGACGAAAATTTGTACCATTGTCAGAAAATATCTGTGAAGGGTAGCCTCTACGAGCTATAAAACGTCTTAAGGCTGCTATGAAAGCATCTGAGGTGAGATCTGAAACTAATTCAAGGTGAATGGCCTTAGTGGCCATGCATATAAATAGAGAAATATAAACCTTTGAAATCGATTTGGAACACTGCCCGCCCTGACGTATAAATACAGGACCGGCATAGTCGACAGCACATTGAGAAAATGGCTTAGAAGGAGTAACTCGGGAAGAGGGTAATTGACCTAATAATTGGCTTGAGCCCCTAGCACGGAATCTTAAGCAAGTGATGCATTTGTGTATTACTGACGTATGTACGATTTATCATTGATTATCCAGTATTTCTGACGTAGAGAGTACTATGTCAGTTGTACCCCTGCATGGAGTAGACGAAGATGCTCGCCTTCTATGATTAGTTTACTGAGATAAGAATGCGGGTGGAGAATGATTTGGTGTTTGCTGTCATAGGTGAGCTGGGAGTGCTGAAGGCGTCCGCCCACGCTTAATATCCCCGTATTGTCCAGAAAGGGGTTAAGTGAAAGAATTTTGCTATTATTAGGGATAGAGCATTGTGCCTCAAGTTCCTTGATTTCAATATTAAAGTGCGATCGCTGGGACTGGCGAATAAAAATCAAAAGTGTACCATGTAGCTCATGGGAAGTTAAAAAAGAAGTGTTTCTGTCAGCCATGGGAAGTCTAGAGTTCCGAATGAATCGAAGGCAGTAAGAAAATACACGAAGTTTTGAAAGCAAAGAGTAGTTTTCAAAGTAATTAGGCGTAGATGAAGTGGCAACCAGGGTGGTTTGGATTTGTTTACGTTTTTCTTGATCAAGATCGGGATGAGTGTAGGGTGAATGGGCATCGAAAGCACTGGTGGGCCATGATGATGATTCATTGGACAACCAGGATGGACCATACCACCATTGTGGGTGACAGTATAAAAGCGGGGTAGACAACCACGCGATAGGATGTCAGCAGGGTTGTCATGTGAGGAGACATGACCCTTTACAGTGAGTCGCTGTATCTCCACGACGCGGTTGGAAACAAATACTTTCCATCTGGAAGACTGCTGGTGAATCCAGTGTAAGGCGATCATGGAGTCGGAGTAAAAATACAATTCATCAAATTTATAACTCACAGCGTTTACAACCTTGGAAACCAACTGAGCCAATAAGAGACAGGCGCAAAGTTCAAGTCGGGGTAATGTTACTTGCTTTAAGGGGGCGACTCTAGATTTAGAGCATAATAAGTTTGATGAAATGCTGTGGTTTGAATACACCGTTCGCACATAAATGCAGCACGCGTAACCCATTACTGAAGCGTCAGCAAACCCATGGAGTTGAAATGAAATGATTTGGGAATTATTTAAATTCTTTACGGATCTTGGAATCTTAAAATAAGTGTCTGATATCAACTGAGCATAAAGTTCTACCCATTGATTAGATAACGAGTCTGACAGGGGGTCGTCCCAACTTGTTCCTGTTAACCACAGTATCTGCATGAAATGTTTGCACCAAAATGTAACCGGGCCAATAAGTCCTAATGGGTTGTAAATTCCAGCGATAACGGATAATACCCTTCTCTTGTTAAATACCTCCACTTCGAAATTTCTTTGAAAACTATATATGAAACTATCATCATTAATGTCCCATTGAATACCCAAAGTATGTATAGTTTGATTCTTGTTAAAGTCAAGGGAAGAGTTGGTGTGTGAAGTTATAATGGTTTGATCATTGGAAAACCACTTGTGCAAAGTAAACCCATATTGACTTAATAAATTTGTAATGTCGGACTTCATTTGTGATAGAATGTGTGGGTTATCTGAGCCGGTCATGAGATTGTCCACATAGAAATCGTTTGTGATAGCAGAACAGGCTATCGGGTGTTGAGTTTTGTTTTCGTGGGCTATTTGTGCCAAACATCTTGTGCCCAGAAATGAAGCGCTTGCTTGCTTGACTGTCCTCAAGGCGTAGTGTTGAAGCCAAACAATGTAACGGGGCTAAAAGGAGAGGGGTTTTTATTTTATTAAAATTTTATAAAATTATTTTCCACCTGCGGGGCCAGTCCCAGGTTAAATAAAAGCTTTGTCAAACAAAGAACAGTGATGTAGAATTTTGAACGTAGCCGAGACAATGGAATGCGGCATGTATGCAACAACGCAATACAATTCTAAGAAATCCAGTACAGTGTGACGCACACAAACGCACGAACATCAGCGGGGCGCACATACGACGCCAACAGTTTTGGGCCAAGCCGAACAACATATTGAAATTGTGAATTTTGTTCGCCACGTGTTCATAAGCGGGCGGAAACATAATTAGAGATCCCGCCCATTCGTGTGACGTGTAGAGAGGCAGTGTAATTTCGTCGACGTCCAACACATGTAAATCACACATATGTTAAATGAACAGTGATGAAGACTTTAACAGCAAAGGCATTGAAATTTCCGCTCTGTCCGAACGTTTGGAGGGGAGCAGTAGGTTAACGCTCTGCGCAGTTACCCGCCGAAACGACATCTTGCCAGACGTACACAGACTCGCGAGTCAGAAAATTTATTAACAAATCTTAAAAGTGAGTTTAACTAAACACCCAATCAACATGAACAGAGTGTGAGACATTCGTTAACTAGTGGTATCAAAATTAGCAGTGAACCCTATTCCGACAAAAAGTAAAACAACAATGGACTAAATTCAACTCGTGGTCGTCATGGACACAGTTCCAGGAAAGTAATCATTTAAACATCCACTAACAAATTAGAATCAATGAAAAGCGCTAAATCTAAATAATGGGGAGGGAAGTTGAATGAGTGTTGAGCGTGAGCATTACTGGGCCGTCTTGATAGGTTAATTAGTTAGTTTGGTCAGTTCTTTAAGTTACAGTTTGCAACTAGTTATTAACATATTGGTCATGTAAAAGTAACCCAAGGTTTTGTAATTTTTTAAGAAAAATAATCGAGATGCAGAGTAGTATTTTTTAGAGTCGAAAATGAATATTAAGTAAAGTTAAAAGAAAGTAAACAAAATTTGAAATGAAACAATATAACAAGAAAATTCAATGTCGCATATTGAGTAAATAAATACATCTATTTCTGAATATAATTGAGAGTATGATTTATTGAAGAGTGTTAACCTAAGTCACGCTTATTCTTCACGAGTTCGTGCGAAGAACCTGGGACCTGAACAAGGTAAGAGTTGCAAAGATTGTATTATTTTTAAATAAGTATTTGGTTATTAAGTATGTAGCTTCTCAACAATTCGTTGCAAATTAGAATCTTTGGGAGTAACTAAAATTTGACGGTACATTGTTTCAATGTCCGAAATGAGGACGTATCGGTGCGTTCTAAACCGAGACATAATCGAAAAAAGATCCTGCTGGACCGTGGGACCAACCATTAATGTGTCATTTAAGGACAAATTATTTGTTGTTTTGGCAGAGCCGTCGAAAACAACTCGCAATTTGGTGGTTATACTAGAGCCCTTAAAAACCGAGTGGTGCGGTAAGTAGAAGGTGTCTGACTTATTGACTGACAAATCGTAAGAATCAACCAAAGACATGTGACCAGAGTTAAATATTCCTGCATGAATTTACTATAGTCTTTATGAAGAGCAGGGTTCTGCTTGAACTTAAGTTCCAGTGATTCAAATCCGCGAATAGCTCCGGGAAGAGAATCGCCCAAATGAGAGTTGTATCCCCTGCGAGGTAGGGACACAACAAATCTACCGCTATTATTGTGGAAAGTGTTAGCGATAAGATGACTTTCGGATTCTGAGTCCTCAACTGAGGGAGTACGGACTGCAACGTCCTCCAATTGCCAGAAGTCTTTTAATTGCGATGAAATGGCATTGTTATCTTTGCACGCTATAAATGATGAAACAGGTTTTGTCATGTCGACATTAAAGGGCAGGTTACCAGCGAGGATGAATCCCAATTTTGTCTCCTGTATTATGGGAAAGTGTGGGCTGCAGATGAATTTGATAGGTTCAATCGATTGTAAATAGTACTGGGCACCAAGTAATATGTCGATTTGTGAAGAAAAGTTTAGTTGCGGGTCAGCTAAGAATATGTTTTTTGGTATATTTAGGGATGAAATATTAAACGATTCTGCAGGGAGATTATTCGTAATACTGGGAAGCACAGCGCAATGCACTTACAGATTGAAATCCTTGTAATGAGAATTCAGCCTTACCCTTGTACTAAAGTCAGCTTGACATAGGGAGTTGTTTATACCAGTGATGGGTATTTGAGACTTGGTTAATTTTAGACCCATGCGGTGTGTGTAACTCATGGTACAGAAGTTTGCTTGAGATCCTGAATCTAATAGAATTCTTACTGGATGTTTCCTACTGGCTTGGTCCGTTTTCATGCAGACAGCGGTGGACAACAGAATAGATTTATTTGTTTGTAATTTGAGGGAAAATTGATTATTGCCCGTGGTTCGAGTGTTACTGCCTGATATGTGAATCATTGTATGATGTCGTTTAGAACATGTGCTACAAGAAAACTTGGAAGGACAGTGTGAGGGCTCATGGCCTGGACGCATGCAATTTAAACAAAGTTTGTATTTGAGTAAAATGTTCTTGCGCTCAAAGGGAGATGTAGCACGAATTGTGGGCATTCAGACAGTCTATGTTTACCGCAACACAGCTGACAAATGTTATTGTTGATATTAGTATGAAATGTTGACCTAGTGAGCTCAATGGGTTTAATAGCCTTGCGATAGGGTATCTTATCGCTAACTTGTGTTCTGTTTGCTGAACTGGTTGATGCGGCAACGTTTTGCATTAATTGCCTTCTACTATTTAAAAATTTAATGAAATTGTTGAAATTAGGGAATCGCTCGTCGGATAGACTTTCCTTCCATAGTCGACATGTCTGGTTATCAAGTTTCTGAGTTAAATATTGAACAAAAATAATTTCAAAAGTATTTACAGGTAAACTCAATGAATTCAAAGCGTTTATATTTGCGGTGATTTCATCAATAAATTTTGAAATGCTGACCATGGACTCTTGCTGAATGGACTTCATGCCCAAGATATTCCCTACATGATACGCTGAGACAATTAATTTACTATCATACCTGCCCTTCAATAGTTCAATGGCTACCGCATAATTATCATGGGTGATTGGGAGAGACTTTATTACATTTAAAGCCTCGTCCCTTAGTGAAGAATGTAAATAATGCAATTTCTGGATGTCCGTCAGGTCCGTTCTGACGTGTACTAACTCCAAGAACATGTTGTAATAGTGCTGCCAATCAATAATGTTGCCTGAGAAGCAGGGCAATTTAATTGGCTCTAACTGAATAGGGGATGCCTTAATTGGCGTAACTTGCGCTTGATTTAATGGTTTTTTGCTCACCTCTTCTACACGTTCTAATAAATTATGAAGCTTACACTCAATAGTGCAGAGATCATCCTCTGTCTGAACCCTGTCACTTACCGATATGAAATCAGATTCATCAGCCTCAATTTGGGTCTGAATTTCATCATACTTCGCGGACAACTCCATCAAGTGACGAAGTTTTATTTTTAAAGCATGGTGATCATTTATTTCAGGATCGAAATTGTCCGTGAAGGTGTTTATACGGGATATAGAGGCTTTAATTGTGCCACGTTTTTTAATCAAAGCTTTCACATCAGTCATGATTGAACTGCAAGCTGGTGATCCGAAATTGATAAATAAATGCAGAACAGGTGAACAATTAATGTAATTTGAGTACTTTATCAAATTCTAATATAATGCAGCAGCCAGTGAGTGGTATATAACTTAATCTAATTCCTTAGATAATATGTACTTATTATTATTTTTTTTTAAATAGTTATATGAAAATTATTTGAAAATATGACTCATTTAACAATAAAAATATAAATATAGCTTTATTCCATTATTTAAGTTTCTGACTGATTTCTTGTAAAATTGTATAAGTGAAAATTTGTGTGAAAATACAGGTCTATAGTCACTTGAAACTGATTTCTGTTTATATAAAAATTATTTTGCAAATATTACTCATTTTTACTGTATATAAATTATATAAGTGAGAAACTATGAGAAATATAAGTTCATAGTCACTTGAATTATGAGAGTCCTCTGCAGGTTTAAGGTGGCTCCGTTGCCTGTCGTTTCCTTGGCGATCCTGTCCGGCTGGTCTTGGATTGGTGGCGCAAGTCTTGTTTCCGCTTGTCGGGTGATGTTTGAAGTTGTAGCTCTCTGTGCAGGCTTGAAGTTCTGATTTTCACTGATGAATGATGATGAAGTGGAATATCTTGTGGTCTTAGGAATGATGTCCTGTAGAAGCTTGTACAGCCAAGTATGAAGTTTTTTTTTTGAAAGTAATGAATGTATGCTCATGGCCAGCAATTTTGCGTTTGAGAAGATTCGGGATTGACCAAATGTTATTTGGGCGCGTTAAATGAAATATATATCCTGCCCGGAGGACTAAATGTTACGTCTTCGACGCTCTCGAATGCTTCTTGAGTTGGTCTTACAACGTGAAGCTGGTGTGAATATGAAATAACGTAGTGGACTTTATTTTTTTGAATTAACTGTTTATTTAAATTTATGTGAAAATTATTGCATGGCCCGTGCAGTGTAGCATGGCATACATTGCCAAAGTAGGATTACATAAGTACTGAAACGTATAAGAATAAATTGAAGTGTAATATTCCGATTTGAAAGAGTTACATAGCCGTGGCGATGAAGGCTGTTGTCCGGTCAGAGTTTAACAGTTAACTAACTTGGACTGCTGCGAGCGTAACGGGACACACTGGCAGCAGTTTAGCATCATTCCCCCCCCCCCCCCCCGATGACGTCACTGCACGAACCCGCTGTTTACATACGCAGTTATTACAAGCTACAAAGTTTAACAAATATAATCTACTCTATAACTAGAATTAAAGCAGTATGACATAACACCTCATAAAATTCAAAAAAAATTGTAATGTACAATTTTAAAAGAAATGCAGTATACATAGTGAAAGGATTAGAGAGACACTGAAGAACTTGAATTTCAGATTGTTCAGTGGTGTAATTATAAAGCCTGTAAACTCATACCAATGAGTTATTAATTATAGTTATTATAATCAGTGAAGAATATTAAAACAGATCTGCAAACATATGTGAATCTAATAAATAGTCCAAATTTGAACTTTAATGTAAACATAATATTGGTAATAAAATAAAAAATTATTATTTAAAAAGTGAGCATTTAGGTATGACACAGAATTACAGTTATAGTATTAACAGATGATTCACTGATAATGAGATAATTGTTTGATTACAAATTATATAACAGGTTCTCCCCATATACAATGTGAATTTTAAATATTGTGACGATGATACACAATATCATCACAGAAGACAATTTAAGACAACACATGTGTGCATGGGGAAGGTTTTACAGTACTGATTATATTTAAAGTGTTCATGTTGATACGAAAAGTAAAATTAGTCTGACATCTGACACCCATGCCAATTTAACAAAAATATTCCGGTTTGAACCAGGCCATATGTATCCACATCTGGCATATTTCACATCTCCTGCTGATTTCTTCAACCCACTCTGTAATATGTTTGTATAACATATGTTTACTGTAGGTCAACCTGGAGGAATGTTTTGCAAGGTGGGTGAAATCTGCAAGATGTATGGCATGACGAAGAAAAAAAATTGAAAGAAGCTGTTTATTTTATTCTTGTATGGGTGTTCTACTGTTAGTGCCTACTAATCTTAGACTAACGTTTATTTTCAAGAAGAGTAGTGTTTCCTTTTAGTTAATGGATGGACCTTGAAAACAGTAGGATAGAGGAATCCTGCAATCTATTCTCTGAGGAAAATATTTTGAAATATAAATATAAATCTATCCTAAACATTTGGTATAAACTTTAATAAAGAAGCACCACTTAGAATATATGGTTAATCCTGTCTAAGGATTCCTTAATACTGTTACTGACCGGTATTTTAGACTTGATTATGTTGTATGAAGTGGTTTGCATAAAGGTACGAAAATTGACTGGCTTCATTGTGGTAATAAAATATGGTTTCAACTGAAAGATGTTCCGTTTTGTTTTAATAAATCTCTTTTCTGA
Source organism: Magicicada septendecula (assembly GCA_034769895.1). NCBI lineage: Eukaryota > Metazoa > Arthropoda > Insecta > Hemiptera > Cicadidae > Magicicada > Magicicada septendecula. The sequence goes on from CM068367.1 coordinate 88,386,122, forward strand.
ACAATTCGAGACCACATAAAAGTTTTCTGATTATTTTCTTTTATTTACGTACTTTAAATTCACAATCTGTATAAGTTTATCGTCAGTGTTCTACTAAATGGTTAATGACTTGTAGATGCCTAACGAAAATTCCTCTCTAAAATAGTACGTTAAGTTACTTGTAACAGAAAAAAAATTAAACTTAAACACTAAATCTAATGGATAGGCTTGTACAATATATCTTTAAATAGCACATTTTACCAGTTTTATTGGAAAGTTTACATGCCAACTCAGTCATACATGTTCTAAAAGTATTAATATGGCGCTTAAGTAGGCCTAATTCATCCATTACTGATAAAACTTTCAGGGTTTTAGAGACTGCATGATTTTAAATGCCAGGCTGCATCGATTATAGTTATAAGCTTAAAATACTGAAGTCACTACAATTTCCAGATTTTAGTTACCAGTTTCTGCATACAGCTGAACCCCATTATTGTTTCATTGTAGTTTTATAAAATTAGGATTTTACACTATCATCTACAAAGATTGAGAGTATTTATCAAAAGGCAAGTACATCTGAAATATTAACAATTCATTTTATTTACCGTATAAAAATATTTTTTTCTTGTTTTGTGTTTCAGGTGCTGCACATCATGATGACCTAATATATCTCTTTTATATATCACGCTTATTCCCCGAGTTTAACGGTACAGACCCAGACACTCATATGGTTTACACACTGACCACTACTTGGACTGAGTTTGCTCGAACTGGGTAAGCATACTGCTGTTCTCTTCCATTACAAAAAATAGGTTGAAAGTTTAGTGCCTGTTTCAGTAGCCATCCCTCGCTTGCTTTCACTTCTGACATCATTCTTCCATTTCATTTAGTACAGTAACTGGTTGATATGTAATCCTTTTCACTCGGTTATTTGTTTTTACAGTTTTAGTCACACTTGGACATTACAATTAAACATTATTTTAGGGAAAACCAGAAAAAACACCCAAATTCACACACACACACACACACACACACACACACACACACACACACACACACACACACACACACACACACACACACACACACACACACACACACACACACACACAACTTAATACTAGACTAGTATACAATCAAGGTACATGGTTTTCACTTACTTGAAACTTGTTATGAGCATTTAGCTATATGTTTGTTCATCATCAGCCATGTTGGTTTTCAGTCTAGTGAACTATCTGTGTGCTGGCTGGTAGATTGCTGCTGTCCGCTTTTGGTTGGGTTTTGTTGTTTGGGGCTTATTGGTATCATTGTGATTGGATTAAACAGTGAACGTAACCAGTGAAGGGGTTCAATGTTTGACTGTTAAACAGTGAATATTCAGTTATGTTTTTGAAGTCTTCTCACGGTATGGACTGCATAAAAAAAATGTCTTGTATGACAATGTTTTGCTCATATTACAATGAATATCCTCAGGTCTAAGTGACAAAAAGGCCAGCAAGTGAACTCAGTTATATAGTGTAGAAGTGGCATTGGGTGGTCCAGTAAATGGACCCTGCCCTCTAGGTGTTACGATGTATGCATTATTTGTGTGGTCTGTCAACCCTCGTACAGTCAAGACAGAAAGTAAAGGGTATCAAGTTGTGCTGAACATGACTGTTTCTCTGTTGAGCCTGAGGATACACAGCCTTTTTGTCACTTAGACCTGAGGATGCTCTTGATTGACCATTTCTTTGATTAGAAGTGTACACTTCTTAATTTATGCATTTTAATTGATTACTAATTTATGTATAATAAAAATGTATATTGTTGTGTTGATTTTTGCAGAGTTCCCAGACTGCCTAATCCAAGCATAAAGTGGAATCCAATGACACCACAGCAGCTACAGTTCCTGGAGATTGGCAATGATCTAGAAGGACATCCAATCGCAAGTATCAGTCTGAAAATGGTCCCAGGTGTGCCATATCAGAATCGTATGGATTTGTGGGAATCATTGTTCCCACTGTCAGGTCCTCCTATGATACTATGGTAAAACTGTTATGCCACCATGTATACATATGAATAATTTATGTGTTTAAAATCAAATAAAGTATAATGTTGTAATACTGTAAACTTTGCTGTCTCTAATTCTTAAATCTTATGCTACCATACCAAAATCCGTAAGTCCACGAAAAATGATACTGAATGATACTGAGTTCCACAAATGGTACTGATAAAAGATGTACTCCATAACAAAACCAGAAAAAATCTCAGAAACTGTACAATAGTTTTGATTGTTTTATTTCTCAATCAGGTTCATTCTGTTAGTAGTTTTTTTAATTCTAACTTTCTCATAACTTGTTACAGAACTGCTAATTGCTTCATATCGGACAAGGCATTTTGGCATCATCACCACTATCAAGTCCTAAATGTCAACACTATGTCAAGGTTGTTGTTTAGGACTTGAAATTAGCAGAGACACTGACAGGCCATCTCCAGAATGAAGCAATTACCCATTCTGCAATAAAGCATGGGGCTACACTGAGAAGTTGCTGTGCAAATTTGTACTATGCTGCACCATGCTTTGGAAACAGTTATGCTTAGTGTGCGCAGAATAGAATGCTAAAAACAGCAACTTCATGCACCTCAGGACAGAGTGTTTTGTTTGGCTGTACTCTTCTCTGAGTTTTTGCGTTTTATTTTGAAATATTAGATAAGTTTTATTATTTATTATTGCGATTCTAACTGTTCCAATGATAAACTTAAGCAGTGAAGATTATGAATCTGGTAATCAGATATGAACCAGAGGTTGTGACTTGTTTGCAAGCATTTGATACAAGAAAATAGTTTCTTTGTGTAAACAACTACATTTTAAAAAATGTAAGAAATTTGGGAATTCACTCTATTACATGAGTTTAGTGATGACAATTTCAAATCAAATTTTAGATTGCCCAGAGTGCAACAGACATTGTATTATACTTGTGACTTCTCAAACCGTTGGTATGAACAAATAATTTCAATAAAATACTCCTTCTCCATCACTAAATGGATCATACAAAAAAATGGATTACTGAAAACAAAACAAAATAAGCAAACACTCTCTTTACTTGCAATCGACTGACAGAAAACAACCATAGACTGGTGGTGGGGGAAAGAAATCCTACTGGCTTTGCTTTGGAAGTAAAGCAAGCAAGGTCTCACAAATCAGCTTTGCACAACACAGTACAGCAGCCCTATACACTGCACAGCTTTTAGTGGAACAATCTCCCGTCACTGTAGCACAAAAATTCATTAAATTTTTCTAAACACAGCACAGCATTCAATGGCGGTCAGGCTTAAATAATGACAAAATTGTGATCCTGTTAAAGCACAATTATATGAAATGTAAAATTATAAGAAAATTACATATGATATTACATATTTATGAAAATTGAAAGATAGGATATTTAAGTTTGAAGAGGTAGACATCGGATAGGACAAATGAGAAAAGGATAACTGATCAAATAAACAGTAGCTGGATGCAAAGCCTACTTTAGCTTCACAAACCTACTGAAACGTGAACAGACTGGTCACAGAATTAAAATATAAATCTACAGAGGTGGAACAAGGACAGTAATAATGAACTGTGGAACCAAAGGCGCCTTAAAAAGGAGAGAAATGAGTAGCGAAAAAAGTTCAAAGCAAGGAACACAGAAGTTAATGAATAAGTACCAGAATGTAAAACAATTAAATGTTACAGAAGGAGAACTTGACAAGGTCTATTAAGGCAAACAGGGAAAGATGGTTTTAGTACATACATACAGGAAATTAAGAGGGAGAAATTTACAAAACTAATATAAATCAGATGGAATACAGAGGAGGGGTAGCCCTTTCTGTAAGATGATCTACTACTACATTTTGATGATCATAAGGGGGATTGGAGAGAAAAATGACAAAAAAAAGGTAGAAATGTATAAATTTCATAAAAAATAAAAACACTCATTAATAAGTTAAGTTAAAAAAATAAGACAAAAGCAGGTTAACTCCTCCAGAAATAGAGGATCTGAAAAGTTTGTCAACAGTGATTACAATTTCATTTATGTGCTAAAAAGTTTTATATATATATATATATATATATATATATATATATATATACTGTAACGTTACATAACCCATGCCCAAATATGATAACACAATCACCCCACTCTAAAAGTCAGAAATGGGTATTATGTACCTAGCTATCAAAAAACTTTGTACTACAAAATTTTGTAAACAATAACAACGTGAAATATAGTGTACAAAGTGAGATATAGTGTACATAGTGAGAGTGTAAACTTTTAAAAAAGAGCATCTCACAGATTTATACTGTAGATGAAAAAACAATCAATTGTAGCAGTGGACTATATTGCTGCTGACAAATTTTGTATTTTGTGTAATTTTTATTGTGTAGGCCACAAAGGTCTTGTACCTAGGTATAATTTTTGTGTTTAATATAATAATTGTGTTTAAAATAATTGGGTTAGATATAAAATAATACTATGTGAGCCAGATGGCATAGGAAAATAGTTTAGAGTAAGGATACTTTAAGTAAATAATAAATAATAAATAAATCCAATTGAAGGGAATTAAAATATAAAGGACCAATGTACAAGCTTAAGGAAAAATATAAAGAAAAACCATAAATAAATTAAATTGGATTATGAACAAAATTTAAAAAGGATTATTTTTCTAAAAAGAAGAAATAAATTTAAAATAATTAATAATAGCCTATATACTAAAAAGTATATAGATTCACCAAAAAAAAACATAAAAAATCTTGGTTACTACGAGTAACCAACTAACAGATTTGAATTTAATTGTTAAAACGATTGGGAAGTGAATGTTTTGAAATGTAATGCCTATTAAAATTCGAGAAATTAATGAATACTTTTTGGAATAATTAGTGCGAAATTTAATAAAATTGACGAGTGATGTACACTTTCTATTAGAACTCCTTCAAGTAGCACCATTCACGCCCTTTATTTGATGAAACTTTCAAAAATTTAACGACTAGATCCAGGCCTAGTCTCCAGCACGTCGAGATTTTGGTGAGATCGTATCCAAGTAAATTTAACTAAATTACATCTCAACTATAACTTCATAACACTAGAAACAGCATCATATCTTTAAACACTTCAGGAAAAGAGGTGAAAACAAACTTTATTATTTTTGTTAACCAAAAAATCAGCATAACAGATCTCTGTGAATTTCTAGCGGCCATTAAATAATTTCGTGGTTGTAGTGAAGAACATAACCTGTACTCTGACGGATAAACTCGGAACTACATACTACAAAATATAATCTATTAATTAATGTAAATAATTTATACTGGAGGCCTTTACTTGATGAAAATCCATTTTTTATAATTTTATAAAGAAAACTACAAACTTGTTTTCATGATTTTCACTCGTCATATATTTAGAAAATATAATACCACGACAGCTGTTTCGGCACACAGTGCCTTCTTCAGATGGTAAGAGCTGACTCTTACCATCTGAAGATGTTAGTCAGCTCTTACCATCTGAAGAAGGCACTGTGTGCCGAAACAGCTGTCGTGGTTATTATATTTTTTAAATAGATGACGAGTGAAAATCACGAAAACAAGTTTGTAGTTTTCTTTATAAAATTATAATTAATGTAAAGCTTGGCATTAAATTATTCATTTCTGACCATCTCATAGTACAAAGAACTTAAAAAATAACCCTGGGAAATTAATAAATTATTTCTTTATTGTTTTATATTTTATAAAAGATAAAAATATTTGTTATACATTCTATGTTTACAAAATAAGATCGAACTAATGTTGTGTTGATAGTGAGAATCGATTATACCTTTCTGTTTTGGGAGAAGATAAAAACATTGTATTTATTAAATAAATACAATGAATACTTTGTTATTTGACTAAAAATGTGTATTATTTTCAGTAGAGGGTAGTTGTTTACAGATTGTCAGGAGACAGAGAAGAGAATGGACAACCAGAAAATATTACATACCATTGGTGTTAATTTAACATCCAATGTATTTGTAGACGTCAAAATCAGCTGGTTTCATGAGCGGAGAAATTTAAATTAATTAATTGTATGCCAAGAGGATAATTCTTTTTGCACTCTCTCTCTCCTAAATATGGTCGAACAACTTCATTGAATTCACCCAAATCAAATCTAAGAAAAAATCAGCATTATCACACACACTCGATTTCTTTTTTTGAAACTTTAAACATAAATTATAACGAATTTTGTAACTCTCATTAAAGCGAGATTTTCGAGGAGCGTAAATAGACGATAAGAAACCTTTTTAAAGAAACGTAAATTTTAAGACTCCGAGAGTATGACCGTGAGACGTTACAAGATGACGCTAACAACGTGGGGCTAATAAAACTTATAGAGTTAATTAATTAACAAAAAAAAAAGTACGTATATCTTTCAGACTCCTAGAGAATAACCGCGAGACGTTACAAGATGGCGCCCAATGTGGGGCTTTAATTAGGAAAGAAATTTTGAGATATACGAAAGAAAATATCACAAAAAACCTAATTTTTGTCAGCAACTTTGAGAAAACAAGAAATGCATAATACCAGAGGCAGATCGAAGAAGAGGGCAGAAGACAAGGAGAAGGAAGAAGGTGGACAGGAACGAGAGATAGAAGTAGTTATGGACAGTGAAATGGAACAACAAACAGGCGATAAAGAAGAAACTGAAGTAATTCTGGACACGGAAAAGGAAATAGTTGAAAGGATGCCCAAGGGGACCAACCAGATAAAGCGGTAGCCAGAGAAGAACCAAATTGGCAAGAAATAATGAAATTTATGGCAGAACAAAGCCGACAAAACAATGAAAACTTAATAAGACAGATGAAAGCGGAAAATAAGGAAAACTCAAGGAAACAAAATGAAACCTTGAGCGAAAAATTTGATAAAATAGATGAAAACTTTAAGAAACAGGAGGAGACTTCAAAGAAACAAAACGAAACTTTGAAGGAACAAAACAAACAAACCAATGAGAAAATAGATAGTATTCAGGAAAGTTTAGTAAAACAATTCAATGAAAAAATTGAGACCATTCATGGAGATATCAGACAAACCATAAATGAACAATACCATGAATTGAAAGAAACTGTTGACGGACAAAGGGAAGATATGAATGCAAAATTTGAAGAGAATAATGAAAATTGAAAACAAATTGAGGGTAAAATGGAGAATTTCAATAAGGAGTTAAGGGAAAATCTCGAGAGTAAAATTGAAAATGTTAACAAAACACTTAGCCAAAGAGTAAATGAATACAAGGAGGAGGCAGAAAAGAAAATAATTGAAACAATCAAAGATTAGATAAAACAGAAGAGAAGATGGAACAAATTAAAACAGGAATAGATGCACGAATGGACCGAGAGGAACAAAGTAATCAAGTTCGTATAATGGCCGTATGCCAGGAAAATAATGATCAGTTAGATGGTATAAAAAGCAACCTAAACAGTAAATTCACAGATTTTAACGAAACCGTAGAAAATGTCAAGAATCGGTTCCATAGCCAAGTAGAAAAATTAGACAATTTACAACAACTACAAACAAACCTACAAGGGGAGGTAGATAGAATGGGTTCCAGATCTATATGCAACAAACAACATACTATCCAAGATAGAGAAAGTGTAAACTTTCGAGATTATCGAAGAAACCCACTCGAATATTTAGGGAGAGTAGATGAAATTTTAAATAGGTCAAAGGAGAACCGATGGAACATGATTAAAGGAATATTAGATGAATGTTTCAAAAACATTAACGATAATTGGTGGACTGTAATCAGGAACGAGGTGTGTGATTATGGGAATTTTAAGATGATGTTCAAGCTTAAGTACTGGTCGGAGTCAGTGCAAAACATTATTAGAGACGATATCTGTCATGGTAGGTATGACCGCAGTATAGGACAGACACCTACTGCTTATTTTTTGGGGAAGGTGTGTGTGGCAAAATATTTAGACCCAAAGATCCCTGAAGAGTGTTTGGTGACCAAAATCGCATATCACTTCAAGGAAAAGATTATCAGTGCTCGACTAAGCGGACAAATAAAGACCATTGGAGGTATGGAAATGCTATTAGAGAGCTATGAGCAAGAATCATATTACAGGAGGAGTAGATGGAGGTCAGGGAATACAGAGGAGCGGAAAAACGAACCACCCAGAGATAATCGACCTAGGGTAAATTATGTCCGTGCCAACAATAATTATTATAATAACAGGTATCGAGGAAGAGGGCAAAATTGTAACAATAGAAATTATCGAAATGATTCATATCAGAGAGAAGAAGGTCCACAAAGAAGTAGGAGTGAAGAACAACCTAGATTCAGAGCCAGTGAGGAAGAAAGAAGGCCATTAAACAATACTCAACATAGTGAGAATGTTGAACCAAGTAATAATAATGACGGAAATCGGGGAAACGGGTACCAGCAGTGAGAAGATGTGACTGCCCATCACTGCTAGAAACAACCGGGCACAGAATTTACCACAGACATAATAATAAGAGTAAATTAACAAAACCAATAACAATTATCAGAAACCATTATTTAAAGGATATACAGGCGGAGTTAATGGAAGAAAGAGCAATTAAAGAGTCATCACAAAACAATGATATAGTTTATATACGAATCAAATTAAATGGAGTGCTAGCAGAAGCCATGATTGATACAGGAGCAAATGTTTCAATTATTGATCAATTAGAGCTTGACTGGATTACTGAACTAACTACTGAAAGAATACCTACTTTACCAATTAATAACTTAACAATTATTGGCGCCACCGGGAAGCAAAATAAAACAATCAGAAAACAAGTGTCTTTGAATGTTACTAACAGTGGGATAGGAATACCTATGGGATTTTTAGTAGCCAAAGGGCTACCTTTTAGGGTGTTAATAGGGTGTGATATGCTACGGCGACACACTGCAAGTTATAAATCTGGCCAGTGGTATAGTAACACTGAGCGCAGAAGAAGGTGAGTTATCGGCTGAGATAATTGGTAGCCAAAGTGCCCCTCAGTGTCCGAGCTCGTTCTATATTAGGGAGAATAATAGGTTAACCCTAGGTAAAAATACAGAAGTAACAGAATCAAAGATTTGGCAAGAGAAGATAGAAGAAATCACAGAGTTTCAAGATAGGCAGGCCCAGGAAATAATTAGTGTAGAACAAAAACAACAACTTATAAAAATTTATAATAAATATAAATCAGTATTCTCGGATTCACCTGGAAAAGCAAAAAACTTCCTGTGTGAATTAAAGTTCAAAGAAAATTTCAATTTTAATAAACGGTCATATCCCATTGCTCAAGCTTTGAAAGAAGCAGCAAGAAAGGAAATTCAGAGGATGATATTGGAAGATATAATTGAAAGAAGTAGTTCTCTGTATACCAGCCCATTGGTAGCTGTACCCAAGAAAGATGGTCAAGTAAGACTATGCCTTGATGCTCGGGAGCTGAATAAAATGCTCATTAACGACCGCACGTCTCCAGGTGAGAGTGAAGAAATAATGAAGAAGTTCTATGGATGTAAGTACATGAGTACTTGGGATGCAGTCTGTGGATATTGGCAAATAGAGTTGCACCCTAACAGCAGACAATATGTTGCTTTCATATTTGAAGGACGAAATTATCATTTTAAACATTTGCCTTTCGGATTGGTAAATTCTGTGGCCGTGTTCATCCAATGCATGGATCAAATTTTGGGTAAAGAAGTTTTAGACTTTACTACTATATATGTTGATGACATATTAATTACTTCTTGTACATGGGAGGAGCATTGTAATAGAGTGGAAACAGTGTTAAATAAGCTGTTACAATATAACTTTGAAACTAGATAAATCTAAATTTATCACACATGAATTACCATTTTTAGGATTCATTCTGTCAGCTACTGGAATTAAACCATCTCCTGAGAAAGTAAAGGCTATCCAAGATTTCCCTAAACCAAAAAACTTAAAACAATTACAATCCTTTTTGGGGATATGCAACTATTATAGGAAATTTCAACAGGGTTATTCAGAAGTACAGCCAAATTCCAATATTTACTTTCGAAGAAAAACAAGTGGAAATGGGAAGAAAATTAAGACAATAATTTTAAGATAATAAAAAATAAATTTCTGGATAGCATAATGCTACACCATCCAAATTTCAATAAACGTTTTTTCATAAATTGTGATGCCAGCAACATTAGTCTTGGAAGTGAACTATATCAGGAAGATGAGGAAAGAAAGCATTGGGTCATCAGTTTTGCAAGCAGAGTACTGAGTAGTTGTGAGCGGAATTATACAGTAACTGAAAAAGAACTGCTGAGTGTTGTGTTTTCATGTATAAAATTCCGAACATTTATATTGGGATACCCAGTAACCATAAGGACCGACCATAGGTCAATCTCATTTTTAAAAAACTGTAAACTTAACCACGGTAGACTCACAAGATGGGTGTTAATACTTCAAGAGTATAATTTAGGTTGGGAATATATCCCGGGGAAGAAGAATATAATAGCAGAGACTGTCATGGATTAACCTAGAAAAAAGAACTTTTGAAGTAGAACCGGAGAGTATTGGGAAGATATATTACATTATCAAATTGAAAAAAAGAGTTACAGGATATAATTAGTAAAATAAAATAGATCAGGAAATGGACACCAAATTAATAAAAATTAAAGACAGGATATTACAAAAGGATCCTATAATAACGAAATTTTTCTGCGTTCATGAAGAAATCCTTTTTATCCGTCCAACCATTGAGAATCATGTGAGGAAAATGTATGTACCAGAAGCAATGGAAGTAGCCCTAATAAAGGACTACCATGAAAGATATGGTCACATGGGATCACTCAAAGTTATTAAAGCTTTGTCTGAACATTGTTATATAAAAGCAATAAATAAGAGAGCAAGATTAATATTGAAAAACTGCAACATATGCCAGTTAGTAAAAATAAATAATGAGAAGAGAACTGGAGCTATGATTACAATACAATCTAACGGTAAACTTGAGAAAACCTTCTTAGATATATGTGTGGACCTTTCCCCATAAGTGGGGAGACGTAAATTTAAATATATAATAATTATGTTTGACCACTATACCAAATATACAAAACTCTACCCAATCAGTAGAACCACTACAAAGAAAACTTTAGAGGTAATTATTCAAAAATACTTACCTGAAGTGGGAAGACCTGAAACCATAATAACGGATCATGGGACGCAGTTTAGAGGTAAAAAGTGGAAAGAAGAATTGAGGAAATGGCAAATAAGGACATATAAAAAGTCAGTATACCACCCTAGTAGTAATCCTGCCGAACGCGTCTTAAGGGAAGTTGGTAGAATTTTGCGTACCTACTGTCACCAAGAACATAGAAAATGGAGCCAGCACCTTGAACCAGCAGAAACCTTCCTTAATTGGTCATACCATGACACTATCGGAACCAGCCCTTATCAAGTAATGTTTGACAGACCACCACCAAGACAAATCACATCATTAATAAATTTTCCTCCAGGAGAGAGTGGAATTCAACAAGATCGAAATGCACAACAGGTTGTTGCATAAAGCTGAACTTCAAAATAAAAAGGAAATGGAGAAGAAGAAAAGAATAGATACATACCAAGTAGGAGATAAGGTGTTGATAAAAAATAGACAATTACCCAGTTCTATAGAGGGTGTTGCTAGAAAATTACTTTTACTTTATACCGGGCCATACATCGTAACCCAGGTGAAAGGGAATAATACATATGAGATCAAATCCGTTAACAATAACAAAGTAAAAGGAGTATATAACCAATCAGAAATAAAAAGATATCATGAAGGATAAAGGAAGAATCCGAAGATTGAAGAGTTCAACAATTTATTTTGAAACAAGTAAACAAAAATAAATCTGTTCTAGTGTTCTAGCTTTATGTAACGTTACATAACCCATGCCCAAATATGATAACACAATCACCCCACTCTAAAAGTCAGAAATGGGTATTATGTACCTAGCTATCAAAAAACTTTGTACTACAAAATTTTGTAAACAATAACAACGTGAAATATAGTGTACATAGTGAGAGTGTAAACTTTTAAAAAAGAGCATCTCACATATTAATACTGTAGATGAAAAAACAATCAATTGTAGCAGTGGACTATATTGCTGCTGACAAATTTTGTATTTTTTTTGTATTTTGTGTAATTTTTATTGTGTAGGCCACAAAGTCTTGTACCTAGGTATAATTTTTGTGTTTAATATAATAATTGTGTTTAAAATAATTGGGTTAGATATAAAATAATAATAATATAAAATAATACTATGTGAGCAAGATGGCATAGGAAAATAGTTTAGAGTAAGGAACTTTAAGTAAATAATAAATAATAAATAAATCCAATTGAAGGGAATTAAAATATAAAGGACCAATGTACAAGCTTAAGGAAAAATATAAAGAAAAACCATAAATAAATTAAATTGGATTATGAACAAAATTTAAAAAGGATTATTTTTCTAAAAAGAAGAAATAAATTTAAAATAATTAATAATAGCCTATATACTAAAAAGTATATAGATTCACCAAAAAAAAACATAAAAAATCTTGGTTACTACGAGTAACCAACTAACAAGATTTGAATTTAATTGTTAAAACGATTGGGAAGTGAATGTTTTGAAATGTAATGCCTATTAAAATTCGAGAAATTAATGAATACTTTTTGGAATAATTAGTGCGAAATTTAATAAAATTGACGAGTGATGTACACTTTCTATTAGAACTCCTTCAAGTAGCACCATTCACGCCCTTTATTTGATGAAACTTTCACAAATTTAACGACTAGATCCAGGCCTAGTCTCCAGCACGTCAAGATTTTGGTAAGATCGTATCCAAGTAAATTTAACTAAATTACATCTCAACTATAACTTCATAACACTAGAAACAGCATCATATCTTTAAACACTTCAGGAAAAGAGGTGAAAACAAACTTTATTATTTTTGTTAACCAAAAAATCAGCACAACAGATCTCTGTGAATTTCTAGCGGCCATTAAATAATTTCGTGGTTGTAGTGAAGAACATAACCTGTACTCTGACGGATAAACTCGGAACTACATACTACAAAATATAATCTATTAATTAATGTAAAGCTTGGTATTAAATTATTCATTTCTGACCGTCTCATAGTACAAAGAACTTAAAAAATAACCCTGGGAAATTAATAAATTATTTCTTTATTGTTTTATATTTTATAAAAGATAAAAATATTTGTTATACATTCTATGTTTACAAAATAAGATCGAACTAATGTTGTGTTGATAGTGAGAATCGATTATACCTTTCTGTTTTGGGAGAAGATAAAAACATTGTATTTATTAAATAAATACAATGAATACTTTGTTATTTGACTAAAAATGTGTATTAATTTCAGTAGAGGGTAGTTGTTTACAGATTGTCAGGAGACAGAGAAGAGAACGGACAACCAGAAAATATTACATACCATTGGTGTTAATTTAACCTCCAATGTATTTGTAGGCGTCAAAATCAGCTGGTTTCATGAGCGGAGAAATTTAAATTAATTAATTGTATGCCAAGAGGATAATTCTTTTTGCACTCTCTCTCTCCTAAATACAGTCGAACAACTTCATTGAATTCACCCAAATCAAATCTAAGAAAAAATCAGCATAATCACACACGCTCGATTTCTTTTTTTGAAACTTTAAACATAAATTATAAAAAATTCTGTAACTCTCATTAAAGCGAGATTTTCGAAGAGCGTAAATAGACGATAAGAAACCTTTTTAAAGAAACGTAAATTTTAAGACTCCGAGAGTATGACCGCGAGACGTTACAAGATGACACTAACAACGTGGGGCTAATAAAACTTAGAGTTAATTAATTAACAAAAAAAAAAGTACGTATATCTTTCAGACTCCTAGAGAATAACCGCGAGACGTTACAATATATATATATATATTACAACACAAGGATTTTGTAAAATATATAAAAACACTTGGTATGTTTCACAGATTTTATTTACTCTGACAGCTGTTTCGACCTCTTAAGTAATTGTCAAAGAGATGAATGAAGGCTAAACACAGGATGTAAGGTGGACATCTGGTTAAGGCATGTGTTAGGGAACATATACGAGGGGTGAAGATGTGGAGGGAGTTGGAGGAGCTAAGAGAAGATCAAGTGTCTGTAAAAACTAAATATAACCTGAATGTAAAATATAAAATTAACTAAACTAAATATAATTGTAATGCAAAAATTGAGCAATCGCAAATTTTACGAAATCAAACTATGCTGAACGCAAAGAAATGTGTATGTTTTAGAAAGCGGGGAGGTAGTGAAACGCCTGTACCATTAGGCGGCGTTACATGAAAGAAATTAACTTGTAAAAAAAAAAAGCTGTAGAGTACGGTTAGCAACGCCGGCCTTGGGGCTGACATCTATAAGGAAGGTAATATTAGGCTAAGTCACGTTTTGGGACATAACTATCATAAAATGTATTATTCGCTAGCAGGGCCGTTCCGAGGGCGGGGCGAGCGGGGCGGTCGCCCCGGGTGCCGCGGCTAGGGGGGGCGCCACGAAGTAGGATTTTTTAAAATTACAAAATATTTTTTTATTTATTTTACCTCCGCAAAGAAAATAAATAAAATATTTGCCACTTAAAACTCTTGTAAAACCAATTTACAGAAGAAGAATATTGGAATTACACACAAGTTCAACAGTAATATTGAATTTAACACAGATTCAATAATAGTATTATCTTAGACATTTTTAAAATTATAAACCATTCATTGTAGTTGCAGGTAATCTTGTGTCATTCATATTTAGCTACCAGGATGCGATCCTTTTGACCTGTCATGCCATCGTTTTTACTCAAATATCTCTTGTCGCAGCGCAGACGTCCCAAAAGTACGCAATAAAGTCGACAGTCACCACGCTTTTCGTCCCCTACCTCTCTTGACGCGCGTGCGCCGTGCGCCCTTCCACCCTCTCTGCCAGTCTCTCTGATCACTGATCAGTGCAGTGCAGACACTACACCTGTCAAATGCATTTCGCATCTCGATGTGACCTTGTTATTATGTAGACAATGCGTGAAAGCATGAGTGTGTTGTGTGTATAAGACTATAAGTGAACTGAAGCTGCTAGGCCGCAATGTCTAAAAACCTTTCTGGAGCACAACAGCGCAAATTAGCGCGAGAAGAAGAGGCTGCAAAAGAAGCATTCCTCAAAAAGGTGCCAAAACTTACATCCTTCTTTTCGCCTCGATGTTCATCCACTGTAGCCGCTGAAGGGGTGAGTAGCCCAGATGAAAATCTTACCACACGAAGTAATTTAACTTTAACTGAAGAAGCTGAAAACAAATCGTTAACTCTGAGCTCAGTTCCCCATTGTAAAACGATGTCGCAGATATCGGAGTTAACCAGACTTGATCTTGATAAAGCATGTACTTCTAACAATTTAAATCCCTTACAGTCCTCGAGTACCGACAATGAAAATGAATTACTTTTAGGTGACGAAAGTCAGACTGTTAGCTCCATAATATTATCAGCCGACCCTTCAACTTGGCCTGAATTTCTTCAACAATCTGTAAAAGATGATATTACTTTAAAAGGACCCTTTTGCCAAGCAAAACAGGACCATGAATATCCAAAAAACCACCAGATGAGGCATTTTTCAAATGAATTTTTTTATAGGTGCGCAGATAACGGCGAGAGAGTCAAACGCCGTTGGTTAGTATATTCTAATGAAAGTGACGCAGTATTTTGTTTCTGCTGCCGAATTTTTGAATCCAAATCAAAATCACAACTCGGTCAAAAATCAGGTCTGAATGACTGGAAACATCTAGGAGAGCGGCTACGAGCCCATGAGACGAGCCCGGAACACTTCAAGTACATGGTACAGTGGGTTGAAGCTGAAACGCGCTTGACAGGAAATGTTTCTATAAAACAACAATTATTGAATCAAATCCGAACAGAAAGTGAACGGTGGCAGGAGGTGCTAAACCGTATTGTTGCAATAACAATATACCTAGCAGAACACAATATTGCGTTTAGAGGTTCATCAGATAAGCTTTTTACACAGCACAATGGAAACTTTCTAGGCTTAGTACAGCTTTTAGGACAGTTCGATGTTGTGATGATGGATCACTTGAGGCAGGTGGAAAGTGTTACCTCCCCTACAATTAGTCTACTAAGCCCCAAAACTCAAAATGAGATAATTACTCTACTAGGAGAAAAGGTAAAACTGTCAATCATTCAGAAAGTAAAAAATGCTAAGTACTTTTCTGTTATAATGGACAGTACACCAGACACATATGAATACGCGTATGTTACATGTGTGTGTGAGACCTGTCGATTCCTGAAAAGCGTCACCCTTAATGAACACTATTAATTAATTTATTTATTTATTTTGTAAAGATTGTGTGCATAATAACACAAAACCAAATACGCCAAAGTGTGTATAAAAATAAGACACACATGTGTATAAAAAATAGTGTGAAAAGGATAAAAAGTGCGATTATAGTAAAAATAAATAAATAAAACTTATGTTAATTAAGATAAAGAAAAACGGTTTATACACAGAGAACACAAAAAAATTACCGACAAGATGAATATCGGGTAATGTGCAAAAGACTTCGCATTTCGCGAAGACAAGCGAATTAAGTACTGTATAATAATAATCGTGTGCGAGAAGGGACGCCAACGACAGACTGACATGCAGAATATTGTCGAAACATGATTTTAGCGCCCTAGGGTATAAATACACGAGACACGCTAACTTAGTTCTCTTCCTCGTTCAACCATAGTAGCAGCCGGAGGCTCTGCCCGGCAACTACCCAATTCGCGAAGATGAGCAAATTAAGTGTCATTAGAAAGCATGGGGTAAGAGTGACCCTCTTAAAAATTTCAAACATGCAGAATATTGTCGAGACACAATTTTTGGCACTCTGGGTATGAATATGAGGGCGCGCAAACATCATTCTCTTTCTCGTCAGACAATCTTAGTGGCCAGAGGCTCTGCTCAAGAACTGCAACTTTTCTTCGTTCGACTACTGATGTAATCGGAGGCTATGTCCAACAACTAGAACTTCTAGATTTGATCGATGACCATGGCAGCCAAAGAATCTACTTAGAAACAACAACCACAGTAGATCAACCACAAGCAGAGTACGAGAATCCAGTGTAGCAGAGTACGAGCATCCAATGATCCAGAGTACGAGCATCCAGGGACGGGGGACGACTAGACTCCTAGAATACCTGACTCCAGGACTTCCAGGACCGAAGATGATCATCCGTATCCAGGACCGAAGAGGACACGCTTAAGATGTACCACACAAATAACAAGGTGACAAATAACCATGCATTTATAAGAAACCGAGACCGAACCAAAAGACTTTAAATATTAAAGAAAAAAAATGAATAAATAATTCGATTCTAGTATGAGTCAAGTAACTGTATACTTGTAGATATGTTTTTGTTTGTACGTTAAATACAGTAATATGAATGACTGTGTCGATAAGAGTTAGCAGTAACTGTAATTTAAAATATAATTGTTAGTAGTAAATGACGACCTTGTCAGAGAAATGAATAGAAAGCAATGCATATGCCATAACAAAAAGAAATTAATATAAAAAAATTAAAAGATCAGATAATCAGCAAGATAATTGAGCTAGCTGAGAGCAGCATAGAAAATTAATAACATTGTATTAGTAATAAGATTTTATAATATGTTTTTGTGTCAAATAAGACTACGAATTATACATAGTAGGTACATAAGAATACGAATCATTTGGAATCGTAAAATAAACAAGAAATTAACGTGTAATCTGAGATTGCAAATTACCCGTAATAAAAATGTCAAAATAATAATGGGTTTCTAAACCGCAAAACAAATAAAAAAAAAGTGTTAATAAAAATTGAAATGATTTATAAACAAATCAAATAGCATTATTATTATGATTACAACCTTCATTCTTGCACACACGTGAATTTAATGTAATGTAATGTAATGTACCTAAAGATATGTCACACATCAATTATTAAACACATTAAATTTGGTAGTGTTGTAATATCACGATATTAATTGATGACTTGTTGGGCACTTGGTGAAACATAATAATACAAAGGTTTTGTAAAATATATAAAAACACTTGGTAAGTTTCACAGATTTTATTTACTCTGACAGCTGTTTCAACCTCTTAAGTCATTGTCAAAGAGATGAACGAAGGCTAAACACAGGATATAAGGTGGACGGACATCTGGTTAAGGCATGTGTTAGGGAACATATGCGAGGGGTGAAGATATGGAGGGGGTTGCAGGAGCTAAGAGAAGGTCAAGTGTCTGTAAAAACTAAATATAACCAGTGTCTTTGCAGATCACTGCATACAACACAATCGCTTCATAGATACAAAAAACATAACACTACTCCACAACATACAAAAAGGTAAAAAAAATAGATTTGTTAGAAATTCTAGAAATTAAAAAAGCAATAAAAAATAACAAAAATTTAACAAATGAACAAACTGAATTCTGTGTATTCCCTTTATTAAAAGCTGTTTTTTAGTTTAGTTAATTATATATTTTGCATACAGATTATGTAATACACTACTTGATAGGCCTTTACAAAAGAGTTAAATTGTTGATGCCAGTTTTATGGTTAGACTCACTGCGGGCTTCCCTATCAGACACAGTAACCCAGTTGGTCACTGCAAAAATCTTTCAACATACAACAGAATCATAGATGCTGCTGATTCTTGCCCTTCTCTTAAAACTGCATTTAAATTGTCGTTCTGGAACTTTTTTCACAACCGGCCAGTTTTAAGCTGTATATGCAACTGGGGTGGATTGTACTGCGTGAGTTCTTAGTTTTCATCACATGTTCGGCTCTGGAATGTTTCGTACGTGTCTTTCATGCTGTTCACAGTGTCACACCCGTGCGTGCGTACGCGTGAATACGCCCCTTCTGATACTTAACATTCCCAGACTCTTAATTATTTTGGGCCTCGCACGGCTTGGTACCGCAAGGTGTTCAAAAATGTCAAGTGTTTGTGATCAAAATTTTGTTCAGCTTGAGTGGCTACTACTTTTTACAATTATTAAAGAATAAAATAAATTCCAATAGTTTGTCCCGTTACAATACCCCCTCAATGAGAGGTTTTATGCCGAAGCATAAAAACTCTCATTGACACACGCATACTTCCTAAAGGGATCAGCCAGGATATGTCGCCACAACCCCCTTTACATTTTATTAAAAAATCATGGTTAACTTACCCCTGGTCCAATGACTGTGACCGCAGCTGAATGGCCTTACTGGACTTCTCTCTCGAGATCCCAACACCGCAAGGCCACACAGGCACTTGACGCTCCTGCTCTGATGTGCTGGCCAGCACAGGACCGCCGCCACAGCATCACCAGACACTGAAACATCAAATCAAAAAAATCAATTAGTGGCCTTGTATTATAACATATCCCTAACTGATCTGTTTCCCCTTAGCTGTGCTGGTTTGCGTTAAGAAGTACTGGATTTCTTGACCTCGTAATATATAATCTTATATCTACTGCATAGACTTTCATCCCCTTAATTCGTTCCCCATTTCATAAATTTCTTCGATTCCAATCGACAATAATTAAGCCTTTCCCATTTTAGAAGAAGAAGTATAAATCCTTACATTAACACAATAATATTTCAAACTATTTAAACACATTATCAAAAGATTAATCGATCAAATACAATTTATCTATGTCTCCCTTTTTCTACAATTCTTAACCATTTTCCATTTATATCTAAAACAATTCAAAATCATTTAACATATTATAAAATATTATTATTAACAGATATTCTATTTATCCGGTGCTATTAATAATAATCATTCCCTTTTCTCCTCCACACACACTGTTGCCCCCCCTGGACTGTTGCGTCCAGTTGTCTCCACAAGGACTGAGGCGGAAGGAGTGAGCACTTTTTTCTTTTCTCTCACTCCCATCCTTGCTTCAGCGTCACAAGAAACTTCAGGGTAAGTACCCCTACTCATTATCTTAACATATGCCCCTAAGGCCTACCACCCCTATTTGGGTGAAAATAGCCTGTGTTCAAAATAAGCTTAGATTCCCTGATTAAACCCCATTAAATTTCCTAAGTACACCAATTTCAAAGGCAACCAACTATGGTCAGTTTTACAATAATGCTGCCCACAGCTGATTGTCATCCAAAACCACGATCTGGGTTGGTAAGGCCGAGATCGCCCGAAATGTAGGGAATCGCATTTAAAACATGTTATACATAAATACAATTCATGTTTAAATTCCTACCCACATACCTAATCAACATAATAAAACATAGTACGTTCATAATTAACATTGCGATTATTACATGAAAATAAACAATTCACTTTTAAGTTTGACCAAAAATTACACCTTACAGCTTTACTTTAGTTTTAAATTCTATTAAATCTTTCACTTGTTACATTTATTATTACATTTCAACTATGATTTTCTATTTAACATTTTCATCATTAATTGGCTCGGGTGATTCTCCGTCATTCACAATGATTCGATTTATTGAATGGGCATTTATATATATAACCTTACTCACCTTCTTCCTTCTAACAACCACTAACAGATTTGCATAGGGTGACACCAATCTCTCAATAATATTTACCTCCACTAATTTCTCTAACTCCACTTAAATCATTCTCCTCTTATTTCAAAATACCCGATACCCTCTTTGTACCTAGGATGTGTGTTCCCTTCTCTTATACTCATCCCCTTTTAGTTCCTGGCCTCTTCCAGGTAACTCCGCAACCCTCTTTAAAATCTATTCCCCCCACCACAGAGCTTTGCGTTGAGGACTCCTTACCACACCACCCTCTTTACAAAATTTCACCACCACTTATTTACTCTCCAATTACATTACTCCCTTTCTCTACAAACAATCACTCTCATTACTGTGCCCCTACTACTGACCCGTTTCTGTATTATTTTTATTCCAAAAATTCTTATTTTGTCTAACACCCATTAAAGTTAACTCTGACTGAATGCCTTATTGAAATAATCATTATCACCCAAACTGTAACAATAAAAAAGAGCCGAAATATATAAAATAAATATAACCACTACCAGGACTTACCTGTTGCAGAAATTTCCTCAGAAGCACAGAGTCGCCACCTATATCTTTGAAGGACAGATATGGAGACCTTTACACTCTACCTTAATAAAACGGACAATTTAGCAATCTGACCCACCCAATTAATAATTCAGAAGGATTCCGGAATGTTTAGACGAATTTTTTCAACACAGAAATAAGACAGTGGTAATGACGAAATAACTTAGTCTAACACATTTTATCTGGTGTAACCGTTATTTTTAATGAGTGATTATTCAACAACCATGTGTACAGATAAAACTTTTTTGTATATTGCTTGAAACTTTAATACATTTTTTCCTTATGTTTTGTCTGTTTAAAACGTAATTATAACTTATGTAACTTAATGATTACTACTTACGACTAGACTGCCCAGCCTGCAATTCACTCACACATTTATACCTAATTTTTATAAACCCCTCAACACCTTAAAAAATTCAGTTTAACTCGGGAACCGCACTATCGCGTTACCGGCCACGCACGTAGTTATTGTTCCACTTTTCCGAAAAATGTTCGTCTTGAAATGGTTTCACTGTCTCCTAGGTAATAAAATTTTCGTAATGATGGTTTGATTAATCTCTTGGGTCCCGGTCGGTCCTGATGAATTAATTACATTTAGGAAAACTCGACCAACCGGGCACTAAACGAAACTGTAGGTGTCTGTAGCGGTACGCTGCTTCTCGTAAACCGCTTAGCGTCTCTAAGGTCGACTGTTCCGTCACCGAGAACGTAACAGGTACATGTTGCTTCGTTGAGTCGCGGGAAATGAGCAGTCACGGCCATCAGGTTTTAGTCGCCGTATACTGTTGATTTGCTGAGGCATATTCAGTTTATGCATGGATTATAGCTGGTATATGTGTGTGACCAGAGCTTAATATTGGAGTTGGCTCTGGTGATGTCACCAACAGTAGGCGGAGTTTAACGCTGTTTTCCGGTAGCCGATCACTTGGAGCTACTAACTTTTCGTCCCAGCGCCATGTTTGCCTCAACTGTGGTGTCTCTCACAGCGTCATTGCCGAGCCCCGCCCGGCTGGGTTGCATACGGGCGTCGAAACACATGTACAGAGTTCTGCGAATTTTGTGGAGGTGCAAATTCCTTTGCCGCATTACACAACTGAAAGTGCGTATCGCTTTGTTTCCAACTGTTTCTCAACACTGGTCTGTTACACGGACAAATACGTTGCACAATAATACATTTATTTCGTAATATTTTACAAGGATCCCGACCGAAAATGAAATGAATAAAAATATATAAATGCCCCAAACGGTTAAAATAAAGACACCCAAAAATTGACCCGCTACAATACCCCCTCGATGAGAATTCTGCTGTGCACGACAGAAGAAATCTCATCGATAACCCCGAAGAGGACCGATGAGGAACTGGTGCCAACAACCCCCTGGTTCTTAATCTCATGGGTACACGACCCCCCTGGCTCAGCGACTATGGACTCATCTGAACGAGATCACTGGACTTCTCCGTAAGAGATCCCAACACCGAGAAATCGAGCAGACTCGCACCACAGCGCACCTCGCCTTTTAACATGCTACCCCCAAAATCCTCAATCCCTGGCTAAAATTATTCCAGCTCCTCCGCCGATGTGGTTCCCCTTTTTGCAAGCTGGGCTGCCTTTAGCAGATACTGGGCTCACACACACTAACATTAATGTTACCATAACACATTAAAAGTAAAAAATTGCTTTTAAGATTTATTAAAATTTTAACAAAAAAATTCAAAATTCAAAAAAAATCTTTTATCAAAAAATTCTCTTCCTCTTTCTTTCTTTTTTGTTTCAAATGACTTAACCTAGACATTTCTACTAATATAAACACATCCTTACTCTAACATGAGAACCACTTATAGTCTACCAATATGATGCAATACAATAAAAGAAACATGGTTAATGCACACATAAAAAAAATCATTATCTAAAATAGTCATTCGCTGGCAGGCGAAAAATCAAGTTTTTTTTTTCTCAAAAAAAATTAAAATTTTCAAAATTTTAAAATTCAAAAAAAATTTAAATTTATTCATTAAAAAATTTTATTAAATTTATTTATTAAATAACATATTTATTAAAATTATTCAAATATTGGTTTGAATTAATTAAACAAACCAATTAAAATTGGATTCCTACTATACAAGCTTAGTAGGTGTATGACCTCATCAGCTGATCGTAACTAGGTCAAGTCCAAGATCCTTGACCTACAAATGTTACATATAAGTTCTGAAAACACATTGAACATCTGTAATATCCTAACTTGAAATACAAAACATAATAAAACAAAATATTTAAAACGAACAAATATTAATACAATAATCAAATTGGCATTTACATTATTTAAAATAAACAATTCTTGACTTTACATTATTTTCAAATTTTATCAAAATTCTGTCACTGGTTTCGAAAAAATAAAATTTTATATTCTTCATCATAAATTCCTCTCTTTATTCTTAACAATCCTACTTCAATCTACGGTGGGTGATGTAAATTATTTATTCTCATTTACTGTGTTAGATCTCTATACATATATAAACTCTCTCCCTCTGACTCTAATATTAATCAACTTCAAGTAATATGACACCCATCTCTACCAAAATCTCTACTAATCAGAACACTCTAAACCCCAACTTACCATTTAACACAAAACGCCACCTTCTCTACATATAAAATACTCTCTAACCCTTTGTATATAGGATACGTGTTTCCCCTACCCAAAACTCAATTCCCTTATTTGGTGGCCCGGATTCTACCTAAGGCGGCCCCTTCCCCACTAAAATCTATTCCTATCCCGTCCCAACCCTTGTTGCGGACTCCCCAAATACACTACCCCCTAATACAAAATTGCCATCCCCAAAATTCTCAATCTCATTACATTACTACAAATACACAAAATAACCTCATTAACTATAAAAACAACAATATGTCACTCAAAATCTACATAAAGTCTCCATTACCACTGTGTCAACATTAATACTTCACCAACTCTGTTACATCACCTCAATTCAAAAACAACATTACATCACATTCATCTCTATCATTTCACATTCAACTTTTAATTCAATTTGGACAGGTCTACGTGTCCCATAAAACATTTATCACCCATGAATTATCTTTTATTAATTTGCATAAATTATTGTTATTTTATTTCTCATATTCTTTTTATCTTTACTTCAAAATATCTGTAATACGTTAAACATTAATCACTTGTAACATTTACTAACCAATATACCAGTGACATGGTATTGCTGATCAGCCGATATCCTAACATAATAAAAACACATCTCAAAATTGAACAAATTACCTGGAATATACATATTTATTTTTATTTATTCTCCCTTCTCGCCTCATTGTTTCCCCTTTTTTCTGATTCTGATGCTTATGTTAACCTGCCAGACGATTTAATTATTGGCTTAGGAAAAAACATACACGCATCATGAAATTAACTATTTTTACAATACCTATACCTAACATACAACAAGTAAACACTACATTTAAAACGCATAATGAACACCTTATTTTTAAATATCTGAGCAGCTAGTTACCTGAACAGAGCACAAGCAGTTTTATTTGAATTAAACTTTGAATAAGCAAAAACTTTTATGTCCTAAACTTTAAATTCGTGACTCCTTTGCGTCACCTCCCAGCCACACACACTATTTCAGATTATGTAAGACTGTCTCGCCTTTTCGCTTCCACAGAGACTGTATATTTTGGAGCAGGGTTTTTACCTCTCCGTGTATCTGCTTCCGCTGTTAAGTTTTAAAGTAGTGAACATCATCATGTTCTTGTACTATAATCATGCACCCTTAAAACGGATCTGCCACCGGTCTTGCTACCCCCACGCGGGCAGAGTGGCAGCCGCTGTTCCATAGTACCGGAGATTTCCTCTAATGTCCCCCCATTGAATTTCAAATATTATAACATTGCCAAACCCTGATCACATTTGATATAAATAAGTATGTAAAAAATGCCAAGAAACAATATATTTTGATAGATAAATGATAACGAGAATGAAAGTAGTAAATATAATCAATAGTGAAGGAGGAAGAATACAACCAAAGGTGGTTACAAAACAAGAAAATACGAACTAGACTGACAGACAACTGGCATTGACCCAACCCCAGAGATTGGCCAGATATTAACCAAAGTAAAGCGAGACAAGAAGACAGTGAAGAAAAAAGAAAAAAATTACATGGCCATAACAATTAACTCATAAGATTGTTTTAAAAGAGCATAATTTTTTATTATTATTAATAATTTATGTTTAAATTTTTATTAGTGGTAACTTGTAAATGACAGTATCTCAGCAATTGTTATACATAAAAAACCATGTGTAGATATGATTGTATGTATATCCTTATCTATAGGTGATGTGTCAGCTGTTATGTTTAAAATTACACTCATACAGACAGGGAATAGAAATGTGTGCGTGATTCAATCAGAGAACAAATTGTATAGCCTACTATATACTTTGGAACTTTTACTAGGATTATTTCAGCCGTATGTATGTTATTTCAGCATTATGTGTTTGAAAGTATAAGGTTTTGGAGAGTTTATTTATTCGCTAATATTATTGCTGTTGCTACAGATGTAGTATGTTTCAATTAACACAATATATTTTAACATTATTAAATTGTTGTTATTATTATTAATTATGACATTTCAGACCAATTTTTATCACTTTAATGACAATGTATACAAAGTTATGTTTTATTTGAAAGATGTATTTACAATACCATGTTGGTTGAATATTATAAAATGATATGTGACAGTCTGAAGTTAACAAAAGAGACATGAACTCATTAGATACAAAAACTTTGTAATAATAGTGAGATCGTGAGAAATATAAGGGTAATTAGAGATAGGTAGGGAGTGACAAAGATGAACAGTGAAGTGATAAGTGTAATAAAATAAACAGCATATAATCTTAAGAAAAAAGAGTTAAACAAGTGTGACAAACCCAAAACATAAGCACATGTTAAATGAGCAATTAAGTTAAGTATATTAGACTGAAAGACACAGAATAATTGTGAATGTAAAAAACAGAAAAAATATTATCTCAGTATAAAAAGCACCAGGGTGATTACTGTTATAAAAGAGGTGGTGTAGGTATAACACTCACCAAATTTGTTCATTTGTTAATTTAAAGAAAGAAGTTATTGGCTTAATGTTTAAGGCAATAAATACCAGAAGAAATAGTTTTACAGTAATATGTTAGTATGTTTTAAGTAAGTAAGGAATTTATAAAGAAAATAATAGCAATACCTTTATAAGAAATAATAGGCAAAATATAATAATTATGTGTAACAAAAGGGAACATGGCAGAATTATATTAAAACTTAGAAATAAGTAAATTATGTATTAACATAGTATTATCAATTTTGGACTAAAACATTAATACATGGCTTAGACCAATCTTGTAAGATATCAAACTAATCTTTGAAAGAAAATAGGAACATCTATGTAAAGATTACAACCATTGAAATTATCCCCAAGTGAATATAGCCATTATAAAATATTTATTCAAATTAAACAAAAAATTCAAAGTTTGATAACAATGTGTTTATTTTGAGATTGACCAGGGAGAATAATTACGTTACCATGGAAACTGTGGAGTAACAAGCAAAAATACCGTTAGATTTTTTTACTGAATGCATGACGCTTTAATGGTATAGACGCTAATTTTCGAGTGACCAAAATTGTCAATTAAAACATAGAAAATATCAGAAGAAGTTACTACTAAGTGTATACCAAGACATAAGACAAGGACTGGAACCATATTATTGAAGTTGAGGCCAAATTAACGAAAAAAGAAAATAAATTACTACCAATTAAACTGGAAAAGATGCCTGATGTCCTGAACCCAGCAAATTAAAGAAGATTATAGTATAACCCATGAATAACAGATCGTATGAATTCGCCATAACTACGGAAGTGATAAGTACCTCTTAAATTACCCAAAATATATAAATAAACTCACGTTAATTATTTCTCACTAAAGGTCGAAATCTCACTGAACTGAAATTAATTACTTTCAAAGATTAAAAAGAATACTAAGTCACTGACAATTTATAAACTAACCAATATAAACTGTTGTTAATGATCCATAACTTGTAAACACTTTTACTACACTGCGCTAAACAAATTATACCTACACAATATATAAGTTAGTTAAGTTTACTTGATGTAAGGGTGTGTATTTTTATTGTTTTAAACATTTGTAATCCTTTTAACGTAACCTCAAGAACCTATGACAAACCAACATTAATAACTTGTATACAATTTTCAACAGACGCCATCATTAAACGTCTGGTTATCAATTCAAATATCGATTTGTCAAACCCTGTAGATGTCTCATATAAATAACCGGAGCATTTTGTAGTAGAATAATTTGTATCAAATGAATAACTAATCACTAATAAAAAATGTATAAGTATTGAGTGTAACCACGGTGTTATAATTTCATTAGGAGGTGCACAATATTTTATGTACATTTCAGCAGACGACTAACGATTTACACAGCACACACAACGAATTGCTGAATGCTACAGTTGGCCTAGCTGGCGGAAATATTTAAATTATTCAAACCGCCTGAGCTGCGCTGGTCATACACCTTTGAATTTTATTTTAATTGTTTTAAGAAAACAATTTGGCGCCACCGGGATTTTCATACCCCTAGTGAACATCAGGTAAGAACATCAAGACCTGGTTATTCGTACGTTCGCAACGGACGAAATCTGCGGAAGTTGCACGCATTTGAACTACGGATAGAGAAGACACGTTACACCCTTTACACACAAATTGTACATTATTCACATTTTGCAGAGTAAAACGGTAGACGTACACACGACTCCATTACAAATTGACGACCAACCGCTGGAGCTAGAAGAGAGAGAAATACGAACTTCTAACGGCGAGAAAAAAGGTCGAATAATAAGTATAAAACGGTTCGCTACACACTGTTCAACAATAATTAACAGGACAGGTAAACCGTTATTATACAAAGTGGCTTCCATCGCGGGGCTTGAACGAGGCGGACGTCCCGCTATTATACAATATATACCAATTTCAAGTCAGCTATGGTCAAGGGACTTGATATGGCCATAGCTGGCCGCTAGCCAAAACCACGGTTAGTGCTGGTAAGACAGTAACCGCCCGAAAAGTCGAGGAAATCTAAACTTTTATTTCACTGCCTGTTTCACATCAATGTTATTATGTGCGACACGGTCATTTAGTAAGGTGTGTAAACTTTAATTTACACGGATAAGGTGTGCCGCACATTTATCGCCATTTTGGCCTCCGATGGAGGTAACACTCACTGTTACCCCCAACCCATTTCGCTATCTAAGAGAGCACAGGCCACCCCCTCAATAGCCACTTACTAGCTAATTAATAGAATTTTTATATACAACATTCTAATGTGACATCTTCATCCATCATCAATCATTAATCATCCTTCATAACTTTCTACAATTAGATTACTTAAAATTTTCAAATTCATTATTAATATTTATTTTTCATCATCTCTCAGTTATTATTATCCTTTAAATCATTATCTCAAGTTATTTTTCATTATTGAAGTTAAAATTCGTTCCATTAAGTTAAGCATTTGTGTACATTTTATTATATTTGACTTGTATCAAAAATTTTATACTTACAGTCCATAATTCATATACTGACATACACAACTATATACACCATACACCACTACTCCAAGTAACCTCTGAAACATTTGACAAAAAGTTATTTCAAATCAACAATTTATCATTTAATTACCAACTTCACTTCTCGTTAAACCATTTAAATTCATCAGAAAATTCAATTATATAATCTTTGAATTAATCAAAATATTTAAAACATTTCAAATTATTGTAATTAAATTAATTAAACATTTACAATTAGCCAACTACTGTTTTTAAAATTAATACGGTTATTTGTTTAAATTGCAAATATTAATATTATTATTACAACAATCATCTACACACACCTTGTTTACTTAACATTCTACAATACACGCAAATGAACTTATTAAACATTTAATTTAAACATTTATTTACAAATCTGCATCCTTATTTATTTAGTCATATCACACTTCAATGTTCAAAGGTTGCGAGGTCACAAAACCATAAAACAATATATATAAAATTGTCCATTGATTGTTTATAGTTTAGCCTCCATCGTCAAAGATTAATCTTGGTTTTGTATAGCACTGTTCAATTATATTGACATACATATTGTTGTCTTGTGTGTCATAACCAAAACAATTTCAATTTATCCGTTATACCATAATAATCATTCACCAAGTCTACGTTAAGTATTTCTGTTAAATCTCCGTCAGTAAATATTTCCAATATCGGGTTAGTTACTTTTGTATTATCAATTAAATCATTCTTGTTTAAATACACTTCTAATATTTCTTTCAACTCATCATAATCTCTCTTTAAATTATATACTTCTAATTCTCTCTCATCACACAATTCTCTATTTAAATCTCTCTCATCATAACACCATCTCATATCTTCAATATTACTCCAGACAGAGGGTATAAACTTATACAAATAAAATAAACTCAAATCTTCTACTAACACGGGACCCTTGCCCTTCAAAAACTCTTGTGACCACATTAAATCATCATAGATAATAAAAGGAAAATTTCCCCTCTGTCCCCACTCTACTACAACATTATTTTTTCTCTCTCTCTCTAACTCACTGACACACATTAACATCTCACAATCACTACATTCTTCACTTTCATTAGTACTCTCATTATTTATTTTTACCGTATCACTTTCTGATACCAATTTCTCAAACACATTATTATTCTCAATATTACATTCATTATTTTCAACATTGTTATTATTTGTTAACTCTTTATCTGGTACTACATTTTTGCACTTGTCATTACAATTTTCATTTGTATTATCTTTCTCTGTCCTCATCACATGTACTCCCATTCGCTCAACACTCTGTTCTAACTTATTCAAATTAGATCTTATTATTTCGTTAGTACTTTCTACACATTTACTCATTTCTTGTATTTCATATTTCAACTCATTATTCTGATTTTTTAATAACTCCTCAAAACTATTCTTTTGAATATCGAACTTCTCATTTATACTACTTTTGAACTCTTGCATCTCATTTTTGTGTTCGTCTAACTTTACACTCTGGTTTTCTATCATTTTTTGTATTGCTTTAAACATTTCATACGTATCATTTTTTTTATTTTGGATAGGTGTCACTATACTTTCTATTTTATCGTCAGTGAAACTGACTTCGGTATTATTTGCCATTTTTTATCTTGTACTTAACTGTAACTCATAAAACAAACCTAACCTACGTGCGTAATTATACACGATAAATCATATTTATAAATTCGTCATTACCACATCCTATTTTCTGTGTATTAAAATAGGTCTATCTCGTATAAAATTATAATTAAACGAAAATCCTGGCAGCGAGAGCCATTTGTAACAATAAAAAAGAGCCGAAATATATAAAATAAATATAACCACTACCAGGACTTACCTGTTGCAAAAATTTCCTCAGAAGCACAGAGTCGCCACCTATATCTTTGAAGGACAGATATGGAGACCTTTACACTCTACCTTAATAAAACGGACAATTTAGCAATCTGACCCACCCAATTAATAATTCAGATGGATTCCGGAACGTTTAGACGAATTTTTTCAACACAGAAATAAGACAGTGGTAATGACGAAATAACTTAGTCTAACACATTTTATCTGGTGTAACCGTTATTTTTAATGAGTGATTATTCAACAACCATGTGTACAGATAAAACTTTTTTGTATATTGCTTGAAACTTTAATACATTTTTTCCTTATGTTTTGTCTGTTTAAAACGTAATTATAACTTATGTAACTTAATGATTACTACTTACGACTAGACTGCCCAGCCTGCAATTCACTCACACATTTATACCTAATTTTTATAAACCCCTCAACACCTTAAAAAATTCAGTTTAACTCGGGAACCGCACTATCGCGTTACCGGCCACGCACGTAGTTATTGTTCCACTTTTCCGAAAAATGTTCGTCTTGAAATGGTTTCACTGTCTCCTAGGTAATAAAATTTTCGCAATGATGGTTTGATTAATCTCTTGGGTCCCGGTCGGTCCTGATGAATTAATTACATTTAGGAAAACTCGACCAACCGGGGCCTAAACGAAACTGTAGGTGTCTGTAGCGGTACGCTGCTTCTCGTAAACCGCTTAGCGTCTCTAAGGTCGACTGTTCCGTCACCGAGAACGTAACAGGTACATGTTGCTTCGTTGAGTCGCGGGAAATGAGCAGTCACGGCCATCAGGTTTTAGTCGCCGTATACTGTTGATTTGCTGAGGCATATTCAGTTTATGCATGGATTATAGCTGGTATATGTGTGTGACCAGAGCTTAATATTGGAGTTGGCTCTGGTGATGTCACCAACAGTAGGCGGAGTTTAACGCTGTTTTCCGGTAGCCGATCACTTGGAGCTACTAACTTTTCGTCCCAGCGCCATGTTTGCCTCAACTGTGGTGTCTCTCACGGCGTCATTGCCGAGCCCCGCCCGGCTGGGTTGCATACGGGCGTCGAAACACATGTACAAAGTTCTGCGAATTTTGTGGAGGTGCAAATTCCTTTGCCGCATTACACAACTGAAAGTGCGTATCGCTTTGTTTCCAACTGTTTCTCAACACTGGTCTGTTACACGGACAAATACGTTGCACAATAATACATTTATTTCGTAATATTTTACAAGGATCCCGACCGAAAATGAAATGAATAAAAATATATAAATGCCCCAAACGGTTAAAATAAAGACACCCAAAAATTGACCCGCTACAAAACTCCATCTTTTGCAACCTTTTACAATAAGTTAACCATTGAAAATTACATTAGAAAATTCATAACTACCTCAAATTAATTTAATCATCTAATTTAAAACCTTTTAAACTCATTTAATTTCATTATTAAAACATTAAACATTTTACTTTACTTAAATTGCATTATAAAAATCATACTTGCATATGGTCACTCATTCAATCAAATAAAACATGATTACTGTCATAGACTCTCCACTATAAACATTTATCACAACAGATACACCATATGTACCTTCTGATACCTTATAATAACAATATAACTCAATACCTAAACACTTTTTTACTTTTACTCATTTACTATTTATTATAAAGTTTAAATCTCAGAAAAACCATTTAAATGTATTACCAAAATTCATCTATACAACATTACCTACTTAATTAATTCATCTCAAATTATTTAATTCAATCAGTTTTTTTAAACACTAATTTGTTTTAATTACCATATTCAGAACAATTTCAATTCAGTTATTCTCATTATAAACTCCACAGTTATTCTCGTTATTTATTTAGTCTGGCAAACTATTATTATTATTATCAAATCAATTCCTACTGCATACATACATTGTTTACCTAAAATACAAAATACAACATAATCTATTACACAAATACATTTAACATCAATACAAAAGTATATACAATCCACATTGTTATCTGTTATTATTTACCATAAATCATTTCACAATACAATCCATGTCGAAACCACACTATTCACATAATTAAATGTTCATAAACAACTGTTTAACCACCATCATCGAATAATAATCTGATCTTACGACTACACCATTCATTTACAATTACATACATATTGCTATTATAATTATAATAGTCATCATTACTTTTTTCCATTGTATCAATATAGTAACTACAAATATTATTGCATACTATCAATTCAAAATTCCTGTCGACATTGGGTATGGTAATTTCTCCTTTAGTATTTTCTGTTAAAGTCAGGTAAGTTACATTATCATCATCTACTGCTGTTACATCCGTTTCAACACAAGGTACGTACTCAATATAATTATCAGCTCTCTCTATACATAACCTCGCTACTAATTCTTTATATCTTCTATCAACCTTAAACAACTTTATCTCCCCATCAACACACAACTCTCTCTCAAAATACCTCTCATCATACCGCTATTACACATTTTCTCTACTAATCCATGCCGAGGGTACTGCTACATTAAAACACCTCCTGGCTTTTCCAGGAACCTCATTAAAATTCAAAGGACAATTTGAAGACACCATGTCTTCCAATAATAAGGGACCTTATTATTATTAATTATAATATTATTATAATAAGGGCCCTTCAACAACAACAGTGAACACCTTGGTTCACAATAAACCCGGTGAAAATTTACCCCCTGCAACCCCTCTACCTGTAAACTCTCTCTACACTTTCTCTCTAACTCATCAACACTCATTAACATTCCATTATTACATTCTACTTCCACTAAAACTTTATCAGCATTCTCAATATTCACCACCTTATTCTCTAACACCACTTTTTTAATTATATCATAATTTTTCTCACCCCTACTTACCGTATTGTATGTTAACTGATCGTCTTTATTTTCGTTTAATTTATCGGACTTTTCACCACTTTCTACCCCCATTTTAATCTCATAATTATCATCAACACTATTAATTTTCATTATATCACTTTTAAATACTTCATCTACTTTAATCATTCTGCTTTCTAAACTGTCTATTTGCGTATTGACTGCTTCTAATATTTTCTCAGTTATTGTTTCAAAATTTTCGTAAATTTTTTCAAATTTACCATTAATTTCATTTTTGAAATTATTAAGATCTTCATTCTGTTTCTCACATTTACTATCTACTCGTATCTTTACTAGCAACTGCATCATTGCTGTTATCTCATCTGTTTTGTTTTCATACCGAGTTGAGATGGGTGTTAATTGAACTGTATTTAATTCAACTGATTCGGTAGCGCTAGACTCACCAATCTGGTTAATTGGGGTTGAGTGAACGCCCATCTCACTCGTAAATGTATCGTTAGTTAAGCTGACTTCTACGTTATTTGCCATCTCAAAAATTTTTTTTTTCTCAAAATTTTAGTATCTCAAAATACTAACATATATTACACATACTTATCACCTAACAACGTATTCTATTTACCCATACTACACATGATCACACCATAACCTAATCCTTGTACATCTAGTTTCACGTACATCGAACAAAATATTTTTTATTTTATCTCAAATAACCATTCTGCTCTTCCCAGTAGGCATGTATTTATATAATTTATTTATATAAACGTCCCTGTTCGGGCGCCACTTGTACACGTAGTTACCTTTTTATAAATTAATAAATAGATTTTGTTTATTTACTATGCATTTAGGCTCTGTAACTGCCATTTTGTTATCTGCCAACTTAAAAATTTACTCACCAGTGTCCAGGTTTCGAATCAGCGAACGGGAAAATCAGAACTGGTTATTTGAATAATAATGATCATTTCTTAGTTTACCAAGCAATAACATTTTATTGATCATTTCTTGTTTTTTATATCCCTTTCAGTTCCAATAATTCTTAACAATTTTTTACATATCAAAATGAAAATTATTCAGACAAAAACTTAATTTTTCTTATGTATGAATTTATATGCAAAATAACATCTTTAAAACTACCATCAAAATTTAATTAACCCAAATCAGCGCTTCTTATTTTATCATTTTTATTCACGCTCACATTCATACATACGCCCCATGCCCATTTGAGATCTCAATTTCTTTATTCAATGGCAAAGACATAATTTTGAATTTGGTGTACACCACTGGTTACTTATCTGGCTATTTTATGTCCGAAAGAGTCCAATGTTCCGTATTACCTTACATCATTTAGCACATATTCTTCACACCATCTTTTATCGAAACTGTTACTTTAATTATTTAATTACTCACTGTACAATTATATTCTGACTGAAATTATAAATATCATTCTAAAATCACATTTTTGTTTGAGTCGCGGGCCCGCATTGTCATTCCGGAACTTTTTTCACAACCGGCCGGTTTTAAGCTGTATATGCGACTGGGGGGGATTGTACTGCGTGAGTTCTTTGTTTCCATCACATGTTCGGCTCTGGAATGTTACGAACGTGTCTTTCATGCTGTTCACAGCGTCACACCCGTGTGTGCGTACGCGTGAATACGCTCCCTTCTGATACTTAACATTCCCAGACTCTTAATTATTTTGGGCCTCGCACGGCTTGGTACCGCACTGACTGCAAGGTGTTCAAAAATGTCAAGCGTTTGTGATCAAAATGTTGTTCAGCTTGAGTGGCTACTACTTTTTACAATTATTAAAGAATAAAATAAATCCCAATAGTTTGCCCCGTTACAGTGTGTGTGTGTGTGCGCGCGCGCACGCGCGCTGCACACATGTGTACATGGGTGCGTATGTATTTGTTACTTATATAGAAAAAACTACTGTATTAGTACTCAGCAATAGAGGTAGGCAGGTAGCCCAAGTCAAAACATTGATTCGATCCCACAACCACTTCATGGCTGTTGTCATTGTGAGCCACAAACAAAACCACTAGTGCACCAGCCTGCACCACTTTGACCAAAGTGTGTGTTTACATATTGCATACCACAAATTGCATTAAAAATATTACATATACAAAATTCACCACAGTTAAAATCTTATATAACAACACACTAAACAAAAATTATGTTTAGTGTGTTCTTTGGATTTATGTATATGCTCTTTATGAGCGAGATTATCATCGAGCAGCACCCTGGGTAATTGGTACCTGTGTATATCGGCATGTTCATACATCCTGATGGCATTGTCAGTATCCACTTTTGCCTAAATAAATTTTCATCAAATTTATGAAACTATATTTTTAATATTATAAGCAGCATGGTATCCACTTGTGGTATCATAATAATTTCTATCTAGATATATACATCCGAAATAAATTACATCACATTCAAATCCTTTTCTACCCTATGGCATAAGAGAAACACAACACAATATATTATTATCAAGACAATGTATTACAAGTTGCATTAGATATATGACAGAAATGAAGACAACATAGCCATTATTTATGTGATACCATTTAAATGGTACGATGAACTTCCTATCATACTGTCATTAAAAGAGGGCAATGATGGAGAGAAACATGGCTAACTCAATAAGGCATGACCTTTAGATGATGATGACCATTAAAAAAAATAACTACAAAAAATGATTGGCACACAATGGTGATAGAATAATAAGATACAATTGCACAGTATATAAGATTAAAATGAAACTGGGCCATCCATATAGCTAGGAAGGACTAGGCACTTAAAATGACATGGACATCACATAAGTAGATGCACAAGACTCTTCTATGAAACACTATAGACATGAAATCACGTATTTTTCTAGGCTAACATAAGCACACCACAAAGGGAGCAGACATGAGCAGGAAAAGATGGAAGAGGTCTCTGCATAATGTTATGACATTCGCCAGTGTTATATGCAAAGACACAACTAGGCTCTATAGGATTCCGAGGCAGAAAATGAGGCCCCCATCAAGAACCTATCCCCCCCCCAGTATACCTTTCATATTTATTTGAATCCTTAAATTATTTTCTATTTATTGTTACTTTAATAAATGTTTTTGTAATATTTCATTTTAAACATATTTTATAACACGTGCATCGAAATGATTTTACTCACACTATAACCAAAAATAGCGTATGAACCTCGTGCATATGATTTACATGCTCGTGTGAATGATGTACACGAGTCACCAACCTCCTGTGTTTGTCAGTCACTACTGGTGTGTAAAAACATATTTTAAGAACTTGTTGCATAATATACTATCATGTTGCACAGGTAGTCTGTGCATAGATTAGTCGACTTTTTTATTCTGTGTTTTTCAGAAATATTCTAAGTCTAAAATAGAAAGTGAAAATGTTTTAAGTCTTCTAGAAAATATTTTAAATTAAAAAGTAACAAAACAAATACAAAATATTATAAGTTCAAAAAGACTGATACAGGTTGACCTTGGTCGACTTTCTTGGACCTAGAAAATTATAAGACTTATTTTTTTTATTTAAAATTAAAAGTATTCAAATTATTATAAGTCCGAAAAAGTTGCTCTTGTATGGTATCTATTTTGGTGATTTCACCCTCATCAAAAACATGTACCATGTTAAACAAATGTAAAATACAAACTTTTAATTAATTATATTTTCCAAATGTAATTAAATCACTACCAACAAAGTTTTTTATGGGTAAAAATATAAAAGTTTTACCTTATAGCCTGAACTAGTTTTCTCTTATTATAAGCTTCGTCAGAGGCTGCCATACACATACAAAACATCAAAAATAACATGGATATTCTACACGTACACACAAAAGGCCGAAAACTAGACACTCTTCAACAACTGGAAATATACAAACTCACAAAAACACATAGAAACGCTATCTAAACGAACAGAGACAATTCAAATCACACGCATTATTCAAACATATCTCACCCCACACACAAAACATCGATCCTTCAAAAGTCGACACCATCATCAAGAACAAGACAGACAGCGCTCCCAGTGGCAGCCTCTGATGAAGCTTATAATAAGCGAAAACTGGTTCAGGCTATAAGGTAAAACTTTTACGTTTTTACCGATAAAAAACTTTGTTCCGAGTCGGTAGTGATTTAATTTATTTAGTTAATCAACGGACACATCACGGACAACGAAATCCAATAATTTTTTTCCATTTGGGGTCACTTTGGCCAGGGGTCCTGGGGCACTGGCCTGGGTGGCTTATTTTAGCTACACCACAGGTTGGATGCATGATAATACTTCTATTATCTTGTTACTGGTAAAACCTTTATGAGCAAAGTAAATCTTGTTGTTTATGGATAAAACGGGCACAAAATTTTAAATTACCAATAATGATTACACTCAAAAACATTTGAGGTATGGAGACATCTTTGCTCAATACTGGGACGTTTGTCATAAAGTGCAGTATACGGAATAAAGTACTGCAAATATATCGGAAACAATGTTAATTATGTAATATTACAATAATACATCAGGTCTTTCACTTTTTGCTGTCTGGATGTAATTGCAATCTATCTCTACATTATGACATCTCTCTGATGTTTTCCTCAGGAATGGAGGTCAAACGCATACAAACAGGACCCTTCTGCACGGAACATTAGTTTTCCACAATGTCCCTCAAAAAATATAATAATAATTAATATTATTAATGTATTCATAGAATATGTCTGTGTATGTATGCGTGTGTGTGTGTGTGTGTGCA
This sequence comes from Magicicada septendecula, assembly GCA_034769895.1. Classification (NCBI taxonomy): domain Eukaryota; kingdom Metazoa; phylum Arthropoda; class Insecta; order Hemiptera; family Cicadidae; genus Magicicada; species Magicicada septendecula. The sequence continues at coordinate 88,424,380 of CM068367.1, forward strand.
CGCACATGTCTGTGTATGCATGCGTGTGTGTGTGTGTGTGTGTGCACGCACATGTCTGTGTGTCTTACTAAATTGTATTCCAATCTTTTTGCACTACTTAACAGTAATCACAAAAACATTTAATTTCGTTAGCACCAAAATTGTTCCTAAGGCTTTCATGGCCAGTATTCATATAGTTGGAAACATTATTGGCCGGGCTGTTAGGCTGTGGCCTGGACAGACGTTTCAGCCTCACCATTAGAGGCCATCATCATAGTCTGTACCTCATCACTGAGGTGAATTGGCGGATACTGTGCCAATTGTTACTGACACTGATGGTGAAACAGAAACGTCTGTCAGCATATAATCTAGACCACGGCTTAACAGCCCAGCCAATAATGTTTGCAACTAAGCAGAATCATTATCTACATAATCATATACCGTATTACAAATAAATGATTTGTATTTATATTTAAATTATACCATATATTTTTAAATTTAAAATGATTTAAACTTTACAACTGAGTCAATATATAAATCAATTGCTTGTTAATAATCTAAATTGTTAAATTGTTGATAACTTATAACAATAATTCTCTAAAATATAATCAGAAAATACAATTTTTATACAATCATTTAAAATTAATAATTTCTGTGTTATATATGCATAATAATTACTTAAGTTTCCTTGCAGGTATATAAATATTTTATTTTATTATAATGTTCTGTTTCTATACAAGTATTTATTTTACTTTATACTGTTGTGATCGTTTCATTCAACTTAGTTTTTCAACATCGTCATGAACAAAATCAGATAACTGATTACTCTGATGATGTTGAACAATGAAATGTCCATAACGGTATAAAGTACAATAAATATTTGTATAGAAACAGAACATAATAATAAAATAAACTATTATTATAAAAATTATAATAAATAATAATACATTATATTAATAATAATAATATAATTGTTATTTAAAATAATAAAATACATTATAATAAAATTATATATACATATGTTGTATGTGTGTGTGTGTTTGTGCGCACATATGTGTACAGGAACTTTCCCATTATTAGGCCTACATTCCCAAGAATGCAGTCTCAGCATGATTAGATTTAGATTGACCAATACCACAGTGTTTGCAAATGTATTCTAATTGCAGGAAACCAGGAAAACCAAAGTGGACTTTCCAAGTCAATGATGAAAGGCTTGATTACATACAATGAAGCATGTATTTAATGTGGCACTAAGAAGAAAGCAAATCAAATGATTCATTATCAGCTGTTGTTTTTGTGGCATCATTCCAAGAAATAATCACCTACTGTTACAGTTACTATGTCACAGAAATAGTAGGCTTTCTTTTGTTAACTGCCAGTGCCTATCCTGGTCACAGGTTCAGGGTGTGCTGTACAGATTAATGTTATGATTCTAAGCAATAGTTTATATATATTAGATAAGATAATTATTAATATATGCAATGTTTAACATCTATACTATTCACTATATTTACACACTTTATACGATTTTTAAAAATTAGCATTAAATAATGACACACTTACATGTCCTTGATTTTTTTTGTTGGGAATCAAAAGCAGATTGTAAATCTAAGTATTTTTTGTACATTACTTCATATTTAATAATTTTAATTGCTATGTCACTGACAGACACTACCTGTATTTGAAAACAGTAAACTTAAACAAGGGTTTATTCAACGATGTAGTAGATTCTGTTCTTTGGTTTATTGACTGACGTGTTGGATTTCAAAGCAAGAGACCAGAACTTGAAGAGTTTGAGGCTGAACAATTGTTTAGAATTAAATACAGTTAGTGCTTTATCTCACGTACACTACGAAGCAAAGAGTATGTTATAATACAGCAGATGTGAGGCAAAAATGACATTCAAACTTAATCATTCTCAAATTTTACAATAAACTGGAAAGTTAATTAATTATAGTTTGTAATTAATTAATAACTAAATACTAATTTCTACTTGAGAAAAGTACAAACATTAGAGAAGTATTTGTAAATATAATTAAATCACTACCGACTCGGAACACAAAGTTTTTAACGGGTAAAAACGTAAATGTTTTACCTTATAGCCTGAACCATTGAAGGATTAATCCTGTGTGTGTGGGGTGTGATATGTTCGAATAATGCGTGTGATTTTTTTTAATTCGTACATATCACACCCCACATACACAACATCGATCCTTCAAAAGTCGACACTGTCACCAAGAACAAGACGGACAACGCTCTCAGTGGCAGCCTCTGACGAAGCTTATAATAAGCGAAAACTGGTTCAGGCTATAAGGTAAAACTTTTACTTTTTTACCCATAAAAAACTTTGTGTTCTGAGTTGGTAGTGACTCAATTATATTTAGTTAATCAAAGGACACATCATGGACAATGAAATCCAAGTATATGTAACTGAGTAAAGTACTTGAGAAATTTTTATTATTATTAACAAAATATGAATAAGATTAAACTAATTAAACATAAAACATATAATGACAAAACAACAAAATAACTATAGGAAATAATGTGTTCTTTAAAACATTACAGTATGCATCTATTAATAATCACAACTAGACAGTGTGTGTGACTCTTGAATCTCACACAGGTTCGCTGTAAGTGACAGCATCCCCACAGTACTGCCCCTTTTACATTTCTCAATACTTTCACCAAAGAAAAGCTGTATGCAAACTTTTTACTGCACATTAAATAAAATTACAGATACAGCTCTTAACAATACCATAGTACATCAGTTATTCTTGTGTTAACCTTAATAAAATTTTATGTTCTTGGATTTGATATTCAGAACCATGATACATAGACTTAACAACATCCCCCTAGATGAAAAAGACTACAAAGACGAACTAAACATGATAAAATATCTGGCAGAATCCAACGGATACGACAGAACAATAGTCAATAAACTCCTACACAAAACAAACAACAGACAAAGACAGAAAACAAAAATTCATAACTCTAACACACATCAACAAACAAACTGAAAAAATAGCCCACAAATTCAAAAAAGCAGGATACAGAATTGCTTACATAACTACTAACAAAACAGAACAAACACTACCAAAACACACACACAAAGCACAAAACAAATTCGACCTACCTGGTGTTTACAAACAAAATTGCTCAGATTACAACAAATTCTACATAGGCCAGACAGGACATAGCTTCAAACAAAGATACATTGAACACACAAAGGCACTCCACTCCACTATAGAATCCACCTTTGCAAACCACCCCATTGAAGCAAATCACACATACAAAAACATTGACAATAACATGGACATTCTACACGTACACACAAAAGTCCGAAAACTAGACACTCTAGAACAATTGGAAATATACAAACACACGAAAACAAATAAAAACGACATCCTAAACGAACAGACACAATTCAAATCACACGCATTATTCGAATATATCACACCCCACACACACATCGATCTTTTGAAAATCGATACCATCGCCAACAACAAGATGGACAGTGCTCCCAGCGGCAGCCTCTGAAGAAGCTTTTTAAAAGCGAAAACCGGTTTAGGTTATAAGGTAAAACTCTTACATTTTTACCCATAAAAAACTTTGTGTTCCAAGTCGGTAGTGAAATAATTATATTTAGTTAAGTAACGGACACGTCATGGACAACGAAATCCAAGAATCCTACTAATTTCTACTTGAGAAAAGTATACAAATTATTGAGAAGTATTTGTAATTGAGAATTGTTTTATTATTATTGACAAAATGTGAATAAAATTAAATACAACAATAAAACCAATAATGATAAAACAAAAAATTAACTTGTTTTTTAAAACACCACAGTAAATGTCTGTTAATAAACACAACTACAGTGCTATTAAAACGATCTGCGTCTTCTGACAGTTCTCCTTGCGTGTTTACAAGAAGTAGTTGCTATGGTAACTCGGACGAGACTCCGAGGTGAGCCAATCACCGGCAGGCGTGCGCTTTCCCTCCCCCTTTCTCCTCAGTCAACAGTCCCACACTGACCAATCAGTGCCCCCGCAACTGTGCCGAACACCACGTGCTTCTTAGCTGTCAGAAGACGCAGATTGTTTTAATAGCACTGTAGACAGCGTGTGTGACTTTCGAATCTCACACAGGTCAGTAGTGACAGCATTCTCACTGTACTGCCCCTCTCTCCTTTGTGAATACATTCACCACAGAAAAGCTGTATGCAAACTTTTTACTGCACGTTAAGTAAGATTACAGATACAGCTCTTAACAATAATGCAACATCATGCTACATCAGTTATTTTGGTGATAAGCTTAACAAATTTTTATAATAATATTTCATTCTCATTGATCACTGTAATTTATCTTAGAATCAATAATATAAACCATATTAATATAAAAAATCTTAATATTGTATCTTAGTATCTCAATCTTGTATATTATATTGTACATTAATATCTTTTCTTTGAAACAAACTCATTACGTTTAATGCAGGATTATATTTTTATTATATACATATTTTTCACTAAAGAAGTTCCTAATAAAACTACATCTAAATTCCACCTACTACTTACTCGGTAGGGCACCTACAGATTATAATCATTTGAGATGCCCTTCGTTCCTAGAGTACATTTTAGTTTTTGAAACGGGGAAAAACATTTAAAAGACAGATAAATAACTGAATTTAATTATTAACTAATTAATTTTATTTAAAAAAGTACAGTTTCTCCTTTTTATATTTGTAATAAGCATAGTTTTTTCCTATGATTGAATGTTTCATTCATTAACAGATGTGATGTCTTTTAGTTAGTTACTTCCCCCCTTCCAGCAATCCTCCCCCTTCAGGACAGACACGTTACTTCCATACCTTACATCTTAATCATTCTGGATAAGAAAATATAAATTTAAATTTTATATTATTTTTTATATAATTTAAACACTTTTAAACAAATTAAACACTCTTTAAAAGACCATAATGAATTAAACTATTATGTGAGACGTATCATAATAAGCTTCGAGGCCACTGCGGTATTGCCAGTGTTTGCAACAGACCTCCCCTCCCGCCTTTGCCTATGCATAACCAAGTGTAACGTGCGACAACGCTGTTGGGCGAGGGGCAGGGAAGAGCTGTTACTATTGCGTAACCTCGAAACTTATTATGCTAAGTCCTGTACTATAGTAAGCTACCTGAGCTGCAGAACTCTCTCACTATTTTGAATGAAACACATTTTAACACTGAAAATGTTTATAAGGACATGTCGCACATTTGCGGCCGATCGCTGGTGCGTGATCGAAAATGGGAACTGGTGAGTTTCCATAGAAACTACTTCTTTGTTGTCAATAACGTAGAAAATTTTGAATTTTTTGGTGAGTTTCAGTGCCATATCCCCTTAAATTTATCGTAAGGTAGTACATCAGACAAGAATTTATTATGGAGAGATGGATCAGGAGGAAGTGAGTATACATATATATTGCGACAGTACAGATAAGTGCTGTACTGAGCATTGAATATAAAAATTTAAATATACAAATAAATTGTAAAATAATTAATAATGTATTAGAAGGAAGCATGTCAGGGATTGCAAGCTTGGCTCAGACAAAAATATGGACAGGTGTTTCGACCTGAATCGACTTGTATACACACACAGATGTAACTGAAAGTGTGTACAACAGTATTTTGCATGTGTGTGTGACGCAGGTCTATGCAGGCGAGTTTGCCACCCCAGTATGAATAATTGTGTAATTACTGTTTTTCCATAATTATTCATAAACTATAAATAAGGAGTAAATCCAAAGACACAATAAAATGTAATAAAATTAACTACATACGAAAACCACGTGAAAGGGACACACCGTACGAGTGTAGTGGCAAAATAACTGTATACAGATTGCAAGGATTAAGTTACAATGTCCAAAAATACAGTGAACATGTGTAGTGAAAATAGTTATAAGATGGGTATAAGAGTATACTTACAGGACTCTGAAATTCGCAGAAATATAAGAAATAGCAAAATTGACGAGGAGTGGGGGAACAAAACCCAGAGACGATTTCAGACATGTTGATTTCGTACAACTGCAGGTGTTAACCAAGACGTGGGTATAAATAGGACACACATGCTACAGTTGTATCTTTTTTGATCACCCACAGTTGCAGCGGGAGCTTCTGCCCGTCCGCACGGAGTATTTATTTTTTGTAAATAGTTTCATCCTTCCAGTTACATACAACTATGTAACTGAGTTGTAAATACAATCACTTTTAAATAGTAACAGAATTACACGAGAAGAAAATCCATATAAGATGATCAACTGACATCCGAAACAGCACGAAAAGAAGTAACATGAAGATCCGGAGAGCGAGAGAGAGCTGACGACTTAGTTCCAGAGAGCGAGACGACGCTGGAGTCTAGAGCGGCTGCGCTGGACAAGAGGAACATTACTGAAGTCTGGAAACGACGCTGGACAAGAGAAATTGATGCTGGAGTTCGAGACGAGGACGATTACAGATGGATCGATTTCGATTGAGTATGATTGACAACAGTAAGGTGATAAACAACTTATTTATCTCTTAGTCGAACAATTAACTCAAAGACAATTAAAGACATTATTGTTTTATTTTAAAGTTAAGAGCCAATGTTTCTTGTAAATATAGAGTTAAAATGGTAGATATTATTGAAGTAAGATTAACGTAAACAAGAGCTCAAATTAGTATTGAAATGAAAAGAATGCAAAGCATTTAAGTAAAAATTAAGTTTTATAAATCAGTACTGAAAAAGAAAGATAAATTCAGTAGCTATTAATATTTTGAATTTCGTTAAGATATCTAAAAAGACATTTAAGCATTGATATTTAGAAGTACACTAATTGTCTGAGTAGTCAGGAAATGATATTTTTAATAAAATAATTATTAGAATAGAATATTTAGTCAGTAAGGATGTATACAGCGTAAGCCTTACGGCATAGTAACAAAGAAATAATGAATGTTTTTAAGTAGAATCAAGTGCCTTGCGCACAATTTCATTATTACTAAATAAATTTGAAATACCGTTACAAGTTACATAGAGTTATTATTACAGATACACCTGAACCCCAAATACATACACGTCATTATAGGAATGTTATATAAAGAGTATGAGTTAAATTAATATACAGATTAAAATACACAAAGAAGGGTAATTTGTCACCTTTTGGCGTCCCAAAGAACGTGGGACTCCACAAATTTAAAATGCACTTAAATGTTGGTATTTAATAACAAATTGCATTGTTGCAATATTATATTTATAATTATAATTCAATCACTTTCTGCTATTATAATAAACCTTATGTCTCTCTTCAATTAAGCCTCGCGTTGGGATTGCCAATTGATAATAAACCGCAGTCGTAAAGTTTACCCGCCACACGTTGGTTACATCAATTTATAACGACCTCTCGAGTCGTACTCTATTAACTCGACTCCGCCTGCGTTATTTTCTAATGTCCAAAATTTCGTATATTTTCCCGCTAACCTTCACTCTAGTGAACTTACCAGTACCCGCCTCAACACCGTCTTCTTCCTTCTTACCTGATATAAATTAAGCTTTGTTTTCCCGATTTAGGCACCAAATTGTTTATACTAAAAACAATTAAAAGTTTCTCTTCACAATTTCTTTCTTCTTTAAGGAAACAGTATAACTTACCGCGATGCCTTAGTTGAATTCGAAATTCGGTCTTGAGCGGCAGTGTCGCCAACCTTTATTTTTGGTAAAAAATTTCCACCTGTGCTATATTAAAGATATTAATACATCAATATTATTAAATGAAACAATAAACAGGTATTAATTCTCAGTACTGGTTTATTGGATAGCGGTTCTGCCTTTTTATCTTTTAATACCAGAAATTATTATAAAATATAAATTTGTGCTCCAGCTCTGATTGATTTCTAACTCAGCGGTTGGCTATGTTGGGTCGACTGACAAAACAATGTTCATCATTTGTCGAAATTAATTTTACAATGGTTATTCAGTCAAAGTTCTTTGGATTACAGAAAAAGTTAACAAAATGATTCGAGAAAGTACAAACCTTCACATAAAACTCAATTAAATGTTAGATATTTTCTTTATAATTATACTCTTAGTATCTAAAGGAAGTGTTAGTTCAACTCGTGAATAGAGGTTAAGTTTTTATCTTTAGAAATAATGTTTTCTATTTCCAAATAGTGTTATCATCCTAATTGAACAGTTTAAAAAAATATAAATTAATTATTAAATGTTATTCAGTGGATGAGTGTCTGAACCAAGTTTATTATTTAGTGCAACAGCATCACAGTGTAGTGAAATAAGTTTTTTCGATTTGTTTGTTTGTTAATTAATTCAGGTATACTTTATGTTTTCCTGTTCATCTGATATTTTATTTTCATGTAGGGTTTATGGTTGTGGCTTCCTACTTTTCTTTATTTTTTCTTTAATTTATTAGTTTATTTATTTTTTTCTTCGTATTGTTTAAATTAGCAGCCATCCTTACTATTTCTTTTATGAATTTGCTAACTGCTATAATTTTTTTTATTGTTCGACTAAGCTTTTCGTCATTACTGACATCTTCAGGTCTTAAACAACGTTGTTTAAGACCTGAAGATGTCAGTAATGACGAAAAGCTTAGTCGAACAATAAAAAATTATTTATTTTTTCTTCTGTATTTCATAAATTTTGTTTAATTTGATCTGGTTAATATGTTCGGCCAATCTTGGTGTTCATTTTAATCCTTTATAATGTTGTTAGTCCATTTAAGTTATACTTTTATTGAATTAATTGGAGCTGCAATTATTTTTCATCTGCTCTCTTCTGAAGCTAATAATGTACTATTAAAATATTTGTAACGGTTTTTTGGTTCTAGGCTTCAAGCCTACCCTTCTCATTGGTTGAGAAATTTTGTGCCCATTGTTAGACATAGCTTATAATTTTTACACAAAATGATCAAATGTTTTCTAATTCAAATAATTTGCTTATAGCACTATTAATACTCATGTTATTAGCACTATTGAACAGCATTCCTGTTATAGATTATTTTGAAATCAAACATGACTAGGTTCTATTCAGTATTTGCTGATTTAGTATTTTGACAATTTTGGTTTTTCCTTTTTATACTTATTTAGTTTACAATTGTGTTTTTGAACATTCTTTGTGTTTTTAAAGTTTCCTATTTAAATATATTATGTTTGTCTAACCTTTCCCCTCACTTAATGTTATTTTATTACAATTTACATTTACAGTAGAGCATCGATAATCCGGACGTCAAAAATCCGGACCTTGTCCACAGAAAAATTCGATTCGTCGGCAGCGGTATCAAAATCGAGATTCCAATAAATCGGGAACATTTTGCGCAAGCTTGTTCAAATTACTGAATGTCTTTGAGCCTAGCCTCTATGCAGTGTTATAGTAGACGAACGGGTGGAAGAAAATGTTTTAGATGAAGTTACGTCATTATTAAAGTTAATGCCAGGTTTCGAAGACTGCGACGAAAACGATGTAAGTGAATGGTTATAAAGTGATAAAAATGACCATGGATATCAAATTTTAAATTATGAAGAAATAACTAACACTATAGCTGAGCTCGAGCCCCCAGACGGTAACGAAAAGGACGAAAGTGAAGACATCGCTGATGAGGCATCAAACGTGCAAGTCGATGCATTCAACGCATTGGAAACTGCAATGTCTTGGCTGGAAAAGCAGCCCGAATGCTCTACTATCCAACTTTTGTAACTAAAGAGACTCAGAGACCTGGCCTCCAATAAACCCACCTCAAGCTTTGTTTAAAAAAAAATTGGCGTCTTTTTTTCGTAGTTCTGATCTGCGTAATGAAATTTCTTCAGAATTTGTGATTAAAAAATGTTTTATACAATATTTGTGTATGTGTTTGGAATAAATATATCGAAAATTATGTTTCTAACCTAACGTTGAGTTTTTGTAAGTACTCTGTCTATCCTTATACTTTAAGTAGTAATTTTTTGTAAGTTACATGTTCAAAAATCCAGACAAATCGATAATCCGGACTGGGTCGAACACCAATTAGTCTGAATTATTGACGCTCTACTGTATTTTATATTTTTTCTAGGCCTACAATGGTTGATAGCCATTATAATTTAGTTTTGTCCTTTTTCCTATGTTCTTATTGAATTTGTTTAGTTTATATACAATTAGAATGAATTTGTGCATATTGTTTTATGACTAGTGGTCCTTTTCAAACAGATTATTACCTTTTAAACCTAGGTCTGATAAATTAACATTCAACATTTTAGGATTTTACCATCCTTCCAATACATATTACTATTGCATTGAGTATTATTTTTTATAATTCAATATAACATATCTTATAGCTAAAATTCTTGTAAAACATATAACATTTTCAGTGTTTTATGACACTCCTACTACATTCTACTATTCTTTTATAACATAACTTTAATAACTTAGCATACATCTTTTGATTCTAATATTCTTTTAGAACATATAACTGTTTAGGTTTTGATTATACCTTTAATCCTATCCATTATCCTTTAAGGACTATAACTTTTATAACTTAATATCTTATAACTAACATTGCTTTATAACATATAATTATTATTTTATATTTAAACATGACATCTTATTTTGGTTCAGCAAGATTCATTAATTGGTTATTCACTTAATTGGTTTTGGTTATTCACTATATTGGTTACTATGACCATCACTAATTGTCATTTAGTGTTGCTCACTTACTGTTTTTCACTCACTCCCTACCTACTTCATGCACTCTTGGTTCTGTTTTGTCTTATGTTGTGATTATTATACTATCACTATCACTGTTTACTCTTTATACACTTGTGTATTAATGTTTGTGTTTACTGTTCATTTTATTCACCATATGACTCATTGATATTCACTCTACCTTTACATCTTACTTATTCTTACATTCAATTACATCATATCTTACTTGTAGTTTTGTACCTTCAAGTTTAATCATTTATTTCTTAGTTACTATTAATTGTATGACATGTTTATCATAACGTTATCTATATTTATTTGGTCACTCGGCCAATCACTTGGGTGGGGTCATTGTCATCGTCTTGTCTAAGTTAATGGTCATTACAGTGGTATATACTAAAAATTGTCATTATGCTCATTTTATCACTTCTTAGCTGTATTCTTCCATTTGTTTAATAAGGTACTCACTTCTTTTTAATGGGGCTGCTATTTGTAATGTAATAATATATATATTTTTTAGATTTACTGAAGCATTTTCAATGTCCTTCTCTGTGCATTGCATTTGTGCAATGCCTGTAAATTTTTTATTAGGCAACATTTTTACTTTCAACATTAAATAAATTTTCAATTATCAAAAATATAATGAAACCCCGATTACTCTATCATATTTTTAGTAAAATACTCGTAAAAATTATAAAGCAGACAATCATACAATGAGCATTAAACATTTCAACCTTTTACATTCTTCTTTTTAAGTAAATTTACATCAAATGCGTACTAAATGACAAACACTTTAGTCATAGTTTTTAAGTTTATCTATATTTCTACAGACACCTATAGGCCTGTATCTAATACTTTTTACAAATCCAAAATTTGTGATGTTGAGAGATATTAATTCTGTCCAATTATTAAAGATACTCGGTTTGTATTTTGAACAAATTTGTATTTTGGATACCTTAATCCCTCGCATAAACTTTTACAATTTTTTAAACATTTTGAGTTCCATTGTGGCACCCTACATTTAAAAATGTTTTATAGTAAACACTGCATTCGGATTTATGTTGAAATTCCCTTCAGTCTGATTTTTTCAAATTTAAAAATTTGTATGCCTTTTTTGGGCCCGTATTCTTTCAAAATTTCAGAAACAGTACACTATACTCCAATGGTGTTGAAGACTCCATTTAATTTGATTTCCATATAGATTGTTGGTATTTTATCAAAATCTTGACCCACATTTTGGTCCTGGTGTTCGAAAATTTTGAAATTTTCCAAAACAAACACCGAATTGAGATTTTGGTTAAGATTCCCTTTAATATGATACATTACATGGATGTTTACAATTTTTTTCATATATTTAACCACCTCACATTTTTGTGGGATCAATTTAAAAAACAATTTTGGTCTGTAGGGTAAAAGTATAGACAAGCATACCAAGTTTATGAAAATCGGTTGATGTTTTCACAAGTTGTTGTGAGATACACCCTAAATAAACAAACAAATGCTGCCAAAGAGTCGAATTAAAACTGAGAACGGCTCCATTCATTCAACTAGTGTATATGTTACAGTGAATATTAAAAACTAGTAAAGGTTAACAATGACTGGGGACTGTCAACATTCACTAAACTGGTCAGTGGAAGTTGATAGTAAAATTGAGCGGTCAACTCTCACTAGTAAGTGTCAACCTTCACCAGCTGTTTGCAGGGAATGTTAAAAATAGATCACACACCATATGCACACATATACATACTCATACAAATACTGAACTCAATCAATTTATAATCTACAGATAATTTCAATTTTGAAGATCAAAATTTAGTGCTTGTTCTACAAACATTATTAAAGAAAGTGAAGTGTACCAGTGTGGACAAAACACTTTCTTTACAGACCATTATAACAGCGCAATCAACTGGAAGTGGCCAAGGATTCTTTAAGTGCACTTACCGAACTAAAAGTCAATCAAAAAATGTGCCTGCAAGAAAAATAATGTACTTTGTAATTCTAAGTGTCATAATGCATTACCATGCTGTCTGTAATAAATAAAATAAAATTCTAAATTAAGATCTTAAATGTGTTAAAATGTTGTAATATTGCTGCTTTATTTTGAAGTACATAGTTATACTCGTATAAGTCAACCCTAAATAAACTATGTACTTGTTTATTTCAACAGTAACTGGTAATTTATTCCTTTAGTATTTTAGTATTGGTTCACCTTCCCTAAGCTGTAGTAGGGTAGGTTGACATTCCCTAGGAACGGTCGACATTCACTAGTGGAAGTCAATTATGAATGATATTATAATGTGATTATTCAACTTTCACTAAACCGTTCAGTGAACGTTAACCGTAACTAGTCATTGTTAACCTTAACTGAAACCTCAACATTCGCTGTAACATATACAATACAACAAAACATATCATTAAAACATCAGAAATGACAATCAATAAGTTATAAAAAATACTATAACAAGCATGCTGAGTAGAGTGTATTACACATCAGTGACTGTGGGAAATTACGGTCAAGGTCAACCAGAAACTGGACTGCTGCCAAGCATTGTATTTATTTGGAATTACAAAGGAAAGTCTGTGAAACTGCATGAATATGTGTTTAGCATTAAACAATAAGGAAAACAAACACTGCTTCACTGATTAGTTATCCACACTTATCTACACCCATTATCCACTGATCTATTTAAACACACGCCAATGTGAGTAATGAGCTCAGTCGTTTTATGTACCTACGCAAAGATGTTGTTGAGAATTTTGTGTGTTGTTTGTTTGGCATCTGTGTTGTCAGCTTATCGCACTAAGGGTGGTGGTGGTGGTAACAACAATCAACTAGAACAACCACCATTAGTGCAAACAGCTCAGGGTCTAATCAGGGGTAACGTTTTGACTAGTTACACAGGCACCAGATTTTATTCGTTCCGTGGTGTTCGATATGCAGAACCTCCAACTGCTGAAAATCGATTTAAGGTAAAATTATTGTAAATTATCATCGTAAATAAAATAAAAAGTAGTTGGTTTACATTTAAAGGATTTTGACATTTAAAAAATACTTGAAAATCTAATTACATAAATATTATTTTCTAGCAATGTAATGTTAGTGATCTGTAAACACTATGGTGACACGGAACACTAGTATTTTTGATAAAATTAAAAAAAAGTCTACCTTATTGCCTGAGCCAGCTATAGCTCATTGTGTGCTTTGTCTGAAGAGTGAACTTCTAGGAATAGTGTTTATTTGAATATGTCATTAGTGACACTCAGACGTGACATGGACAACAAAACACAAGTACACAATGTTATTCTACTGGATGATTATTTTTTGGGTAAAAATGAAGTACTGTTGCTTAGTTTTTTAATACTTAGAATAATAATGCATGTCTTCAATAAAATGTTTTCTCTGATATACAAAACTAATAAGAATTGTTTTTTGTCCAGTTGTTAGATCAGACACACAAACATTATATAATTATATTATATTATATTTAAAATTTATATTTACTTTACCTCAAGATGTTATTTTTGCCTTATTTGGAACGTGTTTCGGGACCCTTAGTGTTTCCATCATTAGCCTGATTGTATCAAATAGTATTTGAATTATATTATATTCGGTTTTTATATATACTAATTACAATTAAAATATAGTTGCAAAAGTAATCTATTTTTTGTTAGATCATAGTAATCTAAAAAAAAAATTTTGTTGTTTGTACTGTTATTAATAATGTGTAATCTGCAGAAGCAACTATACAAATATTTGAGTTTTTAGTCATGTTCTGTAGAAAAAAAAAAACAAACACAGATAATATAATTAACAAATAACTAACATGTAACAATGGAATGCTGATAACCTGAGCCGTTAATATACAAATAGCAAAACAGTTTTTTTAAAGGGTGTTGGCACGCCCACACTGTAAATTATCATTTGATTTACTTCAAATTTGTGCAGTTCTGTACTTCTGTTCTGTACTGTATATAATCTAGTTATGCCTGGAGACTGATTTGTATGCATTTGTTTAACTGTCTTTACAGTTAGTCACCTTACTCCATACAAACGCATGAACAGAAAAATCAAGTGCTGTTATAATTTTATAGTCTTTTTGATAACAGCAAACAGAAATGTGTGAATCAGATTGACTGCCAAATATTTGTTGGGTTTGTAATCGTGTCGATGCTTTAAAGTAACTGTCCATATTTCAATTAATTTTTGCTTAAGTATACTGTCATTATATTATAGTGAACTATTATTATAGTGTATTGTACTTATTTTAATAATATCTTTTAAAACCAAATAAATAATTGAAACCTGGTTCCAGAACAACTTGAATCAATAATAATATGCCTGGTCCCAATTAATTTGGATACCACAGTATTTATTTCTTTACAGCTATAAATAATAATAATAATAATAATAATAATAATAATAATAATAATAATAATAATAATAATAATAATAATAAGAAGAAGAAGAAGAAGAAGAAGAAGAAGAAGAAGAAGAAGAAGAAGAAGAAGAAGAAGAAGAAGAAGAAAAAACTGAAAGGCAATTACACATACAAAATCTCACCAAACACGCATGTATCAGATTATATCTTTAATGTGCCTAATAATAAGATTAAAAAAATATTCTCTTATTTGATTATGCTATGAATATTGTAACGAGAGAAAAGACGTCCGTCTTTGTTTAAGCCCCGCGATGGAAGCCAATCTGTAATGAGAAGATTTTGTCATCTTCTGAAAAATGTGTACAAGTTTTGTATTTGTGTAGTGCGTTCGTCTCGCATTGGGGTCGTTACATCTATTCTTGCGCTAACAATGTCCGTAGCGATGTTATATTTACCAGTACAACACAGCAGTAACCATACCTGTTTTTAAATAGGGGTGTGTGAATCCCGGGTGGCACCAAATTGTTTACTAAAACAATTAAACTTATTAACTAATATCTTAATATGGTGTTCTCAGCGATGACGGCTGGGGCGTTCAAATAATTCCCACATGTTCAGCCTCCTGAATTGAGTAGGTAGTTGTTCGAATTACTACGCGAGCGTTGGTCGTCAAATCTAGCTTTCGTTAACAAACACAAGTAATACAATACACTCCCTATGAAATAATAACAACGGTTACTCCCTTTACTAGTTATTTTAATGGTCAATAAGTAAATTTTCAGTTAGACAATTAATATTATTCTGGTTGGTTAATAATTTTGCACCGACTTTTTACATGAAACACTTTCTCTCGGGCTGACGAAATCGATTCTGGAACGAGGTATTTACTCCAGCATAGCTGCAGTTTTAGTTAAATTACAATATACTCGTTCGAAATCGGGATTCTTTTGATTACAAGGCAAAGAATTCCTATGATTACAATAAAAAGTACATTACCTTACTTTAAGTGTACTTAAATAATAAGGTGTATGGTTATAATCTGTTCTATAGTGTCGTTAAATGTGCTTATAAAGTTCGTATTCACACAACAGGTAATGAGTTATGTTAACAAATTTTCAGTGTGTTATTTTTCTTAATTAATCTTTGAAAGAGAATATTCGGTTGACAGTGAGAGTTCCAATTACCTTTAGTAATATTTAAAGTGAGTTTATTTTTTATAAATAGGGTAATTCAAGATACTTAACACATCAGATGACTTGGTGTTATCAAACTTTGAGTTGGAAGAGGATTGGGCTGCAATCGTTTTCTGTTTTCATCAATCTTGGGACTTAAATAGGTCTGGCGTCCTTTTCATATTAGATGCGGTCATATTTTTAATTAAATTCCTGGTAATATGGTCCTGGGCATCAGTTGACAGTCTCAGTTGTTCGTCTGCTTCTTATTCGATCATCATTTATGAATTTTGTTGACTATTTTTACATTTTTTGATTAAAAATTGGTCGTTTAATATTCGGCTTCTGTTCTGCCAGAGTGACGCTTTTCGAGTAACGATATTCAACCGTAATTCCGTCCCTAACAGCAGTTGCTATGGTTACCAATTAAATTTGATTGGCTTAGATTGACATAATCCATTGTTATCAAAATTTGAATTCTTTTCAGAATCCTTGTATATCTTCTGATTGCTCTTATTCCTCTATCTTCCCTCCTAAGTATTAACTATTATCACTGTTATTTGTATTTCCTTTCATAGATTAATTTGATACCCCACAAGTTTGAGTTATTTTAAGTTTTATGATTTTACAATTATTTCAATACTTGTTAATTACATTTCTTTTTGAATTCAAATACTTATTATAATATTTTGTCTTAAAAATGATTTACAATTTATCCTTGGTGAGTCATTCGCCTCGGATTTGCTAATTTCTTTGTTAACTTATTACAATTTGTAGTTGTTTGTTCTTGACAGTTAGGCATTTTCCTAGGCCTAAGTAGCCATTATTTGTATTTACTTATTTCGTACAAATTATGTCTCTTTTTTGCATAATGAGCTTAGCTTTGTTATTATAATTTGTTGTTTTATGTATTGATGTGTTTTGGTTCTGTTGTAGTGTTATTATTATGTTACTATTATTTTATACATCATGAATTGCTAATCATTTACTATCTGGTTTTCTCGTTTACATTTCTTTACTTTCTTATTTATTTAATCTGCCAATAAAACAATGTGGCTAATATTTGCTACTTTTGTTCACATAAAAATACAACATCTAGGTCTATGGTCTGTATAATTCTTCCAGCCATATCCTATTGTTATCTTACTTACCTTTTTATAAATTAATAAATAGGTGTTGTTTATTTATTATGTATTTTGGCTCTGTAGAAGCCATGTTGTCTGCCAACCTGATTTTTCACTCGCCAGGGTTCGAATCAGCGAACGGGAAAATCAGAACTGGTTATTTGAATAATAACGAGTCATTTCTTATTTTACTAAGCAATTAAAATTTTATTGATCATTTCTTGTTTTTTATATCCCTTTCAATTCCCATAATTCTTAACAATTTTTTGCATATCAAAATGAAAATTATTCAGACAAAACTTAATTTTTCTTATATAGATAAAATAACATTTTAAAACTACCATCAAAATTTAATTAACCCAAACCAGCGATTCTTATTTTATCATTTTTATTCACGCTCGCATTCATACGTATACACCATGCCCATTTGAGATCTCAATTTCATTTAATGGTAAATAGTGTACTTTAAAAGAACATAATTTTGAAGTTGATATACCACTCTGCTTACTGATCTGGCTTTACGAAAGAGTCCAATGTTCCGTAGTACCTTCCATCACTCCGCACATATTAGTCGCACTATCTTTTATTTAAACTGTTACTTTAATTATTTAATTATTCACTGGATAATTATGTTCCATTTTAAATTATACACTCGGTTTTAAAATCACATTTTGTTTGAGTTGCGGGCCCGCAATTTTGTTCCGGAACTGTTCTTTACGACCGGCCGGTTTTAAAGCGCAATTGCGACTGAGGCGGATTTTACTGTGTTGAGTTCTTTGTTTCTGCACACTGGGCGAGAAAGAAGGTTGTGTACGTGCTTTTCAAGCTGTTCACAGTGGCACACCCTTGTGCGAATACGCTCCCCTCGCTGCTAACGTTCTCATTTCAGACTCGTTAATGACTTTTGTGCAACAACAACACCTACGTATGGCTTGGCTTGATACCGCATTGACTGTAAGGTGTTAAAAAACTGCCCAGCGTTTATGATTCAAATGTTGTTCAGCTGGAGTGGCAATTACATTTTACAAGTATTTAAGAAAAAAAATAAACCCCAATAGTTTGTCCCGTTACAAAACCCCCTCAATGAGAGGTTTTATGCCGAAGCATAAAAACTCTCATTGACACTCTCATACTTTCTA
The DNA here is from genome assembly GCA_034769895.1 of Magicicada septendecula. Taxonomy (NCBI): domain Eukaryota; kingdom Metazoa; phylum Arthropoda; class Insecta; order Hemiptera; family Cicadidae; genus Magicicada; species Magicicada septendecula. The sequence goes on from CM068367.1 coordinate 88,442,879, forward strand.
AAGGGATCAGTTGGGATATGTCGCCACAACACCCTTACTGTTTATAAAAAAAATTATAATAACTCACCCTTGGTCCGATGATGGTGACAGTACCTGCATGACTTTACCGGACTTCTCCTTCGAGATCCCAACACCATAAGGCCAATCAGGCGCTTTACGCTCCTGCTCTGACACGCTGGCCAGCTCAGGACCGCCGTCACAACATCACCAAACGCTGAAACAATAAATCAAAAATATCAAAATAGTGGCCTGGTATAATACCATATCCTTAACTAATCTGTTCCCCTTAGCTATGTGCTGGTTTGTGTTAAGAAGCACTGGGTTTACTTTAACTCAACAAGAATTATACAGAAGTTCCATTCTCTTAATTCACTACCCTTACCTTTATAAAATTTGTTTGATTCCAATCGATAATAATTAATCCTTTCACATTAACAAGAAGAAATATAAATCTTTATACTAATGCAATAATACTTCCACAATATTTAAACACATCAAAATTTACTCAAATACAATTCATCTATATCTCCCCCTTTCTACAATTCTTAAACATTTTCTCTTTTATAGAAGAAGAAAAAATTACTATTATTATTATTATTATTATTATTAACAGTAAGTGATCCGGCGCTGTTAATAATACTTATCCCCTTTACTCCTCCACACACACTATTTCCCCCCCTGAACTGTTGCGTTCAGTTGCCTCCACAAGGACTGAGGCAGAAGGAGTGAGCACTTTTTTCTTTTCTCTCTCTCTCCCATCCTTGCTTCAGCGTTACAAAAACTTCAGGGTAAGTACCCTACTCATTTTCTTAATATATGCCCCTAAGGTTTACCACCCCTATTTGGGTGTAAATAGCCTGTGCTCAAAATAAACTTAGATTCCCTTTTTGTTCCCCATTAAATTTCTATGTTTGACCAATTTCAAAGGCAACCAACTGTGGTCAGTTTTACAATTTCTGCCCACAGCTGATTGTCATCCAAAACCACGATCTGGGTTGGTAAGGCCGAGATCGCCCGAAATGTAGGGAATCGCATTTAAAACATGTTATACATACATACCATTCATGTTTAAATTCCTACACTAATACAGAATAAACATAATACATAATAATACACTCATAATTAACATTGCGATTATTACCTTAAAATAACCAATTCACTTTTAACTTTGATCAAAATCTACACACCCTGCATCTTTAAATTTGCGTATAAAATTATAAACATTACATTTTAATTTCAATTGAACTTTTATTAATTAGCCATCAATTATTTACTATTTACTATTTATCATTTAATTCTTCACAAAAATTCAAATTTATTATTAACATTCATGTTACATTATATTTCATCTCTGATTACCTTTCTATTATGAATTTTCTACTTAACCCTTCACATTTTGATCATTGATTAGTCTGGGTGACTCCTGTATTCGCTATGCTTTCAATTGAATAGACATTTATAATCTATAATATAATATATATAATCTATAATATATAGTCTATGATATATAATCTATAATCCCTTTCTTCCTACCAACAACCACTATTAACAACCAGATTTACATATCATGACACCAATCTCTCAATTATAATCCACTTCACTAATTCCACTTACCTCTGGCACCGCTCGTCTTTTGGAATAAGGCACTGGATAACTTTGCTGCATGAAAGGTGTGTGTTCCCGTACCTGCAATACACATTTATAACCCTTTGCCCTTCCCGGAATATCGGCAAACACTCCTCGAAACTGCTCAATCACCTGCCACAACGATGCACGTTGATCACTCCTTACACCGGACCCTCCACTACAAAATTTATCCTCCCTTTCTTCCCACAATTCTTCACTATTATCTCTCAACTCCCCTTCAAAACTCTCAATATACTCTACCTCTCTACATGAATTTACACCACTGTGTCCCTAAAATGTCTAATACTCTCTTTGTGTGTTACTGGTACTTCGAAATTCTTATTCTAACTCCCATTAAAATTAATTCTGCTTAAACCACCTGCCTTATTTATCATTATCACCCAAACCCTTTTACAACATTTCACCTTGATATAACACTAGAAAATTCATCACTTCTCTCCTTATAATAATATACCTCAATTTGAACATATTATCTGTTTAATCATCTACCAATCATTATAGAATCTTAATTTCATAAAATCATTTAACTTCATTCTCAAACTTTCTCTTGTACATTAATTAATTAATTAATTTTCAATTATTTAAAAGTTCATCATTATTTTCATCACTTGTCTTTAGTCAAAAAAAATGTTAATTGTTATTATTAAATCAATTAAACTATAACTTCCTGTTACATACATGGTTTACATAAAATTACATGTAATACACAACATCAAGAATACACAAATACATTGACATTAATACACACAAAAAATATACAATCCAACTTATTATTTTATCATTGACCATAAATCAGTTCATAAACAATCCATTTTAAAAATCACTGTCCACATAATTAAATGTTCATAACACAATAAAACAATCTATCCTCCATCATTGAACAACAGTCGAATCTTAGGTCTACACACATTATTTTTTATTAAATATATGATATTATTATTATCAATATAATACTTATTTAAATTTTTATATCTTTCCACAATGTCGTTTGAATTGATATGATTATTCCATATTATTCTCTCATGTACCTGGTCATGCTCGAGTATAGTCCTGTCGCCTTTAGTATATACTGTTAAAATCAGGTAAGTTATATTATCATCTTTAACATCATCTACTGCTATCTCAATTTCACTATAAGGTAAGTACTAGTTATTATTATTACTTCTCTCTCCGCCTAACCTTTCTACGAATTCTTCATAATTTCTCTTTACTTTAAATTTCTCTCTCTCTCTCTCAATATATTTCTCACCATAACACCAAGCTACACTCTCTCTCTCAAAATATGCAGGGGACACTAACTCATCATTACTGCACCACCTATGAAGTGCACAAAAAACCCAGGGAAATTTATTTGCAGACATATCGTCTTCCAAATACTCGCGTGAAGCCATTTCTTCACCCCCTACTACAACATTAAAAGGGAAAATTTTACCCCTGCAATCCCCTTACGAATATACTTTCTCTCACATTTCTCTCTGACTCAATACACGCAAACATCTCATTATCAACTTCTACTCTCTCTACAATTTCGTTATCACTATCAATATCCACATAATTATTTTCTACCACCATGTTCTTAATTCTATCATTGTTATTATCGAACTCATTATTCAAATTATCATTGTTACTCACCTTATTAATTAGCACCTTGTTTGCACTTGAACTAACCTCTTTCTGATTTTCTGTAAATGTATCATCATTACTACCTACACTATTCTCTACCCCGCTTTTATTCTCAGAATTGTAATTAACATCACTATTTACTATTTTATTCTTTGGTCTATCGAATTTCTCACTTACTAAAGCTACTGTTTTTTCTTTCATTTTATCGAAATGTGTATGAATTTCATTCATTTGTTGATTAAAATTAAAATTTTGCTGTTTTATCTCCCCCCTCATCAACTTTATCTCATTATTTTGCATCTCAAATTTATCATTCATTTTAGTGTCACTAACATCAAATGTAGCATTTATTTTATCATATTTAACATTGGAATCACTTTGTTGTTCATCGAACTTATTATTCATGCTACACATCATGCTATATAAACGTGTTAACATCTCATCTGTATCAGATTTTTTACTTTGGACTGGCGTTGAATGAATTCCTTCATCCATAATTTTTGACTCAGTTCCACTTAATTCAATATTCATTTGGCTTTCGTTTTCAATGTCAGTTAAGCTGACATTCTCATTATTATCTGCCATTTAAAAAAAAAATGTTTACATATATTTCTTTTCAAAATATTACTATATATAACATATACTTATTATCAAAAAGATATTCTATTTACCCATACTACACATAATCATAACATAACCTTATCCTTGTACGTCTGTTTTCACGTACCTAAAAAAAAAAATTTTTATGTTATTTCAAATAACCATTCTGTTCCTCCCAGTAGGCTGTATTTATATAAATAATTTATATAAAGTCACTGTTCGGAATCGCCAATTGTTATCTTACTTACCTTTTTTTAAATTAATAAATAGGTTTTGTTTATTTATTATGTATTTTGGCTCTGTAGATGCCATGTTGTCTGACAACCTGATTTTTCACTCGCCAGGGTTCGAATCAGCGAATGGGAAAATCAGAACTGGTTATTTGAATAATAACGAGTCATTTCTTATTTTACTAAGCAATTAAAATTTTATTGATCATTTCTTGTTTTTTATATCCCTTTCAATTCCCATAATTCTTAACAATTTTTTGCATATCAAAAATGAAAATTATTCAGACAAAACTTAATTTTTCTTATATAGATAAAATAACATTTTAAAACTACCATCAAAATTTAATTAACCCAAACCAGCGATTCTTATTTTATCATTTTTATTCACGCTCGCATTCATACATATACCCCATGCCCATTTGAGATCTCAATTTCATTTAATGGTAAATAGTGTACTTTAAAAGAACATAATTTTGAAGTTGATATACCACTCTGCTTACTGATCTGGCTTTACGAAAGAGTCCAATGTTCCGTAGTACCTTCCATCACTCCGCACATATTAGTCGCACTATCTTTTATTTAAACTGTTACTTTAATTATTTAATTACTCACTGGATAATCATGTTCCGTTTTAAATTATACACTCGGTTTTAAAATCACATTTTGTTTGAGTTGCGGGCCCGCAATTTTGTTCCGGAACTGTTCTTTACGACCGGCCGGTTTTAGAGCGTAATTGCGACTGAGGGGGATTTTACTGTGTTGAGTTCTTTGTTTCTGCACATTGCGCGAGAAAGAAGGTTTTGTACGTGCTTTTCAAGCTGTTCACAGTGGCACACCCATGCGCGAATACGCTCCCCTCGCTGCTAACGTTCACATTTCAGACTCGTTAATGACTTTTGTGCAACAACAACACCTACGTATGGCTTGGCTTGATACCGCATTGACTGTAAGGTGTTAAAAAACTGCCCAGCGTTTATGATTCAAATGTTGTTCAGCTGGAGTGGTAATTACATTTTACAAGTATTTAAGAAAAAAAATAAACCCCAATAGTTTGTCCCGTTACACTATTCATAAATAATTATTTGATAACATTTGTTTACTGTTCATTTCACTTTATATCATTTTTTGTGTGATAAACAACATCACATTTTTTGAACTTCCTTTAATAATGATCCCTTGTAACATGGGGTGTTTATTGATTTGTTTTAACTTCTTAACTTTTTAAATACTCTTTACTTTCACTCCATGCTGACACTATCTATTTTCTCTTTCATGGGATTCTCCCTTTTAATTATAACTGTATTCAATTAAACTTAACAATAATGTTCTTTCTTAATTAATACTGTCTTCATCACTTTTCAGTGTTCATTATACATTAATTAACTGTTTACACTTAATCTTATTTTTAACAACTCTCTTATTTACTAATATTTTTCACTGTTAACCTTTCAGTGTTCCTTATTGATTTACTATGTGTTTATGCTTTTATCCTTCACTATTTTTCACTATACAAACATTCTTTGTTATACATTATTCTCATTTAATCATCACCTTCACTTTTAAATTATTTATTGTTTATTATTATTTAGTGTTTCTTCTTTATCACTTTATTTTGGGATTTTCACTTCCACTTTTGCACTTCTAAAATGTTTTTAGTTTTAAGTGTTTCTAAATGGGTAATACCTATTATTACTTTCTCACTACCGTACTATCTCTTTCATTACAAATATCATTAACAATTTTATGTCTCTATTGATTTTAACATTACTTCTAATTCTAATATGTGGGTTAGTTTGCTTTTATAGTTAACATTCTTTAATTGGGTTTCTTTCAATTGTCATTTACTTTATTATCCATTAATTGATAATAATAATGGATTAAAATAATTACTTCAGTTATTTATTGGTTTCTTTTTCAATCTTACATTGAGTGTATTGTTTCTCCTGCTTTTCTTCATTATTACTTGTTTGTGTCTTATTATTGGGTTTCTTTCTTATTTATTTCCCTTTATCTTATGTTCGTGTCTTTTTCATTTTCCTCCTTCTTCATTTTTAGTGTACTTCCTTTATATCTTTTTTTTTTCATCTTCTCCTTTGGGTTCATTTTAATCAGTGGCATGGAATCATTCAATTCCTTCAATTGGTTTCATTTTGCTTGGTTTCGGTTTTTCCCTTCTTCATTTGGTTTGGTTAATCACTTTCTTCTTCATTTGGTTTTATTCTTGTTTGTTTTTTGTTGTTCCCTTCTTCTTTTGTTTTCTCTTGTTGGGTCAATCACTTGGGTTTGGTCATGTCATCGTTTGTCGTGTCATCGTCCTTTTATTTTCTTCATATTAAACATTTTATTTTACATGAATTATTATTTTATATTCAAAATAATCTTTTTTATCCCTGGTATTGGGGTGGCTTATTTGTGTTGTAACAATATTCATGTAGTACACGAATAGGCAATTAAAATAAAAATATAATACAGACATGTGCATGTTACAGCCTCCGGTACCAGTGAAGCCATGGCAAGGTGAATATGATGCAACTCAAGATGCACCTGTATGCCCACAGCCATTGCGCTTCAATTTAAGTGGTCCTGTTTCTGAGGACTGTCTTTTCCTCAATGTGTATTCTAAAAAGGTAACCACATTTATTATTTATCGATTCAATATTGTAAATTATTGAAATAGCACTTTTAGCTTCATGAATTCTTGCATAGGGTTAAGTCACATAGATTTCTTGAGCAGAATTTTAAAAACATTTTAGTAAATTGAGAGTTTTTCTTCTTCGTGTTTCTTTTCCTACTGAAGGTTATAGACCACCATTGTAAATTGTTCTTTTGTTTGTAGCAGCTCTGAAACTGTTACTAGAATTAACTGAAGCTCAATGTGAAACAGTCTCTCAGGTCTCTGTGCCAAAAGTTCTGGCAGCTTCCTATATGTGTATCTTGGCCTTCGTTTCTCCCCTCCCGTGATTAACCTTGACTGAGCATTTTCCTCATGTCGTCATATACCCTAGTTGCTTTTCTGGTGAACAGTTAATACTACTTCCGAACCTTTATTTAGAATGAAGCATCAACCTTTGAATTCAATCATATTATTACTTTTTTTTCTTCAGAATTTTGTATTGTGCCATATTTCTCTCTTGTTTCCCACCGAGTTCTTGCTTCTGAAATCCTTTTAATACAATGCTGTTAACATTTTATCAACAAGTACCCAATTTGTCTCTGTTCAACACATTTTTCTATAGGTTCTAGTTTTAGTTCTTTTACTCAGTAATTTGTAATCCTAACCTTTCTAGTGACTCAAACAATTCTTCTTAGATATTTCAACTCCTGCTGTGCTAATTGTACATTTATAGTATCCATGATTTATACCATATACATGTATAGACATTTACATATCATTTTATATTCTTCCATTGTTTTGTCTCATTACTTTTCTTGTTTATAAATACTCTGCTCACTCGGTTTTCCTTTTCTAATCTGTTGTTCACTTCAGTCTCTAGTTTTCTTGTTTCCTCCAATGATATTTTTTTTTTTTTTTGTATCGACCATCTAAGGACCACATGGCAATTTCAATTCTTTATTCTTTTCTTTTTCTCCAATATTCTTTCATCTTTTCACTGGGTCTCTTCTTCCTGTCTTCAGACCACTTTAAACCTGCGTTTTTCTCTGTCCTACCCTGGACTCCTTCAATTTTTGACACTTTTGCCCGAAAACCTTCTCTTTCAATTGCTTCTTCTGCGTGTATATTATTTTTTTCTAAATCCTTTTGGACTTCTTTAATCCAACTGGATGTTGTCTTCTTCCCCCATAGATATTTGAAGATCTGCTTTGTTAACCTATTGTCGTCTATTTTATATAAATTCTTACGCCTGTTCTACTGGCTATATCCTCTAAAAAATTAAATGTGTTACTGCAAATGTAAGAAGCCCAGAAAGTATAGCAAAGTCATCTGCGATTGCCAAACAGTTTTTTTCAATATGTTTGTTCCTTCTTCCCAACATGATTATTAGTGATATTTTGTATTCCTTTAATTTTTCATTCCCCATTTTCACTACTTTCTCTAGGACACAGTTGAAAAGAATTGGGGATAAACCATCACCCTGTCTTACACCTGTATTTATTTTTAACGGTTGAGATATTTCTCCCATGAGTTTTATTATTGAGACTGTGTCCGTAAAGGTTTCATGGATTAGATTTGCCAATTTAGATTTAACACCAAATTCTCAGATTATTTTATATATAGTTTCTCTATCAACAGACTCTAAGGCCTTTTTGAAATCAACAGATGTTACTACAATCTCCTTTCAATTCGGTAGCCTGTGATGCATTATTATTATTACTTCAGAATAAATATGTGTTCTGGTCAGGATCTGCCCTTCATAAAGCCACCCTGATATTCACCCAAATGGCTATCCAATGTTTTTTCTACTCTGTACTCTGCTAAAATAATAATATCCAATGCCATTATTATTTTAATTAGTTATTATTTTACCAGTTAACAGATAAGAAACCTGTAATTGTATTCTTCCATCCTGGTGGCTACCTGACATGGACTGGTCGCAGTACTGCATTTGGACCACAATACATTATGGACAAAGATATCGTACTTGTTACTACAAACTACAGGCTTGCAGCTTTAGGTAATTACTTAAGACAATACTACAAACTACAGGCTTGCAGCTTTAGGTAATTACTTAAGACAACAACAACACTTTTTTCCAACTGACGATAGTGATTTAAGCAACACAATTATTTTGTTTTTTTAGATTTTATATTTAAGTTGTATAAATTTTCATGCTTCACATGTTATAAACAGTTTTCCTAAGTTTCTCCAAAAAATTATTTAGGATAGTTTCCATACTGACTCATGCTGGTGCTGCAGGGATGTAGGGAGAGTTACATTAGCCCTATGGGGTATTGAGGAGATGCAGTAAAAGTAGGGGGAAGTAAAACGATGGTAAAAGTTTGGTTTTTCTATAGCATACCATAAGGATAGTAAAACCAAAAGATGTCAACACATTTTGTTATAATGGTTTATCATAAAAAAAGTAACAATCTTTTATACTTTCACATATCGTACATTGGCCATCCACCAATCTTTGTACTGAGAACAGAAGAAGAAGATATTTTTAGTTTATACAGCAAATAAACTATTTATCTACATACCTACTCTGTACTAATTACTATGAGGTTCACGATTCATGACGGAAACCCCAATGTTGGTCAGGGTTAATTTTGTGAACTTTCAGCAAACGTACTCGTATTTAATTCCATGTACTACATTAAATTTGTATATTTGATAAATAGGTTTCCTCAGTACTGGAGACAGCCTAATGCGAGGAAATTATGGAATGAAAGATCAAGTGGCCGCGTTGCGCTGGGTCAAACAGAACATTGCTAAATTCGGCGGCGATCCTGATAACGTCACCATCATGGGATACAGTGCTGGATCTGCTAGTGTTCAGTTGCATATCCTGTCACCAATGTCGAGAGGTAGCTTTATGTAAACAAAATATATAGGTACATACTACAAAACAAGTAGATTTTAACAATTTTATATACAACTGAACAATATATGCAATATTTTTTTTTATCACTAACAATAATTCTAGACTAAAAAAATGAAATAAAGAATAGACTTGACCAAAGTGATTGGAATCTGGGTATATTATGAACTACTGATTTTTTTGGATTTTGAAACATAGAGTTTTTCATGTTAACAGTATAGAGTAAAAAAAAAAAAAAAAACCAAAACAAATGTGTGTGTGTTAAAGAATGAATACTTGTCTTGATTGTTCATCTCTTCTTTCACAGCACTAACACTTATCTAAAAATGAACTTTTTCTTGTGAAAACTTACTTGTTTCGTCGGACGCGTTTCGGCGTACGCATCCGCCTTCTTCAGCTTTTAGTCAGACTGCCATCATTTCGTAACGGTTGTTGTGTGGAAGGTGTAGTGGGGGTGGTGTGTGGAGGAAGGGGATTGGCGCGGGGATTCAACTTGATGTTTGTTTTTTGTAAAATTGTGTCAAAAAGTGTATGTGATTTATATTGTAATTGATCGTTAAGTATGTTGTTTGGTTGTGTTGTGTGGTGTTTATATATTTCGTATTGTTCAGTTGTGTTGAGTTTTTGACCTTTAGGTAAGTAATGTAAAATTTCAAGATTAGTGTCTATGTTGGTGTAACTGTGGTTTTCTGTGTGTATGTGTGTGGCAAATGCGGAGTGTATATTGTTGTTGGTTAGAGCTTTTAAGTGTTGAGAATAACGGGATGAAAAAGATCTTCCTGTCTGGCCGATGTAGAAACTATTGCAGTCATTACAATTTAATTTGTAAACACCTGTTTTGTTATATTTGTCTTATAAAAACACATCAATAATACAAACACAGACATAGACAAATATAACAAAACAGGTGTTTACAAAATAAATTGTAATGACTGCAATAGTTTCTACATCGGCCAGACAGGAAGATCTTTTTCATCCCGTTATTCTCAACACTTAAAAGCTCTAACCAACAACAATATACACTCCACATTTGCCACACACATACACACAGAAAACCACAGTTACACCAACATAGACACTAATCTTGAAATTTTACATTACTTACCTAAAGGTCGAAAACTCAACACAACTGAACAATACGAAATATATAAACACCACACAACACAACTAAACAACATACTTAACGATCAATTACAATATAAATCACATACACTTTTTGACACAATTTTACAAAAAACAAACATCAAGTTGAATCCCCGCGCCAATCCCCTTCCTCCACACACCACCCCCACTACACCTTCCACACAACAACTGTTACGAAATGATGGCAGTCTGACTAAAAGCTGAAGAAGGCGGATACGTACGCCGAAATGCGTCCGACGAAAAAAGTAAGTTTTCACAAGAAAAAGTTCATTTTTAGATAAGTGGGAATGAATACTTAATCAATTCAAGATATTAATTAATATTAAGTATTAATGAATACTTACTTAATTAGTTAGTTAATACAAGAGTTGTACTTATTTATAACACACAGTATACAGCTGCATGCTTGCGAAATCAATATAACAATTTCCAGTATAGAGACACCTTAAACAAATTTTACTTCTAATACTGTTCAGATAAACGACTGATTGAATTTTTGATGTTCATATTGATGTTGTTTTAAAGTACATAATTATATTTAATAAAGTTGCTCCACAATATGAGGTTGTAGAAGTTAAAAATTTAGTTCTACTCAAAAACGTCATGACATTGAAAAAAACAATGTCACAAAAAAGATACTAACTGGCAAAAAATATGTAACTGGCACAAAAGACATGTAGCTGGCAAAAAATGATAAAAGTAACATAAATGTAAAAGTTGTTGATTCATTAAAATGTCAGTTTCTTTTGTGTGTATCTGTGTGTGTGTGTGTGTGTGTGTACATTTACATAAAATATTTTACTTCCATATTTAATTTTAAAATTCATATTGTGATGCCATTTTTACATAAACTTCTGTTAACATTTTCAAGGTATTTAGTAGAAGAAATATGATAGATGTTTTTCTTTAACTGAATCTGAATGTACATAAATAAAGGTCATTACATGTGAAGCATGTGTAAAGAAACTGCCACTAGGTGCTTCATGCCTTTAGATCACTTGAAGCAACTTGTGTTATATGTATTTACACAAATCAATTTATAATCAACATTTATTGACATCTAGACTCAACAAAGGACAGACAGATTGTAATTAAAGGTATAGTGTCACTGTACGGTAGCGCGATAATTTCGCTTTGTAGGTTGGCTAATCTGCTTACTGCTTTTGTCCAATTTGCGTGTTGGAACTTTGTACAGTGTGTGTTAATCGCTAGCGGCGGTCGGTTCGCCAACCCTTTTACTGTCATATTTTCTTATCGACATTTAATGTAGGCTTTAGGCTGGCATATTTTTACTTATGGCCAACTAGGCTCGCTATCAATTTAATTCAAAAATTTTAATACTTTAGCAACATGCATTATTAGCCAACCTTATTTCAATAAATTAAACATGTAATGTAACTTGGGAAAATTCATTAAAATCAATTCAATACAGTCCACAATTTTATCATTTTCCATTCCCACTGAATCAATGCATGCATTACAACCTATTTTTTACAAATGTTGCTGGTACACGCCGACAGGATTGTACTTCAGTGGGCTCACTTCACAAAACATTTTTTAGCCCACTTGGGCCTGATACTCAACATTTTTTGGTCACTCCGGACCTGGATTTTCCATCTAATATTTTCTACCACTATTTCTGGCCATCACGGGCGAATTAGCATGTCAGCTGATACGACCGTGGCGTGATTTTCATCAGCATTTCGCTCGTCATGTTGCAGCCTTCTGATAACATCTTAGCAAGTGCCTGCTAGCTACAGTGCTTTACACAAGGCGGTCATCTCTACTAGCTGTTTGCCATCTTCACCAAGGAGCCGACGCTGCAGGACATCGCCAACAAGGTATCATCAACAACAGTGTATTAAGGTGCGTGCAATGTCTGAAGAAGGCCTCAAAGTGCTGACCAGAAAGAGAGGTGGCTTAAAGTCCGCAATAGTGCGGATACAATCTGCTGTAAATTCGTTTGATGTAACTTTAAATACAAAACATTTTTTAACTGTAAGGCTGGACAGTTTCAAAAGCTTGGCCTTGAAGTACGACGAGGTGCAGTCTGAAATAGAACTCATTAGTAAAGATACGAGCGTTGCTCAAGAAGACCGAGTTGAGGTCGAAGAAATGTTATATTCAACTGAAGCAAACATTTTGCAATTACTTGACACATTTAATGCTCAGACTGTACCTCCCGTATTATCGACGCCAATGCAATTAAAACCAATAAGTTTGCCCTGCTTCTCAGGCAACATATTGGAATGGTAACATTTTTACTCAATTTTTACCGATTTAGTGCATTCAAGATCTGATTTAACACCAGTGCAAAAATTACATTATTTACATTCTTCTTTGAAGTGTGAACCGTTAGATTTAATCAAGTCATTACCTATCTGTAAAGAAAATTATACAATAGCGTTGAGTTTGCTGTCCGAAAGGTATAACAACCCATTCATACTAGCTAAATACTATGTGCAAAACCTACTTCAGGTCAAGTCGACAATAAAGGACTCGGTCCAAAGTTTGGCAGAGTTCACTAACACAATAACATCTTCCATTAATTCACTGGCAGCAATGAAGCTGTCAGTGAATTCATTTGAATTTATCACTATACAGTTACTATCCACTAAACTCGACCCTATTACTTTCAAACTTTGGAAGGAGTCAATAGACCCTGACAATTTACCTAGCTTTCAAGACTTCACGCATTTTTTAAACTTACGTAGACAGCTGTTAGAAAATACAATGCCTATTGAACCCGGACAGCAACTCAACAAACTTAATGTAAGATCTAACAATAAATATGAGAAATGTAACTCAAGAAATACTGCTGGCAGCACTACATTTAAGAGCTATCACGCAGCGGCAAATCATTATTCATGCGTGTGTTGTAAATCCAACCACCCGCTTTACATATGTAATAAATTTCGTATATTAAGCACCGCTGAGTGGGGACAATTTGTTTCAAATCATAAATGTTGTAGCAATTGCCTTAGATCAGGTCACCTTATAGCTAGCTGTAAGAGTAAACAGGTGTGTAAAATCTGTTCAAAACGACACCACACATTGTTGCACGCAAATTACGTGCCGAACTCAATAGCTGCCGGCAGCAATTATTGCTCGCTTAAATTACAATGCAAGAATAATGTTCTTTTATCCACAGCAGTTGTATCTGTCGTTGACCAGGCTGGCAACAGACATAGGGCTAGAGTGCTCCTAGACGCCGGTTCACAGATAAATTTCTGTACAAAATCATTTGCAAAGAAGTTACAGCTCAAATTAACTAAATCTAATATACCAATCACAGGAATAAACAATACAGCGTGTTACGCAACTGATATTGCTTCTATACGTATTATTTCTCGCTATCAGAGATATAGCTTCGAGGCGAAATGTGCCGTCTTATCTACGTTAACTCACAATCTGCCTTCAAACTCGTTCGATATCAACCAGTTCCACATTCCAAACAAAAACTTCCTGGCTGACCCCGATTTTAATATATCGTCGCCAATCGACATACTATTAGGGGCACAATTTTATTTGGACTTGATCTTAACCAATAAATACATACGCGGCCCCAATTTTCCAATCATTCAGGAAACAAAGCTGGGCTACATTTTGGCTGGCAACTTGCCCAAACACTGCCGCAACGAGGGTCCTGCTGTTTCGTTCCTAGCAAGGAACAACGACAGTCAAATTCTGCAATCTCTCGAAAGATTTTGGGAAGCAGAAACTATCCCTGACAATACCCCTGATATCGAGTCAGCTTGTGAAGAGCATTTTGTGCGCTCTACCCAGCGCAACCATGAGGGTAGATTTGTGGTTTCACTTCCATTTAAGCCTGATAATCTCCACTTGGGGGAATCTTACACGAGTGCTGAATCAAGATTCTTAAGCTTAGAGCGTCGCTTTAGGCGAGATGCTAAGCTCGCTCGCGACTACGTGGATTTTATCAAAGAATATATGGATCTTGGGCACATGACACTCATCGATGATGGCGCTATCAATTTAGGAGCGTCAAATATTTACTACCTGCCTCACCATGCCGTATTTAAACAGTCTAGCTTAACCACAAAACTGCGCGTTGTTTTTGATGGTTCGTCCAAGACTACTAATGGCCTTTCTTTAAATGACATATTGTTAGTAGGCCCCAATGTTCAACAAGACCTTTTTTCCATTCTTTTGCGTTTCCGCATACATAAGTATGTTCTCATTGCCGACATCGAGAAGATGCATTGTCAGATTCGCGTAGCTGAAGGGGATTGTCACTATCAACGCATTCTGTGGCGTGATTCTCCCCTCGAACCACTTAAACATTTTGCATTGCGAACGGTAACCTACGGCACGGCTAGTGATTCGTTTTTGGCCACTCGCTGTCTTCTACAAATTGGTAGGGACAATCAGGCTTCCTTTCCCCAAGCGGCGTTAGCTATAACAAACGATTTTTACGTCGACGATCTACTTACCGGTTCGGACACTATCCCTGATCTAACCAAGCTGAAATCCGATCTAGGTGCGTTACTAAGTCAATATGGTTTCACGTTGCACAAATGGGCATCAAATGAACCCACAGCGGTCTCAAATCATGACAATTTTTCACGACCCCTAAATAAACAGGACAATGTGCGTACCCTAGGCATTCTTTGGAACAATACTGCCGATTCATTTTTGTTCGACATGAAATTATTTTCCGTTGATTCAAGCATATCCAAGAGAAAAATTCTTTCGATTATTGCTGGAATATATGATCCTCTTGGTTTAATCGGTCCAGTTGTCTTTTTGTGTAAACATTTCATGCAGCGACTTTGGCTTTGTAAGCTTGGTTGGGATGAACCGATTTCCAGTCAGTCACGTTCGGATTGGCATTCTTTGTTGACAAATTGGGTCTGATTGGCAAAATTGTGGTCCCGCGATCTATTCGTTGCAAGCGTGAGGCAGCTACAGTTCAATTGAATGGTTTTTCGGATGCTTCTGAAAGGGGGTTTGGCTGTTGTATGTATCTCAGAGTCATTTATCAAGATTCTACTGCCTCCTGTCACCTCTTGTGTTCCAAATCTCGCGTGGCTCCCCTACGACAGGTGTCATTACCTTGCATCGAACTCTGTTATTATCGCGACTCGTATCTAAGGTTATTCCTGCTCTTTATTCGTTTATTGATAATGTACATTTGTATTCTGACTCTATGGTGGCTCTTTACTGGATTCATGCCTAGTCTACGCGGTGGAAAACATACGTCGCTAATCGGGTTGCTGAAATTCAGCGTCGTACGCAAACTTATACTTGGCATCACATTGATTCACGACACAATCCTGCTGATATTATATCAAGGGGGTGTCCCCCTGACGTTTTGCGCGATTGCTCGCTTTGGTGGCACGGTCCTCGCTGTCTGTCTCAATCATCAGAGTCTGATCCCTTCCCATCCTTCGTACCGGCCACTCCGTCGTCTTCTGAATTCACCGCGGAAGAGAAACATACACATAACCTTTCTCTAATGTCTACCCTGGCTGTTGACCTCTCTTTGGACTTTTCCTCGTTGCATCGTCTAACGCGCGTATACGCTTACTGTTTTCGGTTCATCAGAAATATTAGACACTCAAGTCCTGACAAACTTACGGGTGATCTTACCCCTGTAGAAATTCATCAGTCTCTCAACTTCTTCATAAAACAATCTCAGTCGATCCACTTTGCAGCCGAAATTAATTGTCTTCGTAACGGATCTTCTGTTTCCATTAGGAGTAAGTTGGCTTCTCTCGACCCGTTTCTTGACGACTCTGGAATGATACGCGTAGGCGGACGATTACAGCATTCCCAATTACCCTACGACTCTAAACATCCTATTGTATTACCCCCATCGGCGCATATTACACGCCTTATCATTGAACGTGAACACATTCGTTTACTTCACGCTGGTGCTCAACTCGTGCATCATTCACTGCGTCAACGTTGGTGGATTGTGAATGCCAGGTTAGTCATTCGTTCCATTATTCGAAAATGTGTGAGGTGTATCAGGTTTAGTGCCAAACAGCAGGTACAAAGGCTTGGTATTTTACCATCCCCTAGAGTCACTCCTTCTAGGCCGTTTCTATTTTGCGCGGTTGATTATGGTGGTCCCTTCATGATTCGTCATGGCGGGCAGAAGTCTAGAGCTCTTTCTAAGGCATACGTATCTTTGTTTATTTGCTTAGCGACTAGGGCTATTCACATGGAATTGGTTTCCGACCTTACGGCCAGCGTGTTTATAGCCGCATTACGTCATTTCATGGCCCGTAGGGGCATACCCAGTCAACTGTACTCCGACAATGGCACAAACTTCAGGAAGGCCCGCACTATCTTACATGATATTTACAACTTTTGGCACAATAAGGATGCCATCTCATTGATCAAGTCATTCACGTCCTCTCAGGGGATATCACGGTCATTTATTCCGCCCTCCTCACCTCATTTCGGTGGCCTATGGGAGAGCGGCATAAAGAGTTTGAAATTTCATCTGCGCCGCGTGGTAGGCAAATCTATACTCAACTTCGAAGAGTTCACGACCGTTTTGTCTCAAATAGAGGCATGTCTGAACTCTCGACCTTTATTTGCTATCTCTTCAGATGTTAACGACCCGGTGCCACTTACACCTGGCCATTTTTTGATTTGCGCACCCTTAACGGTGATACCGGACCCAGACCTTTCTCACATTCCTGTTTCTCGTCTTGGGCGTTGGCAACTTCTTCGGAGGTTTGTCCAAGGGATTTGGAAGGCATGGTCTCGCGATTATTTGCACCAGTTGCAGCAGCGTCACAAGTGGAAGTTTGCCAAGGATAACGTTTCCATTGGTGACTTAGTTTTGCATATTGAGGATAATTTACCTCCATTAGCCTGTAAATTTGGCGTAATTATCGCCACATTTCCCGGCCCAGATAACTTGGTTCGTGTCGTGGACATTCGCACGCCTACGGGTGTTTTGCGGAGACCAATACATAAGTTATGTCTGTTGCCAGCGCGAGACGAGATTTGACAAGATTATGATTACTTAGCACAATGCTATTTTATTTAGCCACTGGCTTATTACTTATTACGACCATTTGGTCAACCTAATTGTGATGAATTATCACAATATTTTTTTTATCAATTTTGCGCCATTGCATGCTTCTATAATTATCACAGTTTTTGGTGGTATATTAATATTTTGTATTTGTATGTTAATTTTGTGTGGCATACTATGTCTTACACATTTACATTTGATGTTTTGGGGTATATATCATGTTTTGGTGGTCTCATTTTATAAAATTTTGTTACATAATATTTGCATGTCTTGCAGCTGAGCAATCATGCATTCATTTCTTTATACTGTTGCTAATAAATGTGTGTATTATTCTGTGAATGTCTTTAAATTGTTTCTGTAATTACAGTATTGTATCTGTTATTTGACATTGCAATTATTCATATTGTAATTATCTAAATTGTTGTTATTGTATTCACATAACTTGCGTTTATGTAAAACCTATTGTTTTGCGTCTGCCGCATGTAACTGCCACGTCTAGATTTATTTTATATTGTATTTATTTTGCGAGTATGCATGCACAATTATTTTTACTTAAATTATGACATACATGTCATATTTGGGCTTGCATTCAGTCAGCATCTAGCTTGTTCATACATTATTACATATTGTAAGTTCCTGAAACTTCAGGAACAGCATGACTTGGTCAATACATGCCGCCCTGCTGAATATACACTTGAACATGTAATTGCAACATGTTCAATAACAATTTTGTTCATGTAATTAATTCTCTGTACAGGTCCACGGGCCTCAACTAATTTTACAGTAACCATCTATAACATGCATAGGGTTACAAACTATCGGTCCATCATGTGATGAGCTTCCGATCATGCATTAAACATTGTACAACTATGTATTTTTTCATGTTTTGTAATGTTATATACTGTGCACATACACTATGTGACGGTAATATTTGTCAAACCAGACGTTCATACTCATGTCTGAAAACAGCTGTTCGCCAACCTTGGCTTACAAACGCTTATCTTTACGCTTATCTTATGCATGCTTATCTCTAAGCTAGTAACGGACTGCCATTATGTAATCTCATAACTCAAGGTTCAACTTAGCCTTGAAACTAACTCTTATTATTAAAGAAAACTGTATCCTTTTAAATTAAGTTGTAAGATGTATCATAATTTATTAAAAAATGTTAAAAAATCATTTGATTTTGACGGGCAGCTTATGTACGGTAGCGCGATAATTTCGCTTTGTAGGTTGGCTAATCTGCTTACTGCTTTAGTCCAATTTGCATGTTGGAACTTTGTACAGCGTGTGTCAATCGCTAGCGGCGGTCGGTTCGCCGACCCTTTTACTGTCATATTTTCTTGTCGACATTTAATGTAGGCTTTAGGCCGGCATATTTTTACTTATGGCCAACTAGGCTCGCTATCAATTTAATTCAAAAATTTTAATACTTTAGCAACATGCATTATTAGCCAACCTTATTTCAATAAATTAAACATGTAATGTAACTTAGGAAAATTCATTAAAATCAATTCAATACAGTCCACAATTTTATCATTTTTCATTCCCACTGAATCAATGCATGCATTACAACCTATTTTTTACAAACGTTGCTGGTGCACGCCGACAGGATCACTCACTTCACAAAACATTTTTTAGCCCACTTGGGCCTGATACTCAACAGTCACCCTAAGCATACTCTTTCTTTTATTGTACGTTTTGATCTTCAGGCACGATCAGCATGAAAAGTAAACTCGATTTTGATATTTTCAAATACAATTTTAAAAAGGACTATGCCAAAACAAATTTTTCTAAATAATGAAAATGTAAATAGCACAGATTAGTAATAAACAATGACCTCAGTAATTCCTGACATTCTCTAAAAGAATGGGTTCATTCCCTAATGGAAGAGATCACAGACAAATCAGTAAGCATATTTTTCCAACTAAAACCTTATTTTTTTATGTACCAGCATATGGTGTTAGAGAGAAGGATGATGGGGCAAATCCTAGCACAAGGCAAGTCCAGAAATTGGTTCTTGGATTCAAGTGCCTGCAGAAACAGGATTGGAAACAATGGGTGAACAACTAAGTAACCTGGCAATTTCATAATATGACCGATCACTAATCTAACTTAAATATATATTGGAGATGTGATAAATTAGTTGAGAACAATCTGTAATTATATTATTATTATTTTCTCCAAATGTATGAAAACACAGCTAATTAAAGTTATAATGAAATTCTTTCCCATGTGTTATGGAATGATTTGATCAAAATAACATAAAGAAATGGGTTTTATGTAGAAAATTAAATTTTTATGTTCAGAGTTAATTGTTATGAAATTGCTGCTATATAAAACATATGCACATTAAAATTTTGCACATAGATTATAACTACTCAATTTTAGATGAACACATTTTTGTTTAGTTTCAAAGGTCATATCTTAGAACTTTATACTTAAAATTTTTTTTTGAATGTTCATCACTACTTTTTTCACAGCACTTAATAATTATTATTTAAAGATACTTTCACTTGTGAAACTTAGTTGTTGATATTTCCTCAAACGTCGTTTCGGAGTTGTATTCTCCTTCTTCAGTGAGGTTTGATGCATTCCGCATTCAAACCTCACTGAAGAAGGAGAATACAACTCCGAAACGACATTTGAGGAAATATCAACAAGTAAGTTTCACAAGTGAAAGTATCTTTAAATAATAATTTTTACATTGTTGTAAACAAACAAAACAATCCGATATATGACTGTTAAATTCTTGGATTTCGTTGTCCATGCTAACGACAGCCTCTGATGAAGCCTTCTATAGGTGAAAGCCGGTTTAGGCTGTAAGGTAAAACTTTACGTTTTTACTTATAAAAAACTTAGTGTTCCGAGTCGTCAATATTATAGTGATATTTAGATATGACTGTTACTTTCCAGGTCTGTTCCACAAAGCAATTTCCATGAGTGGTTCTACAACATCAGGCTGGGGCATAAACAGAAACCCAATGTTCTTAGCTCAAGAACTGACTAGGGTCCTTGGATGTGGAGAGACAAAGACTTCACAGCAAGTATACGATTGTGTAAGACCAGTTGACGGATGGTTAATAGCAAATCGTTCTGACGATGTAAGTGAAAATTCTCTCTCTCCCTCCCACACACACATGCACGTACAAAAATACATATACATATTATTTTATTATTATTTCAGTTCTTTGGGGGATCATCACCACCTGCAGTCTTGTTCGTTCCTGTAGTGGAGAAGGATTATGGAGATGGAGAGGAACGCTTTTTAACAGATGAGCCTCTTGAATTGTTGAAAAGAGGAGAGATTAACTCAGTACCATTAATAATTGGTAACACTAGAGATGAAATGGGGCACTTACCTTATGGTAAGTAACATTAGGAATAAGTTTTTCATGATCATCATCATCATCACCATTGTTTTGTGTGGTTGAATTTATTTCTCGTGTCTTAAAGTAAAAAGGATATGTTAGTGGTTAACAATACGTCTATTTTGCTCTCCCCTTTAAGAATTTTTCTTTTTCGTTTCCTTACAGAAATTTAATAAACTATGTCGGGTTAGGTGATGACTATTATAGGGGCCTCACTAGGGGGTATCAATATCCATTTTAATGACATATTGTTAACAAATAAACTATGAGATATTCTTTTTTTATTGTGACTTACCTTTTAAAACTCGTTACACTCATACTCTGTTTACATTTGGGTTCAACGTGTGGCGCTGTTGCCAACATAACGTTTTTCATTAGGGTCCAGGTCCTTTTTAAGCGAGCACACAAAAACAGCATGGGTATTTGAAAATAATGACTCAGATAACATTTAGTTAAAAGAACTTGTTTTTAATAATCTGAATATTTTGAATGTTGAAAATTATAAAAGAAAACAAAATGGAGTCTTCCTCCTTGAGTTAATTACAAAAACAAGATGGCGGCGAAGTATTTTCGCTGCATGATCTCTACGTACATCACAATTACATACATATATTATCTTCAATTTCTCTGATTATTCTCAAATGAAGTTAGAAAACTTACTGCAGTTTAATATTTATCTCGTTACGTTATATGGGTCACGTAACATGAACCAATGCCCCGTGACTTCTTATAATTTGTATACCGGTACACGCATCCATGCACACACACACACACACACTAAAAATGGTACATTTTTATTTAATTGAGCTCAAATTAATGTGTTAAGGTTGTAATTTTGAACAGGTTTACTTTCCTGAAATGATATGGTTGCAGATGGAGTCAAACGTCCTTCATAATCCAGGCAGGTGGTTGGCCGGTTTCTGTATTGTTTCCTTTTATACTGTCACTGACTCTAATTTACAGCTTACATTGTTAGTTTTTTACTAATTGAACTGTTCACATTACTGATTACATTTTAACACTTTGAAAATACTTTTGCTGGCAATTGCTGGCCAGCAGATTTTGTAGCGTGCAATCGCACGGACGATGTTGATTCGACTGGGGGAGACAACATGGCGTATATTACTTAAGTAGAAGGGATAACACGTCATCGAATCTATTGTTCTTTCGTAATGACGGCATTGTTATACAGTGTATTCATTACGTTCTCATATTTTTGATGACATTGTAGGAGTATCCTGTCGTTGTTGGGTCTGCATTTGCTGACAATCGGCACATACGCCAGTGACCTTGACGCCAATTCGTCCTGGCGAACTGCGTTGTAGTATATTGGGAAACATTTATTCTCACATATTTGATTACATTTGAATAAAAATACAATTATATTTTCATGTGCCCACAAATTTCTATACGGGCTTATTGTACCGTTACAAAACCCCCTCAGGCATAAAACCTCTCATTGACACATTCATACTTCCTAAAGGGATCAGTCAGGACATGTCGCCACAACCCCGTGTAGTGTTTATATAAAAAGAAATATTGCTAACTTACCCTTGGTCCACTGATCGTGACAGTACCTGCATGACCTTACTGGACTTCTCTTGCGAGATCCCAACACCGCAAGGCCAGTCAGGCACTTGACGTTCCTGCTCTGACGCGCTGGCCAGCTCAGGACCGCCGCCACAGCATCACCAAACTCTGAAACATCGAATCATAAAATCAAAGAGTGGCCCTGTATAATGCCATATCCCCAACTGATCTGTCTCCCCTTAGCTGCATTGGTTTATGTTAATAGGCATTGGTTTTCCTTAATTCCTAATATCTTTAATACAGATATGAAACAAGAATTATGATAGAGGTCCCTTTCTCTTTTGCATTCCTACATTTTTATCAAAATTTTGACTCCAGTCAATAATATTTTAACTCTTTTCCATTACACAAGAAGAAATATACTCTTACACTAAAGCAATAACATGTAAAACAATTCATTAAGTTTAACAGAATCAGCAACATTTATCTCTATATCTCTAATATAAAACCAAAACACAAATTCATTATGGGAAAACAATCTATCTATTCAAAATTCATTGATCAGTTTTCCTGATACTAAAACTTCTTCAAACCGAAATCATAATTATCTTTTATGCTTGACACCATTATCAATGTCATATTCTTAATATTTAATATTCAATTAACGTTACTACCCCTGTAGTAACCTGCTTACCACACACACTATGACCCCCCACTGGACTGTGGCGTCCAGTTGCTTCCACAAGGACTGAATTTAGGGAGGAATTTTGGCATCTCCTGTCCTTGCTTCGGCTTTACATTTTTAAATTGCCAGATATCATCATATCTGAATGTTACATAGTTATACCCTTAAGACGGGTCTATCACCTGTTTTGCTGTTCCTATTCGAACAAGGTGATAGCCGCTGTTCCATAGTTCCGGGGATTTCCCCTAAGTGCCCCCCCGTTAATTTCAACTTTCACCAATTTCAAGGGCAAACCATGGTCAGTGTTACAATTGCTCCCCACAGCTGATTGTCGTCCAAAACCACGATTAGTGCTGGTAAGACAGTAATCGCCCGAAAAGGCGGGGAAATCATCTTCATTCGCATGTTTTACTTCGTCAATACTAACACTGCACGGTATCAATTAGCATATAATATAAAATTATATAAGTGGTTGTGCAGTGTATATACGCCGGTATCGGCCTCCGATGATGGTAACGTACCTTGACGTTATTCATCAACCCATACCGCTATCTACAGTGGCACATGCCGCCACTGCAATAGCCTACCTATATCTAAACTTATGTCTTTCTACATTTGCTGTCTCTACATGCCATAATTGATTTACACTTCTATTAACACCAAACAAACCCCGAAAATCACCCATCAATCTTGTATAACAAGTTCTTCTTTATTTTCATTAAAAAATTTTCACATAGACACCTCTTGCAAGTTCCAGCTTTCACTTTTTCACTAATACCTTCTTTATGACAAAATAATAAGTACAACAATGGATCATCTTATAAGTTTACATTATGAATTACCCTTTTGTTTTCTGAAGGAAAACAACTCCTACTACTACCATCAAAGTGTTTTCTCTCTCTCCTTTCCACAAAACTATGGGTCCCCCTCCCCGTTCTTGTAAGCAAAGAATTTCTACTAACACCTTTTTGTGGAGTAAGACCATCGTTGCTTTCACCCCGTTGCTGAGGCTACCGCCAACCATGGTCCGCCTCCAGATTGCCAAAATCCACGATCAGAGGTGGTGAGTCTGTGATAACCCGAAAATGGGGGAGAGTCCCTTCTGGAAACATATAACATCAAATTAAAATTTCATACATACATTAATATAAAAAAAACTAACACTGTTTAAACTCCTACAATGACCAATACAACTTCAAATTTGTAGCATTGTGTGTCCCTACTATCTCCCTTGTCTCCCTGTTCTGCAATACATATGAATTCTTCATCTTAACTTCTATTACCTCATAAGGTCCTTCATAGAGTAAGAAGAACTTCTTGATCTCCTTTTCCTGCGCATTTGACAAGTTGTGTCTTCGCACTAATACCAACTGTCCTATTTCATACTTCATCCACTTACCTTTTGCGTCGTGTCTACGTTTTCTTCGTTCACCCTTGCTTAATAAATTCTCATTAGCCAACCTGATTTTAATACATCCGTTTTCTCGCTCTCAGGTGGGTAGTCAAATAACTGTTCTAAAATCCTCGGGGGGGGGGCGTGTTCCCTTAACTAATTCGTGAGGTGTATATCCTGTGGACTCGTGGGTGGTACTGTTCAGCCAATTTTCTACCCTTCTAACGTATAACGGCCACTCGCTGTGTTTTGCATGACAATAGGCTCTAAAAATCCTGCCTATCTCTCTCATGACACGCTCCACCTGGTTGGACTGAGGATGGTAGACTGCCGTGTGCTTCGGGATGATTCCTTCCCATCCTAGGGTCTGGCGCCATTTCCCACTGATGAACTGTGGCCCATGGTCCGATAAAATTACCTTTGGCTTACTCACATGGATCATGTAGTCCTTTGTCACCTTCTCACTCAACACCTGACTGGTAGCTCTCTTCACACTATATAATTTCACATACTTAGAAAAAGTGTCTAACATTACAAAAATATACATCACTCCACCTCTACCCTTCGGCAATGGTCCATACAAATCTACGGTACCGCAACTAAATCAAATGGCCTTTCTACCTTTATAAAATTCATCTCCCATTCAACCCTATAGTTTACCACTTTCGACTTCTGACACAAATCACAACCCCTTAACAACCTTCTAACCCGTCTTTCCATATTCTTAAAAATACATGACACTTTTAAAACATTAACACATTTTTTTGCCCCAAAATGACCGTATCTTAAATCACAATCCCAAATGATCTTATCAGCTAACCCATCTGGCACAACTAACCTCCAATCACGCTCACCCCCTTCTACTTTCTTAAAGAGCAACCCTTTATAAATTTGAAAATGTCGATTGTATACGGAATCCGCTACTTCAGTCTCTAAACTATCTATGATCTTACTGGACTTACCATCTGCTCTTTGCATGGTTCTAATGTCTTTTAGCTCTTCCCCAAAAATTCTATCCTCACGGTTTATCTGAAAAATCTCTATCTCCTTTAAATCCCTACCAGTTTTATTGTTTAACAAATCTATCCGTGAAAGAGTATCCGGTATTTTATTATACGTTCCCTTGATGTACTCCCATGCAAAATTGTATTCCTGTAAAACAAGTACCCACCTGGTTAGACGGCTGTGAGCAAGCTTACATGTATTCAAGAAGGATAACGCCTTGTGATCAGTGCGGATGACCGTTTTGTTTCCCAGGATGTAGGTTCTGAACTTCCCCACGGTGAACACAATGCTTAAAAGTTCCTTTTCGGTGGTTGTATAATTTTTCTCAGCAGACAGCAACGATCTACTTGTGAATGCGATGGTCAAGTGTTCCTTCTCACTGTCTTCTTGGTAAAGCTCCGCCCCTAATGCTATGTTGCTCACATCCGTCTGTAAGTAAAATGTTTTATTAAAATCAGGGTGATTCATCATTATCATGTGGCTGAATTTCCTCTTAATTTCGTTGAAAGCTTCACGTTCCACTTCTCCCCATCTCCACTGTTTATTTTTCTGGAGTACTGCACTTAATTTAGCTGTTGTATGCGCATAGTTTTTCTGAAACTTACGATAAAAATTATACAATCCTAGAAAACTCTGTAGATGTTTTATATTCTTCGGCTCAGGGAAGCGCATAATGGAGTCAACCTTGTCTGGATTTGCGGAGATTCCCTCTTGTGTAATGATAAACCCTAAGAAATTTATTTTAGTTTGCAAAAATTTTGATTTCTCCCAATTGACGGTAAGTCCTCCTTCTTCTAATTTAGCTAAAACATATTCCAAGTGCTCCAAATGTTCCTGAAAAGTTCTAGAAGCAATTAAGATGTCGTCCACATACACTGTTAAAAAGTCTAAGTCCTTTGGTTTTAATATTTGATCTAAATATTTTATAAAGCTAGCTACACTGGTATTCAACCCAAATGGTAAGCGTCGAAACTGGTAATTCTTACCGTTAAACAAGAATGCTGCATATTTTCTACTTACTTCTGCCAATGGTACCTGCCAATATCCTGCTGTTAAATCGAGCGACGTCATGTATCGCACTCCACTAAACTTCTGAAATATCTCATTTATAGACTCTGGTGGTTCACGGTCTGGTATTATTATCTGGTTAATCCTCCTCACATCTAAACATAATCTAACCCTACCATCCTTTTTTATGACAACAACTAATGGGTTTGAGTAATGTGACACTGACCTTTCTATAATGCCTCCCTCCATCATTCTGTCTAACTCCTCTTGCACCGCTTGTCTTTTGGAATAAGGCACTGGATAACTCCGCTGCATGAAAGGTGTGTGTTCCCGTACCTGCAATACACATTCATAACCCTTTGCCCTTCCTGGAATCTCGGCAAACACTCCTCGAAACTGCTCAATCACCTGCCACAACGATGCACGTTGATCACTCCTTACCACCTCACCTCCACTACAAAATTCATCCGCCCTTATCTCCCACATTTCTTCACTAATATTATCCCTTTCTCTTTCAAAACTCTCAACATACTCTCCCTCTATACATGAATTTACTGTAGCTTCTGTGTCACTGTCGCCTACCTGCTTCTGTAATATTTTTATACCCGTTACTCTAATCTTATCTACCACTTGTTCAAAATTAACCCTGATTGACCGATCACCCCCAGTAGAAAATCATTACCTAAAATTATGTCTAGACTTAGCCCTTTTACCAGTAAAAATGTGTTTTCAAACTCTGCATTATTTATCAAAAAACTTAAATGTATTTGTTTTGTTACTCTCTTACTATGTACTCCTGTAACTCCCACTACAGTAACCCCTGCTACTGATAAAATCGGAATATTTTTATTAGTCTCCCTTAATTCTCCCAAAATGTTCTCAGCAATTACAGAAATCTCACTACCTGTATCTATAAGTGTTCTGTAGCTCTTACCTGCTATGGTTACCTGTACTTCGGTTAATCCAGTTCTCATCTCGACTGTAGTATTGTTCTCCTCCTCCAATAAATCTGTAACTATGTCCATTTTAATTACGTTACTTTGGAAATCCTCCTCTGGTTGGACCTCATTCGCTTCCCTGGACAGTGGTCTGGTCCGTGCTACCACTGTCTTCTCTAGTTTTCTGTCTGGTTTCTATTATTGCTGGTGGTCGGTCCTTGATGACCCCTTTGTGGTCCATGGTTATGACCGGCTGTTCCCCTGGTGCTTGCCATTCCTCTCTGCTGTTGGACATACTGTATTGGTCCTTCTCTCCTCCTTTGACCGTCTCTCGCCAGGCTGCATTTGAAACATTTCTGCCTGCTGCCATAATTCTCACACCTACACCTGGAACATCTCCAATCCCCTTGGTTACTGAAATTATTTATATGTGTATTTCCTGCCCGTTGGGGTTAATTCTACAGTTATTATTATCATACGTATTATTATTATTATTATTCTGTTGTTGTGGTCGCCTACCCACTTCTCTGTCTCGAATACTTTGCAAGACATCTAAAATTCTCTCCAACTCATTCATATCATTTATTTCCTTGGTCATTAAAGTTATCTGAACTTCACGCGGTAAATGTTTGC
Source organism: Magicicada septendecula (assembly GCA_034769895.1). Lineage (NCBI taxonomy): Eukaryota > Metazoa > Arthropoda > Insecta > Hemiptera > Cicadidae > Magicicada > Magicicada septendecula. The sequence continues at coordinate 88,471,204 of CM068367.1, forward strand.
TTACGTGCATTACAAAAGATTTAAAAGGTATTGGTGGCTCTAAATACTTGGCCTCATTGTATAATTTAGTGACGTATATTGTGATATTATTATTTTGGTGTCCTATAAAATTACCGGTTCCCATTATCCGACTCCTTAATATCTCTTGTTCTTCTTCTGCCCAATATTTCCCTTTAAATGCTCTTTCAAATTCCTCGTAACAATCCCACTCTAAACGATGTGCTTCCGCCCATATAATGGAACTTCCCTTAAAACATTTAACTATTTTCATTAACTGTACTTCCCAGCTACTGTTGCTAAAGCGGTTGTATTCTCAGGTTTGATTTATAAATCTCATCGGGTGTATCGCCCTGTTCTCGTAACTAAAAGTCTCTAATTCGATCTCATTGTGCAAGTCGCGTGTGATTACTACTCTTTCGGATACCCCGGTCAACTTTTTGTTAATCTCCCCTCGTAATTCATCTTTCACACTGCTTAAATTATCTTCAATTGAAGTACATTTATCATATATTATAACTTACCGGATCCGTACCTCTCTTTTCTTCCTCTCTTTATTTATTTAATATGCCAATTTCTTATATATCTTGGTTTGTTAGATATAGTAATATAGTTAATTATTACTACCTTATCTCTCTATTTAATTTAAAAGTGTTGATGTGAATGAGACTTATGTATGTAGGGTGTTATTCAAAAATTCCGCTTAAGCCTATTCTGCCTTGCAGAGAATTAGAGAAATTTTGTATGTAATTCTTCTCTCTTTGATATCTGAGAAGTCCGCAACAAGCGCTGCAGTTCCAAGATAAATGAAATTTAGAGGTTAACCCACTGCGTACGGTGATTAGTTGTTATACTCTCTATCTGTTTATTTCTTATTCACACTTCATTAAAAAATACATAAAGGATAAGATCTTGAAATTATACAATGATTCTTTATTAATTCAAATATTTAACATCCAATAAGATTGTTCTTACTTGATATACGAAAAGGCTATAAGTTTGAGTTAATCGATTATCAATCGGTACAATGGTTATATTAAATTCAGTTATGATAGATTTTATAATTTATTTAGATACAGGGCGTGAAGGTTCTTTCAACTGCTGGGAAGATTAAAAATACATAAATAGGAATGCAAGATATTACAAGATTAAAGTGTTATTTTATTTAATATTATTTATATAACTGAAGTTTTTACCGTTCGCTGGGCCATGCGACTCGGGAAGGCTGTTCGCTTCTAACCTTGTTAGTTGTCGTTCAGTATCAAACGCAGATAAGATGATTCTCTTCAGTCTTGTCTTCAAAGTTGTAATAAAAGTGGAATCCTTGGTCCTGGGTTGATGCAGAAATACCGCTCCTTTTGTTCACCAACGGCCAAAATTGTGATTACGTGCTTCGACAAACTCTGGATCCAAATACGTTTTTCTATTGTATGGTGTAAACTGTGATATCCAATGTGATTTGATGGTTATTCTAATTTCGTTTGGTTTATAGGATTAAATCCTTACTCAGGTAGTTCTTTATCTGGTTTTATTACTTCATTAAATTAACATTCGTTTCATGATCTGATATTGGGCAATCCAAGTCATTCCTTTGAGTTCAATTAATTATTATCGTTTTGTACTATACAATTATACAATTTGGTTAATGTTTATTTGGCCCAAATTATGGTAATTAGTCCTTCATTTATTGTGTATGTCGATATATTTAATCATTTAAATTAATTCAGTTTTTTAATAGACAATCTCTCGTAGTTATTCTCTTCTCGTTCATGTCATAAATTCCAATAATCAAAATCAACAAATTATATTCATTTTGTCGTCCCTAGCAACAAATTTTTTTATTCTTATTCAATGTTTTGTTATATAGTGATAATTTCATATATTATTCTTCCACTCATCAAAATAATTCCTTATTAAACTTCCATTATATCAAAATATAATCTTATTTATAGATTGTTTACTAATTTCTTTATATTCTGCTGGTTTTTCACTCTTAGTCTGTTTCTTTTAATAATTATTATTTTTCCGATATCAAACATTGTCTATCGATATCATTGCACTATGGCATTATCATAATTTGTTTATATTGGGTTTGGTTATTATTTATTATTAATTATTATTGGTTTTTACTAACTCATTGAATTATATTTAGTATTTATTATTAAATTCTTTACCTAACCTTTCTGCTCTGAGTTATTATATAGTGTTATTGGCTGTTAGGCCTATTATTATACCTTGATCTACCTTTGAATTTAACTTGTTAACAACTATAGCCTTTTTATATAAGTTTACAAACATAATCAACTTTTAACTACGTACATGTACACAAATAATTATCTTTATGATATCGAACAATAACTTTATCTTGACCTATAGATCACACATACGAAAAAATGAAATTAATTAATACTCAATAACTGATTTCCATCACAGTTCTACAACAGTAAACGAATAATACATATTACTTCATTATTTGATATTATATCAATAAATAAGCTTTCATATGATAACACAAACTTTAACATCATATTTATGATAACAACATAACATTATACAATTCATAATCATTATTTTAGATTAACTTATAACCAGTAGTGGCTCGTACAGGGAGGGCAAAAGGGCGCAGCCCTCCCACTAAATATGCAAATTAAACTTGTCAATAATATAACTATAATGTGTAGTATTCTTATTGAAAGATATTTTTGGGGCAACTAATAGCGATCACCCGATGTTTTCGGCATGGCCCCGCAGCTGGGACGGTTTCGCTATAGCCCTCCCTGAATAGGCAGTTGTTTCGGGGAGCGAGGCAAGAGACGTATACACATCTCTATGCATTTAAATGACATCCGCCATTACAGGTGGGACGGTGGCCGTTTTCTGTTTCGCAGCTAAATTCATAGAGAAACGGAGCGTTGTTCAAAACTTCTCATAGTGCATATAGTTTCTCTTGTGTTTTATATAGTTTTGATTGTGTTCTTGTTGTACTTTTTGTGTAAACGTAATGTTTTAATAATTTACTCTTTATTAGGCAGTGTATTCTGTGCACGATAGTGTTTTTGTCGAACCTTGTGTACATAAACGTGTAACTTATTCTGTGTGTTCTGTGCGTATTTGTTAGAAACGATTAAAATGGCTATGAATTCGGTAAGTAATATTAAACGTTTGATTATTTCAAATTCACTTACTTACGAAAAGAGAATAGAACTAAAAACATTAGGGCCACCAAAACCGAATTTAGCTATTACACAACAAAATTATAAAATGGACAGACCAGCATCAAGTAAAAAAAACTACACAAGAAAATTTAATAGAAACTGTTACTTACATGCTGATTGGATATGTGGATGTGAGGTGATCAATTCCTTTTTTTGTTATGTATATTTGGTGATGAACCTAAACAGTGATTCAGTCTGGACTGAAAATGGAATTAAGGACTTGAAACATTTGGGAGAAAAAATAAAAAAACAAAATTAGTGAAACTCATATGAACAATTGTATTGAATATTCATTGATAGGAAAAGTCAATATTAGTTGCCAGTTAGACAGTGCATATAGATTAAAAATTAAACAGCATAATGAAGAAGTCTCTAAGAACAGATACATCCTAAGTAAGTTAATTGACTGTGTAAAGTTTTGTGGAATATTTGAACTAGCTTTAAGGGGACATGATGAAACAAACACATCTGAGAATCCAGGTATTTTTAGGGGCTTAGTAAATTTAATGGCAGGCCTAGATAGCACCTTAAGAGAGCATATTGAAAAAACAAACAATAGGGTTTTCGTTGGTCTTTCTAAAACAATTCAAAATCAAATTTTGGATTCTATTTATGCAGTGTGCATTGGACTAATAAAAAAAGAAATAAATGAAACTGACTACATTTCAATTGAAGCAGATGAAACCATGGATTGTGCCACTCTGTCACAAATTGTGTTAGTTGTGAGGTATGAATTGAACGGAAAATTACATGAGAGATTTATCAGTTTTGTCAGTCCACAAGATCACTCCGCTGAAGGTATTAGTAATACTATTTTTGAAGAATTAGCAAAATTAGAACTTGATAAGATGCCTAGTAAAATTATTGCACAAGGTTACGATGGGGCAGCAGTAATGAGTGGAAAACATAACGGTGTTCAAGCAAAAGTTAAAGCTGTGTACAAGAATGCCCAGTATATACACTGCTATGCCCATCAACTAAACTTAATTATTGAGCGCGCTGCATCACAAAACAAGCAAGTAAAAATATTTTTCTGTAATTTAGATGGCTTTACAACATTTTTTTCAAGATCTTCCAAGCGAACTGCCATACTTGATGAAGTAGTAAAGAAACGTCTCCCAAAATGTTCTAATACCAGGTGGAATTTTAAATCCCGTTGTGTGACAATAGTATTTATTCATAAAAATGACATTTCCGCTGTTCTTGAAAAAATCATAGATGACGAGAGTGACAAGTTCACTGTTCAGAAAGCACTAGGACTGAAAAACACATTAAATAATGATTTTAATTTTTGGTTAACATTTTTCAACAAAATTATGCCAGCCTGTGACATTTTGTTTAATCAATTACAGCAAGTAGAAATTGACAGTATTAAAACACACCAGTATGTTGCCTCATTCAAGTCACACATTCAAAACGTCAGAGATTATATTGATTTTGATGCCAGTCTGTCTGCAACAAATGATTTTGGAGAATCATCACAAAATCCAAAAAGGTCACGTTTTGATGAAAGCAAGAAGACTGCAGCTAAAGAAGTTTGTGACATAATAGTTACCAACATAGACGACAGATTTTTATTTTCAGACCATTTAGCAATAGCAGTTTTGTTGCAACCAACCCTGTTTTCTTAACATCAGCTTATCTTTCCAGAAACACAGTTACAAATTGCTGCTAAAGAATTTAATTTAAATGAAACTGCATTAAGACATGAACTGGTAGTTCTATACAGCAGGCCTGACTTCACAAAGGCAACTGGCGCATTGGTTCTACTCAATTTTGTATATGAAAACAATCTAGTTACTGTTTTTCCCGAACTGGTAAAACTATTAAAAATTATTTGTACAATCCCTATGACTACAGCAGAAAGTGAACGACGTTTCTCAACTCTCAAACGCATTAAAACATTTACACGCAATACAATGAAAAAGGACAGACTAAGTGCTCTGGGAATGTGTTCAATAGAAAAAAATGTTAGAAATAACTCCTAACTTCAATGAATTAGTTATTGACCATTTTGCCAAACAAAAGGAGAGGAGAATGGATTTCATGTTCAAGCAAATAAACTAATCCAAGATAGGGAACAACTATATTTTATTTAGTAATGCATGCATTTAATAATATAATTTCTTAAATATTTAAGTTTAGGAACGTGAACTGCTTAGGTATATAAATAATTTGTTTCAAACACTGTTTAAATATTGGTAGTTTCCAAGGTAGGTTTTTTATTTAACAATAATTTTAGTAGTGAAGCAAAAGATTCAATTTTACAATTATTTGATGATAATAGCAATAATTTAGTTTCTACTGGTGACTTTTTTTACATAATATATGGGTACAACTGAATTTTGCCCCCCCCCCCAGTCAAAAACATTACCAGCCGCCACTGCTTATAACGTACATTATTGACTCATTCTTATCTATTTTCATACCATCAATTACTTTAAAATAGTCAATATTAGTTTTCTTTCTTACAATTTTTTATCTATGTTTTTTATTTATTTACCTCTCACTGAACATTGAGATTTCTCACTATTGTCTTTACTACATGTTTATTTTTTATTATTATTACTACCTTGCATTCTTATTATTTTTATACAATGATGAATTTATTTATCTGACCCTAGTATTAGTATGGGATATAAATATTTACTTCCCTATTCTATTTTTAATATTTTTCTTCATCTAACATCGGGGACCGCATTTCTGTTGCGTTACATATGCTCCCCCTCCTAAAGAAGTTTAATTTACCTGAATGTAATTTAGGTCAAGTAAACTTATATCTTTTACATGCCTTTCCTTCATATCAATTTCAATGGTCAACAATGGAATTCTCAATGTAACTTGTTTAGACTTGTATTTACAACTTTTTATTTAATGACATTTTATTACTCATATTAACATTCTTGGGTTCTCTTTTTTTTCTTTAAATGGTATTTGTCGATGGTTGGTCACAATACTCAATGAAACTTTAGGTTGACTTCTCTTCTATTGCTAGTTACTGCTATCAATGCATTTCTCCATTATTCTTCTGTCAGCTATCTTCCTTCTGTCTTTTTTCGTCATATTTTTTTGGAATTTGATGTTATTCTTCGCAACGATTCTAATATCCCTTAAATATTCAATTTCCCTAACAATCCCTAATATGTGAGTTGGTACAGTTTAGAGAGGCACTGTTTGGCTTCATACTCTGCTGCCCACACTACACTTCAATATACTACTGCTGGAATTCATCTACAGTCAGCTATAAAATATAATAATATCATAATAATCATCTTAATTAATTAATAATAAACATCTTGGGAATTCTTTACATTGTCGCGTTTTATATTCAATTATCCATATATTCCATACTTCATGATTCCATTTTATTTTCCTTAATTACTTTCTGATAACATTTCTGACAGTCATTAATTGTAATTAATCTTGATCTGCTTTTTTGTTGTGACAGTAACTTTAAGTATTATTTTTTCATTTGTTCTTCTATTTCCAAGAATTTCTAAATCGTAATTTCTTTAATTATTATCATTACTTAAGTTCAGTGTAATTATAATCATTAAATTATCCATTGTTCTTCTTATTTTACCATTTTGTCTGGTCACATTATAATTAATTATGTTGATAAACACTTTTTCTTGTTCCATTTGACATTATACTGATCATAAACAATCATTTATTTTGTTGTTCAATTCGTTTGGCAATTCGGCATGTATATTAGATCATAGTGTTTTTTTTTTTAATTATTTTGCATAGGTCCTTCTTGATATAATAAAATTTTTTATCTTGGGGTTTTATTCTCAAGTATTTATAATATTTCTTTGTAGACATATAGTAATATTTCTTACTTCCTTCGGTAATCATGGGGGTGTTATTAACTCTTCTTAATACTTTCTTCATAACCATATAGTAAGACGTACTTACTTCCTTTTGAATGTTGTGTTTTCTATTAAATAATATTGTTCGCAAATTTTTTAGTAAGTTGTGCTTACCTACCTTTTTGGATTTAGAGGGTTTTTATTAAATAATATTTTTGTCCGTCTTGTCAGTACTTTATGATGGGTGATGGCGTTTCTTCATGATATTGTTTTATAGATTCCTGATTATATGTTTCCTTAATCTTTTTCGTGATAGGGTTCATTATTTCATATGTATTATTGTTATTATTTTTTGTTATTACATAGGGTCCAGTATATAATAATAATAATTTTTTCGTTATTCCTTCTAATGTACTGGGTAACTCTCTATTTCTTATTAATATTTTTTCGCCAACCTGGTAATTTATTGGTTTTGGATTATTCTTTTCATACTTCTTTTTCTTTATTTCTGCCTTCTCCATTATCCGGTTATAAAATTTAACGTTTTCAAATTGATATTCTGGGTTTATTGGAAAATTGATGATATCCTGGATTTCCCTAGGTGGAAGCTTTTCAAACATAACAGTATAAGGGGTATTTTCAATGGATTGATGGTAAGATATATTGAGAAATTCTTCGGTAAGTGACAAGTATTCGTGCCACCTCCTCTGTTGGTCATGACAGTAAGTTCGGAGTATTCTGCCAACTTCCCTCAATACACGCTCCGCAGGATTGCTGCTGGGGTGGTAGACTGAAGTCTTATATGTTCTAATACCGTGTTTTAGAAGACTATTCCTCCATTTGCTTCCCTTGAACTGCGTACCATGATCGGTGATAATGGATGAAGGTTTACCAATCTCTATTATGTAATGTCCAATGACTATCTCCAGAATTTTCTTGGTAGTAGCTCTGCTGATAGCATAAAGTTTAGTATATTTAGAAAAATGGTCAAAAATAATAATAATAAATCTATATCTATGGTTCCCTCCACTGCGTGGGAACGGTCCACATATATCCAGGAATACTTTCTCCAGCTTGTGTTTGGATGTAATAGGAATCATTACTCCCTCCTTCTTCTCATTGTTACATTTAACCATCTGGCAGATATGACAGGTTTGGATTGATTTTTGTACCTTTCTGTGGATGTTTTTTATGTACACTTGTTCTTCCAGGGCCTTGACGATTTTTATGGCTCCCATGTGTCCATATCTTATATGATAATCCAAGATTAATTTGTTTTCCACAGCTGTGGGAATTACTAATTTCCAGTTTACTTGATTAGGGGTAACTTTAATAAATAATCTATCGTCATGTATACAGTAATATTTTGTAATAATTTCATCAGCATTTTGCACCTTCTGGCGTATGTTTACTAATTTGGGATCCAGTTTTTGATGTTGATTAATTTCGTTTGTTATTATTTCTAAATCCTTCCTACTCTTAATAATATTGTACACTTTGGCAATTTGTTCCTTTTCTCCATCGAATGATTGGTCTTGTGTGTTTATTCGGGACAAGATATCGGCTGCTATGTTCTTCCTTCCAGGTATATATTCCCAATTAATGTGATATTCTTGCAGTGCAAGGACCCATCTAGTTAACCGACCATGACTGAGCTTACATCGTTTTAGGAATGAAATTGATTAGTGATCACTCCTTACGGTCACTGGGTATCCAAGTACATAAGTTCTGAACTTATTGCATGCGTAAACTACACTTAGCAGCTCCTTTTCGGTAACATTATAGTTGCGTTCGCAGTTGTTTAGCACTCTGCTGGTGAAACTAATTACCATGTGATGACCTTCTCCATCTTCTTGATATAACGTGGCTCCTAAACTGACATTGCTTGCATCGTAATTTAGATAAAAGTGTTTATTAAAGTCAGGGTGGTGCAACATAATGGTCTCTAGAAATTTTTCTTTGATTAATTGTAGAACTCTATCTTGTTCTGGTCCCCATGCCCATTTGTCCTTGGATGATAGTTGTTTTTGGAATTTAGCAGTTATTTCTGAATAATTATCTTGGAATTTGCGATAATAGTTACAAATTCCAAGGAAGGATTGTAACTGTTTTCTATTTTTTGGAGTAGGGAACTGTTGAATTGCTTCTACTTTCTCTGTTGAAGGCGTGATACCCTTCTCTGTCAAATTAAAACCTAAGAACCTTACTTGGTTAGCAATGAATTTAGATTTGTTTAATTTGAGTGTTATATTATTTTCAGACAGCTTTCTCAGTACTTGTTCTACCCTCGCACAATGTTCATCCCAATGTGAAGAAGTTATAAGTAAGTCATCTACGTAGACTGTAGTGAATTGTAGAGTTTCTTGTCCCAATATCTGGTCCATACATTTTACGAATATAGCAACAGAATTAATTAATCCAAAAGGTAGCCTTTTAAATTGATAGTTCCTTCCGTCAAAAAGGAACGCCATATATTTTCTACTATTTGGGTGCAACTCAACCTGGCAGTATCCGCATACTGTAACCCAAAGTACTAATGTATTTGGTGCCGTGGAATATTTTTAAAATTTCTTCGATCTCGCCAGGGGAAGTCCTATCGTTGATGATCATTTTATTTATTTCCCTAGCGTCCAGGCAAATTCTCACCTTTCCGTTCTTTTTCGGGATTGCCACTATGGGACTGGTATAGGGTGATTGACTGTATTCTATTATGTCATCCTTGATCATACGATTTATTTCTTCCCGAACTTCGTTTTTATTGAATATGCTATCGGGTAGGATTTTCTACGAAAGTCCACCGGTTCTTTAAAATTTATTTCACACTGGTAGTGTTTTACTTTACCTGGAGCGTTGGAGAATATGTGTTTGTATCTATTGTATATTTTAATTAAATTTTCGGCCTGTACCTTACTTATTTGTTGACAAGTTTTTTCTCTTTGGAACTCTCGTATCTCTTCCAACTTACTCTGCCATAGTTCAGGATCGTCGTCCTCATATTGGATGACTTCTTGTATTTTATTGTTCTTACAAAAATAACTTTTTATGACCTGACATTTGTCGTTAACTGGAACGGTTCTATTAGCGTCTACCAATTCTGCTGTCCATAATCCTTCTTCGGATGTTAATGATAGTATTCCTTTATGTAAGTCAATTACTGCTGAATGCTGTCGCAATATGTCACATCCAATCAATACGTTGAACGGTAATCCCGTTGCGACTAAGAACCCTATTGGTATGGTGACATTATTATTGGTGAGATCGAGCGATACTTGTTTTTTAACAGTTTTATTTTGCCATCCAGTGGCTCCAATGATGATTACATTATTCACAGGTAAGGTGGGTATAGGTAACTGGCCTTCTCACTGTATTTTTTCCAGTTCAGTACTATCTATTAACGAGATATTGGATCCCGTATCTGTCATAATTGTGGATTGTATTCCATTTAATTTAGCTATTACATATATAATTTCATTATTACTATTACTGTGTACGTGATTATTATCCTCTTCCAATAAATCTTCTCTAATATTTTTTAAATAATGGTTAGTGATTATAGTTATGGTATTGTCATTTGTAGGTCTATTTGTAAGTCGTTGTTCCCCAAGATTTCAGTTCAGTGAAGGGTATTCTTCATTTCTCACTGCCTCTATTAGTTTAAATGAGGGCTTCCCTCGTTTTCTCTATTTTCCGGTGAGTTCTGAGGTTGATTTTGTAATGGCTCGTGTCTGTCCTCTGTATTATGTTCCGTTATCCTATAATTTCTTTCATTTTGGTAATTGTCTTCACGCCGGGATTGATTATAATAATTGTTATATTGGTGTGCCCTCGGGTAATACCGTCTCTGATTGTTTTGAGGTCTGGAATATATATAATTAACATTGTGTCTATAATTATTGGGTCGGTTGTCCCCATCTCCCCTATTATTACGACTGTCGCGGTAATTATAATGATTATTGCCCCGATAATTATAATTCCTTTGATTATTATTCAGGTGATCGTTCTGTGTTCTATTCGTGTTAACGTTCTGAGTTGGTCGATTGTGATCATTACTATGGGAATTTGTTTGTTGGTCATTACCATTACACTTATGGTATTTAGAATTTAGTACTCTGTTCCTTTGATAATGAGTTTCGTGTTCATAATTCTCAAGGAATTTGGCCATGTCTGGAATTGTTTTAATTTGGCTACACATACGTGCGTTCTTTATTCCTTCCTCATAATGGTAGGATAGCTGTATTACTAAACATTCCTCTGGAATTCTGGGCTCTAAATTACGTGCCATGCATACTTTTCCAAGGAAGTATGATGTAGGAGACTGTCCTATGCTCGCCTCGTATCGACCGTTGCTCAAATTATTCCTAACCATATTCTGGGTCGACTCCGACCAATATTTTTCTCTGAATTGCTTTTTGAATTCGGTCATGTCCAGTATATCCGGATGCACCGCCGTCCACCAATTATCGTACGTATCCTTAAATGTATCATCAATCATACCACGTATTATATTCCAATGGTTTTCTCTATTTCGTGTGATCAACTCTTCCAACCTCTTTAAAAATTCCATTGGATTACGTTTATAATTTTGAAAATTAATCGACTCCCGGTTATCGTGGTTAGTTATATAATTGTGCTGGCATGTTCTATCCCGCCATGAATCTACTTCTTCCTGTAACTGTAATTCGCGTCTACTAATTTCCTCGATTTTATTCTTATTTGTATTAATTTGGCCTTCCACATTGTTTAAATTACCATATACTCTTTCCAGTCGCTCACCCAAGTCTGTCTGTACTTGTGTAATCCCTTCCTTATTCTCCTCCCGTATCTGATGTACTTCTTGTTTAATTTTCTCATATTTTTCTACAGTCTCCTGTTGAGTTCCTTCGACCATTGTTTTATTCTCATTTTGTATGTCATTAATTTTATTTTGTAATTCTTCACGAACCTGTATTACTGTTTCGTTAGTTTTTTCTAACTTTTCATTTGTGTTGGCTGTTTCTAGTTTCCTTTCCTCATTATTTTGGTCCACCTTTTGGTTAATTGTCACATGGATATTCTCAATTTTTTTGTTAATCTGCCTTAAATTTTCTTCATTTATTTGTATGATTTCTTCCTTTATTTGTTTTAAACCCTCCTTATTTTCCTCATTTGTTTTGTCGAATTTTTCCTCCAGTCTCTTTGAGTTTTCCTCCTGTTTCCTAAATTGTTCTTTTGAGTTTTCCAATAGTATTCTCAATATCTCCTGCATGTTCATGTCATCCTTTTTGTTGGATTTATCTGGTTGGTCCCCTTGGGCATCGTCTTCAATTACTCCCTTTTCCTTGTCCGTAATTATTTCAGTTTCTGCTATTTCGCCTGTCTGTTGTTCCATTTCAATATCTGTGATTACTTCTATTTCTTGTTCTTGTCCACCTTCTTCTTTCTCCGTGTCTTCTGCCCTCTTCTTTGATCTACCTCTGGTATTATACATTTTTAGTCTCCAACAGTTGCCTGCTCTAGTTAAGTAATATTTAGATAATTATAGTTTACTTAACTTAAGCCCTACACTAGTTGAGCGCCAATTTATAATAATCCCTCTGTGTACGGTTTATAGTAAGCCCCACGTTGGGCGCCAATTTATAACTTACCGGATACGTACCTCTCTTTTCTTCCTCTCTTTATTTATTTAATATGCCAATTTCTTATATATCTTGGTTTGTTAGATATAGTAATATAGTTAATTATTACTACCTTATCTCTCTATTTAATTTAAAAGTGTTGATGTGAATGAGACTTATGTATGTAGGGTGTTATTCAAAAATTCTGCTCAAGCCTATTCTGCCTTGCAGAGAATTAGAGAAATTTCGTATGTAATTCTTCTCTCTTTGATATCTGAGAAGTCCGCAACAAGCGCTGCAGTTCCAAGATAAATGAAGTTTAGAGGTTAACCCACCGCGAACGGTGATTAGTTGTTATACTCTCTATCTGTTTATTTCTTATTCACACTTCATTAAAAAATACATAAAGGATAAGATCTTGAAATTATACAATGATTCTTTATTAATTCAAATATTTAACATCCAATAAGATTGTTCTTACTTGATATACGAAAAGGCTATAAGTTTGAGTTAATCGATTATCGATCGGTACAATGGTTATATTAAATTCAGTTATGATAGATTTTATAATTTATTTAGATACAGAGCGTGAAGGTTCTTTCAACTGCTGGGAAGATTAAAAATACATAAATAGGAATGCAAGATATTACAAGATTAAAGTGTTATTTTATTTAATATTATTTATATAATTGAAGTTTTTACCGTTCGCTGGGCCATGCGACTCGGGAAGGCTGTTCGCTTCTAACCTTGTTAGTTGTCGTTCAGTATCAAACCCAGATAAGATGATTCTCTTCAGTCTTGTCTTCAAAGTTGTAATAAAAGTGGAATCCTTGGTCCTGGGTTGACGCAGAAATACCGCTCCTTTTGTTCACCAACGGCCAAAATTGTGATTATGTGCTTCGACAAACTCTGGATCCAAATACGTTTTTCTATTGTATGGTGTAAACTGTGATATCCAATGTGATTTGATGGTTATTCTAATTTCGTTTGGTTTATAGGATTAAATCCTTACTCAGGTAGTTCTTTATCTGGTTTTATTACTTCATTAAATTAACATTCGTTTCATGATCTGATATTGGGCAATCCAAGTCATTCCTTTGAGTTCAATTAATTATTATCGTTTTGTACTATACAATTATACAATTTGGTTAATGTTTATTTGGCCCAAATTATGGTAATTAGTCCTTCATTTATTGTGTATGTCGATATATTTAATCATTTAAATTAATTTAGTTTTTTAATAGACAATCTCTCGTAGTTATTCTCTTCTCGTTCATGTCATAAATTCCAATAATCAAAATCAACAAATTATATTCATTTTGTCGTCCCTAGCAACAAATTTTTTTATTCTTATTCAATGTTTTGTTATATAGTGATAATTTCATATATTATTCTTCCACTCATCAAAATAATTCCTTATTAAACTTCCATTATATCAAAATATAATCTTATTTATAGATTGTTTACTAATTTCTTTATATTCTGCTGGTTTTTCACTCTTAGTCTGTTTCTTTTAATAATTATTATTTTTCCGATATCAAACATTATCTATCGATATCATTGCACTATGGCATTATCATAATTTGTTTATATTGGGTTTGGTTATTATTTATTATTAATTATTATTGGTTTTTACTAACTCATTGAATTATATTTAGTATTTATTATTAAATTCTTTACCTAACCTTTCTGCTCTGAGTTATTATATAGTGTTATTGGCTGTTAGGCCTATTATTATACCTTGATCTACCTTTGAATTTAACTTGTTAACAACTATAGCCTTTTTATATAAGTTTACAAACATAATCAACTTTTAACTATGTACATGTACACAAATAATTATCTTTATGATATCGAACAATAACTTTATCTTGACCTATAGATCACACATAAGAAAAAATGAAATTAATTAATACTCAATAACTGATTTCCATCACAGTTCTACAACAGTAAACGAATAATACATATTACTTCATTATTTGATATTATATCAATAAATAAGCTTTCATATGATAACACAAACTTTAACATCATATTTATGATAACAACATAACATTATACAATTCATAATCATTATTTTAGATTAACTTATAACGTACATTATTGACTCATTCTTATCTATTTTCATACCATCAATTAGTTTAAAATAGTATTAGTTTTCTTTCTTACAATTTTTTATCCATGTTTTTTTATTTATTTACCTCTCACTGAACATTGAGATTTCTCACTATTGTCTTTATTACATGTTTATTTTTTATTACTATTACTACCTTGCATTCTTATTATTTTTATACAATGATGAATTTATTTATCTGACCCTAGTATTAGTATGGGATATAAATATTTACTTCCCTATTCTATTTTTAATATTTTTCTTCATGTAACGTCGGGGACTGCATTTCTGTTGCGTTACAATATATTATTATTAGTTTGTCTATTGAACTCATCTATTTCTCTAATCTTACTTTGTATGATACTTATTTTATGGTTGGTACTAGTTTCATGCTCTGAAATGACTTTATCTATTGTTTCTATGTTCTTTGTTATATTTGTTGCATTACACTCACATTTCTCTAATTGACTTTGTAAAATATCTGTCTTATTATCTATCTGCTTGTTAATTTCAAATTTGGTTTTAATCTCTATTTGTTTATCTACTACAGCTAAACAATTGTTCTCTATCTCTTTACTTTGTGTTACAATTTGGTTCTGAATTTTCTCAATTGTTGTTTCATTTACTTTACTGATTTTGCCATCTAAACTGTTTATTTGAATATCAAATTTCTCACTGACTACTTCTATGATCTGTTCTTGAATATTTTCGTAACATGCATTCATTTCATTAATTTGTTTATCAAAATTATAATTTTGTCTCTTAATTTCGTTTTTCACTTCATCAAATTTGGTATTGAAATTGCTATTAATTTCTTTAATTTCGCTTTCTTGTTCTTTATTCTGTTCTTTCAATTCATTTAACTTTACACTCTGTTCATCAAATTTCTCATCAAATTTGTTAAACTTCTCATCAAATTTATCAAACGTTACACTCTGTGCATTAAATTTATCATTAAAATTATTTTTTATTTCTTTAATTTCACTTTTTTGCTCATGAATATCCTTTGATATTGTTTGTAACATACTCATTATATCATTATCAAATTGATTGTTACATTTTGTTGAGGTTGGAGTTGACTGAGTACTAGAGTCATCTATTGCTGACTCAGTTAAGCTGTATTCTTTGGACCAATCTACTGGGGTTGAATGAACCCCTGGTTCCCCCACACCAGCCGACTCGCTCATTTCAACTACAATCTCGTTATTGTTTGCCATTTTTAATTATTGTATATCTAACATACAATTAAACACAACATAACCTAATTACTTACGTATTCCGTTACACATTAATTCAATACCCATTCTGTCTCTGTCTGCAGGCTTATTTATATACAATTTTTTTTATATAAAGTCCCTGTTCGGGTGCCATTTGTTAACAAACAAACTATGAGATATTCTTTTTTTATTGTGACTTACCTTTTAAAACTTGTTACACTCAGACTCTGTTTACATTTGGGTTCAAAGTGTGGCGCTGTTGCCAACATAACTTTTTTCATTAGGGTCCAGGTCCTTTTTTAAGCGAGCACAGAAAACAGCATGGGTATTTGAAAATAATGACTCAGATAACATTTAGTTAAAAGAACTTGTTTTTAATAATCTGAATATTTTGAATGTTGAAAATTATAAAAGAAAACAAAATGGAGTCTTCCTCCTTGAGTTAATTACAAAAACAAGATGGCGGCGAAGTATTTTCGCTGCGTGATCTCTACGTACATCACAATTACATACATATATTATCTTCAATTTCTCTGATTATTCTCAAATGAAGTTAGAAAACTTACTGCAGTTTAATATTTATCTCATTACGTTATATGGGTCACGTAACATGAACCAATGCCCCGTGACTTCTTATAATTTGTATACCGGTACACGCATCCATGCTCACACACACACACACACTAAAAACAGTACATTTTTATTTAATTGAGCTCAAATTAATGTGTTAAGGTTGTAATTTTGAACAGGTTTACTTTCCTGAAATGATATGGTTGCAGATGGAGTCAAACGTCCTTCATGATCCAGGCAGGAGGTCGGCCGGATTCTGTATTGTTTCCATTTATACTGTCACTGACTCTAATTTACAGCTTACATTGTTAGTTTTTTACTAATTGAACTGTTCACATTACTGATTACATTTTAACACTTTGAAAATACTTTTGCTGGCAATTGCTGGCCAGCAGATTTTGTAGCGTGCAATCGCACGGACAATGTTGATTCGACTGGGGGAGACAACATGGCGTATATTACTTAAGTAGAAGTGATAACACGTCATCGAATCTATTGTTCTTTCGTAATGACAGCATTGTTATACGGTGTATTCATTACGTTCTCATATTTTTGATGACGTTTTAGGAGTGTCCTGTCGTTGTTGGGTCTGCATTTGCTGACGATCGGCACGTACGCCAGTGACCTTGACGCCAATTCGTCCTGGCGAACTGCATTGTAGTATATTGGGAAACCTTTATTCTCACATATTTGATTACATTTGAATAAAAATACAATTATATTTTCATGTACCCACAAATTCCTATACGGGCTTATTGTACCGTTACAATATTTTATCCCATTTTATCCATATTTGATCTATATTTTACGTCTATGCCAGGCAAATCATACGTTTTGACGGGGGAAAAGATTAAGTGAGAAAAGCATAATATTTGTTGCTGCAAATTATGTAGCAGTAGAAAAAATCTCTACACTGTGGAGTCCTTTAACTCCATAAAAACCTATCCTATGTTAAGGCCAAGCATCCAACCAATGGATGGCTGATGTCAGTTTGCTTGTCACGTGATTAAAGGGCTAAGATTATTTTGTTTATAGACAACTGTCCTGATCACCATAAACCATAAAACTTCAAAAGTGAGGAGCTGCAGCCTTATGAACCGAAGTATAAATCCTGAAGCATTTACAGTAAAACCTCGTTAACCCGGACCTCTTTAACCAGGACCAGTTTTGGAAAAAAAAATTATGTTATTTAGCGTAGTAAATGAAGACTTGTTTTACAGATGATAAATCGCTATTCTCAGTAGGTACATTACTCGAATTCACTTGCCAGCGGGCGAGTTCATTGCACTCACCCCACCTGCCAACCCTCTCCTTCCCCTCCCCACGCCTCCAGCGGGCGAGTTCATTGCACTCACCCCACCTGCTGTTGCTACGCAGCAAACTGGTGACTCAACCCTCTCCTTCCCCTTCCCACGCCTGGCACTTGACATTGACCTAGAAACAACATTCCTCAGTTGCGCTGCAATCTCGGTAGTGTTCGCGTGTTGTCCTAGTGTCACTGTCAAGGTACAGTATCGTTGTGCTGTTTCGTTAGCGCGTTGTTCGCGATGGCGACGAAACGTAAAAACATTGTTGTGACTATGAAAAAAAGGATGGAAGCATTGACAAGAATTGATAAGGGAGAATCGTTAAAGAACATTGCTGCTGAGTTTGGAGTAGGAACATCGACCGTATCTGATTGGAAAAAGAACAGAAAACGCATTGAAGACTTTTGTTTCAAAATGATTTCTAAGGACAGTTTGGATAATCGGTGTAACGCAAAAACTGCTAAACTATAAACTCTGGATGAAGCATTGTTTGTCTGGTTTTGTGCTGAAAGAGAATGTGGTTTGCCGATTTCTGGACCCATCATCCAACAGAAAGCATTGAGTTTGAACAAACAGTTGCCCCATGGAGACCCGAGTTTTACAGCTTGCCAGGGGTGGTTGGACAGATGGAAAAAACGGCATTGAGTGCGTCAACTTACAATCACTGGAGAAAGCTTGTCAGGTGATGTTGAAGCGGCAGAAAATTTTAAAAAAGAGTTTGAAGACTTTATTAAAAAGGAAGAACTGACTGCAGATCAAGTTTACAATGCCGATGAATCCGGTTTATTTTACCAGATGTTGCCGAGTAAAACGCTAGCCTCAAAATTAGGCGATTCAGCAAAAGGGTATAAAAAAGGGAAAGACCGCCTCACCATAATGGCTTGCAGTAATGCGTCAGGAAAGCACAAAATTCCTCTTCTTATAATAGGGAAGTCTAAAAACCCCCATGCATTGAAAAATGTGAAACGAGGCTCATTGCCTGTTGTTTACAGCTCACAAAAAAGTGCTTGGATGGTTAGTGACATTTTCAAACAATGGTTTTTCGAGAATTTTGTGCCGTCAGTAAAAAAATATTTGAAGAACTGTGGCCTTCCCAACAAGCCAGTTTTGCTGATTGACAATGCGCCTTTGCATCCGTCTGTCAATGAACTAGTCAAAGATGACATTTCAGTGAAGTTTTTACCACCTAATGTAACTTCTCTCGTTCAACCGATGGACCAAGGAGTTCTAGAAAAAATAAAAAAAGTGTATAAAGGCAAATGCTAAGTCAACTGGTAGAGGACGAAGGAGAGCATGGTGTGGTAGAGGTGCTGAAATCTTTTAACGTAAAGACTGTTATTTATATGATTGTGGAAGCTTGGGACCAGGTTGGAAGAGAAACTTTGATAAAGTCATGGAAAAAGTTGTGGCCTGGTGTGTGTGACTTGCCAGAAAACAATACAATTGATGAAGAAGAAGAAGAAGAAGAAGAAGAAGAAGAAGAAGAAGAAGAAGAAGAAGAAGAAGAAGAAGAAGAAGAAGAAGAAGAAGAAGAAGAAGAAGAAGAAGAAGAAGAAAAAACAAGTGTGGAAGAAGATTTTATAGACATTTTTAAAAATATCGATGGCTGTTCCGATGTTGATGAAGAAGACATTGACAATTGGTTGCAAATTGACAATGACGGACGTTATAAAGCGATCACAGAGGAAGAAATTATTGCATCATGCAGTGTTACAGAAAATTAAAATGAAGAGGATTCAGACAGTGTTGATGAACCAGCTGTGGTATGACCCACGCAGAACCAGTAGCAAACATAGATAAATTGATGGTTTATTTCGAGAGTCAAGCCGAAACATCGCCAAACGAGCTTCTAATGCTAAAGCGGATGTGAGATCGTGCTGCTCATAAGCGATACACAAAACTGAGGCAGCAAAAGCTCACTGCCTTTTTTACTACCGACTAGTTTGTACCTATATTGTGTACAGTGTAAATACATATTATGTGTTTTTAGGTGAAAGTGTGCCGATAATCATTTTTAAACTCCATTAAAAATATTTTTGGTAAGTACATGTTCTTTTTTATCGTTTTTCCCTCATTCTCTGGATAACCCGGATTTTTGTTAACTCGGATTGGCCCCGGCCCCAGTTGATCCGGGTTAACGAGGTTCTACTGTATATGCGAAACATTTGTTTGCCAAGAAGTATATGAACAGAGTGTAATAACTAAAATAGATAATACTATATGATAAGATGCAATCTCTTTGATTGTGAAAAGTATGAATATATGGTAATGGTATATGTGTCTGTCCCCCTTGGTAATTTCCCATTTAACATGGGATTTAAATGGAGTTTTACTGAAAGAGATTTTAAACGTTAAGGAAAATTTTAGCTTCTTATATTATAATTATAAACCTTTTATTTAATTATAAAACTATAGTTTTAAGAAAATATTATTCTGCTATTTTAAAAAAGATTAATGCTTATAAAGTATTTAGAACAAAATGGTATTAAAAAAATCCTCTTAGAATTGCTTAAAAAATGTTAGGAAAAAACAATTAAAACTGTTCCTTACAGTAATAATTAAGACATCCAAAAACTAATAATCACAGTGATTTAAAAGAAAATTGCTACTGTAATGGTAGCCACTTTTTAGCGCACTAACAGTTTCCACTATATTTGACATACAGAGAAAGTATCATATGTTACTTGGGTTTAGGCGTACAAAACACTCAGCGCAATGCAATATTGTTAACCTCACTCATGTCAGTACATTTCTGTATGCCTCGGGCCACAAGGCTACTAAAGAAAGATTCACTGTCATGTACTATTCAAATGCTTCTGGAACTTACAATTTAAAACTAGTGATATCTTGGAAAGGGGCATGGATGAACAGAGAAATTTCTGAATGGTGGTTCACTGAAGAAGTTGTCCCAAGAATCCACAGCTATCCAAGATTGAAAGAATTTCTTGAAAAAGCTGCTCTGCCATTCAGTAATAATGACCCACTTCTCATTCCAAAGAACAATGTTTACTGACCAACAACAGCAAAATTATTGCAAAATATTTACTCCTAAAAAAATAACTAATTTAATCCATCCAATTCACCAAGGAGTGAGTGCCAGTTTGAAAAAAACTACCAATCTGCAGTACTTCAAAATAGAAGTCTAGAGAAGAAGGCAATGACTTAAAACCTTTCAAAAAATTTTACAATTTTATATGTAATTTATGAAAATGTATAAAAGACTGTATTGCTGAACAACATATTGTGGGACCAACAAATATCAAAACAAAATAAACATCGTATACACAATACAACTGTGAAACCAATTACGTGATACGGGTGTGAAATATGGCCAATAATACGAAGAATAGAAAAGTTGTTGGAAGCTACTGAAATGGATTATTGGCGAAGAGCAGCAGGGAAGTAAAAACTGGAAAAAATAATAAACGTCAGAATCCGGGAGATAATGGGGGTATGGTACTCTATTGTCGACAACATAAAAACAAAACAGCTAAGATGGTTTGGGCATGTGTAAAGAATGCTGGATAATCGACTCCCCAAGCAAATTTTGAGATGGACACCATATGGTCAAAGGCGAAGAGGAAGACCTAGGTTGAGTTGGAGTGAAGGCATCAACCAGGCAATGAGAGACCGGGAATTGGAAGAAGAATCTTGGTTAGATTGAGACCAATGGAGACTAGGGATCGGAAGGCGTAGGATAATGTTATGAACCGATTTATATATGTAAAAGACTGAAACCCAGTAGGCTTGCAAAATCATGGAACATGTTACTCCAGAAATGAAGAGAAAGAGTTGGCTCAATTCGCTAGTATAATTACTCCTTCTGCTGATCTCAGTAAAATTATACGAGATGTTTACAGTGGTGAAGAAGTATACAATCGGAAGTGGACAGTAAGACGATCATGGTTTTCAGATATTAAATAGTAAAAATGACAGATGCAGTAGGCATTAAAGAGGTTGAGAAGAAGGGGGGGATTGACACCAGTAAAGAGAAAGTGGAACCCAGAAAGCAATCCACACCACAGCACTTGAGCATGGAGGAAAATTAGTAAGTTACCTGAAAAGTCAGGAGGACAGTTTGTTGCAAGATATAATGATGATATAATTGGGGAAAAAATACTTAGCTTCTCAGAGACAACAAACAATCCCTTTGTACTTTAGAAAAGAATAATCACATTTTTTCTCATTTTCTTAGTTACTACTTTCATTTTTGTAGTGTACAACTGCAAGTGCATTAGAACCCATTTATGATAAAAAGTGACAGTGAAAAGTATGTACTGACATGTCACATTATCCACATGGATTTACCTTACAGTAAGGTAATAACAACTACAACGTTAACGAGTTTAATGCGTTAGCCCCACGTAGGGCGCCAAAATTATACAACACTTTTATTATTTAATGCTCAAACCCCAGATTCTTGGAAGTCGTTTACAATACATTACATTCATGTGTTGTATGATGATAGGTGTAATCGTAATAATAATAACACTATGTAATTTGGTTTAAAATCATTTAAATATTTATTAAACAAAAATTCTTATTTGGTTGTGAATCATTATTATTTGCTTGTGTGTGTAGTCTTAGCACACATCTAATTATTACATATAATTGATACTCTCGTATTACACATAGACATGTTATACAATCTTATACTCTAATACATCTTTATAATTATCTAATATTGCTCTCAGCTTGCTCATTAGTATGATAATGATTAATTATCTAATTATTTTATAATGATCTAATCTCTTTTGATTTTACTGCATATGCATTGCTTTGCTTTCTGATAAAATTTACTAATTACTTTTATCAATTTAAATATCAAAATTATAGATTCCAAATAATACCTTCAAAGTTATTGATTCAAAATTATAGTTAACATTCTTAAACATTACTCTGATTATTATACAAAGAATATTTACAATTGTAAAAATTATTAATTCATAATTGAATTAGATTGTCTCTTTTTTATATCATTAATTATTGTCTTTGTGTGAGTTTATGGTTTACAAGTACATGGTTGTTTGTAACCTTATTGTCGTGGTAAATCGGCAGCGTGTCCTCTTCAGTCCTAGGTCCTTGATCATGGATGCTACTTTGTCATCCTCTAGTCCTGGAGTCCTTGATCCTCGTACGCTGGATTCTACTGCATGTACTCGGCTGCTCCCTCGTCTCCCGTCATGGCCTTAGGTTGCATGTGCTCTTACAAAAATGATGAGTAGTGGTGAAGACCCTGGCTGCTGCTGCTGTTGAGATACAAACGCTGTTGTCTCTGGGCAGAGCCTCCGGCTGCTACGGTAGTTGAACGTGGAAGAGTTGTACTCGTAAAGCAGAGCCTCTGGCCGCTACGGTAGTTGATCGAGAAAGAGTTGTACTCATGAAGCAAAGCCTCTGGCTGCTACGGTAGTTGATTGAGAAAGAGGATGAAGTTAGCCCGTCTCATGTATTTATACCTTAGGGTGCTAAAATCATGTTTCGACAATATTCTGCATGTCAGAGATTCTCACACATGATTCTTGTCACACTTAATTCGCCTGCCTTCGTGATTTGCGAAGTCTTTTGCACATTACCCGATATTCATTCTGTCGGTAATTTGTATGTGTTCACCATGTAGAAACCGTTTTTCATTATCTTAATTAACATGTTTTATTTATTTTTATCTTCCTGTAATTACACTTTTTATCCTTTTTACACTATTTTTTATACACATTTTGGTGTATTTGGTTTTGTGATATTATGCACACAATCTTTACAAAATAAATAAATTCCCATAATTACTAGCATTCCTTAAAGGTGACGCTTTTCAGGAATTGACAGTTTCACTCACAAATGTAACATACGCGTGTACACACAGACATAGCAGCTGGCGTGATCAACCTGTCCCAACATGAAAGTTTGGGCGTTCCTTTTACAGTTCAGATTGAAAGCTGAATTATTATTGCTAACAATACGAATTATTAATTTACTTTAATTAATTATTTTAATTACTTTGTGCAATGCACAGTACCCTATTCATTTGTACGGTTGCACAACTTTTGTATGAATTATATCTTTGTTAATAGTTACCACTTTACGTTTGCATAAATTTGGATTAACTGTGATTTTGCATTGTTTTTGCAATGCAATCCAAAATATCATATGATCATATGCAATCGAAAGTTGACTGTATTTTCAATTTCTGAATTTACATGCCAGTGGTACAACATCTGGACCGACTGGGTGACACAAAATTTCCAAGTACACATTCACATATACAGAATTTGGAAAAAGGAGATCAGTTACCACAAATCCAGAACAGACTTTTGCCTTAATCCTTGAAGCTTATGATAATGATGATGCAAAATGTTTATTGAAATACCACTAAAATGTTTTATGATATTGACTGATGACTCATTGAGCACTTGGTGAAACATATTACTACAAAGGTTTTAAAAAACATATAAACACTTGGTAAGTTTCACAGTTTATTATTTACCTCTGACAGATGTTTCAGCTTATTAAGCTATTCTCAGACATCATAGAGACAACTAAACAAAGAAAGTGAGAGTGGTGTGTAGTATTCCATTGAGAATAATACAAATTTAATAATAGAATACTGGGGAAAATGATGAAAGTATTAGTCTAGAACTGAATGAGAACCGAAGGACTTCAAACTTGTCGAACCTGATACTGATTAATACTAGCGTCTACAGAAGCTTCCTCTTGCGCAGGCTGGCCGGCCAATCAACGGGTACAGTGTGTGGTGTGGTGGGGAGCGGTTCATGAACACAACGACTATAATAGTCATCGATGTATACTATATGGATCGCGTGCTGCATTCACTGAATTCGGTCCGACCGCTGCATCAGTGGTTGGCAAGAACACTGCGTATGCTATATACTGTATCTGTACAAAGTTTGACATTTCTGCTTTGTTATAGCTTTTGTTGCTTTAGCGGATTATATTTTGCGTTAAATGGTATAGCTGTGTCATTTTAACAATTAATGACTCCAAAGTGGGAGGTTTTTAATAAGTTCTTTTCCATTCTGACACATTATTTAAGTTTATCGCTAAGTTCTGTTGTGTTCATAAACAGTTCTGTTGTGTTCTTATTTATGAACATTTATTATTGAAGCCAGATGAATAAAGATAAGAATAAGGGAAACAAAGAATAAAAGACATGAGCCGTAAGCTTTAAAATGTTTATTCCGTAAAAGAAGCTGGTGTATATGCTCGCCATGGTCATTAAAGTGTTCAATAAGGAATGCTAATTTACATTAATTTTTTTATTTTATTTAATTAGCTACGTATTAACTGTATAAAAAAATTGTTTACATTAAACATTACTAAATAATACAAATTTATTTAACTTTTGGCAGACACCAAGCTTAGAGAAGGTAGCTGCAGCGGTTCTTTCCTTAGCAGTATTATAGCACAAGATTTTAGAAAATAATGTCACTATTAATTTGATAAGTTTCACTTCATGGCTGTCTTCAGAAAAATTATTGTTTGAAATATGTTTTCTAAACACTGTGCCGGCAAAGTTTTTGCAAGCTGATATAATCATTTTTTGGTATTAAGTTTACTGTCAGATATAATCAATAAATTATACATATATTTTACAATCTTTAAAACGTCTAATGACGCTCCTAATTGCAAATGCATTACTGACTGAAAGACTCGTTTAATACACGTGTTAACTTAGCACCAAATGCTTTATTGCCAACCATTGTCTGGGAAGCTATACATGCTTCGGACCGTTTTCTACTGTTCACTTTGACTGGCAGCACGCGATCCGTATAGTATACATCGATGATAATAGTAAACACAACGCCTTGTCTAAAGGAAGTCGCGTCCTAACCTCAATTGATAACACGTCTTCTTTTTAGTGAAATAAATTTTGCTTAATTTTTTGAAGTGGTATTTTTCACACCTTAATACGGCGCCACATTCTAACTGTGTGTCGTCCTTTTCTCCTGTCACGCACGGCTAAGATTGAGCATACGTTTTTTCAATATGGGCCTACATCGATGCATATGACAAGAAATTAATACAATAGGCTTTAAATTTCATTATTATTTTATAGAAATTTTTGAAACTGGTCTTTATTTTAAGTATTACCAAATTCATTTTCATGCCGGTTTTCAAGTGTGTGTAGAAAGTTAAATGAAATATCGAAGATGTGTTCCACATCACTAATATATTCCCTTCTTCAGCCAAATGCTTTGGTTTTTTCCACTTTATATACAATTTTGTTGATTAACATATTTCAGAAACTTTTTTTTTAAACATCAGTTAGTGATCCAAATATGAACAATGATGGCATGTGGTAATAGACTGAATCTTATTAATTCTCGAATATTTTCTAACGATTTATAAATAACTTGTTTAATCTTATATTTATGTAGTTTTAAACTGTATTGTAAAATCATATTTCAATTGTGATGTGGTAAATCAGACTCTTACTTAAGATGCCTCTTACTTAGGCCTACTCTTACTATGAATCTCATACACCAACTTTTTTTTATAATTTCTATAAACTATAAAATATCATTTTAAAGAAGAAGACGATGTAAGGTCTTCTGTATTAATTTTATTAATATATAGAGTTTGTGAGGGAGTTATAGGTTTATCTAGATTAATTGAATTTATTCAATCTCTTGGAAATGATCATTTACTGTCTCTAACAATAATAACATGTTAAAGTTAATTTTTTCTTTTTTTTTATTAACTTCTTTATTGTTTAATATATGATTAATAAGAAATATATTATGTTAATATTTATTACTCCATTATTTTTCAGAAGAGATTAATTATAATTAAGATATTATTATAGTCGTTGTGTTCATGAACCGCTCCCCACCACACCACACACTGTACCCGTTGATCGGCCGGCCAGCCTGCGCAAGAGGGAGCTTCTGTAGATGCTAGTCTGAGTAATAGGCTCCGGGCTATTACTCACATGTTCACCACCCTCACTTTCTTTGTTTAGTTGTTTCTATGATCTCTTTGAGAACAGCTTAATAGGTTGAAACAGCTGCCAGAGGTAAATAATAAACTGTGTAACTTGTCAAGTGTTTGTATGTTTTTTTAAAACCTTGTAAAAAGTTTTACTGTCAACGTGTTTCAGCTATGGTGCCACTGTCAAGTCAATGTTGAAGAAAGGTTAACAGTTTCAAACTATGATGATACTAAACCTTTCTAGCTGTATAGCAATAAACGTTTCTTGTGTTATAAGTTACCACTAACAACAAATATCTGTTATAACAATTACTATTGTATTTGCTTTCTTGTGGTAGTCAGCTGTTACTCTTACAGGTATAAAGTATTAACTTTTTTATTTTACATAATTTACCATTTTATTTTTATTTTTTTATTTATTTTATGTCTTGTTTTCCAGGTATACTTGCAAACAGTACTACAACTAAGGCATTTAATGATAACTTTGATCAAATTGCACCTATACTGTTCATGTATGTAAGAGATGGTCCCTATTCAACAAAGGTCACTGAAGCTTTCAAAAAGT
The DNA here is from genome assembly GCA_034769895.1 of Magicicada septendecula. Lineage (NCBI taxonomy): Eukaryota > Metazoa > Arthropoda > Insecta > Hemiptera > Cicadidae > Magicicada > Magicicada septendecula. The sequence goes on from CM068367.1 coordinate 88,498,537, forward strand.
TGTATTTAAATAACCAGCCAATCAGTAACGCAACAAGAGATGGTCTTGGCGAGGTATATATATATTTCTGCAAATAGAAAAAGTCTTTTAAAATTTTTGTATACAATTTTGTAAACAGCCTGAGAACATGGTACTTCTCCAAGTGATAAAACGATTTGTTTATTTATATTTGTTCCAGTTTCATTATGGTATGATAAGAACTAGTGACATCTTCACAAAAGAAGTGTTGCTTTGATTCAAGTAAAGCGTAAAAAGTTGTGTTATGTGCAAATACAGTAGAACTCCATTTATCCGAACTAATGAATACTAGACATAATTCGGATATGCAGAAATTCGGATAATTGGAACAAACATAAGAAAAAGGTTATGTTGTGAAATAAATCATGAAAATTGCTCAAAAATCACTTTTGTTTATTTTTATTACATGAATACAGTATCTTAATAAAAACCATGTCACACATGTTTTGCAAAATGTTCACTTTTACTACAAAAAACTTAACAATAATACTCGTACAGAATTATAATTGTAGGCGAGCAGTAGGCTAGAAGACATTGTACTGATCAATACATAAACTATGATGGGTAGCTAACACTGTCTTATATGTATTTCATTTGCTATGTTTTTTTTATAGTACGGCAACTGCAATCTGAATAAACTTTTTTTTAGAAATTGCATTCGGATAATTGGCGATTCGGATAACTGGAGTTCGGATAAATGGAGTTCTACTGTAATTATCTTCCAAAATACTTTAGGTTCCAAAATAATTATCTTCAACAATATTTAAATAATTATCTTCTTCAAATTCCAGTTATTCACCGATGCTACCGTAACCTTTGGACAAATAGAAGCCGCCAAGCTGTTTGCTGAGAAATCAACACAACCAGTGTACCACTACATGTACTCATATGTAGGCAGTTACTCGTATGGCGCCCTGTTTACACCTGGAACAACAACACCAGTAGGTATGTAATTCAATAATTTCATATACATACTTTTGTCCTTTTTTGTGAAATTTTTAATTTTTTGTTTACACTTTGATACTATCTGATTTATAAAACATTTTCATCACTGATATAAATTACACGAACTTGTGATCCAAAGTATCAACAGCAGCAGTACACACTGCCTCGGTAACTTCTTAAAATAATTATTACCATATAATTATATACCACATACACAGACACTCATAGCAATTTGAATTTTACTGCCGACACTGGCCACCACAATGACAAGAACATTGAAAAATGAACTCAACAGTAGCAGTTATTTTGACAGAAGATAAAAATCACTAGCGCGAGTTAGTCAAAAATTGTCAAAGACTGTATATTAGAAATTTTATTCCAATTTTCTTACATTAAAATTTAATATAACAATATTATTAATTATATATAGAAAATACAGACTTATATTATAATAAAGGTATTAACATTAATATTTTATGGCATTTGTACTAGGTGCTGTACACCATGATGACCTGAAGTACATTTTCTATATCGAACACTTGTTTCCGATACAAAATGCAACAGATCCTGAAGCTAACATTATAAAAACTCTGACCACTGCTTGGACAGAATTTGCAAGGACAGGGTATGTATGCTTTGTTGTTAAAACCATTGTGAAGTGTTACATCATTAGATGTGTGTGCCCACTGCCTTCCCCAGTGACTTTGTTCTGAGTAATGCTTGTACCTTATATTAGAAGTATTTACCGGGCTGTTTGGCCGTGGTCCAGGGTTTACAAACAAACCAGACGTTTCAGCAGCAGCACTGGCTGCCATCTTTAGGGGAATTCGGTGGCCTTCACCACAGTACTGTGGGCCTGACGTTTGACAACCGACATTGGGTAGACTCGAATTCCACTGAAGATGGCAGCCAGTGGTGCTGCTGAAACATTTGGTTTGTTTGTAAACCCTGGAACACGGCCAAACAGCCTAGTAAATACTTCCAATATAATTGACACCAGCCATGAAAGCCATAGAACAATATTATAATGCTTGTACCATTTGCCTGCTCTGTAGAGTTTACCTAGATCATCCATACATTTTGCAAATGGGTGATATTGTCACCTCTTTGTTTCTCCTGTCATCCAATCTAATGCTCTTTTACAGCCATCTGCTCTCTTCTCACATAGCATCATATTCCATTTTAATTTCTTAACTCTAAAATATTATGACTTACTCCAGTTGCTTCTGAACTGTTTTCTTCCTAACAGTCTCGCCTTGTCTAACATAGTCCTTTTTAGTTTCTGAATCATTTATTCTTTGAATTTATTATCTATATAAAATGAATTTAAAAAATAGATTATATTATTATTTAAATTTATAAGTATACTTATATAGTTATTATGTTGCTTATATTGTAACGATGAATATGACTGGTGCTATCTGTATTATAATGCCACACGTTGGATTCGTCAATCTGTAACGCGGAAACTCGATCGTATCTGTAAAATGTGTACACCTGGTTTTTTATGTGTATAAGTGTTAGTGTGTTCGTCTCACACCTGTCGTTACATTAATAGTTGTTGCTAACGAAGTTTGTAGCGTTGTCACAATTATCAGTACAACCTTACCTGTAATTTCATAGGGTTTTGTGAAACCCGGGTGGCGCCAAATTGTTTATTGAAAACAATTAAACTAATGAATTAATAAGTTAGTTGGTGTTTTCAGCGGTGACGGCTGGAGCGTTCGAATGGTTCCCGCCTCTGTACAGCTTACTGTATTGCACAGATAGCAAGAGCGCTAGTTGTCTGCTCAGTGAATTCGCTAACACACACATATATAACACAATTTCCTATGAAATAAAACAATGGTAACACTCTGTACTGTATCTTTAATTATGGTATGGTAATTCATCAATGTGACAATAATATTATAATTTAGTTTTCATTAAAATTGCTCCGGCATAAAACATGAAACACAAATCTCACGCTGATGAAATTAATTTTGAAAGGAGTTATTCTGACGCCATGATGGCTACTGGTTGTACATTATTTGTCAACTCGCCCCAAAATCTGGAGTTCTTGAGATTATAAAGAAAACATAAAATATGGTTACATTAAAAAAGTACACTACCGTACCTTATCCGTTCTTAAATAATATAAAGTGTGGTTACAAATTGTTCGGCAGTGTAGTAATAGTTGTTACAAAGTTCGCAAATTAGTGCGAGGTTATTTTTTAGTTAACTAGTTTTTTACGTAAGTTTATGTTATTCAATCCTTGAAAGAAAATTATTTTTACTTCATAGTGAGAGTTTTGGTATTGATGTGAGAAATATATAAAGTGCTTTTATTCCTGGGATTAGGGTATTTAAATGATACTTATCAGTTCAGAAGGTTGTGATAGATCGTTTTCTTTGGTAATGGAAATTTCATCAACTTTGGAGTGACTTAAGCTGCTGGCATCTTTTTCTAAATTGTCTTGGGAATTTCTGCTATTAATTTTCATTTATTTAGTTCCTGGACATCTGTTAATCGTTGAACCTCTTCATCTCCTTCTCACTGGTTCATGTTGTTGACTTTTGAATGTTTTTTAAACTTTTTAAAGTAAAATTTCGGTCATACAAAATCTTGCGTCCCTACTACCCAAGCGTCATTTTTCCAAGTAAGCAAATTTAACGGAAAATTAGTAACCAACGGCCCGTTTCTATGGTAACTGAAACCCTTTGATTGGTTAAGGCCTAGATTGAAAGCATTGTTATCATGTTTGAAATTTTTATTCAAATTTATTATATATTTTCTGATTGATTTTATTCTTCTGTCTTCCTTCCTGGGTATTAAATATTATCAATATTGTATTTATTTCCTTTCAAAGATTAAAATAATACCTCATAAGGTCATGTTCCATTAGATATTAACTTTTGTCTAATTATGCTGATATTTGATAATTACATATTTCTTTTAATTTAAACTCTTATTGTAACATTTTTCTTTTAAAATGATTTATACATAATTTTTGGCTAGTTATTTGCCTTAGATTTGTTAATTTCCTTGTGGATTTTATACAATTTGTTATTATTGGTTTTGACAGTTAGGCATTTCCTAGGCCTAAGTAGCCATTGATTATTTTTACTTATTATATTCTAATTATATTTCCTTTTATTACAAAGCGTTTTGTCCTGTTGTTATAATTGATTTGTTTAGTGGTTGTTGTGTCTTGAATTTGTTTGTGTTCTGATTACATGTCAATATTATTTTCTCTATCTTAATACCTAAAATATAACAATTAGCCCTATGGACTGTAAGCTTCCTTCAGCCATATCCTATCCATAAAATTAAAAATGAACAATTCTTTACAAGTTATTAGTTACTGTTGGTTTAACATATCTTTCATTCTCTTACTATTATTTTGAGTGAGAAACATCATCACTTCCTTCAAACTTATTTAACTTATTTTCCCTTATAACATAGGGTGTTTACTAATTATATTCTTAATTTCTTAATTCTTTACTAATCCCTTTCTCCATTCCATGTTAACACAAACTGTTCATCTTACATGGGCTCTCTCCCCTGAATAACATCGTATCCTTTATCTATCTCTACTTTAAATACTATTTCTAATTACCCTTAACTATATAATTTTTTTATAAGGTCACTCTTAAATTGTAACAGTACGAAAACCTGATGTCAGAATTTATGGTACGAGAGGTATCAAATTATTGTATTTCACTGTATTTTTGCGTTCATGTGTATGGATGGTACACTTTTCCCTTGTTTTGCCAAAAACGACGCAGATTTGACAAAACAGAATAACTCCAAGGTAAAAGGCAGACGTGCGGATCAGAACACTTTAAATGGTTGCATAAGTTAATACAGGCTCTAGATACGTTTGTTTCATTGGTCAACAATGCCAGACGTCATTAACAATAAGAATGACGTAAATGAAATACGCATAAACCAGGGCATTTCCTTGCCTAGAGACAAAGAATAATGACGTACGCACACACACACATACGTAAAAAGTACGTAGTGCCTCACCCCAGTCTTCACAACGCCGCATCAGTGGTAACACATTACAGAAATTCGCCGGCAAGTAATACCGGCCTAGTGAGTCTAAAACAACAAGATATAATATATAAAGTAATAATCAGTTAAAATGGTTTAACATCAGTGCATAACAGTTTTCAAAATTCATAAATTAGAGTCAGTGTAACAACAGTCAATAAAAATGTAACCAAGGAATCTCTGCTGAAACACCATGTGAAACCATCTACCAGAACTTCTAGTCTACAACCAGGAAAGTTAAAATCATCATATAATCTTATTGAGCTCAAAGAATTAACCATCCAGTATATACGTATATAAAAATTTCAATCACTTTCTTCTACAGTCCGTTTCTTGATGTATATAATACATTTAATATTTATACATAAATTTACCTCAAGATGTTATTTTTCTATTTGGAACATGTTTCGGGTACTATCTTGTACCCATCATCAGCCTTCCGGTTTTTTTGTCTGGTGAAGTACATATGTGTTGTTGGTTGACTATTATTATTGTGGCTTCCTGTTAGCTTCTGGTATTTCAAGTTGGTTTTTTTGTGTGTGATTGTGGTGTATGTGTTAGTTTTTTGTGTATTTTCAATGTTGAGTGCTTTGAATATTGTGTCATGTTTTGTATTGATTTGTATTTGTTCAGGTATTAGTTTGTTTTCTGTTTTATGTTTGTATATTTGTAAATTTTCCCATATGTTCATTATGGTGCCTTTGTGTGGTATATGTTATATTAGTGTTACATTGGTTATGTCTGGGAATTCATGTCCTGTGTTTATTGCATGTGTGGCTAAATTGGATTTGTATATTTCTGGTTTTTTGTATGCATTTAGGTGTTCAAAATAACGTTTTTTCAGCTGTTTTTTTGTTTGTCCTATATAACATTTATTGCAATCTTGGCATTCAATTTTGTATATACCGTTAGTTGTTGTATTATCTTTGTTGTGTGAGCTATTTAGATTTTGTAATTTATTTTTATTAGTTTTGTATGCTATTTTTATATCTGTGTTTTTAAATAGTTTTGTTAGTTTTGTCATTTTATTATTTATATATGTGAATGTGGCCCATTTTTTGTTGTTGTTATTATTTATGTGTTGTTCAGTTTGATTAATTCTTAATTGTTCAGTTTTTATTTTGTATTTGATTTTATTTTCTATTTTGATCATAGTATTTTTATTGTATCCATTTTCATAACCAATTTGGTATATTATATTTCTTTCTTTGTCAGTTTCTTGTTTGTTTAGGGGTATTTTGTACATTCTGTTAAATAACGAATAAAATGCTGCCATGTTATGTTGTGGTGGGTGGTCAGAATGGTTAGGTATAATGATGTTAGTGGAAGTTGGTTTTCTATATATTGCATATTGTATGTGTTTGTTGTATGCAATATATAGAAAACCAACTTCCACTAACATCATTATACCTAACCATTCTGACCACCCACCACAACATAAAATGGCAGCATTTTATTCGTTATTTAACAGAATGTACAAAATACCCCTAAACAAACAAGAAACTGACAAAGAAAGAAATATAATATACCAAATTGGTTACGAAAATGGATACAATAAAAATACTATGATCAAAATAGAAAATAAAATCAAATACAAAATAAAAACTGAACAATTAAGAATTAATCAAACTGAACAACACATAAATAATAACAACAACAAAAAATGGGCCACATTCATATATATAAATAATAAAATGACAAAACTAACAAAACTATTTAAAAACACAGATATAAAAATAGCATACAAAACTAATAAAAATAAATTACAAAATCTAAATAGCTCACACAACAAAGATAATACAACAACTAACGGTATATACAAAATTGAATGCCAAGATTGCAATAAATGTTATATAGGACAAACAAAAAAACAGCTGAAAAAACGTTATTTTGAACACCTAAATGCATACAAAAAACCAGAAATATATAAATCCAATTTAGCCACACATGCAATAAACACAGGACATGAATTCCCAGACATAACCAATGTAACACTAATAAAACATATACCACACAAAGGCACCATAATGAACATATGGGAAAATTTACAAATATACAAACATAAAACAGAAAACAAACTAATACCTGAACAAATACAAATCAATACAAAACATGACACAATATTCAAAGCACTCAACATTGAAAATACACAAAAAACTAACACATACACCACAATCACACACAATAAAACCAACTTGAAATACCAGAAGCCAACAGGAAGCCACAATAATAATAGTCAACCAACAACACATATGTACTTCACCAGACAAAAAAATCGGAAGGCTGAGGATGGGTACAAGATAGTACCCGAAACATGTTCCAAATAGATAAATAACATCTTGAGGTAAATTTATGTATAAATATTAAATGTAGTATATAAAAATGTATTAAATATTTTCAGAATGAGTGAGTGAGCGTGCGAAAGGAAAGCGTGTCTGATATACTGTCGACAGCCAAGCTGAGGCGTTGGATTGCGTCTAGTTTCAATATAAATATAAATAAAGCATTTTAAGTAAAGAGGCATCTGCTAAATAACAGAGAGAGGGGTAATTTGATAAAAAAATATAATATAATTTGAATATCATAAGTAATAAAGAAATGTAAGTAACGGCCGCCATTTTGTTTTGGTCGTTGAGAGACGCCATTGTCAAATAATTAAAAGTCACGTGTAAAATGGGAAAACAATAAAGCGAAATTGATTTCAATACTTGTAGATGTTGGTACTTTTATTTCAAGGCCCAACTCAGTCGCTATTCACGCTTAATTCGAAACCCTGGACCCAAAATAACCAAATACGATCAGATCAACAGGTACAGCATAGTTATGGTGAGTACGATAATTATGGTATGGCTAGCATACATGAATAAAATTAATAAAAATAAACTTGTTAATTCATATAGTAACAAATGACGCCCAGAACAGTGATATGATAAGTAGTTATTTATATGATAACAAATGGTGCCCGGACAAGTGACTATATAAAAAATATCCTGTTGTATTTTTATATAATAAGCCTGAATAGAGAGACGGAGTGGGTATTGAAATCAGAAGTGCGATTGTAGGTTATGTTGTGACATACGTACAAAGCAACAATTCATTAACAATTTTTTTTCACAATGGCAAACAGTAGTGAAATAAGTATGACTGAATCGCAAATTATGAGAGAAGGCGATCAGTCAACGCCAGTCGTAAATAAAAGAACCGAAGAGAACGAGATTGTAAAAATTATGCAAACACTTTTTGAAATACAAAATAATAAATTTGATGAGAAATTTAACGAACTGAAAGAACAAAATAGCGATTTAAAAAATGACATTTATGAAATTAAGAAACAAAATTGTAATATTGATAAAAGAATAAGTGAAATAGAGACACGGTTAGACGAGATAGAGTTAGAAAATAAGAGGGGAGTAGACAAATTAGATATAAACAAAGACAAGGTAAGTGGGGAAGAAAATTATAATAAAAATAAAAATATGGTAATAGATGATAATAGTGTGGATGTTGGTAGTGATAATGAGATTTTAATGAGAATAGAGGTTAATGGTGAGGAGATAGTTGTTGATGAGAGTGAAAGTGGGGGTAAGGAGAGTTTAAGTGAATATAGTGGGCAGAGGGCAAATTTTCCCAGTGGTAGGAGTGGAGTAAAGACTCCAAAATTGTTGTTTGAGGATGAAGGTTCCTCTAGAATTTATGTGAGAGACATGTGGTCTCCAAATGATCCCTTAGTTGTACCTGGTGAGGCCAGGGGGTGTTTTTATGAAGTAGTAGTACCCTATGCAAATATTGAAAGAGAGAATGTAGCTTGGTGTGATAGAGAGAGATATATTGAGAGAAAAAGGGAGATAGAGATTTTTAAGATAAGTAGAGACTATGAAGAATTTATGGAAAGGTTAGGAGTAGAGATGATTGATAAATATAGTAAATACTTGCCTTGTAATAAAACTGAAGTAGTAGGAGATAAGGGAAATAATGACTTTATAAATTACCTAATTATGACTAATAATACAGAAGGTGACAGGACAATGACCAATCATGACAGATTATATGAGTCTGCGGAAAATGATGAAAATTTGAATGGTATATGCATTTATGATGTTAATATAAGAGATTCAATAATAAGCAATGTATATAGATATAAGATAAGATTATTGTTTGACGATGGAGGGTAGATATTTTATTGTGTTTATGAACATTTAAATATGTGATAGTGTTTTTCAGGATGGACTGCTTTCTGACTGATTTATGGTAAACGATTAATTGGTAATTCGGATTGTATATTTTTGTGTATATTAATATCAATGTATTTGTGTATTCTGGATGTTGTGTATTTTATGTATTTTTGTGTAAACCATGTACTGTAGAAAAGTTTGATAATGATTTTAAATAATTATGAGATTTAGATTCTAATGGATAATAAATGATTACGCATATGATATATTTGGATATTGAGTTGTTTTAGGATTGTAAGATAAGTGATGAATTTTCTAGTGGTATATTAAGGTGAAATGTTGTAAAGAGGTTTGGGGATAGTGATAAATAAAGGCATTTGAATTAGTTAGTTAGAGTTAATGGGAGTTAGTGAAAATAAGAATGTTGAGATGCTGATAATATATAAAGAGGGTGTTAGATATTTTAGGGACACAGTGGTGTTAGTGATTATATGTAGAGAGGTGAGTAATGTGAATGGTATATATATTTGTTGATGATGATATTTTGTAGTAAGGATCCGGTGTAAGGAGTGATCAGCGTGCGACGTGGCAAGTGGTCAACGTGCAGCGTTGTGGCAGGCGGAGCAATTTTGGGTTAGAGTGTTTGCCGATATTTGGTGGAGGGCAAATGGTTAGGAATGGATATGGCCAGGTAGGGAACACACATCCTTGTACAAAAGACGAGCGGTGCCAGAGGATTTAAATGGGATTTGTGAAGGGGGTTATTATAGAGATATTGGTGTCATAATATATTAGGGTTGTTAGTAGCGGTTGTTAGTAGAAAAAAGAGGGGTAGTAAGGTTAGATAGACAAATGCCAAAATAAGATAGAGAGAATAATGAATAATAGAGAGTCACCCAAACTAATAAGGATAAAAGGGTTAGAAAAAGAAAATTCATGGTAGGAAGGTCATGTAACTGAAAGGTTAATAATAAGTGTGAAATTTTTTTTAGAATCTAATGATATAACAAATGTTAAATAATAAAAGTTGAATAGAGAGTTGAAGTAGTAATGTTATAAAGCTTTGGTACAAGTTGTGTAAATATGAATTATGTAATGTAAATGTAACAATGTTAATGTTTAATGTACAATGTTTTATTATGTTGATGGTACAATAGTGTGTGGTTAGGAGGTCGTTACGGGGGTAGTGACGGTAAAAAATGCTAATGTGTTAAAAGATGAAGATAACGATGGTTTTGAACAAAATAAATGATTTGGTTCTGCTGTAAAGAAATATAAGAATAAAGAAAAATGAGTAAAGAAAATATAAAGAGTTTTGAAGTCGTTTGCCATGATAGATATATGTTTCAATGCTATATGGAGTAAAATAGTAGAGTTAGTGGTTGTTGCTTAGAAAAGTAAAATTTGTTTTCTGCTTAGGATAAGAATATATTTTCATGTGGTAAAGAGAGTAAATATGATTGACTGGAGTCAGAAAGTTGTATTAAATGCAGGAGTGTTAAAAGGAGTACCCTGTCCCTGCGCATTAACGATTATGAATTTGAAAAGGTTCAGGGTTTTCCATATCTCGGGTCATATGTGGACTCTGGAAATGACTCCTCTAGAGATATTGAAAAACGAATATTATCTGCTAATAGGTGTTACTACGGACTGGTGAAACATTTTAAATCAAAATTAATAACTAAAGATACAAAAGCCTCCCTATACAAGACCTTGATTAGACCAGTCCTGATGTATGGCTTGGAATGCTGGGTGTTAAAAAAACTAGATGAGCAGAGACTATCCGTTTTTGAGAGGAGGGTACTGAGGAGAATCTATGGCCCTATGAGGGAAAAAACAACATTTGGAGGCGACTGCATAATCGAGAGTTGTACGAAAGGTTTAAAGATCTTCCGATCGTGCAACTCATACAAATTAACAGATTGCGTTGGGCTGGTCATGTGCAGAGAATGGCAGAGGATAGAATCCCAAAAAGAGTGATGAATTATTTGCCGATGGGAAGGAGAAGGAAGGGAAGACCGCGTACAAGATGGCTGGACCAGGTTGGTAAGGAGGCAGTGAGGCTGGGTGCAGCAAACTGGTGGACATTGGCCGGGAGTAGAGACCAGTGGGGAAGATTTCTTTTGGAGGCCAGGGCCCGGACTGGGCTGTAGCGCCGAGGATGTATGTATGTTTGTATGTGTTAAAAGGAGAAGGAGTTTTCTATCCTAACTCTTGTTATATGTTGTTTGAGAATTTTAGCTTTAAGCAAACCAATGCCTCAAAATGCAAACCAATGCACTAAGGGGAGACATATCGGTTGTGGATATGGATATAGAGAAGGCCACTATTTTAAAATTTGTATTGCATGTTTCAGAGTTTGGTGGTGTTGTGACCGCGGTCCTGAGCTGGCCGGTGCGTCAGACCAGGAGCGTAAGATGCCTAATGGCCTTATGGTGTTGGGATCTCTCCTGAGAACCAGTAAGGTCAAACAGGTACGATCAGCATCATTGGACCAAGGGTAAGTGATTGTATTTCTTTTTATGTAAACACTACAGGGGGTTGTGGTGACATATCTGGGCCGATCCTTTTAGAACATAAAAATGGGTCAATGAAAGTTTTTAGGTTTCGACATAAAACCTTTCATTGAGGGGGTTTTGTAACAGTACGAAAACCTGATGTCAGAATTTATGGTACGAGAGGTATCAAATTATTGTATTTCACTGTATTTTTGAATTCATGTGTATGGATGGTACACTTTTCCCTTGTTTTGCCGAAAACGGCACAGATTTGACAAAACAGAATAATTCCAAGGTCAAAGGCGGACGTGCGGATTAGAACACTTTAAATGGTTGCATAAGTTAATACAGGCTCTAGATACGTTTGTTTCATTGGTCAACAATGCCAGACGTCATTAACAATAAGAATGACGTAAATGAAATACGCATAAACCAGGGCGTTTCCTTGCCTACAGACAAAGAATAATGACGTACGCACACACACACATTCGTAAAAAGTACGTAGTGCCTCACCCCAGTCTTCACAACACCGCATCAGCGGTAACACGTTACAGAAATTCGCCGGCAAGTAATACCGGCCTAGTGAGTCTAAAACAACCAAGATGTAATATATAAAGTAATAATCAGTTAAAATGGTTTAACATCAGTGCATAACAGTTTTCAAAATTCATAAATTAGAGTCAGTGTAACAACAGTGAATAAAAATGTAACCAAGGAATCTCTGCTGAAACACCATGTGAAACCATCTACCAGAACTTCTAGTCTACAACCAGGAAAGTTAAAATCATCATATAATCTTATTGAGCTCAAAGAATTAACCATCCGGTATATACGTATATAAAAATGTATTAAATATTTTCAGAATGAGTGAGTGAGCGTGCGAAAGGAAAGCGTGTCTGATATACTGTCGACAGCCAAGCTGAGGCGTTGGTTTGCGTCTAGTTTCAATATAAATAAAGCATTTTAAGTAAAGAGGCAGCTGCTAAATAACAGAGAGAGGGGTAATTTGATAAAAAAATATTATATAATTTGAATATAAGTAATAAAGAAATGTAAGTAACGGCCGCCATTTTGTTTTGGTCGTTGAGAGACGCCATTGTCAAATAATTAAAAGTCACGTGTAAAATGGGAAAACAATAAAGCGAAATTGATTTCAATACTTGTAGATGTTGGTACTTTTATTTCAAAGCCCAACTCAGTCGCTATTCACGCTTAATTCGAAACCCTGGACCCAAAATAACCAAATACGATCAGATCAACAGGTACAGCATAGTTATGGTAAGTACGATAATTATGATATGGCTAGCATACATGAATAAAATTAATAAAAATAAACTTGTTAATTCATATAGTAACAAATGACGCCCAGAACAGTGATATGATAAGTGGTTATTTATATGATAACAAAATCATTTATTGGTTCATCATTGATTTACTAAGTGTTTTCTTATCTATTACTATCTTTTTATAATCATACTATCATTTACAATATCTTTTTTCACTTATCACTTTCACCTTTAATTAATTGGTGTTTATCACTGATACACTCACTATTTTGGGGCATTTACACCTTCACTATTGCACTTTTTAACTGTTTACATTAAGTGTTTCTTAGTGGGTAATCCCTATAATTATTTCTCTTTGTTACTTTCTCACTTTCTCACTATTTCTTTCATTACAAATTATACACAGTATTAATAATATTTTTCTATAGATTTTACTATATCTAACTCTAATTTTTGGGTTAGTGTACTTTTCTTTTTATAATATTACTCTACTCTTTTGGTTAAAACAGTTATATGAATTATTTCATTTACAATCATATTTATTTCTGGTATTGGGTCATTATTGGTTTTATTCACAATATTATATATTTGAGTGTACCATTTCTCCCTTTTATATGTGGTGTTTCTTATCCCTTAGTTTCACTTCGTTTCCTCTTCATTTTTCTGCTTCTTCTCCTTCTTCTTCTTCATTTGCAATTGGCTTCATTTTAATTCGGTTCTCCCCTTCTCATTTGGTTTGATTTTATTTAGTTGTAGGAATTCGTTCACTTCCTTCAATTGTCTTTATTCTTCTTTGGTTTTGGTTTCTTCCCTTCTTTGTTAGTTCCTGTTTGTTTGGTCAATCACTTGGGTTAGGTCATGTCGTCGTTTGTCGAGTCATAGTTTTTATATTTTATTTATATTTAATCATTTTATTTAATATGGAGTATATTTATATTTATTATCATCTTTTTTATCCCTGGTACTGGGGTGGCTTATTTGTGTTGTAACATAATGCCTCTCCTTCAAAATTGATCATTTTAATAAAACACTAACATAGTTTTTTATGAAATTATCTGTTATATATTTAATCTTTTTCCTTTTCTCTCTTGTTTGTTTCTCCATTCTTTATTTCTCTTCTTACTCGATTCATTCCATTTTATTTAGATCTATTTTTATTTATTTCCATTAGTGTGTTCTCCCTTATACACAATTTTTTCTCTAACTTTTTAGTAGCTGGTTTCTTCCATTACTATTCATTTTTTCTGAGACCAGAGGAACATCATCTCTGCTCAGTTTACTTTGATTGCTGGACTTTTCAACAGTCAATCTTAAATACTTTTTTGTCAACTTGTGACTTAAATTAATAATAATAATATATTTTGGGATTGTCCACCTTGTGGTTTGTTTTTAGATCACTTTTGGCCTTTTACTCATTCTTCCTTCCGCTGTACCTTTGCTGTATACTGTCATTTACTCATACAGTTGATTGTTTTTTATTTATTCAAATGTTAATTTCATCATATCTAACTTTTCATTAGTTTGCTTTTCTGTTCTTCTTGTGATCATTTTAATTATTTTAGACATCTTTTTTCTTTTTCTTGGTAGTTTAGCAATACTGTATTCTGCTTTAGCCATTTTTTGGTATATTTATTTTATACATAACTTCTTTTTCTTCCTTGTACCAGTTCAGATTTTTTTTTCTTTGAATACTTTGAATGCTTTAAATTCATTATAATTTCAGGTATTTATTTTAGCAATTTTTGCTTGATTTTATTTTTGTTTATTTTAATTTGTTTTAACTATCATTTTTGATAATTTTTCGTAAGTTAGTTTTCTTACTTTATAGGAATTTTTTTAGCTTATTCCTTTTTAGGTATTTTTTGTTTAAATATTATCGTAAGTTTGTGATTCTTACTTTCTTATAGGAATTTGTGTAACTTATTCCCTTATTGTACTTTTTTATTTTATACTTCATATTTCAACTTTAATTTGACTGTAAGTTGATTTTACTTGGTAGGAATTTGTGTAACTTATTCCTTTGTTTTTTATATTTTTATTCATTTATTTTATTTTTTCAATTCCTCATATGTCGTCTAAATAAGGTAGTAAGTTGCTCTTACAAACTTTTTGAATTTTGAAATTTTTTTTTTCATTTTTAGTAATTTATTTTTCTTCATAAAACTTTTTTATTGAAGCTTGATTGTAAACTCCTTTTATCTTTTTTGTGTTTATATTACTTATTTGGTAAGTATTGTTACCATTATCTTTTGTGATGACATATATACCGGTATAAAGCAATAACAATTTCTTTGCTATGCCTTCCAGTGTACTTGGCAGTTCACGATTTTTGATTAATATCTTTTCTCCCTCTTTATATTTGATTATTTTGGGCTGGTTTTTTGCATATTTGGCTTTTTGTTTCTCAATCTTCTCCATAATTAGGCTGTACCATTTGTTTTTATCATACGGGTCTTCTGGGTTTTTTGGGAATTCTATTATTTCTTGTATCTCTCTATTTGGTTTCCTCTCGAACATCATTAAGTATGGTGTACTCTAAGTAAATGGTGATAGCTGATATTTAAAAATACTTCAGTTGAAGTTAAATATTTCTGCATTCCTTTTGGTTATCATGACAATAAGTTCTTAAAATGCGTCCCACCTCTCTCAATATCCTTTCTGCTGGATTACTACTAGGGTGGTATGTATATGGAAGTTGTATATGTTTTGATGTTCAATTTCATTAATTCTTCTCTCCACCTTTTCCCTTTAAATTGTGTCCCGTGGTCTGTTATAATCATGTATGGTTTTCCAATTTCTGAAATGTATTTATTTTTGATAATATCTAATATTTTATTTGTTGTGGCTCTGTTTATAGCGTATAGTTTGGTGTACTTGGTGTAATGGTCAAGTATAATTACGATGAACTTGTATCTATGCCTTCCTCCGCTACGTGGGAATGGTCCACACATGTCGAGGAACACCTTCTCTAGTTTGGCATTTGACGTGATGGGTATCATCGTTCCATTCTTCCTTTCATTATTGGTTTTGACCATCTGACATAACGTGCAGGTTTTTATATTTTTATTTACCTTTCTTGTGATATTTTTAATGAACAAATCTTCCTCTAATGCTTTTACTATTTTGAGTGTTCCCATGTGCCCGTATCTTACATGGTAATCTTTGATGATCTGGTTTTCTAATGAATGAGGAATTACTAGTTTCCATGTGTCTTGGTTCTTTTTTGTTTTTATGAATAATATCTCTTTGTATATACAGTAAAAGTTATTTATAATTGCTTCTGATTCCATCAGTCTTTTTCGTATGTTTAATATTTTGGTATCTTGCTCTTGTTGTAACACTATTTCGTTTACGATATTTTCCAGGTCCTTCCTATCTTTCAATATATAATACACTTTTGCTATCTTACCCTTTTCTCCTTCAAATGTTTGATCTTCTACATTTATTCTGGATAAAACGTCGGCCACTATGTTCTTTCGGCCTGGAATATATTCCCACGTAATGTGGTACTCTTGCAGAGCAAGTATCCAACGGGTAAGTCGACCATGACTCAATTTGCATTGTTTGAGAAATGATATTGACTTATGATCACTTCTGACTGTGATAGGATACCCTAATATGTAGGTTCTAAACTTGCCACACGCGAATACTATGCTGAGCAGCTCTTTTTCTGTAACATTGTAGTTACGCTCGCAACTATTTAGTATTCGGCTGGCAAAGCTAACGACCAGATGGTTTCCTTCTTTTTCTTCCTTGTACAATTCTGCGCCTAGACTGACATCACTAGCGTCGCAATTTAGGTAGAATGGTTGTTCGAAATTGGGGTGATGTAACATGACAGTTTCGAAAAATTTTTGTTTAATTAAAGTTAGTACTTCCTCTTGTTCAGTTCCCTAAGTCCATTTTTCCTTTGATGAAAGTTGTTTAGAAAATTTCGCTGTTAGATGGGAATAGTTTGTTTGAAACTTTCTATAGTAATTGCATATCCCCAAGAATGACTGCAATTGCTTCTTGTTTTTTGGTGAGGGGAATTTTTGGATGGCTTCAACTTTCTCTTGGGATGGAGAGATTTCCTTTTCGGTCAAGTTGAACCCTAGGAACTTCACTTCATTGGCAATAAATTTTGACTTATCCAATTTAAGTGTAATATTATTATTGGACAACTTTTTTAATACATGTTCGACTCGTTCGCAGTGTTCGTCCCAGTCTGAAGACGTTATGAGCAGGTCGTCAACGTACACTGTTGTGAATTCCAGTGCTTCTTGACCTAAGACTTGGTCCATGCACTTGACGAACACTGCTACGGAATTGATGAGTCCAAAAGGTAATCTTTTAAACTGGTAATTTCTACCATCAAATATAAAGGCCATGTATTGCCTGCTGTGTGGGTGCAGCTCCACTTGCCAGTACCCACATACAGTATCCCAGGTACTAATGTATTTTATTCCATGAAATCTTTTTAAAATTTCCTCAATTTCTCCCGGTGAGGTCCGGTCATTGACAATCATTTTATTGATTTCTCGGGCGTCCAAGCAGATCCGTACTTTGCCATTCTTTTTGGGTATAGCTACTATTGGGCTTGTGTATTGAGATTGGCTATACTCAATAATGTCCTCCGCAATCATTACGTTAATCTCCGTCCTGACTTCATTTTTCAGGGAGTACGCTATGGGATATGATTTCCTGTGGAAGTCTACAGGTTCCCTGAAGTTAATTTTACACTGGTACCCCTTAACTTTTCCATGAGTATTCGAGAAAACATGTTGGTATTTGTTATAAATGGCAATGAGGTTTTCAGACTGTTGCTTACTGATTTCTTGTTGAGGCCGTTCTCTTTGGAAATTTCTTATTTCTTCTATTTTCTGTTCCCGCAATCCTCTACTTTCCTCTTCATTGGCCATAATGATGGACGGTTCATGCGTTTGACAGTAGTAACTTTTCAATCCTGGGTCTTGATTCAGAGCGGTTGGAGTTGGATTACAATTTATGATATTTGCAGACCAGATTCCCTGTTCAGAAGTTAGCAATACGACTCCCTTTTGCAGGTTGATAATTGCCGAATATCTTCTTAACACGTCACATCCTATGAGCATATTAAATGGTAGCCCATTGGCCACAAGAAATACAATAGGGATGGTTGAGTTTTGATTGTCTAATTCTAATTAAACTTGATTTCTTACCGTCTTATTTTGTTTGCCTGTGGCACCAATGATTATAATATTGTTTATTGGCAGTGTGGGGATTGGTGTTCGAGAGTTGGCTTGAATTCGTTCTAATTCGGGTTGGTTTATTAGAGAGACGTTAGATCCCGTGTCAACCATAATTATAGTTATAGTTCCGTTTATGGTAGCCTTTATATGGATAATTTCGCTGTTAGTTTGTTGTAACAGGTTAGCCTCTTCTTCGAGAAGTTCCTCTCGGATATTCTTAAGATAGTTGTTAGATATTATTGTAATTACTTTGTGTTTATCTTGTGACATTACACGACGTATTAACCCAAGTGATTGGTCATGTGAAGGGTATTTAGGTTTTTCCACTGACCTCTTTAGTTTAAAGGTTGTTGTTGATTCGTGGCCAGACTATTCGACTGGTCATCCGTCTCGTTGCTCGGTCCTTGTTGATGGTCTACTTCATTCCTTGGTGGTTCTGTAGTTCTACTCTCTGAGAACTGATTGCTGTTATTATTGGTTTCGTGGTACCATGGGTTTGTCTGCCAGTTCGGACTATACCTCCGGTGGTTATTTTGTCTACGCCCATGAATGAAATTTACTTGGCGTCTGCCGTCGTCTCTATTTTGGTTTCCCCCGGTTCCCCAGTTGTACTGATAATTAGGGTTGTACTGGTTGCCATAATAGTTATTATTGCTGGGGTGGCCATTTGGGCGTTGGTCCGGTTCTGCTCCCCTGTAGCCATTGTTTGGTGGATTATTGTTTGGGATGTTCCTGTTGTTAGACTGGTTTCCTGGATGATTGTTTGGTGGGCCTCTGTTAAATGGCTGATTATTTTGAGAATGACTGTTAAATGGCTGATCATTATTATAGTTGTTATTATTCCGGTTCCCATTGTTCCGGTTGCCGTTTTGTGTGTGATTGTAGGGTAGGTTGTAATTGAGTGGATTATTATTATCATTCCACTTATTATATCGTTGGTTCACTAGCCGATTTTTCTTATATTGTCCATTGTTCTCGTGATCCTCCAACAAGCTTGCCATTCCTTGGATTGTCTTAATCTGCCCTTGTCTCCTGGCTTTTTGTACAGCTTCCTCGTAGTGGTACCCGAGCTGTATCACCAGAGATTCCTCAGGTATCTTGGGTTCTAGGTTTCTTGCCAAGCATACCTTCCCTAAAAGGTAAGACGTTAGGGTGTGTCCTGCTTGTGGTTCGTACCTCCCATTGCTAATGTCATTCCTGGCTACATTTTGGGTGGACTCAGACCAGTATTTTTCTTGGAATTGTTTTCTAAATTCCTGCGTACAGTTTATCTCTGGTCAAGTTGCCATCCACCAGTTGTCGTGGGTGTCTCTGAACATTTCATCTATGAGGCTTCTTACGCTTGTCCACCTGGTTTCCCTATTCTTTTCTATTAATTCCTCTACTCTTTTGAGGAATTCCATTGGATTCCGCCGGTAACTGCGAAAGTTGATTACATCTCTGTTCTCACTGGTTACAATGTGGGTATTATGACAAGGTTTCTCCCTCAGTGCGTCCAGCTCTTCCTGCATTTGCTTCTCCCTTTGGCTGATTCCCTGGATCTTCTCCTTGTTCTCTTTGGTCTGTCCGTCTACTTTGTTGATGGCGGTGTATACCTTTTCTACACGATCATTGACATCCATTTGTATTTCCTGATGCCTCTCCTCCAGCTTCTTAATCACCTCCTGTTTATTTCTCTGGCATTCTTCGGTGGTGACTTGATAAAGTTCTGTCACTCTCATTCTGCCTTCCTCCTCAACATTGCTGATTTTATTGTTTAGGTCTTCCCGGACTTGTATCACCGTTTCATTTGTTTCGGTTACCGTTTGTTTGATCTCCTCCTGATATCCTATCAGTTGTTGTTTCAATTCCTCCTTGGTTTTTTCGCTGTCTTCCTTCAGTTTTCATTGGAGCGTATCATTACTATTTTCGATCTTCTTATTCACTATCTCCAGATCTTTCTTGATCTGCTTCTTCAGCTCTTCACTCTTCTTTTCTAACGTCTCCTGGCTTCTCTTCAAGGCCTCATGGTTGCTTTCCAATTTATTATTCAGGAGCTCTATGTCCTTCTTGATCTGTTTCTTCAACTCTTCACTGTTTCGGTCTTGCTTCTTAAAATTTTCATCAGTTTTCTCCTGGTTTTTATTTAATTGTTCCATCATCATCTTCATCATGTTCTTTATCCTTGCCCCTTCGGTTGGTTTGACTGGTTGGACGTCGAATACTACTTCTATTTCCAGTTCTGGTAGGTTTGGATTTTCTGGTTGATCCCCCTGGGGATCCTCTTCAAACAATCCTCCAATCATCTCCTCAATTTCTTCCATTACTTCTTGATTTGTTCCTTTCGTAATGTCGAATCTTGTAACCATATGATGTCTTTTCATAATCGCCGCTAGTCGTTCTTTTCTAGCCTCACTATGTTGGTCGCCAATCTGTAACGATGAATATGACTGGTGCTATCTGTATTATAATGCCACACGTTGGATTCGTCAATCTGTAACGCGGAAACTCGATCGTATCTGTAAAATGTGTACACCTGGTTTTTTATGTGTACAAAGTGTTAGTGTGTTCGTCTCACACCTGTCGTTACATTAATAGTTGTTGCTAACGAAGTTCGTAGCATTGTCACAATTATCAGTACAGCCTTACCTGTAATTTCATAGGGTTTTGTGAAACCCGGGTGGCGCCAAATTGTTTATTGAAAACAATTAAACTAATGAATTAATAAGTTAGTTGGTGTTTTCAGCGGTGACGGCTGGAGCGTTTGAATGGTTCCCGCCTCTGTACAGCTTACTGTATTGCACAGATAGCAAGAGCGTTAGTTGTCTGCTCAGTGAATTCGCTAACACACACATATATAACACAATTTCCTATGAAATAAAACAATGGTAACACTCTGTACTGTATCTTTAATTATGGTTTGGTAATTCATCAATGTGACAATAATATTATAATTTAGTTTTCATTAAAATTGCTCCGGCATAAAACATGAAACACAAATCTCACGGCTGACGAAATTAATTTTGAAACGAGTTATTCTGACGCCATGATGGCTACTGGTTGTACATTATTTGTCAACTCGCCCCAAAATCTGGAGTTCTTGAGATTATAAAGAAAACATAAAATATGGTTACATTAAAAAAGTACACTACCATACCTTATCCGTTCTTAAATAATATAAAGTGTGGTTACAAATTGTTCGGCAGTGTAGTAATAGTTGTTACAAAGTTCGCAAATTAGTGCAAAGTTATTTTTTAGTTAACTAGTTTTTTACGTAAGTTTATGTTATTCAATCCTTGAAAGAAAATTATTTTTACTTCATAGTGAGAGTTTTGGTATTGATGTGAGAAATATATAAAGTGCTTTTATTCCTGGGATTAGGGTATTTAAATGATACTTATCAGTTCAGAAGGTTGTGATAGATCGTTTTCTTTGGTAATGGAAATTTCATCAACTTTTGAGTGACTTAAGCTGCTGGCATCTTTTTCTAAACTGTCTTGGGAATTTCTGCTATTAATTTTCGTTTATTTAGTTCCTGGACATCTGTTAATCATTGAACCTCTTCATCTCCTTCTCACTGGTTCATGTTGTTGACTTTTGAATGTTTTTTAAACTTTTTAAAGTAAAATTTCGGTCATACAAAATCTTGCGTCCCTACTACCCAAGCATCATTTTTCCAAGTAAGCAAATTTAACGGAAAATTAGTAACCAACGGCCCATTTCTATGGTAACTGAAACCCTTTGATTGGTTAAGGCCTAGATTGAAAGCATTGTTATCATATTTGAAATTTTTATTCAAATTTATTATATATTTTCTGATTGATTTTATTCTTCTGTCTTCCTTCCTGGGTATTAAATATTATCACTATTGTATTTATTTCCTTTCAAAGATTAAAATAATACCTCATAAGTTCATGTTCCATTAGATATTAATACATATTTCTTTTAATTTAAACTCTTATTGTAACATTTTTCTTTTAAAATGATTTATACATAATTTTTGGCTAGTTATTTACCTTAGATTTGTTAATTTCCTTGTGGATTTTATACAATTTGTTATTATTGGTTTTGACAGTTAGGCATTTCCTAGGCCTAAGTAGCCATTGACTGTTTTTACTTATTATATTCTAATTATATTTCCTTTTATTACAAAGTGTTTTGTCCTGTTGTTATAATTGATTTGTTTAGTGGTTGTTGTGTCTTGAATTTGTTTGTGTTCTGATTACATGTCAATATTATTTTCTCTATCTTAATACCTAAAATATAACAATTAGGCCTATGGACTGTAAGCTTCCTTCAGCCATATCCTATCCATAAAATTAAAAATGAACAATTCTTTACAACTTATTAGTTACTGTTGGTTTAACATATCTTTCATTCTCTTACTATTATTTTGAGTGAGAAACATCATCATTTCCTTCAAACTTATTTAATTTATTTTCCCTTATAACATAGGGTGTTTATTAATTATATTCTTAATTTCTTAATTCTTTACTAATCCCTTTCTCCATTCCATGTTAACACAAACTGTTCATCTTACATGGGCTTTCTCCCCTGAATAACATCGTATCTTTTATCTATCTCTACTTTAAATACTATTTCTAATTACCCTTAACTATACAATTTTTTTATAAGGTCACTCTTAAATCATTTATTGGTTCATCATTGATTTACTAAGTGTTTTCTTATCTATTACTATCCTTTTATAATCATACTATCATTTACAATATCTTTTTTCACTTATCACTTTCACCTTTAATTAATTGGTGTTTATCACTGATACACTCACTATTTTGGGGTATTTACACCTTCACTATTGCACTTTTTAACTGTTTACATTAAGTGTTTCTTAGTGGGTAATCCCTATAATTATTTCTCTTTGTTACTTTCTCACTTTCTCACTGTTTCTTTCATTACAAATTATACACAGTATCAATGATATTTTTCTTCTATATATTTTACTATATCTAACTCTAATTTTTGGGTTAGTGTACTTTTCTTTTTATAATATTACTCTACTCTTTTGGTTAAAACAGTTATATGAATTATTTCATTTACAATCATATTTATTTCTGGTATTGGGTCATTATTGGTTTTATTCACAATATTATATATTTGAGTGTACCATTTCTCCCTTTTATATGTGGTGTTTCTTATCCCTTGGTTTCACTTCGTTTCCTCTTCATTTTTCTGCTTCTTCTCCTTCTTCTTCATTTTCAATTGGCTTCATTTTAATTCGGTTCTCCCCTTCTCGTTTGGTTTGATTTTATTTAGTTGTAGGAATTCGTTCACTTCCTTCAATTGTCTTTATTCTTCTTTGGTTTTGGTTTCTTCCCTTCTTTGTTAGTTCCTGTTTGTTTGGTCAATCACTTGGGTTAGGTCATGTCGTCGTTTGTCGAGTCATAGTTTTTATATTTTATTTATATTTAATCATTTTATTTAATATGAAGTATATTTATATTTATTATCATCTTTTTTATCCCTGGTACTGGGGTGGCTTATTTGTGTTGTAACAATATTTACTATAATTTGTAGAGCCAAAAAAGTTTGTCTCATGTTCATCTACATGTCTGACCTGCATGTCATTGAAGGCCACCTAAGATCTTTCCTATCTAAAGATATTAACAGTTTATTATTCTCCATAATATATTGGTCATTTTTCCAAACGTGATCTATTTTTATTTGATTGACAATTTTTGACATTGAACATCTCAAGTTTGTACTGGTTTTATACAATAAGTTATTTAGCTTAGAGCGGTTACTCCTTTGCCATCAATTTTTAGTTCATCAGCTAATACAGTCTTATTAAAAACACATTGTTTTCGTTTTCATATTTATTCAAATATCAAGATCTGATTCTAGTTGAACTTGACTATTTTTTCTACCCTGACTGTACTAACCCTCCAGAACACATAATCCGCAGGTATCAGATTTGAAAAATAAATTCTATTGTTACCACAATATGGTACAGTGGAAAACAAAATACAAGACACCAGTTACGTCACTAATCACCAGCTTTAATTATCACAGTTAAACAGTTTGTAATTAACAAGACAGTCTCTTACAACAAATCAAATAAAAATTGTTCGCACACAATAAAAATGTCTACTAACATAAAACACAATTGTACTAAAATTGTCCCGCCCGATTATAAAACACAACACTTCACTAACAACCACTTGAACATACAGAGTAATCGCCGACAATAACTCGAACCGCACTGAGATATATCGCAACTCAAACTGACTGAGCGTCCACTGGGTACTTGTATTTATACCCCACCAAAAATCTAGATTATTCGCTAACTGCGCATGAAGAATGCTACTAGAAAACACCAGAGCATAATTGCTTGCAGGCGTGGACCGGTGAGTCCCAGAACAATCTTGCAATGCATGTCGAGAATCATGTACGCCATAACATTACAGCCGTATTCCACTGGATCGTTCGAGAAACACATAGATTGTTCTGTAATGTCGTAACACTATCTTCCATGAAGTCCATAAGCACTTCAAAATCACTTGTTCTCAAAACATTCTATAACACCAGAATACAAGCACATCTGCTCTTGTTCTTTCTGGTAGGGGGTCTCATGAAGTACTAGTATTTGATAATATAATTTTAGAAACTTATTTCTCACTTCCACACCAATGTTTGATAGTGCCTGTCACTATTTTGAAAGAATGTTCTTGCAGTACAGTTCTGACCTTGGTACCTTTCTTGCATTATCCTCCCGTTGACCTTACCATCCATATATCAAAATAAGATTATTTTCCCAACTGTACTTATTTCTGGTGTAATCAAGAAACAAACAAGTATATATTATTTGTTATTAACTATTATATTTCTTGCAAGTTTTTGTGACTTCCATAATTTTTACTGTAATATGTTTTCAGAGTTCCAAAATTCCCTCAACATGGTGTCACCTGGAAACCATCGACATCAGAAAATATACAGTACTTGGAAATTGGAAACGATCCAGAAGCTGATTCCCTAGCTGGTGTTAGTTTGAAAATGGTTCAGGGCATTCCGTTTCCTGAGCGCATGGGATTGTGGGAATCTCTGTTTCCTCTGTCTGGACCTCATCAGTTACTATATTAGTAACAACTACTCAAAAAACATGCACTTTATAAACAGAAAATAAACTTACGAAAATATGAACATTTACATGTTCAGATGCGACAAAGTAATCACATAGAAATATGTTAATCATATGTTATCACTGAAAAATATTAGATAACTATATACACAAACCAATAAACAGTCAGAGTTTTCTAAAAGTATTTTATGTGATTTATTACTACAATAAATCTAAAACTGTCAAAAGTATGAGTAACAATTCTTGGAATACAAACAAAAGTTATGACAGTACAGTTCGTTGTCAGTTGTTACAGTATGCTGTAACACTGAGTAATACTGTTACAGTAAAAAATAAATCCAAATGTTGGGCTAACATCTCCAGACCCAAACTTGTGAGAACAAAAGTAGTTACCACAGTGACTAACAATTACTGGGTAACCAATAAAAATCGATTAACAATTTGGGATGGTGGTCCTACTCATTACATTGTATGCACACATGGGTATAAAAGCATATACACCTTCGTATTCCTTTAATCCTACAAATGTGCATGTGCCCGCGCGCACACATACACACACATCTATGTAATTAACTAAAAGACTAGCTGTACAAGACATGTTCTCACAAACTATTTTAATACAAGTGAATAAAGTTTATTTATATAATAAATCTAGGTGAAGTTATTTATCCTTCAAAATCATAACTGAAACACTATTTGTGTGATTAGTAAAACTAAACCATTTTCTTGTACTCACAAGTATACACAAAAAACACACAAACTGTTGCATAGGTAGATGAGACGTGGTGGTATTAATGAGAAAGAGAAAATGTTGTTAGTTCGAGACAACATACAAGGAAAGTAAGAGAGACAAAAATAGAAGAAAGAAAGTATAAAATTTTTAATGACTACAAGAAATGGTGACTAGAAATTTATGAGATAAGAAACAAACATATCAGTAATATTATTCATGACATCAAAGCAGTGACACTATTAGGTATGTACTGACATGCAAATAAAGCCACGTGCCTGAAGCCCAAAAGAAGGCAATGTGGGGAGGTGCAAAAGAAAGATGGTAAGGAGAAATTACATGTCTGAAGAAAATGGCTGAATATAAAATATTCAGAAATCAACAAGTAGAAGTGTCTCTGGATGGGCAGAATGGGAGGCCTGTTCAGAAACAATGTGGTTAAATTCTTTTTTCACTATCACTACTACAGTAACTTGACAAGTAGAAACATTTTTCACTTGCACACAAATGTGTTTGATGACACTTGTCACATCATCATTGTGAAACATCCTATCACTCAGTTACATCCCAATTTATCACTAGGACCTGTGATGGCTTCTTTTGGCCTCTGTTACAATTTTATTTCATTCTGGTTCATCCAATGACAGTCTCTTCCAATTCATTAACCCCTACCCCCTGGTCATCTTCACCTTTACCTTGGCATTCTTTTCTGTCTCTTTTCGAATGCTTCCAATTCAAGACCATCTTTATAAAGTGTGTTTGATCCACTCTATCAATAAGATCTAACCATGAAACTCTTTGCTGCTCAAAGAATTATATAATATCATAAGTTGTTGTGGCCGAAGTTGTCACTAATATTAAAATCAACTGGACTGTTAGGCTGTTAAATCATCATGTCAAACATAGTATCTGCCAAATGTTTTGGCTATGCCCATGCCAGCCACCTTCAGTGGCATGGGAACAGAGATGTACTAACTACGCCGGTGCCACTGAAGATGGACACAGCTGAAACATCTGACAGGTACTACGGTAGACATGATGGACCATGGCCTAACAGCCCAGTTGATTTTAATATTAATAACCATGTGATATCTATACTTCCCGTGATGTGCCTCAACCCATGGCTGATCATTATCATCCAAGAACCATCCATTTCTTGTCCTGGCCAATATATTTTTGTAAGAATTTTATATTTAAATATCCTCAATAGCTGTTCAAGATTCAGGACTTATTATTATAAATGACCACAGGATGAATGTATTGTAAGTTTACTACTTTTACTTAACAGGGAGTATGTTATTAAAGAATAGGATTTTGTCAAGCTATAAAATTTTCTGCATAACTGAAATATGAATAGGAAGCTTATGTACTGGTTTGATTGTTTCATTGTATTCACGCTATAAATCTGGGCCTTTGGACATAAGGCATGTTACAGGTTCTCACCTATAGAGGATCTGTAAAAGTCCAAAACCAAAATGTCTCTTGGTCTTCTAAATTCTTCCTAACAGCTGATTTATTATAATTGTTTATAAGACTAATTTGAGCATCAGTAAGTTTAAATTTTCTTGACAGGCTATTCCTATCAAAATAGTTTGTGCACTTTACTTTCAGTTTCCAAGTTCCACAGTGTGGTTGTAATCCTTTTCACTCATAAAAAAATGATTTACTTGTGTCCATTCAAAGAAAACGTTACGTTTCAAAAATTAAAAAAGTAATATTTTAAATTTTCATGCATATACCCCTTAAACAGCTGTAAAATTACAGATATACTGTGCATATCTAACCATGCTTTCACACAAAATGTTTAACCTTGACCGACATACAAGTGCAGCTTAACTTATTTTGTTAATGTGTTAAGCTGGTACCAATAAGCTTACACTTTTGAATCAAATGTAATATCCATCAATGGCAAAATATAAACTTAAATATATATTAGAATACACATTGCGCATGCACACGGGTGCGCACATACACATGTGTATGTGTGTGTGGTTGTGGGTCATGGGCGGAATCTCCTAACATATAAAATACTTGTCCAATAAGGTCGTGGGATTTGAGCTTACTCAAGTTACACCCAAATATAAAAGACATATTATACCCAAGTTACTCTGAGACATATAAAAGTCTCAGAGCAGAGAGAATGATGATATGAAATAATTATATGAGAGTGTAATAAGATAAGTGTTTAACTTCTGGGAATTCCTTTAAATAATAAAACAATAATACATAATAAAATTTCTTAAAAAACAGTTTAATAAAATTTCTTTCATTAATTAAATTAATTAACAGTGGATAATTAATCAACTGGATAGATAAAATTACACAAGATTTATGATTATAAATTTATATAAGTATTTAGTTCCTTACCCTTTACATTTATATATTAATACGTGAAGAGAAAACTTTGTACCCCTTTTTAAGCATATTGCGCGCACGGAGGAGTGTGAGATTTGGCATAGTTAAAGTTTATATGCAGAAGGAGTGCAGAAAGCTAAAATTTTATATATAATATGTGTTACAAATACATTAAATTAATCTTCTCTATCTATTAATACGTGAAGAGAAAACTTTGTACCCCTTTTTAAGCATATTGCGCGCACGGAGGAGTGTGAGATTTGGCATAGTTAAAGTTCATATGGAGAAGGAGTGCAGAAAGCTACAATTTATATATAATATGTGTTACAAATACATTAAATTAAATAAAATAAAACATTCATTTGCACTTGAAAATTCATTTAAACTTTTTCAAACAACGGTAATTGTTAAAAATAAAATAATTTTGTTGCCAGGCACCAATAGTCTGCGGAGTGTATGTCAAGGCAAAAAAGCGTTTATTTTATATTTTGTATATTAGATATCTGTGTTTTATATATTAATGTGCAGTTGAAAGTGAAATACAGCTTGCTTAATACTGACAGTCTGACTGAATGAGCTGTGAATTTTGTGTGATTTTAAATGTTCCTTTTTCAATAGTCTGGAGTGTATGTCAAGGCAAAAAAGCGTTTATTTTATATTTTGTATATTAGATATCTGTGTTTTATATATTAATGTGCATTTGAAAGTGAAATACAGCTTGCTTAATATACACCTGTTGCAAAAGGAAAATTTTATAGCAGCAATTTAAATTGACTTACTCTCACCTAATTATTATTGGTGGTTTCAAAAAAGTGAGTACATTTTATTATTTTTAAATTAAACCCTGTCTAATCTTAGTTTCAGTAATTTCATTACATGTTTTTTTTTACATTCAGATATTCGCACCTACTTCCATTATGCCTCGACATAGAACATTGACGGGTCGGAGTGAGAGACAAAGAAGAAGGAATATATATTCGCGTGAAAGTCAAAATGATAATAGACCAAATGCAAATTTAAATAGTGTAAATAGTATACAAAATGATGAAATTATTTTGAGGGATAGATTTAAATGCGCACTGAATGTCATTCCAAGAAATTTTAATACTTTTGATTGTGGATTAATGCATTTACAATGCAG
The DNA here is from genome assembly GCA_034769895.1 of Magicicada septendecula. NCBI lineage: Eukaryota > Metazoa > Arthropoda > Insecta > Hemiptera > Cicadidae > Magicicada > Magicicada septendecula. The sequence goes on from CM068367.1 coordinate 88,528,006, forward strand.
GTTTTGCAATGCAAAACATTTCGAATCTGAGGTCACTGTAGGTGAAAGGACTGCACTCACTTCATGTTGTCATAAGGGTAAAGCAATATTACCGGCCTTAAGTCAAAATGAATACTTTAAATCATTGTATGATGGACTTACTTCAAATGAACCTTCAATAAAAAGAAAGTCAAAAAATTATTTTGAAAACATTCGTAAATACAATTCATTTGCTATGGTTAGCTCAGAAGCTAAAATTTCGGATACAGTTACGCGTGGAGTGTGTCATTTTAAAATACATGATGTTTTTTATCACAGATCAGGTCCAATGACTGCTGGATATGGTCGCTCACCATGTTATGCGCAATTATATTTTTATGATGTTGACACTGCTGTCAATTATAGATTACGTGAACACTATAATCAAACATGCAATAACAACATAATGCGCGAAATCTCTCTTGAATTGTAACGCATTAATCCTTTCATTCGGTCATTCATTGCAATGAAAGATCATTGTCAGAGAGTTGAAAATCAAAATAAAGAAATTTGTATGCTCATTAAAGTAAATCGTGATTTAGATTACACCGTTATAATGATGCAGTTCAAACTGATGTAGCAGTAATATTTAGTACAGTTGATAGTGAGCCACCCTTTGAACGAAATATGGTTTCGTTTTCAAAAGTCAATGGTACCATTAAAAATATCTCTGTTTTGGATTCATCATTGGACCCTTTAGCGTATCCATTACTTTTTCCAAATGGTGATACTGGGTGGCATATCAATATTTCTCATAATGTACCAACTACATCTAATTCAAGAGCGCCCAGAAATAAATTAACTATGCTTCAGTATGCAGCCTATCGACTAGCAATTAGAGAAGATTTTAGCATGTTGCACCATTCACAAAAATTATTTCTGCAGTGGATAGTTGATATGTATGTGAGAATAGAGGGCACAAGGTTACATTTCATTCGACAAAATCAAACAAGTCTTAGGTCTGAAGTTTACAACAATTTAACAGATTATTTAGAATTGAACCCCAATGCCAATAATGTTGGCCGTAGAGTAATTTTACCATCTTCATTCAATGGATCTCCAAGAAATATGTATCAGAATTATTTAGATGCAATGTCAATTGTACAACATTTCGGAAAGCCTTCTTTGTTTATTACAGTGACTTGCAATCCAAGTTGGCCTGAAATAGTTAGCAATATTGGTGTAGGTGAGTCAGCTAATTTTCGACCTGATATTGTTGTGCGTGTATTCAAGTCCAAACTGAAAGCATTAATTGAGGGCCTTACACTAAAAAAATCTTTGGTAAAGTTGAAGCACTCATTTATACAATTGAGTTTCAAAAGAGAGGATTGCCTCATGCTCACATTTTACTCTCTTTAAATGAGCAAGATAAAATTGTTAACGCTACCGATATTGATAAAGTTGTATCTGCGGAGATTCCTAACATTCAAACACATCCTACATTACATGAATATGTTGTAAAACACATGATGCATGCTCCATGCGTTGTACTTAATCCAAATTCTGTATGTATGAGAGATGGAAAATGCACAAAAGATTATCCAAAACGATTTAATGAATTTACATGTGAATCATTAAATGGATATCCATTATACAGAAGGCGTGATAATGGTATTAATGCTGAAGTTCGCGGTAGTTGCCTCGACAATCGTTATGTTGTACCATACAATTCGTATTTACTTGCCATATAAATGTTGAAGTATGCACTACAGTTAAAAGTGTTAAATACATTTATAAATACGTGTATAAAGGCTATGACAGTGCATCTGTTGAATTAGGTTCAGAGAGAAATGAACCAGGTCAAGAAATACAAATTGATGAAGTTAAAAAATTTTTAAATGGCCGTTATGTCGGATCAACTGAAGCTGTATGGCGCATCTATGCATTACCAATGCATTTTCAATCACATGTCATCGTTAGACTTGACATTCATTTACCGCGTAGACAGAATGTTTACTTTCGAGAAGGGCAAGAACGTCAAGCAATTGAAAATGCAAGACAAACAAAATTATTAGCATTTTTTGAATTGAATCGATCAGATCCATCAGAGCATGAATATAAGTATATTGAAATTCCTTTGCATTATGTGTGGGAAGATTCCCGAAAAAAATGGAAGAAGAGAAGGCGTGGAGGTGATAAAATCATTACACGCATATATGTAGTATCACCAAAAGACATCGAACTTTTCCATTTATGATTGCTTTTATTACATGACTGTGGTCCAAAATCATTTGAGGATGTTAGAACATACAATGGAATTATACACACTTCTTTTGTTGAAGCGTGCCATGCTCGCGGCATTGCTTCAAATGATAATGAATGGCGCGAATGTTTAAATAAAGCAAAAGAATTACATTCACCAAAACAAATGCGAAATTTATTTGGTTACATTTGTGCATTAAATGTGCCAGCCAATGCATTGGCGTTAAGGAATGAATTTAAAGTATATCTTAGTGAAGATTTTTTGAGAGATTACAACGAAGAAGTATCCTTTAATACAGCTCTGTTAGAAATTGAAGATATTTTGAATGTTCAAAATTTGTCATGTCAAGAACTTGGTTTACCAGTTCCCACGTATTCGCAGAGAACAGACGAAGCAAATGCTATTGATCCAATAGAACAAGAGTTTCTGTTTTCTGAGCATTATGAAACTGCAAATATTGAACAGCGTAATCTAATTGATCGTGTGATTCGTGAAGTTTTGCATCATGATACTGGATCTAATGTTTTTTGTTTAACCGCTCATGCAGGTTGTGGCAAAACATTCAAACAGCAATCATTCACAAATTAAATTCACTTAATCTTAGTTGCATTGCAACAGCGTTCAGTGGCATAGCTTCAACTCTATTACTTGGAGGTAGAACTTTACACAATGTGTTTAAATTGCCTATACCCATTTTGGAAAATTCTGTAGCGAATATTACCGCAAATAGTAGCTATGGACGTTACATAAATTCATCATCATTGATAATTATTGATGAAATTTCTATGTGCCCACTGCAAGTGTTGAAAATCATAGATAGATTATTGCAGGATCTATGCGATGAAAATGATAAACATAAACCATTTGGAGGGAAACGATACTTCTGTGCAGTGATTTTCGGCAAATCTTACCAGTTATCCCACATGGATCACGTGCAACTTTAATTGAAAATTGTGTCACGAGTTGGCATAAATTTGTTTATTTTCATAAAGTAATGTTTACTCAAAATATGAGAGCCTTACCAAGTGAAATAGAATTTGTCGAATTCTTGAAAAAAATTGGTAATGATGAAGCCCCACAATTCCCTCAGTTTGGTGAAAATATTATTGAAATACCTCAGCAATTAATAGGAGATGAAAATAATATTATTAATGAGGTGTATGGAAATATTTCCGAAAACATACTCTCAGATAACATATTGAAGTCAGTTATTTTAGCACCTAAAAATGATGATTGTACTTTTATTAATACTGATATACTTAATCGAATACCAGGTGAACAGAAAACATATCATAGCTACGATAAAATAATTTGTGATGATGACAATGAAATCAATAACTATCCAGTAGAGTTTTTGAATTCTTTGACTATTAGTGGTTTGCCACCACATAAGTTAGTATTGAAAGTTAATTGCATCGTTTTACTGATCAGAAACTTAAATACAAAGGAAGCATTAGTCAATGGAACAAGAATGCGCATCAAGTGTATGCATCGTAATGCTATTGATTGCGAAGTTTTAACTGGAACCGCACGCAATAAGAGAATTTTGATTCCACGTATAAATTTAACATATTTCCGGTACTGTTTTACCATTTAACTTTCAAAGAACTCAATTTCCAATTATACCTGCCTTTGCGATGACAATAAATAAGTCTCAAGGACAAACATTCGAAAAAATTGGAATTTTATTGAGGCAGCCAGTTTTTACACATGGTCAATTGTACATCGCAGCAAGTAGAGTTCGATCATTCCATGGTTTGAGATTTTATATTTCCGAATATAATGGCCAAGGGCATTTAGCAAATGATGAAAGAGTTTTTACAAAGAACATCGTTTACACAGAAGTTCTGAATCATTAAATTCACTTTCAAACTATTTTAAGTTCAATGGACAACATTTATTTTTTTAACCGCCCGGTTTTTTGATTTAATGAAAAATATATGAAAAAAATACGAGGCACGTATTTTTTATTTCATTTTTTATTTTGTATTAATTTTTTATTTAAATTTTATATAATTCGAAAAAGATAGGCAAAATAACTGTGTAGCCTTGGCGAAACCTGGTCAGTATGGCATTAAAAAAAAACCCAAGGAAATGTCAAAAAACGCGTTATTGCTTTTTAAATATGACTTAGCCAAGCTAAACCTCATTTTAACTATCTTTCATATTTTTCAAATAACTCGAAAATTAATGCATAGAAAAAAAAATTAAAAAATTATATAAGCTTTGTAGCAGATAATCTTCAAACTGTTTTCGAATTTTGTACCTTACCAAAAATGAAATGTAATCCACTGGAATTGAAAACAATGTATCTTATACTTCTATGAATGTCAAGTCTCATTTTTATTAGCGTTTATTTGATTCAATAGTAACATGAAAAAATTAAAACTGACAATGAATTATATCAAAAAATAAATACGAATACAAGCTGTAATTGTGTTTTTTTCAACTGTTACTAACATTAAATTTTAAATTTCATAGGTATTGCAGGGAATTAAGGCAAACAACACACGCTAATGACGTATTTGTACACGCTCGCAGCTGACGTAATAGAACAAAATTCAAAAAAAATTATATTCAATGATTATAGAGGTATACTCTTTGACAAAAGAACCTCAATAACGTTCAAACTTAAAAATTTAATGAATTACGGTCGAATTTCGACCACTGGGCGACCACTAGTGTCCTTTAATTTGTGAAGAAATTTCAAGTTCTCACATTTAAAAATGAACACACATTATTTACAATCATTATCTTGGCATTATTGCTATTTTGTTTATACAATTAAAACCAGTTTATACTCACCTAAATGCACTTAATCAATAAAGTACAGTATTTTAGTTTTCGAAATGTGAGAAAAAACATTTAAAAAAATAGTTAAAAACTGAATGTAATGGTTAAATAATTAATTTTATTAATAAAAAGTACATTTCCTCTGCTTAGGTTCGTAATATAGATAAGTTTTTTCCTGTGATTGAATGTTTCATTCAATAACAGATGTGATGTCGTGTAGTTAGTTACTTCCCCCCTCCCAGCATTCCTACGCCTCTCTCGTTAAACACTTTTGAACAAATTCAGCACTCTTTAAAAGACTAATTAATTAAATAAACTACCTGAACTGCATAACTTGCTCATTATTTTGATAGAAACACATTAGACAATTTTCAACCTTACATAATTTTACAATTATCAGAAAAATTATGAAACGCCCGATTACTCTATTATAAAAATAATTATTATAATACTCATAACAATAAAAAAGGAGGAACGAGAAGGTTTGGAAGAAAGATCTTAAGACATATTTATGGCCCAGTTAAAGAAGATGATGAACTGAGAACCATAAATAACCAGATAAATAAGCTATTGAATCACGAACACATTGTAAGATTCATAAAGGCCCAACAAATACAATGGTTAGGTCACATAAGGTGGATGGATGATTAGCATATGCCAAAGGAAATTCTGAGGGTGCAGGTCTATAGAAGCAGAAAGAGGGGCCACCGACCTAGGGTAAGATGGTTGGATGATGTGGTAGAAGATCTCAGAAGAATGGATGTGAGGGGTTACAATGAGATGGGAATGGGCCGGAGACTTTGGAGAAGATTGGTGTTGGAAGCCAAGGCTCACGTTGGGCTGTAGTGCTGAAGAAGACTCGTAACAATTATAAGGCAGACTATCATACAATGAACACTAAAAATTTCTAAGTACCGAATAATCTTAAGCAAAAATATGCAAACGACGTAAGAGTTTTAAAACAGATTAACAATAAAATAATAGAACAGAATGCAATAGTCGCAAAAGCCGACAAAGGCAATACCTTGTTATCATGCATAGAGACATATACTATCAAAAGTATATGATTTTATCAAGAACAACAATATAAAATCTATAGATTCAGATCCTACTCAGAAATACATGAAACACCTTAATAATGCAATTAATAAGTGCACAAATCTCTTTAGTGAAGCCACGCGCCGCCATCTAAAACCTATGACAGCTTATGCCCCTCAATTCAACGGACTACCTAAAATTCATAAACCCGACACTCCAATAAGGCCACTTATAAATTACACCATGGCACCAGGGTACAAAATTTCGAAGAAACTGGTCAATATAATAAAAAACAATGTAGTTTTGAATAATAATCATTGCATAAAAAATAGTATTGAGTTGGTAAATCTAACTAAAGACATGAATATTAGTAGCCAGCACAAATTTGTGTCGTTTGATATAACTAACCTGTACACTAGTGTACCAATACAGGCAACTATGAACATTCAGAAAATTAATTTGGAAAAAACCGGTAATTTGAGTTCACAGGAAATATATGAGTTATTACTTCTTCTTGAGGTTATATTAAAGCAGAATTATTTTACATTCGATAATAGATATTTTATTCAAGAAGAGGGCCTGGCTATGGGATCACCTCTATCTGGATTGTTGGCGGACATATATCTTAACTATTACGAGAATGAGTACTTGCTTTCAACAAACAACAAATTACGTAACAAGATAAAATTTTACAAACGCTATGTTGACGATACCTTTGTCATTTTCGACGGTACCACGAGACAAATACACACGTTACTGAATTACATGAATAATATCAATACAAACATACAGTTTACATTGATTTAAATGGAATAAATCCCCTTGTAGTCCCAAGTCACGTGTTTGTTAACCAAATACACTGTACTCACCGTCTATGGCTTTTTTCCTTGATGTTTTTTCCAGTTTACATGTTTCAAGGCACTTGCCTCATCATCAAAACTTATAAAATCAATCTATGTCATAAATAATGACATTTGTCAAAATATTAAAAACAATACGGATACGGCAATTAAACTATGTACATAAATTCGCTTTAAAAATGTTCGGTGTGCCTTGCAAGACAACACGCGCCGTACTGACGTAATCTAAGCCTTATCTCGACTATATCTCATAGCGGTATCATACAGTATATTTGATTTATACTGTAATTGGTCGTTCAACACATGTGGCTTGGTACTGGCGTCGTTGTATGCTTTGTAAATTTCATATTCTTCAAGGGCGTTCAAATAACTCCCTTTACTGTAGAAATGAAGGGGTATTAAATTTGAGCTAAAATCCGTGTAACTGTGACTGTTGTCTATGAGGTGCTTGGCGAAATTTGACTTGATATTGTCGAAGTTGTAAACTCGTGTAGGGGGTCTATGTTCAGAAAATCTTTTCAAAAAACCTCGACCCGTCTGGCCCACATAAAAAGCCTCACAGTCGTTGCAGACTAGCTTATAAACACCCGTTTTATTTTCAAGACTGGTATGTTCACGGGTGCGGAGATTATTCAAGATGTTATTACTAGTCTTATAGGAAACGATTATGTTGTTGACTTTACTAATGGTTGACTTAAAAATCCCTGGCATGAAATGCGTATAAGGTGCCGCTATGTACTTGCGTGCCTTTTGTTTCGAGGTTCTCATTTCTATTATTTATATCTTTAGTTTCATTTTTAATAGTGTTACTCTTCTTTTTCTTTTGTTTTTTTAAAATATTATCTATTATTCTTTCATTGTACCCGTTGTTAAACGCAATAACTTTAATGGTATTTAACTCTTCGATATAATCCTCGATGCTAAGGGGTATAGACAACAAGCGATGTATCATGCTATGGAATGCAGCTAATTTCTGTGAAATGGGGTGGAACGATGAGGCATGTATGACAGCGTCAGTCATCGTGGGCTTCCTAAATATATTAAAACATAGTTTTTTAGTAACAAAATTCTTAGTTACTGTCAAATCCAGAAAATGTAACCGACCTCCAACTTCATTCTCCAAAGTAAACTGTATCTTGTTGTTAATGCCATTCAAGTAATTGTGGAGCTTGTCAATTTGGCGATTTGTGCCTTTATACACCATAAAAGTGTTGTCGACATATCTACCATAGAACACCACATTGTAACTATATGTAGGGTTTGCAAACAAGAAAGAATTTTCAAAGTGATTTAAGTATACCTCCGCTAGAATACGAGAGAGTGGGGAACCCATAGCTAACCCCTCCAGCTGTCTGAAAAACTGTTTGTTATGTGTGAAATAATTCTGGTCCAAAATCACTTCCAACAATTCTAATATTTCATTTATGCAATTAGCATCCAGTTTATTGGTGTTAACAAGGTTAGATCTTAATAGGCGTAAGGTTTCACTCACCGGTACATTTGTATACAAGTTCACAATGTCAAAAGAAATAAGTTTATAGTGGGGTTCAATCATCAGGTTTTTCACTTTTTCAACGAAATCACAACTATTAATCAGACTTCGATTATTAATCAAATGTAAATAATATACCTAATATTATAATGTAAATTTTAAATACCTAAAACCAGTAATACTAGTTGTAAACATGTATTCCATACACGACTATGTAATTTGACTCCGATTGAATTAAATACTGACGAAGAAAATCTTTAAATAAAGGATTAAAATACAATCTCCCATTACATAAGCCGAACTTCAACACAAGGCACATTCTAACTGAAGTTGCTAGTGCCGAAACTGTGATTAAAGCAATTAGTGATAAAAAAGAACAAGATGAAGCACGGTTCATAATAAATACAAATTTAACAAAATTATACGTAACCAACTTAATAACGTACATTCTCCCATTCCTTCTGTGACTAATTATAATGCCGAACGTAGGATTTTAAAAACATTAAAGAAAAAAACTATCTGACGATCAAGCCCTTGTCACTAAAGTGGATAAGGGTAACACTCTGGTTATTATAAATAAGAATGATTATGACGATAAAATACGCAATTTCATTGCAAATAATAATATCACCCTGCTAACCTCTGACCCCACGAATTTATACGTAAAACGTCTTAATCGCAGCTTAAACATGTGTACACATCTCTTTGATGAACGTACTAGACGTTCTTTAAAACCAATTAATTCAAAAGCGCCCGTTTTATCAGGTCTGCCAAAGCTTCACAAGGAGGAGATTCCTATTAGACCACTAGTAAATTTTACCACTGCACCCGGTTACAAAGCAGCTAGAAAATTAGTGAGTATATTAAAACATAATTTACATTTGATTAATAATCGAAGTCTGATTAATAGTTGTGATTTCGTTGAAAAAGTGAAAAACCTGATGATGAACCCCACTATAAACTTATTTCTTTTGACATTGTGAACTTGTATACAAATGTACCGGTGAGTGAAACCTTACGCCTATTAAGATCTAACCTTGTTAACACCAATAAACTGGATGCTAATTGCATAAATGAAATATTAGAATTGTTGGAAGTGATTTTGGACCAGAATTATTTCACACATAACAAACAGTTTTTCAGACAGCTGGAGGGGTTAGCCATGGGTTCCCCACATTTTGACAAATGTCATTATTTATGACTTAGATTGATTTTATAAGTTCTGATGATGAGGCAAGTGCCTTGAAACATGTAAACTGGAAAAAACATCAAGGAAAAAAGCCATAGACGGTGAGTACAGTGTATTTGGTTAACAAACACGTGGCTTGGGACTACAAGGGGATTTATTCCCCGTTATTTAGTTAAGTAACGGACACGTCATGGACAACGAAATCCAAGAATATTTAGGAAGCCCACGATGACTGATGCTGTCATACATGCCTCATCGTTCCACCCCATTTCACAGAAATTAGCTGCATTCCATAGCATGATACATCACTTGTTGTCTATACCCCTTAGCATCGAGGATTATATCGAAGAGTTAAATACCATTAAAGTTATTGCGTTTAACAACGGGTACAATGAAAGAATAATAGATAATATTTTAAAAAAACAAAAGAAAAACAAGAGAAACACTATTAAAAATGAAACTAAAGATATAAATAATAGAAATGAGAACCTCAAAACAAAGGCACGCAAGTACATTGCGGCACCTTATACGCATTTCATGTCAGGGATTTTTAAGTCAACCATTAGTAAAGTTAACAACACAATCGTTTCCTATAAGACTAGTAATAACATCTTGAATAATCTCCGCACCCGTGAACATACCAGTCTTGAAAATAAAACGGGTGTTTATAAGCTAGTCTGCAACGACTGTGAGGCTTTTTATGTGGGCCAGACGGGTCGAGGTTTTTTGAAAAGATTTTCTGAACATAGACCCCCTACACGAGTTTACAACTTCGACAATATCAAGTCAAATTTCGCCAAGCACCTCATAGACAACAGTCACAGTTACACGGATTTTAGCTCAAATTTAATACCCCTTCATTTCTGCAGTAAAGGGAGTTATTTGAACGCCCTTGAAGAATATGAAATTTACAAAGCATACAACGACGCCAGTACCAAGCCACATGTGTTGAACGACCAATTACAGTATAAATCAAATATACTGTACGATACCGCTATGAGATATAGTCGAGATAAGGCTTAGATTACGTCAGTACGGCGCGTGTTGTCTTGCAAGGCACACCGAACATTTTTAAAGCGAATTTATGTACATAGTTTAATTGCCGTATCCGTATTGTGTTTTTAATATTTTGACAAATGTCATTATTTATGACTTAGATTGATTTTATAAGTTCTGATGATGAGGCAAGTGCCTTGAAACATGTAAACTGGAAAAAACATCAAGGAAAAAAGCCATAGACGGTGAGTACAGTGTATTTGGTTAACAAACACGTGGCTTGGGACTACAAGGGGATTTATTCCATTTAAATCAATATGAATAACAATAGTCGTGATAACGTAGTACGCAGATTTCAGAATATTAAAACACAATTGCATAAGACCATTCTGCATATTAGATTTAATAAAGCATGCTTGAAAAATAGGTTATCCCGAATTACGCTATTATAAAGTTTAAAGGCACGTCTATTGCAGATATGAAAGCTAAAAAACGCGCAGAGATTTTTAGAATTAAAGAGGAATTGAGGTCGTTATATATTAAGAAATCATTTCTTAATTCTAAATTGTATGGAGCACACTTACAACTACTTAATGACGTACATCCAGCTGCACTAGATCATTATCTGTAATTTATAAACAGTACGATAGAAGTTGTTGTTTACAATATGCGTACGACGCAGCTTAACAAGTTACAAAGGTTAATAGACGTTCAAATACCTAAAACCAGTAATACTAGTTGTAAACACGTATTCCATACACGACTATGTAATTTGACTTCGATTGAATTAAATACTGACGAAGAAAATCTTTTAAACAAAGGATTAAAATACAATCTCCCATTACATATGCCGAACTTCAACACAAGGCACATTCTAACTGAAGCTGCTAGTGGCGAAACTGTGATTAAAGCAATTAGTGATAAAAAAGAACAAGATGAAGCACGGTTCATAATAAATAACAAATTTAACAAAATTATACGTAACCAACTTAATAACGTACATTCTCCCATTCCTTCTGTGACTAATTATAATGCCGAACGTAGGATTTTAAAAACATTAAAGAAAAAACTATCTGACGATCAAGCCCTTGTCACTAAAGCGGATAAGGGTAACACTCTGGTTATTATAAATAAGAATGATTATGACGATAAAATACGCGATTTCATTGCAAATAATAATATCACCCTGCTAACCTCTGACCCCACGGATTTATACGTAAAACGTCTTAATCGCAGCTTAAACATGTGTACACATCTCTTTGATGAACGTACTAGACGTTCTTTAAAACCAATTAATTCAAAAGCGCCCGTTTTATCAGGTCTGCCAAAGCTTCACAAGGAGGAGATTCCTATTAGACCACTAGTAAATTTTACCACTGCACCCGGTTACAAAGCAGCTAGAAAATTAGTGAGTATATTAAAACATAATTTACATTTGATTAATAATCGAAGTCTGATTAATAGTTGTGATTTCGTTGAAAAAGTGAAAAACCTGATGATTGAACCCCACTATAAACTGGATCTTTTCGGTTAATTGGCAGCATGAGACTCTACGTAGCAATCGCCATGACACCACGCATTTCCCCCTCCAACGCATTTTGCAATCGCCAGACTACGTAGCAATCGCCAGTGAGTATTTATACGACTGTTTGTATTTATATTTTTATTTTGACATGTTTTTTATATTCTTTATATATATATATATTATATATTTTATATTTTTTTATATTCTTTTATTTTTTAATTTTATTTTTATATTTAAATTTTAATTACAAATTTACGTACATTTTACAATTCATTTCCTACGTCACTAACAACTACAAATTAATTACAGTTACAAACATAATTTATAAGTACAAATACAACGATATTATATACAATATACAACAAATTATTGAGGAGGCATGAATTGTGCAATGTGTTCAATAATTTTTTCGTCTTCACAATATTGCACGGTTGTGTACTCCTTACTCCAAGAGTAAATAAAGTACACGATTGTGCGGAAATCCAACCGAGAATTATTTAGGAATGTATCCTGTCGCACTTGTTTGGATTCCCGGCAGTCCTTTTTGGAACATACCCAACGGTCTTTACCTGTCGTATACAGTTTCATTTCATGGCCGTTCATACACATTCTTGGGTTATGTAAAATTTGTTTGTTTCTTAGAAAGTCTATCGCTGAATCTTTGTCGTGAACCTGTGCCGTTAACTGAAGGAAATTCATGATTTTACTACACTTCTGAAGGAAATTACACTTGTACTACTACTAGGTACGACTGCTGCATACAGAGTGACAGGGCCAGTGCTGTCACCGTGGAATGTTTGCAAAATGCGTTGCAGGGGGTAATGCGTGGTTACTGGCGATTGCTACGTAGAGTCTCATGCTGCCAATTAACCGAAAAGGTCCTATAAACTTATTTCTTTTGACATTGTGAACTTGTATACAAATGTACCGGTGAGTGAAACCTTACGCCTATTAAGATCTAACCTTGTTAACACCAATAAACTGGATGCTAATTGCATAAATGAAATATTAGAATTGTTGGAAGTGATTTTGGACCAGAATTATTTCACACATAACAAACAGTTTTTCAGACTGCTGGAGGGGTTAGCTATGGGTTCCCCACTCTCTAGTATTCTAGCGGAGGTATACTTAAATTACTTTGAAAATTCTTTCTTGTTTGCAAACCCTACATATAGTTACAATGTGGTGTTCTACGGTAGATATGTCGACAACACTTTTATGGTGTATAAAAGCACAAATAGCCAAATTGACAAGCTCCACAATTACTTGAATGGCATTAACAACAATATACAGTTTACTTTGGAGAATGAAGTTGGATGTCGGTTACATTTTCTGGATTTGACAGTAACTAAGAATTTTGTTACTAAAAAACTATGTTTTAATATATTTAGGAAGCCCACGATGACTGACGCTGTCATACATGCCTCATCGTTCCACCCCATTTCACAGAAATTAGCTGCATTCCATAGCATGATACATCGCTTGTTGTCTATACCCCTTAGCATCGAGGATTATATCGAAGAGTTAAATACCATTAAAGTTATTGCGTTTAACAACGGGTACAATGAAAGAATAATAGATAATATTTTAAAAAAACAAAAGAAAAAGAAGAGTAACACTATTAAAAATGAAACTAAAGATATAAATAATAGAAATGAGAACCTCAAAACAAAGGCACGCAAGTACATTGCGGCACCTTATACGCATTTCATGCCGGGGATTTTTAAGTCAACCATTAGTAAAGCTAACAACATAATCGTTTCCTATAAGACTAGTAATAACATCTTGAATAATCTCCGCACCCGTGAACATACCAGTCTTGAAAATAAAACGGGTGTTTATAAGCTAGTCTGCAACGACTGTGAGGCTTTTTATGTGGGCCAGACGGGTCGAGGTTTTTTGAAAAGATTTTCTGAACATAGACCCCCTACACGAGTTTACAACTTCGACAATATCAAGTCAAATTTCGCCAAGCACCTCATAGACAACAGTCACAGTTACACGGATTTTAGCTCAAATTTAATACCCCTTCATTTCTGCAGTGAAGGGAGTTATTTGAATGCCCTTGAAGAATATGAAATTTACAAAGCATACAACGACGCCAGTACCAAGCCACATGTGTTGAACGACCAATTACAGTATAAATCAAATATACTGTACGATACCACTATGAGATATAGTCGAGATAAGGCTTAGATTACGTCAGTACGGCGCGTGTTGTCTTGCAAGGCACACCGAACATTTTTAAAGCGAATTTATGTACATAGTTTAATTGCCGTATCCGTATTGTGTTTTTAATATTTTGACAAATGTCATTATTTATGACATAGATTGATTTTATAAGTTCTGATGATGAGGCAAGTGCCTTGAAACATGTAAACTGGAAAAAACATCAAGGAAAAAAGCCATAGACGGTGAGTACAGTGTATTTGGTTATACAGTTTACGGTTGAAATAGAGTCGAATAATGAAATAAATTTCTAGATTTAACATTCATAAAACAAAATAATAAATTTCAGTACAAAATATTCAGGAAACCCACTGCAACAGATGGTGTTACACACGCTGATTGCTACCATCCTGTATCACAAAAAATGGCACCTTTTAATAGCCTTATACATCAGTTACATATTGTACCTCTGGATCCGTTAGATTACGCTGAGGAAGTAAACACAATTAAACATATAGCGGTGGCGAATGGATACCACAGCTCATTAATAGAACGGTTAATACATGAACATAAGTATAAGACTAAAAAACCATGTCTCGATAGGACCAACATGAAGTACATCTCCGTTGAATACACCAACAATTTACCCACAATTTTAAAAAATGCCTTCACTAAACACAACATCCATGTAACGTTCCGCACTAATAATAACGTCCATAAATTCTTAAGAAACGCCATACATAGACCTATGGAGAGAAGAACGGGCGTATATAAAATGATCTGTGATGACTGTGATATGTTCTATATTGGTCAGACAGGCAGGGCCTTCAAAGAGAGATTTAAAGAACATCTGCCTAAAAGTAATTAAAACACAGTTAGGTCTAACTATGCTAAGCATTTAATGACATATAATCACAAATACACTGATTTCGATAGCAACTTCATACCATTATATGTGTGCAATAAAGGACGTTACATGAACGCAGTGGAAGAATTCGAAATATACAAGGCCTTCAAAACCAACCAAAGTAATGCATTGAACGACCTACTGGATTTCAAATCGCATGATTTGTATGATAGATTTGTGGGCATGGTAAATATAAGTGAAGGCAACGTCGCAGGTAGATAAGACGATACGACTACAGAACCATCAGTGTGTCACGATCGATCGTAGAGTGCGCACTCAAAGACCTGTGTGTGCGGATGCAATTTTATTTTTATTATGTTTATTGGTTAACAACGTCTTTAGACAGATTAAAAAACTTTTACACTCTGAAGATGGAACCTTAGGTTCTGAAACGCGTAAGTGCTAAGAAGAATCATCAGGCAGCCACAAGACGGAGGTAAATCAATGTATATAGTGGCTCGGATACCGTGAACATGGTTTTAAAATTTTTTTCCGTTTTCACGGTTTCCGTCTTACAAAGGGTTGTGTTTTAATAAAACAAAGTACAAAAAATATGATCGCATAGGATTACAATGAAGGAATAATTTAAAATAAAAGTCTGTAAATAAAAAATAGGTTCATATGTATTGTATTACTGTATTTTCAACTTACGTACAATAACTGCAATTTCTCTCCTAGTTTCTCTGTCCCCACATGTCTTTCAAAGTGCATTGTCACGACTTCTTCACAAGAGAACGTTGTATGATCTCCTTTGCATCCTGTATCAACTCCAGGAGTTCTGGAACATTTTTGGAAGCTGCAAATTCCTGAAGGTCACTCACAACAGATAGGGCTTCTCCAAAAGTGCGTATTTTTAGCTCCCTTTCGTTGCCTTTGTCGTCGTCGCCGTCGTCCATTTCTTTCATGACTTCACACCTGCTGTTTTCAGCAACAATATCGGCTGCACTTTGAATGTCTTCAGTCGTGGCGAGTTCATTATCAAAATTTACCATATCTTCAGCTTCATCTGGCAGATTTCCTTGCTTACAGAGAACGGCTATTTTCCTGTAAATTTTCCACTGTAACATCTTGTGTATCCACCGATGCTTGTGTTGTGGTACGGAAAACCAGCTTTAAGGAAACACTTCTTCACTGTTTCGGGGAGAATTTTCTTCTTGGCCTGATGGATCCAGTTAACAGCATCAAGGACATTAATCTGTTTAACAAGCTGAGAAACATTGGTACTGGTGTTGATTTTAGCAACAAGTGACTGCAGTACAAACTTCCTATAAAAGGATTTAAGTGTATAAATTACACCCTGATCCATAGGTTGTGTAATTGAAGTTGTGTTGGGGGAGGGGGGAAATAGGCTAGCTTCACATTACACAAATCAATCCTTGGACGACAGGTTGCATTGTCCAAGAACAAAATGACCTTACGACCTTGACTTTTCATTCTTCCATTAAAAGAAAGAAGCCATTCTTCCATTATAGCCACTGGCCTGGTCATCCAGGCTTTTTTATTAGATCGCCAATTGATTGGAAGGGAATTATGATCCAGGTGTCGGAAGGGCCTGGGACATGCTGATTTTCCAATCACTATAGGTTTTACAATTTCACCAGTCATGTTAGCACAAATAAATAACGTAAGTCTTTCTTTAGACAGCTTGCCACCTGTGCATTTATCATCATGTACAGTCAGTGTCTTTGAAGGCAACACTCTAAAAAACAAACCTGTTTCATCACCATTATACACATTTCTAGGTTCATATCACGCAACTAGATCTCCAATTTTCTCTTTCCAGTCCGCTACTGTCTGCATATCAACATCATTTGCTTCACCACACACAGCATTAAAAACAATGTTATGGCGATGTTTGAAACTCTCGAGCCACCCATTGGACGCTTTGAAATTGTGCTTGCCTAATTTTGCTGTCTCTAAAGCTTCAGTCTGTATCAATGGCCCAGAAATAGGAATTCCTTTAGCACGCGCACTAACGAACCACTCGAACATAGCACAATTTATTTCATCATAGTCCGTAGATTTTGTGATGCGTTTCACATGTCCTGCTGTTCCCTTTACCCACTCGTCTTTAAGTTTTATTTTGTTTTTCAAAATGTCATAAATTTGAGTTTTTCCCACGTCAAACAACACGGTTAATTCTTTAGCTGGACGTTCGTTTTCTTCGTGTTCTTCAATAACTTTAATTATCTCCTCCAGTGTAAGTGTCTTATGTTTAGAAGTCATTGTTACTGAATTATGTACACAAATACAGTAAAAAGTAAATTTAAAAATCACTCAAGTTCGCAGTTTTCTTCCACTCGTACTTAATCACTTGTCAGAACGAAACTGAGAATGAATACGCTATACAGTACCAAACACTTGTACCCTACTGTGTGTATTACAAGAGGGTTGGAAGAAGTAACGGTACATTGCTTTCACTTACAGATGTTACCCCATGTAGCGTACCTGCTGCGTCCTTGAAGAAAGATTAGAATTAATGGTTCCTAGAACTTCGGTGCAAGTATAGTCGCGCTCAAAATTAATGCCTATTACTTTTTCAAAATTTAAAATGATTAAAAAATTTAGTACGTAGCTATGTATTATGCATAAAATAATCCATCTTAGTCAGGTTATTTATGCAAACGGTTCCCGAAAATTATTCCGTTTCTGCGTTAGGCAGTTTTCCGGTTTAGAGTATTATTTTACATAGGAAATAACTCCGTTCCAAAATTTATTTTCCATTTGTCCAGGTTTCCGATATATAGGGCGTCCGGCTTAGGCAGGTTTCACTGTAGTTAAAAAGTTTCCCTGCTAGTCTATCAGGATTCATTCTTTGAATATGTGCATAGAAAGTAATTCTTCTTTTTCTAATTACGTCTGTGATTTTTTCAACATGTGTGTGTGCAGCTCATTATTGTGGCATCTTCTGTACTGTTCTCCATCTTTTATTAGTCACAAGACTTTTCAAAATATTTTCCTTTCCGTGACTTCCAGTTCTTCCATCATCATTTTCTTGTTCAGAGTCAGACACTCAGCTGCTTAAAGTGCTTCTGGGTGAATTACTGTTGAGTAATGTGCCGGCCCGATTCTGGCCGGCGAAAATTGAATTGTGGAATATTTAATTATAATATAACGCGAGAGCGAGGGGGCAGGTGTACTGAACTTTGTACACCCGTCTGAACCATTAAGGCTGCGCGCGCAACGCGTATTAAGGGTCGGCTTGTGTAGACGGTATCAGCTTATTCTACTCACTGTCTGACTACGAGAAACACCGACTCCGCTCTCCGAATAGTTACTGCGTAGTTTTCTTCAACTCTTATGGCAGGCTGAATTTTACGAGACTCCCGGTAAGATATTCTATTATTGTGTGTGTTCAGAAGTAATTCAAATTAAATAGATAATTAATAACAAGGTGTATGCAACCGTATAAAAAGACGTAATTATGTGAGTGCGATCCGACAGTTTTATATTAAACGAAAATTTACTTAATGTTCAGTATATAGCCCATGTTGCTTTTATTATTACTATAATAGTGTGAGAGGTACTGTAATTGTCATTGTCATGATAAATGTGTAGAATGTTAAAAGTTAATGGTTAAAAGTTAGTGCGTAGTTAGGTAGTGAACTATGCTCATTCATGCATCAGATTGTCGGGGTGCTCTTTAATTAACTTTACAGTAAAGAATTTACTTGTGAGAACTTCCATAGAGGAAACATTATTAATGTTAAAACATTATTAATACTGTGAGTGCCTTGAAGTTATTTTTTTTTTGGACGAATAGCGATTATCGGTCACCACGTGGCGGCCTAACCTGTTAATTTCTGTTGAGGCATGTAGACATTGTGCTGATGACTTTCACACTAAGCCAATTTTAATAAGGTCTTTTTATCTTTAAAATTAATTATTCCATGGCTGACTTTTCTACTCTTTCAGCAGGTTGCAAAGACTTTATTACTGAAACTTTGTGCATTTATTGAGAGTTGGTTGAAGGCCCGTTCTGAGGTTAATTACCTGAACTCGGGTGTACATTTTTTGCGAAAATTTTCCTAATTTATATGAATTAACAGGGTTCTTGATTAAGACGGAGATTTGGCCTTGCTGATTGACGTCCATCCGCATCAGCCATGGACCATTAGAAGGATTCTGTTCGGGGAAGGAGTCGGTGACCAGATCAAGATGTAGCACTTAGTCAGCACTATTAAGGTGATATGCACTCTTTTATTTTCCTTTTGGGGCCGGGCCGGCAGTGCACCTGTTTTACTGTAAAAATCTTTTGAATCCATGTAACCACGTGGCCAGACAGTCTGCTATAAAGGGGGTCAGCCGATCATCATTCTGAACATTATGAGTTAAATTCAGAGAACACTTTAATAACTGAATTACCTAACACTAAGTGCAATGCTTGTAATTGTGTGCTGCACTGGGGGAGCGTGCCAGAGATATCTGTACACTTAGACATTTTACAGTTTGCATATATTCATTATTTTACTCCTTACAAAATTTATATGACATGTTAGGAACTCTGTTCCGGCTGGAACAGAATTGAGTAAATATTAATTTCACCTTGGGTTTAACATTTAAGGGCTGGGGTTTTTTTTGTTTTCTTTTTGGCGGTTTTCTGGGGATTAAAAAGGGACATAGTTTTTGCATAGCACATGTTGGTGCAGCCTGAGGCAGGTTAGATTCCTGTCAGACTTTGTTAACCACATGCTGGCGCGCTCCCACAGCTGCTAGGGCACAACCGTTCTTTTGTAATTCATTTTGTATATATTTATATAGCCAGTCGGGTTTTAATAGAAAATAATTTGCACATTTTTCTGGGCATATACTAGTTGATTTTGTACCTCACAAAAGTCTAGACTGATTGTTTTTCGTTTACTTGTAAAACATATAATGATCAACCTTATCCACTTGTAGCATATACTGATTTATTTTTTTTAACTGTAAAACATACTGATTAACATTTTTAACTATAGAACATATACTGATTAATTTTTTTTAACTTGTAAAACATATACTGTTCGATTCCTTTTTCAAAATTTTGTAAAGCATCAACTGATTAATTTCCCTACTGTTAAAATATATACTGATTTATTGAATCCTTCTGTATTGGTAAAACAATTAACATTTTAGAACAGTATAACTATTGTTTAAAATCAGGTGATGTAGTTTCCTTAAATTTTTATTTAATGCTGTGGAAGGAACTTAAGGTTCATATGCTCATGATGGGTCACTGATCTGTGGAATTCTATACATACGGGCGGTCCGGTCTTGCTTATGCGTTATGAGTAATTATCATCCTTTCTGGGGTTTTTGCTTTTATGTAGTTCTATAGAAACGGGTTGCTGAATGGCAAACATTCACTGCTGGTTTCTGGGCATGGTAGTAACACTGCTTGCAAGGCGGGTGCATTCCAGGGGCATTCGTGTTTAGAATATTGATGTATAATTGTGAGTATATGTGCCTTATGTTTCTGTATGTGTGGTTATGTTTTGTCTATGTTAAGCTAGTCACAAAATGGGGGAGAATTATATATATATATAGATTTACTGAACATTATTCGATACACATGTATAGATGTATATACACTTGTTACGATATACAGATGTTGTCTTTCCATACTGTTAAAGCATGGGCATTATTTATTTGTGATATATTTATGATTCATGGGTGATAACTATGTGATAGAGTTTGTCTACATGTAGCAAATGATGGCATACAATAAAAACCGTTATTGTTATATTACAGCCGAGTTTCATTGCAAGTCCCGTCATACTGGACCCAGCACAATTTTGGCTTCTCTAGGCTCCGGCCTAGTCCTAATTAACTTGTGGCTTCTCTTTCAAAAAAAAAAAAAAAAAAAATATTAAAATAAAAGAAGTTTGTTTTATACTCATAAAAAGACATAAAGGGAAAGAGGGGTTACAAATGGTAGCAGAGCGTGGTTTATAAAGTCTGATACTGCAAATGGTAGCAGTGAGCGTGGTTGATTCTAGGGTTGAACCCTTGGGTCCTGGTGTGTGACGGGGCTTGCAAACTCGGAAATATTAATGCGATTGTTATGATATTGTGTTCTTAGGTATATGCCCGTGTAGGCTAGTTGTAGGTTGTATAACTTGTGAGTCGGGTCGCACCACTGAGGCGGTTATTTGTGTTTGAAAAATGTGATAGGTTGTATGGCCGGGGAGTCTCAAGTGTGGCCTGGATGATGGAATGTTGATTCAGGGTCGGAGTTTAGCGTGTGACATTAGCGGGATGCGGTATGGCCTGATCGGAAGTCGGTACCGTCACCAACTTGTGTCCTGTTGATGTTGGAGTACTAAATTACCGAATTATGAATTTTGATTGTTAGTTGTTTTCTTGTGAGTTATGTGTTGGTACGACGTGTGTGTCGAATTGATGTTTGATGTTAGGTGGTTCAGTATTGTTGGTTGTCACTTGTCTCCTTCTGTGGTGTGTGTAGATGGTTCAGAATAGGCCAGGTCTCCACAGCGCTAGAGAACCCGGGGGTCCACTCAAAGGAAGGACAGTACTTGGGTTTTTTCCTAAATGTTTGTGAATATGTTTTTGTAGGTTATGTTTGCGTTAGGTGTTTAGTGGGGATTTGTTTTATGATTGTTTGTTTTGAATTGTGCAATTCTGGCGGGGATATGCTACGAGAAATTGCCCCACCCTCTTTCAGGCGTTCTCCAGAAATTTCCGGTGGTGAATGGATTTGATGAGGACCAGCTGTTGGTTTTCTTGGACCTGGTCCTGCAGGTGGCAGATTTTCCAGGGGTGTCCGATGGGGAGGTCTTGTCTCTTATATACCCGTATTGCCGGGGTACGTTGGCTGATCTGGTCACCAAGGCTCTGCGTCGGGGTGACAGTGTTGATGCTTTCCATGGGGAGGTGTTGAACTTCTTCCTACCCATTTGACGACGTGCCCAGCTTAAGTTGGAAAAATTCTATCGCCTACAGGCCAACGGAGAGGCGTTAGGGGACTTCGTGCACGATATACGGAAAGCTGCCCGGGTGTTAAGGTTGGGGTTGCCCGAGACAGAAGTTATACAAGCGATTTTGGAAGGACTGCATCCCCAAGAGAGATCCCGTTTGATATTCGCGGACCGCCCACGTTGTTTTGCCGACCTTGAACGGCTGTGTGTGGTTTCAAGAACGGTCCAGGAGGTTGACGAGTCCCGGGGAAGAGATGTTACAGATGTCCAATACTCCAGTGGTTCATCAGGAAGAGCCAAAAAGGACAAACATGGTGGTTGGAGGAGAGCACAAGAGACTGTCAGGAAGCCTGAATATTCCAGAAGTGATGGAGGCTACAAGGGGGTGGCAAGTGAGAAGACGGTAACAACAGCTACAGCACAGAAAACAAAGAAGTATGAATTTAGCAGGGGAAGAAGAAATTATGTTAGGGAACAAACATCGGCCAGCAGGGAGCCGGTAGTTAGGCGTCATTATTATTTGGAGAAAAAGGAAGCTTTGAAGGTTCCAGAGGAAGTACAAGTGCCTAAGAGAGTAGTGGATGAAGAAGGTGAAGCAGAAGAAGAAAAGCGGAATAACTTCTGTGGATCAATACAAGTGAACAAGGACACGTCAGTTAAGACGGAGTTGCAGGACTCGAAGAGGACGTCATGGTTGAATCCAGAGGCCGCAGAATTTGTTCCGGTATTCCCATCTCGGTTCGTGAGGGATCCAGAGCCTGTAATATCATCATCACCTACGCCAGTATATGAGAAGTCATTTGATGGTGTAGCTTCACCATCGCCAGTAGAAATTAATTTAGTCATTGCACATGAACCTGGACAGCTGGATTCCAGGGTGGGGAAGATGTTGAGGACGTTGTGGTTGCTGAAAGTGGTCAAGGAGTGGAATCGACAAGAGGCAGAAGAGCGGTCTGCGGATGCTGCACACGAAGGTATAGTTGTAGGTGTTAGGGAGACTGTAGAGTCTGAAGTTGCAGATGGACACAGGGATGTCCGGGCTGCGAGTGTTTCTGAGGTTGTGGATGGATGCCGCAAGGGGATGTGTTGGGGATGTTCATGCCGCAAGTGTGGTAGAAGTAGATGAGGTAGAAGTTGAGGAGACATTTGGTGGCAGCGTTGTAGAGTTTGTGAGTGAGAGTGATGTAGTGTGTGAAGATGTGCAGACGCCTTCTGTAAGTAGTGTTGAGGATTCCGAAGAACGAAAAGAAGTTTCAGGTGGACCAGGGAAGCAATTAGAGGATGAAGATGTGCAGTGTTCAGATGGTGGTAGTGGAAGTGATGGCGATGACGTTGATGATGAACGTGTTGATGAAAACGAGACCAGAGAAGAGGTTAGTCAAGAAGTTCGTGAAGGAACTGGCGATGCGTGTGATGAAGAAATTGGTGAGGAGCTGAGGGAAGAGGAGGTTGAAGATGGATCAGAGGAGCAACGGGAAGATGCTGAGGAGGTGCAGTGTCAGGAGGTTGATTTGGATTATGTGGACGAAGAAGGGGAAATTGTAGAAAAGGAAGAAATTGTAGCAGAGGAGTTAGACGACGAGCATAATCCAAAGCGGAGTGAAAGTAGTGAGGTAAGTTGCCTTGATTCTGATTCCGAAGAAACCAGTCAGTACAGCACAACACGAGATAATTTCTTAGAGAGTGGTGTCCGAAAGGAGCGAATACCTAAAGTGCGTCATAGAAAGGTACGAAGAAGAGGTTAACGGGTAGCGGGTAGA
Source organism: Magicicada septendecula (assembly GCA_034769895.1). Classification (NCBI taxonomy): domain Eukaryota; kingdom Metazoa; phylum Arthropoda; class Insecta; order Hemiptera; family Cicadidae; genus Magicicada; species Magicicada septendecula. The sequence goes on from CM068367.1 coordinate 88,551,873, forward strand.
TGTTCCCCACAGTCCCAGTGGTGTTCGTCTACTTCAGGGTTGCGCCCCTGTCCACGCGAGCCTTGGTTTCCTCCATTCATCCTTATTTCCGGAGGGAACCAGGTCCTTATCCTTAGTCCTGGCTATTCACCTTTAATGATCCTAGGCCCATTTCATCTTCCCGATTTTCCTACCCCTCCCCTTAGTAAAAAAAAAGAAAAAACCTATCAAGCGGAGTTAGAGAGAGACTTGACGAGAGTGCACATTTAGATTGTGGTCCTGGATTATCATTTGGATGTGGAAGGTTATCATGGAGGAAGTTAGGAGTTAGAGAATGTTCCCTCAGAGTGCCGTGGTCTTGGAGATTGTAAATTCCCCTGTTTTGGTTATGATAGAGAATGATAATGTGCTGTTGTCTCCTTGTTCATAGTGGTTTGATTTCGATTTTTGGTAGGTGTAGGGTCGTGCCATGCCGCATTCTCCGGTTGTTTCCCGGGTGTTTTTGTTGAGAGAGAGAGTTGTGTTTATTTTGTATCGACGTCGGTGGAAAAATGCACCCCCTTGCTAGTCATGGTGTTTTTGGTGAAGTTGAGATGAGATTATTGTTCGTGTGCCCTTGGTGCGGTTCTCTCTGTCTGGCTAAGCGGGGCCGTCCGCCCTTGTGTAGGGATGTGGGCCAGCCATATGGCAAGGATGGAGATGCCTTGTGGGTGCATGTGGCTGGTCGGTCCGAGAGATGGACGAGAAGTAGTACGGTCACTCACATATCAAGGTGGGAGATACCTTGTTTGGTCGTAGGACGAGTATGTGAGTGGGACCGGTGGGAGTAGGTGATGGTCACCGGAGAGGGTGACGTGTTGGGGCGGTCCCGTGGGGTTGGCATGGCGGAGAGGGTCGCATGGGGAAGGCTGTTCTCCTGAGAGCAGGTGCCGCCAGGCCACCTTATCCACGAAGTCCACCAGCGTACTTTAAGAAGGGGGTACACTGCAGGGTACTTTCCCAAGTTTCAGAGTGGGGCAACTGGGTTGCCCTTTCGGGGTGGGGGTGTGCCGGCCCGATTCTGGCCAGCAAAAATTGAATTGTGGAATATTTAATTATAATATAACGCGAGAGCGAGGGGGCGGGTGTACTGAACTTTGTACACCCGTCTGAACCATTAAGGCTGCGCGCGCAACGCGTATTAAGGGTCGGCTTGTGTAGACGGTATCAGCTTATTCTACTCACTGTCTGATTACGAGAAACAACGACTCCGCTCTCCGAATAGTTACTGCGTAGTTTTCTTCAACTCTTATGGCAGGCTGAATTTTACGAGACTCCCGGTAAGATATTCTATTATTGTATGTGTTCAGAAGTAATTCAAATTAAATAGATAATTAATAACAAGGTGTATGCAACCGTATAAAAAGACGTAATTATGTGAGTGCGATCCGACAGTTTTTATATTAAACGAAAATTTACTTAATGTTCAGTATATAGCCCATGTTGCTTTTATTATTACTATAATAGTGTGAGAGGTACTGTAATTGTCATTGTCATGATAAATGTGTAGAATGTTAAAAGTTAATGGCTAAAAGTTAGTGCGTAGTTAGGTAGTGAACTATGCTCATTCATGCATCAGATTGTCGGGGTGCTCTTTAATTAACTTTACAGTAAAGAATTTACTTGTGAGAACTTCCTTAGAGGAAACATTATTAATGTTAAAACATTATTAATACTGTGAGTGCCTTGAAGTTATTTTTTTTTTGGACGAATAGCGATTATCGGTCACCACGTGGCGGCCTAACCTGTTAATTTCTGTTGAGGCATGTAGACATTGTGCTGATGACTTTCACACTAAGCCAATTTTAATAAGGTCTTTTTATCTTTAAAATTAATTATTCCATGGCTGACTTTTCTACTCTTTCAGCAGGTTGCAAAGACTTTATTACTGAAACTTTGTGCATTTATTGAGAGTTGGTTGAAGGCCCGTTCTGAGGTTAATTACCTGAACTCGGGTGTACATTTTTTGTGAACATTTTTCTAATTTATATGAATTAACAGGGTTCTTGATTAAGACGGAGATTTGGCCTTGCTGATTGACGTCCATCCGCATCAGCCATGGACCATTAGAAGGATTCTGTTCGGGGAAGGAGTCGGTGACCAGATCAAGATGTAGCACTTAGTCAGCACTATTAAGGTGATATGCACTCTTTTATTTTCCTTTTGGGGCCGGGCTCGCAGTGCACCTGTTTTACTGTAAAAATCTTTTGAATCCATGTGAATCCATGTGACCACGTGGCCAGACAGTCTGCTGTAAAGGGGGTCAGCCGATCATCATTCTGAACATTATGAGTTAAATTCAGAGAACACTTTAATAACTGAATTACCTAACACTAAGTGCAATGCTTGTAATTGTGTGCTGCACTGGGGGAGCGTGCCAGAGATATCTGTACACTTAGACATTTTACAGTTTGCATATATTCATTATTTTACTCCTTACAAAATTTATATGACATGTTAGGAACTCTGTTCCGGCTGGAACAGAATTGAGTAAATATTAATTTCACCTTGGGTTTAACATTTAAGGGCTGGGGTTTTTTTTGTTTTCTTTTTGGCGGTTTTCTGGGGATTAAAAAGGGACATAGTTTTTGCATAGCACATGTTGGTGCAGCCTGAGGCAGGTTAGATTCCTGTCAGACTTTGTTAACCACATGCTGGCGCGCTCCCACAGCTGCTAGGGCACAACCGTTCTTTTGTAATTCATTTTGTATATATTTATATAGCCAGTCGGGTTTTAATAGAAAATAATTTGCACATTTTTCTGGGCATATACTAGTTGATTTTGTACCTCACAAAAGTCTAGACTGATTGTTTTTCGTTTACTTGTAAAACATATAATGATCAACCTTATCCACTTGTAGCATATACTGATTTATTTTTTTTAACTGTAAAACATATACTGTTCGATTCCTTTTTCAAAATTTTGTAAAGCATCAACTGATTAATTTCCCTACTGTTAAAATATATACTGATTTATTGAATCCTTCTGTATTGGTAAAACAATTAACATTTTAGAACAGTATAACTATTGTTTAAAATCAGGTGATGTAGTTTCCTTAAATTTTTATTTAATGCTGTGGAAGGAACTTAAGGTTCATATGCTCATGATGGGTCATTGATATGTGGAATTCTATACATATGGGCGGTCCGGTCTTGCTTATGCGTTATGAGTAATTATCATCCTTTCTGGGGTTTTCGCTTTTATGTAGTTCTATAGAAACGGGTTGCTGAATGGCAAACATTCACTGCTGGTTTCTGGGCATGGTAGTAACACTGCCTGCAAGGCGGGTGCATTCCAGGGGCATTCGTGTTTAGAATATTGATGTATAATTGTGAGTATATGTGCCTTATGTTTCTGTATGTGTGGTTATGTTTTGTCTATGTTAAGCTAGTCACAAAATGGGGGAGAATTATATATATATATATATATATATATATATATATAGATTTACTGAACATTATTCGATACACATGTATAGATGTATATACACTTGTTACGATATACAGATGTTGTCTTTCCATACTGTTAAAGCATGGGCATTATTTATTTGTGATATATTTATGATTCATGGGTGATAACTATGTGATAGAGTTTGTCTACATGTAGCAAATGATGGCATACAATAAAAACCGTTATTGTTATATTACAGCCGAGTTTCATTGCAAGTCCCGTCATACTGGACCCAGCACAATTTTGGCTTCTCTAGGCTCCGGCCTAGTCCTAATTAACTTGTGGCTTCTCTTTAAAAAAAAAATATATATATATATTAAAATAAAAGAAGTTTGTTTTATACTCATAAAAAGACATAAAGGGAAAGAGGGGTTACAGTAATGCTTAAGCTTGGTATTAATGGATATTGATATCTTGTTATATGTATCTTTGGTTAAATGGTAAGCAACTTTCACCTTATTAATGCGTGCTTTAATGGCTTCTTTTTCTGAGACATTTTGTTCAATAATTTCTTTGAGAGACTTGAATTTTTCAGTTCCATAGAATTGCCCATATCAAGTATTCATTTTCTTGGATAGTGTCTTGACGTTTGTCATAAACTTGGTTTTTTAAAATAAATTTGCAAACCTTCTCTTTCGGCTTGTTCTATCAGCAACTCCACATGTCTAATGGCTGTTTCTACTCAATCTGACAGGATTGGTAGACCATCTGCAAATGCTAGGCAATCTATTGACAGGTTATGCCTGCTATAGCCTAGTCTAATTCCCTGGCTGATGTGATTTTCTTCCAATGACTACTACTATTATTTTTTTATTACTACCATGAAGTTGTGCATTACAGATATGCATCAGTAGATCAAACATTCAACAAACAGCTAAAGAGTCTGCACAAGTCATGCGCATACAGTTCAGTACAAGAGACCAGATCCGTGGGATCATGCAAGTGGTAGTTGTATCATAATAACATCCCTGCCCACTTATTATAACATTATAATAACATTATTATGTTATTATAATAACATTCTGCTCCAGGGTTTCTTTATCAACTATAGAATTTCTCAGGTTCACCAGGCTTCTTACTCACCAGATTGGTTCCTTATCATTCCTGGTTATTCCTCAAATTGAAAATGCTAGTGAAAGGATGTCAATTTGACAGCATCATATGTACGATCCTCCAGGTCAGACAAAAACTAAAGGCTAATTTCACAGACATTCTTCACAGGTAGTGAAGGAAAATTGAAGAAGTTGTGGGCAAATGGTGACTGTGTCATCTTCACCATAATAACACACTGCATGCTCTTAACACCTCGTACAGGATTTCTTTGTGAAACACCACAATTCACTATAATCCTGTTTTGGCTTCTTCCAATTTCTGACTCTTTCCAAAGCTAAAATCACTGCAGAAATGGAAGAGATTTCAGACAGTGGAAAAAATTCAGGAGAATGTGACAACACAGCTGATGAGGATTCCAAAACAGGATGTGATCCTTGTAGCGGGTCAAATTTTGGGTGTTTTATTTTTACCGTTTGGGGCATATACTTATATTTTTATGTATTTCGTTTTGGGCGGATTATCACTGTGCAACGTATTTGTGCGTATAACAGTCAATGTAACAGAACAGTGAAACAACGTAAGACGCAGTTGTTGTCGAGGAATGCGGCAGAGTATCTGCACCTCCACAAAATTCTGAGAACTTTGTACTTGTGTGTGGCAGCGCACATACGCAACTGCTCAATCACGCTCCAAGTGACGCTCTGGCAAAAAACTAAGATGGCCAGAGAGAGAAATTTTCAGCATTCATTTGGTTTCACTACGGAAATGCTGTTTTAAGTCCCACCCACTTTTATGACATTAGCCAGTGCCTATTTGAAATCGTCTGCTATCGTCACTCCAACAACTACGTGACTAGTATGATTCGAAACTGGGACGACTGACTGGAAGGCATTGATGTCCGTCGTCTTGACTAAAATGCTCCCGGAGTGGGGAACGGAAAGATGCCGGCAGTTCGTTGTCGACTCCAGCCTGCGCGGGCCGCCCGTCAACCGGGCTCGTCACAAATTTATATATTTTAACAGTAAAAAGTTTAATAGGAGAAAAGTTTATGTGACCGCGGTCGAGTTTAAAAAGATTAAAGAATGTAACTGTATAATTTTCGGAAAATAAATAACAAGAAATTAGCAGAAGATGAGTGCGCGCACGAACCACGTTGTCGGCGGTTTTTCAGTAAGGGCTGGGGCTTTGTTATAAAGGGTTATGGGGTGTTAAAAATGTTTTGGGGTTGCAATTAATAAATTTCATGTATGTGTGAGAGTGAAAATTTGCAGGCTGGGCTCTATCTGTATGTCTTTTATATAGTGATCACTAAGGTAAGATAGTTGAGTAAGTTAGTCTGTAGAAGATGCCAACAGAACAAAGAAACATGTAACTTAATCTGTAAAACAATGATCAAGAGTTTTTGAACAAAATTTAAATATGATTCTGAATAATTAAAATGTTAATTCTCTTCATAAAAAATGTGTGTAACTCATTCATACAACCTTAGAAATTACGTCTGCATCCCAAACATACGTATGACGAAACCTTGAAGCCACGCGATGGTAAGTAGGAGAAAATTAACATTAATTTTAAATTATTACGATATCATTCTTTTTAATAATATAGAAAGTTTCATTGGCGCCACGAAAGGGACGAATTTAAAAAATAAATTCCATACCTATAAATGGGATGCAATCGTAATTTGGAAGTTGTGTGAGAATACGCAAAAGGTACTTATGTAAAGTTAAGTTACGCTAAGTAAGAAAAGAATATTTAAAATATAAATATATATTTAAAATATATATTATTTATATTGTAAACAGAATAAATACCTAAAAAATAATAATAATAATAATGGAAAATACAGAGAACGGAGTCGATTTGTCCGACTCGACTGTGATAAGCGAAACAGCTGAAGTTGAATCAGCTGTGATGAGTAGTCCTGAAATACATTCAACACCGAATGTAGGTCAAGACGATAAAAATATGAATGTGCATAACACAAATGAAAAAGAGGATTCAAGGATTCAAGTAACCCCGACCTCAACAAAATACAATAAGGTGAATGACGATCCAATGAGTATTGTACTTAATTTATTAGAAAAAATGAATAATAAATTTGATAGTCGTTTTGACAGTAATGACATAAAATTAGATAGACAAAGCAGGGAGATTAATGAGTTAAAAAATGAAATACAAGAAATGAGTAAATGTGTAGAAAGTACTAATGAAACGATAAGATCCAGTTTGAATAAATTAGAACAGAGTGTAGAGCGAATGGGAGTACCGGTGATGAATGCAATGCCAGATAATGAGTTGACAAGTAATAACAATGATAATACAAATAAAAATGTGGTGTTAGAAAATGATGGTGTAGATGTTGAGAGTGATAACGTAATGGTAGAAAGAGTAGAAGTTGATAATGAAATGTTAATGTGTGTCAGTGAGTTAGAGAGAGAGTGGAAAAATAATGTTGTGGTAGAGTGGGGACAGAGGGCAAATTTTCCCTTTATTATTTATGATGTTTATGATGATTTATTGAGTCCACAAGTGTTGTGGTTGAAGGGCAAGAGTCCCGTATTGGTAGATGAATTGAGGTGTTTATTTTTGTGGAGTAATTGTGTACCCTCTGTCCGGAATAATTGTGAGAGTGTGATGTGGTGTTATGAAGAGAGAGAGGTAAATAGAGAATGGTATGTAACAGAATTGTATAATTTGAATAGAAAGTATGATGAATGGAAAGAAGGCTTAGAAATATATTTGAATAATAATGATTACAATGATTTGAAAAAAATAATTAGACCGATAGTGAATGAATGTAATGACGGAGACTTAACAAAAATACTTAACGTAGACTGGTTTAATGAGTATTCTGGTAAAATGAGTGAATTTGGTTGTTCTGGTTATGACACACAAAGTAACCATTTGTTTGTAAATAAAAAGCAACAGTGTTATATAAAACCAAGGTTGATTTGGGACGATGGAGGGTAGACTGTAAGACAATAAAAGACAATTAAACATTTTGTTTTATGGTTGTTTGACATGGCAGATTTGGACAGGAAGTGAGATACACTTGAACAGTTTTGACGTATATTTTGTAAATAATAGTGAATTCATTTGTGTGTATTGTGAAGTGTAATGTGTATATGTTTTAGAAAATGTTGCTTTAATGATAATAATATTATTAATATTTTTGCACTCTAATTAAATAACAAAATAATTATGAAGACAATAGTTAATGATTTGTAGAATGTTGATAATAATGAGATATGTTATTTTAATAATCAAATGAATTAAATAAGTGGAGATGTGTAGATAGTGTGATTGAATATTATGTGTTTGAATTTTATAAGGTAATTAAATTGTGTGATGAGATTTTAATTTAATAATCATGAATAAATAAATAAATGTTAACTGATCTATTTTGTGGAATAACTTAATGATTAAAAATATGTATTAATAATAAATTTAGAATTGTTGAAAATCTGATTGCAACACAGGATAAATAAATAATGAGGATAAATAAAAAGAGTTAATGAAACATTTTAAATAATAATGTTTATAAATTTTTATATAAATTATTTAAAAGAGAATTGTTTGTTGATGTATACTAATAACCCAGGTTTATTGCTATTTGTGCAATCATTTTATTGTTGTGTGTTAGATATAGTTGTTGATAAAATGTATTTTCATTATGTGTGTATTTTTTTTTCTAAGCCAATCATTAGACGCCTGGCAGGCAATCAACATAATAGAAGTAAGTGTTGATAATGTATTAAATGTATTTGTTCAATTTTAAGATGTAGTTTCATTGTGTTTTAATTATGTTAGGATATCAGCTGATCAACAATACCATGTCACTGGTATATTGGTTTGTAAAGGTTACAAATAATTAATGTTTTGTGTGCTACAGATATTTCGAAGTAAAGATAAAAAGAATATGCAGATTAATAAAAGATAATTTATGGGTGATAAATGTTTTATGTGACATGCAGACCTGTCCAAGTTGAATTAAAAGCTGAATGTGAGTTTGAAATAATGAATATGATGTAATGTTGTTTTTGAGTTGATGTGATATAACAGAGTTGGTGAAGTATTAATGTTGACACAGTGGTAATGGAGACTTTATGTAGATTTTGAATGATATATTGTTGTTTTTATAGTTAATGAGGTTATTTTGTGTATTTGTGGTAATGAAATGAGATTGAGATTTTTGGGGAAGGCAATTTTGTATTAGGGGGTAGTGTATTTGGGGAGTCCGCAACAAGGGTTGGGACGGGATAGGGACCGATTGGCGCCGGAAAGGGTTACCTAGGGAGGGTCCAGGAACCAACATAAGGGGATGAGTTTTGGGAAGGAAACACGTATCCTATGTACAAAGGGTTGGAGAGTATTTTTTTTTATTATGTAGAGAAGGCGGCGTTTTGGGTTAAATGGTAAGTTGGGGTTTAGAATGTCCTGATTAGTAGATATTTTGATAGAGATGGGTGTCATGGGAGTTGAAGTTGATGAATATTGGAGTCAAAGGGGTAAAGATTATATAGGTAGACAGAATAAATGAGAATAAATAATTTACATCACCCCCAGTAAGGTAGAATTAACTGTTAACTAAGGAGAGGAATTTATAATAAAGAATGTACAATTGTTTTTTCAACCAGTGACAGAATGTTGATAAAATTTGAAAATAATGTAAAGTCAAGAAGTGTTTAATTTAAATGATTTAAATGCCAATTTGATTATTATTTATATTAATATTGTGTTTATTACAAATATTTTATGTTATTATGTTTGTATTTCAAGGTAGGATATTACAGATATTTAAAGTGTTTTCAGAAATCATACATAACATATGTAGGTCAAGGGTTTTGTACTTGACCTAGTTAGGATCAGCTGATGAGTTCATACACCTACTAAGCTTGTAGAGTAGGAATTTAATTTTAATTTGTTTGTTTGATTAATTCAAACTAATCTTTGAATAATTTTAATAAATGTTATTTAATAAATAAATTTAATAAATATTTAATGAATAATTTTTTTGAATTTTAAAATTTTGAAAATTTTAAATTTTTTTGAAAAAAAAAAAAAAAATTTTTTTTTGATGTTTCGCCTGCCAGCGAGTGAATATTTTGAGTAATGATCATTTTATTATGTATGTATTAATGATGTTTCTTTTATTGTATTGCTTTATATTGGTAGACTATAAGTGATTCTCCATGTTAGAATAGAAATGTTTATATTAGTAGAAATGTTTAGGTTAAGTCATTGAAACAAAAATTAAAAAAAAAAAAGGAAGAGAATTTTTTGGTAAAAGATTTTTTTTTTGAATATTGAATTTTTTGAATTTTAAAAGGAAGTTTTTACTTTAATGTGTTATGATGATATGTAATGTTAATGTGTGTGAGCCCAGTATCTGCTAAAGGCAGCCCAGCTTGCAAAAAGGGGAAACATATCGGCGGAGGAGCTGGAGTAATTTTAGCCAGGGATTGAGGATTTTGGGGGTAGCATGTTAGAAGGCGAGGTGGGCCGTGGTGCGAGTCTGATCAATTTCTCGGTGTTGGGATCTCTTACGGAGAAGTCCAGTGATCTCGTTCAGATGAGTCCATGGTCGCTGAGCCAAGGGGGTCGTGTACCCATGAGGTTAAGAACCAGGGGGTTGTTGGCACCAGTTCCTCACCGGTCCTCTTCGGGGTTTATCGATGAGATTTCTTCTGTCATGGACAGCAGAATTCTCATCGAGGGGGTATTGTAGCGGGTCAAATTTTGGGTGTTTTATTTTTACCGTTTGGGGCATATACTTATATTTTTATGTATTTCGTTTTGGGCGGATTATCACTGTGCAACGTATTTGTGCGTATAACAGTCAATGTAACAGAACAGTGAAACAACGTAAGACGCAGTTGTTGTCGAGGAATGCGGCAGAGTATCTGCACCTCCACAAAATTCTGAGAACTTTGTACTTGTGTGTGGCAGCGCACATACGCAACTGCTCAATCACGCTCCAAGTGACGCTCTGGCAAAAAACTAAGATGGCCAGAGAGAGAAATTTTCAGCATTCATTTGGTTTCACTACGGAAATGCTGTTTTAAGTCCCACCCACTTTTATGACATTAGCCAGTGCCTATTTGAAATCGTCTGCTATCGTCACTCCAACAACTACGTGACTAGTATGATTCGAAACTGGGACGACTGACTGGAAGGCATTGATGTCCGTCGTCTTGACTAAAATGCTCCCGGAGTGGGGAACGGAAAGATGCCGGCAGTTCGTTGTCGACTCCAGCCTGCGCGGGCCGCCCGTCAACCGGGCTCGTCACAAATTTATATATTTTAACAGTAAAAAGTTTAATAGGAGAAAAGTTTATGTGACCGCGGTCGAGTTTAAAAAGATTAAAGAATGTAACTGTATAATTTTCGGAAAATAAATAACAAGAAATTAGCAGAAGATGAGTGCGCGCACGAACCACGTTGTCGGCGGTTTTTCAGTAAGGGCTGGGGCTTTGTTATAAAGGGTTATGGGGTGTTAAAAATGTTTTGGGGTTGCAATTAATAAATTTCATGTATGTGTGAGAGTGAAAATTTGCAGGCTGGGCTCTATCTGTATGTCTTTTATATAGTGATCACTAAGGTAAGATAGTTGAGTAAGTTAGTCTGTAGAAGATGCCAACAGAACAAAGAAACATGTAACTTAATCTGTAAAACAATGATCAAGAGTTTTTGAACAAAATTTAAATATGATTCTGAATAATTAAAATGTTAATTCTCTTCATAAAAAATGTGTGTAACTCATTCATACAACCTTAGAAATTACGTCTGCATCCCAAACATACGTATGACGAAACCTTGAAGCCACGCGATGGTAAGTAGGAGAAAATTAACATTAATTTTAAATTATTACGATATCATTCTTTTTAATAATATAGAAAGTTTCATCCTGTAACATAATACAGCCACCAGTGTTGTGTTATTTGTGTGCACAGATCAAAACTGACAATTTTTGAGAACGTTTAAAACTCTAATTTAATTAATAAAAAGCATCAGCCATACACACACACACATATTGTTACGATGGTCTACTGATCATCGTATGGTACAGTGGAAAACAAAATACAAGACACCAATTAAGTCACTAATCACCAGCTTTAATTATCACAGTTAAACAGTTCGTAATTAACAACACAGTCTCTTACAACAAATCAAATAAAAATTGTTCACACGCAATAAAATGTCAACTAATATAAAACACAATTGTATTACAATTATACCACCCGATTAGAAAACACAACACTTCGCCTCAATAACCACTTGAACGCACAGAGTAATATCGCCCGATAATAACTCGAACCCCACTGTAATATATATCGCAACTATAACTGAAACTGAACGTCGCTGAGTACTGGTATTTATACCCCCCAAATACTAGATTATTTCATACTGCGCATTAGCTCTACACTACGAAGTAATTAATTGCGGCCTTGACACAGTCCGCGCGGCTGGCGGCTTCCAGAAAAGTCTCGCGAGCGCATGTTGAAATCATGTACGCCACAACATTTAGCCGTATTCCACTGGATAGTTCGAGAAACAAGTAGATTGTTCTGTAATGTCGCAAGAATATATAAAAGTTCAAATATATGCTTCCAGATTTTCTAGCTGAGCATAATCAAAAGAAATTGGTTGTAGCATAATAAAGTAAATGCTGCTTATTTTAATCAGTTATTTTATCCAATCAGATTCTAAGATCACAAACCACAATAGTACATTTTATTTCTCAGGTATAATAAATTAGCGAATTGAATTTATTTAAATATAATTATTTCACTACTGACTCAGAAAACAAAGTTTTTTATTGGTAAAAACATAAAGTTTTACCTTATAGCCTTAACCGGTTTTCGCTTTTAAAAAGCTTCTTCAACTTTTCAGAAGAAAAGGCTGAGCCTCTGAAGAAGGTTTTTAAAAGCAAAAACCGGTTAAGGTTACAAGGTAAAACTTTACGTTTTTTACCCATAAAAAACTTTCTGTTCCAAGTCAGTAGTGAAATAATTATATTTTGTTAAGTAACGGACACGTCATGGACAACGAAATCCATGAATTTATTTCTAAAATTCCTTATTGTAATAAGGAGGACTCACTATACTCACAACACGAGAGAGAGAGAGAGAGAGAGAGAGAGAGAGAGAGAGAGAGAGATGGGGGGCATGCAAGTGCATATTTATCATCAGTTTGCTGACTCGATTTTGTTAATTTTTTAATATCACGTTCATACTATAATACTGTATATACTCAAGCAACAGAGTATTAATTGCAGAAAAACTGGACAGGACTTTCCAAACAGACATGGAAAATTGTAGGAATACATTATGAAATAACTGTGGTAACACAAACTAGTTCATTAAATGCTTTCACACAATAAAATATCCTGATATTACAGGTCATGGCATTGATGACTTACTTATCACATATTTCATAACTCAAAAAGTTACCTACTTTTCCTCTGTCACTTCCTGGTAATTTTATGTCTCCTATCAGTATCAGCACCATTTGTTATATTTTATTATTATTACTGTTGTTGTTATAATGATAATAATAATTATTATTATCACTCAAAGACATGTGTATACTAAACATAGATGTAACATTTATTCATATCATCTTCTCCTTCTTCCAAAACACCAGCCTTACTTATATACCAATTTTACTACACCAGTTTAACTTATACATAGTTTCTTTCCATCTCTCCCGTGGTCTAACTTTTGGTCTCTCACTCTTCCCTGTTGGCCGTCTTCTTGTCCTATGGGTCTCCATACAATTCATAACCTTTTTTTATCCATTCAAACATATCTCATTCACCCTTCAGTTACAGATGTAGTCTGCTGTCACTATTATCCTGCACTTCTGCCTTATTTCTTCATATTTAGAGTGATTTCTTTGAAGTATTTTTATCATCTTTCTTTAAAAAATCTCAGTTAATATTCTTAAAGGTGTTTTGATTTTGTTATTTCTTGTGCTGTTGTCATTTTGTATAAATACTGGATTATATATTAACAGTATCTTTACTTCAGTTTACCGGTAATTTTAGAGGTTGAGGTTATTCTATATTATCCTATTTATACAACTTGCTATTATGTTGGCCTAGACTATTTAAGTCTTTATAAATGTTCTTGAGTTTTCACTGTTAATATCAGCACTCTTTGATTTTAATATATCTCTTATTCTTCTAGTCACCACTTTTTATTCATTATATGATGACATTCTGTTCTTGCGTGGACATTGTGCCCTCAGCCTTTTATGCCCCTGGGCACGCGCCCAGTGTGTCCATTTATAAAATCGGGACTGGTCAGTGGGAAACTCAACTGATTATTTAGTAACACTTCACCAATGTTTTTGTTTTCCATTTAAGTTAATAAATACCAAATTCTTTTATCATTTTTATATATCTGCCTCTTATACACATGTAAGGATTTGAAATGTGTTTCAAAATCAGTATAATTTTGACCACCATCCATATATGTAATATATATAATTAGACTGTGCATCCATTATACAAGTTTAATAAAGTGCTTGGATACTGAAAATTAATGAGACTTTTTAATATCTTGTTTTATGTTTTTGGCATCTTAGAATCCTTTTCATGCTAATTTTACTTTTGTTTAATGGTTAAAAACTTCCATATAAAGGTTTAAAGGTATAAAGGTAAAGGTTTGGCATATATACAAGTGAGTGTAGTCTGGAAATTTGGCGATTGGCTAGAATGTGATTTACAAAATGAGAAGCACAGACAGGGCCATTGCCATTGTGTAGCTGAATAATTACTGCCTTCATTGCAATCATGCCTTTTTCCAGGGCTTGATTTCAGGGGGAACGTGCCAGAATGGCATTCCGTAACCTCTTGGATCCAAAAGTACATCATTGGACACAAAGAGTAAGGAAAGGTCAAGACACAAACAATATGACAACACAATTGAAACTTTGTTTTGACTGAACCACCGAAACCATCACTTAGAGTTTGATTGAGGCTCCGGGATGACACCACCATGAGTGACATGTTTTCAATTGTCGTGGGGCTAATCTGAAGATGAAGCACTGTAGAAACATCAGTATATTTAAATATTTTTATTATCTTTTTAGATAATAGCTTTATTTCCTTTTTAGATGCAAGTTTATATGAATGTTACATATTTTACAAGGCTTTAAAAACATAGACCTCCTTTGTAATAACCTGATGTAAACTTATATGCTAATATAATATATAAGTATATTTGTGTCTGTACAACTTTTGGATTGATGCGTTCCGTCACCTATAATTTTAGAAATCTACCACTGCCTTTTTCTATACTCTCCTTTGCATAAATGTGGCAAAACTAATTCTGTTAATCCCTGATAGCGAATATGCAATTTTAGACACAGCAAAGGCTCTTTATGATATCCATCACTCTCAACACTCATGTCTCCAGCACTCCTGTGCTTTATTCATGTATTTCTCACCATATGCATGCTCAACTTTCTTAAGTATAAATTACACTAAACACAAAAAAAGTATTGGTTACTACGAAATTAAGCAGAAATTATATCATAACTGTATGTTAAGGGGCCATACCAGTAAATTGCTGTTATACAAACAAGTTGTGTACCAGCAGAATACAGCTCTGGGACAGATGATCACCAGATGATCTAACATTAACAGCAAACAGAGATTTCAAAACAAAGTATTGAAGGACATTATCAATTCCCACTGAATGTAAGAAGCAAAAACAGCTATTGGGATTTCAAGATAGTGACAGATGAGGGCAGATGGGACTAGTTAGAGAGACATGAAGCGTTTTCTTCAAAACCAAAAAAACATTTGATGCCTTTATAGCTAGGCTACATGATTTGAAGCCTCATCACATTAGTCAGATTATGGACTAATGCTGAAACTATTAAACTTCTAGACTACTGAAACCACAGCTAAACAAATACATAGTAATTCTGCAGAATTCTTGAAACTCTGTAGTATGGTGATTTAATTTATAAGAAAACTGAACTGCTACATAATCTTTTAAACTAATTGTAGTACACAAAATGTAAACAAAATCAACAGATTAACCCAGAATTTTTTTTATAATTTTAATTTTTATATTACTGTGTGTATCACTATAATTATACACAACTTTAGAATAACAATATAATCAGCAGCTCTTGCTATTCAAAATAATGAAGTAATTATCATACAAAAATAACACACAAAAAAAACAGTTCATTTAAATACTTGTAAATTGGCTGTACTAATATAGTTATACAAAAGCATGCTGTGTTTACAAAGAAAACTGTTTTGCTGTTTATAAATATTAATGTTTATCTTGTTATTTGAATTAGCAGTCTCTGTAATTCCAACTTTGTCATGTTTACTTGCTGAACTGCTACTTTGTTACTTGCCATGTTTTGGACGAGGCCTAGGTTTAGGACTTGAAAATGGTGGAAACACTGAAAGGCCTCCTCCGGAACATGGCAAGTTGCAGTTCAGCATTAAAAAACTTCCAATCAATTACTAAAACCAAATAAAAATAACTCTTATTGCCTATAAGAACGGCTGGTGAGAAGTATTGAAATACTACAATGTAACCAACAGTAGTATGTGAATGAATAAAAAATCTGCTGCTTTGTAAGTGGCAGAACAAGTGTTGTTCTTGAGGTTTGGCCTGTGGCAAAACAAATTGCCATTTACTGGTGAAATTACATTATATGACCACAGCATATGTGTCTTTGAATATGAAAACACCACCATTTTGAAGTATATAAATGTCGTGCATTATTTATTTTATCTTTAAAGTGTATGTTGATACTAAAATATTAAATATTATATGATACATAGTTTAGAAAATTTAATGAACAAATAAGATCAAATTTATATAGGCCTAGTTTGGTTTAACAACTTTTATACTCGGGAGCACATATAAAGGCAAAAAGTGAAAACGCATTGCGCAGAGAGAGACAGAGTCTAACACTGCAACAGCCAGTAAGCGAAACGATTGACTGGCTCTCAATAGCTGATACATCATATGATACTATGCTCTTGCCTATGTGCAGCTGGCAGCTCTCGCCTTTATATGTGCTTCCAAGTCTAACACAGGGATTGCACTGATGAAACTTGAAAAATTCTTTGATTTTGTTTTCCATAATGCGTCTGACTTCATTAAGAATGATTGTTAAAGTGTGGATCGAAGAAATACAAGAGTTTTCACAGTATAATACCGTTTATTAAACTACGACACAATACATACTTAATACACAGTACTACGACACGTCCGTCACTCACGGCGTCTTGTTACAAACTGAAAACTAACAAACTTATACATGCTCACGCGCATTACATATATTATACAATATAAATGTATTGCATATATCCAACACGCCTCCTTACATTTATATTGTATTTACAAATTCAATTTTTACAAATACACATTTCAAGTTCAACTTTTCAAGTTCAGCATAGTTCGAAATCTCTCAAACTTTTCTTTACACAATGACTTTGTAAATATATCAGCAATATTATCATCAGAATTTACCTTTACAACATTAATCATATTTTCTTTTATACATTCGTGTACATAATGGTAATGAACTTCAATATGTTTAGAATTTTTCGTAAAACTTCCATACTTTGCTAAACTTATTGCTCCCGAATTATCTTCAAAAATATTAATCGGTTTTTCTAAAGTTACATTAAACAATTTTAGCAATTCTTTCACAAATTTCAATTCACTCACAGCTTCCGACAACGCTACATACTCTGCATATGTCGAAGCTTTTGTTACACACTTTTGTTTTCTAGACTTCCAATAAATTACATTACCAAATAATCGAATTACATAACCAGTTGTAGATTTTCTGTCCAAATGGTCACCAGCCCAATCGGCATCAACATAACAATCTATAATTTCAGAATTATCTTTTTTTTTTATAAGTCAATTTTAAATCTTTCGTTAAATACAAGTACTTTAATATTCGCAAAGCATATTTAAAGTGTGTTTCATTATAACAATTCTGATATCTACTTAAATAATTTACACTAAAACTTATATCAGGCCTTGTAGCTGAGCTTATATATAATAATGCACCAATTAAATTTCTATATTGAATATTTCTTCCACAAATATCAGACTTTTCAACTTTTAAATTTACCTCCATAGGTGTATTATACATCTTACTGTTTTCTAAATTATACTTTCTTACTAATGACAATATATTTTGTTTGACTTAATTTTATTTCACATTTACGGAACTCATACTCTACGGTAATACCAAGATATTCTTTAATTTTACCAAGATCTTTCATTTTAAATTTTTCTGATAAAAGTTTCTTAATATTTTGCATTTTTTCTTTGTTACGTCCACAAATTAATAAATCATCCACAAATATTAATAAATAAATAGTATCTTTTCCATTTCCAAAAGTATATAAACAATAATGTAAATTACTTTTCTTAACACCCAAACTTATTAAAAATTTATCAAGACATTCATACCAAGCTCTGGGACTTTCCTTTAAACCATACAAAGCTTTTATTAACTTACACACTCTATTTGTACCATCCTCATAACCTTTTGGTTGATGGACATATACCTCAGAACTTACTTTACCATTTAGAAATGCAGTTTCTACATCCATTTGTTCAATAATTAGACCCATTTGACAACAGTATGATAATAAAATCTTTAAAGTTTGCATTCTTGCAACAGGAGAATAAACATCATCAATTTTATCGGTTTGCTGAAAACCTCTTACAACTAACCTGGCCTTATAAGCATTGTCAGACTTTTTTGTATAAATCCATTTTACATCCTATATTTTTTTACCATTTACATTTTCAACTAATTGCCAAGTCTTATTTTTATTTAACGAATCAATTTCTTTATCCATAGCTTTTGACCAATACTTACTTTCATTGCTCTCAAGCGCCTCCTCAAATGTACTAGGAGTATCTGCTCTACAATAATTTGCAAAAATATTACTATTATATACATAATAATCTTCATATCTTTTTGGTGGGTTTCTTATACGCTCAGATTTTCTTATTTTATTTTCATTTTCATCCCCTAGATTTTCATCTGTACCTTTAAAGCTATCATCAAGAGATTCATTATCTGAAGATTCATATACTTCTTCATCAGACTCACATTCATTCAAGCCAATACAATTTACATTTTCTTCAACAATATCAACATGTCTAGCCACTATTACTTTTCCATTAATTAGCACTCTATAACCAACTTGACTATAACCGATCAAAATTCCCATATCAGCCTTTTTATCCCACTTAGAAAATCTTTTTTGTTCCGGTTTTCTTACAAAAACTTTACTACCATATAAATGTAAATTTGAAACATTCGGTTTCGTCCCAAAAAATATTTCATAAGGAGTTTTCTTTTCTATAGTATTTGATAACGTACGATTTTTCAAATAAGTAGCAGCACAAACTATTTCAGGCCAATATTTTTTATGGATTTGTGCTTCAGCTAATAAACAACGTGACATATCCATTATCGTTCTGTTAAACCGTTCTGCGGTTCCATTTAATTCATGTATGTAAGCAGGACAATTATTAATTATAATACCTTTTTCTTTGGCAAAATTATAAATATTACCATTTAAGTATTCTTTCCCATTATCACACCTCAAAAATTTAATTCTTTTACCCGTTAAGTTTTCACATTCATTTACATATTGAACAAGACAATTGAAAACTTCTACTTTAGACATCATGGTATAAACTTTAGCTATCTTACTGTAATCATCAATAAAGGAAATAAAGTATTTTTCCCCGTTTAGACCAGCTGTTTTAAAAGGTCCACACACATCAGTATGAACAATTTCTAAAATATCTTTTGCTCTTTTTCTATTATTTTCAAATGGAATATTATGCATTTTATTTTCAACACATATTTTGCACTTCATGAATTCTGATTCAAGTTCATTTGGAATACCACTTAACAATTTATGTTTACACAAAATATTCAAATAATTAAAATTTACATGGCCCAGCATACGATGCCACCTTTCTTTTTTACTCATATTATCACAATTTTTATTTGCAACATTTACCAATGACTCTACATTTTTTAATTTACTTTTCATCTTATATAGACCATTTTCTTTCCAAGCTACAGCTGTAGTATTTCCAAACTTATCAATAATTTTTGTCATTTTACCTTTAGAAATAATAGTATTATTTTCCGTTATTTTACCATAACTTATTAAATTTGTATGCATATCTTTAGCATAAAATACATTTTGCATGTTTACTTCATTTTTCTTACCAAAAAGATCAAAGTAACTTACCACATTACCAATTTTAGTTGCTTTTACAACTCTATTATCTCCCAAATAAACATTAACAGGTTCTTTAAGTATCATACATTTATCAAAATATTTATCATTATTTATTATATGGTCAGTACAACCGCTATCTAATAACCAATTAACCTCGCAATTATTAAACTTATTTTTATCTACCTTACTATTATGCGCCGTGTGATAGTCGACTCTTATAACCCATGCGCTCGTATCTGGATTCTTCTGCTGCGACTGAGTTGCTTGATGTGCTCTTGCACCTCGCTGACTTCGAAAATTGCCATGCCGTCTGGCGTAGTTATTTTTTTCGGTTTCTTGTCGGCCTCGTGGTGCTTGCCATGTATTGCTGCTGCCTGCCGCTTGGCCACCATACTTACAGTCTCTCTTGATATGACCAGTTTTGCCACATTGAAAGCATGTTCGCAGTTGTCGACTTTTATCCGCCATGAATGCGTTAGATTTTCGTCCAGGATATTCATCTTTTTGATGCTTTATTTCAGTCATTTGAATTTTACTTTTCACATAATCCACAGTTCGATCTTCTTCTTTTAATGCGTCTATTAAATCGCCTATATAACTGTATGAATCCGGCAACGTATTTAACATATAATTTAATTTTTCTTTTTCTGACACAGTAGCACCCGCGTTTTTAAGCTCGTTCACAGTTTTTTCAAAATCACTGAAGAATGTCGCTGCATCAGTATAATTTTTAAGTCTTAATTTTTCCAATTTATTTCTATATACAATTTGCAATGCCGTAGACTTTTTCAAATACATTTCATCAAACTTTTGAATTATTTCATACGCCGTTGTTTTATCACTAATAAATTCCAATTGCTTATTCGTTATATTACTGTATATATAGTTCATAACCTTTAAATCATTATCGTCCCACGGGTCTTTATCCTGCGCCGTTTTTGCTCGTGTTATCACTTCATCACATTTTTTAAATTTCAAAAACAACACAATACGTTTTCTCCACATACTATAGTCCTCTCCATCAAACACTGGAATTGTAATGTCATTGTACTTCGCCATTTTTCCGTATCACAGCATGTGACAGCACAAAAAAACGATACTATACTCACTTAAACTCTTGACCACAAGTTTATTAAACCACGCACCTCTGCTATCATGTTAAAGTGTGGATCGAAGAAATACAAGAGTTTTCACAGTATAATACCGTTTATTAAACTACGACACAATACATACTTAATACACAGTACTACGACACGTCCGTCACTCACGGCGTCTTGTTACAAACTGAAAACTAACAAACTTATACATGCTCACGCGCATTACATATATTATACAATATAAATGTATTGCATATATCCAACAATGATGAACCACTATTCTGACACAGAATACTAGTATTTTAGATATTTTTTTTTTTAATTGTATCTTATCACCTGTGCCAGCTAATTCATTTCTACTATTAGCAGTTTACTCATGCTTTTCCTTGTCACATCCCACATTTTAGCTCCATATGTGATTACACTTTGGTCAGTACTTTTATATAAACTTTTCGTATTCTCTTTTGTAATTATTCTATCCAATAACATAGAGTTTAATAGTCTCATTACCTTGTTCCTTTATTAATCTGCTCTTTTATTTCATCTTTGCTACATCCCTGATTAATAAAGATAATTCTTAATTCCAAAAGTGTCTTACTCTTCCATTTTTGGCAATAGTCCCACAGTATCATATATTCTGATTTTTCTATGTTTATTGTTCCAGTTGGGTTAGTAACTGGATTAATATGACTACTTTAGGTACAAAGAACAGATAAAATGTAAACTCTTGTAGTAGAATGTCAAAAGACTTACAATAAAACTCAAATAAACTGGGCACACAGACTTAAGGGAGCTGCAGAATGTTCACAACACTGCCACGGGATATTGTTATATGTTATCTACAGAAAATTCTAAAAAGAAACAATGTATACTAAAACCTGATAGCATTACCAAACTCTCACAAGGGTAAAAACATAAAGGAACAAGATTCAGAGAATTCCAATCATACTAACTTGTAAAGCAGATTACAGATTTACTTTAACTCTTAAACCCAATCTTAACTTAAACATTATATTTTAAACATTATTTTATACGGTCCAAGTCACTTTATATAGTAATGATTTACCTTACTGAAACCGTCCAGTGACTTCAAGTTGTATATTTATGACGTGTTGTGACAATTTAAAGGGAATTTAAATAGCACAAAATAATTTTTACTCAAATAACACGTGAGAAAATAATCCACCCTCCCCTCTGTACCTATATACCTGTACCAACTTGTAAAAAGGCTAGTACGGACATGCAAATTACACAGTTATGTAGCGAATAATAATAATCATTCTAATTAAATGAAAAGAAATGATAATAATAAAAGAAATACCTAACTCAATAAAGAAAAGGTAGGATAATTAATAGGAGTTAATTAATGGAAAAATAATAATAATAAAAGTACGAACTACTTTTCTCTCGGCGTGTGAACTGCGCCCGCTTCCCTACTCACCAACGCAAAATCAACCCCAGTCGACCGAGAATCTCTGACAAGTTAACAGCTTTACCATGTGTCGTGAAGGTGAACGTGTATATATATTGCAAAACGATGTAGCAGAAAGTAATTGTTTTGTGGTTACATACTCCACATGTAGTTGAAACGAAGTGAAATGTAAAACAAGTAAAGTAGTTTAAATGTAGAGAAAGAATTAAAAATAACTAAGATAGCCGACACATCTCTTTATAAAAAGGTTTAACTTGTAAGGTATGTTCCATACCATATAAAAAGGTAACATTAGTCCAGTCAAAACTAAAATCTGAAAAGTGAACACCAACGTCAGGAGTGAATCAACGACGACAACATTACGAGCTCCAGGTAGCAGAATCGTAGCGTCATGACTTTGATCACAACTTAGAACCAACAAACTAAATGGAGGAACCCAAACGACAACGAAGAGCATCCAGGAAAACCTACTGAAGAGGATCAGCAAGAGATCCAGCTGCGGATCTACATTATACCCAGGTGACACTAAACCGTATCTTCGGTGCTTATATTGTTTTCTAACAACCATAACAAAAATAGTACATTTTTGTGTAAAGACTCATTAAAATCATGTAAATCTTAACATAGTAATGTTTGCAGTTATTGTAACGAAATAATAGTAATCTGATGATGGTTAAAGGTAAAAATTAATTCGAAATTTGATCAAACTATTCTTCTAATAGTTTGCATAATGTTGAAGTATTTTAGAATATTATAAATTTAAAACCCGGATCCATGGTATTCAATGTAAAATACAACTGTATGGTTTGCTCATCAGAGTAACATTTTAAAGAGTATAAGAGCATTTGATGCAGAATCTATCAGAAGTTTATTTTAACATAAAAATAAAAAGATAACCATTAAAGGTATTAGGTTTAAATCATTATTTAAGAAGCCATAATAAAGAGATGTTTTTGCTAAAAATCCAGAGAGTGAGTAAATTTATGTACCCTAAGACAAATTCCTGATCTATATATTTTCCCAATTTGTTGGTAAGTAATTTGTACTAACAACGGCAGCCGGTTTAATTAAAAGCAACCAATTAAACTGGTTCCCTGTGTTATAATGTCTTAACAGGAGAGACGTTATAAAATGCGCCAATCTGCTTCTTTGTAAAAAAAAATTAATAATTGTGTAGATCGTGACACATATACCATGTGCCCCTCTGTAAATCTATTCACTCAGTTACTTTAAAACATTCCAGTAATTTAAAAAAAAAAGAAAATAATAATTAGAATAGAATAGTATATAGGTAAGATTAATTGTGAATTTAATATGTGTAAACACATATTAACATATTTACACTTTAACACATTATATGACACATTTATACAAATTCATGTACGTACTTGTCCAAAAATTTCATTCATCAACGTGTCGGTTTGACAACAAACCCAGACCGGTAAATATCTTGTTGCCGCCTGTACGAAACTGTCCTTGTCTCCCTCTGCCACGTCGAGTTAGACAATACCTCATCTCCTCTATTGTTATACAATGTGTTCGACCCCCTTGCCCAGTAACAACATATTTCAACCATATGTTGAAAATTAAATCGAGTTAAATAAAACAAGTTTACTAATTGATTTTATGGAATGATGCACCCCTAAGTAAATGAACGAGTTCTAAACAAATAAGAAACCGTTTCTTAAATCCGACCAAAATAAAAAAATAAATAATAAGTCATTTAAATAAAAAGTTTGGTAGTATCTTAAATAAACTAAGGTGTAATGAAGGTGTAGTAGTAATATAAGTAAAACGCAAAATAATAATAAAAGCATATTTAAATAGCGTAACCACCAGCATGGGGCCTGTTTGAATAGTCATTAACTAAATTTGTCAAGAAACGACAAACTCGTGCAGGAAATATCGTGTTTCTTATTGTAGTAAGCCACCCCTATTGTTAAGAACTCCTGCCTAGGTAAACTATAGCAACCACCCCCGTGTGTAATACAATGCACCTTGTGTAAAGTGTTTGACCCCTCTTGCATTGTAACAGTTGATTGTTTAAAAGAAAATAAATGTACCTCTTCATAAAATTCCGCTTGTCTCAGTAGCAAAAGCTCGCTACATTACATGTATAAGATATTAGAATTAGAAATAATCTAAGGTTGAGTATGGGATCAACTTTAGATTATATTAAGTATAATTAAGAGATATAGATATAAGCACGTAATAAAGTCACAATGGCACCGCACTGGAAATGGTTAAAGATAGAGCAGAAAACTAACTACTTGAGTTAGAGTACGCTAACAAAATCAGTCGGGCCACGATATTGTGAAGTTACGAGATTTAGAAGTAACAGATAAAATTAAGTTAGCAGTTAAGAAACGAGAGAAAGGGAACTTCATGAAAGAAAAAGAGTCATAAGAGAAATTTCATCACGAAGTTCCGTGCCAAATGTAATTGTATTTCATAGATTTCCATTTAATACCCATTAACGTCGCCCCGTCATCTCCTTTAAGTAGAGGAGGATGTGACGATTTAAAGGGAATTTAAATAGCACAAAATAATTTTTACTCAAATAACACGTGAGAAAATAATCTACCCTCCCCTCTGTACCTATATAACTGTACCAACTTGTAAAAAGGCTAGTACGGACATGCAAATTATACTGTTATGTAGCGAATAATAATAATCATTCTAATTAAATGAAAAGACGTGATAATAATAAAAGAAATACCTAACTCAATAAAGAAAAGGTAGGATAATTAATAGGAGTTAATTAATGGAAAAATAATAATAATAATAAAAGTACGAACTACTTTTCTCTCGGCGTGTGAACTGCGCCCGCTTTCCTACTCACCGACGCAAAATCAACCCCAGTCGACTGAGAATCTCTGACAGTTAACAGCTTTACCATGTGTCGTGAAGGTGAACGTGTATATATATATTGCAAAACGATGTAGCAGCGTATAATAGTTTCGTACACAGGCTTTTGAATGTCCCCCTTGACGCTAACGATTTTAATGATGAATTAAATACAATTAAACATACTGCTGCTAATGGTTATGATTGGCGGATGGTGGATAACATTCTTAGGAAACACAAGGCTAAGAAATCCAAACAATTAAATAATATAAAAACCAAAAATAAGTACATCTCAACCACATACACGGAGATAATCCCCAAAATTCTAACGTCTGTTTTTAATAGGCTTGGTTTCACCACCATTTTTAAAACCAATAATAGCCTTTGGAATTCGGTTCGCCAGGCTGTTCACACACAATTACAGTCAAGAACGGGTGTATATAAATTGATATGTAATGATTGTGAATGTTTCTATATTGGTCAAACGGGGAGACCTTTTATTAAAAGGTTTCGGGAACACACTCCACATAATTTCATCAATAAAGGGGTTTCTATAGATAATATACAATCTAATTTCACACGACATTTAATTACATGCAATTTTAATACGAACTTAATACCATTACATTATTGTAGTAAGGGTCGTTATATGGATGCATGGGAAGAATTTGAAATCTATAGTGGACATAATCACCCAGTTACTCATGATGGCATACTTAACGATAAATTAAATTTCAAATCAAACCCGCTATATGACACCGCGCTACAATCGATTATGAGATAACACACGGCGAGACACGCGTTTGCTCAGAGCCCAGTGGGCCTCACGCAGTGCACTGTGTCGGACGCTTGTATAGGTTTTACAATTGTACATATGTGTGTTTTTTGTGTTTTTGTAAATTTTAATATTTGATGATCTCCTTGTGAGTGATAACTATCTGATGAAGGGTCATATGACTCGAAACGCGTCATAAATATACAACTTGAAGTCACTGGACGGTTTCAATAAGGTAAATCATTACCAATCTTAACCTTTACAGACATCAAAGTGACGTCCTATGTATAGCATATAAAATTCAGCAATTTTCTAGATTTCTTCACAAAATTTTATAGCATATAAACAAAATAATTTTGTACTGACTGGAGTACTAAATTTTATTCAGTATAATCCATTCTTTTAGAAATTACTGCAGTTTGAATATGGTCTTTATATAATATAAATTGCTGAATGGATGACTGCCGCATCCCCAAACAACTATGGAACTATAAGCCGAGGGGATGGAGAGGTGTGGGACATCCGAGGAAGGGCTGGAGTGACCAGCTGTAATATCTGCCTATTTGAGACCGGAACAAACCATTCTTGGTTTAAAGCTTGAGGTTGATGATGATGATGATGATATAATATGTAATACTATATTTAATCTTAACAGAAGTTTAATGAAGAAAGTTGTGTTAGTGGTTAAAATATTTATATAATATATTTGAATTATAGCTTGTTGTGTGTGAGAAGGGTGGGGTGGGGTGGGGGTGAAGGGTTTGGTTTCAGGTTAATTGTTCATTTCCGATCTGACGATGAGCTGTGAAGCTTGAAAGCGCTAATCGGAATAATTTGTATATAGTGGTGTGCAACAGTGATAATTCTGCTTATATTTAATCTATTTAATTTTTTTAATTTTTATAATGACTACCTCAAGATGTATTTTCTCTATTTGGAACATATTTCGGGATGCTTTGTGTTCCCATTCTCAGCCTTGTAACAGTACAAACTGATGAGGGTCTATAATTTGAAGCTTTTCATTTTTTATTTAACAAGAGTATATTTTTGGTCACCAACTATAGTTACGTGACTGGCACAGCATGTTACAAGAATGCAAGTTATCAGAAAGGGTGCGTATTCATGCGTACGAGCGCACGTGTGGGCCGACGTTCCCAGCATAAAAGTCACGTAACGAGAATTCCTTCTCACCAGGTAAGAGAGGACAAAAAGCCTCGAGATGCTCTCAGCCAATGAGGAGCCAAGTAGCCAGACACAGAGGGACACTTGGCCATTTTGAAATAGTCAGTCGGCGTCTAAACTCGAAACCGCGCACTTGCGTTGGCGCGCGGTTAGTGAAGAACTATACAGAACAATGTAGACTGACCGGCCGAAAGTGTGAAAATGTGTTAACAAACAGTAAATAAATTTCAGTCGACAAAAGCCCTCAGACCGCGCGGTCAGGAAATTCGTGCTCGCGAGCAAACTATTAAGTCGGCCAACTAGTAATGAGTGAATTAACTAGTAATGAGTGAGTTAATAAATAATGAGTGAATTAATAAAACAATAACCAAAGTGTGAAGGAAAGTAGTACTTCACAAATTTAAGTTTAGAAACAGTTTTCCATAAATATTTCGGACAGAAAGTGTATATACAGCAGTGATACAACGCCAGAGCAACAGCCAGCGAGGAAGAGTACCTTTTGAACCTTTTTATATGTTAACAAAATTTCAACCTCTTATCCAGTTGTTAAATTTTGATAAAATTAAAAAAGCGCTATTAATTAAAAGGGTAATCTAAAGAAAGGATGTGTGAGTGAGTGAGAGCTAACATAAAGAGAATAAAAAGATGAGCATTGGTTTACGTTAAGCAAATTTAAGGCCTATCATATTTAAGCTGTATTTCAAAATGTGTTTTTCTTTTAATATGTTAATTGATAATGTCCTATAATGGACCATAATAGTTTGTTGAAACGTAATTATACAGAAGTACGTAGAGAAGAGAGTGAAGGATATCTTATGTAGATGGAAGTATAACAACAGATGTCATGTTAAAGAAAATAAAATAATTATTTAATTTTAATTTTATGGATACGTATTTGTTCATTTGTATTTGCCTATTATTCTCTGTCAAGTACACTTAACGATATCCTGGTTAACCGTGCAATACGTAAAGTCAAGTATTACGTAATAAATACAATACAGTTTCAGTTGGAGTCCGAACTCAAGAACAAATTTAAATTAAATACCACTATTATATTAACGACTCGGAACACAAAGTTTTTTATAAGTAAAAACATAAAGTTTTACCTTACAGCCTGAACCGGTTTTCGCCTTTAAAAGGCTTCCTCAGGGCCTCTGAAGAAGCCTTTTAAAGGCGAAAACCGGTTCAGGCTGTAAGGATACGTCATGGACAACGAAATCCAAAAATTTAAATTATTAATTACTGAACATACTTCAGCCTTTCTAATTTTGAGTCTTGTGAAGTACATGTGTGTTGGTTAGTTGTTGTTGTGGTTTCCTGTTGGCCATAATATGTATATATTAGTTGTCTTGATTGTTCATCATCTTTTTTCACAGCACTACACTTTATATAATAATGAAACTTTCAAACTTGTGAACTTAGTTGTCTTTTCTTGTCGAACGCGTTTCAGCGTGGTGTTCGCCTTCATCAGCTTTGATACAGACTGCCATTAATTTGTAACGGTTTTTTCTTGGATGGTATAGTGGGGTGGTGTGTGGAGGAAGGGGATTGGTGCGGGGATCCAAATTATTGTTAGTTTTTTGTATAATTGTGTCAAAAAGTGTATGTGATTTATAATGTAATTGGTCATTAAGTATGTTGTTTGGTTGTGTTGTGTGGTATTTGTATATTTCATATTGTTCTGCTGTGTTAAGTTTTCGACCTTTGGGTAAGTAGTGTAATATTTCAAGATTAGTATCTATGTTGGTGTAGCTGTGGTTTTTTGTGTGTATGTGTGTGGCAACGCGGAATGTATATTGTTGTTGGATAAAGCTTTTAGGTGTTCAGAGTAGCGGGATGAAAAAATCTTCCCATCTGGCCTATGTAGAAACTATTGCAGTTATTACAATTTAATTTGTAAACACCTGTTTTGTTGTATTTGTCTATGTCCGTGTTTGTATCATTGATGTGTTTTTTGATAGTATTGTTAGTTCTGTATGCTATTTTGTACTTGGGTGTTTTCTGAATGTGTTGGCGAGTTTGTGTGTGTTGGAGTTATGGTATGTGAGTGTGATGTATTTATTGTGTTGTGTGTTGTTGGTATTTTGTGTTTTGTTGTTTTTGTTTTTGATGTGTTTGTATAGTTTGTTTATTTGAAAAAACAACACGCCGAAACGCATTCGACAAGAAAAGACAAGTAAGTTCACAAGTTTGAAAGTTTCATTATTATATAAAACGTATATATTCTGTGGTTTGAATATATACTATGTATTATATTTGACCACACTTGGGAATCCATACTTATATCATACTGTAAACTACACTGTTGCTAATAAATTTGGTAGCTCCAAATGGAAATCAAGACATAGATGAGATGTTTGGTAGAGAGAATTTAATACAATTTCTAAAAGTCAAAGACAACGGTAATGGATGGAGACCACTGAGACACACGCCGAGAGGGAAAGACACGAACAAGATGTCAGCTTACAACCAATATCAGCTTATACAGAAAATATTGCACATATAGAACTGGAGATTGATAATAGAGAGCAGGATTTGATAAATGTGTGTTAGTGAGCAGGTATCAACAAAGACTATAAAAACTCCATAATTATGGACAACACTATGTAAAGCTTACTGAATGATTCAATGCTAAAATACAATCAAAATATCTTTGGAAATATATAGCAATGAATATTCATGTGAATGCGCTCCTAACATAAGCATGTTTTAAATAGTAACAATATATTTAAACAATAGTATTGTCAAATTCATATTTTTTAAATAAAAATAAAATTTAATTAAGAAAGTTGTATAGAATATTGAAACTTTCACTTGTGAAACTTACTTGTTTTTTCTTCCCGTAGGCGTTTCGGCATGATGTGTGCCTTCATCAGCAGTTTGAGACAGACTGCCAGAAACTCGTAACGGTTTTTATTTGGAAGGTTTAGTGGTGGTGGTGTGTGGTGGAAGGGGATTGGCGTGGGGATCCAAATTATTGTTAGTTTTATGTATAATTGTGTCAAAAAGTGTGTGTGATTTATAGTGTAATTGGTCGTTAAGTATGCTGACTGCTGACGAAGGCGCACATCACGCCGAAATGCATACGGGAAGAAAAAACAAGTAAGTTTCACAAGTGAAAGTTTCAATATTCTATATTAAGTTAAACTGTGAAAAAAGAAGATGAACAATCAAAACAAAGAAAGTTGTGTTAGTGGTTATAATCATAAACAGAATTAACATTGTTGTGAACTATATTTTTTTCCGATCTGACAATGAGCTGTGAAGTTTGAAAGCGCTAATCAGATTAATTTTTCTATAGTGTTGTGCAACAGTGTTAATTCTGTTTGTAACAATAAAATTGCTGTACACTACAAAATACATACTTAACTTCAATCTTTGTAAAATCCTACCTCTAAACTATGTCAAGTATGATAACCTCAATTTGTCCTACACAGATATCAGAGGCCAGTGAACCTGAAACAACAGCAATTAATTAACCAGTTATAAATTAACACTGACCTACTTCTAGACATTTATTATCTAAATGGACTTTCCATTCTGTTTATACATAACCAGAAACAACTGTGCACACAATTTATAGATTCTATAATTTTGGTTTTTCCTATACGTTCTAGTATAAAAAAATTAACCTTGAACTATTGCCACAAGTAAAAATTTCTTTATTTGCTAATAAATAGGAACTTTCTTAAAGGGTTACAGATTATTTTATACAATCTGCAAGTAAGCTTACCTTCATTTCTTATACAGACATACTTTCTGAAAGTTGATGTATGTATGTCAGAATCATTCAATGTATAATTTATAAATATCGGTATGGAGAACCATACGTGACTTACATGTTCTAAAATTTATATTTAAAATCATTTTCCAAATGAAATATTTCCATAGAAAATACTCCTTTCTTCAGCCTTAACCACAGTACTGTGGTCACTAACGTATACCACCTCATGTTAGCGCACTCGATTTTCACTGATGATGGCAGTCAATAGCACTGCAGAAACGTCTGGTTTCGTAGAAAACATTGGACCATGGCCAAACAGTCTGGGAAGGATTTTAACAACAAACTACTTCTCTGTTGCTGATAACGTAGTACACATGACATATAAAAATTATCCCCTCCTCCTTCAACTATCATTTTAATTTATAGAAAATTACGCCCACCCCCTTCAACTAACCTTTTTATTTATACTATTTTGAATGTTCATCACTACTTTGTTCACAGCACTTTATAATTATTAATATTGATGGTACTTTCTCTTGTGAACTTACTTTGTTGTATTCTCTCATATGACATTTCAGAGTGTTGTTCTCCTTCTTCAGTGAGGTTCATATACGGAATGTCTTTTATTTATAGATATTTCATCTACGTTTCTACAGTGGATTAGTATCATCTTCTTTTCAGGATGCTTTATTTATCAAAATTGTCTTTACTCTTGTTAAAACATAAAACGTTGCAGGTACGCTACCCTTTCCCCTTAACCGATCTTCACCAAAATCAATAAGCCTGGAGTTCTCTACAAATCAGTCACATATGCAAAAAATTAGTTGATTCTGTTTGAATTTACAGCAGTTATTGTTCATCATAGAAAAAATTACTCTTAACATACAACACTGCAGGTAAACTACCCCTTTCCCTTAACCCTTCACCAAAATCAATGGGTATTGAGTCCTCTACAACTCAGGCACATATGCAAAACATTATTTGATTGTTTGAATTTTCGGTAATTATCGTTCGCAACAGAAAAAAAAAATTCTACACACACACACACACACACACTTTTCAAAAAATGACTTCACGTTTTGAGGGTAGTACAATGAGAATCAACCTTTATCTCGAACACAGTTTTTTCGCCATCACCATACTTCCCATTTCCTTATAGAACATGGAAGTAAAAGGTACTTTCTTAAAGAGTCTACAGATTATTTTATATAACCTGTAAGTCAGCTTACGTTCATTTCTTATACAGACCTTCTTCCTGAAAGTTGACGTATGTATGTCAGAATCATTCAATGTATAACTTATACAAACAGAAATACACATGCACATCATGAAAATTTTATAAATAAATGTTCTGCTTTTTATATTTTTCTTCTATAACTGTCATTTCAAAATATCCGTTCACGTATTTATGAGGGCCCATTGCAATATTTTCTCTTTTTAAATTATTTTATTATGCTAGGATGTTTACTCCTAAATGTAGCAAAGAGCAACTCAGTATTTCTTAAACATTAATATCTTGGTGCAACGTGGAAGACAACAAACTCTAGGGACATTACCTTGGTTCCGTAAAGACTTTTTACACCAATCTTCCCCAATTTTGTTATTACTGTCCCAGTTTTGTTATTTTCTTGTGGACAGCATGTGGTTCCTACATCTAACACTTCCCTGGTATAGCAGACCCAGGATCTATTCTACTGCCCAGCATATATACTTTGTTATATTGTGCATGGGTTCCTCAATGTGTGCCCAAATCACTCAAAATTCCTTTTCTGAATTATTGTATCCGTACTTTGTCTATTTTGGAATTATTTTGTCAATTCCAAAAGATTACTATTTGTAATGCTATTAGACCACCTTTAAACATATTAGCATTCAAAGGTGAAAGACAAATGCAAGATCTAAAGACAGGAAATAAAATATTTAAAGAAGTAACTTCAAACATTTAGGGAACACTGTTTATAAAGAGGGTAGAAAAAGAAGAAAGGTTATGCAAAGGATACAGGAGTGAAGTAGAACCTACTTTGCAAATATATAAAATTCAATACTAAAGAGAGCTTCAAAAATACAAATTTACAATGCCATAGTACAACCTATTGCCACTTGTATTTTTTATGATAACAAAAAATAACCAACAAATGTTATGTATCTTTAAAGACAAATTTGTCAGAGGGTATTTGAACCACCTTATGAGTATAATAATAATGTGAATTTGATAGCTATATCAAAATAACAACAGGAGAGGACTGAGCAAGATTTCTAAGAGTTCAAAAGCAATAATGGCTGGGTCATTTGGAATGAGGAGATCATACATTTATACTTTACGAAAGCAAGTTTTTTTTACCTAAGAAGAGTCTAAGACCAAGATTGCAAAGAATGGAAAGTGTATTGGAAAATCTGAAAATAACGAAAAAGAAGAAGTGATGAGAAGAGAAGGTGGTAAAGGATTGAATGCATGGAGAAAGATTGTGAGGGAGGCCAAGGCTTATCAAGTGGTAGGGTCAGTAGATATTGCACAAAATCGGGAGATACCTATGGAGTTTTCTTATTTCTTCAAGCACGTCTCATTTTCAGTCTATTTCTCCTCAGTTAAATTGAACATAAGTACTTTGGTTTCCTACAAAATACTTTTTATTTTTTAAAGCATGCTCAAGAGTGCTTCGATTCCAACTGACATCCTTAAAAAACCTCCAAGAATGCCAACAGATGTCAGCTGACATCCTAAAGTGTCAATGTGTTTATATATGGTCCCGTATGTATAAGTACTTCCTTGGAATTTTTTTCAAACAAAACCTGTTCTTACAGTACTCAAATCATTGGTTAGTTTGCATTTGCATTCTCATTTAGAACAACAGGATACATAAACTTGGCACATGTTACACTGTTGTTTACAAGTAAAATTCAATTGTGCCTAAAGCCATGTTTTTAAATTATGTCATCAAAAAATTACAAAAAAAATGTAAATTTTATTTATAAAAATGATTATAGTATAAACATTCTATAACATATTGTTTAATCTGTTTATAACAAATAATAATAACATTATAAGTTTTTATTAATCACATGTCTCAGCCAATTTTTTTATTTTTCCCAAAACTTCTTTTTTAAGCAATTACAGGCAACTAGACACCTAATTCACATACACACCCAAAATTTAAACTGGACATTTGGACCTTTATACAAATATAGGCAATAGATGTTTTGTGGGTTAGAAACTATAGCATTTTTAAATTAATGCAAAAAAAAGGCGAAAGATGGTCATTTTAAGAGCCTACCAAACTCCATACCCTGAATGTTTCTTTCAAATTATAAGTAAAGAACTTAGTAATTCAGAAACAGTGACAAACTGAGACATGTTAAATAGACATAGGTATGACATGAATACAGTTGTTACCTAAAACATAGGTACGACATGGATGACTAACCCATGGTCTGCAAACCACCAAATCATTTAGTTTGTAATGCCTCCACTGTTTGATCTTGCTATTCTATTTTGTTGAAGTAATTTAGGAATTTTTCAATGTTATAAATTCTTATATTATCATAATTAAGTAACAAAAAGTTAGATTTTTATTTTGTTTTGTGTACTTGTTGATTATTGTTTTATTACAATACAAAAATAAGTTATTATATATTACTATATTAAGTCGTTGTTGCCATTCTTTATGGCTTAGGCTAGTAGCCTGTTCCAGTCTTAGTGGAAGTCATCCAACCATCGTTATGGGGTCTTCCCACACTTCTTTTCCCCCTTGTATGATAGTCAAGGGCTCTTCTTGAAAATCTAGTTGAATCCATTCTCTCTATGTGTAACCGCCACTGCGTATTGTACTGGGAGATTTTCACGTTTAAGCTTTCAGCTATGCCTAGTTCCATTCTAATATGATAATTTCTTATAAGATCTTTCCTGGTACAACCCTTTACAGTCCTCAAGAACCTCATTTCCACTCCTTGTATTCTAGATATATCTTTGCCCTTTCTAGTCCAAGTCTCACTACCATACAGTTATAATATTTCAATTGTGTCTCTTTCCTTGATTTCTTCTTTAAATGTTTAATGATACAACCACAAAGCGACTGGAAGAGTTGTTTTCAACCTCCTTATCATCTTGGTATGTGATGCTACACCCTAGATACTTGAAATCTGGCACCTGTTCTATTAGCAAGTGCTGCATGACAATCTTTGCTCTAATATGATTTGCCCCAGAAAAAGCCATAACTTTTGTTTTGGATAAGGAAACTTTTGAGTTTGGATAACTAGATTAAGTTATTTACTTTATCACCAGATTACAAGAACCAGTAGAAAATATAACTCAAATAAAGAAAATCTGTTTCACTAATGAATGAATAAAATAAGAAACAATTGGTATTAAAACTTGACTGCTACACATAAGAGTGATGTACTTTCATGCACAGAATTTCCCTAGAATACTGATACTTTTTAGTGTGTTCCACTTATTTTTATGAAAGTACAATTACAAACTGGCCTGATCTTAAAAAACTTTAAATAAATCTATGTAAACAAATGAGAGCATGTCATAATTTAAAATAATTAGTATATATTTAAATGACAATAAATTATACCAAACAAAATAAATGCTAAAAAAAAACTTAAAAACAAAAACTTATTAAGAAAAATACTCTTTTTAAAGATATATTTTCAGTTATTTACTGTACTGTTCATCAAAATACTACTGCTGTTTACTGTTCATCAACATAGACTTAATTTAATCTATTAATTAAGTATAGTATAATATTAATTAAATAGGTTATAAAATAGTATAGTATAGCCTAGTACTGTCTAGTATTTTCACTCATTACATTACATTAATAATTGTGTTTAATAAATCCTTTTCTTAAATTTATAATGTATTTTTCAAATTTTCATATTTTTCAAAATAGTATGGTGTCTACAACATACTGTTAATTATATGGATATCTAATACGTAAGTTATCAAACATCAGAACTGTCCAATTATTCAGATTTCTGATTTTCTGAATTCAACCTTGCAAAGGTCAATTCATACAATCAATGCCCTACTGTACTATATACATATATTAGTATGCTACTGACTTGTCTTACAGATAGTGTTAAACAACATTGCAAAAAAGTCTATCATTTAAACAAAGAAAAGAGGTGAATAAAATTTCAGAACAGATAAGAAGTGGTATTATATAATAAGAAAATCCAATTTTACTAACTGATTCATCAGATT
This sequence comes from Magicicada septendecula, assembly GCA_034769895.1. Taxonomy (NCBI): domain Eukaryota; kingdom Metazoa; phylum Arthropoda; class Insecta; order Hemiptera; family Cicadidae; genus Magicicada; species Magicicada septendecula. Next base: position 88,587,944 of record CM068367.1, read on the forward strand.
GTCTAGTGGGAAGCTTTAATCATGGCTACAGACAATCTGGACTCAAGCCAACTATTGCATGTGGTTAAAATTCCAAATGGAATTCCATGAACCAATCTGAAAGTATTTACGGAAACTCCTCAATGAGGAAAAACAAACTGTTTCTCAGATATTACTTAAACTAACTGATATATAAACAAACAATGATGTGTGCAGAGATTTAGTTGTGCTCAAACCCAACACAAAGGCAGAGAGATGTTGGTATCTCTGTTTGTTGTCTGTTTGGCAACAGGGTTGTCAGCTTATAGCAGCAGAGGTGGTGGTAACAATGCCAGTGAACAACCACCACTGGTACAAACCGCTCAAGGGCTAGTAAGGGGTAACTTTCTGAACACATTCACTGGTACCAGATTTTACTCGTTTCGAGGTATCAGATATGCAGAACCTCCAACTGGAGAAAACCGATTTAAGGTATACATGTTAAAATTTTTATTACTACAAATAATATCACAGCTAAAATAAGTATTCTATGTATGCAAATTTTTTCCAATATATATATATATATATCTTTTTTTTTTAGAAGCAATTGCATTTTTACTCTTCACTCTTTTCATAACATTCCTCTTAGATGTCTTCCTCAGGAGTGTTGCATACTCCTGAGGAAGATATCATATCAGATTTGAGAGAAGAGTGAAGAGGAAATGTACAGTCTCACTGAAAACAAAATAACACACAAAACACAATATCTTGTGGAAATCTACACACACACACAAGCACACAACACACACACACGCGCGCGTGCGTGTGCACGCATGCACACGCACATACTGAGATATATATATATATATATATATACACAATCACTTTCTGCTACAGTCCGTTTCTTGATGTATATAATACATTTTATATTTATAATGAATTTACCTCAAGATATTTTTTTCCTTATTAGGAACATGTTTCGGGTACCATCTTGTACCCATCCTCAGCCTTCCGGTTTTTGTGTCTGGTGAAGTATATATGTGTTGGTTCACTATTATTATTGTGGCTTCCTGTTGGCTTCTGGTACTTCAAATTAGTTTTATTGTGTGTGATTGTGGTGTATGTGTTAGTTTTTTGTGTATTTTCGATGTTGAGTGCTTTGAATATTGTGTCATGTTTTGTATTGATTATTTATTGTTGTTGTTATTATTTATGTGTTGTTCATTTTGATTAATTCTTAATTGTTCAGTTTTTATTAATAAAAACTGACAAAAAATGGGCCACATTCACATACATAAATAATAAAATGACAAAGCTAACAAAACTATTTAAAAACACAGATATAAAAATAGCATTCAAAACTAATAAAAATAATTTACAAAAACTAAATAGCCCACACAACAAAGGTAATACAACAAAATTGGTATATACAAAATTGAAAACCAAGATTGCAATAAATGTTACATAGGACAAACAAAAAAACAGCTGAAAAAACGTTATTTTGAACACCTAAATGCATACAAAAACCCAGAAATATATAAATCCAATTTAGCCACACATGCAATAAACACAGGACATGCATTCCCAGACACAACCAATGTGACACTAATAAAACATATAGCCTACCACACAAAGGCTCCATAATGAACATTTGGGAATTTTACAAATATACAAACATAAAACACAAACAAACTAATACCTGAACAAATACAAATCAATACAAAACATGTCACAATATTGAAAGCACTCAACATCGAAAATACACAAAAAACTAACACATACACCACAATCACACACAATAAAACCAATTTGAAATACCAGAAGCCAACAGGAAGCCACAATAATAATAGTCAACCAACACATATGTACTTCACCAGACACAAAAATCGGAATGCTGAGGATGGGTACAAGATGGTACCCGAAACATGTTCCTAATAAGGAAAAAAATATCTTGAGGTAAATTCATTATAATTATTAAATGTAATATATATATACATATACATCAAGGCTATTTTATTTTCTTCAGATATTTGAAAGTTTATATACCATCATCATCAGATAACTTAAGTTAAAAGTGATGCATATTTTTGTTTACAGAATTTATTGTTGTTGGTATTCTTAATTTAAATTAATTTGTGTTATAATGCAATTAAATGAATAAACAGCATAATATATACATTATTTAATATATTACCCACAAGCAATATATTACATACCATTAAGGACCATTTATTCTTTTAACCACAGATACAAATATGTTCCAAATTTGTTTAAAAAATTTGATTATTGAGTTTTGAAAAAATATAACAGTTTTTCAGATATAATAGTATTGAAAATATTATTGAATTTCTTCTTGAAAAATATACTTTAGACTATAAATACAGTGTTTTGACATTTCTGTAAAGACTGAAATCTCTAGCTGTTGTGCAGCCCAAGACATGGTGTTCTTATAATTGTTTAATATTAAAATAAAACAATTTTTCAAGAAAAATATGCT